>CM061245.1:106699048-108045119 GCA_030848705.1 Heracleum sosnowskyi
AGAGAGAGAGAGAGAGAGAGAGAGAGAGAGAGAGAGAGAGAGAGAGAGAGAGAGAGAGAGAGAGAGAGAGAGAGAGAGAGAGAGAGAGAGAGAGAGAGAGAGAGAGAGATTACCAAGGCTAAAGTGTCAACGAGAAAAACACGCTTGCCATTGGATTGAACGAGCTGAGTAATATTTCGTGGAGATTGAATTGAATTATATAACGAAGAAGATGTAATAGTTGGATTATTACACATTTGAAGGCCTCTCAAAAGGGTGAAATTAAGGCCTCCTGATTTAGGGCTCGATTGTATAATCCGCTTACACGCCGCAAAAGCGGCCATTTCAATTCACTAATTAACTGTTTAAATTTAACTCCAAATTAATCCTAAATTCCCCCAACTTAATTGCAGGAAATGAACATCAAAACGATCTGGAAAGGAGTTCGTTAGAATACGTATACGTATGTATAGATTATAATAATAATAATTATAAAATATGCTAGGAAGATAGAGGTGTGTGGTAAGTTTTGTTCACCTCGGGAACGGTGAAGGTTTAGAATGGTATGGAAATGAATCCCCCCTCACCTCTGGCAAAGTTTGCTCTGTTTTATTTATTTTTTTAAGTTATTAGAAAAGCTGAAAGTTATTGGGGGGTTTTATAATTTTACATTTTGATTTTCAACCGCCGCTTGTCAACTGCCTTCCCTCCCCACCAAACAAATTGTTTTTGGTCCAAATTAGTAAAAAGTGGGACAATTTTCCCTTTAGGTAAAGAAAGTGAAAATTTATGAATTATACTCTTTTTGTCTGTTTATATTTGGGTTAGACACGAAAGTTAAAAAATTTAAATAAAATAAGGAAAAAGTAAAAAGAATGAGTAAAGTGATAGAACCGTCAATATTCAAGGTATAAAGTAAGTAAAGTGGAAGATAGTATTGGAAATAGTTAATTTTTATATTATAAACTTTTACTATTTTTAAAAAATTTTGGAATGTAAAAAATTGAATGGAACTTCTCAAAAAAGAAAGTGTAAGGAAAAGACTTTTATAACTATATTACTGTATAAGTTTTCAAAAAGTATTATGACGAGGACAATTCAAGTGTACGTATTTGAATTCTTCTCGATTATCACATGATTAATTTATTTTTTGGCAAGTAGCAAAATTCATTAGAGAGAGAATCTTTTTTTATATATAATAGGAGAATAAGGGATAATTTAAGGGTATTTTGAGTCAATAAATCCCCTGTGAAGTTATCATTTTACTCTTATATATTAAGAAATTACATGACATGCCACTACTCTCTTAGACATTCGCTAAGAGCAACTCCAATGCAACACTATAACACCAAAATGGTGTAACTTTTGGTATAAAACTCACTCCAATTCAACACTATAATAATGTAGAAATTACACCAAATGAATAGTGTGACACCAAATTTGGTGTCAAAAGTACATTTGGTGTAATTTTTGCACCAATTTGACGTCTTTCATATTACCTATTATACCCTCGTACTTGTTAACAAAAGCAAATCTATTCCCTTCGTACTCTATTTATATCCTAATATATGTAAAACAAGATATTTATTTTGAAAAAGTAAAAGACAACATGTCCTCTTTTAGACTTTTAGTGTAAGATATAGTGTAGATGGATTAGGTTGTTTTTGTGGATGGTGTTATTTTCACACTAAAATAGTGTAAAACCTACACCATTTTAGTGTTATGCATTGGAGATGGTCTAAAGAAGTCATCCTTCTAACCATTGAGCTATATGATTCTTTTTTATTTTGAATTAAAAATCATATGACATAAACCTCACATCTTTCTTATCCTATATTTATTATTATTTAAATTTTTGAGTAAAAATTAAGGTGATTTATAATATTTATTAAACTTTATTTTTTTAATACTTAAAATATCATACAGAATCATATATACTACCAGTCTTATAAAATATTAATATTAAGTTTTAAAAACAATATTATGTGTGGTGCTTTTTATCTTTCTTTTAACTAAACAAATATTTTGTATACGTATCGATAGCTATAATATATTCTATTTTCTTGCATCAGAGTCGAACTTTTCTTGTATTACGCAATATATTTGAATTATTCAAATATTTAATATATAAAATGTATTATTAAACATTGATATAACATAAATAACATATTACAAGTAGTTTATTTACATATTTATGACTTATTTATTTTTAAATTAATGAAATTAGTGTTAAAACATGTGTGAAAATTAGACAATAATTTAGGTATGGGCGATCGGTCATTTCGGGGTCAGGGAGACTCTGAACATGAACTCATTCGTCGAACCCGCCTCAATCATCGAACGAGAATTACTTTATTTATCGCACAATAATCATTGTTAAATAGCACATATTGATAACATGTATACATGATATTTATAATTATTTGTTCTTATCTATACTATAAGTATAAAGTCAGTGTGATGCATACGACATTCATATTCTTCTTATTTTACATTTATATTTACTTTGTTTGAAGTTCATCTTAAATTTGAATAGTTTTATTTGATTGTTGAACTTAATGTTGAATTGACGTGTGTGTTTCTGTTTGAGCGTGATTAAATTGTGTTTTAAGAGTTTTGTGTTTAACAATATTTTAAAAATATATTTAATTAAAATTGTTGTTTTTAATAAATTAAGGTCAAATTGCAAAAGAAAAGGGACTAAAGTGCAAATATCAGAATATGAATGTCGTATTGACCGACCGACTACCAAACTATATTTTGAATAAAATTGTTGTTTTTAATAAATTAAATAAAGTAGTAAAAAATTAAAGAATTAAAGTAAAAATATCAAAATATGAGAACCGTACCGACTGACTATCAAACTTTCAATGTTTCGGTTTTAATAATACAATATATATATATATATATATATATATATATATATATATATATATATATATATATATATATATATATATATAGGGTTTCGGTCCACAGCCCCCGTTGGTTGGCAAATGCTACACAACCAACCAATCACAGCCCTTTAAAAAGGATCATACGGCTAAGGAAACACACTGGAGCAATGTTTCATTGCACCCCCCGCAATGTTTCATTGCACCCCCCGCAATGATACAATGTTGGACATCTTATATTTTTTATACCAAAACTACCCTTTTGGCCCGTTGGTTGTCAGATGCTACACAACCAACCCATCACATCCCTTTAAAAAATACACTGGAGCAATGTTTCATTGCACCCCCCGCAATGATACATTGCTGGACCTCTTTTTTTACCAAGCCTAAAATTTTGGTTTAAAGTCATATCCAAGGATCGAACCAATGACCTCTCCTAAAGATGTATGAAATATTACCACTGCACCAACACAAGTAACTTGTTTAAAGATGATTCGTACTAAATATATCCAAAAACAAGAATTTATTTATTATTTGTAAATTGAAAATTAATTGAATATCAACCTAAATAAAATGTAACTTTAGTCGTGTTTTGGATGTTAAAAGTAAATGAGCTAATGGACCCGGAGTCACGGATTTCGAACTCGACAAGTTTAATTTCATAAATAATAATATTTTTTGAGGTAAAATAAAAATAAGAATATAAGAATCCAAGGTAAAGTAAAAATAAGAATAGTTAAAATATTATTTTTTAAGTTTAAAATTGAAATATAACATAACTAGTAATTGTAAACATAGTATTTTATTTTTTTACAATCATAAATAACAAATATATTCAAAAACAAGAATTTATTTATTATTTGTAAATTGAAAATTAATTGAATATCAACCTAAATAAAATATAACTTTAGTGCTAAAGGTGTGTTGGATGTTAAACGTAATTGAACTAATGGACCTGAAGTCACGAATTTCGAACTGTTTAATTTCATAAATAATAATATTTTTTAAGATAAAATGATATAAGGTAAAATAAAAATAAGAATATAATAATATAAGGTAAAATAAAAATAAGAATAGTTAAAATATTATTTTTTAAGTTTAAAATTGAAATATAACATAGCTAGTAATTGTAAACATAGTATTTTTTTTATAATCATAAATAACAAATATATCCAAAAACAAGAATTTATTTATTATTTGTAAATTGAAAATTAATTGAATATCAACCTAAATAAAATGTAACTTTAGTCGTAAAGGTGTGTTGGATGTTAAACGTAAATGAGCTAATGGACCTGAAGTCACGGATTTCGAACTCGACAAATTTAATTTCATAAATAATAATATTTTTTAAGATAAAATGATATAAGGTAAAATAAAAATAATAATATAATAATATAAGGTAAAATAAAAATAAGAATAGTTAAAATATTATTTTTTAAGTTTAAAATTGAAATATAACATAGCTAGTAATTGTAAACATAGTATTTTTTTTTTTTATAATCATAAATAACAACTAAGAAAATTTATACATATTAGGTCAATAGTCACTGAGCAGATGATTATTTCACATATCTTTGAGTATATTTCAATTAAATAGCTTAATTTAAATACATATGATGAGAAATAATATCCACAAATTAGCATTTAAGATATTTTGAAATTTAAATGAATGTAATTTAATTTTTATATACATATTTAAAGATTAAAAGATAAAAAAGAATAATTTAAAAAAAAAAGTAAACACCCGCATTGTTACATTGCGGGGGGTGCAATGAAACAATGCGGGGTACTTTGCTGCCGCAATGTAACATTGCTGCTACCGCAATGTTACAGTCCCACAATTTTTTTACCAGCCAACAGTAATTACGGTAGTTGGGGGGGTTGGCTCGCAAGCATTAAATATACTACTGGAGCAATGATTCATTGCGGGGGGTGCAATGATTCATTGCAGGAGGATAAAAAAACTGATATTAAAATAATAATAAAAAATTAAAAAACTATTATTAAAATAATAATAAAAAATTAAAAAACTGATATTAAAATAATAATAAAATTTTGAAAAAATGAAATAATATTTTTATTATTTTCTCCTTTACGGTAGTTGAAGGTAGTTGGCTGGCATTAAATACACGACTGGAGCAATGATTCATTGCGGGGGGTGCAATGATTCATTGCGGCAATAGTTTACCCTGCCCTACTTAACAAAATTTTTATTTCCCCCCATTTTTCATGTACACTTTCCCACTTTCCCATTAACTTAGGGCTGCGTTTTGGGATCTTTTTCAAGGTCAAAAGCTCAACAAATAAGGTTAGCTCTCTAATTACTATGGCTTCATTTTTATTTGATGATTCTAGTTCATCTAGTGAGCATAATGAGTTCGATTATGTTACACCCATTAGAAAAAATCCGGTATTTCGTAAATTATTTCATGATGTAAACGATATTATAGATGTTGATAGTTATGGTAACGATAATATGGGTGAAGAGAAGATGAATATGAATGATGTTGGTAAAAAGAAGGTGAATTATAACGATATTATAGATGTTGATGGTGATGTTGGTTATGGTGATGGTGGTGATGATGTTGGTTATGGTGATGATGTTGATGATGATGATGATGATGATGTTGATGATGATATTAATATCGGAAATGAAAATTGTGAATTTACATTTCCGAATGTTAATAATGTCGTGCCTTGTGTTGGTATGATTTTCGATACATTAGAGGATGCGGAAAAATTTTATAGGAATTACGGTCGAAGTATCGGATTTGATATAATCATTAGGAGCACTCATAGATATGCACGAAGTAAAGAACCATCATCTCGTATGTTCATTTGTCGGAAGGGTGGAAGAGTAGTACCGGGAGAATTGAATTTAGATGGTCGTGGTAAAGGAAAAAGAATTAGAGATGTAATTCCACGGACAAAATGTTGTGCTCGAATATGCGTGGTTCATAACATAAAGACAACTAAATGGAGAGTTAGTTTGGTCAATTTGGAACACAATCATGGTATGGTAACACCGGAAAAAGTACAATTTTTTCAAAGATCACGCAACATAGACCCGTTCACCCGGTCATTGATTGAGTTGTTTAACAAATCGGGGATCGAGACGTCAAAATTGATGAATTTTCTTGGTGAAGGAAATGGCGGTATTCAAAATCTAGGTTTTTCAAATCAAGACGTGCGTAATGTCATACGTGACATTCGACGTCGTGTGTTTGATTCCGGTGATGCGGAGTGTGGATTGGTCTTGCTTCGAGAATTAAAAGAAAATAATTTTGGGAATTTTTTCTATCGAGTGGATGTGGATGAAGATAATCGTGTTAGGGGTTTGGTGTGGGTTGATCATCGATCCATGAACGCCTACAAGAATTTCGGTGATGTGGTTACTTTCGACTCAACTTATCGGACGAATAGATATTGTATGCCTTTCATACCTATTACGGGGGTAAACCACCACTATCAAAATATTTTGTTTGGATTTGCACTCGTAAGGGATGAGAAAGAGACATCTTATAAATGGGTTTTGAAAACATGGTTGGAAGCCGTTGACAACAAAGCACCCATTACAATCATCACCGATCAAGACATTGCTTTGGGAAATGCTATTGTCGAGGTTCTTCCACAAACAAAGCATACATATTGTACATGGCATATAAGTAGTAAGTTCCCCGAGAAGTTATCTACTTTGTACACCAACTATCCGGAATTCAAAGGAGATTTTAATGCATGTGTGTACAAGTCGTTGACACCCACGGAATTCGAAGGTCAGTGGGAGGAATTGGTCCAAAAGTACGACCTTGAGAATCATATTTGGCTAAGTGAAATGTATCGTATTAAAAGTCAATGGATTGGTGCTTACACGAGAGAATACTTTGCCGCCGGTATGACCACTACCTCAAGAAGCGAGTCCACAAATTCTTTTTTTGATGAATATGTGCAAGCATCTACCGGATTGAAAGAATTTATTGAGAACTCACAGAAGGCTTTGGAGACACAATATCTTAGGGAGGTTAAAAGCGACTTCGAGACGGAGGAAACGAAAAGGAGACTAATATTGAACTCGCCCTTGGAAATTCATGCCTCTAAGATTTACACGAAAGAAATGTTTAAGCATTTTCAAAAGGAGCTTTTAAAAAGCACATCGTACAAAGTGACCAAAGCCAAAGAAGGTGGAACTTATTTTTTTAAATTGTTCTTGGTTGAGAAGACTACGATTCCGGAGAATTATAGAAGAAGTTATCGGTTGACGGTTTCCGTGGATGGAACGATTGAATGTATTTGTAAGAAATTTGAGCATTCCGGGATGATTTGTAGACACATGATCCGTTACCTAGACAAGAAGGATAAAACTGAAATACCAACCAATTACATCATGCCTAGGTGGACAATGCATGGCAACAAAATGGTTGGACCTCTACCTTATACCCCTCCTATTTTTGCCAATGTTGGTGCTTCACAAACGTCAAGGTATAGTGCATTGTGCAAATCTTTTCAAAGTTTAGGTGCTATTGGTAGTTGTTCCGCCCCACGGTTCAATTACGTGATGAACATGATTGAGAGAGAGAAGTGTAACGTGAAAAACGCTTTTCCGGAAGAGGAACGTAATGAAAGGATGAATGAGTCGTTTAATCAAGATGACTACCAACATGATCCAATATTCGATCCTCCAATGTCAGAAACTAAGGGACGAAAGAAAGCGGAAAGATATAAAAGTGGTATTGAAACTTCGACTTCAAAAGCCAAGCCACGAAAGTGCGGAAAATGTAATGAGGAAGGAGCAAAACATGATAGAAGAAATTGTCCTAATTAACTTTTCCAATTCATGTATTAATATTTGAATTTATTTTGAAATTTACTATGTGATATTCAAGTATTGATAATTATTTGGTAAAAAAAAGTTATGATTATTTGGTAAAAAAAATTGTGTTGTAAAAATCGAAGTTTGACAGAAACTTCAGTAGGTTTCCTCTGTTTTATCTTACTGGAGCAATGAAACATTGCGGGGGGTGCAATGTTTCAACGCGGCAACAAAAAGTTTGACATGTTTGACAGAAACTTCAGTAGGTTTCCTCTGTTTTATCTTACTGGAGCAATGAAACATTGCGGGGGGTGCAATGTTTCAATGCGGCAACAAAAAGTTTGACAGGTTTGACAGAAACTTCAGTAGGTTTCCTCTGTTTTATTTTACTGGAGCAATGAAACATTGCGGGGGGTGCAATGTTTCAACGCGTCAACAAAAAGTTTGGCAGAAACTTCAGTAGTGTTCCTCTGTTTTTAATACTACTATATTTTTGTAATTAGAAAAATAAAAAATAATATTTTAAGAATAATAAAAAACTGATATTAAAATAATAATAAAAAATTAAAATTATTTCGGTTGTCATGGTATTTTGCATTTTTAAAAAATGAAATAATATTTTTATCATTTTCACCTTTTTTTTTACTTCACTTTGAATTTTCCCTCTTTTTTCTACGATTTCTTTAATAAATTTAATACTAATATTTTTGTAATTAGAAAAATGAAAAATAATATTTTAAGAATAATAAAAACTGATATTAAAATAATAATAATGGTATTTTTGCATTTAAATTTAAACAAAAAAGATAGACAAATGAAATAATATTTGTATCATTTTCTCCTATTGTTCGCCAATTTGTTATGTATTAATTTGTGGTGTAGTGGTTTGGCTACACGTCACTCTCATGAAACACCCGGGTTCGAACTTCAGCAGTTACATTGAAGCATTATTAGTTTTTTTTTGTATCCTGCCCGCAATGAAACATTGCAGCCCCGCAATGAAATATTGCACCCCCCGCAATGAAACATTGCACCCCCTGCAATGTTTCATTGCGGCAGCCTTATTTATTTTTTAAGCCCATGTCTGTTTGTCTATCTTTTCCTGTCTATGAGTGCCATTAAGAAAACATTCTAAAATCCTGTCAAAACCAATAACTGAATAAAATAAACTAAAAACTTACACAACTCCAAATCAAAACCAATAACCGAATAAATGAACTAAATTACCACCGATAAAACTCACAAAATATGCTAAATATTACATAAGGTTCATTAATTTACAACCTCTAAAAATCCTATAATCAAAAATGTTAACTATGATTACAAAACGAGATTAAAGGCCCATATTCTTTTGTCGAATCCCCCATTCAGGAATAAGTCGTGCTTCCCCATTCCGAAGCTCATTTGCAATGCGATACCTGCACGACATGGAAGTTAGTAGGTCGATCAAAAATAGTTTTTCAAACAGTAAATCAACATAATAGTAGTCTTGTTATTTAAAGGGTGTTGAAACGATACCTGAAGGTTATGACATCTTTATCGGGAGTCCAATATGCCGTTTTCAACGATATTCCATTGCAAATGGCATCCATATATTTGCAAACAAACACGCCACAATCGACACCACCCTCTTGTTTGGGTCGTTCCACAACTTCTTTAATTCTCATATACCTTTGTGGAAATTGTTTGTCGTCTAATTTGTGAAGCATAAATGGGAGAAATTTTTCCTACAATTTATTCAAATAATTGGTAACCACACCACCACATATTCAGATATTAAAAGACAAATGAATAAAAAGGTTACCATGAGGTAATACTGAGTGGGGTAAATCAATTTCCCACTGTAATCGTCCCCGTTCCGGAGAGGATCAATCAACAACACTTTCGCCTTCTTGATATCCGCGACAAAAAGTATCCAATGGTTACAATGGCACGTGGGGAAAAATGCAAAGTCACAATCCTGTAGATTTGGTCCAATAAACTGTTTCTGATAGGTTACAATGAAATTGTCCCTATCATCCTTTGCCGCTCCGGTCAGCTCACTTGGTGGAATCTGCATTAAACAAGACTTTGGTCAGCTCACTAAAAAACAAATACAACTAAAAATGCGACAAATAAATGCAATAATTAGTACTAAAATGCAAGAATTAGACATGTAATTATATACCTTCAAATCATAACAAAATCGTGCAGCAATTACCATCCACCAACTAAAAGCAAAGAAAAACCTTTTCGCCGTAGGCTTAAGCACTGCTTGACGATTCGGATGCCAAAGATTGTTCTCTCTAATTTTCAATAGCTCCACATAAGCGTTCACAATAGAATCCTCCAACGATTTCCCGGGTTTTAAGGTCAACAAATTTTCCTTTGTTAGGGACATGGTCACACGTTTTTGACTATGTGTTTGCCAAAGGAACTCACCATCATTAGTCCACCAATGACGATATAGCCATCGAATTTTTCGATTTTTAAGTGGCCTCGTCAAATCACCCTTTCGACTAGGACCACCCCGATCCCTTTCATCCTTCATCTTATCCACATTTGTGTCGATCTACAAAAACACGGGGACAGGAATCACCAACATATATAAACAAATAGGTGTACATGAAAGATAAATAAATAGATAAACAAATATTTTTACATGAAAGATATGATGGTAAAGGATTCATACATCAAACTTGTCCTTCAAAACGGTAGGTAAGGAGGGACTATCAAATCCAAAAGACACAAATGGACGTACTCGCTCCGTTGAAGGAGTTTCTTCATAAGTAGAAGTCTGCAATTACATTAGAGATACACAAACTCAATACACTTAACAATAAATAATGAAACATTGAAGCATTACAAAGAATTGATTACAAGTCAATACCTTTAGTAGAATGGGTGTAAATGCAAAAGAATGGGAGGATGCAAAAGACTGGGAGGTAGGGGGGACGTGTGGACTGGTATCTATCAAAGGTGAAGTAGTCTCATCCTACAATCAAGTGTCAATACACAAATCAGACACTTGTTAAATACACAAAATTCAAATATTGCAAGTGACGATAAATACTTATTAAATATTATTACATTACATTACAACAATCATGCATATATTCAATACCAAGACTTTAAAATGATAGAAGAAAATATTATTACCTCGCGTGGACGCTTATGGGAGACGTGGAGTGGAGTGTCCTGTAGTGGATCAGGAGCACTAGTGTCAACCTGTCAATTACATTACAACAATCATGCATATGTTCAATACCAAGACATTAAAATGATAGAAGAAAATATTATTACCTCGTGTGGACGCTTATGGGAGACATGGAGTGGAGTGTCCTGTGGTGGATCAGGTGCACTAGTCTCAACCTGTCAATTACATTACAAAAATCATGACTATGTTCAATACCAAGACATTAAATAGATAGAAGAAAAGATTACTACCTCAAGTGGATGCGTAGGAGAGATATGGAGTGGAGTATCCAGTGGTGCATCAGGAGCACTAGTGTCAACCTATCAATTACATTACAAAAATCATGACTATGTTCAATACCAAGACATTAAATAGATAGAAGAAAAGATTACTACCTCAAGTGGATGCGTAGGAGAGATATGGAGTGGAGTATCCAGTGGTGCATCAGGAGCACTAGTGTCAACCTGTCAATTACATTACAAAAATCATGACTATGTTCAATACCAAGACATTAAATAGATAGAAGAAAAGATTACTACCTCAAGTGGACTTTTCTGAGTAACAACAGGGGCAGATGGATCAATGTCAATCTCACGTGCATGGGCCTCTACAACAGGAGCCTCTATATCCTCATCTCCAAAAGAAGAGGGTCTATCTACATCCTCATTTTCAAAAAAAGAGGGTCGACTAAAATCATTACCCCTCCACTCTGTGTTGACTCGATCATAGTGATATAGAAACTCAGGAACTTCGTTATAGAACCACTTAGCAGGTTTATGCAAGTGGACCTGATGTATCAACCTCATAGCACTCTTCAACTGCAAATATCATTAATGCTATTATTAGGACTAAAATGTAATTAATATTCTTAAAATGCTATTATTAAGACTAATATGCAATTAATCAACATACCGCATCAACGGCGGCCTGCTGTGGGAACCAATCTCGCGGCTGAATGCTGTTGTCACTACGAACCACACAAGGAGCAATCCTGAGCTTACTTACACGCCTATACCACTGCATGTACTCCTCAATAGATACATACTCGCCCTCCACAGTGATGGGACTACCGGACTCCACATAACTAGCCCACTCATCCAAAATGCTCCTATAAGTAACCATGTGTGCATCTCGCTGAAACTGAGTGGACCTCTCCGTCCGCACAAAACTATGGTCAATCGGTTCCGCTGGTATATGCTGCAACATACCGAACTGTTTGAGTACCCTATCCGGCATCTGGTACTCAATAAACTCAAAAGACACCATCGGTATACGCCCAAGAGCCATATGACGGGCCATATACATGTCAGCATCCTCATCATCATCCATCCTCTCGTAAAATCTGTTAAAGTATTGCACATAAGATTAAAATGCAATGGCTGATACTAAAATTTTTGTATTAAACATGTGCAAACTAAAATGCAATCACTGATACCAAAGAATTAAGAATTAATGCAATCACTGATATTAAAGTATTAAGAATTAACCTGGCGTATGGCTGCCATGTGACCCAGTGCGGCTGAAAGCTATCAAAATCCCCTCGATAACCACCAGTATGGTGGTGGGGGTTAACCCTCCTCCGCATCACCGGCTCAGCCCAAGCTAATGCTCTCGGCCACCGAAGCTGCTGGTGTGGTGCAATCTATGGACGCCCAGGGTTCAATCTCTCCCACGCCCACAACTGAAGAAGCATACTGCACCCGTTGAACGTGTTGCACGACTTCTTCACAGATTTAGACAGGGCTCTGTACAAATGTGCCAGAACTGCAGCACCCCAAGCATAACTAATAATCTCATCCGTCTGCTGCAAAAGCTGTAGATATCGGGGATGCACAACATCCCGGGAGGATGAAGGAAACAGTATAGCCCCGACAATATATAGCACATATGCCCTGCTATACACCACGGGATCCTGAGCAAGTAAATCTAGACGCTTCGATCTTTCACTTCTCTTTGCATATCTATCCCGCAATGCCCACAGTTTTACCCCGCCGCTTTTGGTTGAATACATTTCCTTGCGTTTTTTTTATGTAAGCGCAGATCCTCCCAGTTCTGCATCCAGTAGAGACTCGGATTATCAAGCTCAATATGGGTTAAAGCACGTCCACTGATCGGCAAACCCATAATCATGTACACATCCTCAAGTGTAATCGTCATCTCACCAAAAGGGAAGTGAAACGAGTTAGTCTCCGGTCTCCACCGCTCCACCAATGCTTTAATCAGGGTAATGTCATTCTGAGGTACTGAGCGGGGGTTAACAAACACCCCAAAACCCCAAGTACGCAAAAGGGAACGCTGGTCTGCCCGTAACTCCCAATCACCCTGCTTCGTAGTCTGCTGCCTCACATCCAACTTCTTCCGCTCACCTCCCTCCCAAATCAGAGTGCTAATATGATCGTCCTGCTCAACCAGGAGCGATCGATCAAGAGGACCACATTGCATATCCATAATATCTGCAATGATTCGAAATATAAAGAAAAATTAGTCACATATCAAACTAATAATAAACTAGTCACATATCAAATATCAGAGAGAGCAGAACATAGATCAGCAGTAAAAGCAAAACAACATATATTTGAACTACTGCAGCAATGATACATTGCACCCCCCCCCCCACAATGATACATTGCACCCCCCACAATGAAACATTGCACCCCCCCCCCACAATGATACAGGGAGTGCCTTAAGGTGCTTATAATCTGGTGCCTTAAGGTCACAGACTCACAAAGCACATACTTCAAACAGATATGTAGAGGGCCTGATAAAAGATTCAATTTTTCATTATCTACGGAAACAAGAACACTCTTACTTCTGGAATACAAAAACAATAGTAACTTTTACTCTCAGTTTCCCAATATAAGAACCCAATAGCCAACAGAATTAAACTGTCCAAAACTAAGCAGACAAACAACAAAAGAAAACTCTCATTTTGTAAGCACTTACTAACACTTTGTCTACCAATTCCCCTTGAACCAACAAATTTCACCAAAAGTCTGGTGTACTTAAATCCATAATAATACCATCAAAGGCACACATCGAATACCATCTTATACGAAAGATACCAGATTATCAACAACCATTAACAAATACCCATTTCAGACTTGTACATTTTATTTAGAAAACCAGCTCAATTTCAAGAAAGCCCTACCATCACACAAACACATCGAATATCATCCTATACAAGGGGCTCTCCTCCCTACAACTATGTGGAGGATCACAACTTATAAGATAGCGCAGTCAAACAAATGCTATAGGGTACGGAGTGTTAACTTTGATGCCTGTATAGGAATCATTTGTTGTTATATCTTAAGAAGTGCTGCTATAAGGAGTATGAACAAATTTGAAATCGAGGTTTAGCTTAAAAAGAAGGTTCTTGAGATGAATATAAGGATGAACAAAGTGGACGTGGATTGCTTGCTTCTTGTATAGAACTTGAAGATATATTTGAGTACATATTTTTAGCACAAACATGAACACCAGGCAAAGGTGCCAAATGATGTCTTTGTTCTTTTTGTAACAATATTTGAGCCTCAAGGTTTTTACAAAATTTTCCTTATTGTATAGCCCTTTCTAAAGTTTGTATCATTTTAACCATGCACAAGTAAAACTTTGAACTATCAATTACTTCAAACTTTTGGGTGAATTTTTCAAAATCGCAAAAGCGCCATATTTGGCAAGACCTAAACATAGACTGTCGAGAAAAATTGATTATCATTTAATAATAGTACAGAGTGTTATATAAAGGTTAACTAATTAATTAGTGAACTTCAGTAAGAAATATATATGATTTTTTTGTATATCTGCCTGCTATGGTAGTAGGACTGTATTTTGCAGAGAGATTAGATTTTGCTCTCTATTTTGCAGAGTGTTTCACCAACTAGTCTGAAGATGAGGGGCTTACTTCAGCAGGAAAATGTTATTGTGGCAAATTACTAGGGCTTATAGAGAGGGTAAATGATGGAAAACATTACACAGATTACCTCTAAATATTTGCTGCCACATATCTTTACAGGCCTGATGTTTCTGATAATTTAATCACTTTGTCGGATAAATAACAAATTTTCTTTGCTTCTGCTTTGTAATACCAGGGTTTTTTTAACAAATGCAGATAGCATCTGAAAACAGAAACAATAATATTTCTTGCACATAATTATTGTACCAGCACTTCGTTAGAGGAAGAAAACTTAACAATTACCAGGTCAATGAAGTTTATGTCAAAGCCTAGATTATAAAAAATCATTGACAAAATACCCTTTTCAAACTTGTACATTTCATACCGTAAGAAATTCTTTTGGGCTTGTTAACCCTAACTATGAACCCTAATTCCAATCTTTTTAGTTTGTAATTAACCCTAACTATCATGTATTTCTTATTAGAGTTCGAATTGAAACATTAAGCAAATCGCCAACAAATCAATATATGACAGTGTGTGTGTTTTCAAGAACAGTGTGTGTGTGTCAAGAACATTTTATATATATAAAAGTGTGTGTGAGTGTGTGTATCAAGAACAAGAACATTACCTGGGAGTGTATCTTCACCAAATCGCCAATGAAATCGCCAATGAAATCGCCCGCAACTGAGTTGTGTGTTTTCTGTGTATTTCAAAGTATATTTGGGGCTAATTGTAGGGGCAAAAAGGTAAATTACTGCCCCGCAATGTATCATTGCGGCATCCAGGAGCCCCGCAATGATACAATGCGGCATCTAGCAGCCTATTTTTGAACAAAAAATAATATTTTAAGAATAATAAAAAAAATAATATTAAAAAAATAATAAAAAAATAAAATTATTTCGTTTGTCATGATATTTTGCATTTTTTAAAAATGAAATAATATTTTTATCATTTTCTCCTTTTTTTACTTCACTTCGAATTTTCCCTCTTTTTTCTACGGTTTCTTTAATAAATTTAATACTAATATTTTTGCAATTAGAAAAATGAAAAATAATATTTTAAGAATAATAAAAAAAACTGATATTAAAATAATAATAAAAAATTAAAATTATTTCGGTTGTCATGGTATTTTGCATTTTTTAAAAATGAAATAAAAAAACTGATATTAAAATAATAATAATGATATTTTTGCATTTAAATTTAAACAAAAAAGAAAAAAACTAACTTGTAGAGATGTGCACCTCTACCTGCATTACTTTTTAAACTATTGTCTAGCATTATTAGGTTTTTTGTATCCTGCCCCGCAATGAAACATTGCACCCCCCACAATGAAACATTGCACCCCCGACAAAAAGTATTAATAAGTAGTTTTGGGGCTAATTCTAAGGGCAAAAACGTAAATTAGTTACCCGCAATGAAACATTGCACCCCCCGCAATGAATCATTGCGGCATCCAGCACCCCGCAATGATTTATTGCGGCAACTATAGATCTCAGCCGTCCAAATTTAAATTCAACGGATACGATCTGTTGGTTGGATATCCCTTCCCAACCAACCGGGGTTGTGGAAGGGCACCCATATATATATATATATATATATATATATATATGAAAGGCATATGTCTAGTCCTATTTGTAAACACCGAGGATTCTACTCAACTTTAATTAAGATGTAATAAGTAAATAATAAAAATCAATTGTCACAGGAATCTCAGAAGATTATATCTGTCAAAGATTGAAGATTAAAGTCATCTATAGACTTGAAGTGATTCTACATTGAAAGAAGCTCAATTTATTGATCAAGCCTCAATGAAGTATTCAAGCTCAGTGGATTTATTAAAGTGACAGAGATTTCAAGTGGTGACAGAAAAAGATACTGATTACGGAGTTCTTGAATGAGAAGGTAGTGAATCACTGCTTAAAGTTAAATAGATAAAGAACAGACATTGTCGTTAGTCACTCATGAACCAGACAGTACATCGAGTGTCAACGTACTACTGTGTTTGTTATTTATCTAATTTTTAAGTGATTCTGGAATTAATTGAGAAGTCAACTAATTCTATTTATTCTCTTATAAATAATTAATATTATTAAGTATATTATTTATTAAATTAATTCTGCAAAGAATTAATTTAATACATAATTTATTTAGTTAATTATTTAAATTAGAATAAAAATGAACTAGGAAGACTTAGATTTAAACTAGGAAGACTCAGTTTATTTAACTAGGAAGACTCACAAGCTTGTCTTCTCGATTGTCTTCCTAGAGTAAATGTAAGTCTTACCGATTGTCTTCCATGTACAATAGCTTGTCTTCCCGATTGTCTTCCAAGGCAAAAAGAATAGTTTTCCAGCAAGTCTTCTAAATACAATCTGCTAGTGGATTGGCGCGTGGAAAAGATTGACAAGTGAATTGTATAAATGAAAGAGGCAGTTGACATTAAAATCTACAGAGAAGAAAAGACACAGACCAAAAAGCATTACATTCTTCATTACTTCTTCAACTGCAAAGCATTCATTTCCGGCCAGTGATTTAATTCTTGACAAGTTCTTATCATTAAATTCATAAGGATCATTTCACTTGTACTGCTTTAGCTTTCTAGCGGATCATAATCCCTAGATTTTATATCGAACTACTTTTTAGTATTCGATCCTTTTTATTACAAAAATAGATAAATTCATGTCGAATTTATTCTAGATTTGTTTTATTAAGTTCTTTGTAATCAGTGATCAAAGTTGTAACACTCCTCAAGTTTAATAGAGTTTCTATTTAACTTGAATATTGTTTCAGTTTTTATTCCGCATTAATTTGTTCTAAATTGTTTAATCTTAAACGAACAAATTTCGATAAAACGATATAGTTTGTATTCAACCCCCCTTCTACAAACTTATCAGGACCTAACAATTGGCATCAGAGCCTTTTGATTGATATACAAATCAAAGATCCAATTGTTTTGAGATTTTTCTTTTAAACTCTGATTTTTTATCTTATTCCTAAAAATCTCAAAATATGTCTACTACACAGAAAGTTGGTACTGTCAAAATCCATATGTTCAGCAAGGAGCATTATCCAATGTGGAAGAAGAAAATGCTTCTATTTCTTAAGGTTGCAAATCCTAAATACATTGATGTGCTGAAGAACGGTCCCAAAGTCCCTATGATTATTGAGGGAGAACTCATTGAGAATAATGTTGTGACTAGGGCTGCCAGAATGTACCCTAAAGATGCCAAGGATTACACTCCTGATGAGAAAGAGGATGTTACCTTGGATTCCTGTCTTCAGTTGATCCTTATTGATTGTCTTGATCCAATCATGCATAATCATGTTCTCAACTGTGATACTGCTAAACACATTTGGGCAACTATAGAGATAATCAATGAGGGGACAGAGGAAGTTAGGGAGAATATGCTAGAGATTCTCACCTCACAATATGAGCATTTCAGATCAAACCCTGGTGAAGGTATCTCTCAGGTTTTTGAGAGATATAACAAATTAATAAATGATCTGAATCTCAATGGGAAGCACTACACCAACAAGGAGATTAACAAGAAGTTCCTTCTTACACTTCCACCTCATTTGGAGCACAAAATTTCTGCCATTAGAGAAGCAAGAGATATGAATGAAATTGCTTTGGAGAGATTGTATGGTGTTCTGAAGACCTATGAGCTGGAGCAGATTCAACAAAGGGAGCTGTATGGAACTGGGAAGATTGTTAGTACTTCTACTGCACTGGCTGCTGAAGTCCCACAGAAACTGGAAGTGAAGCATGTTCAACCTTCCAGTTCTAACATGAATGTTATTGATGCTGAATATGGATTAACATCCATTGATCAATCTGGTGGTGACTTCTATTCCTTAGAAGAACTTGATCAGCTGGAGGATAGTGATTTGGCTTTGATAGTCAGAAAGTTTGGGAAGTTCAGATTCAAGAGGAATCCCAATCTTAAGTTCAGACCCAGATTTCAGAGAGGTGGATCTTCCTCTTCAAGTGGCTCAAGGGGTGGCTACAAAACTGGAACTGTGGAAAGGAGCACAATCAGATGCTACAATTGAAATGAGTTGGGTCACTTTGCTACTGAGTGCAGAAAGCCAAAGCAAGTGACTAGAAACACATTTGATTCTAGCAAGAAGAACAAGATTGGGAAAGCTTATGTTGCTGAAGGAAAGAGTTGGGATGACACTGACAGTGATGAAGAAGCAGGTGAGATTGGGAACCTTGCTTTAGTGGCTAAAGAGGCAAGCACTTCATCTGCACACATGTCAGAGGTAATGTTTACTGATACTGAAATGATTCGTCATCTTGGTGGCACCTTAGAATGTGCTCGCACTGAAAATGATAGAATAATTCTTTTGAACACAAATCTTGAAAATGAGATAAAAGAATTAAAACTAGTGCATGTTAATCAGGATGAACTTGTTGAGAAAATAGCTTTTCTTGAGAATAGGGTTAAATGTTATATTCAACTGGAAACCATTCTTAAGAAAGAGATTAGTGAGCTCAAGACTAAAGCTAATGCCTATTTTAGCTCTTGTAAGACGGCTAAAGAGATTCTCAATAAACAAGCTATTGGTAATCATGTCAGTATAGGTTATGGTTATAATGAGGCCATTGGATTGCTTGGAATTAATTCCCCTTGTAGATTCAAATCTGAAGGAAAGGTTGTTCCATATGTGCTTAAGGGTATTGAAACACCCTTCTGTAAGGAGGCCGAAGCAGAACCTCTGAATGAAGACTCTATCATCATTGCAGAGGAGATTCGTGAAGAAGA
This sequence comes from Heracleum sosnowskyi, assembly GCA_030848705.1. Lineage (NCBI taxonomy): Eukaryota > Viridiplantae > Streptophyta > Magnoliopsida > Apiales > Apiaceae > Heracleum > Heracleum sosnowskyi. The sequence goes on from CM061245.1 coordinate 106,718,565, forward strand.
TATTGCTTTGGAAATTGAACAATCCAAAAAGTGTATATCTGATAATCCAGTCAAAATTGCCACAACTAAAAAGACTAGATCAGATATCCATAAGTTGGATCAAAACAACTGTAGAACTAACATGCCTGCTGTTAATTCTTCTCATAAAGCATGTGGTGTGAGTAATTGCATGTCTTGTGCTTTTAATGTTATGTATGCTTTCTTTAATAAAAAGCATGTATCTAGTGATAAGACTGCTCCACGTCAACATGTTAATAATAAGAAGCATGTTAAAGCAAAGACTACTAGTCCTCCTCAGACTAGAGTGGATTCATTTATCCCTAAGCCTACTCAGAAATATGTTAAGGCTGGCTATAAATGGAAACGCTCTTATGAGAAAGAGGTTGAAGTAGTTTTAGTTAAAAATGTTGTTTTGCCTGACAAAGGCCAATTCTTTAAGTATGCCGGACCCAATCAAGTGTGGGTTCCGAGGAAGGACTAATCAATCTGGTATTGCAGGGAGTTAAACAGGTAAGCCGTGTTATATGGGTTCTTGACAGTGGTTGTTCAAGGCATATGACCGGAGATAGAGCCCTGCTATCAGATTTGGTTGAGAAAGCTGGCCCAGTAGTAACCTTTGGAGATAACAGCAAGGGTATTACGAAAGGATATGGCTGTTTGAAGTACGGAAACGTTATCATTGAATATGTTTCATTTGTGGAAGGTCTGACGTTCAATCTTCTCAGCATCAGTCAGTTCTGTGACAGAGGATATTCTGTTTCCTTTGAAAGAGAGAAGTGCCAGATCCTTCACAAGAAGAATGGAAAGCCTGCTCTTCAAGGAGTGAGGAAAGGTGACTTGTTCATAGCTGATCTGAACTCGGGATTCAAAGATGAAGTTAATTGTTTTTATGCTAAAGCTTCATCAGATGATAGTTGGCTATGGCACAAGAAGATGTCTCACCGTAACTTCAAAACTATGAACTCTTTAGTCAAGAGGGAATTAGTTAGAGGTTTGCCTCAGATGGAATTTACACAGGAAGGACTGTGTGAGGCATGCCAGAAAGGAAAGTCAAAGAAAGCTTCTCACAAGGGCACTGATACATCATCAATAACTGAACCTCTTCAGCTACTGCACATGGATTTGTTTGGTCCAGTTAATGTGATGTCCATGTCAAAGAAACAATATGCACTTGTGATTGTTGATGACTATTCAAAATATACATGGGTTTTATTCCTACATTCCAAGGATGAGACCCCATTCCTGGTGATTGGCCACATAAAGTTGATTGAGCTGGATTCTAGATTCCCTGTTAGAGCCATAAGGTCAGATAATGGTACTGAATTCAAGAATGCCATTCTAACTGATTTTTGTGCTGATAAAGGAATAACAAGACAGTATTCTGCCCCTAGAACTCCTCAACAAAATGGAGTAGTGGAAAGAAAGAATCGTACATTGATTGAAGCAGCTAGGACTATGCTAAGTGAGTCCAAACTTCCAACGTACTTTTGGGCTGAAGCAGCGAATACAGCTTGTTATACTCAGAATCGAACTTTAATCAACAAGGACTTAATGAAGACTCCGTATGAGATCATGAACAACAAGAAACCAACTGTCAAGTACTTTCATGTATTTGGAGCAAAATGCTTTGTGCTTATAGATGACAATGTTAAACGTGGCAAGTTTGATGCAAAGGCACAAGAAGCTATTTTTGTTGGATATTCCAGAAGATCTTACAGGGTCTACGTGGTTGGCAGTCACACAGTAAAGGAAAGTGTCAATGTTACTTTTGATGACACTAAGTTCCCCAGTATCCAAAAAGAAGACTCATCTGAAAAGCTGAAGTTTGATAACTTGCCAGACTCAGAATCAGATGATGAAGCCCCACCTGAAGTTATTGCTGGTGATGATAATAATAATGATGATAATGATCATGGTGATGGTGGTGGAAACACTGGTAACAATGGAGATACCACCAACACTGGAGAAGAATCATCAAGGCAATCAAGCAACAACTCAGGGGGAGCAAATGAAGGATCAACTAGTCACTCACAACATCAAAGTGAATTTCAAGGTGAATCATCAAGATCAAATCTTCCAAGACAGACTGTTTGGAATAGAGCTCATCCTTTTGAGCTGATCATTGGTGATCCAGATGTTGGAGTTAAAACTAGAAGAGCTTCTCAGAATGAATGTCTTTTCTCAGCATTTCTATCTAAAATGGAGCCAAAGAAAACTGAGGAAGCACTGATTGATCCAGATTGGGTGATTGCTATGCAAGATGAACTCAATCAATTTGAACAACAACAAGTCTGGAAGCTGGTACCCAGGCCAAAGAACAAGAAAGTAGTTGGTACAAGATGGGTATACAGGAACAAGCTAGATGAGGAAGGCATTGTTACAAGGAACAAGGCAAGACTGGTTGCACAAGGGTATTCTCAAGCTGAAGGCATTGACTATGATGAAACCTATGCACCAGTGGCTAGACTTGAGGCCATCAGGATGTTTTTAGCATTTGCTGCTTATTCCAATTTTAAAGTCTATCAAATGGATGTTAAGAGTGCATTCCTGAATGGTGAACTTGATGAAGAAGTGTATGTGGAACAGCCCCTGGCTTTGAAAATCAGGAGCTGCTGGACTTTGTGTACTTTCTCTTCAAGGCTATCTATGGTCTCAAACAAGCCCCAAGAAAATGGTATGACACTCTCTCTGGTTTTCTTTTAGAAAATGGTTTTGTTAGAGGTATCATAGACAAAACTCTTTTTTCAAAGAAACACAAAAATGATATGATATTAGTCCAAGTCTATGTGGATGACATCATATTTGGGTCTACTAATGATAATCTCTGTAAGAGATTTGCTGAGCTTATGCAGAGTAAGTTTGAAATGAGTATGATGGGTGAGCTGAAGTTCTTTCTTGGATTACAAGTAAGTCAAAGGTCAAATGGTATATTTATTTGTCAATCCAAGTATCTCAAAGAACTCCTCAAGAAGTATCATATGGAGGATTCAGCATCAGCAAGGACTCCATCTTCAACAACCATCAAACTTGGAGCTTCTGACAAATCTATCAAGGTAGATGTTACAAGCTACAGAGGTATGATTGGCTCCTTACTCTATCTTACTGCTAGTAGACCAGATATTATGTATGCTACATGCTTGTGTGCAAGGTTCCAAGCGGACCCTAGAGATGTTCATCTCGTTGCTGTGAAAAGAATCTTGAGATATCTTAAGGGTACACCTAATCTAGGTATCTGGTACCCTAAAGATTCTGGTTTTAATCTTGTTGGATATACAGATTCTGATTATGCAGGTAGTGTTGTGGATAGAAAAAGCACCTCTGGGAGTTGTCAATTCCTAGGAGGTAGGTTGATTTCCTGGTATAGCAAGAAACATCAAACAGTTTCCAATTCAACAGCAGAAGCTGAATATATTGCTGCTGGAAGCTGTTGTGCTCAGATCTTATGGATACGGAATCAATTAAAGGACTATGGCTTTGCATTAGACAAAATTCCCATATTTTGTGATAATACAAGTGCCATAGCAATCTCCAACAACCCTGTGCAGCACTCGAGAACGAAGCACATTGATATCAGGTATCATTTTATCAGAGAGCATGTCATGAATGGAACTGTGGAGTTACACTTTGTACCCACAGAAGAACAGACTGCAGATATATTCACTAAATCTGTTGACGAATCCACATTTATCAAGTTAGTTGGTAAATTGGGTATGTTAAACAGTCTTAGTGATTAACAATATCTCTGTCATGTTTGTTCTTTAAAATTCATTTTCTCTTGTCATTTAAATGACATTCACTGTCAATTCTCATTTAATAGTACATGCTTGTGTATTTAAATAGCTCTAAATATTTTATTTTCTTTAAAAAATATTTTTCTCATATTTTTTAAGTAGAGAAATGTATTTTTATTGAAAATATATTTATTTAGAATTATTGAGGTATTTTTCAGATTGTAAATATTGTTGTTTGAATTTTTCTGCAAGTTTATATTAATTTTATGCATTTCTATAATATTCTGCATAGTTTTCTAGGATTTATGGATTTTTCTGTGAATTTTTCTAGAATTTTATATATTTTTCATGCATTTTTATAAGTTTCTCAGCATTTTCTGTAAATATTCGAATTAAATTCTGAATTTTTCCTAAGTCTTCCCAGCTTTACACTAGGAAGACTACCGGGAAAACAAGGGATATTTTCTTTGTGTTTTTTGTTTTTTCCTTTTTATTTTAAGTCTTTTTCGAAGTCTTCCCAGTTTTTTGAACTAGGAAGACTCTCGGGAAGACTATGAATTATTTAGTTTTATTTCTGTTTTTCTTTAAATTAATTTTCCGGAAAACTTACTAATTTGTATTAGGAAGACTACCGGGAAGACTATCCTAAGTCTTCCCGATTGTCTTCCCAATACAAATTTAAAAAAAAACCGTTCAAATCCTTTTCTTTTACAGTTTAATTATTCCTTAATTCTATATATACATACAACGTACATACACTGCTATTCTTTGTTTGCCTTAGCAGTTATTTTCATTTGTTTTGTGTGAAAAACCTCCCCCCATTCGAATTCCTTCATACTTTTGCAAAGTTCATTGTTCAGATCTTTATCTTTGCTCAAGTTTTAACTTAGCAATTCAGTTATTCACTTATTTCGAATCTAATCATATTAAGTCGAAACTCTGCTAAATTTTTTTTCTAAATCTGTTCGACTTTCTTGTGATTAATCTTGTGTTTGGTTAGTGTTTGACTGTTTAAATCTTGTTAAGAACGAATTTCTGTGAGTGTTTAACTGGTGTGTGTTTGAGATTAAGTTGCCCAATACAGTTTTTGCATTTCAAAGTTAAGTTCGAATTTTTAGGATTTTTAATTAAAATTTAGTTAATTTTAATAAAAGTTGAATTTTCTGGATTTTAAGTAATTTTTATTAATTCTAAAAATCCCTAAAATTTTAATTTTATTTTAAGATTAATTAAATTTTGTGTTTTGTTTTAAAATGGATCCTAATAATTTTGAACTTGTGTTAAATAATTTTGTTGGGTATTTTGATCCGGCTAGGTGTAAAGTGGAACGTTTTAGACCGTGGATTCAATTTTTAAATAGCAATACATGTGTTAGTTATGCTATTTGTGCCAATGCACTTCTGAAAATTGATCCATTAAGGATGTTATGTTCAAGTGCTGTTATTGCTGAAGATTCAAAATCTTTTACTTTCAATATTTTAAACCAGCAATATACAGTTACTTTTGATTTATTTTGTGATGTGTTGCATTTTCCAAAGGACAGGTTTGATCCCTTACCCACTGATGATGAGTTATCACAGTTCTTTGTGAATATTCATTATCAGGGTCCCTTTCAAATGGTTAAATTGTCCAAGAGTTTTGTAGTAAGGGAATGGGATCTGTTCTTTGATACTATAGCTAGGGTATTTGGTAACTGCACAAAAACAAACTTTTATTGCATTACCAGTCTTAATCAGTACATTGCCTATGCTATAGTATTTGGTCGTAGATTGAACTTTGCTGAGATTCTGTGGAACCTATTGCTCAACAGGCTTGCTCACTCTAGGAGAGATTCTGATAATGGTGTGAAAGTAAGGTGTTGGTACCCTCGCTTTCTAACTCTTATCATTAATCATCTTCTCTCTGCTGAGCAGGTAGAACTGTTTCGAGAAGCTAGATTTGAAACCTCTCCAACCACAGACACCAAATTCTACACCAGACTTGATGTCTCATCCAAATTCCTCAATATACCTGTTCTTGTTTCACCATTGATGAGTCAATTCATTAATCTTCCTATCTTTGGTGAACAAGTTCCCGAACCACATCCAGTTCCACTGCAGGTAGTTATTCCTAACTTTGGTTCTTCTTCTGGTACTTCAATTGAAACCCAAGTGGTTGTTAGGGCTGACCCAGAGATTGTAGAACCACAGTCTCTGACCCAGGTCATAGAGCCAAACAGAGAGTCAAACACTCCTGAAACACAACCTGAGCCTAATGTACAAACCAGTTCAAGAAATGTTAGTGATATACCTGAAATGAGTGTTCCCACAGCTCTGTCTCCACCCTTAAAGAAAAGAAGAACCTATAGGGAGACAACTGTAAGCCCATCTGTATCCTCTCAAAAGGATATGGACATTGATATGGCCACTACACAGTCTCTGGAGACATCCTCTCAACAGGATGAATCTATTGAAATTCGCCATAGGGCCATGGCATCTTGTACTGAGTCAAGCACACTCCCATTACTCACAATGGGAGAAGATATCCATATAGATGACACTCAGGACACCATGCCAGGAGAGCACTTTACTTTTGACTTTGAAACAGAGCCTACCATAGTTACGGTAGAAGTGCCTTCACAGGCATCAGAGGGAAAATCTGATTCTTCGCCACCAATAATAGAATCATTTTCTCCCCTCCTAGAGGGAACATCTCTGGCTCCCCTAAGGGATTTTTCACTCGCAGTTTATACTGGAGAAAGTGAAAGGCAACTTGATGAGTCTGTCCCTGAAGAAATTCAGTATACAATGTCAAATATTTTGACAGACTCATTCAGGGATCGGGAATTGCGAACTCCCATTGCACCACCACTGACCTCTCTTGAAGGGGCTAGGGTGATTTTTCCTGCAGGTACATCTAATGAGAATCTTGACAGACAGTTAGTGGTGAGAGATATGAATCAAACACCGAGTGAAACACAAGCACGTGAGTTGAGTGAAACACCACTGAGAGCAATTGAGGTGAGTGCACACACTGACACAAACACTGCTTTGTTGAACCAGCTAGCTGATCTACAAAGGAAGTTACAAGAAACCCAGGCTGAGAACAATCTTCTGAAAGCACAAGTGGTTGCTCAATCTACCACCTCTGTATCAAATCAGCTGGGTACTGTGAAAGATGACCTGGAAGGATTGAAGAATAATTTACTCCCGAGGCTGAATTCAATCCAACAATCTCAAGTACTGGTGGCTTCAGACATCTCTGATCTTACAATGTCAAATGCTCAGATATCAGAGAGTGTCAAGGAGATTGCTTCTATTTCTACCAAGGTGGACTTTACTCTGCAAACATCTGATGAAAACCAGAGGTTTAATGAACAAAGGATGTCTAGGATTGAAGGCGGAATGGAGCATCTTAATGAAGGGATGAAGCACCTATACAATATGATCAAGAATTCACATCAACCTACTGAAGAGCAAAGAACATTCTTTGAGGGAGATGATGATGAGGATGATGATGCTGATGAAGGAGGAGATGTGAGAGAAAGAGGAGAGATAAGGAGAACATCTGAGGTGAATCCTAGGGCTTCCACAGCTCAAACTGTAGAGGATTCCTCAACTAAGGGGGAGAAGGAGAAGAAAGGAAAAGAAGGAGGAGCTTCTGGAGGAGATAAGGGAAAAGGTAAACAATCACTGGAGGATACTGTCTTTGATGATGCCTACTACTACCACGGTGAACATGATGACTTTCATTATGACACATCTGGTGATCTGGAGAAGACCATACCTGAAGAAGCTTTTGGTGAGGAGGAGGTTGAGGAGGCAGCAAACTTTGAGGATTGGGAGGATGAAGCTGATCTATATACACTTGACCCCTTGTTTCAGAAAGAGTTGAAGAAACAGCAAGCAGAGCTAAGGAGAAAGGAGGATGAGAATGCCAAGGTCTCAGACATCATATCTCAGAAGCTGAAAATTCAAAAGGCTGAACATGAAGACAAACAACGTCTTCATAGTATTCATGTCAAAGAAAGGAGATTGGATGTGAGGATGAAGCAAGGAAGCAAGTGGGACAAGGCAAGGGAGATGTTTGATATCCCTCAGAGAGGCACAAACAATGATGCTACTTTTCTGAAGCTGCTTGAGAAGATCAGAACGGTTAATCCAGACAACTCATTATATATGAAGGCATTGAAGGAAGATATCCTAAGGATTACGTCTGCATTTGATCAAGTGAGGCAAGAATTGTTCATCTATGTCTCAAGTGCGCTTGAAGGGTCATTCACCATTTCTCTTGACCTCCTACAAAGAAGATCTCTATCTGAATTGTGGATTCTGATGAGTAAAGTAAAGAGATCTTCTTGCTTGAATGAGCTTCTATATGACCGGCTTAGAGATTCTGCTATGAAGGCCAGTCCTCAAGTAGTACATTTTCCTTATGAGGTCAAAATCTACAGAGGTACAACTTTAGAGACTGTGAGGCTGGATCCTGATTCCATGAAGCTACAGACTGCAATGCAACTGGTGAAGTTGGAGAATCTTCTTAGAACTTCTGGGTTTGCTTCTGTAGAGAAGTCTGAAGTTGCTGATATGATTTCAGACTACTGCACGGAGAAAATTCCAAGATATGCTCAGATGAAGAATAGATTGAAGAAGATCACCAATCAACCAGTAATGCCAAGTGGTGTAGTTTCTGAAAGTGATCGTGTCCTTGACAAAGATCTTCTAGTCACCTTACAAGAAGCTGAAGAAGGTGAAATTAGAGACTAAAGGCATGATGTAGTTAGCTCATTTGTAAATGTTATATCTTTAGAGCTAGGTAAATCAAGATAGGGAAATGTATTCATATGTTCAGTCTAGAGGAACATCTATCTTGTATTTATCTTTACTGTTTGAATCTGGAAATTGTTATATTTAATCCAGAACTTTTTATTATTTGCTTGGCTCTTAAAAGTCTTATCTTTTCTTGTTTTAGTTGAGTTATCCTCTAGAGGTATTTGGTTGTTATTGTCTAACAAACAAATAGGGGGAGATTGAAAGGCATATGTCTAGTCCTATTTGTAAACACCGAGGATTCTACTCAACTTTAATTAAGATGTAATAAGTAAATAATAAAAATCAATTGTCACAGGAATCTCAGAAGATTATATTTGTCAAAGATTGAAGATTAAAGTCATCTATAGACTTGAAGTGATTCTACATTGAAAGAAACTCAATTTATTGATCAAGCCTCAATGAAGTATTCAAGCTCAGTGGATTTATTGAAGTGACAGAGATTTCAAGTGGTGACAGAAAAAGATACTGATTACGGAGTTCTTGAATGAGAAGGTAGTGAATCACTGCTTAAAGTTAAATAGATAAAGAACAGACATTGTCGTTAGTCACTCATGAACCAGACAGTACATCGAGTGTCACCGTACTATTGTGTTTGTTATTTATCTAATTTTTAAGTGATTCTGGAATTAATTGAGAAGTCAACTAATTCTATTTATTCTCTTATAAACAATTAATATTATTAAGTATATTATTTATTAAATTAATTCTGCAAAGAATTAATTTAATACATAATTTATTTAGTTAATTATTTAAATTAGAATAAAAATGAACTAGGAAGACTTAGATTTAAACTAGGAAGACTCAGTTTATTTAACTAGGAAGACTCACAAGCTTGTCTTCCCGATTGTCTTCCTAGAGTAAATGTAAGTCTTACCGATTGTCTTCCATGTACAATAGCTTGTCTTCCCGATTGTCTTCCAAGGCAAAAAGAATAGTTTTCCAGCAAGTCTTCTAAATACAATCTGCTAGTGGATTGGCGCGTGGAAAAGATTGACAAGTGAATTGTATAAATGAAAGAGGCAGTTGACATTAAAATCTACAGAGAAGAAAAGACACAGACCAAAAAGCATTACATTCTTCATTACTTCTTCAACTGCAAAGCATTCATTTCCGGCCAGTGATTTAATTCTTGACAAGTTCTTATCATTAAATTCATAAGGATCATTTCACTTGTACTGCTTTAGCTTTCTAGCGGATCATAATCCCTAGATTTTATATCGAACTACTTTTTAGTATTCGATCCTTTTTATTACAAAAATAGATAAATTCATGTCGAATTTATTCTAGATTTGTTTTATTAAGTTCTTTGTAATCAGTGATCAAAGTTGTAACACTACTCAAGTTTAATAGAGTTTCTATTTAACTTGAATATTGTTTCAGTTTTTATTCCGCATTAATTTGTTCTAAATTGTTTAATCTTAAACGAACAAATTTCGATAAAACGATATAGTTTGTATTCAACCCCCCTTCTACAAACTTATCAGGACCTAACAATATATATATATATATATATATATATATATATATATATATATATATATATATATAATAGGAGTGACTAGATTTATAATTAGATTGGATACATTATATATATAACACATTTTTTGTTATTATCAAATGAATTTTAAATTAATTTTATGAAAGAAAATAATTAGTTATTTGGTATATATATATATATATATATATATATATATGTGTGTGTGTGTGTGTGTGTGTGTGTGTGTGTGTAAAATAACTAAAAAAACATAAATAAAACATATGAAAAACTATTTGTTTTGAGTAAAAATATTGTAAAAGGCGAGATGATAAAAATAAATAGATAGTACAACAAAACAATTAAATGAATTATATATTCTAAAATTTTGATAATAATTTGTGTAAACAATAAACAGATTAAAATATATAGTCCATAACAAATTTAAAAAAACATTATATCGCATATCGTACATCATGATCAGATCAAATCACATTATATAGCCCGGGTTATTTAAAATTATAGTCCCCGATCAATCAAATTATCTATATAAATTAAAGTAAGTACATTGTAACAGGCGAAAAAAATGTGCAACCTTACCTAGAAAAAAAATTTAACCGCAAAAAATAGAAATTTATGTTAATTGCTAGAAAAATGACACGTGTTTTAATTATTAAAGATGTGTATTTTGAAAAAAATAAATGATGAATTCATTGTCAAAACACGGACAGAACTCAGAAGGCATATAAACAATTTTAACTTACGATGATATAAGCAAAAAATATTTATACATCCATAATTGATCAATTCTCAAGTTCAGAGTTAAAAAAAAGTCTGTTTGTTTGAAAGAATTGAAACACATCAAAATGGTACAAAACGTACTTAATAATAGAATGATTTGGCACAAGGTAGTTCCAATTAAGTCAATTAGCTACATTGTCCTATGTTCTGAAAGTTAGGTAGCCAGGGGAAGAGAAATAAAGATAAAAAATGCTTAAAATCAAGAGGTCGGAAGAAAAGACATAAAAGAGTTACAAAGAAAGTTTTAAGAACTGAAAACGCAAGGCCTAAGTAGATTAGAAGATTTAGGAAAGTTTTTGAGTAAAATCAGTACTAAAACCTACAATCTCATACTGCATCATCTTGAAGGCTATTTAGTTTCTACCTTGAATATTGTCGGAGATGAACTAAATGAATGCATCATTTTTGAAGAACTGGAAAAATTTTAGGATTATAATTTTAAAAATGTCTTCTTAATTAGAAAACATCCATAGAACACTCTAATTCTATTATATGATCCACAACAAAATTAAAAACAGACATGATTTATCAAAACTACTCGTATTAGTTTTCACATTATAAACTTCAACATATTTAATCAAGTACAGCATAGTCATAACATTAACAATAAAAACTCTATGAACATCAAAAAATATACAATCATATATGTCAAATGACATTGATAATGCGTAGTTTAGTTTAAAATCACAATCTAAACTAGCGGCCCGTGCCTTGCACGGGTTTTTATGCTAGTTCTTATAAAACAGCAGGACCAATATAGAACAGCAGGACCAGAACTGTAGACAAAAAATTACAAGAAAAACTACCAAAAAAAACAACAGTGCCAAATATCCACAAAAACCACTTAGAGCATCTCCAATAGGGGTTGTCAAATCCTATGTAGCATGGCAATTTTGGTTGCTATCACAAGACTATTTTCGTATCCCGAATGTCGGGGATAAATATTTGAAAAATTCGGGGAACGGGGGGTCGGGGATTAGAGTCTCACTGCCCCGATCCCCGTTCACTGCCCCGATCCCCGTTCCCCGTTCCCCGCCCCCAAATCCTAGTTTTTTTAAAAATAATTATATTTAATATGTATATCAAATAAATCATTAAGAATGTATATATGTAATGTTATAATTTTGAACTTTTCATCCATTTAAAAATTTATAAGTTACATATTATGAAATAATTTATTTATAATAATATTATTTTTGCTTATTATAAATAGTATAAATAAAATTTAATTCAAAATTAAGGTTTAAAATATTATTTTAAAATAAACATAAAAATAATATTATTATTTATCATATTAATTTGTTTAATAAAATATTATTCATAATTTACAATTTTTTAAGAAAAAAAAAATTTCTCGAATACCTGCGGGGATCAGGGCGGGTCCAAGGTCGGGTTTCTCCCGCAACAAATTTTTCCAAAACTTGTACAAAATGATGTGACGGACGTATGACGTGTTTTAATTCGTGAGTGTATATGTATACACGCGGAATTTCAAATTTTTATTAGGAATGCTACCAATTTAGGAGGACACGTAAGCATTTGGTAGACCTTTAAGAAAAATTTGTTGGGTACTCTAGTATTTTTCTAATAGTAAATCAAAATTTCAACTACTTTTATGTCATTAAGAGAAAATGAGAAATCCTAACAAAAAAATGAGAAATGGAGAGAAGTCAATATTTTATTCATTAAAATGATACGAGGGATGACTAAGGTTCCTTAAAAGTAAGGAAGGTAGACAAGTTTTTAATGTTTTAAATAGTCTGAGATTGTTGGATCAAGATTTTTTGCTCACTTCTTATATTTTGACTTGGGAGATCTTGGAGTTGCTCTACATTCTTTATATTGGAGAAAAGATAAAATGAATATTAGATTTAGAGCGAAGTGAATATATTAATTATAATAATGATATAAGGAATGGTTTAACATTCCTTAAACATAAAAACATCTCCAATAGTCTCTTAGTTGACTTTTAAATATAGGGGCATTCCTTATATTTACGGATTTGAATCTACACCTGAGAAACAGGCTAGATTGGCCCAAGAACTAGTTAGGGAATTGGAAGAGGAAAGTAGTGAGGCTGTAGAGGAAGATGCCTCTACTAAAAGAAGGCTGAAGAAAAGGAAGACAGTGCCAAAGACAAATCCTATCAGATGGAAGCAAAGATCAAATAAGCATGTCTCTCCTGAGAAAGTGGAAGAGAAGAGAGATACATAGAGGAGGATTGTCTTTGAAGACCCCATTCCAGCTTCAACTCAATTTCAAACCACCTACCATGAGACTCCTGTAGAGCCTAAAGAAGAGCCTGTTGAGTTTGAAAACTTGGTTTTCCCTAAGTTCATCATTGAAGCTGAAAAGAAGTCAAGGAAGAAGGAACTAGTTAAGAGAGCTCAACAAGGACTAATCAAGCTGAACATTGCACCAAAAGTTTCCAAGCCAGTTGAGAACAAGGTAGACTTTTTGTACATTGCAGAAATACATAAGTACTCAACAATGGATCTTTTCCTTGATGAAGATAGTGAAATAAGAGGCACAAACAAATTCAGAGATCTGCCTGAAAGACTAACATTTGTCTACAAAGGAGGGAAGGTGAGAGCATGACCCTTACAACAAGTACTGAATGAAGGATATTCCACCTTGGTGCCGGGATACGAAACCGGCACGAACCGTAGAGAGATACGGGGCATTTACGGGTTTAATATTGTGGAACCGAACTCGGCACGGCTCGGCACTGAAACCCAGCTCGTGCACGGCTCGCTAGTGACTCGCCCGGCCCGCTCGACACGGCACGCCAACGGCTCGCGAGTGATCCACCTGCAACGGTCTTCTGCCATTGGAACGGTCTTCTGAGTTCTGCCATCCTGCAACTCCAACGTTCCTCTGCATTCTCCAAGTCCCCAACGTTCCTCCAGGCTCCAACGGCTCCAACATTTCCCCCTATAAATACTCTCTACATTTCTCAAATTTCTCTCCACCTGCATTCTCTCTCGCTCACTGCTTTCTCTACTCTCTCTTTCTCACTGCTCTCATCTCTCACTCTCATTGCTTTCATCTCACTCTCATTTGCTACTGTGAAGCTTTAAATAATTCCGGCGAGTAAACAATTCTGGCGAAGCTTTAAAAGAAATGGAAGAAGGAAGGGGCACAATATCATCTCAAGGTGAAGATAGTCCACCCTCATAAGGTGAGAAGAGTCATCCCTCTTATGGAGAAGAAAGTCCTCCCTCTTATGGAGAGAAGAGTCTACCCTCTTATAGGTGAAGAGAGGCCTCTCTCTTATGGAGAGAACAGTCCACCCTCTTAAGGTGAAGAGAGTCCACCCTCTTAAGGTGAGAAGAGTCTTCTCTCTTATGGAGAGAAGAGTCCTCCCTCTTAAGGAGAAGATCCTCCGGGATAATGCTCATGTTGTTTCCCTCGCATCTACAGGCAAATCACGGGTACCTATGTGCTTCATATTATTCACTAATCTTTTACTCCTAGTTGTTTCATTGACTCGGAAAATTCGGAAGATCAAAGCACACTTAGTTCTCCAGTCCATCAAGCTGCACTGAAGAACTAGGGGGTAGTTGTTACGCCATATTTTCGGTTGACTCAATTATCTCCTAATTTCCCAAGTTAGTAATATCTTCACTCTGAAACGAGGAAAGAATCAATATTAATTATAGAAAATATCTCCAAACGATTCTTTCAAATCAGGAAAGAATCACAACTCTAATATAACTCTAAAAAGATAAAATCAACTTATCGCAAGATATCCCTTAACAATCACAGGGATTAAAAACATTATCCTATCACAGAACTATGTTGGCTTGATCCCAATATATAAACAGGGTACACAGGCATCTTGGAATAGGATCCGACATATCTAACAAGTCGAGACACCTTTCAAGTCCAGCCCCAAACATCAAAAAATCCAAAATCCCCCGTTATCAAAATTTCGTTATTCCAACAATCCCCGAAATTTGTTATCACCAAATTCCTCCGTTAACATTAAGGGATGCCTAGGACATTGTTGATCTACCATTCTCCGGTCATTCTACAAATATACTCTTCTATACTCTTTATTAATAAGCAAAATAATGTGAAAATGGCGTGTGGTACTAAAGTACCAAAGTACCAAATTTGGTTATCACTTAACCCGGGTTCGATTCCTCACAACTACATAATTATACAAGATTTATTTATTTTAAATTCTTTAACTTCATCCGGGGTTCGAATCCTTACAACTACGTAATTATACAAGATTTATTTATTTACTTTAAATTCAATTGTTTCATCGAGCGTTAGATTCTTTGCATCTACGTAATCATACAAGATTTATTTAATTTCTTTAGCTTTATGCACAGTTCGATTGTCTATAACTACATAATTAAATAGTTATTTATTTATTATATATTTTTATCATTCAATTCTCGAGAAATACATTTTTTAATAATACTTATTAATAATTTATTAATACTAATATTTTAATGTAGATTTATGTTCGGTCCGTACTTGACACGGGTTATAAACTAGTATTAATAATGGCCGTTACATACTTTTAAACAGCGCCAGTGCGGTGCCCTTTTTTTGCTTTAAAATTATTTTTTTGGTTATGTCAGTTTTGGGTATTAGATGTTAGTCAATAATGTGCAAAAATAAAATAATACAAGCCACCAAAGTGTAATTTATTCTAATATTTACTAGTAATTAAAATTTAGTACCCAGACTGAGTTTAGAAAGGTGCCTTCATGCACTGGCAGTTCTATTAATTTACAAAGTTGTTCATGAATGAAGTCTATAAACAACAAAAACATTGTGCTACTCTAAAACCCTTGACCAGATTTAAGTTTCTACACATCCCAAACAGTTTTGTTATGTCCACAAGTTGGAGAAGACTTTGCGGATTTGGTGTTGTTCTGTTTATTAGTTGGAGAAGGCATTGAAGAACCAACTGAAGAAGACCTTGCAGAAGTATAACAAGAATTGTCGTCGTAACGGTCCATAAAAATGGCGTCCGAAGAAGGAAAATAAGCATCCAGTTGAATCTTTTCCATAATCCGTTGTGTAGTCCAAAGGTATGAAGAGTGACCCTCCACGAATTCTGTTACATCGATCTGTACCATGGAAAATTCATTTACTCAGAATTATCGAAATTAATCTCGAAGTTTGATAAGTATCTGCTAACTGCAACAAATGATGATGGTCAGCAGATACTTACATTCTCAATTCCAGGGATATCAACTGCTTGCATTCCAGCTAAACCTTTGCTGAGGAGACTGTTTATATATGAGAATATCAAGTTGCAAGTTTTAGAATAAACTAAAAAAGATAAAATCTTGTGTAGTGGCAAACCAATATTTTACTTTTAAAATTTATTCAGAAATGAAACAGATAAATAGTAGTATTATCTTGTAGATGGGAAGAAACAGCTGAAGTGAGTATATACCTAGCACGAAAGACGACACCAAGCATCCAGTCATTTGTAGAATATGCATTCACAAATCTCCCGGACACAACCTGCAAAAGAACTGGTGTATGAATTTAAAGGGGAACATTACCGATCAGGACGACGGATCGGTCATAAAAATAAAAGGATATTACCTTCCTTGCATCATCCCAGTTTTCATCTTTAATAGAAAGAGGTGAACCAAGGAGAACAACTCTTTCAACAAGCTGAGCTGCAAGTATTCGTTTATAACTGCATTAGAGCAGTACAGGCTAGCACAAACAAAAAGGAAAAAGAGTTTGTGTCCCTGAAGATACCATCACATTTAAGTTTCGCCAGAGTTTCGAGACACTTGAAAATTACTCGTGCTCCAAGCGAAAACCCTATTAGTGTCACAGGCCTGAAATATATTTGGACACCAAGTATATATATTAAATTTTAAACAACTAAACATGAATTCCAAGTATATCAACAATTATGTTCCTATATTTTGATTGGCATATTTACCTCTGTCCATGCAATCCCTTTAGCAGAACTTCTTCAGCGAGTAACTTTCCAGCCTGATCAGACCTACCAAAAAGTAGAATAAGAACTAGGAAGAAGGAAAATATAAGGGAGAACACTGTACTTCTGGCATACACTTGTAACTTCTGCAAAATTTCCTACACATGGACAATTAAAAGTCATACCCTTAAATCTACTCGCTTGCAAATGTCTTACTGATGTTATATTATCTCACTCTTCGGCTGTTTAGCAACAAATGAAATCACTCTTTTTGCCAGTAATCTACATGGTACTACATTAATTACAAATGTATTTAATAACTCATGCATACGAATTCACAGTGCGAATTTGAAGTATAGAACACACTGTATTCAGTCTCCTAATATAACTCAATTTACTGATAAGAGAAACCTGTCTATAGCAATTGCCCATTTGCTGTCAATAAGATCCAGAACATTGAGTAATGCTGTTGGCCAGGCCAGTGCACTGACTAGAGAGTGTAATACAGTAAACATGGCTCCTTGTTTCATCGCAGTAATTGTAAGCTCTGCAGCAGGTATAGGAATTTCTGTCAAATACTATATCTATCCTGACACTAATTCACTAAAGGGTGATATGATTTACGTGTAGTTAGCCAGTCCTGAATTGCAGTGCTTACAGCAATCAAATTCTTGGACTCCCACTGCAGCGCATACCTAAAAAAATGTTGTCTTTGTAAGAAATATCTAAGATATTACCCTGTTACTCAAAAGTCGAATAAGGAGTAATTTACTTGAGGAAAATCTATAACCAACATATTGCATCTCAAAAGATACAGAAGAAATGCAGATCAAAGAAGAGTATATCAGTTCTGCATAAATTTTGTTAAAGTATAGAATGACCCAGTGAGACGCTCATTTCTCATCAGTTTCTAGTGCAAACAAATTAATCATTTCCCAATATCCTACTTCTCAAATACATATCTTACTCAACTGAAATTTATAAAGTTTAAAGATAGGGGTCAAAGCAATCAACAAACTCTTCAGTTGTCAAATTGCAAATGTGAATTTACCTTTCTGAGTTATTGGCTTGTCCTTCCCAAGGCCTTATGTAATCTTCTTCGACGAAAACAAATCCTGAGATCAAGATTTCAACTGCAAGCCGCTGGTAGGATTCAAATTAATAAGATATGGTTATCTTTCAAAAACAAAGATTCGTAGATGTAACGGTTTAGTCATCAGGTAGCATTTATTCTCTGTGAGAAAGGAAAGAATTTATCCACTGTGAGAATGGAATCTAAAAAATATAGTAGTAGTATAAGAGATTTTAAATAACTCCCGGAAATCAGAAAGTTTATAAGAGAAGATCCATGCTAGTGCTAAAATAGTTTATGGTTATAGGCCTATATTTTGGCCCCAAAAATGTGGTTTCTGTTGCTGAAATAGAACTTGAAGTCCAATGCATTACTCCATTTAAAGCTGGTTTTTGTAGCTAACATAGAACATATATAGACTCCATTTCCCTCCTTTAGATGGATTGTAAATCCTAACTTTGATTCTTAATATAGAATCAAGTTTCTATTTGTATTTGGTTGCGCAATGGACTCGTCAGTTCTCAATGTTGTTCAATTTTTTAGAAATGCCATCAGTTCTAGCACTGCATCAGCTTTGCTCTAGGGTCTACAAAACAAGAAAAAGCAACTTAATTTACTCACGCCATGTTCATGGTTTTCTCCAACAGGTTTGAACTCAAAGTCCTCGAGACTTCCTATTCTGCTAGCCATTTTCATCCCTGACAGTCCCGCTCCAGCAGCTGGGATTGATAAAAGCGTTAGCACGAGTATTTTGTTGCAATGCTACAAGTGCATAATGTCTATTTACAGCAATAACATACATGCAAGGCTCGTACAATTAGAAATAAAGTTCTGAACTTCTCATACCAACGCTCCCAAATGTTATCCAATAGGTCAGTTTTGTACTCACCTCCAAGTGATGCAGCCACTGCAAGATGGGTTGCCGCAGCAGTAGCACCAACATGAAAGCTCACCGGTGCTAGAGCACCAACCCCTGCAGCAATTCCTGGAGCAGCTAAACCTGTTAAAGAAAACATGTACGACAGTAAATAAGAAACATTATGTCATTATGTGCTTCGTTTCACGAAATATCTCTAGGGAAATCAGAAGGTGGAGGCAACGTCATACCGCCAGTTACTGCAAATATAGTCCCACCAGTTAATGCAGCTGCACCAATCATACTTCCACGCTTCCAGTTAGCCCAAGTATCTTTTTCACCATGTGTTCCATCTTCCTTAAGTTGTTCCTTAATTTGTTCCTTAAACTCTCCCTCTTTCAAGCAGGCTATTGCTGATGAAGCAATGATAGTCTCAATGGCTTCCTACAAATAAAAAGTGCATTGCAGATTCAGGGCAAACTTTAAGACGAGGATTAACCACAATTTACAATAGGTTATGCTACTATGTACTTGTGCTACATGCCTGAGTTGAAAGTACCGGGATCCGAATTACTCCAATATAAGGCAACTATTACACTAGCCCATCACGGACCTAAAAAGTCATTATATATTTCTCTTAAAACATGTTTCAACATATAAGGCAAGCAACGGGGTAAAATTCATGCTCGAATGCTACATTGCAAGACTGGGGTTTGATCACTACATGCATAATCTAATATTTCATCCAGAATTGCAGAATCAACATTAGGGTACACCTAAAGTAGACAAAGAAAAATTTGTATCGGGTATACATGCAAGTGATGGATTTTCGTAAGGATGATGATTTACAGGATCTGCTTTTTTAAATTGTACAAGTATCTGTTTTGTTTATAACTGTACAAGCTACGTACCAAATTTATGCATCATCTCCAACATAATTTCAACAACAGAACATGCTATACTAGACATTTGCATCTCCCTAGATGCAAAAAGGTTAACGTTATGATAACGTAACAAATTTACATGGTTGGTAATAACATGTATAAGGATCCTGTATCAAATCTATAGAATGTAAGAGGCAGCTTATAGTATTAACAAGATGAGAACAGACCATTGTAATCCAATTGATGTTCAACCATGCTGTCAATAAACGCAGAGCCGAACGATGTCGAGCATCATAGCCTTTTCTTCGTTGAACATTTTTATGATTAGCATCATATGTTACAGCCAAACAAGCTGATAGAAGTTCGTATAGAAGTGCCACTTTCTTCTGGTAACTAAGCATCGATACCTCTTCGAAGGGATTTTCATCAAAGTTACTGCCAGAACCCATAGGTGCCACTGTAATGCTATCTTTTTTCTCCTTTCTATCATCCGGATCAAGAAGGGACTTGCGTTCCATATCAAAATCAGATTGACTGCCCGGTGACATTTGTTCTCGACATTGATCTACATAGTCACCAACTGGATCATGATGACCCTTTTTTTCCGTTTCATAATGAGATTGAGTGTCCGATGCTAACTTTTCCCGACATGCATCTACGTATTGACGATGCTTCTCCTTCTTAGACCTATAATCAACAGAAGCCTGAAGGGTAGATACCATATTATCAACAGCTTTCATCAATGCAATCTCCTGTTCTTTGATTTCTTGAGAATCATCATTGCAATCCTCGGCTAGCAATTTTAAAAACTGTGACAAGTAAGCAACTCATTTAATTGAAAACTGAATGAATATTAAATCCGATACAAACTATAAACCCGTAGAAAATGCTCATCTTCTTTATAATTCACATAAAGTGGTAGAACATCTAATGTCCCATGTCCGAAAAATTGATCGGGATCAGCACAACAATTTTAAGGTATATATTTGCAATGAAAATGGAAGCATTCAGAAAGAACATACAGCTCTAACATTCCGGCTTGAAGAATCGGTCCTAAAAGCTCTTTCAAGTCCTGGCCAGGATTTCTCTTCAATATCCAAAGACCTGATACATATATAAATTTGTTCACGCTCAATTGAAAATGAAAAAAAGGGTTACTAATAAACAATGAAGCGGCTTGAAATGTGAAATGTGACCTGAAGATAAGACGAAGAAGATGCGCATAATGTTGGAGCCAATAGTCACGATCTACATATCTACTCTGGATTACGTTAGGGTCGGAATAATTGTCGTCGGAAATGGAAGAGAGTGGATTAGTCTTATTGATCAGAACTTGGTTTAGGGAAAGCGCTATTAAACCACCAGCTGCGTACTTTTGCGGAGGCGATAACATTGACGGCATTGCTAAATTCCGTCTGGGTTGTTATGAAATTGTAAAGATTTTGGTAGTTTGAAATTGCAGGGAACAAAGTTAATAAAAAATGCATACGAGAAGATATATAGTAAAATGTTTAGTTTAGACATTGGAGAGAGGAGGCAGATTTTACTTTTTCAAACTCGCGTAGAAAACGGGAGAAAATGTTTGACATTTCGGTGTTACGAGTTACGCGACATGATCGTTGTTGTACTCGTGGATGTAAATAATTTTATTTTATTAAATACTAGCTTATAACCTGTGTCAAGCACGGACCGAGCATAAATCTACATTAAAATATTAGTATTAATAAATTATTAATAAGTATTATTTAAAAATGTATTTCTCGAGAATTGAATGATAAAAATATATAATAAATAAATAACTATTTAATTATATAGTTATAAACAATCGAACTGTGCATAAAGCTAAAGAAGTTGAAGTAAATAAATAAATATTGTATTATTACGTAGCTGCAAAGAATCTAACGCTCGATGAAACTATTGAATTTAAAGTAAATAAATAAATCTTGTATAATTACGTAGTTGTAAGGATTCGAACCCAGGATGAAGTTTAAAATAAATAAATCTTGTATAATTATGTAGTTGCGAGGAATCGAACCCGGGTTAAGTGATAACCAAATTTGGTACTTTAGTACCACGCGCCATTTTCACATTGTTTTGCTTATTAATAAAGAGTATAGATTAATAAATATTATTTAAAAATGTATTTCTCGAAAATTGAATGATAAAAATATATAATAAATAAATAACTATTTAATTATGTAGTTATAGACAATCGAATTGTGCATAAAACTAAAGAAATTAAAGTAAATAAATAAATCCGGTATGATTACGCAAAGAATCTAACGCTCGATGAAACTATTGAATTTAAAATAAATAAATCTTGTATAATTACGTTGTTGTAAGGAATCGAACTCTGGAGGAAGCTAAAGAATTTAAAGTAAATAAATCTTGTATAATTATGTAGTTGTGAGGAATCGAACTACTTTGGTACTTTAGTACCATTTTCACATTGTTTTGCTTATTAATAAAGAGTATAGATTAAATATTTGTCTATGGATTTTAACATCCTCATTGTCATGCATTAGTTTGAGGTTTTAATATAGCATCAGTAATTAAGTAATCGATTCAGAGTTTCTTCAGTGAACTACTTTCTTAAATCCAATGATCTAAGTTTCATTCCTGGCCTCTTTCAGAAAATGTTGGCCAAATAGGCCATGGGAGCGATACAAAAAGGTATGCCTTTTCGAATTGTATAAATTCATTTTTGATTCTACAATAACTACCCTGCAACAACTTGAGATGTGTTCATGCGCGACTGCTCTTGTTTATTAGCCTTGTAAACTGTATGAACTGATTCTAATTTATCTTAGTTAGCAGTAAATTCTGGGCTCTTCATTGCTACTTGTGTAGTTGCAATTACTTCCCAGCATTCGTAACATGATAGCACAAACTGACAAACAGAATAGTAATCACTGCACTTTATGAAAGCATGGACTGCAGAACATGACAGAGCTAAGCTCTCTTCTCTACCTTACAACTTCACATACTCTTAATTTAAGTCGGAACGACTATATGATGCCTAATATGATGCCTTTTCCCAGGTTGTCCTGAGAATGGATTCAATTACTTCTGGATCACAATGCCCATTGACAGTGAAAGAGGTGAAGAACAGACAACCATTTGAAGTCCTTAGCCTTGCTTCTTCAATAGCAGGCAGCTACATTGCATATTTGAAGTTTCTTTTGTCGAAAAAATTGAATTAGTTTGTCTGTAGAAGTTGAAACAAGGAAATAGTTGGTGGTTTTTACTTCGTTCGTAACACCGTCTTCTGCGACTATCTTTTCATAGAGGTTAACGGTCAAAACTTTGGGTCGAGAATTTTTAATTGCATACTCAGCTGTTGATTAGAGAAATAAATTTGTTTGTTCAACTTCAAGTGATAAGAGTTTTTGCTCAGATACCGTGAGTAGAGTTTTATACTCCTCAGTTTAGAGAAAACACGAGCAATGTATGTACACACACTTGAGTGTATATAATTGCCCTTGTTAAATCTTGGACTGGAGAGAAAGTGCATAATCAAAGATATTACGTAATTGCTAATAATCCATTACACAAGACAATCTAGCTAGGAGGCTTCACATCTTGCTCTCCACCAACCAGAAGTTACAAAGAAAATAATGAATAACAAATAAATTGTGTCGATCAACGAAAACCATCGGAGTAGTCATGCAGCAGAAATGATATTCAAATTGTTGAGTGAAGATAACCTCTTTATAAAGAGCTCGAAATCTTCTTCTTTGCTCACCATACTAACCCTAACATACTTTGGATCCGACCCAAACCGCCTTCCACTTCTCGTCAGTACCTTGTGCCCTCTAAAGAACTTCTCGCAATCATCTATCTTGTCCTTGGACTTTATCCATGCAAAAGCTGTTGCAACAGAAAACAAAAATGAAAATCTTGATATGTATGGCTATCTTAATAGAAATATGCGGAATAAGTTTGTATGTAATTACCAGGATGTGCTTCGGAGAAATCTTGGGTGAAGTGACAGTACTTGATGGGGTACTTAGCAAGGCTCAACACTCGACTGTTCTTCAAAGTGTTCCTTAATATGTCCCATCTTTTGGTCAGGATGCTCTGCCCATAGTGAAAGAAGTTGTCAATATTGCCATTAGGAGATTTTAAATCTTCACAGCCATTGGAAATGACTTCCAGTATCTTTGCAGCTCTATGTTGGGACTCTTTGGATACACCAATTGTGCTGATTGTCATAAAAGTCACCATTTTTTGTGCCACTTCTTTATCCTTCACCAGAGCCCAACTGCACCATAATATTAAAGATCTAATTATTAAGTTGCAATTTTCACTAATGAAGAAACCAATGTTTGCATATCAAGTAATTGAAGCATTCCATTAGTATAGAATTTTTTTATGTACCCAATTCTAGAGCCTGCATGTCCAGTGCACTTGGAAACTGTAAACAGCATTATATCATAATCAGCTGGTGCAGTAATGGGAGTGTACTGAGGCCAATAATACGCAAGATCATGAACTCGCTTTCCTCCATCTTTCTTCACAACCGCTTCTCGGCAGAGACCATCGGGGTTGTTTGGAGAAGTCACCATCTCAATGTATGATCCGTCCTTATCAAATGTGTGTGCATCACCTTCCCACTTGTAAAGCCCCGACCTTAAGAATTCGGCCATCTCCTTGTAACACTGTATACATCAATCTAATGTTCAGCAACATGCACTACTTTGTTTCACAAGAACCTCAACTCATTTTCTAGTGCAGATATACATGTACATGAATGTGGAGGAGGTACTTAAATATTCAGGACGTTTTTTTTCTTTCAAAAACAAGACTATGCAGACAAATGATCCTGCAAACCAATTTCAAATATATGGAATTTAGTACTAGATATTAAAAGGGAGCGGGTGTTCCCCTTTGGTACTCCGCCACTGATTAACAGTCATATATCAAATATACGCAGGCCTATACGCAGCATTTGATCTCATCATTCTTGAGCAGACTTGGTCTTCGAATCTTAATCTTACATGATAATGCCACGTTACTCATTTCCTCTGTTCAGGGGGATTTCAGATACATGACAACATATGGTCAAGAAAGGTCAGGGAAACACAAAACATAAGAGTATGTATAATTGTGCGGTTGACTTTAATATAGTATAACACTAATTTAAGAACCTATGAACTGAATAAGCAACATATAATATGGTCAGATGAACATCTAATTAAGACAACATCTTCCGGTTTAGATTACCTACAACAGTAGTTGCTGTAAATTTGAGACACATTTCATAGATACTTTTCGAAACTTCAAAACAGCGACTTATAAAATGTAATAAGGTAACGTGGCTGACCGAGTAATAAGGAGCTGCACACACAACACTGGCCGGCTTTGGCTGGTCAGGCGGTGAGAGAGCATACAGAGCAGCCTGAATAAGCTGACTAGATCCTGTTCCAACGACGATGCAACGATCATCGACAACTGCATTTCCTACCACAGTATGCAATTTCTTGATTGATTCCTCAAGTTTTGGCTCCAAAAACCAGCACAAATTTTTGGTATCAGCAAAGTAGCTTAGTGATTGATATCCGGGGAGCACCACCGTACACTTATCCCCCATATTTCTCCAGTAAGTCTCGAAAATTGTTGGATCCCCACTGATTCAAACCATGAAAAATAACTCCGTCAATATCAATTTGAATTTTAAATAGTGACCGAGTTTTTTATTTATATGTGAGCAAAAACTTAATTGTAAAAATACACACACACACAGGAAAAAAAACATACTGATCAAGATTAACAACAGCATCGGACGATAAGTTCCTGCTTGCACCATTATTCCTTGCATCTGAAGAAAAGTTTTCGGAAGAAGACGATGAAAGTCTGATGGCATGACCCTGCTCTGTTGTGCCACACATATTTTCTCTTTCTGTATTTTCTCTCGCCATACTTTTGACGCTGCAGTCAGTAATTCGTGTTGCATGCTCAAGCTTCTGTGTTTATAGATGTTGTGATGTCAGATGAGGTAAATGCATAAATATTTGATTCTTCTGGATAATCAATTACTTGCCTGCATTTGGAAGTAAATTATGCAGATGGAGACATATGAGGGAATGTATTTAGTTTAGATTCAAGAATGTTTTTGAATTTCAAATATTTGGGTATTTTCATTTAAATTTTAAAAAATTTATTAAAATCCGTGTGTATTAAGAAAAGATTTTTAAAAATTCCTAAAATCACAGTATTCAAAAAGAATTTGGTAAATTTTGATGCATTTCATAATACTTTTTCCATATATAATTTCTCCGTATATTTACCAATTTTGCATGTATTCCACCAAAGCCCAGGTATAATCTTCTATGAGTTTCTACTTAAAATCCCTAAATTATTATTACTTATTTTAATATTTTAACATCTATACTGAATGCAAGGGTTGAATTCGTGGATTTTAAAAGATCGTTGTTAATTTTAATTGTAAAATATAGTACAGTCTTGTTGATTTTAATATAGATTTCGACAAATTATTCAAAATTTCGTGAATTTAATTAAAAAAGTAATATGATTTAATTAAAAAATAACGTATTTTAATTGAAAATAATAATATTAATGATTGAAAGATATTGTATGATTAGTATTTTTTAGGTGTGTTTATAAAAAGTACTATGTTTTAACAAAATGGTAAATGCTTCAGCTAGAAAAGGTCATTGATTGTTACTATTATTTACATTATTTATTAATTAAAATGATCGATAATCAGAAAATCAGAAACCAAAATTTTTAATGTTTCGATTATATTATATAATTGTAAAGATGTAGTTTTTTATATTTTTTTTGTCAGGAATGATTTATCCGTACATGAATTATGTCAAAATACAATAATCAAGGAAATGAGTTTTTTTCATTCAAGAAAGTCTATCATCTAACCGAAAAGCACGCATGTTGCCTCCGGATACTTAAACAATAGAACCTTAATGTTTGAAAAGAGAACACCTGCAATCGTAATAGCTAACCTGAAAAACAAGACAATGAAAATAAATTACTTCATGTTATGAATCACATGTTTAAACTTGATGATAATAGATTATTTAGACAAAAATTTTATTAAAGGATCGTAACTGATCGACTGCTATATTCTATTATAAGGAGCATTTGATCGGCAAACTAACTTATGTGTTCTTACATATCCATATTCATGTTATATTCTAGAATGGATTGTATTGCACTAGGTTGGAACATCATACTGAGTTGATCATATAATGATTTGGTTAAGTCACTAGCAATCGACTACTAGTCTGTACTGTAATTCATTCAAGTAAGAGTAAAGTGCATTTCATGTACTTGCACTTTGCGTGTCAGACCATTTGAGATACTGAATTTCATAAACTCTCACTTGCAATACTGAACTTCCAAATTTTTTACACCATGCATGTTTCCGTTAAATCTTACTAACTCCGTCTGTTTGGAAGAGGGTAAACTAGTCTTTTAATTAACCTTAATTACTTTTTAGCTAAACAAATTTAAAAAAAAAACATTTATGAATAAATAAGAGTAATAGATACAATATACGTACATGGAGCTTTTATATCTATCTATTAGCCATGGATTTAGCCATTAAACCCTATGTTTATCATTCATTACTAACATTCCTCTATAAACCTCATCTTTTCTTGAGATTATATGCATTAAATTGGTGTGTAAACTACTAG
Organism: Heracleum sosnowskyi; assembly: GCA_030848705.1. NCBI lineage: Eukaryota > Viridiplantae > Streptophyta > Magnoliopsida > Apiales > Apiaceae > Heracleum > Heracleum sosnowskyi. The sequence continues at coordinate 106,745,802 of CM061245.1, forward strand.
CAGTATCCAGTTTTGAGTATTATGTATAGATGAACATATATTGATCTCTGTTTATTTGGTTGAGGTTTTAAATCTAGGATTTTTCTATTGGTTTTACTAATCCTATTCGCAGGCAAAAACAAAATCAATGGAATTCCAGCAGCTGCATAATAAGCAGACAATGCAACTGAAGTATCACCCGTGGAAGCACACCCAACTCCAACAACAAGCCTATTCATTTTTCGTAATCGATTAACCTGACTAATCAACACAATCATCCTCAAATCCTTACAACTACCTGTATGACTAATTTCGGGTAAAACTCATTCTTTCTTAGACCAAACCTCACTTTCATAAGGCCAATTAGTCTTTCCGACACGCGAATTAAATAAATTCTTCCAATACTGCCCATCGAATCTACGCAACGCTTCCATATCGTATTCGACATCAAGAAGCCCACCAGGATGACTTCGATACATAATCTCGTCGAGAGAGTAGGATTCAGTGGAAGAAGGGTCGGTGTTAAAGGGGGGCGTACTTGGCGGAGAAGCCTTGGTTGGTGGTGTGACGACGATGGGCTTCTTGCCTGAGTTCTTGAGTTCTTGATATGTACTTGTTATTCATCTATATTTAGTAAAGTTAGATGTCTATGCAAGAAAAAGACTAAAATACCCTTCTCCAAACAGACGGAGTTAGATGAATTTAACGAAAACACACGTTCTGCAATTATTTTGAATGTTCAATATTGCAAGTGGAAGTTTATGAAATTCAGTATCTCAAGTGGTCTAACACGCAAAGTGCAAGTACACGAAATGTACTTTACTCTTCAAGTAAACATATAATCTACAGCTAGCATTTGAAAATTCAAGAAGATGTAAAAGATAGGCACTGAAGTGTATATATTCGATGATGCAAATCCTTACAAGTGAAGTGAAAGATCAACTGTTATCTACCTTATAAATGTACGAGAATTTACAGATAGATGTCATCGATATTATTTCGACTGCTATATACAAACAGTGACTTAGCAAAGTTCAAGATATGATCGACTGCTAAGTTTTTCCTACTTATCCAGTGTGGTGGTGACTCACTGCAGAAATGCAACAAACCTGTGTACAAATAGTGGTCCATTCCAGTATTTTTTACAGATAACATGCATACAATAAGACTTGGAGAGAAATATAAGGGAAGGACATGTAAAGAAATGAATTTGTGCTCCTAAGTAAACAATATAGTACTATAGTACGTTTTTATTTTTGTAAAAAGATAATTATGCTCAAATTATATTATATAAGTGCACAAATTATTCTTTCTAGCTGTAACATACAAGATAACAAGGTTTAAGGTGCAAGTAGATTTATTTTTTTGTATTTTTCATATTTCTCACCAACAATCAAGAAGCTGAATACACATTCTTCTATTCGGAGATTGTAGCAACAACTCTTTGTAATATATATTATATTAGATTAAAAAGTAAATTTTATTTTCGTATCCTTTACATTCCACAATCATATACAAATACAAACACACACAAAAGATTTATGTTGTTGATTTAAACTTGTTTTGACATTGTTGTTTCAAAGTATTTTTGAAAAACAACGAAAAATGATAATAATACGTTCACTCCTCTGTATTACTTCTTCACTTAGAACTCATATTCAACACTTCAGAATAAAATAATAATAATAATAATAATAATAATCTTTAAAAAATATTATAATATAAAGAAAATTATAAATCTAATCAAGGGGATCTCTTTGATTAGATACATATTCAAATATTAAGCAAAAATATATTCGGAAATTTTAGAACATCGACCCCAAATACGAGTTAGATTATGCACTCTTGCAGGAACGGAGGTACCGTGGGGTCCAATGGGTGCTCATGCCATCACCACAGCTTTGTAACCTATTTAAAAAAATAAATTTTTTGTAAATTTTATGTCTGTGCCCCAAGTGAATATAACCCACAATGCTATAATATAGGACATGTTACCTCATTTTACTCTTTTATTCTATCACGTCTCTTTTTCTTTTCATTCTTCGGTATCAAAAGACCACAGGTAATTGCTATTTGTTTAATATTGTGCCCTCAGTTTAAAAAATTTCTGTCTTCGTCACTGCACTCTCGGTGTAATAAGTTTTATCATTGCATTTTGTATCCGCAATTTTTCGTCCAAAATTTCGGATTGCTTTCAAATAGTCATATTTACACTAATTCTTTCAATGATTAATATTTATATGAATACATGATCGGTTCTTTATATTTTTAAGAAGGAAGTCAATAAAAAATTAACTCGTATATTTGAAAAACTTTCAAGAAAGGTTTTGAATTACTCAATCTTAAATTAGCCAAATCTAGACCCAAAAAGAAAAAATTGAAACAAACAAATTAATGCGGAAACTATATATATTTTTAACATATTAAAATATAGCCGATTTGTACTTTAATTAATTCAGACCAAGCAATTAATCACGGAATCGGAAAGGTACCTTATATGCCTGGACTTGCCTAATGTTTTATAGCTGCACATATTCGACTGTTCTCAAAGAAACTGGGACATCAAATTCCAGTGTACAGATATTAAACCTATTATTTTCATGGAATAAAAAAATGCAAGTTACTGTAAGTTGCATGTAAATTGAATACCACCAAAAAGAAAGGGAAGAAAATGCTCTCTTTAGAACATAGAAAATTTGAGCAATGTACTATTATTTAATTTAATATTAATATCACAGTAGTACAGCAGGATTCTCAACTGCTGTTACAACACCACCAACTCATCAAGTCAAAAGGCTGAATTCCTACTATCGGATAGGCCCTGACAGTATACGAATACAGGTGATGCCTGAGCTCACGCTGATCCACGACCGCAGAAAACCCCATAATAGCAAGGAATGATACTGTGAGAAAATACCAACATACAAAAAAAACAGCCTGTACCACACAGCACATAATCATGTGAAATAGCCTATTCGTTAAGCAATTTCAAGGTTCAAATTTATCAAATCCTCGCCATAGTTCATCATTGATGTAGGTGAAGCCATGCCACACTGAGACTCCATCGCATCAACTTCAGCCAATAAATCTGACACCGATTCTTCAGCCAAGGTGCTAAACTCTATCGGTTCACTACCACTTGTGTGCCAACTGGAGAAATTAGATGCAGGGTTTAATAGGGTAAATTGGGTGGGTTCACAACTCCGTGGAGTTGCTGTGCCAACATGGTCATGCAGTGAAGAGGAGACAGGCATGAGATTGGAGTCCCACTCAACAGAATGTTTTATTGGAGCAGAGGTATATCCACCCCATTTATCAGTAATATCAGATGCCTGTGACCTACCGAGCATTATACTGGAGGTGCTGCTCCAGCTAGGAGCGGAATCTTGAACAGAAATATTAGAAGACACTGATTGCTTTTTCTCAACTGCTAAACCTTTCTGATCATTGTTTATCTTGAGTGTAAAATTTGGCTGGTCCCTCATGTATGGGTCATGAACATGTACACTAGAAGAAGCAGACTCCTTGTTTTCAATAATTTCCCCACTTTGGTCAGGCGAATCAGTTGACTTGGTTGGACAAAAGACAGAGTTTAAATCCAAGTTGTTTGGCAAGAAATTTACAGGTGAATGTCCCAAATTTTTTTCAGAAGATTGGCCTCCAAAACCCTGGCTGTTACAGTGGTTCCCAAGAAAGTCTCCAGTGTTGTTACATACTGTTGATCCACGTGAAAGTGAAATTTCTGGATCTGAATCAGAGTTGCAAATTTTGACCTTAGAATTCAAGTCATGTGGATGGGTTGCATAATCTCTCGCAGCAAACGTGGACGATGATAATTGACTATGCACTTCGAGCGCTTTGTGACGGAAACTATTATCCTTGAACGAATCCTGGTTCTGTGAAGCTGTTCCAGCTGCTACATACTTGTTGTAGCTAACAATGGGTGCAGTCCAAGCAGAAGACTGTGTGCCCAACCTATCACTCCCCAAGACATCAGTTTTACTTTTACAATTTACTTCTGCAATATTACCATGCCAGTTCCCCTCAGTTTTTCGACAATCATCTGTGGCATTCGTATTCTCACTCCACACAAAACTAGAATTACATAACTTGTTATCAGAGGTACCTCCAACTTCTCGCAACTGTGATGAAATATCATTCAGCCCAGGCAAAGCTTTATGGAAGTGGCCTTTTAATGCATCAGTCAAAAATACTGAATCATCTTGCTTACCATTCGCCCATATCCTCATATCCAGAGGAAAGTATCCAGTAGTACTCCACTTCTGTAATTCTATTAAAGAGAATGGTCCTTGAATAGATCCATTTGGATCTCTGTAATGCCATAACTTAGTTTCAGAATTAGAAGCAAATAGTGTGTTCCCCTCTGACAAAGATGCAGATGACACTTCTGACACAATAGTTGAAGTAGCTACAGCTTGCCTATTGCATCCACCCTTCTCCAAACTGTTTGATCTGCATGCAAATTTTCCCTCGCTCAGTCTCTGCAGAGCTTTGGCAGCACTCTCTTCTTTATCTGGGTATGATGTAACACACAAGTTTTGGCTTCCCTCACATGGAGAACTTGAACTATTACACTGCCTACTACTGTTATCACCTAAAATTTCTCCTCTTTTCCTCAAAGAAACTGGTTCACTTCCTTCTCTATTATATTCAGGGTTGCTAGGCTTGACATGATGACCTGCAAAATTTGGACCAACATCACAAGTAAATTATATTAAATAACTGGAACATGGTGTAATGAACCTTAAATTATGATAAACATATGGGATAATAATTGACAGATATATAATTGGCAAAGCAATGAAACAAGTTCCTGTTACCATGTTCTCTGATATCTTCTTCAGATTCATAATCGGGATCCATATTTGGATCACTACTTACTTCTGGAACTTGACTTAATCTACGCTGTCTTTCCTCTGGTGCCTTCAAAAGCTGTATTTTTTCTACACATTCTCTAAACGTAGACTTAGTCAAGGAATAACAGATATAACCAGAGTTAATTTTTACATAACACAGAATCTAACTATTTGAGACCTTGCTGCATAAGATAGTACTTATTTTTAACATTTAAAACCTCTTAAGAAATCGACAGAATGAACTTTAAACCAAGACCAACTGTTGTAGAAACAGCCATCTTAGAACATTTATTTTGCCTTTATATGCAAACTGATAAAAGTTACCCAAAATGCAATTAAACATGGGACCACCACGGTACAATAAGAAGAACTCCTAATATATATAAAAGTGTTGCCAGACAGAAGGAACGCGGGTAATAGCACGTTTTTTCTGGACATCCGCTTCTTGTTTTGTTTGATATGGAAGACTACAATAAAGGTAATCTGTTTTTTCGCATGTAACTTACTACATAGGGAAAAATAAGATTAATAAAGTTTATCTAACGATTTGAGCACAACTACAAGCAGCTAGAGTGAATAAGGGTAAGGTGAAGAATACTTCAAATGTATAAGCGAAAGTGATAATGTTGTATACTAATTTCATCTTGCAATATGACAATTATGACCAGTTAAAATTTAATTTAGCTTCATATCGTCAAGGGGCATATAATTCTATTGCAAGTCAGAGTTCTCGGATGACATTTTCTGGTGCTGAATCGGGTAAATATATCAATAGCAGGACTTCAGAGAGGAACTTTCACTCTGCGCAGACCATTCATTTCTTCTTAAGAACTATAAATAACAAAATTATTAATCAACATTACCACACAACTACCACAGTCATTCAAGTTACCTACCTGCATAAACCTTTGAAAGTCATCTATAGTCTATATATATCAGCATTTTAAAACATATCCATCACAACATCTTGCAATAATGCATAATTACAGACACTATTTAAGAGAACACGACCTGAACTTGATATAGCTCCCATTGACAGTCGTCATCATCCTACAACGCCTATGTTTTTTCATGTCATTCAATTTATTGTAATGCAAAGTTAAAAGTTTATCTTCTACCCATGGAGACACAATGCATCACGCATCTTTCCTTTTCCTGTCTACATCATTTTACATCAGGTACTTTATTGTGCATATTAACATAAAACTTGAAGACACAGTTGATAATTATCAAGCATCACCATGAAATATTAAGTTTACAGAATTAAAATAGGTAAAGGATATTCATTTTCAAGTCCATTTTTACTTGCTCGATCCCGGAGATGATTGAGCCGCGACATTTCTGCTTCCAAACTCTGTATATATAGAGTATATTAAATACAGCAGAAAGTGACCTCATTATTTAAACAAATATAACTAGAAAACAAAAACTACAAGTAGCATCTGAGGTGTGAGTCGGAAGCAACTTAAGCGAATAACTATAGAACTTGAAAGCAGTAAAATTTACGTAATAGTACACACAATTAAAAGCTGAGAAACTTACATCATTGAGCCTTGCAACCTGCAGTTGCACTGCCTTTTTTTGTATCTCGCCCTACAAATAACAGCATACGTTTTAGTAGGATAAAACTGTAAAAACTTGATACCTTGGAACTGACAAATTTATAAGAACCTTTAGTATACTTACTACAGTAAAACGTTTCACAAGTCCACATTTTATACTCTGTCGGAGGCGTCTGCAGTCATCCTGAAATTATATAATTTGTCAAAAAACCCGACAAATACTTTGATACAACGATGATGAACTATGTAATTCTCCGGTCAATTATATGAAAGAAAATCTTAACCATGGTTTAATTAGCCTATAATTATTACTTCAAACAAACTTCTTAAGAAGTGTATAGAAAGAGAACAATGAGTCAAAAATTTCCATGACACCAAAAAAATGATAGAATCAAGACGGTCTTACAGATTATGTTTATCATAATGTCGGTGAGCATGCGCTCTAAGTTTAGGGAAGTTATCATGTTGTTTTGTAGCTGTAACATCATCAAGACATCAAGTGGAGGGAAAACTAAATGAAGGTCATTAATGCATCTATAGCAGCTGTTAAACTCCAGTTTTTAGCAATTACAAGTTCAATAGTAAAATCATATCAACAAAAAGAAAGCACACTAGCAATAATAGTAAGAAAAAATACATACACATCACGATAGCGCAATATTCTAAGGATATTGAAGTCAAAGATACGTACGCACACGTCAACATATATATGCATGTCAGAGCTTTGCTTGAAAATAATGTCGATCACAAATTAACCTAAATATGCAATATTTACCCACAAAAAAACTTTTAAGAAATAACCAGTAACCTACTTTACCAAATCTATTTACTTGTTGGGGAAGAAGATGTGGGGGTGTATAAAGTTTGTCAATAACAAGAATGAAACCTCATGCATGGACACATTTTAAGTTGGCAAGTACTCACATAAACTTCGAAACATATAAAATTGAACAGCTAGAATATCAAAATTAGCAAGTATCCAACAGTAGAAGTCATGTTTGGTGCGATAGTCAAAGTGTCTACTTGTTCTATGCTAGGTCATTTAGATCTTACTTTTTAACTAAAAAAATACAACCATGTGGAACATATCCTTGGGCACATCTTCATTTGAGAATCAAAATTTTTGGTGTCTTATCTTGTGTGTGTATTGGGGAAGAAGGGAGAGGAAGGGCGTATGAAAGGTAAATGAAAGACAAGGAAAAGATAACTGTTCAAATCACTGACTAGATACACTTGAAAATCAAGTAGTTATCCACCAGGTTAGAGATTAGAGACTAGACATGTATTACATCACCTCTGAAAGATCTTGATTTGAAATTGCATCAATTGAGGTGAACTCTTTCTTGTCCAAATTTAAAATTTCGAGCATAATATCTGATGTTGTATTGCCAATTTTATATGGAACAGACACCTTAGTTGTACCTGTATAAATGTATCCACATTAATAACATATCAGATTTCTGATATATACAGCATATGGTAGAGGGCATAATTACTTGCTACTAAAATATGAATGTATACCTACAACTTGGACAAGTCTGTACATATCTTGCTTATGCTCGTCACCAGATATTCTTATTCGTACCAGTGAGCCAATAACCATCTCATGGAACTTCTCTTTGACTTGAATAAGATTCTCCAACAAATTACGTCGCAAGTAAATCAACTTGATGTTGGAAACATTGATTGCAGCATATTCATTCAAACTAGCCTGAAGTGCACACTGTGCAACTTTTTGACGAGTGTTGGGTTTCTTATCTATACTCATCAAGTTACTGTTGCTTTGATCAGATGGGACCTGGACTGCATCTACATCATCTACCCTTCCTCGAACAAGACCATTATTTTCTGGTTGCGCTTTCATGAGGAAGTGAAAATCAAGAAGCTTCGGCATTTCGATGTGACCCACGCGTGATTTGCCAAATAAATTTTCAAGCCTTGAATCACATACAACATAGCTACTTTCACAAGGATCATGAAGATTGTTTCGCTTAATATAGTCCAAAACGAGTACCTGGACATCAAATGGAGACAGTACAGAGGTATCACCATTCTTCATGTAAGCAACAAAGTCCGATAATTTTTTAGATGCCCAATCCATGTGTCCTTCTAAGGATGTACCATTGTCATTACATTGTTGTCCAGTACTGAGAGAGGCTTTATTGAGAAGTTTAATAGGTTCGCTAGAATGTTGCCCTAAAGAATCATTCCCCTTTAAATGTCCAGAAGACATGTCGATAACAGGGCTTGTAAAATTATTCATGCTGCCATGGAGATTAGATGGTTGCTTTCTAGCACTGATTGAACCAAGTTCTTTCCAGGGATTTTTAGCTTCGGCAAGTTCTTTAGAAGTTAAGGATAGCTCATCCTTTAAAGATACCCAATATATTTTGAAGAGATACTCCCAGTTACGGGAGTCATCAAAGTCCACTTTGGCCTGCACAACTCATAATGAGACAATGTAAGCAGCAGCATGTAGTCACCATTAACATGTATATGAAACATTTAACAAAACAAAACCAGAAATTTCTAAAAGGTATCCAAGATAATGTCTCTCACTAGCCACTTCCAAGCTTAAACTTACTCAGTTTATTCACAGTCGTTCTCGAGATACACTGCACCACTTAGCATTCAAAAACAGAATGATCCCCTACTACATTTTTTAGTTTTACGTCATCATTGATCTATACTGACAGAAGCAAGAGGTACAATAGCAAGTAGAGAAAATGTAGATCTTGAGAAGAAGAAAATATATCCAAATGCCCACCAAAGGAAAAGGAAGGAAAAGAGAATGACTTGATAACAATGCATACCGTTTCCTTGTCTGTCTGCTCCTTGTTCTCTATCAACATGATAACTTTCATGCAAGTCGTGCAAAAGCCTTTATTTCCTCTCACAGACAAATAACTAGAATCTCTTGTACATCCTTTACACAAAGAAAATGGACATGTGTAGCACATATAATGTGCAGCCTTCTGGCATACACTACATATATGCCAACCTAAATATGGAAACAAGGCAAAACAAAACCACTTAAAGCCTGTTCCAATACTTAATACACAAGAAGGAAATGATGATCTTCGTGCCACAAAAAGATTGCTAGGCAAATAATACAACAATAGTGAATACTGCTGGGAAAAGGAAACATATAATCATGCATATCCTTTTCCATTAGATTGTAAAGATTCATGTGCCCAACAAAACATAAACTGAAGTACTCAAACATACAAAAGCAAGAGAAAATAAAAAGGCGCACTTGTGGAGACTAAACAAGTAAAACATTAAATCATAGATTCGAATTAACCCTAGCATAAAGACCAACTTGCACTATTTAGTAATAGCATTAGTACATTACACTGGATGACGAATAGGAACGACAACTTTGAACTAAGTAGTAAATAGATGATTGAAGACTTGGGACAAGTTTGAATAAATGAAATATCAATTAGATAAACAAGGATCATCTACATGGCCCCAATATATATGCCGCACAGTCTTTTGTATCTGTGAACTCTCTCTTTTCCATGTGTTATGTCTATTAGACACGTTGTATTCCTAGTTTTATTGCGAGTGTGGAGGCGTGTCTCTCTTAGGTCTATCCCAATTCTTCAAATGCCAAAGATACACATTTCCTAGTGAAGTACCTCTCCGAGTTTCTAGCACATCCCACCACGTGGCACACATGCACTACGTAACATTAAAACGTATCTGAACTACGCAAGTAAGAGTGTTTCCAAATAAAAGCAGAGGTTTTCGCAAGCTGATTAACTATTTTTTACAAAATGACAACTCTATACTAAACTATGTAGCATGGCAAAGCATGTAACAAAATGATAAATACACACCGCAAACACTTATATAGTAGCTTATATAGTAGCAAATACTTCTAAATTACAATCATATTAATCATATAAAGTAAACACACCGCAATTCCACTTAGCATTGGATCGAAAAAACTCCTCATCACGCTTAATACAAGCCGGATGATACGCCTTAGGACAAGCCCTAACAACACCACAACACACAATTAGTAAACAAATTAATAACTCCGAATCGCAAAGTAGATTCTAATCACAACACACAATTAATAATACACTAAACAACTCAATTATCCCGAATCGCAAAGTATCGAATCACATGAATCAACACAAATCCTTACCGGCGATCACACAACACGAGACTCCCACCGTCAAAGCAAATAAAACAAACATCCTCATCATCCTTCTGTTTCTTCACCGGCGGCGCCTTCGCCGTACTCCGCGGCGGCCGTCCTCGCTTCTTCTTAACTTCAACCGGCAAAACAGCAATCTGATCGGCCATAACCGAATCTCCGGCGAGTTTGACCGGAACTCCGACGAGCTTAGTCTCATCAAGTCCAACTAAACTAGTACTAGTCAATTCATTTTGATGAGTCATTGGAAATGAAACCCTAGATTTGAGGAGGATCGGTGTGAACTTAAGTGGAGAGGGGGGATGACGATGTTGACCACTCCGGCGTCGTTTTAATGGTTAGGGGGGACAAAATAATAAAGAGGAAAGATAGGGAGGGGAGACGCAATTATTTTGACTGGTTGAGCCGCGTTTAGTCTACTCTGTCCTGCCGTGTTTTTTTAGACTCTTTAATTACCTACTTGAGTCCCTTAATATCTTCGTTATCATTTTATGCTTTGTTAACCCATTAATGCAGTTCGATCCCTATTTCAAATTATGTGTGCACCATAAATTTTTTATATGGCTTTTTTTGACTTTTATGCGTTTTTTGAAATAATAAGTATATTCTAGTCATATAAATTTCTTTTCATAAACAAGTATTTAAATCCATCTCCAAATACATTCAGAAATAATTACTTTTAGAACGGTGGGTGGATAATCTCGTCCATTTTTTGATAAAAATTATAGTGCCTCCTTTTAAGTTGTGGTTATAAAATTTATCTTTCAATCAGGAAATGTAAATTTAGAGAGAATGTTAAGCTTAGAAAACATATAATTTAGAGATATTTTGATGTACTTGTAAGTGAAAGCATTTTAGTAAATAAAATAGCAATGTTAGCAATAAATAAAAGGGAAATATGCAAAGTATCTATATTCTTTAATTTGTCTCAATATATATGAAAATGTTATTTAAAATATATATATATATATATAAAAGAGATCCAAGTCAGAAAAGTTGATACAAATGAGAGTCGGGTTACCAAATTACCCTTTATCTGGTGTTGTAAGTGTGTCAGCAGTATGTTTATTGACTCTAGTATGGAGTTTGAGGGTTTGTGTTGGTTTAATTCTTGTGTTTCTTTCACGATTTATTTTGAAATTGGGTTTGTTATCTTCAAAACCCAGAAAGAACAATTTCCTTTTTTGGAATTGGAAATGGTTAACGGTGGTAAATCTATGCTTCTATGGAGATAGAGCAAGGTCTTGTTTTTCGATAACTGCGACCTCAATTTCATTGGCTATCGTTCGAACATTACTCTCTCTAACGAGATTGTTCCTTACCATGTGAAGAGAGAGCACCTACACTAGCTACACTACTACATACTAGCTATACTACTACATACTACACTGCACCAAACAAAGAGTTTGTTGCAGTTAGTTATATTTCATTGATGTAATTCAATTTGTATAAATAGTATAATGAACATCTTGAATAGCAATATGAAGATACAACTATGAGATTGTAACAAACTCTTAAGCTTAGTTCTAAATTTCAATTGCTTCACTTTTCTTCATGGTATCAGAGCTGCAAATGTTTAGATCGGGCGTATACTGAGTGTTTATCTCTTACGATTCATCGTTTACAGTGAACAAAGACGAATTTGAAGCTTGAAAAGCTTGGAAAAGCTTAACAATGGCGTCGAGTAGTCGATTTACATTCACTGATCTGCAGAATCCTTTGTTTTTACATCCGAGCGATGGACCTACATCGGTCAATGTGTCAAAATTGCAAGGTGCTGGTGATTACAAGACGTGGAAACGGTCTATGGAGATCCAGCTATCGTCAAAGCGAAAGCTAGGGTTCGTCACTAGAGCAGAAACTCGCAGTACAACAGAGGCAACTGATGCGATTCAATGGGATACACTACGCCATAGATGGCCTATCGCAACAAATTAGGGGGGGTGTTACCTTCTTGGATGTTACTATAGCTATCGTCAAAGCGAAAGCTAGGGTTCGTCACTAGAGCAGAAACTCGCAGTACAACAGAGGCAACTGATGCGATTCAATGGGATACACTACGCCATAGATGGCCTATCGCAACAAATTAGGGGGGGTGTTACCTTCTTGGATGTTACTATAGCTATCAAGTTTTTGTGCTATCGCAACGTAGTGATGCAGGGTGTTACCATATCCATAAACATATGTTACCTTAGTTGTAAAAGGTGTTACGCTGGGTAACATAGTGAGACGCGTTACCATAGAGTATTAATGAACAAATTAAATTTTATTTTATTTATAAGTAATAGTTTGATAATTGTTTAAATTTAAAAGTAAATAATTTTAATAAACCATTGAAGTTATCATTAGAACAAGTAATATTCCATCAAATTATTGAATTATTTATATTTCATAAAATTTAAAATATTTTTAATAAATTTAAAATAAAAAAAAATTTAAAATAAAAAAATATTAAATAATTAATAAAAAAAAATTGATTAAAATCATTAACAAATTTATTAAATAAAACAATTTTTAAAAACTTTGAATAATTACAAAATAATGAAAATAGTGAATTAAATAATAACTTTAATGTAAAAAATTTCAAATAAATTTGTAATAATTTTTAAAAATTAAAAAAAAACAGAGATTTCACTTATTGAAAAAAGCTGAGCGGCAAATAAAAACATAGGGCGGCAAAATGAAAAATTAGAACGGGTCAAAAACAAGTAGGGGAAAATTTGGGGCAAAACGAAAAATTAGAACCGGTCAAAAACAAAACAATACTCTCACTTCTCTCACAATTAGGGTTCACAAAAACAAATTAGGGGCGAGATGGGGCAAAACTTATTCAGATAAAGCGGTCTCTCACTCATTCACTCGTCTCTCTCACTGTAATTAGGGTTCACTCGCTACTTTCTCCTACTCTGATTAGGGTTTGATTCAATTTGAGGGGTTCAACGAGACTAATTAGGTTCGAGCGTTGATTTGGGTTGCGACGATTCAGGTTCGAGCTTGATTTGGGTTTTACATCTAGGTTTAATCTTCATTTGATTTCGATTTTGAGGTATACCCCTCACTTTTAATGCTTGAAATTTGTGCAAACAAGTGTGTATTTATATAATTGTGATTGTCTGCTCCATTTTCTCTGCATATGCCTCTCTCTCTCTCTCTCTCTCTCTCTCTCTCTCTCTCTCTCTCTCTCTCTCTCTCTCTCTCTCTCTCTCTATCTATCTCTATCTGCATACCGCTATGATAGCTCTTTAGGTAATTTCTTCTAAATTTCTGTTTTTTGTAATACTAGAGCTTACTTTATATTATATTTTCTCCATCTTGTGCTTTTGCAATTAGTGCAATTCTATTTTAAAACACTGATTTGTGATTGAAACTGCCTTGTGTTCAATTTAACAAGTAAAATTACAGGCATGTTCCAGTTAATTTCACTTGATGTTAAGACTTCAAGGGTATTTACATAGTACTTGAGACTCTGTTTCTGTAGTTTCTGTATTTGTTACATGTATGTTGTGTGCTGTTAAGAGAAACCATTAAGAGAAACCAGATAGGATAATGATATATTGATGTTGTGAATGTATGCAAAGGGTGGCCGACTGACCGGTCTAACATTAGTCGTAATGGATGAGGAAGGAGAAATATTAGAGTTGGCTTTTGACTATGCATATCTGCCTTTTCTAAGTTGAAAGTTAACATGAATTGTGTTCATGAAGTAGATCTAATTGGGAATGTCAAAGGAAGATGAATGCGGAAAGGATGAAATAACTTAAATTCATTCTTTTTGTCGTCAATATCTGCAATCCACATATTCTTCTTGTTTATGCCAACTTTTTTAATCCTTCAACTTGATTAATTTGTAAATGTTTCCTGTTGAATGTTTGATAGTCACACAAATGATATATTTGCACTTAGCAAGCTTCTAAGTAGCATAAATTTTGAGGTCCCTGGTTATATGACTATGTAGTTTTGTTTACAGGTTAATTGCAGTGCAAATATTCAAAAATAAATTCACATTTGCTGTAGGGGTTTCTGGTGGGTTCATTTGGATTAACATGGGCATTGAACTCTAATGTAAACTCTTTTTAAAAAGAGATTTCAATGCAGTTGAAAAACATATACCATGTTTAATCAAATGTTAAGTTATTTTCTCCTTTTATTGCTTACTCTTGTTTAGATATCAAGATTAGATAATATCAATCAAACTTGTCTTTAGATTGTCTTTTGTGAAAGTGGTCAATATTCTTGAATTTCCTTTTTGTGAAGCATCAGGATTATGTCCACATCTTCAGTCTCCTTCAGTACTTACTGATGTTTTCAGGTTCTAGATGCTGTCTTGGGACATAATGATGCTTTATTTAGGCGAGCACAACTGAAAGCACTTGTCTCTATCCATGGCCAAGCGGTAAGTAGAGTGAGCCACAACCTGTTATGTGCTTGGTTTATAGACTGCAACATTATCTGTCCATAAAAAAGTATTTTATAGTAACTGTGCGAGAGCATGTAAATGAATGTAGCATCAGTCTACTCTTGAATACTCTGTTATAAGTTGTAACAGACTTATTTGTGTTATCTATCCTAGGTTATATATCGATACTTTTTAGCCCCAATAAATTCAAAAATACAGATGTTGTTAGTGAATTTTAATTCCACACATGAACTAGACATACTACAAAAACAATCAATCAAATTATGCAAGTCCTGTAATCCAAGTTGTTTTAATTTCCAGGGTAACTCAAAAGTATATTAGTTTATCTATTCATAGTATGCAAAGGTAGAGTTTTAAGTTTTATCAGATAATATATGCAACATCAAACTTCGGACTTCTCTGGTTCTTTGCTAATTAGTTTGATCACTTTTATATTATCAGATATATTTACTGTTGTAACAATACCCGAGATCAAAATTTAATTTAAGTCAAGAATATTGGCATTCACTATTGTTAGTAGCTAACTGCAGGCGTGCTAAATACACCTGACCTGGATATGACAGAAAGGTCGCTGCCCAGGTGGCTACATAGATAGATAGTAGTTCTATAGAGCCTAAATTCTCTCAAGATGATATCAAAGTAGTGGAAATTCTGAATGGAAGTGCAGTAGTAGAGAACAAGGTCAGTATTCTAAGAATCTTACGAGTCTATCCATTTCGAAATATTAATGTTTATAATGGTTGATTAGATTAATTAGAAGTATTTTTAATTAACAGTAGCAGAATAAGTTGTAGTTAGTATTACTTTTTGGATGCTTCCAGGAAAGTAAACATGGAAATTTTGCAGCTCCTGAGGAATCCAGGAATGTAAGTCAGAGTCATCCCACTACGCCATAAATGACCTTTTGCAACCACAAAACTATGTTGCTATAAGCCCAGTTTCGCGTTGCTATAGCCCCAAAAAGGGCTATGGTAACATCAGAGCCGTGTTAGGTTCTCAGCAGTTGCTATAGGGGTCTATAGTAACATACTGAGGACCCCTAAGGTAACATAGCAAACTGTGTTACTAAAGATATCTACAGCAACACAATAAACATTCTACAGCAACATACTTTCTGTGTTACCAAAGATATTAAAATTTTGCAAAAAAGTGGGTCCCACATGTGGGGCCCACGTGTTATATTATCAATTCCAACACACAATTATACCTATAGTAACACCCTAAGTATAATAAAATAAAAATATGCTGTTTAAATATTATATTTCCCACCAAATAAACCAACAACTAAACCAAGTCCTAATTTCATTCACCAATAAGATAACCAATCCAATAACAAACCAACCACATCAGCCAATAATATCCACCAACACTAGAGAACATGAATTAAAACGTACAAGTACTACAAGAAAATTACATGTTCATTTTTAACAACCACATTGCAAAGTCATAAGCGGGATAGAAAAACCTATACTAGGTCATCAAAAGGCACTGTCTAAACCACTAGATGTCTAAGAGCCAAGTCCATCACTCATTTGACAGGACTTCCTTCTTTGCCTCCAACATTTTCATTTTTGCTTGAGTATGCATCTACAACACATAAGTAGTTCTTGAGTATGCACCACCAAGCCCCTCCTGAGGCAACAATGTTTCCCTAGCAAGAAAAAATAAAGGAACCAAAAAAATAAATGCTTCGACAAAAATCAACTTTCATCTTACATTTATGGATTAAAATTAATTTAGCGGGATTATACTAATAGTAAAATACACTCTCTGCACTTGGTGAGCATTAAAGAAATTAACAGAATTTACATTTCTTTCTGCTGCAGCAAGGCATGTAACATAATCAGAATGTTGACGAAGAGTCCTGGTGCAAGTTCCATTGGACAAGGAATTCCATGTCTGGTACAAATATATGTTAGTCCAAATATTAATAAGAGATGACGTTCTAATGTTTGCAATATAGACAAGGACAACTTTCTATATATACCTTGACAATAGTGTCAGATGAGCAAGAAACTAGTGTATTACCACCTGCGAGGACAACATCATTGACCTGCACAAATCAAATAGTTCCACGAAAAGATAAGACTTTCTATCTCAGCAATTGAAATGATATCAAATTATGCGTTCAACTATCTGGCAACAAATACGTCCTATATTTAATCCTTGAATTTTTTTATAAATGATATTAACAGAATTCTTAAACACCCCAGTATATATGTATATTTTAAGTTGGGATATTTACGAGCACATACAGTAATTAAACTGTCATAAGATGCATAATGTTCAATGTTGTGTCGAATAAAGTAGGAGATAAAGATGAAGTTCACCCTTTCCACTGCTCTCAGGCATCAGGTATATCTGTCACATAATACATGAAATTCAAATACAAAACTAACACAAAATGCTAGCATAACCATTTATTAAAAGTTGTGAATCCCACACTATACTATTATGAAGTTTTGAATTTGAGCAGGTTGGGAATCAACTTGTTAGCTATCCATTAGAAATGGTTTTGAACATCTTAATGACATATATGGAAATAATTATATGAGTATATTGTTCCTTAACACTATGCTAGATTCTTCAGTAAATTGTTCAGAGCAGTAAACACTTGCGCAGCTCTGAACTCAAGCCCTTCTATATTCCAATTCATCAATTTTATTTGAACCATAACTATGATAGATAAAATTCATAAAATTCTGTTTATATATATCCAGGCTAAAATCCATTTTTTAATATCAACTGCTTTGTCAAATTAAATAGCTTTCTAAATAAAATCTGAATTGGGGTCCACTTCTATGTTAACAATCAGTTTACGTCATGTTTAGCATAATGGCAAAAAAAATGTTATCAATTAAAAATTAAAATATAGAATTCGTACTTGACCGTTGTAGTTGAATATATACGGATAAGAGAGGTGCAAGTCCTCATCTAATGCAATGCCCAATTGTTGCCATGTTGCTCCTTTGTCCGTACTTCTCGCAACAGCTATATCTCCTTGCATTGTAATTGAATTCTTAGTTTCAAAAAACAGAAACAGGGTGTTCTCCTGAAACAAAAGTAAGATCAGTTAAGAAGAAAGCATAAATCTTGTACCATCGGCGCATTTGACTAAACAAGCTGGAGTAACTTGTTTCCCCGTTCCACTTTCCTGTCAACTTTGTCATGATTTGTATTAAGCTCCTGCCATTCCACAGCTTCAGCCTCTAAACAACTTCTCCCCTGTATGAGCATTTTGATTTTCTCTTCAAGTTCCTGTAATGTCTTTTCATTATTAAGTATGACTTCTGCTTTCAATTCAAGATGTTTGAGCATACCCTGGTGCACTTCTCCATCCCCCAACTCTGCATTTACTTTTTGCAAATCTTCTTGATGTTCAATGGCCTGTTGCTTTTCAAGCTGAAGTTTTTCTATTTCAAGTAACAGTTCTCTTTCCCTATTACAAGATGCTTCCGCATCTTTTCTTGCTTCTGAGTAAACCTTAAGCAAGTTTAAAGATTTTGCCTGATAATCTGGAAAAAGCTGATAGCAGAACATATGCTCCACTTCAGACATCATGTCTTTTGCTTCCTGAATTGTGGCTGTTAGAAATGAATACCACTAGAAACTAGACAGAGGGGGGGTGAATGGATAGTTTGATATATTTTTCGATCTTGAAAACTAAGTAAACAACTGTATGTGATTATGATATGTAATATGCAGAAAGTAAATAACACACACAATCACTTTAATCTACTTTGTATAAGAAAATTAAATACTACAGCTTTCCAGGAAATTCACAATCGAATTTCTGGCTTCTAAACAAGAACAGTTTGAACTTGCTTGCTTACAGAGAAAAGAGCTTAGCAAATAACTATGTGTTTCTCTCTTACAGCTTACAGTTGCGTGTGCACGATATATATATTCCCCTATACAAACTAGGCACACACAATATTACACAGCTACCCCTTCTGAAAGTCCAACTTGTCCTGCCATAAGAAGTTCACTGTGTCAGGAAGGACCACCTGCTTTTCGGAGTCTTTCCCGTTTCTGTAGCTGCTTGTCTCTTATCTTTCTCTCCAAGTTTAGCTGTAGATTTGCCATCTGTTCTTTGGACCACCTTGCCAGAACAAATGCTTCAGTATTTGTCTCCTTTGATTCTTGGTTCTGTACCTTGATTTGTCTTGTTATGAACGGCTAAGTGTTGATATCGTGAACTCCACTTTATCCCTGACTTCGCGATCTCCCTTGCGAGGACTATGCGATATAGCCTTTGAAGACTTTGCGACATAGGTCATTTGACGACTATGCGACATAGGTCATTTGATGACTATGCGACATAGGTCATTTGACGACTATGCGACATAGGTCATTTGATGACTATGCGACATAGGTCATTTGATGACTATGCGACATAGGGCTTCTGAGGACTTCACGATCTAGGCTCCTTTGACTTTGCTGACTTCAACACTTCACGACATGTGTCTTGAGGACTTCTCGACATAGTACAAAATGGACCATGCGATATAGTACTTCACGACATGGATATTGGTGACTTCACGACATAGCTTTCTTTTGACTTTGCTATATAATGCCTTAGACAAATTCCTGCAACTTATTTCTTCATGGCCTTATTCAACTCTATCCTGCTGCATGAACACTTCTGAACTTCTACCAGGATAATTATTCAATGGCCTATATACATTCTAGATGCAAGAACTTTACTAAGCTCATTATAAATCTGAGCATACATGATAAAGCTATTGTCCATAAAAACAAGACAAGTACATTTAGAGACCTATACTATATCCCAGTGATAGAAATCACTAGGTCATGTAATGTGACATAGTCACATAGTGTAGGCTTGTTAATAGTGGTATTCAGACATGTCTTGAGCCTAACAATCTCCCCCAAATTGTGAGTAAGATCCTTAGGCACAATTTCATGTCTGATAACAAGCCTAACTTACATAAAAGGAAATTTAGTAACAGAGAGAACAATTCATGAACCTTGAGATCAGAAATTTGATTACATAGAAAAATTGAAAGCTTACAGATTACTTTTGTTGCTCAACAGCTTCAGCTTCCAATTGCTTCTCTAGCAAATCATCATATATCTTCTTTTTCCTTATCTCTTCTTTTCTCTTCAAGTCTATGATGGCTTCTTGAAGTTCTTCTCTTGCAATCAGTTCTTCAATGAGAGGTGAGCCTTCCAAGTCATCAATTGCAGCCTTGAGTGCACTTTCTACATAGGAATCAAGAAACTCCATCCTTATTTTGCTTTGACCTCCATGTGAGTTTTTGTACTCCACAATGTAAGGATTTTGCTTGACCCTGCACAACCCTTTCTGCCTTAGCTCTTTAGCCCTCTCCTCCATCTCAGCCATTTCTTTTTCTCTCTGAATCTTCTTCTTTTCATTCTCTTTCCTCATGTTTTCTTCATAATCAGCATGCATCTTCAAGTACCTGGCAATATCTATCTTCCATGTCCTTTCTTCTCTTTCTTCAAAATTCAGTAAGGCATTTATCCTTTCAAGCTCATACTTATAGAAATATTGCCAGCTTCCTTGCTTCATTATCCTTTCTCTTCCATCAGTGTACTTGATCTCTAGATGATCCAACTTCACTTTGACTTCAAAGATCCTTTGAGCCCTCAAAAATGCTAGGGCATCTTCATCATAGTCCTCATCTAGTGGAAGCACATTGATGCCAGTAACATTTGTGAGTTTTCCAGTCTTCTTTGTTATCCTTATCCTTTTGGGTACACTCTTGATCTTCAAATGCTTCACAAGAGATACCTTTCTGGAACAAGGAGAATTAGTCTTCAGTGCCACATCACTTGGAAGAAGCTTTATTCCTTTCCCCTTCATCCACTGTAACACTCCACTAGCTGTAACTTTGTGGAAGTGTTTTCTTGATATTTCTTTTGTGGCTTCACCCTTCTTCTGTGGCAACTCAAGTTCAGAAGTCATGGATAATGATTTTGGAGGATCATTGCTAACAGTACCCACCCTAGACTTAAAGTCTTGTGTTGTGGTTAAAGTACTACTAGCAATGTCCTTGACTTGCTGAATTCCACTCCTAGTTCTCTTCACTGTCTCCTTTGCCCCCTTTGTGTCATCACCAGCATCTGTAGATTTCTTGGAAGCTCTGACAAATGAGTGACAGACTTGGCTCTTAGACATCTAGTGGTTTAGACAGTGCCTTTTAATGACCTAGTATAGGTTTTTCTATCCCGCTTATGACTTTGCAATGTGGTTGTTAAAAATCAACATGTAATTTTCTTGTAGTACTTGTACGTTTTAATTAATGTTCTCTAGTGTTGATAGATATTATTGGTTGATGTGGTTGGTTTGTTATTGGATTGGTTTATCTTATTGGTGAATGAAATTAGGACTTGGTTTGGTTGTTGGTTTATTTAGTGGGAAATATAATATTTAAACAACATATTTTTATTTTATTATACTTAGGGTGTTACTATATGTATAATTGTGTGTTGCAATTGATAATATAACACGTGGGCCCCACATGTGGTACCCACTTTTTTTCAAAATTTTAATATCTTTGGTAACACAGAAAGTATGTTGCTATAGAATGTTTATTGTGTTGCTGTAGATATCTTTAGTAACACAGTTTGCTATGTTACCTTAGGGGTCCTCAGTATGTTACTATAGACCCCTATAGCAACTGCTGAGAACCTAACACGGCTCTGATGTTACTATAGCCCTTTTTGGGGCTATAGCAACGCGAAACTGGGCTTATAGCAACATAGTTTGTGGTTACAAAAGGTCATTTATGGCGTAGTGATACTTGCAACACTATGGTAATTTCTTGGATGCACAACAACATTTCTGATTCGATCAAGAAGTCTATACTGTTTGTGAATTTTGCGTGTGATGTTTGGAAATTGTTAGAGAAACGATTTCAAGTAACTAATGGATCTCGTAAATACAAATTGAATAAGGATATGTTTAGCTTGAAACAAAACGAAGTTTCATTGGTTGAATATTATACTGCAATTAGTACTGTTTGGGAAGAATTAGAGGATATGAATTATTTACCTATAATTGTTGCACAAACTGATGAAGTCAAGATATTTCTTAAGGCGTTGGATGTCAATAAACAAGAAGCTAGGTTGTTTCAGTTTCTCAATGGTTTGGATGACGTTTAGGGTCCACAAAGAAGTCAGATCTTAATGATGTCACCACTGCCTAGTGTTGAGATATCTTATTCTTTGATTCAACAAGAAGAATCTCATAGGGATACTTTGAAACTACAAGATGTAAACTCTGAAATTGCTGCTATGTATAGTAAAAGTAATAATGCTGAAAAGTGTACTGAATGTGGTGGTAGAGGACATAGTAAGGAGAGATGTTGGACTATTATTGGATATCCAAAATGGCATAGCAAGCATAAGAAGTTGTTTACTGATAGAAATGTTACTGGAAATCGATGGTCTGGAAACAGAAATACTGGAAATTCTCAGAAAATGGCACATAATGTGAGCGTACTGCAGGATAATTGTGATAGTACCAGTAACAATGATACTAACAATGTTATGATCTCAGTTAAGCAATTTGAACAGCTACTTAAGTTGTTGCCAGTTCAGAAAGAAGAAGGTTCGGATTTGGATAGTCCTTTTCTGGTATGGTCGTATGCAACTCAGCAACTGCTATTCACAATGATGTAGACACCTTGATCATGGATTCGGGTGCTATAGATCATATGACTGCTGCTTTGAATTTATTAAGCAATGTCAGAGAGGCACCTGTGAATCAAACTATCAAATCACCTACTGGAGATACAGCTGGAATTTCTCATATTGGAGATGTGATTTTGGAGAATTGACTGAAGCTATGTGGTGTGTTATATGTGCCTAAGTTCAATCATAATCTTTTGTCCATACACAATCTGGCACATGATAATGTTTGTCAAGTCTTGTTTAAGTCAGAGAAATGTATAATCATGGATTCAGCAATAAGAGAGGTTCGAGGTGTAGGTGTGCTACAGAATGGTTTATACTTCCTGCACTGTTCATCTGGCAGGAAATGCAATCAAGTAGTTACATTTGATTCAGGATCATCTGAGTATGGCACATGGCACAATCGACTTGGACATGCTCCATTGTCCAAGATCATGTCCATTCCTAGAGTGAAGGATCAGGTTCATTCGATTCCTTCTCATGTTTGCATTACTTGTCCAATGGTAAGATTTACTAAGTTGCCTTTCAATTCGAGTACTTCACATGCTAGTTCTGTTTTTGATCTATTACATGCTGATATTTGGGGACCATACAAGGTTCCTACCAGAGGTAAGTATAGATACTTTCTGACATTGGTTGATGATTGCTCGAGAATGGTGTGGGTGTATCTACTGCAGTTCAAATCTGAATTTTTGCAGTGCTTGAAAGCTTTTCATGCTTATACTGTGAATCAATTTAACTGTTGTCTCAAGGTCTTGAGGAAAGACAATGCTCTTGAATTTAAAGTCAAGGACTGTGTTCAGTTTTATACTAAAAATGGGATAGTTCATCAAACTTCTGTATCTTACAAACCACAACAGAATGGAAGAGTTGAGCGTAGGCATAGGTATATCTTGGAAATGGCTAGGGCTTTGAAGTTTCAATCTGGCTTAAGTGTTGATTATTGGGGAGAGTGTGTTTTAACCTTTGTGCATATTATCAATAGGCTTCCATCTTCTGTGTTGAAAAACAAGTCTCCATATGAGGTTTTGTTTAACAAGTCCCCCACTTATGATGACCTTAAAGCTTTTGGTTGTCTAGCTTTTTCTGCAAATCCTGTTCCCAGCAAAGATAAATTTGATCCAAGGGGCATTCCTTGTGTATTTCTGGGATATACACCATCACAAAAGGGAGTCAGATTATTGAATATTGCTACTAAGTCAACCTTTGTTTTCAGGGATGTTACATTCAGAGAAGATGTCTTCCCTTTCAATCATCAGTCTACAGTTTCATATTCAATGCCATTGCATGTGTCTATTCCTACTGCTGTTATTGAGGGATCTTCACCATCCTACTTTGATGATGATTTTGACTTGGGCCTCATTCCAAGTCATGGTGATACAGTACATACTGAATCTTCGACAGAATCTCATAATTCTTCAGAAGGGTTTACTGAAGTTTCTGCAGCTACTGATAATCATATGCGACGATCTACCCGAACAAAGAAGCCTCCTTCTTGGTTGCAATCTTATGCTTCTAATCTAGTGCAGTCAGAATGTCAACATATTTCCACTGTGATTGATAAAGAAGTTTCTCCTTTCTTTGCTTGTTTTCTCACTTCTGTTACTATTCAAGAAGATCCTACAACGTTCAAACAAGCTGTCAAACATGCTCATTGGGTTGAAGCTATGAACGTAGAACTGGAAGGCCTGGAAAGAAATGGCACTTGGATTATAACCTCATTGCCTCCTGGTAAGATTGAAATTGGCTGTAAATGGTTGTTTAAAACTAAGTTTCGATCCAATGGAGCCATTGACATGTTTAAGAGTCGACTGGTTATCTTGGGTTGCAAACAACAACCAGGGGTGGATTTTGGAGAAACGTTTGCTCCAGTTGCCAAGATGACAACTGTGCGAACATTGCTAGCTGTAGCAGCAGTGCAAAATTGGTCCACATTACAAATGGACGTTACTAACGCATTTTTACATGGTGACTTGACTGAGGAAGTCTACATGAGTTTTCCACAAGGATACAGTGGTTGGGGTAGTCGCATTACAGTTTTCTCAGGTACTAATCCTATCCTTATAGACTCGACAGGTCATAGAATGGCGTGCAAACTGATAAATAGTTTGTATGGCCTCAAGCAGGCGCCTCGGTGTTGGTTCAGCAAATTATCCTCTACCTTACTTGCTAATGATTTCACTCAGTCCAAGGCTGATTATAGTCTCTTTACTAAGATTACTTCTACAACGATTGTGATCACTCTTATCTACGTTGATGACTTGTTTATAGTTGGTAACTCTAATGCTGCTATTTCGTGGTTGAAAGCTATATTGTCAGATAATTTTCACATGAAGGATTTGGGGGAAGTCAAGTATTTTTTAGGTTTGGAAATCTATCGATCTCCAGATGGGTTTTTTATTTCTCAAAAGAAGTATTTACTTGATTTGCTCAAAGACTACCATATGACTGATGTTAAAGCTAGCAAACTCCCTATGGAAACTCAACATAGGTTGGCACCAGACAAAGGAGAGCCTTTGCAAGATACACAGATTTATCAACGACTTATGGGCAAGTTGATATATCTCACAGTCACACGGCCTCACATCGTGTATGCAGTACATATTCTCACACAGTACATGCAACAACCCACTACTGAGCATATGACGGCTCCCAAACATCTTCTAAAATACTTGGCTGGTAATGCAGGTCAAGGCATCTTGTTAGCTGGTAAATCTGCAGCTCAACTAACTGCGTATTGCGATTCTGATTGGGCTAGTTGTGCCTTCTCTAGGCGATCGACCTCAGGGTTCTGTATCATGTTGGGTGCTTCTCTAATTTCTTGGAAAACGAAAAAACAATCTATGGTTGCTAGATCCAGTGCTGAGGCTGAGTATCGAGCTATGGCATTAGCAAGTTGTGAAGTGACATGGTTGTCTACATTGTTGAAGGACATGGGTCTTCATGATTTGCCTCCTACTGTTCTTAACTGTGACAATCAAGCAGCACTAGCGATAGCTGCGAATCCAGTCTTGTATGAGCGTACTAAGCACGTGGAAATTGACTGTCATTACATTCGTGACAAAGTGAAAGCCGGGGATATTACAACTAAGCATGTTCCTTCGTATGCTCAAGTTGCAGATGTGTTTACTAAACAGCTCACTGCCAAACAACATGCCTATTTGTTGACAAAGCTCGGCGTTTGCAGCCTCAAGCGGGGGGGAGTGAAGAGAGAGCAGCTACACTAGCTACACTACTACATACTTAGCTATACTACTACATACTACACTGCACCAAACAAAGAGTTTGTTGTAGTTAGTTATATTTCATTGATGTAATTCATTTTGTATAAAGAGCATAATGAACATCTTGAATAGCAAGATGAAGATACAACTATGAGATTGTAACAAACTCTTAAGCTTAGTTCTAAATTTCAATTGTTTCACTTTTCTTCACCATGTTTTCGACATCTTGATGCAATCGGAGAATGTGGTAGAAACGTCTTCTAGTGCTGGGTTCACAAATGTGGGTTGTTATACTCATGGAACCTCTCTCTGTTGTATTCATCTACTAGCAATTGAAAGGGCTTTCATCTATGGGGGATTGAATGTCCAAGCGCATAGTAAGGTTTTATTGTCTTTGTCTCGGATTAAACATGAACTAGATCTTTGTGTTATTGTTTGTGTTGATACTGAACTTTCCATTTTGTGGTTGGTTGGTTCTAAGTCCATTGATTTTATAAGCGATATAGCTGTTGGTTGTTTTAACTTCATTGTTTACTGGGTTAAATGCTGTAGAATTTGCTTTTTCTTAATGTCTTGTACTGGAAACTATAAGAGATCCTTTAGCGGTAGACACCAGATTATTCTGGTACAGATGTTTGTTGACAAGTCCTTCAGCTCTTTATGCTCAATCTTAATCAACGGTGAAATGCTTTTTTTCTTTTTAAGATACACCCTTGAGAATGTTATGTTTGCTTCGAAGCCAATTCTGAGGAATCTAGGGAATTTGGCCATGTTTATTGAGAGGTCATGCCTTTTTAAAAGGGAAAAACCTCATAAGTACTACAAGCGGTGTACTGATAATTTTGTTGTTGCTTCTCAAACACATACGATACATTTCCTGGAGAACGCTCAGTCTTGTGTTCCTAACCAGAATAGAAAACTGAAGACTCGCACTACTTGTAGCTTTGGCAAGTTTTTATGTTTTGTTGGAATAATTCTGAAAAAAAAGTGCAGATGTCAGGATGCAGAGTACAGGGCAAAGGGAATTCCATCAATGGAGTTGTTTAGGCAAACGTAAAGGTGTAGCTTATGGTGAATTAGGAAACCAGCGCACAGAGACTATTGAATATGTTGCAGCGGTTGCAGGAGGGGGAACTAGTCCTAAAGTGCTTATATAGGCGTGCCAAAGCCCTGTTAATCAATTGAACACTTGTTGTACTGAACATATAGTTCTTAGACCTAAATTGTTTATTCTGTTTGTAGATGAAAGACATATGTATAGGCATATTTGTAATCACAGAGGATTCTACTCAACATAAAATAAGATGTAATAAGTAAATAATAAAAGTCATATGTCACAGGAATCTCAGAAGATAATATCTGTCAAAGAATGAAGATTAAAGTCATCTACATACTTGAAGTAATTCTACATTGAAAGAAGTTCAATTTATTGATCAAGCCTCAGTGAAGTATTCAATCTCAGTAGATTTATTAAAGTGACAGAGATTTCAAGATGTGATAGCAAATGTGCAGGTTACAGAGTTTAAGGAAAAGGGAAAAGAAAGTGGATCACTCCTTAAAGTCAAATAGATGAAGAACAGACATTGCCGTTAGTCACTCATGAACCAGACAGTACATTGAGTGTCAACGTTCTACAAGTGTTATTTATTCATCTAAGTTTTAGTGGTTCAAGAATTAATTGTGAAGACAAGGAAGTTTATTTATTCTTCTCTAAATAATTATTTTTACTAAGTAAATTATTTATGAAATTAATTTTGTTAAAAATTAATATAATATATAAATTACTTAAATAATTATTTGAATTAGAATAAGAAATGAACTAGGAAGACTAAGAAGAGAGTCTTCCCGAATGTCTTCCTAAGCCAAAGAGAGTCTTCTCGAATGTCTTCCCAAGCCAACAGATTGTTTTCCCGAAAGTCTTCCCAAGCCATTTCATTGTCTTCCCGATTGTCTTCCTAATGCAAATCAAAAGAATTGAAATGGCGCGTGAAGAAAAGAAGAATGCAGTTTGTTTAAAAGGCACATGTGTGATCAAAATGAAGACATTACATTGAATACAGAACACAAGACAGAAAGAACAGAAATATTACATTCAAAGCTTCTACCTTTACTTCTCAACTGTCTGAGCTCAAATTAATCAGTGATTTAATTCTTGAATTGTTCTTAACATTAAATCCATCAGAATTGTATCACTTGTACTGCTTTGACATTCTAGCGGATCATAATCCCTAGAAATTATATCGAACTACTTTTTAGTATTCGATCCTTTTTATTACAAAAATAGATAAATTCATGTCGAATTTATTCTAGGTTTGTTTTATCAAGAACTCTATAATCCGTACTCAGATTGTAACACCTTTCAAGTTTAATATAATTTATATTTAACTTGAATATTGTTTCAGTTTATTCCGCAATAATTTGTTCTTAAATTGTTTAATCTTTAAACGAACAAATTCGATTAAACGGTATAGTTTGTATTCAACCCCCCTTCTACAAACTTATCAGGACCTAACAATTTGTATCAGAGCCTTTTGATTGATACACTAATCAAAGATCCATTTTTTGTGATTTTTTCTTAAACTCTGAAATTTTTATTATTCATCAAAAATGTCTACAACACAGAAAGTTGATACAGTAAAGATTCTCATGTTCAGTAAGGAGCATTATCCTATGTGGAAGAAGAAGATGCTCCTGTTTCTTCAAGTGGCAAATGTTAAATATCTAGGAGTGCTGAAGAATGGTCCTAAGCTTCCTATGATTGTTGAGGAAGAGCAGATAGAGAATGATGTTGTTACTAGAGCTGCTAGGATGTACCCTAAGGATCCCAAGGACTACACAGCTGATGAGAAAGAGGATGCTTCCCTGGATGCCTATTTACAGTTGATACTGGTTGATTGTCTTGATCCTGTCATACATTATCATGTTCTAAACTGTGTTTCTGCCAAACACATTTGGGACACTATAGAGATAATCAATGAGGGGACAGAGGAAGTCAGAGAGAATAAGATGGAAATTCTCACCTCTTCTTATGAACATTTCAGATCAAACTCTAGTGAAGGTATCTCTCAGGTTTTTGAGAGATACAATAAATTGATAAATGATCTGAATCTCCATGGAAAGCACTATACTATCAAGGAGATTAACAAGAAGTTCCTCCTGACACTTCCATCTCATTTGGAGCACAGAATATCTGCAATTAGAGAAGCAAGAGATCTTGGAGAGATTTCTTTGGAAAGACTCTATGGTGTTCTGAAGACCTATGAGCTGGAGCAGATTCAACAAAAGGAGATTTATGGAACTGGAAAGGTAGTTAATACTTCTACTGCATTGGCAACAGAAGTCCCACAACAACTGGAAGTGAAGGTTGGTCAACCTTCCAGTTCTGACATGATGTTATTGTGGCTGAATATGGCTTAACATCCACTGATCAATCTGGTGGTGACTTCTATTCTTTGGAAGAACTTAATCAGCTGGAGGATGGTGATTTGGCAATGATAGTGAGGAAGTTTGGCAAATTCAGATTCAGAAAGAATCCCAATCTTAAGTTCAAGCCCAGGTTTCAGAGAGGTGGTTCTTCCTCTTCAATTAGCACAAGGGGTGGCTATAAAACTGGAACCGTGGAAATAAGCATAATCAGGTGCTACAATTATAATGAGTTGGGTCACTTTGCTATAGAATGTAAAAAGCCAAAGCAAGTGAGAAGGAACTCATTTGATTCTAGCAAGAAGAATAAGATTGGGAAAGCTTATGTTGCCGAGGGAAAGAGTTGGGATGATACGGATAGTGATGAAGAAACTGGTGAAATTGGAAACCTAGCTTTAATGGCTAATGAGGCAAGCACTTCATCATCATTCATGTCAAAGGTAAAGTTTACTGATTCTGAAATGATCTATCATCTTAGTACTACTGTTTCTTGTGCACGTAGAGAAAATGATAGAATAATTCTTTTGAACACAACTCTTGAAAAGGAGGTAAAAGAATTAAAACTTGTGCATGTTAATCAGGATGATCTTACTAAGAAAATAGCATTTCTTGAGAATAGGGTTAACTGTTATATTCAACTAGAAACCATTCTTAAGGATCAGATCAGTGAACTTAAAATCAAGGTTAATGCTTACTATAACTCTTGTAATACTGCTAAAGAAATCATCAATAAACAAGTTATTGGTCATACTGTAGGAATAGGGTATGACTATAATGAGTCTATTGGAGAATTAAGCATAAACATCCCTAATAGAGTCAGTGCTGAAGAAAGGGGTGTACCATATGTGCTTAAGGGTATTGAAACACCTTTCTTTAAAGAATCCTTGGCAGGACCTCTGAATGAATATTCCATCATTATTCAAGAGGAGATGTGTATTGAGGATCTTGCTTTTGAACTTGATCAGTCCAACAAGTGTATGTCTGATAATAAAGTCAAAGTTGTTTCAGTAACGGAGACTAAGTCAGACATTCATAAAGTGGATCAAAACAACTATAGAACCAACATGCCTGCTGTTAATCTTTCTCATAAAGCATGTAGTGTGGTTAATTGCATGTCTTGTGCTTTCAATGTTATGTATGCTTATTTTAATAGTAAGCATGTATCTGATAATAAGACTGCTCCACGTCAACATGTTAATAATAAGAAGCATGTTATATCTAAGACTACTAGTCCTCCAAAGACTAGAGTGGATCCATTTATCCCTAAGCCTACTCAGAAATGTGTTAAGGCTGGCTATAAATGGAAGCGCTCTTTTGTGAAAGAGGTTGAAGTAGTTATAGATAAAAATGTTGTTTTGCTTGACAAAGGCCAGTTCTTTAAGTATGCCGGACCCAATCAAGTTTGGGTTCCGAGGAAGGACTAATCAATTTGATATTGCAGGGTGTGGCACAGGTAAACCGTGTTATGTGGATTCTGGATAGTGGTTGTTCAAGGCATATGACCGGAGATAGAGCCCTGCTATCAAATGTGGTTGAGAAAGCTGGCCCAGATGTTACCTTTGGAGATAACAACAAGGGTATTACCAGAGGATATGGCTGTTTGGAGTTTGGAAATGTTATCATTCAAGATGTATCCCTTGTGGAAGGTCTGAAGTTCAATCTTCTCAGCATCAGTCATTTCTGTGACAGGGGATATGTTGTTTCCTTTGATAAAGAGAAGTGTCAGATCCTACACAAGAATAATGGAAAGCCTTCTCTTCAAGGAGTAAGGAAAGGTGATTTGTTCATAGTTGATCTGTACTCCGGATCCAAAGATGAAGTTACTTGTTTTTATGCTAAAGCTTCATCAGATGAGAGTTGGCTATGGCACAAGAAGATGTCTCACCTGAACTTCAAAACCATGAACTCTCTAGTCAAGAGGGAATTGGTGAGAGGTTTGCCTCAGATGGAATTTACACAGGAAGGATTGTGTGAGGCATGTCAGAAAGGAAAGTCAAAGAAACCTTCTCACAAGGGCACTGACACATCATCAATAACTGAACCACATCAGCTACTGCACATGGATTTATTTGGTCCAGTTAATGTGATGTCCATGTCAAAGAAACAATATGCACTTGTGATTGTTGATGACTATTCCAAATATTCTTGGGTTTTATTCCTACATTCCAAGGATGAGACCCCACAGATGGTGATTGATCATATAAAGTTGATTGAGCTGGATTCTAGATTCCCTGTTAGAGCTATAAGGTCAGATAATGGAACTGAATTCAAGAATGCAGTCCTAAATGACTTTTGTGAAGATAAAGGAATAACAAGACAGTATTCAGCCCTATAACTCCTCAGCAAAATGGAGTGGTGGAAAGGAAGAATCGTACATTGATTGAAGCTGCAAGGACTATGTTAAGTGAATCAAGACTTCCAATGTACTTTTGGGCTGAAGCTGTGAATACTGCTTGTTATACTCAGAATCGAACTTTAATCAACAAGGACTTAATGAAGACTCCTTATGAGATCATGAACAACAAGAAACCAACTCTCAAATACTTTCATGTATTTGGTGCTAAATGCTTTGTGCTTAAGGATGAAAATGTTAAACGTGGCAAATTTGAGGCCAATGAACAAGAAACTATTTTTGTTGGTTATTCCAAAAGATCTTACAGGGTGTATTTGATTGATAGTCACCAAGTGAAGGAAAGTGTCAATGTTACATTTGATGACACTAAACTCCCTAGTATCCAAACTGAAGATTCATCTGAAGAACTGAAGTTTGATAACTTGCCAGACTCAGAATCAGATGATGAAGCTCCACCTGAGGTTGTTGCTGGTAATGAAAATAATAATGATGATAATGATGGTGGTGGTGGTGGAAACATTGGTAACAATGGAGATACCACTAATACTGGAGAAGAATCATCAAGGCAATCAAGCAACAACTCAGGGGAAGGAAATGATGGGTCAACTAGTCATTCACAACACCATAATGAATTTCAAGGCGAATCATCAAGATCAAATCTTCCAAGACAGACTGTATGGAATAGAGCTCATCCTTTTGAACTGATCATTGGTGATCCAGGTGTTGGAGTTATAACTAGAAGTGCTACTCAGAATGAATGTCATTATTCAGGGTTTCTATCTGAGATGGAGCCAAAGAAGACCGAGGAAGCACTGACTGATCCTGATTGGGTGATTGCTATGCAAGATGAACTCAATCAATTTGAACAACAGCAAGTTTGGAAGCTGGTACCCAGACCAAAGAACAGGAAAGTAGTTGGTACAAGATGGGTATACAGAAACAAGCTAGATGAGGATGGCATTGTTAGAAGGAACAAGGCAAGACTGGTTGCTCAAGGGTATTCTCAAGCTGAAGGCATTGATTATGATGAAACCTATGCACCAGTGGCTAGGCTTGAGGCCATCAGGATGTTCTTAGCATTTGCAGCTTACTCCAATTTTAAAGTCTATCAAATGGATGTTAAGAGTGCATTCCTGAATGGTGAGCTGGATGAAGAAGTGTATGTGGAACAGCCCCCTAGCTTTGAAAATCAGGAGTTGATGGACTTTGTGTACTTTCTCTTCAAGGCTATCTATGGTCTCAAACAAGCCCTAAGAAAATGGTATGACACTCTCTCTGGTTTGCTTTTAGAAAATGGTTTTGTTAGAGGTATCATAGACAAAACTCTTTTTTCAAAAAAACACAAAAGTGATATGATATTAGTCCAAGTCTATGTGGATGACATCATATTTGGGTCTACTAATGATGATCTCTGTAAGAGATTTGCTAAGCTAATGCAGAGTAAGTTTGAAATGAGTATGATGGGTGAGCTGAAGTTCTTTCTTGGATTACAAGTAATTCAAAGGTCAAATGGTATATTTATTTGTCAATCCAAGTATCTCAAAGAACTTCTCAAGAAGTATCACATGGAGGATTCAGCATCAGCAAAGACTCCATCTTCAACAGCTGTCAAACTTGGAGCTTGTGATAACTCTATCAAGGTAGATGTTACAAGCTACAGAGGTATGATTGGCTACTTACTCTACCTTACTGCAAGTAGACCAGATATTATGTATGCTACATGCTTGTGTGCAAGGTTCCAAGCGGACCCTAGAGATTTACATCTCGCTGCTGTTAAAAGAATCTTGAGATATCTTAAGGGTACACCTAATTTAGGTATCTGGTACCCTAAAGATTCTGGTTTTAATCTTGTTGGATATACAGATTCTAATTATGCAGGTAGTGTTATGGATAGAAAGAGTACCTCTGGGAGTTGTCAATTCTGTTAGGCCGAATATAGTATAATCAAATATATATGAGAATAACAATAATCAAGAACACTGTTTATGAATCAATAAACTGTAATTGTATTAACAGCTTCTCTCTTTATGATGTTAATGAATCACAAAGAGCTTCTAGGTTACAAGAATAATAATTCTATGTTCGCATCCCTTCTAGGGATAACCTATCTGTGTTTATATATTACACAGCTACATACAATCCATCTCTAATTGATATTCCTATAAGTTAGCTATACAATTCATATCAATTAAGGATTGCTTCTTATCTTCTATTCCGTTTCCTTAGCTGTATCAATATATTCTGCTTCTTTCCATCTTCAGAATATATTGCTTCTAGAATATTCAATTCAGCACCGACAGCTAATTCAACTATCACCACGTCAGACTTTAACAAACTCTGACTAGCTTCAATGTAAACTCTGATTAACACCTGGTACTTAAACACTGATGAGCAAACGTCAGCAATTATATTTAACAATCTCCCCCAACTTGTTCATACTAAAATGTACAAGTTAAAAAGATAATGGATGATGTCAAAACATATAACAAATGCAGTGTTTAAAATATAACAGAGTTTAACTTTAACTTAGAACAGAAAACTTTAAAAACTTACAGTCAGACTTTATTTGATCTCTTGAATATCAGACACTGTCCTGAGATAGTCTGTAAGTAATCTTCTCTCAGCTCTTTCCAGTTCAGCAATCATAATCTCCTTCAGTTCTTTATACTCTGGATCTCCTTCACCAGTTTGATATATGGCAGCCCTCAGAGAATAAATACTGTTTTTCCTCATTTTATTTCCGAGTTTTATATAATATGATTTGTCTGACTCCAAATTGAATTCCAAGACTTTGATACCCAGTGCTGTCTTGAACTTGGCACTATTTCTTTTCATCTCAACAATCTTTCCATAAGCATCTCTGTACTTAGGAATGTATGCACTAGAAACACCACCTCCAAGAAGCACTTTAGATTTCATCATTCTATCTTTTATGACAAGAGCAACATCATGAGTACTTTTGTTTTTGATTTTGAGAAGGTATAAAACATACTCAAGCTCTTCCCATAGCTTCAATTGAATATCAGCTTCTCCTATTCTGTATACTCTTCCATCAAACATGAAGTATAACAGAACCTCTTTCTTCAAACCCCTGTGATAGACCATCTGAACAGATTCCAGTTTATTAAGGCTCTCTTGAGATACCCCAATACCAGCTTCTGCCAGTGAAGTTTGATCTAAAGATCTGTTGTTTATTCTCTTCTCCCTATGTGAACCTAAACCAGACTTATCAAAAGATTCTTTTCCAAGTACAGTCCTGGTTTGAGAAAAGTCCACAGGTTGAAGTGTCAGAGTTTCAGAAAGTGCAGGTCTTAAGAAACCTTTGAGTTGAGGAGCTAGCTGAGTTTGTACAACTTGAAATTTGTCAGAGGTTGTCACAACTTTAGTAGAAACATCAACATGAGCAGCGTCAGAGGTTGATTTACTTATCCTTGATTCAACTTGAGCAATGTCAGAGGTTGAATAATTCTTCTTAGGTAACTGTCCTTCTTCTACCAGTATACCTTTTCCTTTATCAGTATTTGTAATTATAGGCCTCCTGGTGTATTGTATACTCTGTTGAGTATTTTCCTTGATAGAAATTCCAATTTCTTTCATTCTAGGAGCCTTTACTGATTTCTTCTTATAATTTCCAGAAGCAACTTTCTTCTTATGTTCTTCTGCTAGCATTTGTTCTTCTGCTTGAATATCTTCAACAGTAGCATCTTGACCATGCTCAGCTAGAAACAACTGAGTTGCAACTTCTTCATCAGTAATTGGAGATTGAGAAGAAAGAAGTAAACTTCTTACTCTTGAAGAAGACTGCCCTCCAGTGTTTATTCCTTTTCCAGCATTAGTCTTAGCATCAGAGTTTGACCTCCTCCCTTGCTCTTGAACATTCTTTTTCCTTTGTTCTTTATCTTTTGCACCACCATCAGTGGTATCATCCTTCCGAGTCAGAGTTTGAGAGCTCTTGCATTTGTCTTTAGATACTCTCTCCCCCTTTTTGACATCATCAGAAATCAATACTGATGTGAGCAGTTCCAAGGAATTTGCAATTGCATCCAGCTTATTTGACATTTCAGCTTGATTCTCTTCAACTTTTGACAATCTGGAGTGAAAAGCCTTCTGTTCTTTACACAAAGAGATATATAGAGATTTATCCTTTTGCAGTGTAAGTTCCCTTGCAGCTATGTCATTCCTTAGACCATCAATAACCTTGTCAGTACCATCAAAACGATTATTCAAAGATTTGACTTGGACTATTGTAGCTTTGAGATGAGTTAGAAGTTCAGGATTTTGAATCTCCTTTGAAGACTTGGTCACAAAATCAGCAGCTCTTTCATCAGAAAAGATAGTTTCTCTGCTTGACCAATTGGAGAAATACATATCCTGAAAGTGAGCGTCTGTAGCATGTTGAGCAGCAACTCTTTGAGATGTATCAACAGAGTTTGCAGAAAAATCAGCATTAGAAGAATCAGGAACATCTTCTTCAGCATCATCTTGTGCTCCCTCATGATGATCAGAGTTTGCAATATTCTCTGCAGTGACTTCAGTGTTTAACTGTGCAGCTTCATCATTAACTTTTTCTGCTATAGCTTCATCTTTCTCAGCATTTAGCTGTGCAGCAACAAGATTCTCAGAGGTTACAAAAACCTCTGCTTCTTTAGGAACAGCCTCTGCAACAATATCTTCTGTATGTACAGTAGTGTCAAGAACTACTTGAACAGCTTCAAGAACCTGATCAACCTCCTCACCCTCTTCTGGATTTGAATTATTGACAGAAAGAATTTCTGTATGAGTGGCAAGAGACTCATTTAGTATCTGGGTGGGTTGATCAGCTGCCACATCCTCAGTATCACAAATACTGATACTAGGATGTGCTTCAAATTCTTCTTCAACATTCATCTCCAATATTGGTTCAAGAAAATCATCATGAAAAGTAGCATCAGTGTTTGCTCTGGCTTCTTCATGCACAGTAGCATTTGCAGAATGATTTTCAATCACAACCTCAGGAGCTTCAACATTTACAAAAATCCTGTCCTCATCATCAGCATTAACAACAGTCTCCTCAGCAATAATTTCAGGAGCATCATGCTGGACAGCTTCATCCACATTATCAAAAAGATAATTGGCTACTAATCTTCTCTTCCTTTTATGAAGAGTTGCATTATCAAGATCATCTTCATTATCAGCTTTTGATCGATTTGCTCTCCTCTTCTTATAATGACCCCTGGGCTCATCATTTGTCTTAGACACACCTACATCAGTAGATGGTCTCACAGACCTTGCAGGTTTAGTACCAATGTGCTTAGTCCTACCACCCCTTGCAGGTATGACAGATGTTGATGGAGGTAGCTCTGTTTATAAAGGCTCAGGTTGAGGTTCTGGCTGAGAAGGAGCTTGGGTAGGTGGATTAACTTGATCATTTAAAAACTGTTGCACAGAGACAGGTAGCAACAAATCTCCAACAACCCCTTTCTTAACATCTTTATTACTAAGATCAGAGAATATCCTTTTATGTAATTTAAAACAAGAAACATCTTCTTCAATTACTTCTACTCCTTCAACACAGTAAGAAAATAAAATCTGACAGAATCTTGAAAAATAGACTACTCCTCTATTTTCTGTCATTTTCTCTCCTAGATTATTCAAGACAAGTCGTGCAAAATCAAAATGATTATCATATAAAAGAGAATACCCGATTTGCAGACTGTCTGTGGGAATAGCATCCCAGTTTGTGCATTTCTTTCCAAACGTCCTTGTAATACAATCAAAGAAGAAGCTCCACTCCTTCCGTAAGAATGGTCGTTTCAACTGTCCAATCTTGTTCAAGGGTCCAGAATACCCAATCTCTCGCATCATCCTTATCAAATCTTCATCACCCATTCCAATAGTATACGACGAAAACTCAGGAAAACCCCATTGCAGCCCGAATGGTTCCAGCAGTAATCACATACTCTGTTTCTTCATATTCAAAGATTATAGATGGGTTCCCAGTTTCACCACCATCATCATACATCCCCGACTCCCAGAACGCCTTGATTTGTAAACCAGAGAGTTTTGCTGGTTCAACTAAAGCACGCCCAATCGCTGACTGAGCAAGAAAATCTTGAATCATATGAAAAGCTTCTGGGGCATTAACAGTATTTAGTGGTGATGCGTAATTGTTTGGAAAAAATTCTAACCCAGAAGAAACAAACGCTGTAGTCGCCATTAGTAAGATTTGAAAGAAATCAAAGAAATTTATGCAAAAGCTTCGTAAGAGTTTGTGAGCAGGGAAGTGTTTGTGAGTATGTGTGTGTGTAAATTGAAGTAAGATGTGAAAGGTTTAGACGTATGTATGTGTATTGTATAAATATGAAATTCAAAATTAAAAACTGAACAGTTTTTAATCATTAATACACAACTGTCTTACTCCTTTAATTATGTGAGTGGGACACGTGGCATATATGTAATGACTGACAGCAAGTAATTGACAGTTTCCAATGCGCATGCGCAATAAAAACAACAATAATTACCGCCTGTTACACTTTTCTAGGAAATTAACCTCTCTCCTCTGTTTAAAACATTCTTGATCAACTGTCCAATCATACTCTTTTTAAATTTTCAAAACAAATGTCTTTTTCTCAAAATTATAATATGTCTGAAACCAACAAAATTGATTTTAATCACCAGAGATTAAAATTTAAAGTACCTCGGCGTAGAGTACATAATTCATCAGTGTTTACCAATCCTCCTCCTTTAGAAACAAACTCTTTTCACAAACTGTACAGATGTGAGTATTTGTGTGTGAATTAGCAGAGTTTACTGAATATGAATATTTAGACCATCTCAAAGTGCATAAAATCCACGAACTAAAGTAGTAAAAACTGGTTGCCTAAACTCTCATGTATTACAAAAAATCTGATTTTTATATCTAAACTCTGTATACTAATATCCTTTCATTTGGATATATCTTTTATTTTTCACCCCCTTTATGATATTTTTTTTTATTATTTATATATATTTTTTTATTTTTCCAGTAATCAGTGGTTGACACTAGTCACCAAAAATCAAAGATTTTAGCCCTTATTTCATACAATAAGTTCTTGGATCTTCCTAGACACAACATGATCTCAAAGGAATTTGTGCTCTTTTTGGCATATTTTGATTTGAGGGTGAATTATTTACAATTAATAATCAGAGTTTAGACTTTTCATCAGTTAATACAATTAATTTATGAGAGAAAATGCAAACAGCTAATACAAACTCAGTGTATAGGATCAATAAACTAAGAGATGCTATAAATATAGAGACAGTATCATGCTGTGTACAATTTCTGTACATTCTGTAATCAGAATTTATAATACTTAGAAGGATTCATGATTACTTACTGAAAATCATGCTTCATACATTTTTCTTCATCGGTCCATGTGTTTCAGACAAAAATCATAATCAGAGTTTAACATCAGACTTTAACCGACAGAGTATGACTGACAGAGTTTACTTATCAGAGTTTAACATGCTGGTGCAAATAACAGTTAACACATGCAAAGAATCATGAGCATAAAATCATGTATAGAGTTTGAATCTAACCAGCATCTCTAGTCAAAACCAGAGATCATTCCAAGTTCATTTACCAGCCTTGTAAAGGTAGCTTCACTCAAAGGTTTGGTGAAGATATCTGCAAGCTGTTGATCTGTAGATACAAAATGAAGTTCAATATCTCCTTCTTCCACATGTTCCCTGATAAAATGATATCTTATGCTGATGTGCTTGGTCATGGAGTGCTGTACTGGATTACTTGTCATAGCAATAGCACTTTGATTATCACAGTAAATAGGTATTTTAGAGTACCTTAATCCATAGTCCAGCAACTGATTCTTCATCCAAAGAATTTGTGCACAACAGCTACCAGCAGCTATATACTCTGCTTCTGCAATGGATGTTGAGATTGACTTTTGTTTCTTGCTGTACCAAGAAACTAACCTGTCACCTAAAAATTGACAGCTTCCACTTGTGCTCTTTCTATCTATCTTACAGCCTGCAAAATCTGCATCAGAGTAACCAATTAACTTAAACTCTGATTCTCTAGGATACCACAAACCCAAGGTTATGGTTCCTTTAAGATACTTAAAGATCCTTTTCACAGCTGTTAGATGTGGCTCTCTGGGGTCTGCTTGGAATCTTGCACAAAGACATGTGGCATACATGATGTCTGGTCTGCTTGTAGTAAGATACAACAGAGACCCTATCATGCCTCTATAGTTTGTCATATCGACTGGTGCCCCACTGTCCTTGTCTAGCTTTGTTGCAGTTGCCATGGGAGTTGTGGCAGATGAACTATCAAGCATACCAAATTTCTTCAGAAGATTTCTGGTATATTTTGCCTGATTAATAAAAATCCCATCATCTGTTTGATTGACCTGTAAGACTAGAAAATAACTAA
The DNA here is from genome assembly GCA_030848705.1 of Heracleum sosnowskyi. Lineage (NCBI taxonomy): Eukaryota > Viridiplantae > Streptophyta > Magnoliopsida > Apiales > Apiaceae > Heracleum > Heracleum sosnowskyi. Next base: position 106,785,901 of record CM061245.1, read on the forward strand.
GCTCTCCCATCATGCTCATTTGGTACCTGGACTGCATAAGCTTTGCAAACTTCTGACAGAGTTTGTCATTAGTAGATCCAAAAATAATATCATCTACATAAATTTGAACTAAAAGCAAATCATCACCATAATTGAAATAAAACAAGGTTTTATCAATTTTACCTCTAGTGAACCCACTTTCTAAAAGAAATTGAGCCAAAGTTTCATACCATGCTCTTGGTGCCTGCTTTAGTCCATATAAAGCCTTGTCAAGCCTGTAGACATAATCTGGATGTTTGAGATCTACAAACCCTGGTGGTTGTTCAACAAACACCTCTTCTTCAAGCTTCCCATTGAGAAAAGCACTCTTTACATCCATCTGAAAGACTTTGAACTTTTTGTGTGCAGCATAGGCCAGAAAAATCCTTATTGCTTCCAATCTTGCAACTGGAGCAAAGGTTTCATCATAGTCAATTCCTTCTTGCTGTGAATAGCCTTTTGCTACAAGTCTAGCCTTATTCCTTGTAATCACACCATCACTGTCAGTCTTGTTTCTGAAAACCCACTTTGTACCTACTACAGATCTGTTCTTTGGTCTAGGTACAAGTGTCCAAACTTCATTCCTCTCAAATTCATTCAACTCTTCTTGCATAGCTGTTATCCAGTTAGCATCTTGAAGAGCTTCTTCCACTTTCTTTGGTTCTGTTTGAGACAAGAAAGCATGATACAGGCATTCATTTGTAGTAGCACTTCTAGTTCTTACACTAGCATCAGGATCTCCAATTATAAGATCAGGTGTATGTGCCTGTGTCCACTTTCTTGTTGTTGGTAAGTGGCTTCTTGTATCAGTATTGGATCCTCCCCCTTGATCCATGCTCTCCTGATTCATGTGTTGACTTTCTGCAGCTTCTGAGGCTCCCCCTGAATTGGACTGCTCAGAGTTTGAATCAGCTTCCTCAACAGACTCACTTTGAGTGTTTGAGTCACCATGTTGAGCTGCCTCACGCTCCCCCTCAACTGGTTCTCTGTTTTGAGAATTTTCAGCTTCTCCATTATTTACCAGTAAAGGTTCAGAGTATGCTTCGTCAGAGTTTATCAGAACCGCTTCATCAGAGTTTGTCGGTACTGCTTCATCAGAGTTTACATCATCAGAGAATAAATCTTCATTTTCAAAGCGCAGTTGATCATATTCATCTAAGTCATCAAGTCCAGTTATTTTCTTGTCATCAAATGACACATGTATAGACTCCATGATCACCTTTGTTCTCAGATTGTATACTCTGAATTCTTTTGTTGACAATGGATAGCCAACAAAAATTCCTTCATCAGCTTTTAACTCAAATTTGGTCAACTGTTCAGGATGAGTCTTCAGAATAAAACACTTACATCCAAATATATGAAAATATTTCAAATTTGGCTTCTTGTTCTTCACCATCTCATATGGTGTCTTTCCATGCTTGTTGATCAATGTTGCATTCTGAGTAAAACAAGCAATTTGAACAGCTTCTGCCCAGAAATAGGTTGGTAACTTTGCTTCATCAAGCATTGTTCTGGCAGCTTCGATTAGAGTTCTGTTATTTCTTTCAACTACACCATTTTGCTGTGGAGTCCCTGGTGCAGAAAACTCTTACTTCACTCCTCTTTCCTTGCAGAAAGCTTCCATTACTGAATTTCTGAATTCAGTTCCATTATCACTTCTTATTATCTTTACTTTGTACTGTGATCCTTTATCCAGTTGATTTACATGATCCATCAGAGTCTGAGCAGTTTCATCCTTCTTTGCCAAGAAATAAACCCAAGTGTATCTAGTATACTCATCAACAATTACTAGAGTATATTTCTTTCTGCCCATAGACATTACATTTACTGGACCAAAGAGATCAACATGTAGAAGATGATATGGCTCCACAATTGAAGATTCAGACTTGCTCTTGAAAGATGACTTCCTTAGCTTGGCCTTTTGACAAGAATCACACAGACCATCTAAGCTGAGTATTGACTTGGGAAGTCCCCTTACAAGATCTTTTCTTATCAGCTCATTGATGTTGTTCAAATTTAGATGAGAGAGTTTCTTATGCCATTTCCAACTCTCTTCATTTGACATTCTTGCTGTCAGACACACAGTTTTTCCATCAGAGTTTGTTACCAAACTTGCTTCATAGATGTTGTTGCGCCTGTGTCCAACTAGAACAACTTTTCCAGTAGATTTACTGATCACTTCACAGTGTTCAGTATGAAAATCTACATGATATCCTCTGTCACAGATTTGACTTACAGATAGCAGATCATGCTTGAGTCCTGAGACAAGAGCTACGTTTGATATGATGACACTTCCAAGATTTATATTGCCATATCCCAGAGTACGTCCTATGTTGCCATCTCCATAGGATACTTTTGGGCCAGCCTTCTCCTTAAAGTCTGATAGCAGGGCTTTGTTTCCAGTCATATGTCCTGAGCATCCACTGTCCAAGATAAGTGTACTCTCTTTAATGCCCTGCAATTACAAACAATCACTGATTGTTAGTTTTAAGGATCCAGACTTGCTTGGATCCTTTGTCTTTCTTAACATTGTTAGCTTTTGCAGCGGAATCACCATCAACAGAGTTTAAACTAACATTGTCAGACTTTACACTTGCAGAGTTTGCTCTAACCCATTTCAAGTTGGGTTTTAGCTCATAATAGTTATGATAAATAGCATGATAACTCTTGCAAGTATAAATGGAATGCCAAGTGCTCCCACAGTGTGTACATAAAGTCTGTGGCCTAACCCTAACATAATCATTTTTTTACCCCAGACTTGGAGGGTAAAGAATTAATATCTTTATTCTTCCTGCAAAAACTGGCAAGATGGTTAGCACTACCACAGTTATAACATGTTTTTCTTGGAGCAACTGAAGTAGGCAGATGATTATTCCTTTTATTTATGCCTACTTTTCCATTCCTATTCTGCTTAAACCCTTTTGGTTTCATGGCAGATTTTACCTCTTTGAGCTTATGATTGAACTCTTTTCCTGTCATTAAACCAACATTAACCTGTTTTTCACAGACTTTTACTGGTTTTCTAACAGCTTCTTGCTCAATAGGCTTCTCTGTTGTAGATTCAATATCCACTTGTTCAACACAAGCTTCAACTGGCTCCATAACAGCTTCTTTTACAACTACAGACTTTAGCTTACTGGATTCATGAACAAATTTCACAGGTTTAAGTTGTGGTTTTACTTTAACTTTATCTTTAAACCTAAGTTCATCTTTCTCACAGTAACCTAAACCTACAGTATCTGTTTGAAAAACCTGATGTGTGTCTTTTCCAGAATTAGTCCAGGTTTTAATCACTTTCCTCTCTTTTTCCAACTCAGACTCTATTTGCCTATATCTTTTAAGCAATTCCTGTTCAACATAAACAGCATCATATCTCTCCTTTTGAACTTGTTGCATGTTAACAAGTTTCTCTTCAAGAAATTTATTCCTCTCTTTAAGACCTAGATTCTCAGATTTGATTCTTTCATTTTCTAAAGTCTGATCCCTATAACTAACATGTATGCTTTTAAGATAAATTCTTAATTCAGATATATCATCAATATCATAAGCATAAGTTGTTAGGGGTACCTTGTTTTCAGATGAGTCAGCTTCATCTCTACCAATTGCCATGAGAGCATAATTGACTCCCTCATCTGAGTCTGAAGTGTCTGCCCAGTCTTTGCCTTTTGAGATGAGTGCTTTTTCAGTTTTTCCTTTCTTGCACTCTGGAGCATAGTGACCCATCTCTTTGCACTTGTAGCACTGGATCTCAGATTTGTCTTTCTTTCCAGACTTGGTATCCCTCCCATCAGACTTTCTGAAATTCTTTCTTTCAGAATTTGAATCTTTCCTAGAGAATCTTTTTCCTTTCTTGAAATTCTTGAATCCCATCTTTTTGAAGGTCTTCACCATTAAAGCAGCCATTCTCATCATCTCTTCTTCATCATCCTCAGAGTCAGAAGCTTCATCATCAGTGTTTGAGCCATCATCAGAGTTTGATGACTCACTGTCAGATTTAAGGACTAAAGCCTTTCCTTTGGTTTTCTTCCTTGAGATTTTCTTCTCGATGGGTTTCTCTTCGACTCTGAGAGCAACATATTTTGTCTTCTTGCTTGATCTTCTGTTTCTTTGTTCTATTTCCAATTCATGAGTTTTCAGTAACCCATAAATCTCATCAAGTTCAGTTTCAGCAAGTTCGTAATTATTTCTTATAGTTGTTGTCTTCAAATCCCATCTTTCAGGTAAAGATAAGAGAAATTTGAGATTTGATTCTTCAAGATCATATTCTTTATCAACTAGAGATAAATCATTCAGCAGTTTACATAATCTGTCATATGTCTCAGTCAAGGTTTCATTGGCTCTTGAATCAAAGTGCTCATACTCCTGCTGTTAAAAGAATCTTGAGATATCTTAAGGGTACACCTAATTTAGGTATCTGGTACCCTAAAGATTCTGGTTTTAATCTTGTTGGATATACAGATTCTAATTATGCAGGTAGTGTTGTGGATAGAAAGAGTACCTCTGGGAGTTATCAATTCTGTTAGGCCGAATACAGTATAATCAAATATATATGAGAATAACAATAATCAAGAACACTGTTTATGAATCAATAAACTGTAATTGTATTAACAGCTTCTCTCTTTATGATGTTAATGAATCACAAAGAGCTTCTAGGTTACAAGAATAATAATTCTATGTTCGCATCCCTTCTAGGGATAACCTATCTGTGTTTATATATTACACAGCTACATACAATCCATCTCTAATTGATATTCCTATAAGTTAGCTATACAATTCATATCAATTAAGGATTGCTTCTTATCTTCTATTCCGTTTCCTTAGCTGTATCAATATATTCTGCTTCTTTCCATCTTCAGAATATATTGCTTCTAGAATATTCAATTCAGCACCGACAGCTAATTCAACTATCACCACATCAGACTTTAACAAACTCTGACTGGCTTCAATGTAAACTCTGATTAACACCTGGTACTTAAACACTGATGAGCAAACGTCAGCAATTATATTTAACAAATTCCTAGGAGGTATATTGATTTCCTGGTATAGCAAGAAACATCCAACAGTTTCCAATTCAACAGCAGAAGCTGAATATATTGCTGCTGGAAGCTGCTGTGCTCAGATTTTATGGATAAGGAATCAATTAAAGGACTATGACTTTGTATTAGACAAAATTCCTATTTTATGTGATAATACAAGTGCCATAGCAATCTCCAACAACCCTGTTCAACACTCGAGAACGAAGCACATTGATATCATTTATCATTTTATCAGAGAGCATGTCATGAATGGAACTGTGGAGTTACACTTTGTACCCACAGAATAACAGACGGCAGATATATTCACTAAATCTGTTGACGAATCCACGTTTACCAGGTTAGTTGGTAAATTGGGTATGTTGAACCATCTTAGTGATTGACAATATCTATGTTATGTTTGTTCTTATCAAAAATCATTTTCTCTTGTTGATATTGAATGATATTTATTGCTAATTCTTACTTGTTATGTAAAGCTTGTTGATTTAAATGTTCTTAAATAATCTATTTTCTTTAAAAATATTTTTCTCATATTTTTTAAGTGGAGAAATCTATTTTTAATGAAAATTTAATTATTTTAGATTATTTAGGTTAGTTTCAGATTGTATATATTGTTGTTTGAATTTTTCTGCAGGTTTATATTAATTTATTGCACTTCTGTAATTTTCTGCATATTTTTCTAGGATTTTTAGAATTTTCTATGAATTTTCTGTAATTTATTGCACTTCTATTAATTAACTAAGAAGAATAAGAAGAGAGTCTTCCTGAATGTCTTCCTAAGCCAAAGAGAGTCTTCCCGAATGTCTTCCCAAGCCAACAGATTGTTTTCCCGAAAGTCTTCCCAAGCCATTTCATTGTCTTCCCGATTGTCTTCCTAATGCAAATCAAAAGAATTGAAATGGCGCGTGAAGAAAAGAAGAATGCAGTTTGTTTAAATGGCACATGTGTGATCAAAATGAAGGCATTACATTGAATACAGAACACAAGACAGAAAGAACAGAAATATTATATTCAAAGCTTCTACCTTTACTTCTCAACTGTCTGAGCTAAAATTAATCAGTGATTTAATTCTTGAATTGTTCTTAACATTTAATCTATCAGAATTGTATCACTTGTACTGCTTTGACATTCTAGCGGATCATAATCCCTAGAAATTATATCGAACTACTTTTTAGTATTCGATCCTTTTTATTACAAAAATAGATAAATTCATGTCGAATTTATTCTAGGTTTGTTTTATCAAGAACTCTGTAATCCGTACTCAGATTGTAACACCTTTCAAGTTTAATATAAGTTATATTTAACTTGAATATTGTTTCAGTTTATTCCGCAATAATTTGTTCTTAAATTGTTTAATCTTTAAACGAACAAATTCGATTAAACGATATAGTTTGTATTCAATCCCCCTTCTACAAACTTATCAGGACCTAACAGTAGATGTTACGGACTTTGCGAACTTTGATGCAGCAACTAATATATTCTCTTGCGAGGATTGGAACCCGAGAAAATATATTGCCACTCTTGAAGAGAACCATCATCAGATTAGGGATGGACAACTTTCTTAGAGGAAGAATTTGGACCAGAGTTCTAATTATAAAGGGTTTAAGACCTAGCTCGGACTTAGAAACAATGCATGGTGCAATGGAGATGAAGGACAGCTTAGACTGTCCGGGGTATTGCTGCTAGTGCTGCCACCAATGGACCAAAAGATTTCTTCATTTGAAATTAGACATAATTTTAGAACTTGTGAGACACTAAAATCCTCACAGGATTTAATTCGAGCTAAGGGTTTAAAGAACAAGGATGTTAGTAGATCTGGTTTTAAGAAGGGGACTTTTGTGTAATTCTTGTTCGAGCAAGGAAAGGGTATGGTGTTTATCGATGTCATCACAGAACTTTATGTTGTTCTTGAGCTTGTTTACAATGATCGATTGGTGGTTAGTGCTATTATCTCTCGACATCCTTGTCAGATGATGGAGGTTGCTACCTCTGTTCTGAATTCTACGTGACTTAATGACCGGTCGCTAGACGAGTTTAGGCTTGATGGGCACTCTCGCAGTGAACAACAGGAAAAAGGATGTAGTAGGGCAGAGGCATATCTAGGCATCTTGTTAATTGCTAAGGGGTTGTTGTTGAAATGCTCCAGGTTCATGAGAAGGTCTACTGTGAATACTCATGTGCTCAAGCTCATTGCGACAACGAAGTGGAGTGATTTTTATTACTCTTACCGGCAGTTTCTGTTTATGTATTTTAGTTAGTAGGTATGATTGTATCGTGACTCTATTTTGCTTGCATCTTGTTTGATTTAAGCGTGAATTTGTTCCTTCGTGGAGCCGGGTCTCTGTAAAAGATTTTTGCTATTATCTATAAAATCTATAATGTTTTACAAAAAAAAATAAAAAAATCTGAGTTATAAGAGAGTACTTGGTACAACTGAATTTAAAAGCATGTTTATGGGCATGGTTTGTCGAAAAACATGCTCAAATGACATGCTATTTTTAATTAAATTAAAAAATGTCTATCGTGTGTTAAAAGTGTTTAAAATTTTATAAAATTGTCCCGTGTTGTATTTCAAATATTTTCATGTTTTAAAAAATTCTCACAAAATTAATTATCGCACGAGATAACAACTATTAAGAGTCGATTTGAAACATTTTATTTAATATTAAAAAGAATTTATAACAAATATTTTCATTTACTTAAAAATGAATTCTAAATAAATACCTTAAACCAATTTCAAAATTTTGGTTACGACATTCGTATATATTCAATATTTATATTGATTATTTACGGATAATATTAATATAAATATAATTATAATAAATAAATAAATAAAATATGTCAAATATTGAAATGATATTTTTTGTCAAATAATCGCTTACATTCCTATACAGCTATGCTACTTTGTGCTCAGTACTCACCCCCAAATATAAAGCTAGTTTCCTTAATTTGCCTTATTATCGGTGATGAACTAGGCAGAAATGCTATAGAATAGATGAAGCTAATATTTAGTCCCACGGAATTTTAGAAGCAATTACCTTTTCCACCTCAGTCTAAATTTTAATATTAATTCACCTCATAGTAAATTTAATTACAGCACCTGTCAAAAAAATAAAAAAATTACAGCAGATACTCTTTAACCGAGAGTCTATTCCATGTCATTGAGTTGATCAGTTTCTCCTAAAAAGGGGTATTTTTACTGAAAATTCCATTCAGAAAAAGTGTCAAATGTGTAGTTACATAGAGAATAAAACTCTATCTTGAAGAAGAAGAAAATGTAATATTATGATATGATGAATTGCGTTACAAAAACTATACCCTACCTCTCTATTTAACTAACAAACTTGTCTAACAAAATGATAGTTGTATGCCAGCTAGACTACTATACTAGAGATATTTTGTTACATTTTATAGCTACACTCTCAGTCCTTTGTACTACTTGATGCATAATATTGAATGGTGTTTTGCACTGAACCGTATTTGCTTGTATATCAGTAACATCCTCCCTCAAGGAAGGAGTGGTAAAGAGATTGATAACTCCTAACTTGCCAAGAAGAGAATGCAGATGAACAACACCCAAAGCTTTAGTAAACAGATCAGCTAGTTGATCATGTGTAGGCAAATAAGCAGTCAAAATGACACCTTTTTGGAGCTTCTCACGGACTAGATGGCAATCTATTTCAATATGTTTAGTACGCTCATGATAGACAGGGTTAGCAGCAATGTAAATAGCAGACATATTGTCACAGTATAGTGTTGTAGGAGAGGATTGACAAACATTCAGATCAGATAGAACAACTCGCAACCATACAATCTCGCAGGTAGTATCAGCCATTGAACGATATTCTGCCTCAGATGAAGACTTTGACACAATAGGTTGTTTCTTGCTCTTCCAAAAGATCAAGGATGAGCCAAGAGTGATGCAAAAACCCGTAACTGAACGACGAGTTAATTTGTAACTCCCCCAATCAGCATCACAATAGGCAGTGAGCAGAAGATTAGACTTAGAGGACAGTAACAATCCTTGGCCACACGTACCCTTAATATATAACAACAATTTGTATGTTGTTTGTAGGTGAACAGATTTAGGAGCAGCCATAAATTGCGACAGAACATGAACAACATAAGAAATATCAGGACGAGAAATCGTAAGATAGATTAGTCATCCAACAATACGTCAATAAAGAGAGACATCTGGAATAACAGGAGATTCATCCACGACTAACAGTTGATGATTTTGTTCCATATGAATAACTGATGTAGTACAGGATTGCAAGCCAACATCCTTGAGAAGATCCATAGTATATTTTCGTTGGTTGAGGTAAATACCAGTAGAAGAACGAGCTAATTCTAGCCCTAAGAAATATTTCAAAGTTCCCAGATCTTTGATTTTGAACTGAGTACTAAGAAAGTCTTTAAATTTGGTCATGAGATGAGAATTAGTACCAGTTAAGACCATGTCATCAACGTACACTAACAAAGTAACAAAAGAAGAACCATCATAAAAAGTGAACAATGTATGATCACTAACTGACTGTTTCAAACCAAACAGAAGTAAAGCAGTATAAAGCTTGAGATACCACTGACGAGGAGCTTGCTTAAGCCCGTAAAGTGACTTCTTAATCTTGCAAACCAATAACTGACCATGATATTTTGCTAATATGTCAGAAGAGGAACATAACCAGGAGGAAGAGCCATAAACACATCTTCATCAAGATCACCGTGAAGAAATGCATTTGTCACATCTTGTTAGGTCCAAAGTATCGTAGAAGGGGGGGGGGGGTTGATTACGATACTCATAAATTATTTAATTTCGTTCACGGATAAATCATTCAGTTCAACTACGAAATCAAATGCACCAAATCAAAACACGAGTCGGGGAATATATCGTTTTATAAATATAAATCGCGAGGGGTGCTACAAATCTAATCCGTAGATTAGCTTCAATGAGTTCAGGTTAACGTAATCAATACAAACTTTCGAAATTAAGGCACTATAAATTTTCTCCAGTAATTGTTCTTGAGCTCTTAATTCTTCTTAGTAAATACGATCACAACTGCCAACCAACTGAAGAAGAACACTGTCTTCATTCTCTATTTGTAGTCTTTTGTTTTGAAAAACTATCGAACCAGGATTAATTAAATCCTGGCCGTTCATTCTTCATCAACCTGACACAACAAAAAATCTTTTCACCTACTCCGGTAAATGAAAAACTATCGAATGATTAAATTAGTTTTTCCTTCGATAGATTTTAAATAAAATCTATCGAATGAAAAACTAATATTCGATGGTTTTTCTATTTGATTCTCTTGAACACATTCGATGGTTTTTCTTAAAAGAAAACCATCGAGCCTTTTCTTTTGTACTTGATCTCTTGAAAATCCTTTTGTGTTTCAGGGTGTTTTAGATTTAGACTTTAAATCAACTTCTTCCGAGACGATAAACATCTTGATCATTTAGGTGCTGACAACTAGTGCAGCTGGTCTGATTCATAGATGACTAACACTCGATCAATTCTTCTATGTCTTCAATTCAAAATTGCTGATAAGTCCTTTGTCGTTCTGGTTGCTTCAATTAAATCACTGGAACCCTATGGTACTAACTCTTAATCATTCAAATACTTCTGTAGTCTTGAAAGTCTTGTTTCTTTATTTGTCACAGAGGTTTGAACATTTTCATGAACTTCTTTCCGTGACCTGTTTACGGACTTCAAGAATACATAGCATATTTTGATTTTTTGAGTTTACCTTTTCTTCTTTACTTCTGGATTCATGTGCTTATTTTAATATTACTGTCTGTCTTGTCCTTTGCTGAGTTGTAGTTATCTCTATTACATCTTATGTTACATTATGCTTTACAATCTCCCCCTATTTGATTGTTAGAGTTCGACAAGCAAATACCTCGAGGATAACTCAACTAACTAAGGAAACATGAAACTAATTAAAGTAAGACAACTTAATAATATTAAATGCATTCTGGATAAGATATATACATTTCCAGATTTCAAAATTCAAAAAACATTAAAACTTTATACAATGAAGTTGCTCCTCTAGTCTGAGCAGATAGTTCTTTTGTTCTTTGCTTCAAGTCTTCAGTCCATCTCAATCTCACCTTCTTCAATCACTGGATTGGAGTTAGCAGCTTGATAATCAATCACAGAAGGATAGTGCAGTGGTTCTCCAGGTTTAAGGATTGCTCCTTTGATGTGTCTTCCAATGTATTCAACCTCTTGTCCCACTCCAGCCCACAACCATGCAATGTTAACATCTTTCCTGTTTAGCTTTGGCATGTTTTGTAGTCTGGTATGCACTTCCAATCCTTTCTCCACTCTCTTCCTATAGTAGGGAATATTCTCCATTAGATATCTTCTTAGAGTGTCTGCTGCTTTGTCCTTCTCCGTTGATGTGAATCCAGTGGATCTAAGATACTTCTCAACTGATATTAGATAATTATTTGGATAATCTCTCAGTTTGTCCTCCGTCAAATAGCAGATTCTGAACAAGTCATTCGTCATGAATCTAACCATAGGAGGGTCTTCAGTAATCTCTGGACTTACCTTCATCAAGATTTCCTTAACATGCTCACGGAGCAGTTCATTTAGATTTGTGGTTCTCTGGATCTTGATGAGCATCACCTGCAGTTCTGTGTACGTTCTATGTTCGAAAAACTTAGTAGAAATCACAAATGTACCTTTCTCAATGAAATTGATCAGTATGTTCCAGGCACCATTTGCTTTAACCCCAGCTTTCAGAAAGATAAGAGAATTTCTCAATGCAGTGAAGTAAGTATCATTTTCTTGATTTGCACTCCTTATATCTTGAATGATAACTTCCAACTCAGCATTGTCGCTGACTTCTAAACCGTCTTCAACTCCGCAGAAATTGTTGTAAGCTACCTCCCAATCTTTTCCTTGTTTCTATGCCAAATCAATCATCTTTTTCTTCCTTGCTTCATTATACATCTTGAATCTATTCAGCTTTTCACTCCTCAGAACTGCTTGGTGAGTTTCCTTCTCAGCCTGCCTGGCATCTCTTTCTGCTTTCTCAGCTTTCAATCTCTCTAAGGCAGCTTCTTGTTCTGTTGTAAGAGGATTTGCTTCTTCCATATCATCATCCAAGATAGGATATTCAATTGGCTCTGGATAATATGGTTCATGCTCTTCCAGTGGTTGTTGCTCGTGCATGAATTCAAATCCCTTTTCAACATCTTTCTCTACAATGTCTTCAATCCAGTATTGTCTCACTGGAATAGTGGTTATGATCTTCTCATTAGTTTCCCATTTCCCCCATCCATCTTTCTCCCCCTTAGTTGAGGAATCATCCACGAAGTTATCCTCGGCATAATGGGTTGTTGAAGGACCAGGTTGTTGGTTTCTCAACATATTCCAGATCGACTCTACTCCGTCACTCTGGTTCTCCATGAATAGAGCAATGTCCTTGTTCATCTCTTGCATAGAAGCTAGCTTTTGGTCAATATCACTCAGTCTTGAGTTGGTAGTCTTCTCGATTTTATCCAATCTTTTGTTGAGACGAGACTCCACTCTTGACAGTGTATTCATTGCATCCTTGACCCTTGCTTAACCATCCTGGATAACCAGAACGTCTTCATTTAAAGCTTCTTGTCCTTGTTGTAGGGCATGCACTTGATTCATAAAACCATCTCTAAGTTCTTTGACGTCTGCTCTCAAGTCGACCAGTTCCTCCATTGCTTCCTTCTTCAGGGAGTCCACTGCTTGTTTAGTACCTGTTATAGTGCTAGATGCACTGCATAAGACCCTGTAGTTTCTTCTGGAATCAGCTGCAGCCAAGTCAATCTTCTGTTGAATAGTAGTTAAAGAAGCATCGGCTTGACTGGAGGAGATCCCATGGTCAAAGGAAGGTCTCAGTGGGACTTTGAATAGAGGATTTCCTTCACGATCATGAACTGTCACCTCCTTGAGAGTGGATTGTACATGTAGTTCTCTCTCTGTAGGCAATAGCAAATTATCAATGTTTGTAAGGGTTTGGGTGTCACTCCTCACATTTGGCTCTGGGTGTTCACTCAACGTTTCTGTTGGTGTTTCACTCATCTTTCCTTTCCCACTCAGGCCAGGTGTATGTGTTTTTGTTTCACTCATTCCCTTATTGCTCGTTGTACCTGCATCAGAAATCACCGTAGACATCTTTAAGGAGGTGACCGGTGGTGCAATGGGGCTTCGCAAGTCCCCGTCCTTGGATATACCAAGTTGCTGATCATCCGTAGATGATGTATCCTTTGAAGGATCTAGAGTTTGAATCTCTAGGAGGCTAGAATCAGGCTCTATTAACAGCAAAGATCCTGAAACTCCCTCTAAAGTCTGTGAAAACTTTTCCTCAGTTAACTCCTCAATTAAAATTGATTCATTGTCACCGAGTTGCCGATCTGCACCTACGTCGGACCCTTTACCCGCAGGATCCAGATATGTTCCATCTGGGGAGCTAGATAATGACCCTTGTAATTGTGCATTTAGGTCAAAACCTTCTCTCGACGTCTGTGAAGACTCTTGGTTCAATTTAGAACCTTCAACCAGTGAACCTGACCGTAATATGGTCGGAACACCAGTTGCTTCCGTCAATTCTTCCTGGCTAGATTGAGCTAATGGTTCAGATATAGCTTTGGTTAGTGTAGCCCAATCAGCATCAGAAAAATTTGTGAAAGGCTCTTTGGTTGATTGAAATGAAGTTTCAACAGTTGCCTCGTTTTCTAGTCTTCTCCTTTTAGAGGAAGGCAGAGCTGTTGTTGAAGGGCGTATCTCCTTATGTGGTGTTGCTAAGGCACTATCTCCCTCTACACTCAAGGATGTCTGAATGTTAGGTATAGTAGGGGAAGGAGGTTCGTTTATGGTTTCATTTGGCTCGTCCAAAGGCTCTATGACCGTGGTTAGAGATTGTGGGTTTGCAACCTCTTGGTCAGGAATGGCCACCGAGGGCTCTGGATCAACATCCATGGGTTCAGGTTGTGGAGCCATAACGGGTTCAGGAATATTACCTTCGTTTACCTGTTCTCCTGGGGGTAGAAGTGGTAGGGGTACCGTTCTTAGATATTCAGTGAGAACAGTTGGCACCCTTGGAAGATGATTCTTCTTGATCAGAGCTGTTATAGCATTGCTCTTCATCTTCATGCACTCCATGGTCTCCTCGCCTTCAAAAATCTCCCATTCTTCAGCTGTCAACACATCATTAAGAATTAGCTGTAGGAACCTTGGATAGAAACAAAGCACATCATCTATGCCTGTTCTTTCTTCCAGTGGTCCCATGCACAGAATTATCTGATCAATCACAAGCCTTTCAATGTTTATATGCCTATTGTTAGCAATGACAAACCCTATTTTCTAAAGAAACGGTGGAATGCCATGCAGATTTGTAAGCTTAGCAGTAACAACATGGATTAAAGTGTGAAAGAAGAAATTCCATGGCTTGGTCAGATAATGCTTTAGGAACTCTCCCACAAAGAAGTTTGGTTGTTGACTTCTCATGAGAGTGAAGAAAGCATGTATTTCTTCAGTATTGGGATCAGGAACAAGGTTTTCTGTAGGAAAATGTAAAACCCTATTAACATCATGTTCCGTCACCCTTATTTTTCTGCCCCCTAGCACAACAAAATTGAAAGAACTTATATTATTCTCTGATGTGTCAGTGGCTGTCGTGTACAATGCAGTCAATTGATCAATACAAAGGACCGCAGGAGTACTCAGTGCATAAGCCACTAAAGAACGTGTGTTCAGAAATTGTGCCCGTGCACGAAACTGTAAGTTCGCAATGGATTGCACATTCTGATACGAGACATGATTAGTCTTAGTTACGATAAATTCTCCAGCCATTATTTTTCAAATTTCCAGAAAATTTAAATTAAACCAAAACTAATATGAATTAATTATTTTTAATTAATTAACTTAAACAAAATAACCCCTTTTTCCTTATTAAAACAAACTCGAACAAAACAATCCTTAAAACAAGAACCCTGGTTTGTTTAATCTTCAAATAATCACTATAATCCAAAGAAATTCAATTGAAAAACAATCAATTTCTAAAGAAGAGTATTTTTAACACTTTTATAAGGTTCAAAAGTTCAAGTTCGATATTTTTCTTCCTCACTGATATGTTCCAAAAACTCAAAAGAATCAAACTTTCACAGTTAAAATTAATTAACAGTGATAGAATAGTAACTTTTTCAAGCTTTAATCAGTTAAAATCGAAGAAAATATCGATGGAGACTGTTCTTGTTTGTATCTAACTGTGTAAGTATAAAAAGCTTTTATTAGATCTGTGAATAGAAAGAAAAAAACGTCTAAGGGCTCTTTTATACATTTTTGAACTGACATGGGTATTTTTGTAAAATCACTGTTCGATAGTTTTTTAAATAACTATCGATAGTTTTCTCAGAGGGGCAAAAAGGTCAACTTTACTTCGATAGTTTTTGAAAAACTATCGAAGTGTTTGAAATTAGGAATGCAAAACGATTTTCTGAAAAACTATCGAGGGCTTTTTGCTGTTTAAAACAAAAACTATCGAACCTGTCTTTTATGAAAAACTATCGAAGATTTGAATTATTAAAAGAATTAAATCTCTTCGATATTTTTCACTTGAATTTCAAAATCTATCAAGAATTGCTTTCGATAGATTTCTTTTCCTTTTCCAAAAACTATCGAAAATTGCTTTCGATAAATTTCTTCTAGTACTTAGAAAAACTATCGAATTTCCTAAATTCGATATTTTTTACTTCCTGTCAAATTTTTAAAACATGTTCTTGTTTTAAAAATCTAACTTTTATTTTTCTGTTAGCTTAGAATCTGTATAAAAATTTACAAATTTACCAAAATCAAAGCCAACAGAAAATTCACAATTTTCTTAGAATAAAATCGACTAAATATCATTAAATGATATTAACCAATTAAAATCCAATAAATTATGCTGCATTAATCTACAATGTTTAAAACAAAGTAAATTAATTCGAATTAAATAGATGCTTAAATATTTATAACAAATATTAGCACCTAAATAATTTTAGAATTAATAACCAATTAAATGCCAGAAGATATATCATCAATAATTATGACATAAAATTAGTACAAAAATCCTAACCTACGAGAATTGCTCCAGAAAATAAATTCACGAGTCCTAAGGATATGGAAATTCTTAAACTCATGTATTCACTAGGACTATCTTGCAGTTACTGACTTCTAATCAAAATCAATTAAAAAGATTTAACATCCCAAGTTCACCAACCAGCTTAGAAAAAGTGGATTCATCAATCGGTTTAGTGAAGATGTCTGCAATTTGTTCCTATGTGGGTACAAAGTGTAACTCCACAGTTCCATTCACGACATGCTCTCGGATAAAATGATACCTGATGTCGATGTGCTTCATCCTCGAGTGTTGCACTGGGTTGTTGGAGATTGATATGGCACTTGTGTTGTCGCAGAATATTGGAATCTTAGTCAACAAAAGCCCATAGTCACGGAGTTGGTTCCTCATCCACAAGATCTGAGCACAACAGCTACCAGCAGCTATGTATTCAGCCTCAGTTGTTGATGTGGACACTGAGTGCTGCTTCTTGCTATACCAAAAAACTAACCTTTTTCCAAGAAACTGACAGCTTCCTGAAGTACTCTTCTGATCAATCTTACAACCTGCAAAATCTGAGTCTGTATATCCAATAAGATCAAATCCTGTATCTTTAGGGTACCAAATTCCAAGATTTGGGGTTCCCTTAAGATATCTAAATATTCGCTTAACAACTATTAGATGAGATTCTTTAGGATCAGACTGAAACCTAGCACACAAGCATGTTGCAAACATTATATCTGGTCTACTTGCAGTGAGATATAGTAAGGAGCCTATCATACCTCTGTATCCTGTGATGTCAACCTTCTTACCAGTTTCATCCTTATCAAGCTTAGTGGCAGTTGGAATTGGAGTCTTTGCTGTAGATGAGTCTTTCATTTGATACTTCTTCAGAAGATCTTTAAAGTACATGGACTGGCAAATGAATATTCCATCTAGCCTTTGATACATTTGCAGTCCAAGAAAGAATGACAATTCACCCATCATGCTCATTTCATATCGACTCTGCATTAACTTAGCAAATCTCTTGCATAGATCATCATTAGTAGAACCAAATATTATGTCATCAACATATACTTGCACCAATATCAAATCATTTTTGTGCTGTTTGTAAAAGAGAGTTTTGTCAACGACACCTCTTGTAAAGTTATTTTCAAGTAAAAATTCAGAGAGAGTGTCATACCATGTCCTTGGAGCTTGTTTGAGTCCATAGAGAGCTTTGAATAGAAAGTACACAAAGTCTGCCAGTTTTTAATTCTCAAACCCTGGAGGTTCTTCCACATACACTTCTTCTTCTAACTCCCCATTCAGAAAAGCACTCTTCACATCCATTTGATATATTTTGTAATTGGAATGTGCTGCGAATTCCAGAAACATTCTAATGGCCTCAAGTCTTGCTACTGGTGCATAGGTTTCATCATAATCTATACCCTCTTCTTGAGAGTAATCTTTAGCAACCAGTCTGGCTTTGTTTCTCGTTACAATGCCATCTTCATCCAACTTATTTTTGAAAACCCATCTTGTTCCTATAACAGATTTCCCTTTAGGCCTGGGTACCAGCTTCCAAACTTTCTGCCTTTCAAACTGATTGAGTTCATCTTGCATTGCAATCACCCAATCTGGATCATCTAGGACATCTTCAACTTTCTTAGGTTCTGTTTCTGAAAGAAACCCAGAATAGTGACATTCATTTTGTGATGTCCTTCTAGTTCTCACTCCTGTGTCTGGATCACCAATGATCAAGTGAAAGGGATGATCTCTATTCCATTCCCTTTGTCTTGGCAGATGTGATCTTGATGATTCTCCCTGTTCAAAATGTTGTGGAGTGTGACTAGTTTATCCTTCTCCTGTTCCCCCTGAGTTGTTGCCAGTATGATCTGTTGACCTTGTTGATTGACTAGTGGATCCAGTAGTAGTTTGAGTATCTCCACCACTATCACCACTTGGTCCAGAATCATTATAATTATCATTATTATTAATAACTGTAACAACTTCAGGTTCTTCTTCAATGTCAGAGAGATCTCCTGATAGATTTTCAAATACCAAGGATTTAGAGTTCTCTCTAGTTTGCAGGCCTGGTCTTTTGGTGTCATCAAATGTTACATTCAGGCTTTGCAACATCTTCTTATCTTCAATCACATACACCATATAAGCCTTAGATTCCAGAGAATAGCCCAGAAAAATGCCTTCATCTGTTTTGGCATCAAACTTCCCTAGATGTTCTCCATCTTTTAGTACAAAGCACTTTGCACCAAACACATGAAAGTACTTCAGTGTTGGTTTCTTGTTGGCCATTAACTCATAAGAAGTCTTTTCATGATCTTTATTGATCAGGGTTCGATTCTGAGTGTAGCAAGCTGTATTCACTGCTTCAGCCCAAAAGTAAGTGGGAAGTTTTGATTCATTTAACATTGTCCTTGCTGCTTCAACCAAGGTTCTGTTCTTCCTTTCCACTACTCCATTCTGTTGAGGAGTTCTTGGTGCTGAATACTGTCTAGATATTCCTTTCTCTGAGCAGAAATCATTAAGAACTGCATTCTTGAATTCAGTTCCATTGTCTGATCTGATTGTCCGCACAGCAAATAATTTAATTTCGTTCGCGGATTAATCTTTCAGTTCTATAACGAAATCAAACACACCAAACCAAATCAAGTTTCGGGGAATATATCTTTTTATAAATATAAACCTCGAAGGGGTGCTACAATTTCTAATCCGTAGATTAGCGTCAATGAGTTTAAGGTTACACAAATACAAAACAATGATCAAGTTCTGAGCACTATTAATTTCTCTGATAATTTTCTCTGGCTCTTCTCTCTCTCAGTAATGTCTCTGTGTTGAAATCCTTAACTGAAGAAGACACATTCTTCACTCTGTATTAACTGCAGACTTTTGTTTGAAAACCATCGAACTTAGATTGTAGAAACAATCGTGGCCGTTGGATCTTCAAAATCAACCTGACAACAAGAATACTTTTCACCTGCTCCTTAATAAAAAACCATCGAATGAATTAAGTTAATTCACCATTCGATAGTTTTTTAATTAAAACTATCGAATACCAAATTAACTTAACTTGGTTTTCAATGAAACACTTTTTATATCATTCGATAGTTTTCTAAAAAGAAAAACTATCGAATCACTTTTTCTTGTCTTTTATCCATTAATGATTCCACTGAGCTCCTGGGTGTTTAAGTAATAGATAGTATCAATTTCTTCCGAGACGATAAAACAACTTGATCTTTTTCAGTGCCGTCACCTAGTGCAACTGGTCTGGTTCACAGATGAATAACACCTGATCAATTCTTATTTTATGTCTTCAATATAGTGCTGCTGATAAGTCCCTTGTCGTTCTGGTTGCTTCATCACTGGAATCCCGTGGTACTGAACCCTAAATCATTCACATACTTCTGTCGTCTTGAAAGTCTTGTTTCTTTTGCTGTCACTGAGGCTTGAACATTTTCATGAACTTCTTTCCGTGACCTGTTTACGGACTTCAAGAATACATAACGTATTTTGATTTTTTGAGTTTACCTTTTCTTCTTTGATTCTGGATTCCTGTGCTTCTATTAATACTATTGTCTGTCTTGTCCTTTGTTGAGTTGTAGTTATCTCTTTTACATCTTATGTTACATTATGCTTTACAATCTCCCCCTATTTGATTGGATAGAGTTCGACAAGCAAATACTTCAAGGATAACTCAACTAACTAAGGAAACATTAAACTACTTAAAGTAAGACAGCGTAATAATATTAAACCATTCTGGATCAGATATATATACATTTCCAGATTTCATAAATCAAAAAACAATTAAACTTTATACAATGAAGTTGCTCCTCTAGTCTGAGCTGATAGTTCTCTTGTTCTTTGCTTCAACATTTAGTCCATTCCAATCTCACCTTCTTCAATCATTGGATCGGAGTTAGCAGCTTGATAATCAATCACTGATAGATAGTGCAGTGGTTCTCCAGGTTTAAGGATTGCTCCTTGGATGTGTCTTCCAATATATTCAACCTCTTGACCCACTCCAGCCCATAACCATGCAATGTTAACATCTTTCTTGTTTAGCTTTGGCATGTTTGGCAGTCTGGTATGCACTTCCAATCCTCTTTCCACTCTTTTCCTATAGTAAGGAACATTCTCCATTAGAAATCTTCTAAGAGTGTCTGCTGCTTTGTCCTTCTCCGTTGATGAGAACCCAGTGGATCTAAGATACTTCTCAACTGAGATTAAATAGTTGCTTGGGTAGTCCCTCAGTTTGTCCTCAGCCAAATAGCAGATTCTGAACAAGTCATTCGTCATGAATCTAACCATTGGAGGATCTTCAGTAATCTCTGGACTGACTTTCATCACGATCTCCTTAACATGCTCACGGAGCAGTTCATTTAGCCTTGTAGTTCTTTGGATCTTGATGAGTATAGCCTGCAATTCTGTATATGTCCTCTGTTCTAAAAACTTAGTGGAAATCACAAATGTACCTTTCTCCAGAAAACTGATTAATAGGCTCCAGGCACCATTTGCTTTAACCCCAGCATTCAGACAGATTATAGAGCTTCTCAGTGCTTTAAAGTAAGTCTGATCTTCAAGATTAGCACTTCTGATGTCCTGAATAATAACTTCCACCTCAGCATTGTCGTTGACTTCTAATCCGTCTTCAACTCCGCAAAAGGTTTTATAAGCCATTTCCCATTCAGTACCATCTTTCTTTGCCAGATCTATCATCTTCTTCTTCCTCACTTCATTATACACCTTCATTCTCTTTAGCTTTTCACTTCTCAGAATTGCTTGATGTTTCTCCTTCTTAGCTTGCCTGGCATCTATTGCAGCTCTCTGAGCTCTTATTGCTTCCAAGGCAGCTTCTTCTTCAGGTGATAGAGAATTTGCTTCTTCCATATCATCATCCAAGATAGGATGTTCTATTGGCTCTGGATAATATGGCTCATGCTCCTCTTGAATAGGTTGCTCATGCATGACCTCAAATTCCTCTTCACTTTCCTTGTCTTCCTCTACAAGCTCCTCAATCCAGTACTGTCTGATTGGAATAGCCTCAACAGTCTCCCAAACTCCCCATTTATCCTTCACCCCTTCTCCAACTTTCTCCCCCTTAGTTGAGGAATCCTCGATAAAAGCATCCTCAGCATAAAAGATATTAGAAGGATCAGGTTGCTGATAGGAAGAACCAGGTTGTCCAGATTGTTGGTTCTTTAGCATACTCCATATAGACTGTACTCCGTCACCTTGATTCTCCAAGAAATCCATAAGCTGCTTATTAAACTCATTTATAGAAGCTAGCGACAGGTCAATGTTCTCCAATCTTGAGTTGGTAGTCTTTTCCATGTGATCCAGCCTCTTGTTTAGCTTAGACTCCACTCGTGAGAGGGTATTCATTGCATCTTTTACCCGCGCTTGACCATCCCGGATAACCAGAACGTCTTCTTTCAAAGCTTCATGTCCTTGAGACAGTGCAGTTACTTCATTCATGAATCCATCTTTAAGTTCCCTGACGTCCATCCTCAGCTCGACTAGTTCTTCCATAGCTTCCTTCTTTAAGGAGTCCACTGCCTGCTTCGTACCTGTTATAGTGCCAGATGCACTGCTAATGACCCTGAATGTTCTTCTGGAATCAGCTGCAGCCAAGTCAACTTTCTCTTGAATAGACTTTAAAGAAACATTGTCTTGACTTGAGGAGATCCCTTGGTCAAAGGAAGGTCGCAGTGGAACCTTGAAAAGTGGATTTCCTTCTTTGTCTCGAACTGTCATCTCCTTGAGGGAAGATTGAACTTGTAGCTCTCTTTCTGTTGGTAACAGCAGATCATCAATATTAGGTAGGGTTAGGGTGTCACTCCTCACATTTGGCTCTGGGTGTACACTCAACGTTTCTGTCGGTGTTTGAATCATTTTTCCTTTCCCACTCAGGCCAGGTGTAAGTGTTTTTGTTTCACTCAAATCCTTTGTGCTGATTGTACCTGCAGAAGAGATCACCGTAGCCGTCCTTAAGGAGGTCACCGGTGGTGCAATGGGGCTTCGCAAGTCCCCGTCCTTGGATAAACCAAGTTGCTAATCATCCTTAGATGATATATCCTTTAAAGGATCTAGAGTTTGAATCTCTAGGGGGTTAGAAACAGGCTCTTTTAACAGCAGAGATCCCGAATCTTCCCCGTGAGTCTGTAAAGACTTCACCTCAGTTGACTCCTCAATAGTAATTGATTCACTGTCAACGAGTTGCCGATCTGCACCTACGTCAGACCCTTTACCCGCAGGATCCAGATATGTTCCATCTGGGGAGGTAGACAATGACCTTTTAGATTGTGCATTTAGGTCAAAGCCTTCTCTCGACGTCTGTGAAGACCCTTGGTTCTTAGAACCTTCAACCAGTGAACCTGACCGTAATATGGTCGGAACACCAGTTGCTTCCGTCAATTCTTCCTTACTTGATTGAGCTATTGGTTCAGATATTGCTTTCGTTAGCGTAGCCCAGTCAGCATCAGAAAAATCAGTAAAGGGCGCTTTGGATGAAAGAAATGAAGCATCAACAGTTGCCTCGGTTTCTGTTCTTCTCCTTTTAGATGAAGGCGGAGCTGCTGTGGAAGGGTGTATCTCCTTATGTGGTGCTGCTTTGGCACTATCTCCCTCTACACTCATGGATGGTTCTTTAATGGGTATAGTAGGGGAAGGAGGTTCGTTTATGTTTTCATTTGGCTCTTCCAAAGGCTCTTCGACCGTGGTTAGAGGTTGTGGGTTTGCAACCTCCTGGTCAGGAATGGCCAATGAGGGCTCTGGATCAACATCCATTGGTACAGGTGCCATTACAGGTTCAGGTTGTGGAATATTACCTTGATTTACCTGTTCCCCTGGGGGTAGAAGTGGTAGGGGCACCGTTCTTAGATATTCAGTGAGAACAGTGGGTACCCCTGGAAGATAGTTGTTCTTCCTAATGAGAGCGGTTATGGCATTGCTCTTCATTCTCATGCACTCCTGGTTGGCTTCACCTTCAAAGATCTCCCGTTCATCATCTGTTAAGATATCATTGAGAATTAGCTGTAGGAACCTAGGATAGAAACAGAGCACATCTTCATTTATGCCTGTTCTTTCATCCAGTGGTCCCATGCATATGATTACTTGATCAATCAGTAACCGTCCAATCTTAATATGCCTATTGTTCGCGATGGCAAACCCTATCTTTTGAAGGAATAAGGGAATACCATGCAGATTTGTTAGCTTGGCAGTAAAAACATGGATTAGGGTATGAAAGAAAAAGTTCCATGCTTTTGGCAAGTAATGCTTAAGGAACTCTCCCACAAAGAAGTTAGGTTGTTGACTTCTAATGAGAGTGAAGAAAGCATGTATCTCCTCAGTTGTAGGATCAGGAACAAGGTTTTCTGTAGGAAAATGAAGTACTCTGTTAAAGTCATGTTCCGTCACCCTTATTGTTCTGCCCCCTGGCACAACAAAACTGAAGGATCTTATATTATTCTCACTTGTATCCGTGGCGGTTGTGTACAACGCAGTCAATTGATCAATACAAAGGACCACGGGAGTACTCACAGCGAATGCCACTAATGAACGTGTGTTCACAAACTCTGCCCATGCACGAAACTGTAAGTTCGTTATGGATTGCAAGTTTTGGAACGAGACATGATTAGTCTTGGTTACGATAAATTCTCCAGCCATTATGTTTCAAATTTCCAGAAAATTAATTTTAAACCAAAACTAATTTTACACTTAAATTTAATTAATTTTTTTTTTATTAATTAATCAAACTCTAACAAAAATAATCCCTTTTTAATCACTTAACAAATTCGAATACACAAACCTATCAATTAAGGAACCCTAATTGTGACCCTTTCGAATTATCAGAAAGTAGTAAGCAATTGTTTAACCAAGCAAATGCCAACTAAGAACAGTGGTAACAATGGTTCAAGAAATTAATTGATTCACTCGATGGTTTTCTTATCAAAAACAAAGCAAACCGTCACTTTACTCAAGTTTGATCCGTACAAACACAGTAATTCAAGAAATTACTGCTGTAACTATGAATTATCTCAAGCAAATGAAGATAACTGATGTAAACTATCGAGTTCTTTGTTGATTCTTTTTGTATATATATGTAAGTATCGAACAAACACCTTAGATCTGAAAAATGAAAAGTAAAACTGTCCAAGGGGCTGTTAAATACTTTTGAAAAAGCAAGGGTATTTTTGTACATTCAGGTTCGATAGATTTAAAAATATATGTTCGATGGTTTTCTCAGAGGGGCAATAGAGTCAAAAGGACTTCGATGGTTTTCTTTGAAAAACTATCGAGGTAGTTGTCTTTGAATATCAACAGACTCTATAGAAAACTATCGAAGATTGTTTTCTATTAAAAACAAAATCTATCGAACAACTTTTCAGAAAAAACTATCGAGAATTTTAATACAACATTAATTAAATTACATTCGATAAATTTTTTCTTTGACTTTCAAAATGCATCGAGAATTTAAATATAGAATTAGTTAAATTCCTTCGATATATTTTAAAAAGATTCTCAAAAACTATCGAGAATTGTTTTCGATAGATTTTCTTTTTCCTTTTCAAAAACTATCGAAATTAACTTTCGATAGATTTATCAATGTACTTGAAAAACTATCGAATTTCCTAAATTCGATATTTTTTGCTTCTGTCTTCATTTTAAAACCTGTTCTTATTTTAAAAATCAGAATTTTTATTTCCTGCCTAGTTTTAATTCTAATAAATCTTTTCAAATTTACCAAAATCAATTCTCAACAGAAAATTCACAATTTTCTTAGAATAAAATCAATTAAATATCATTGAGTGATATTAACCAATTAAAATCTAATCAATTATGCTGCATTAATCTACAATGTTAAAAACAAAGCAAATTAATTCAAATTAAATAAATGCTTGAATATTTAGTACAAATATTAGCACTTAAATAATTTTTAGAATTAATAACTAATTAAATGCCAGAAGATATATCATCCATAATTATGACATAAAATTAGTATAATAATCCTAACTACGAGAATTGCTCCAGAAAATAAATTCACGAGTCCTAAGTATATAGCAATTCTTAAACTCATGTATTCACCAGGACTCTCTGCAGTTACTGACTTCTAATCAAAATCAATTAGAAAGATTTAACATCCCAAGTTCACCAACCAGCTTATTGAAAGTGGATTCATCAAGCGGTTTAGTAAAGATGTCTGCAATTTGATCCTCTGTGGGTACAAAATGTAACTCCACAGTTCCATTCATGACATGCTCTCGGATAAAATGATACCTGATGTCGATGTGCTTCGTCCTCGAGTGTTGCACTGGATTGTTAGAGATTGCTATGGCACTTGTGTTGTCACAAAAGATTGGAATCTTTGTCAACAAAAGTCCATAGTCACGGAGTTGGTTTCTCATCCACAAGATCTGAGC
This sequence comes from Heracleum sosnowskyi, assembly GCA_030848705.1. Lineage (NCBI taxonomy): Eukaryota > Viridiplantae > Streptophyta > Magnoliopsida > Apiales > Apiaceae > Heracleum > Heracleum sosnowskyi. The sequence goes on from CM061245.1 coordinate 106,811,452, forward strand.
ACAACAGCTACCAGCAGCAATGTATTCAGCCTCAGCTGTTGATGTGGACACTGAATGGTACCAAACAAAGTACAATTGATGAGAAAAACAATCTGAGTCAGTGAACTTTAACTGTCACTGATGACAAGCACATAAACTATATTTAAACTACACCGAGTCGCCGGCAGCGGTGCCAAAAACTTGTTCGCACAAAAACACGCAAGCGCACGTGGTCACAAGTAGTATATAGATAAATCAAGTTCGATCCCACAAGGACTGGTTTAGGTTGTAATAGACTGTACTTATGCACCAATGTTTGGTTATTACTCACTGCTAAGACAATTATCAAATTGAGGGTTTCTTGATTGACTAAAGGAATTACTAGTGAATTACTGATATGAGAAAGCATGGGATCCTAACATCGTTACATATTTCATCTAGAGTCTCTTGTTCTTAACCTCTGTATGTGACAGTTGTGAAAACTAACCAGATAACACAAATTTAGTACACGCTACCTTTCAGTATCTGTATACCCTACCACTTAAACATCCACAGATAGATAGAAGTTAAATGGACACCAGATATGCTTAGTCCCTATATGTCTATAGAGATTGAAAACATAGTGGTTGAATGAACAGGTTATCTATTCAGATTACATAAGGTAGATGAAATGGTTAAAATCACCCACAAATTATGCATGATAATCATACAAAAACTTATGCTAGCATGGCAAGTTCTAAATCCCTAAATCCACTTTCGCAATCATTAAGGATTAACAAACAATCATGAATGTTAGCTACGCATCCACAATGAATAAGCACAACCATGATAGGAAATCAATTCGCCACCACACACAGAGTATATAAAACAATTAACCACTAAACTCCATATAAACTCTGTTAGAATCCCACGATAACGATTAGTTCATAAATGAACCGTTCATCATCGCAGGTTCTATTGAAAACATGATATAAAACTAAGTTTGAATTGATAATTGCAAATCAAATAGTATCAAGAATAACAATGTTTAGAAAAACGATAAAGAAGAATCCAAGTATTGCTTAATTGAGAGAAATACAAAGAAAAATGTAATCTTCTTCTCCAATCTAAGTCTCTTTTCTTTTTTTGTTCTTCTGTATTATTCCTCGACTTTCCTGCTTGGAAATTAGGGTTTTCCCCTTAGAAAATATCCACCAGAAAATGGCAAAGGCCCAAAACACGACCCGCTACCACTCTAAGCCCACAAAACAAGAAATCAGAAATTCCACCAGACGGGGACGCGCGGCCGCGTGCTAGAAAGCGCGGGCGCGCCTGGATTCCTGCCAATGAACGCGCGGGCGCGCGGTATAAGGCGCGGGCGCGCCTGGCTCTCTGCCAAGATTCCTGCTTTTCTGATTATTAGCCAACTTTCTTGCCACTTTCTTGCCACTTTCTTGCCTCCAACATCCCTCAATTCCTGGAGCAAAAACCACAATTTTAAAGCATAATGACCACCACTTGATCCCATTTAGCTTATCTGCACACAAACACTAAAACTCATCATAACATCACACACTTGAGGCCAAAACAACCAATTTAAGCTGATTTTAAGGTGTTCCAAGTAGATATAAAACCGACTTATCACACCCCCAAACTTAAACTGATGCTTGTCCTCAAGCATAAACAGACTCGATATAAACTAATGCAATGCATGAATGCAACTAATATGATAATGCAAGCGATCCCCTCAACCTAACCATAATCCATGACTGAGCCAACATCTCACAGAATGCAATCTTCCAAACAGAGTTCAACCAAACTCCCCTTGATCAACCATACAAACACAAGAATGTGTGTGTGCAATGCTCACCAATATACTCCCAGACCAAATCAAGACCATACCTATTCTTAGCTAAAACAACCACAAGTTTATAAACAGAATGAACACTAGACACAAGAACCCTTAGGATACACCTCCATAGTCCACTTGAGTTAGACAGAAATTCATGCTTTATTACACAAAAACCACTATACACAACACATATGCTTATTTGACCGTGCAATGGTTGAGACCCCTAAAGGCTTGTACAATAATACCCATGTAGCGAGCGTTAGGTTAGTGGATCCCAGACCAGAAAAGTCTTAGGTCACTAGGCACAAAGTCCCCTAGAACTTAATTGCTCGAGTATTAAAGAGCTCAACCTGATCAATTCTGCATGAAACAACTAAACAACTTTTTTTTTCTTTTCTTTTCTTATTTTCTTTTTTCTTTCAATTTCGGAATGAGTGCACTTTGCCTTTTTCTCATCCACCCTAGACTACTCATTTTTTTACCAATGAGCCGGCTACTAGCCAATTGACGCCTAGCCTTTATTGACAACTGGCATGAAATTCCTGGTTTCCCCCAAACTTATACTTAAGTGCACCTACATTTTCAAGAACCTAGCAAAAATTCTAGCCATAAACAAGCAGTTAAATTCTAACACCCAAACAAGCATGGTCTGATCAGATTCAAAAGCAACCAATGAGACTTATGAAAAAGAATTGTTCCTATGCATGCAAACCAACCCTTAGGAGCTTAATCAACCCTCTATTCATCACAACTACACTCAAATCAACATCGACTCACCACAGAAACAGTCAAATCTGAAGGGATCATGAAATATGCTATGCATGAGCAACTATATGAACTCACATTCTAGACAAACTATGCAACAGAATGCTCTATATGACATATATATGCAAGAATATGAATGAATTAACTAAATATGCAAAATGAAACCTATATGAATCCTACATGAGACACACTAACACTACTAATCCTTGACTACCACCCCCAAACTTACAATATTCAATGTCCTCATTGAAGGTAATAACAAGGAAAGTGCAGATAATACCTAAGAATCAGAATCATCACCACCATCAACAGGTGGTGTCTCCGGTGGTGTATCCGGTGGTGGGTAAACAGAACCAACTCCAAAATCTGGCCAAACCACATCAACTCCAGTGGCACGGAAAGCAGTGCCCAATGCCTGAGTCAAATCCGTAGCAAAACGGCGGTTAATGTCATGCATGGCATCAATCCGCCTAGTCAACCTCCTGTACTGAGCCCCTCCAAAACCGGCTCTATCCACCTCCTGTTGTATTCCAGAAGCACCCTGAAGCCCCGCTCTGGCGGCCTCACGAGTAAGAGCATCCATGCCATCATCATTCACGTTACCAAACCCTAAACCAGACGGATCCGTGGAACCACCATCCCAATCCTCCAAGCGCTGAATCGCCGCATGATCAATAGGGGCACTAGGTAACTGTAACTTCTCCTCTTCCGACCAACTGACACCCACTGCAGTGCATAGCTTAGTAACCACAGCAGCATGAGGAATCGCCGCCGTGGTACCACCCCTCAAGAATCTCACGATACTCCTATTTAGGAGAACCCCAAGGTCAACATACTTCCCATTAAGAATCCCCCACAGCACAATAGCCCTTTCCACAGTAACCTCATGCGCATGCGATGAGGGCATGATGTTAGCACATACAAATAAATTCCAGGCCTTAGCATACCTGTTCATAGCAGATGCCGAAAAAGTGACTGGCTCAGTAGTGCCCGGCATGTACTTCCATGTCGTGCCCGGCACACAAAGAACACCTACTATGTTCTCCAGCTCCACCTCTGCCCGGGTCTTCAAGGCCCAATCTTCTTCACCCTGTGTCATCCTCGGTAACCTAAGAACCCGAGAAATAGCCGCCGGCGTATAATCCACTATAAAACCTCGAACAACGGAATAACCGTTCTTCTCCGCCTTGGCATTAGCATAAAATTCCCGCACAATACCCAAGGGAACCGGCGCTGGCGCTTCACAAATACCTTCCCAACCTTTGGTGGTAATCATCACCACCAAATTACCATCATGATGAGTGGGTATAAACCCTCTCTCCTTGGCCACGACCTTAGACAATAGCCGTGCATATTCCACCGAAGCTTCCGGAGATGAAAACTTCTCTCCTCCAAACCCCGCACTTGAATCATCGGATGAAGAAGTACGTCTCGTGCTACTACTACCCGCATATCTTCCTCTCTTTGGTGGTGCCATGTAATTGGGATGAAAAGTGTAAGTAGGTGTATGTATAGATTTATGATTTTTTGATTTAGAAGAGAGAAAAGAGGCTAGGGTTTTGATTATATGGGATGGGTGTGGGTAAATGTAGGTTTAAATAGGTAATTACAACAACAAGGGTTTATTTTTGGGGTTTTGGTTTTGTATTTTTCGTATTTTTTTTTTTCTTTTTTTTTTTCTGGCAGTCGCCCAGGCGCGGGCGCGCTCTGGGATGCGCGGGCGCACGTTACTCCCTGGAATTCAGGCGCGGGCGCGCGGTATAGGGCGCGGGCGCGCGGTCCTCCCTGCCCTTTTTTTTTTTCTTTCTTCTTCTCACTGTACAAACAATAATACGTGGGTTGCCTCCCACAAAGCGCTTCTTTTACGTCAATAGCTTGACGTGCTTCCAAACTCATTCTGGAGTACCAAGAACCGTGGTTTCCTCTTCACGATTCACACATTCACCAAGGTAAGGTTTCAACCTTTGGCCATTGACCTTGAACGCCTCATCTGGTGAGCTATTATAGATTTCCACCGCACCATGTGGAAACACTGTTTTAACCTTGAACGGTCCCGACCATCTGGACTTAAGCTTCCCTGGGAAGAGTCTGAGACGAGAATTGAACAACAAAACTAGTTGACCCGGCACAAAGGACTTTTGCACCAACCGCTTGTCATGCCACCTCTTGACCTTCTCCTTGTATAATTTGTGATTTTCATAAGCCTGTAGACGAAACTCATCCATTTCATTAATCTGAAGCAATCTCTTCTCTCCTGCTGCTGCCAAATCAAAATTCAACTTCTTTAACGCCCAATATGCCTTGTGTTCTAACTCGGCGGGCAAATGACAAGCCTTTCCATAGACCAACTGAAAAGGTGAAGTTCCCAATGGTGTCTTGTAAGTTGTTCTATAAGCCCAAACAGCTTCATCAAGTTTCAAAGACCAATCCTTCCTGGAAGGATTCACCACCTTTTCCAGAATACGCTTAATCTCTCTGCTAGACACCTCTGCCTGCCCATTAGTCTGAGGGTGGTAGGCAGTAGCAACCCGATGATTGATGTTATACTTAGCCATTACGGCTGTAAACTTCCGGTTGCAGAAATGTGTGCCTTCATCACTTATAATTACCCTGGGAGTGCCGAAACGCGTGAAGATTTGCTTATGCAGAAAACTCAGTACCACTTTAGCATCATTGGTCGGTAAAGCCTTCACCTCGACCCACTTGGAAACATAATCCACCGCTAGCAAAATGTACTGGTTGTTGCATGAAGGAACAAAAGGGCCCATGAAGTCAATTCCCCACACATAAAAAATTTCCACCTCCAGTAGCATATTAAGAGGCATCTCGTTCCTTCTCGAGATATTACCAACCCTTTGGCATCGATCACATCTCAACACAAACTGATGAGCATCCTTGAACAGAGTTGGCCAATAGAACCCCGCCTGAAGTACTCGCGTAGCTGTCTTCTCGCCACCATAATGACCTCCATAAGTGGTGGAATGGCAATCACGCAAAACACCCTCTACCTCACTGTAAGGAATGCATCTGCGTATAACCTGATCGGCTCCCTGTCTGAACAGAAAGGGTTCGTCCCAACAGTACCATTTAACATCATGTAAGAACTTCTTCTTTTGAGCATAAGAGAATTCCGAAGGAATGACATTACTCACCAGATAGTTCACAATATCTACAAACCATGGTTCTTCAGCTTGCACTTCAAAAAGTTGCTCATCTGGAAAGAATTCATTGATGAGAGATTTGTCCAATGAATTCTTACTGTGGTCTTCTAACCGGGACAAGTGATCAGCTACCTGATTCTCAGTACCCTTTCTGTCTTTAATTTCCAGGTCGAATTCTTGAAGTAATAGAACCCAACGAATCAACCGCGGCTTCGAATCTTTCTTCGACATCAGATATCGAATAGCTGCATGATCAGTAAATACCACTACCTTGGTTCCAAGCAAGTAAGATCTGAATTTCTCGAAACTATATACAATGGCCAAGAGTTCCTTTTCTGTAGTGGTGTAATTCAGCTGTGCATCGTTGAGTGTTTTGCTAGCATAGTAGATCACATGAAATACCTTGTTTTTCCTTTGCCCAAGAACTGCTCCAACTGCAAAATCGCTAGCATCACACATCAATTCGAATGGTTCACTCCAATCGGGTGCGGTAATAACAGGTGCAGATGTCAACTTCTTTTTCAACAGCTCAAAAGCAGCTAAGCATTCTTCATCAAACTTGAAAGGAATATCCTTCTCCACTAAGTTGCACAAGGGTTTAGAGATTTTGGAGAAATCTTGAATGAACCGCTGGTAGAACCCCGCATGACCAAGAAAACTGCGAATTCCCTTAACTGAGATTGGTGGAGGAAGATTTTCAATTGTCTCCACTTTGGCTTTGTCCACCTCAAGCCCCTTGCTAGATACCTTATGCCCAAGAATGATTCCCTCTTGCACCATGAAGTGACATTTTTCCCAGTTGAGTACTAGATTAGTCTCAACACATCTTTTCAGCACCATGCCCAAATTACTGAGGCACTCATCATATGACGCTCCAAAAACTGAGAAGTCATCCATGAACACTTCTACATTTATTCCAATCATCTCCGAGAAAATGGCCATCATACACCTCTGAAACGTAGCAGGTGCACCACATAGGCCAAAAGGTACGCGACGGAACGCGAAAGTACCAAAAGGACATGTGAAGGTGGTCTTCTCCTGGTCTTCTGGAGTAATACCAATCTGGTTATAACCTGAATAACCATCCAACAAGCAATAGAATTCATGCCCCGCCAACCTGTCCAACATCTGATCAATGAAAGGAAGGGGAAAATGATCCTTCCTGGTAGCTTTGTTCAGTTTCCGGTAGTCCATGCAAATTCTCCATCCAGTAACTGTACGAGTCGGGATCAACTCGTTCTTTTCATTAGTCACCACTGTCATGCCTCCTTTCTTAGGCACACATTGCACTGGACTCACCCATGAACTGTCTGAAATAGGATAGATGATCCCAGCATCTAGCCACTTGAGAATTTCTTTCTTCACTACCTCCTTCATGATAGGATTAAGACGTCTCTGAGGGTCCACAGTTGGCTTGCTTCCTAGCTCTAGTGGAATTTTATGCATACAGTACGAAGGGCTGATACCCTTAATATCCGCTATAGTCCACCCAATTGCTGATTTAAACTCTCTCAAGATTCTGAGGAGTTTGTCTTCTTCACTACCTGACAAGTTAGATGAGATAATAACAGGTAAAGTAGATGAATCACCTAAAAAGGCATACCTCAAATGTTCTAGTAGTTGTTTAAGCTCAAGAGTGGGAGCTTTCTCAATAGAAGGCTTGAGACGTTCTTGTGATTTCTCCAACTCTGTTATGCCAAGAGAGTCAAAAGGCATGTCTAACCTCTTCTTCCACGGAGTTGCATTCAAATACTGAGCTTGTTCCTCTTTTTCTTTACCCTCAACATCAGATTCCCCCATAAGTGCTTTTTCCAAGGTGTCTGACTTGATCAATTTGTCAAACTCCTTGCTTATTGCAGAATCCACAAGATCTATAGAGAAACATTCTTCATCTTCTGTAGGAAACTTCATTGCATTGAAAACATTGAAGGTGACATTCTGATCATGCACCCTCATCGTGAGTTCCCCTTTTTGAACATCAATCAAAGTGCGACCTGTAGCGAGAAACGGCCTTCCTAAGATGATAGGAATCTTCTTGTCTTCTTCAAAGTCCAGAATAACGAAATCAGCAGGGAAGATAAGCTTGTCAACCCTTACTAGGACATCCTCCACAATACCCCTAGGATATGTGATAGACCTATCTGCCAGCTGTAAAGACATGGTAGTAGGTTTAGGCTCCGGTAGCCCTAGTTGCAAGAAGACGGACAATGGCATCAGATTAATACTCGCTCCCAAATCACACAGACACTTGTCGAACGATAGATTGCCAATAGTACAAGGAATTGTGAAACTCCCTGGATCCTTAAGTTTCGGGGGCAACTTCTGTTGCAGAATAGCACTGCACTCCTCCGTTAGAGCAACGGTTTCTAAATCTTCTAACTTCAACTTTCTTGAAAGAATACCCTTCATGAACTTTGCGTAGCTCGGCATCTGTTCCAGAGCCTCCGCAAAAGGTATGTTTATATGCAGCTTCTTGAAAACCTCCAAGAACTTAGCGAATTGTGTGTCTAGTTTCTGTTTCTGAAGTTTTCTAGGGAACGGAGAAGGGGGGTAGATTACCTTACCCTCTGTTTCTTGCTTAGAAGTGGCATCATGAGATGTATTGGGGTGTTTGCTCACCAATTTCTCCACCAAACTCTTCTTTTCAGGAATTTTCAATTTTTCTAGCAGAATTTCAGGCGCGGGCGCGCTCTGGGATGCGCGGGCGCGCTCCTCTTCCTGGAAATCAGGCGCGGGCGCGCTCTGGGATGCGCGGGCGCGCTCCTCTTCCTGGAATTCAGGCGCGGGCGCGCTCCTCTTCCTGGAATTTTCCTTCATCTTCTTCGTTTTCCTGAATTTCAGTGTTTTGGTCAGTGGTGACCTTCCCGGATCTCAATGTAATTGCCTTGACATGTTCCTTACTCTCCCGTTTGCCTGGATTAGTTTCCGTATCACTAGGGAGAGTTCCCTGTGGTCTGTTCAGCAACGCACTGGCTATCTGTCCAATCTGAGTTTCCAAAGTCTTGAGAGACGCCGCCTGGCTCTTGCACATCAACCTCAACTCTTCCAATTCTGACTTTTCATTAGAAGACTGACCATGGTGACCTTGAGGTTGCTGATGAAATCCTGGTGGTGGCTGATAAGGTTGTCTTGGAGCATATTGCTGCTGATAACCAGCAGGGTTGAATGGCTTAGCTCCAAATTGTTGACCTTGATACTGCTGCTGACCACCTTGATTGTTACTCCAGCTAAAATTCGGGTGGTTTCTGTTATTTGGATGATAAGCATTAGGAACTGGCTGTTGTGGCCTCTGAAAATTACTCACGAACTGTGCTGATTCACTAGATATAGCACACTGATTAGTGTCATGAGCACCTGCACATAGTTCACAGACACTAGCCACTTGCTGCATTCCCATGTTAGATAGAGAATCCACCTTCATAGAAAGAGCTTTTAGCTGAGCCGCTATTGCTGTAGTTGCATCCACTTCCAGAATTCCTGCTGCCTTTCCATGTGATAACCTCTGAGTAGGATTCTGATACTCATTAGCAGCCATCATCTCTATAAGTTCATAAGCCTCCTCATAGCTTTTAGCCCATAAAGCTCCACTTGATGCTGCATCAAGTATTGGTCTTGATTGACCTCCCAAACCATTGTAGAAACAATTTATCACCATCCAATCAGGCATTCCATGGTGAGGGCACTTTCGTAGCATTTCTTTGTAACGCTCCCAAGCTTCGCATAACGTTTCCCCTGAATGCTGAGAAAACTGAGTGAGAGCGTTCCTTATTGCAGCTGTCTTGGCCATAGGGAAGAACTTAGTAAGAAACTTTTGAGCAAGCTCCTCCCATGTAGTGATAGACCCTGCTGGTAGAGAGTGCAACCAGCCCTTAGCTTTATCCCTCAAGGAAAAAGGGAAAAGTCTCAGCTTCACAGCATCCTCTGACACTCCATTGAACTTGAATGTGTCACAAATCTCAATGAAATCCCTAATATGCATATTAGGGTCTTCCGTTGGAGATCCCCCAAACTGCACAGAGTTCTGTAGCATCTGAATCGTGCCAGCCTTGATCTCAAAGTTGTTAGCCGAGAAAGCTGGTCTAACAATGCTTGACTGAATATCATTGATCTTTGGCTGAGAGTAATCCATCAAAGCCTTTGCTCCTGCTGCTGCTGGTTCTCCCATAACTAGATTCAAGTTAGCTCCTTCTTCTTCCAGTTTATCTTTACGAGATTGAGAACGTGTTCGCATACACGCTCACTAGAGTATCTGGAACACACCAAACAAAGTACAATTGATGAGAAAAACAATCTGAGTCAGTGAACTTTAACTGTCACTGATGACAAGCACATAAACTATATTTAAACTACACCGAGTCGCCGGCAGCGGTGCCAAAAACTTGTTCGCACAAAAACACGCAAGCGCACGTGGTCACAAGTAGTATATAGATAAATCAAGTTCGATCCCACAAGGACTGGTTTAGGTTGTAATAGACTGTACTTATGCACCAATGTTTGGTTATTACTCACTGCTAAGACAATTATCAAATTGAGGGTTTCTTGATTGACTAAAGGAATTACTAGTGAATTACTGATATGAGAAAGCATGGGATCCTAACATCGTTACATATTTCATCTAGAGTCTCTTGTTCTTAACCTCTGTATGTGACAGTTGTGAAAACTAACCAGATAACACAAATTTAGTACACGCTACCTTTCAGTATCCGTATACCCTACCACTTAAACATCCACAGATAGATAGAAGTTAAATGGACACCAGATATGCTTAGTCCCTATATGTCTATAGAGATTGAAAACATAGTGGTTGAATGAACAGGTTATCTATTCAGATTACATAAGGTAGATGAAATGGTTAAAATCACCCACAAATTATGCATGATAATCATACAAAAACTTATGCTAGCATGGCAAGTTCTAAATCCCTAAATCCACTTTCGCAATCATTAAGGATTAACAAACAATCATGAATGTTAGCTACGCATCCACAATGAATAAGCACAACCATGATAGGAAATCAATTCGCCACCACACACAGAGTATATAAAACAATTAACCACTAAACTCCATATAAACTCTGTTAGAATCCCACGATAACGATTAGTTCATAAATGAACCGTTCATCATCGCAGGTTCTATTGAAAACATGATATAAAACTAAGTTTGAATTGATAATTGCAAATCAAATAGTATCAAGAATAACAATGTTTAGAAAAACGATAAAGAAGAATCCAAGTATTGCTTAATTGAGAGAAATACAAAGAAAAATGTAATCTTCTTCTCCAATCTAAGTCTCTTTTCTTTTTTTGTTCTTCTGTATTATTCCTCGACTTTCCTGCTTGGAAATTAGGGTTTTCCCCTTAGAAAATATCCACCAGAAAATGGCAAAGGCCCAAAACACGACCCGCTACCACTCTAAGCCCACAAAACAAGAAATCAGAAATTCCACCAGACGGGGACGCGCGGCCGCGTGCTAGAAAGCGCGGGCGCGTCTGGATTCCTGCCAATGAACGCGCGGGCGCGCGGTATAAGGCGCGGGCGCGCCTGGCTCTCTGCCAAGATTCCTGCTTTTCTGATTATTAGCCAACTTTCTTGCCACTTTCTTGCCTCCAACATCCCTCAATTCCTGGAGCAAAAACCACCATTTTAAAGCATAATGACCACCACTTGATCCCATTTAGCTTATCTGCACACAAACACTAAAACTCATCATAACATCACACACTTGAGGCCAAAACAACCAATTTAAGCTGATTTTAAGGTGTTCCAAGTAGATATAAAACCGACTTATCACCAAGAAAGAATGACAATTCACCCATCATGCTCATTTCATAACGACTCTGCATTAACTTAGCAAATCTCTTGCATAGATCATCATTAGTAGAACCAAATATTATGTCATCAACATATACTTGCACCAATATCAAATCATTTTTATGCTTTTTGACAAAGAGAGTTTTGTCTACAAAACCTCTTGTAAAATCATTTTCAAGTAAGAATTCAGAGAGAGTGTCATACCATGTCCTCGGAGCTTGTTTGAGTCCATAGAGAGCTTTGAATAGAAAGTACACAAAGTCTGCCAGTTTTGAATCCTCAAAACCTGGAGGTTGTTCCACATACACTTCTTCTTCTAACTCCCCATTCAGAAAAGCACTCTTCACATCCATTTGATATACCTTGTAATTGGAATGTGCAGCAAATGCCAGAAACATTCTGATGGCCTCAAGTCTTGCTACTGGTGCATAGGTTTCATCATAATCTATACCCTCTTCTTGAGAGTAACCTTTAGCAACCAGTCTGGCTTTGTTTCTCGTTACAATGCCATCTTCGTCCAATTTATTTCTGAATACCCATCGTGTTCCAATAACAGATTTTCCCTTAGGCCTGGGTACCAGCTTCCAAACTTTCTGCCTTTCAAACTGATTGAGTTCTTCTTGCATAGCAATCACCCAATCTGGATCATCTAGAGCATCTTCAACTTTCTTAGGTTCTGTTTCTGAAAGAAACCCAGAATAGTGACATTCATTTTGTGATGTTCTCCTAGTTCTCACTCCTGTGTCCGGATCACCAATGATCAAGTGAAAGGGATGATCTCTATTCCATACCCTTTGTCTTGGCAGATGCGATCTTGATGATTCTCCTTGTTCTAGATGTTGTGGAGTGTGACTAGTTGATCATTCTCCTGCTCCCCCTGAGTTGTTGACGGTTTGATCTGTTGATTCTGAAGACTGACTAGTGGATCCTGTATGTTGAGGATTTCCACTTAGGTCACCACTTTGTCCAGAATCATTATCATTATGATTATTATTAATGACTGTAACAACTTCAGGTACTTCTTCATTGTCAGAGAGATCTCCTTGTAGATTTTCAAATACCAAAGATTCAGAGTTCTCTCCAGTTTGCAGGCCTGGTCTTTTAGTGTCGTCAAATGTTACATTAAAGCTTTCCAACACCTTCTTATCTTCAATCACATATACCCTGAAAGCCTTAGATTCCAGAGAATAGCCCAGAAAAATGCCTTCATCTGCTTTGGCATCAAACTTGCCAAGATGTTCTCCATCTTTAAGTACAAAGCACTTTGCACCAAACACATGAAAGTACTTCAGTGTTGGCTTCTTGTTGGCCATTAACTCATACGGAGTCTTTTCATGATCTTTGTTGATCAGGGTTCGATTCTGAGTGTAGCAAGCTGTATTCACTGCTTCAGCCCAAAAGTAAGTGGGAAGTTTTGATTCACTCAACATGGTCCTTGCTGCTTCAACCAAGGTCCTGTTCTTCCTTTCCACTACTCCATTCTGTTGAGGAGTTCTTGGTGCTGAAAACTGTCTTGATATTCCTTTCTCTGAGCAGAAATCATTTAGAACTACATTCTTGAATTCAGTTCCATTGTCTGATCTGATTGTCCGCACAGGTAGCTTAGCTTCCACTTCTATCTTCTTGATGTGATCAATGATTAGTTGTGTTGCTTCATCCTTTGTTTGTATGAACAACACCCACGTGTACTTGGAGTAGTCATCCACCATCACCAATGCATATCTGTTTCTTGAAAGTGACATAACATTAACTGGACCAAATAAATCCATATGAATCAGCTGTAATGGTTCAGTAATGCTTGTCATTCCTTTGCTTCCATGTGATGCTTTCTTCGACTTCCCTTTTTCACATGCTTCACATAGTCCCTCCTGATTGAATTCCATCAGGGGCAACCCTCTCACTAACTCTCTCTTTACCAAAGAGTTCATAGTTTTGAAGTTCAGATGTGAGAGCTTCTTGTGCCATAGCCAACTTTGTTCTGAAGATGCCTTTGAATAGAAACATGTAACTTCTCCTTCACTGGTAGAACTTAAGTCAGCTATAAACAAATTCCCTTTTCTCACTCCCAGTAGAGTAAGCTTCTCATCCTTCCTGTTGGTGATCAAGCACTTGTCCTTTCTGAAATCTACATTGTAGCCTTTATCACAGAATTGACTGATACTTAGAAGATTGTGCTTTAATCCTTCAACAAGAGAGATGTTTTCAATGATGACATTTCCAGCTTTCAATTTACCATATCCCGTAGTGAATCCTTTGCTGTCATCTCCAAAGGTTACAATCGGGCCGGTCTTCTTAACCACCTCTGTAAGCAGGGACTCTTCACCTGTCATGTGTCTAGAACAGCCACTATCCAGAATCCACACAACCTTTGAGCTTTTAACCTTACCCTGCAATCACAGATTGATTAAGCGGACTTTGGTACCCAAAATTGTTTGGGTCCTGAAGGTTTAGATGATTTAACAGGAGTAACATTCAATTTAGTCTTACCCTGTTTGATATTCATAGTATCTATGGATTTAACATTACTAGTGCTATTGCTACTATCAGACATCAACTTAAAATAAGCATGCATGATGTTGTACTTACATAGCAAACACTCTTTCTTTCCACAGGGTTCATGAGTATCAGGCATGTCAGACATGTTATGCATTTCAGAAGTATTAGCAGTTTCTACTTTAACCTTTTTACATGCATGTGTAAGGTGTCCAGCAGAATTACAAATAGAACACAACTTCCTAGATGCAATGGGAGAAGATGGAACCAATTCCTGATTAACAATCTTCTTCCTCCCATTCCTGTTCTTTTTAACATTACTAACTAAGGAACCTACTTCAGTTTTAGGTAAATCAGGTTTAGGTAATTCATTCTTTATTGATTTCCTAGGCAACTTAGTCTTTACCTCTTTTTCCTTCAATAAATCCTCCTCAAGCAATTCTTGTCTAATGAAAAGGTCATCCTCATGAAAGAGTGGTGGAAACGGCTTAACAAAAACTGGACAATCAACATTCTTAAGAACATGTGGAGTATTCCTTTTGACAACTGAAGATGTCACAGGGAATTCCACAATCTTCTTACCAGCTTTCTTGTTATAGTCAAATCCTATAGCAGTTTTATTCTCTATGGCCTGAGTATCAATGATTTCCCTAGCCACTAGAGCGGAATTCTTAAAAGCATTCAGCTTCAAATCTAGATCTGAAATCTGCTTCCTGAGGATAGTCTCTATCTCATCATTACACTTGACCTTGTTCTCTAAGTACGCATTCTTTTGCTTAAGATCTTCTAATGTTACAGCTACAAGCTCTAGTTCTTCATTTTTAGATTCTAGCTTTTTAATCTTAAGAACTAGTTTAGCATTTTCCATTTCTGATGCTAGCATGCTTGTGTGTACATTAAACAATTCTACACTAAGATCTTGCACAGTTTTCTTGTACTCAGAATTAGACATATCAATTGTAGTTAAGATAGGTACCTGAGATGATTGTGGTGATTCCTCTGAAGAGTCAGCCATTAGAGCAACATTTACATATTCCTCCTCTTCATCCGAATCAGTATCATCCCAGTGCTTTCCCTCTGCTATGTAAGCTTTCCCTTTCTGCTTTCCAGAGAATGCCTCCAATTGCTGTTTAAGCTTGGCATTCTCCTTCTTCAACTCATCATAAGAATCCTTCTTTCCATAGACATCTTTCATGTCTCTTGCTTGACGAGGCTTCCGGCATTCAGTGGCGAAATGCCCTAACTCATTGCAGTTATAGCATCTTGATTTGCTCCTATCAATCATGCCAGTCTTGTAGCCTCCCTTAAAGCATGTACTAGGTGTATAATTGCTCTTCTGGAATCTGTTGGTTGAGCCCTTGAACTTGTACTTAGGGTTTCTCTTGAAACGAATATGACTAAACTTTGCAGCTAAGTACGCCATGGTTTTGTCTTCCATTTGCTCAAGCTCTTCTAGGGTGTAGTAATCACTTTCATCAACACCCAGATTCACAGAATCCATTTCTGCTTCTATTATCACCTCATTTCCAGCTCTAGGGGTTTGAACCTGAATCTCAGAAGTTATTGGTTCATCCACTACAAGTGCTGCTGATCTCACAAGTGCATTGTGCTTGCTGTCCACTGTCCCTGATCCGTAGATTATCACCCTTTGTTCCTGTTCCATCTCATAGGTCTTCAACTTGCCATAGATCATCTCTAATGACATCTTTGTGAAGTCAATTCTTTCCCTAATGGATGATGACTTGTGTTCTACATGATGGGGCAGCGTCATCATGAACTTCCTGTTCGATTCTCTCAGTGGATAGGTCTTTCCTTTCATTGCCAATTCATTGAGGAGCTTAGTATACTTCTCAAAGACCCGAGTTATACTTTCTCCTGGCAGGGACCTAAACGCTTCATATTGAGAAGTCAGAATGTCCAATCTGTTTTCCTGAACGTCTTCAGTTCCTTCCATTATTAAGTTAATGGTATCCCACATATGTTTCCCGCTTGTACAGTTCATCAACTGATAGCTCATTTCCTTGTCCGCGGAGTCCGCCAATATCAACATTAAACCGGTGTCCAATCGAATCAGTTCTTTGTCAGAATCTGTAAATTCACTTATATCCTTAGGTTGGGTGCCTGAAGGAATCCTGCTACCATCAGGAGCTGTAGATTCACTAACTGGTTTCATTGGTACAAACGGTCCGTTCTCTAATATGCCAATATACAACGGATTAGATGCCTTGATAAATAACAACATCTTCATCTTCCACAAACCGAAATCATCTCTAGTAAACGGGGGAACTTTAATACCAGCGGTTGTCTTTGGAGCACTCATGGTTTCTGAAAATTTCAAATTGTTTAAAATTCAAGAAATTCCAATTAAATGAAAAATTTTGAAAGTTAAAAAATTTGCTTCGAATTTTCACGCTACGTTTGATTTTGGTCTCATTCACCGGATCTGATTTGTATATCAATCAAGTAGCTCTGATACCAATTGTTAGGTCCAAAGTATCGTAGAAGGGGGGGTTGAATACGATACTCACAAATAATTTAATTTCGTTCACGGATTAATCTTTCAGTTCTATAACGAAATCAAACACACCAAACCAAATCAAGTTTCGGGGAATATATCTTTTTATAAATATAAACTTCGAGGGGTGCAACAATTTCTAATCCGTAGATTAGCGTCAATGAGTTTAAGGTTACACAAATACAAAACAATGATCAAGTTCTGAGCACTATTAATTTCTCTGATAATTTTCTCCGGCTCTTCTCTCTCTCAGTAATGTCTCTGTGTTGAAATCCTTAACTGAAGAAGACACATTCTTCACTCTGTATTAACTGCAGACTTTTGTTTGAAAACCATCGAACTTAGATTGTAGAAACAATCCTGGCCGTTGGATCTTCAAAATCAACTTGACAACAAGAATACTTTTCACCTGCTCCTTAATAAAAAACCATCGAATGAATTAAGTTAATTCACCATTCGATAGTTTTTTAATTAAAACTATCGAATACCAAATTAACTTAACTTGGTTTTCAAATAATCACTTTTTATATCATTCGATAGTTTTCTAAAAAGAAAAACTATCGAATCACTTTTTCTTGTCTTTTATCCATTAATGATTCCACTGAGCTCCTGGGTGTTTAAGTAATAGACAGTATCAATTTCTTCCGAGACGATAAAACAACTTGATCTTTTTCAGTGCCGTCACCTAGTGCAACTGGTCTGGTTCACAGATGAATAACACCTGATCAATTCTTATTTTATGTCTTCAATATAGTGTTGCTGATAAGTCCCTTGTCGTTCTGGTTGCTTCATCACTGGAATCCCGTGGTACTGAACCCTAAATCATTCACATACTTCTGTCGTCTTGAAAGTCTTGTTTCTTTTGCTGTCACTGAGGCTTGAACATTTTCATGAACTTCTTTCCGTGACCTGTTTACGGACTTCAAGAATACATAACGTATTTTGATTTTTTGAGTTTACCTTTTCTTCTTTGATTCTGGATTCCTGTGCTTCTATTAATACTATTGTCTGTCTTGTCCTTTGTTGAGTTGTAGTTATCTCTTTTACATCTTATGTTACATTATGCTTTACAATATGAATCAGCTGAAGAGGTTCAGCAATGCTTGTCATTTCTCTGCTTCTGTGTGATGCCTTCTTAGACTTCCCTTTTTCACATGCTTCACATAGTCCCTCCTGATAAAATTCCATCAGGGGCAACCCTCTCACCAACTGTCTCTTTACCAAAGAGTTCATAGTTTTGAAGTTCAAGTGTGAGAGCTTCTTATGCCATAGCCAACTTTGTTCTGAAGATGCCTTACTGTAGAAACATGTAACTTCTCCTTCACTGGTAGAACTTAAGTCAGCTATAAACAAATTTCCTTTTCTCACTCCCAGTAGAGCAAGCTTCTCATCCTTTCTGTTTGTGATCAAGCACTTGTCCTTTGTGAAATCCACATTGTATCCTTTATCAAAGAATTGACTGATACTTATAAGATTGTGCTTCAATCCTTCAACAAGAGAGATGTTTTCAATGATGACATTCCCAATTCTTAGATTACCATATCCCGTAGTGAATCCTTTGTTGTCATCTCCAAAGGTTACAATCGGGCCGGTCTTCTTAACCACCTCTGTAAGCAGGGACTCTTCACCTGTCATGTGTCTAGAACAGCCACTATCCAGAATCCACACGACCTTTGAGCTTTTAACTTTACCCTGCAATCACAGATTGATTAAGCAGACTTTGGTACCCAAACTTGTTTGGGTCCTGAAGGTTTAGATACTTTAACAGGAGTAACATTCAAGTCAGTCTTAACTTGTCTGATTTTCATATTATCTGTGGATTCAACATTATCAGTGATATTGCTACCAGATGCATTCATCAAATTAAAATAATCATGCATGATGTTGTATGTACATAGCAAACACTTTTTCTTTCCACAGGGTTCATGATGATCAGGCATGTCAGACATGTTATGCATTGCAGAAGTATCAGCAGTTTCTAATTTAACCTTTTTACATGCATGTGTAAGGTGTCCAGCAGAATTACAAATAGTGCACAACTTCCTAGATGCAATGGGAGTAGTTGAAACAATATTCTGATTAACACTAGCTTTCCCATTCCTGTTCTTTTTAGCCTTTCTAACCTTATTGCCTACATCAGTTTTAGGTAATTCAGTTTTTACTGACTTCTTAGGCAACTTAGTTTTTATCTGATATATTTCCTTCAACATATCCTCCTCAAGCAATTCTTGTCTTATGATTAGATCATCCTCATTGAAAAGTGCTGGAAACGGATTAACAAAAACTGGACAATCAACATTCTTAAGAACATGTGGAGTATTCTTCTTGACAGCTGAAGATGTCACAGGAAATTCCACAATCTTCTTTCCAGTTTTCTTGCTGTAGTCAAATCCTATAGCAGTTTTATTCCCTAAGGTCTGAGTATCAATTATTTCCTTAGCAATTAGGGCGGAGTTCTTATATGCATTCAGTTTCAAATCTAGATCTGAAATCTGCTTCCTGAGTATTGTCTCTATCTCGTCATTACACTTGACCTTGTTCTCTAAGTACTCATTTTTCTGTTTAAGATCTTCTAATGTGACAGCTACAAGCATTAGTTCTTCATTCTTAGATTCTATATTTTTAATCTTAAGAACTAACTTAGCATTTTCAATTTCTGATGCTAGCATGCTTGTGTGTACATTAAACAATTATACACTAAGATCTTGCACAGTTTTCTTGTACTCAGAATTAGACATGTCAATTGTTGTTAAGATAGGTACCTGAGATGATTGTGGTGATTCCTCTGAAGAGTCGGCCATTAGGGCAAGATTTACATACTCTTCCTCTTCATCTGAATCAGTATCATCCTAACTTTTACCCTCTGCAATATAAGCTTTTCCTTTCTGCTTTACAGATAAGGTTTCCAGTTGCTGTTTCAGCTTAGCATTCTCTTTCTTCAACTCATCATAAGAATCTTTCTTCTCATAGACATCTTTCCTGTCTCTTGCTTGACGAGGCTTCCAACATTCAGCAGCAAAATGCCCTAACTCATTGCAGTTGTAGCATCTTGATTTGCTTCTATTAATCATGTCAGTCTTGTAGCCTCCCTTAAAGCCAGTGCCTGGTGAATACTTTCTCTTATGAAATCTGTTGGTTGAGCCCTTGAACTTGTACTTAGGGTTTCTCTTGAAACGAATGTGGCTAAACTTTGCAACTAAGTATGCCATGGTTTTGGCTTCCATTTGCTCAAGCTCTTCTAGGGTGTAGTAATCACTTTCATCAACACCCAGATTCACAGAATCTATTTCAGCTTCTATAATCACCTTTTTTCCAGCTCTAGGTGTTTGATCCTGAATATCAGAAGTTGTTGGTTCATCCACTACAAGTGCTGCTGATCTTGCGAGTGCAGAATTCTTGTTGTCCACCGTCCCTGGTCCGTAGATTATCACTCTTTGTTCTTGCTCCATATCATAAGTTTTAAGCTTGCCATATATCATCTCCAATGGCATCTTAGTAAAGTCAATTCTTTCCCTTATGGATGAGGACTTGTGTTCTACATGATGGGGGCAGTGTCATCATGAACTTCCTATTTGTCTCTCTCAGAGGATAGGTCTTCCCTTTCATGGTTAACTCATTTAACAGCTTAGTATACTTCTCAAAGACTTGAGTTATACTTTCTCCAGGAAGTGACCTAAATGATTCATATTGAGAAGTCAGGATGTCCAGTCTGTTTTCTTGCACGTCTTCAGTTCCTTCCATTATCAAATTTATGGTATCCCACATTTGTTTCCCGCTCACACAGTTCATTAACTGATAACTCATTTCCTTGTCTACGGAATCTGTCAATATCAGCATCAAGCCTGTATCCAATCGAATCAGTTCTTTGTCTGTATCTGTGTACTCAGATAAATCCTTTGGGGTTGAGCCTTGAGGAATTCTGGTACCATCAGGAGCTATAGATTCACTGACTGGTTTCATTGGTACAAACGGTTTGTTTTCTAATATGCCAATATACAACGGATTAGATGCCTTGATAAATAACAGCATCTTCATCTTCCACAAACCGAAATCATCTCTAGTGAAGGGGGGAACTTTAATACCAACAGTTGTCTTTGGAGCACTCATGGTTTCTGAAAATTTCAAACTGTTTAAAATTCAAGAAATTCCAATCAAATGAAATTTTTTGAAAGTTAAATAATTTGCTTCAAATTTTCAAGCCTTGTTTGATTTTGGTCTCATTCACCGGATCTGATTTGTACATCAATCAAATAGCTTTAATACCAATTGTTAGGTCCAAAGTATCGTAGAATGGGGGGTTGAATACGATACTCACAAATTATTTAATTTCGTTCGCGGATAAATCATTCAGTTCAACTACGAAATCAAATGCACCAAATCAAAACACGAGTCGGGGAATATATCGTTTTATAAATATAAACCGCGAGAGGTGCTACAAATCTAATCCGTAGATTAGCTTCAATGAGTTCAGGTTAACGTAATCAATACAAACTTTCGAAATTAAGGCACTATAAATTTTCTCCAGTAATTGTTCTTGAGCTCTTAATTCTTCTTAGTAAATACGATCACAACTGCCAACCAACTGAAGAAGAACACTGTCTTCATTCTCTATTTGTAGTCTTTTGTTTTGAAAAACTATCGAACCAGGATTAATTAAATCCTGGCCGTTCATTCTTCATCAACTTGACACAACAAAAAATCTTTTCACCTGCTCCGCCTGTAAATGAAAAACTATCGAATGATTAAATTAGTTTTTCCTTCGATAGATTTTAAATAAAATCTATCGAATAAAAAAATAATATTCGATGGTTTTTCTATTTGATTCTCTTGAACACATTCGATGGTTTTTCTTAAAAGAAAACCATCGAGCCTTTTCTTTTGTACTTGATCTCTTGAAAATCCTTTTGTGTTTCAGGGTGTTATAGATTTAGACTTTAAATCAACTTCTTCCGAGACGATAAACATCTTGATCATTTAGGTGCTGACAACTAGTGCAACTGGTCTGATTCACAGATGACTAACACTCGATCAATTCTTCTATGTCTTCAATTCAATGCTGCTGATAAGTCCTTTGTCGTTCTGGTTGCTTCAATTAAATCACTGGAACCCTATGGTACTAACTCTTAATCATTCAAATACTTCTGTAGTCTTAAAAGTCTTGTTTCTTTATTTGTCATAGAGGCTTGACCATTTTAATGAACTTCTTTCCGTGACCTGTTTACGGAATTCAAGAATACATAGCATATTTTGATTTTTTTAGTTTACCTTTTCTTCTTTACTTCTGGATTCCTGTGCTTCTTTTAATATTACTGTATGTCTTGTCCTTTGCTGAGTTGTAGTTATCTCTGTTACATCTTATGTTACATTATACTTTACAACATCCAATTGATCAATAGTCCAATTTTTAGAAGCAGCTACCGAAAGTAAGACCCGGAATGAAGTCATTTTCGCAACCGGGGCAAACGTTTCAAAGTAGTCGACCCGCTCCGTTTGTGTGAACCCTTTTGCAACCAAACGCGTTTTGTAATGCTCAACTTCACCATTAGGTAAGTATTTTACTTTATATATCCATTTACAACCAACCACCTTTTGGCCTTTAGGGAGTAGAACCACATCCCACATATAATTAGCTTCCAAAACAACTAACTCCGTAGCCATGGCAACACACCATTCAGGATGAACAGAAGCTTGGTTATATGAATAGGGCTCAGGAATTTTAGTCACATTAGCCAGAAAATGAGAATAATTAGGAGTGAAAGTATCATACTGAAGAGAATCAGGAAGAGTAACCACAATAGCATTAGCTTTGGAAGTGAAATTTGGAGGTAAACCAGTATAGTCAGAATACTTTGAAGGAACATGCTTATGTCTAGCAGGACGAGAAGGAACAATGGTAGAGAGAGGAGAAGAAGACTAATCAGTATCATGAGCTGAAGTATCAGTAGACTCAAAAATGGTAGGAGAGTGAAAATCAAAATCAGAATAAGAAGGCGACACAGTAACAGTAGTATCAGGAACATCAATAAGAATCAGAGGATCATCAGGTATGGTAGATGGTGTTGTGAATAATGATGTGAGAACAGGTGAAGTAATATTTTTAAATGGGAAGATATGTTCAAAAAACTCAACATTCCTTGACACAAACACTTTCCTAGTGTCTAAGTCTAGTAAACGGTATCCTTTTTTACCAAACGGATAACTCAACATAACACATTTATAGCCCGGGGAGCAAATTTATCAGTAGATTTAGGAGTTGTAGAGGCATAACACAGAGATCCAAATATACGAAGTTTACTGTAATCAGGTGTTTAGCCGAACAAAACTTGATAGGGTGAACCACCATTCAACACATGTGTAGGTAATCGATTAATCATATAAGTGGCAGTCAACAAGCAATCCCCCCAGAAATGAATGAGTAAGCCAAAATGAAAGCGTAAAGCTCTAGCAGTATTTAATAAGTGCATGTGCTTACGCTCAACTTTGCCATTTTGTTGCGGTGTGTAGACGCAACTAGTTTGATGTACAATACCTAAGTTTGCAAAGAGACTTGAAAAATCTTTATTCATAAGCTCATAACCATTATCCATTCTGACAACTTTAACACTTTTAGAAAACTGATTGTGCACATAGGCCAGAAATTTTTTGATAAGTGAGGGAACCTGAGACTTATTAGACAGTAAGAACACCTAGGTGGTCCTAGACTTGTCATCAAGTATGGTCAAAAATTGATTACAATTATTAGTGGTAGACTTAGAATAAGGTCCCCACAACTCTGCATGTATGAGACTAAAAAAACAGAAGAACAAGAATCATTGTTTGGAAATGGTAAAACAAATTTCTTAGTAAAATGACAAGAGTCACAATCAGTAAAATTAGTATTACATTTCACTAAAAGTTGCTTTAAAATGGAAGAAGGAACATGTCCAAGTCTGGAATGCTAGACTTCAGACGAAACAATACTGATTTGATTACAACTTGACAAAGAACTAGTAGAAAACAAAGTACTAGTTTGAGCAACAGAAAGGTCCACTGAAGAGTTGAGCACATATAAGCCATCTTGAATTCTAATAATCTCTAACTCCCTCTTCCAAGTAGAGCACTGGAGATAACATGAGGAAGCAGAGAAAGAGGCAGTAAGATTAGTATTTTTAAGAAGTTTAGAGATTGACAACAAATTGTGTGTGAAACTAGGTACACACAACACTTGATGTAGAACAAGACCAGACTTGAAACACACTGTACCAACATGTGTAACACTAATAGTATGACCATTAGGAAGATGTAATAAGGCATTGCATTTGATAGGATTAGTCAGAATATCAAGTTGAGCAGTAATATGATCTGTGGCACACGAATCAATAATCAAGTGACTCTCTTTTGACAAACATTGGAGGCAAATAAAGTACCTGCTAGATGAATAATATTGGCAGAAGGCCAGTGAGATGAGGAGGCCTTAGATGATGTAGGCTTCATTGTAGATTGTAGTAATTGAACAAGATGATTTAACTGACTATCAGATAATCCATGAGAGGATGACCCTAAAAAATCCTGAGAATGATTAGAACTATTAGAATTAGAACCATCAGAGACTGTAGTAGCCACATTAGCTGCAATAGCTTTAGGAGCACTGGTAGCAAGTCTTGGTTTGGGTTTAGGTTTTCCATACAGTCGATGCCAAGAGGGATAACGAACAACACAAAAACATTTATCCTTAGTATGACCCTACATTTTACAATACTCACACACAAGAGAAGAATCTGAAGAATTCTTCTTCAAAAAAATGCTAGAATTCTAAGAATTAGAAGCACCTTTAGACTAAAAACTCTTCACATTCATAGCCACATTGCTTGAATTCAAACCAGTAATAGGCTGAACATCTCTCTGATTTTCATCTGGGAGTAACATAACATGACACTGGCTTAACGAAGGAATTGGAGTCATAAGTAAAATCTGGCCTCTAATTGCAGTAAATGTGTCACTCAATCCCATAAGACACTACATTAGTTGAATATTCAAATCATACACATTAAGCTTAGCATTGATGTCACAAGTACACTTGTGACAATCACAACGAGGACGAGATGTAAGACTCTCCAATTCATCAATCAAAGTCTTGTATTTTGTATAATGCGCGGTAATACTCATAGATCCTTGAGAAAGTTGTGAAATCTCCTTTCTCAGATTAAACAACTTAGGGAGATTACGTTGAGCGTAACAAATTGCAAGTTCAGACCAAATAGAGTGTGCAGAATCCATATACACAATACTATTACGAATATCCGAAGAAACAGAGTTAAGTAACCAGGAGATTACCATGTGATTGCAACGATTCCAATGACTTAATAGAGGAGCACCTGAAGCAGGTCGAAGAAGCGATCCATCTACAAATCCAAGCTTCAATTTGGAGGATAGAGCGATCTCCATAGATCGACTCCACTGTGAGTAATTATGTTCACTAAGAACAACAGTTGTAAGAGTCATACCAGGATTATCTGAAGACGAAAGAAAGTATGGATGATTCGCATCAATTTGAGTTGATATAGATGAAGAACAAGTAAGTGCAGAAGAATAAGTTGCTTGAGACGTCATTGTTGTACGGACAAAGCTTCAACACATACAAGAACACACAGCAAGCAGATGAGCGGAATGATCTAAGAAAAGTAACAATCTAATTGAAGATTAGATTAAAAATGTCGAACATATCGAGCTTTCTTGCTCTGATACCATGTCAAATGTGTAGTTACAGAGAGAATAAAACTTTATCTTGAAGAAGAAGAAAATGTAATATTATGATATGATGAATTGTGTTACAAAAAATATACTCTACCTCTCTGTTTAACTAACAAACTTGTCTAACATAATGACAATTGTATGCCAGCTAGACTAATATACTAGAGATACTTTGTTACATTTTGTAGTTACACTCTCAGTCCTTTGTACTACTTGATGCATAATAGTGAAGGGTGCTTTGCACTGAACCGTATTTGCTTGTATATCAGTAACAAAAAGCTCGTTTTTCATTGGAAAAATACCAGGGAACCCAAAAAATTGTTCCAAAAAATCACTCAAATGATTATTATGTATTTTCATTCAAATGGTAACATTCCTAATATGAATATGAGATCTCGCGTGCATATATTTGCGCCCACGAATTAAAATAAATCATATGTCATTTATATCATTTTGTACAAATTTTGGAATTTTTTTTTACTATCAGGTAAAAGGTAATTTCCAAATAAGGTACGTACTTGCTTCTTGAAGTTGATCATGACACACACCAAGTAGTCACATATCATATTCATTAACTCCTTATATATAATAAGCGTAAGGGAGATATTATCCAAAATTTTGGTCGGTCACTGTACTACCAAAAATATACGATCCGTTGGATTATAAAACTATAAATATTCAAATCGATGAGGACCGTCAGATATAATATTAAAAATTGTATTTGATTAATAATAGGATATTATTTAAATACTAAAAGGTATATTTTGATAATTTAAACCTATTATAAATGGGTTTTCTATATTGAATAGAAATCTTTATTTTATGGATAGTTCCAGTTAAATAATAATTATTAAACCATCATTAAATTAAAGATAATTTTGTAAGCTTCGCGTGGGCTGTAAAATCGTTAAAATCTGTTGTCTAAAACTCAAGATAGAGCCCAAGAGCCAAACAGTAAAGTTATTATCTAAATTTTAATAAATATTTTTTTATTATTGTAGCACCAATTTAATTTTTTTTCCTAATTCTTTTAAATTTATAAATTCTTTGTTTATTTCAATAAAATATTAAAATCAATTTAACAAAAAATTAAAATCGATCTGGTTCGTGTACGATCAGTATAGGACCAAATTAATAATTATAGTTAGATCTTAAATAGATCGATGAGAATTGTTAGATCTAATATTAAAAAGTGTATATGATTAATAATAGAATTATATTTAAATACTAAAAAGTTTATTTTGATAATTTAAAAATTTTCTATGTAAAAATTCTTAAATATCTTTTCTCTTGAATTTATGTATAGTTCCAGTTAGATAATAATTGTTAAACCAAATATCAAGATAACAATTCATATCGATTACAATGATACCCTACGTTATAAGAGACTTAGGAGAACTCATGTACATTAATAAATTTAAACACTTTTTTTTTCTGAAGGAACATTACAATTCGATTAATCCAAATTATAATTATATTATTTTACATATAACAAACGGATAATATCAAAATATTATTAAAATGTTGAGGGTTTCATATTCATAAACGATAATTTTGAATATAATATTTATATTAAAATGTGTATTTGATTAAATGTAGGATTACATTTAAATACTAAGAAGTGTGCTTTGATAATTTAAACCAATTATAAATTTGGTTTTCTATATTGAATTGAATTCTTTGTGTAAAACTTCTTAACCATATTTTCTTTTCAGTTTATTTTATGGATAGGTCAACTGGTCAAGTTAGATAATAATTATTAAACCATCATTAAATTAAAGATAATTTCGTTAGTTTCGCATGAGTTGTAAAATCGTCAAAATTCAATTTCTAAAACTCAGGATAGAACCCAAATATTAAAGTGAGTATCTAAATTTTAATAAATATTTTTTTTATTATTGTAGCACCAATTTATTTATTTTTTCACTAATTCTTTTAATATAGAAATTTTATGTTTATTTCAATAAAGTATCAAAATTAATTAAGAACAAATTCAAATCGATAAAGAATATAATAATATGAGAATAAAATTTTATATAATCATAACATAATTTTTATTCTATTTAATAATTTTTAAGTAATAATGTATTTTAAATTTTTATTTACACCGTAAATAAAACCGAAACATTAAAAGTAAAAGCAGTTAGTAAGATACTTATATCAGTATATACTTGATATCCTTATTATATTTAATCCTTATATATAATAATCATAATATGGATCTTATCTCAAATTTTGGTCGTAGACAACCAAATTAATAAGGACCATTTGATCATAAATAGATAAATGAAAATTGTTAGATCAAATATTTAAAAAGTTTATTTTATTAATAATATGATTATATTTAAATTCTAAAAAGTGTATTTTGATAATTTAAACCAAATATAACAAATATAAATAAGTTTTCTATATTGAATAGAATTCTCCATGTAAACAATTCGTGACTTTCTTTTCTCTTCCATGGACAATTCCACCTAGATAAAAATTGTTAAACCATCTTTTACTTAAAGATAATTTAGTTATCTTCATGTGGGGTGTAAAATCGTCAAAATCTTATTTTTAAAACACAAGATAAAGCCCAAATTAATAAAGTGAATATTTAAATTCTAATAATAATTATTATGTCATCATTATTTTAACACCAATTTAATTACTTTTTTCTAACTATTTTAAATTTAGAAATCTATGTTCAAAAATTAAAATCAATCTAAGAAAAATTCAAATCAACAAAGAATATAATAATACGAGGATAAAATTTTATAAAATTGTGCATATTTTTAATCCTATTTTATTAAGTTTTATATCATAACTAATCAAATATTATTTATTATTAAATAATAAATTATACGTAAATGGTGATTTTGTTTTATAAGAACTCATAGAGACGTGATTTCATTGTTAAGAGAACTATATTCATATTTAAAAAAACCTTATTTTGAAATTTTAGACTCAAAGATGCCAAACTTTTTAAACCTATATACATTGGAAATTATTAAATTCGAAACTTTAAAAGTTTGCTAATCAATTAGTATAGTACTTTTCTGAAAAATCGTACTTTACAAAAAATATTATCAAAGAACATATGTCTGCAAGAAAAAATGAAAAAAATCTTATTTTTCAAAAAAAACCTATAAATTTTAATATGTTGTTGTTAGATTCAAACCTTAGATCATTGTACATGATAATTTTACTGTTATATCTAACGTTTTTCAACAATTTAATTTGAAAGATTCAACGATTATGGATTGAGTGATCAAGCGACCAAACTTAACTTATAAGAAAACTTTTATTATTTAGTTTTTAATATAATAACATAGATATTTACCGGATATACTATAAAAAAAATGAAATTTATACAGAATTTTGATCACGATCACGGTGTACTACTTTAAAAGAAGAACTATTATAAAAAAAATTATATTTTAATTGATAATTTATTTTCTCAAAAGTTCAAAGTTCCCGCATCTTTAACATATTCCAAAAAAAGAGTATATTATATTTTAGCAATAAATATTTAAAAAAATTATAAATTAAAAAAATTATAAATATTAAAAAAATTAATGATGTTATCATGGTAGTTTGGTCCTAAATACCGCCAAAACATTCTCAACCGTTAGATCCAATACTTTTAAAAATACATGATCAAGATTATATCATATAAAAAGAAGTTATTATCTAAAAATGATATAAGTTAAAAGATATTATATTAGGATTGTATTTTCTAAAAAGTCAAAACATAAAAATAGTTATAATTAAATAAGGAAACTCATTTAATACCAAAATAATAAAAACCGTTTAATGTTAAATAGATAGGTGAAAACCGTTAGATTTAACATTAAAAACTGTATTTGGTTAATAAAGGGTATTCTAATAATCTAAACTACATATAAGTAGATTTCTTAAATCGAATAGAATTCTCAAACATTAAATTTCGTCATTTTATTCTCTTTTTAGTTTTAGAATAGTTTTTAATTGAAAAAGAACTATTAAACCAAAGCTAAATTAAAGATTATTTTGTGAATTTCATGTGGACTATAAAATTGACAAAATCTAATTTTTATAACTCAATATAAACAAATATTAAATTTAGCGTGTAAAATATAATAAATATCAAATTTTTAACTATAGTTTTTTTGTCTAAATCTTTTTTAACAATAATTTAATCACGTAAACTAATAACTTTTAAATATTAAAATATTCATAAATAAATATAATTATAAATATTAAAAAAACAATCGTGTGTTGCATAGATAATAAAAATATAATTATAAACAAAATAATTATAAATAAAATTTAAGTAACCGTGCATAGCACGGGTATAAGCTAGTAACTTATAAGATGATAAGTTGAATGTTAGAAAATACTAACATTTTGCTCAACTTATTTCATTTTTCATGATTTCTTTATCTATTTATACTTTTAAATGTTTATATTTAATCTAAAATGTTATTTTTATATTTTACTAACATTTTAGTAGTTTATATTTTTATATTTATACTAACATTTTAGTAGTTTATATTTTTATATTTATACTTTTAAATGTTTTTTAATCTAAAATGTATTTATCGAGATCATTATATTAATTAATTATTTTTCAATTTAATTTAACAAAAAAATTATTAACTTATAAGTAAATTTATTAATAAATAGATAAATGAAAATTGTTAGATCAAATATTTAAAAAGTTTATTTTATTAATAATATGATTATATTTAAATTCTAAAAAGTGTATTTTGATAATTTAAACCAAATATAACAAATATAAATAAGTTTTCTATATTGAATAGAATTCTCCATGTAAACAATTCGTGACTTTCTTTTCTCTTCCATGGACAATTCCACCTAGATAAAAATTGTTAAACCATCTTTTACTTAAAGATAATTTAGTTATCTTCATGTGGGGTGTAAAATCGTCAAAATCTTATTTTTAAAACACAAGATAAAGCCCAAATTAATAAAGTGAATATTTAAATTCTAATAATAATTATTATGTCATCATTATTTTAACACCAATTTAATTACTTTTTTCTAACTATTTTAAATTTAGAAATCTATGTTCAAAAATTAAAATCAATCTAAGAAAAATTCAAATCAACAAAGAATATAATAATACGAGGATAAAATTTTATAAAATTGTGCATATTTTTAATCCTATTTTATTAAGTTTTTTATCATAACTAATCAAATATTATTTATTATTAAATAATAAATTATACGTAAATGGTGATTTTATTTTATAAGAACTCACATAGACCTAATTTCATTGTTAGCAGAACTATATTCATATTAAAAAAAAAACCTTATTTTGAAATTTTAGACTCAACTAGACTCTACGGAAGAGACCAAACTTTTTAAACCTATATAAATTGTAAATTATTAAATTCGAAACTTTAAAAGTTTGATAATAAATTAGTATAGTACTTTTCTGAAAAATCGTACTTTACAAAAAATATTATCAAATAACATATGTCTACAAGAAAAAATGAAAAAATTCTTATTTTTCAAAAAACCCTATAAATTTTAATATGTTGTTGGTAGATTCAAATCTTAGATAATTCTACATGATAATTTTACTGTTATATCTAACGTTTTTCAACAATTTAATTTGAAAGATTCAACAATTATGGATTGAGTGATCAAACAAAGCGACCAAACTTAACTTATAAGGAAGCTTTCATTATTTAGTCTTTAATATAATAACATAGATATTTACCGGATATACTATAAAAAAATGAAATTTATACAGAATTTTGATCACGGTGTACTACATTAAAAGAAGAACTATTACAAAAAAAATTATATTTTAATTGGTAATTTATTTTCTCAAAAGTTCAAAGTTCCCGCATCTTTAACATATTACAAAAAAGAGTATATTATATTTTAGCAATAAATATTTAAAAAAATTATAAATATTAAGAAAAATTAATGATGTTATCATGTTAGTTTGGTCCTAAATATCGCCAAAACATTCTCAACCGTTAGATCCAATACTTTTAAAAATACATGATCAAGATTATATCATATAAAAAGAAGTTATTATCTAAAAATGATATAAGTTAAAAGATATTATATTAGGATTGGATTTTCTAAAAAGTCAAAATATAAAAATAGTTGTAATTAAATAAGGAAACTCATTTAATACCAAAATAATAAAAATCGTTTAATGTTAAGTAGATAGGTGAAAACCGTTAGATTTAACATTAAAAACTGTATTTGGTTAATAAAGGGTATTCTAATAATCTAAACTACATATAAGTAGATTTCCTAAATCGAATAGAATTCTCAACATTAAATTTCGTCACTTTATTCTCTTTTTAGTTTTAGAATAGTTTTTAATTGAAAAAGAACTATTAAACCACAACTAAATTAAAAATTATTTTGTGAATTTCATGTGGACTATAAAATTGGCAAAATCTAATTTTTATAACTCAATATAAACAAATATTAAATTGAGCGTGTAAAATATAATAAATATCAAATTTTTAACTATAATTTTTTTGGCTAAATCTTTTTTTAACAATAATTTAATCATGTAAACTAATAACTTTTAAATATTAAAATATTCATAAATAAATATAATTATAAATATTAAAAAAACAATCGTGTGTTGCATGGGTAATAAAAATTTAATTATAAACAAAATAATTATAGATAAAATTTAAGTAACCGTGCATCGCACGGGCTATAAGCTAGTACAGTAGAACCTCGATAAATGAATACACTTGGGACCAAAAAAATATATTCGTTTAATGAGATTATTTATTTATCGATTAATGAATATTTTATTCAATTATCGATAAATGAATATTTATTCATTTAGATAATAATTTTACTTTTTTATTATGATAATGATGTTTTAAAATTTAATATTCGAATATATCTAGAAGATAATAGTTAAAAATTTAAAATTCATACCATATATTTTGTTCACTCTCAATAATATGCATACATTAATTATACGTATAAATTAAGTATAGTGTGCTTGTACTATTTTAAGATACTTGAGAGTGTTCATAAGATTTTATTAGTAATATACTTAGAGTCTATTAAATTATATATAAATTTATAAAAAAAAATTGACTAGATGACATATATCATAAAAATATACATTGTTTTAATTTTAGTGAATATTCATTTATGTTTACATAGGGGCTTTAAAGAATTCAATAAAATTTATTCATTAATGCATTTAGCGAGATTATTCATTTACCCCATTATCCCAAATTGGGACCGGAAAAAATATTTATTTGACGAGATTATTCATTTATCGAACATTCATTTATCAGGTTCTACTGTATATGCAAATGCCGTAGTAATGGAAGCCCAATAAGATAACGTTAGTTAAAAGTACACTCCTAAATCGGTAATATATTCAAATCAAATCAAATCGGACCTAAGCTTCTCATACGTAACCCATTCCGAGTTGTCATATTCTTAGGCAAAAAGATGTACCCGTTTGAATAATGCTATGATAGATACTTGATAAATTAATAATTTTGATAAATTAAAAATACCAATAAATTAATAAAAAAAAATTGTCCTAATATAATAGAGTTAATGTACATTTTATCTTGATAAATTAATAAAATTTACTGGTTTTGAAACTATTAATTTATCGAGGTTTTACTGTATTAGATAGAATTGATTTCTGAAACGAATTCCAAATCTCGCTCATATAATATTTTGATGGGTTACAACTCAATAATTTTTTTATAAAAATACCTTATACAAGAACAACCTTTTTATTATAATAAAAATTACAATCTGAATTATATAATCAATTTAAAAATTACTTTTATTTAGGAATTATTTTTTAATTACATTTTTTTTCCAGTCACAATAATATTAATGTTAATAGTGTATAGAGGTTTTACCGTAATACACCCCCTTAATTAATTTAAAATGTTTCAAATTATCACGTCACCAATTTTTAGTACTTCTTGAGCACAGTCACTTCTGTGCACTTCTGTGTCATTTTATGCTACTCGTGCATCACGAGGCTGAAACATATGAGAAGTCACGATATTGAAGCAGAATTCTTAACATAGCCGTCCGTTTTCGACTTCGATTCACCCTTAGATATTTTTCGATTTGTCCACAGATTATCAAGAAAATCCATTGTTCCAATAAAACGAGAGTCCAAAAAGAAAACTTTAGGTTCAAACTTGAGGGTAATGTTCTAAAATTCGAAAATCGGTTTTACTCGATCAACCGATTTTTAGAATACTGCTCGAGGGTACTTGCACTTGTTTTTTTTTTTTTAGTACAAACATCATCACTTCACCAATGAACCCCTGGCGAGAGTCCAAAATACAGTGAAGACCAGGTTCCTTTGTAATACTTGGTACTTCGTTTACTTGTATAGTATATGTAGTTCTTCAGTAATGGCCAAAGACAAACATCTTAGGACTAAATTTTAGTTCTCTCATGTCTTGCTTGGAGGTTAATTTTTGTTTGAAATATTGGTGCTATGCATTTTGTAGCAGGAGCCCTCTTGGAGTTGGATATCATAGGTTTGATCTCTGTATCGATCATTAATCACAGGTATTATAGTTATTACTTTTATGCATTCAATGACATGATCTTGACATCTTGATTTGTAATTTTAATTATTTACTTGTTAATTGTTTATCAGCTGGAACTATTAGTTGATTTACTCACTTGGCGCATAAGTACTGCAGAAGTTTACCTGAGATTCATGTAAGGTTTCCTTGCTCTAATGTTTTCAGGGTAATCTTAAATACCTCCGACATTTGAGTAATATTACTCTATTATGTATCAGAGATTACTCTACTGTCAGAGATTGCACTTTATACTTTTTGATATATTTGATGTTAAACATTAAACTTTGTATAGTGAAGCTGAATTATCTTAAGAAACTCCCTGATGGCACGACTCCAGTTACATGCTGTATTGCTGTGTTTGTGTATACGAAAATTCTAGAGATAGCGAAGTTAAATATAGGCTTCTTGATGAAAAGGGGATGTATAGCATTTGGACTTTCTTGATGGTGACCGTTTTTATTCTTTGGTGTAAATTTGTGAAGTTAAACATTTTTTAAGTACTTCTCTGTAGGAAGTTCTTGAGGATTGCGAGAGACTACAGATGTACAACTCAAACACAAGGCTAAGCTAGCAAACCTTTTGGACCTATTCTTGTGTATATACGGTAATCCGAATGTTGCAGTCGAGGTGAAATAGCATTAATTAATTTCTTTTCATTTTCTATTTTCTTGGCATAGAATTAAGTTAAGTGTTGCCTCTCTTTGTCATGATCTAAAATTGTAAATGCACAAACTAGATTCTCCCTAGTGCACAAAGATGCTTTTTTTTTTCTTCTATTTATTCAAGTCTCTTGTTTTTTTGCATTCAGTCTTTTTAACATTTATGAAAACATTAATTGTTGAAGAAGGTAGGAGATCCTGATGAACGGATCCAATGCAATTGTAATTTTTCCATATCCGGATGAAATATCGGTGGTAGAAGCTTTGTTGTGTTTTGCTTATATGCAATATTTAAGAATTGGCTGTGTATTTATTTTCCTCTATTCAATGTTTGAGAAGCTTTTGACAATTTTATGGGCAAGGTGTTGCAGGATCTTGGACAGTCTAACCAGGGTAGAAGCAGCCATTGTTCATAAACCATGCATTTAATCTAATCAGATTTTACCAGAGATTAACTACGATGGTCTATCATGATGGATTGCCTGTTGTTGCCTTATAAATTGTATTTGTTTGTAGTTATTATTATTAGTCTATAAATTATAAGTAGCTTATTTGATTGCCTTGCTTTATGCTTAGCATCTCTTGTATGCATTCTGGCGATCACTATTATCATTAAAACAGCTCTAATTTTTACATGTTATCATTTGCATTACTTTTCATTTGAAGGCATGTAAATTATGCTTAAGACAAAAATGTTAGAGAGTAGTCTGACTGCACACAGTAAGGAAACAGGAGCAAAGTTGTAACTTGTACGCCAGTGTAGTGTACTAATGGACCGAGCAGTACTCTTTTATTAAGAATTTGAGGCTGTTCTTGTAAATTTTACAGTGATTTACAGGTCATATAAAATTTGATAGTCAAACGCTAGTGCATATTTGCATCACAAGATTCAGAACTGATTATTTGTGCTTAAGCCATTCATGTCCATCTATGAAGTCGATAGATATAAATGGTTTAGCTTCTTGCTGAGTGAGCTCTCTGGACCATGCAACCCTTCCTCCATGATCAGCTCCTGGTCCTGAACATTGGAAT
Organism: Heracleum sosnowskyi; assembly: GCA_030848705.1. Lineage (NCBI taxonomy): Eukaryota > Viridiplantae > Streptophyta > Magnoliopsida > Apiales > Apiaceae > Heracleum > Heracleum sosnowskyi. Next base: position 106,846,992 of record CM061245.1, read on the forward strand.
TGTCCGTAAAATACAGTCCTGCAGAAGATCGTAAGGTAATTATTTAATTTTACTACATTTACTTAGCAGAAAGGTGTTGCTATAATTACATAAGATTAAATGGAAACACAATGAAAATTGTACATCTCCCTGTTCTTGTCTCCCCAATTGTACCATCCTCGAGGAGTGATGATTTTGTCCATGTAAGTATAAGCAAAGACAACGGTTGAAAATGTGCCCCAGGCCCTGCCCAAGTACAGAGCACCTGACCCTGTGACCTTGCAGTTAAGAAATGAGAAACCAGTTTCTTGGAGCAAGCTATCCCTCTTTTGTGCTGTTAAAGCACCAAATGTATTGGTGACAGCATGGAGATGGCAGCCTTCATATAGCGAAAGTCCATTACCGAAAATGAAATCTACCGAACCTTCAATATAGCAGTCCCGGAAATAGTGTCTGCCCGTGTGATCATACAGGGTATCTTGTGCTCCAATGAATTTGCACCCTATAAAAGATGCAGTGTCAGCCGAAATTCGTAGTGCCACTGCCTGCTTTCCTAGTGCACCTGATGCAGGCAGTGGTGCTGAGTTCTGTTGCATCAGTATAACCTCTAGTTTGTTAGTTCATCTAAATTGCAAATAATGTCAAAGTAATTGCTGCTTTAGGAGAATAAGGACCTTACCTTGAAGGTTATATTCCTAGCCATAAAGTAAGGAGAGTTCACAGCAAATGTTGCAGAACAATAAGTACCTAGTACATTCCCATGGGTTCCTTTCCTATCTGCTGTATCATCCCACTCTATAACAGTCTTGTCTGCACCTACTCCTTTCAATGTAATGTAAGACATTGTTGCCGGAATTTCAACTTTTTCCCTACGAGATTGATATAAAAAAAGCTAATCAAAATTTCTTAAATCCATGCAAAAGATTCAACTTGTAGCTATATTGGCACAAGAAAGTATCCAACTTAATCCATTACCTGTAAATCCCATGACTAATTCTGATGACAACTCTACAATGACTAAAGATAGGAAGTGAATTAATAGCTGCCTGTACTTCAGTGAAGTCTCCTTTTTTTGGATCTTTATGTACTCTGAGTTTCAAGCATGGCTTCAACTTGTTCTTTGCTTTCTGGAACAGAGAGTGCTTCATTGACCCCATTTTATTAATCCAACGTCCGTAGGCTTCTTCCGGGCCAGTTATAATTAACTCATTAGTCCTGTTTTGATGAGACGAAGATTTTTTGCATGTCGTAAACAGTAGTAGCCACACCAGTAGTTTTGATATGATAGAGAACTCCATAATGTAGCTAGCCAGTGTCTAGTGAAGCTGAAGAAGTGAGAAAGGTAATGATGTGGATAGAGTGGATTAAAATGAAGCAATATAAGCAAGAGGAATTTGGCGGTCGTGGGCCTTGTTGCAGCAGTGGCTATATTTGTATTTATATCTTCTTACACGGTCCATCACTGATTTTTGCTGTCATATTGTGTTTTCTAGCTTCTGTTGGGTCTTCTGAGTGGAGTCAGCTGGTCCGTGACCAGAAGGTTCACTACATACAGACACGGCATCCAACAATCAGTCATGTACATATGTGAGAGACCGTATCCGGTGCACAAAATTCTTGCATTAACAAACCTTTAAAAGAGGCCTGATATACGATTTTGGAGGCCATTCCGAATGCTAGTTTTATTTAGTAGATAACATTATATTTAATGATTTTACCTGGCAATAATACGTAATAATCTAACTATCGTGTCAAGTACGACGACCTTATGAGTTTCGACATAAAGCAATGCAGGTAAGCATTACAATACTGTAGTAGGTTAGGTGTTGAAGAAGAATGTGATCATTGCCATGCACAAGTTTTCCTCACCATGTACTAAAATTGGTCTGCAATTAATTATAGCTTTGGAGATTTGGAGTTCATTGTGGTGTAAACAGGGATATAGAGATGAAAGGTGTAAAGAAAGAAGAAACAGATTTTGCATTTTTGAGGAAGAAGCGTGAGAGAAAGCAGTAATGGTTCATCATGGCAGTGTTACAATTGCATTGCTTACGGAAGCATTTAAAATTTTTTGATTTATATATATACTATATTTTTTTGCTCTTTTGATGAAGCCGTCCCCCCAATATTTTCATTTGTTCATTTGTGTTATTGAGTAAATTATAAACTCTTCTTCATAATTTAATGACTTTTTTCTAATTAATTCTAAGATTTGATGAACTCACCAGAGCTCCGTTGTAGTCTAGTTGGTCAGGATATTCGGCTCTCACCCGAAAGACCCGGGTTCAAGTCCCGGCAACGGAACTTCCTGTTTTGATTTTTTGCTCTTTTCTCGTTGGCGTTTCTTTTCGTTTGATTTAAAGATTCCTGGCTCCTGCGTTCAAAAAAATAAAAAAGAGAGGACAACATTCTGCAAGACTCTGTAGTTTTTTTTATATTTGCTGCCTTCTTACGATTTTTCTATAATGTAGTAAATCATAACCAAAATATATGTATTTATGTTTCTTCTCGAAAAATGTTTCGCTTGCATTTGATTAATTCTGCTTCAACATTTTAAATCTCGGCGAGAACGAGAATCAACCTTATGGGGTAGTTTAACTTCTCAATCCGGAATCTTAAATTCAATATCTTTAATATGAAAAATGTTATAAACCCTAAAATTTAGGTAGTTTAACTTCTCGGGATTTTAAAATTCAATACTTTTAATGTGAAAAATGTTTGATAACTCAAAAGTTGTCTCAAAATATTTAACAAATGATGATGTGTGACGTACGTAATTGATAAGTTTTTTACTAATAATATGACAACCGCATGCATATATACGCGGCCTCAAATCAAAATTTGTTATTATCATGCAAGATCATTTGAGAAATATTGTGGAGAAATTTTTGGGACAGCTAATACTAACTCTTTTAATATTATATATACAAATTATACATTCAACTGGTGAAAATACATAATGTTAATTGGCATATTAAATTACGTGGAGTTTTACAGTGTTAAATAATTATATTCTTGACGTGTCACAATTTATATAACATTTAATGTAGTTTAAATGTGTGAAGAAAATGTTGAAAATGTAAATTTTAAACTGTGCAAGTAAATGTTAATTTTAAATGTACATTCCAATTAGCAATTTGTGATGGTTTTTCATTCCCTTGAGAGTTGAGACTCGAGAGTGCCACGTTAAATTACAGAATTTTTTTTAGTTAAATTCCCTTGAGAGTACCACGTGAATGGTTAGACGCATGTTACGATGGACATTTTAGAACGCTTTTTGGGCTCGTTTCTGAGTGAATTTGAGTGGCCCAAAAAAAAACAATTAGAATTTGGAAAAATGTCGTGCTACAAATACGCAAACTAGCTATTTATGTGGGTCATTATTTCAGATTATATACATAATCGGGGAGAATGATATATTCTATTATAGAATTTTATAAATAATTTTAAATATTTTTACATAAAATATATAATCTGATTCTAATGTAGAATATTAGCCTATACAAACTTTATAAAAAAATTAGCATATAAAATTTGAATAAAAACATTGATTTTAAATTTGATTCTGCTGTAGAATCATTTTGGATAGATTTGATTCTGTTGTAGAATCACTTTGGACTATTTGACTAATTTTCGATTATTTTTTTTTAAAAAAAATAGTTTAATTTCGTTTTTTGATTTAAAAATTGAAATTTATAATCATATCTAATAAAAAATGTGATAAAAATATATATTATGAATATTTATGTAATGTTTCTCTCTCGGACTCTATATAAGAATTTCTCTCTTGAATATCACCCATGTATTGCATGGATTTCTTACTACCAAATTATATTAACCTTCTTCAAAATAATATTTAGTTCCTGTCAAAAAAAAAATAGTTAAAATTTGTATTTTCAAGAAATAAATTTTAATAACTTCATCTAACACTATTTCTGAAATAATTATTTTATAATCATTTTAAAAAAATTACTATTTATCGCGACCAGACTAAATTAATTTTCTTATGTTAATTATATATTAGATATAATTAGATTATATGTTTGGTGTTTAGTTATAATTATAATATAATATTAAAAATAAAGTTTAATGTTAAAAAATAATATATTTAAACATTAATTGCAATTTGCAATTGAAAGGCATATGCAATAGCCTATTTGTAATTCGAGGATTTTACTCAACTTAAACAAGAATGTAATAAGTAAATATTAGATTAGATGTCACAGGAATCTCAGAAGGTTTTATCAGTCAAGAGAATAAAGTTTAAAGTCATTTACTGACTTGGAGTAATTCTACACTGGAAGAAGTTCATTTATTTGATCAAGCCTCAGTGAAGTATTCAAGAAAGTGGATCAATTTAAAGTGACAGAGATTTCAGAAGTGTGACAGGAAGCATACAGATTACAGAGTTTGTCAAAAGGATAAGAAGATAGACCACAACTTAAAGTCAAAAGATGAAGAACCATCATTGAAGTTAGTCGCTCATGAACCAGACAGTACATCGAGTGTCAACATCAGTCAGTGGAAGTTCGTCATCAGTTTCAGTGGTTCTCAGATTTAGTATTAAATCTCTTTTAATTTATTCAATAAGTTAGTTAATTTAAACTATAAATTAAGTCAATAAGAATTAATTTATTCCTTAAATTAATTAAACTAGAAGTTAATTAATTTAAACTATAAATTAATTCCTTCAGAATTAATTTATTCATTAAATTAATTAAGCTAGAAGTTAATTAATTTAAACTAAATTAATTCCATCAGAATTAATTTATTCCTTAAATTAATTAATCTAGAAATTAATTAATTTAATCTATAAATTAATTCACTCAGAATTAATTTATTTGTTAAATTAATAAATTAAATAAATTAAATTAGTTTTAATTCTAAATTCTGTTGTACTAGTAGTACTATCATATTTAATAATAATACTAACTGTTTTAGTATTATCGATAGTACTACCAATTCAAATGGTAGTACTACCGATAGTCCTACTAAGCAATTCTATAGTATTACTAATAAATAATGATAGTCCTGCTAAGTATAAAACCATAGTCCTACAAGTGTTAAAATCAGAGTCCTTCTAGTTTGATTCTGTTAGTGGAAAGGCGCGTGTGATGTGTGTTAAAAAAGGAGACAGTGTATCATTACTATATAACACACGACAAAACAAGATACAAGATATTACAATACAAAAGAAGAAAAGACACAGCAGCCAACAAAATAACATTTCTCTGTCTTATCTTCTTCAACTGTCCGAGCTTAATTTCTGCAGAGAATTCAATTCTTGATTGTTCTTAAACATTTAATCCATAAGAATTGTATCTCTTGTAATGCTTTGACAATCTAGCGGATTATAATCCCTAGAATTTATCTCGAACTACTTTTTAGTATTCGATCTTTTTATTACAAAATTAGATAAATTCATGTCGAATTTATTCTAGATTTGTTTTAAATAGTTTGAGATTCAAACCTTGTAATCTGTACTGTTTGTGCAACACCCTTCAAGTTTAATATAAATTATATTTAACTTGAATCTTGTTTCATTTAATTCCGCATTAAATTTGATATTGTAATTGTTAAATTCAACAATACAAATTCGATTAAACGATATAGTTTGTATTCAACCCCCCTTCTACAAACTTATCAGGACCTAACAATTGGCATCAGAGCCTTTTGATTGATATACAAATCAAAGATCCAATTGTTTGAGATTTTTTTTTTAACTCTGAAATTTTTATTTTTCTAAAAATCTCAAAAATGTCTACAACTCAGAAAGCTGTTACAGTCAAAATCCCAATGTTCAGCAAGGATCATTATCCTATGTGGAAGAAGAAGATGCTCTTGTTTCTTCAAGTGGTTAATGTTGAATATCTTGATGTGCTGAAGAATGGACCAAGAATTCCTATGTTTGTTGAGAGAGAGCTAATAGAGAATGGTGTTGTTACTAGGGCAACTAGGATATACCCTAAGGATCCCAAGGACTACACTCCTGAAGAAAAATAAGATGTTTCGTTGGATGTCTGTCTACAGTTGATACTGGTTGATTGTCTTGATCCAATCATGCATAATCATATTTTAAAATGTGTTTCTGCTAAACACATTTGGGATACGATTGAAATAATCAATGAAGGGACAGAGGAAGTCAGAGAGAATAAGATGGAAATTCTCACCTCTTCATATGAGCACTTCAGATCAAATCCAAGGGAAGGAAGAGTGGTTAGTATGTCTACTTCACTGGTAGCTGGAGTCCCACAGAAACAGGAAGCGAAGGTTGTTCTACCTTCCAGTCCTAACAAGGATGTAATTTTAGCTGAATATGGTGTTACATCTACAAGTCAATCTGGTGGTGATTTTTATTCTATGGAGGAGCTTGAACAGTTGGAAGATGAGTCTATGGCCTGGGTAGTGAAGAAGTTTGGAAACTTCAGGTTCAGGAGAAATCCTAGTTTCAAGTTCAAGACATATGCTGACGAATACCAGACAGGTGGTTCTTCATCCTCAAATAGCACAAGGGGTGGCTATAAAACAGGGATGGTTGAGAAGAACAAGTCTAAAGAAAAGAGCCGGGATGATACAGACAGTGAAGATGAAGAAGTTGGGAATCTTGCACTCATGGCAATAGGAGACAAACTCTTTGAGTCCATGTTATCTCCACCCAACATGTCTAAGGTAAAATTCACTGATACTGAAATGATTCGTCATCTTGGTGATATTTTAAGTTGTGCACGCTCTGAAAATGATAAAATAATTCTTTTAAACACAAATCTTGAAAAGGAAATAAAAGAATTAAAACTAGTGCATGTTAATCAGGATGAACTTATTGAGAAAATAGTTTTTCTTGAGAATAGGGTTAAATGTTATATTCAACTGGAAACCATTCTTAAGAAAGAGATTAGTGAGCTGAAGACTAAAGCTAATGCCTATTTCAGCTCTTGTAAGACGGCTAAAGAGATTCTCAATAAACAAGCTGTTGGTAATCATGTCAGTATAGGTTATGATTATAATGAGGCCATTGGATTGCTTGGAATTAATTCCCCTTGTAAAGTCAAATCTGAAGGAAGGGGTGTTCCATATGTGCTTAAGGGTATTGAAACACCCTTCTGTAAGGAGTCCGAAGCAGAACCTCTGAATGAAGACTCTATCATCATTGCAGAGGAGATTCGTGAAGAAGATCTTGCTTTGGAAGTTGAACAGTCCAAAAAGTGTATATCTGATACTCTAGTCAAAGTTGTTACAACTAAAAAGACTAAATCAGATATCCATAAGTTGGATCAAAACAACTGTAGAAATAACATGCCTGTTGTTAATTCTTCTCATAAAGCATGTGGTGTGATAAACTGCATGTCTTGTGCTTTTAATGTTATGTATGCTTACTTTAATAAAAAGCATGTATCTAAAGATAAGACTGCTCCACGCCAACATATTAATAATAAGAAGCATGTTAAAGCTAAGACTACTAGTCCTCCTAAGACTAGAGTGGATTCATTTATCCCTAAGCCTACTCAGAAATGTGTTAAGGCTGGCTATAAATGGAAACGCTCTTATGTGAAAGAGGTGGAAGTAGTTTTAGTTAAAAATGTTGTTTTTCCTGACAAAGGCCAGTTCTTTAAGTATGCCGGACCCAATCAAGTTTGGGCTCCGAAGAAGGTCTAATCAATTTGGTATTGCAGGGAGTTAAACAGGTAAACCGTGTTATGTGGATTCTTGACAGTGGTTGTTCAAGGCATATGACCGGAGATAGAGCCCTGCTATCAGATTTGGTTGAGAAAGCTGGCCCAGTAGTTACCTTTGGAGATAACAGCAAGGGTATTACGAAAGGATATGGCTGTTTGAAGTACGGAAATGTTATTATTGAAGATGTTTCATTTGTGGAAGGTCTGACGTTCAATCTTCTCAGCATCAGTCAGTTCTGTGACAGAGGATATGCTGTTTCCTTTGAAAGAGAGAAGTGTCAGATCCTTCACAAGAAGAATGGAAAGCCTGCTCTTCAAGGAGTAAGGAAAGGTGACTTGTTCATAGCTGATCTGAACACGGGATTCAAAGATGAAGTTAATTGTTTTTATGCTAAAGCTTCATCAGATGATAGTTGGCTATGGCACAAGAAGATGTCTCACCTTAACTTTAAAACCATGAACTCCTTGGTCAAGAGAGAATTGGTTAGAGGTTTGCCTCAGATGGAATTTACACAGGAAGGACTGTGTGAGGCATGTCAGAAAGGAAAGTCAAAGAAAGCTTCTCACAAGGGCACTGACACATCATCAATAACTGAACCACTTCAGCTACTGCACATGGATTTGTTTGGTCCAGTTAATGTGATGTCCATGTCAAAGAAACAATATGCACTTGTGATTGTTGATGACTTTTCAAAATATACATGGGTTTTATTCCTACATTCCAAGGATGAGACCCCATACCTGGTGATTGGCCACATAAAGTTGATTGAGCTGGATTCTAGATTCCTTGTTAGAGCCATAAGGTCAGATAATGGTACTGAATTCAAGAATGCCATTCTAAATGACTTTTGTGCTGATAAAGGAATAACAAGACAGTATTCTGCCCCTAGAACTCCTCAACAAAATGGAGTAGTGGAAAGAAAGAATCGTACATTGATTGAAGCAGCTAGGACTATGCTAAGTGAGTCCAAACTTCCAACGTACTTTTGGGCTGAAGCAGCGAATACAGCTTGTTATACTCAGAATCGAACTTTAATCAACAAGGACTAAATGAAGACTCCTTATGAGATCATGAACAACAAGAAACCAACTGTCAAGTACTTTCATGTATTTGGAACAAAATGCTTTGTGCTTATAGATGACAATGTGAAACGTGGCAAGTTTGATGCAAAGGCACAAGAAGCTATTTTTGTTGGTTACTCCAGAAGATCTTACAGGGTCTACTTGGTTGGCAGTCACACAGTAAAGGAAAGTGTCAATGTTACTTTTGATGACACTAAGTTCCCTAATATCCAAAAAGAAGATTCATCTGAGAATCTGAAGTTTGATAACTTGCCAGACTCAGAGTCAGATGATGAAGCCCCACCTGAAGTTATTGCTGGTAATGATAATAACAATGATGATAATGATCATGGCGGTGGTGGTGGAAACACTGGTAACAATGGAGATACCACCAACACTGGAGAAGAATCATCAAGGCAATCAAGCAACAACTTAGGGGGAGCAAATGAAGGATCAACTAGTCACTCACAACATCAAAGTGAAATTCAAGGCGAATCATCAAGATCAAATCTTCCAAGACAGACTGTATGGAATAGAGCTCATCCATTTGAGCTGATCATTGGTGATCCAGATGTTGGAGTTAAAACTAGAAGTGCAACTCAGAATGAATGTCATTTTTCAGCATTTCTATCTAAAATGGAGCCAAAGAAAACTGAGGAAGCACTGACTGATCCAGATTGGGTGATTGCTATGCAAGATGAACTCAATCAGTTTGAACAACAGCAATTCTGGAAGCTGGTACCCAGGCCAAAGAACAAGAAAGTAGTTGGTACTAGATGGGTATACAGGAACAAGCTAGATGAGGATGGCATTGTAACAAGAAACAAGGCAAGACTGGTTGCACAAGGGTATTCACAAGCTGAAGGCATTGATTATGATGAAACCTATGCACCAGTGGCTAGACTTGAGGCCAGCAGGATGTTCTTAGCATTTGCTGCTTACTCCAATTTTAAAGTCTATCAAATGGATGTTAAGAGTGCATTCCTGAATGGTGAACTTGATGAAGAAGTGTATGTGGAACAACCCCTGGCTTTGAAAATCAGGAGCTGCTGGACTTTGTGTACTTTCTCTTCAAGGCTATCTATGGTCTCAAACAAGCCCCAAGAAAATGGTATGACACTCTCTCTGGTTTTCTTTTAGAAAATGGTTTTGTTAGAGGTATCATAGACAAAACTCTTTTTTCAAAGAAACACAAAAGTGATATGATATTAGTCCAAGTCTATGTGGATGACATCATATTTGGGTCTACTAATGATAATCTCTGTAAGAGATTTGCTGAGCTAATGCAGAGTAAGTTTGAAATGAGTATGATGGGTGAGCTGAAGTTCTTTCTTGGATTACAAGTAAGTCAAAGGTCAAATGGTATATTTATTTGTCAATCCAAGTATCTTAAAGAACTCCTCAAGAAGTCTCACATGGAGGATTCAGCATCAGCAAGGACTCCATCTTCAACAACCATCAAACTTGGAGCTTCTGACAAATCTATCAAGGTAGATGTTACAAGCTACAGAGGTATGATTGGCTCCTTACTCTATCTTACTGCTAGTAGACCAGATATTATGTATGCTACATGCTTGTGTGCAAGGTTCCAAGCGGACCCTAGAGATGTACATCTCGTTGCTGTGAAAAGAATCTTGAGATATCTTATGGGTACACCTAATCTAGGTATCTGGTACCCTAAAGATTCTGGTTTTAATCTAGTTGGATATACAGATTCTGATTATGCAGGTAGTGTTGTGGATAGAAAGAGTACCTCTAGGAGTTGTCAATTCCTAGGAGGTAGGTTGATTTCCTGGTATAGCAAGAAACATCAAACAGTTTCCAATTCAACAGCAGAAGCTGAATATATTGCTGCTGGAAGCTGTTGTGCTCGGATCTTATGGATTAGGAATCAATTAAAGGACTATGGCTTTGCATTAGACAAAATTCCTATTTTGTGTGATAATACAAGTGCCATAGCAATCTCCAACAACCCTGTGCAGCACTCGAGAACGAAGCACATTGATATCAGGTATCATTTTATCAGAGAGCATGTCATGAATGGAACTGTGGAGTTACACTTTGTACCCACAGAAGAACAGACTGCAGATATATTCACTAAATCTGTTGACGAATCCACATTTATCAAGTTAGTTGGTAAATTGGGTATGTTAAATAGTCTTAGTGATTAACAATATCTCTGTCATGTTTGTTCTTTCAAAATCATTTTCTCTTGCTAATATTGAATGATATATTTTGCCAATTCTTGTTTTGAGTATAAAGCTTGTTAATTTAAATATTCTGAATAAGTTATTTTCTTTAAAAATACTTTTCTCATATTTTTTAAGTGGAGAAATTTATTTTTATTGAAAATTTATTTATTTAGAATCATTTAAGTTAGTTTCAGATTGTAAATATTGTTGTTTAAATATTTATGCAAGTTTATATTAATTTACCGTATTTCTATAATTTTCTGCATATTTTTCTAGAATTTATGGAATTTTCTGTGAATTTTTCTAGGCTTGTAATTATTTTTCATGCATTTTTATTCATTTTATGTAAAGTTTCAGTAATTTTCAACATTTTCTTTTTATTTTATTTGTGATTTTCCGTTAGTATCACTAGTTTTGAACTAGTAGTACTATCGGTAGTACTATCCCTTGATAGTACTACTGGTTCTTTTTCCTAAGTACTACCAGTTCTTTTTCTTATTTTTTGTTTTTTGTTTTTTCTTTTTAAGTCATAGTACTGCTAGTGTATCTTGTCTTAGTACTACCGTGTGTTAAATAGTACTACCAGCATTCTTTTCTCTTTTTCTTTTTTATTTTCTTTTGTTAATTCCTAGTACTGCTAGTGTGTTTATAATTAGTACTATTAGCCTTTTTCTGTTTTATTACTGATAGTACTACCGTTCTCTTTTCATAGTACTATTAGTTTTATTTTTTCTCCATAGTATTTCCATAGTTTCCTGTAAATAGTTTCCTGTAAATATTTTTTATTATTATTGTTGTATTTTATTTTTATTGCTTATTATTTATTATCTATTATTTTCTATTTGTCTTAGTTGTTTTTAATAAATATATTGTATATATTATTTCTGATCTAGCTCTTGCTTAGCTGGAAATTCAGTGCCAAATCCAATTCATGTATTACTTTCTATCTCTCAATCCACTTCTTTTACTGTTGTTGAACCCAAGTGGTTGTTAGGGCTAACCAAGGGATTGTAGATCCACAATCTTTATCCCAGGTCTTAGAGCCAAACAATGAGTCTACAACTTCATTACTTGACCTCTCAGCCTAAACAGAAATCAATGTTAAATAAAGAAGTATTTTGATTGAAACAGTGAGTGATCCCACAGCTCTGCCTCCTCTGAAGAAATTCAACATATCCTGAGGCATCTGTCAGCCCATCTGTATCCTCTCAATAGGATATGGACTTTGAAATGGCCAATGAACTGTATCTAGAGACATTCTCTCAACAGGATGAATCTATTGAATTTCGCCATAGGGCCATGGCACTTTGTACTGAGTCAAGCACACTCTCATTACTCACAATGGGAGAAGACAATTTCATTAGATGAAACTCAGGACACAGTGAAAGCAGAGCACCTGCAACTGGTTACAGTGCCTACCATTGTTACGGTAGAAGTGCCTTCATAGGCATCTGAGGGAAAATTTGATTCTTTGCCAAATTAAATAGAATCATTTTCTCCCCTCCCAGAATGAACATCTCTGGCTCCCAAAGGGATTTTCCACTCGCAGATTTATCTGGAGAAAGTGGAAGGCAACTTGGTCAGTCTATCACTGAAGTAATTCAGATTTCAAATCCAAGTGATTTGATAGACATGATTGAGGATCGGGATTTGCGAACTCCCATTGCACCATCACTGACCTCTCTTGAAGAGGCTAAGGTGAGTTTCAATGCAGGTACTTATCAAAAAGGAGCAAACAGACAGCTAATGTTGAGTGATGCGAGTCAAACACAGAGTGAAACACATGCACGTGAGATGAGTGATACACTTACAAGAGAAATTCAAGTGAGTGCACACACAGACACATACACTGCAATGTAGTTAGCTCACATAGCTGATCTACAGGAACATATATTCAATACCCAGGCTGATAAAGAAATTTTGCAAGCACAAGTGGTTGAACGGTCTTCTTCTTCCACCTCTGTCAACAATCAGCTGGGACTACTCAAGGAAATATTGAAGACAAAGTTACTTCCCAAGATCAACTCCATCAACTATCTCAACTCCTACTGGCTTCAGAAACTCAAAATGTTATATCTGTAGAGAATTCCTCAACTAAGGGGGAGAAGTTTCTAGAGAAGTTTAGAGAAAGCTAGGAAGAGGGAGCTGAAAAAGATATAAAAGGTAAATGAGGAGTTTCAGGGGAGTAAAGGAAAGTTAGCTCTGTTTTGTAAATGTTATATGTATAGAGCTTAGGTAAATCAAGACAGGTTAAATGGTATCATATGTTCAGTCTAGAGGAACACCTGTCTTGCATTTATCTATACTGATGAAATCTGGAAATGTCATATTTGATCCAGAACTTTCTAGTATTTACTTAGGGTTAAGAGTCCTATCTTTTTCTTGGTTTTAGTTGAGTGATCCTCTAGGTATTTGGTTGTTATTCTCTAACAAACAAATAGGGGGAGATTGAAAGGCATATGCAATAGCCTATTTGTAATTTGAGGATTTTACTCAACTTAAACAAGAATGTAATAAGTAAATATTAGATTAGATGTCACAGGAATCTCAGAAGGTTTTATCAGTCAAGAGAATAAAGTTTAAAGTCATTTACTGACTTGGAGTAATTCTACACTGGAAGAAGTTCATTTATTTGATCAAGCCTCAGTGAAGTATTCAAGAAAGTGGATCAATTTAAAGTGACAGAGATTTCAGAAGTGTGACAGGAAGCATACAGATTACAGAGTTTGTCAAAAGGATAAGAAGATAGACCACAACTTAAAGTCAAAAGATGAAGAACCATCATTGAAGTTAGTCGCTCATGAACCAGACAGTACATCGAGTGTCAACATCAGTCAGTGGAAGTTCGTCATCAGTTTCAGTGGTTCTCAGATTTAGTATTAAATCTCTTTTAATTTATTCAATAAGTTAGTTAATTTAAACTATAAATTAAGTCAATAAGAATTAATTTATTCCTTAAATTAATTAAACTAGAAGTTAATTAATTTAAACTATAAATTAATTCCTTCAGAATTAATTTATTCCTTAAATTAATTAAGCTAGAAGTTAATTAATTTAAACTAAATTAATTCCATCAGAATTAATTTATTCCTTAAATTAATTAATCTAGAAATTAATTAATTTAATCTATAAATTAATTCACTCAGAATTAATTTATTTGTTAAATCAATTAATTAAATAAATTAAATTAGTTTTAATTCTAAATTCTGTTGTACTAGTAGTACTATCATATTTAATAATAATACTAACTGTTTTAGTATTATCGATAGTACTACCAATTCAAATGGTAGTACTACCGATAGTCCTACTAAGCAATTCTATAGTATTACTAATAAATAATGATAGTCCTGCTAAGTATAAAACCATAGTCCTACAAGTGTTAAAATTAGAGTCCTTCTAGTTTGATTCTGTTAGTGGAAAGGCGCGTGTGATGTGTGTTAAAAAAGGAGACAGTGTATCATTACTATATAACACACGGCAAAACAAGATACAAGATATTACAATACAAAAGAAGAAAAGACACAGCAGCCAACAAAATAACATTTCTCTGTCTTATCTTCTTCAACTGTCCGAGCTTAATTTCTGCAGAGAATTCAATTCTTGATTGTTCTTAAACATTTAATCCATAAGAATTGTATCTCTTGTATTGCTTTGACAATCTAGCGGATTACAATCCCTACAATTTATCTCGAACTACTTTTTAGTATTCGATCTTTTTATTACAAAATTAGATAAATTCATGTCGAATTTATTCTAGATTTGTTTTAAATAGTTTGAGATTCAAATCTTGTAATCTGTACTGTTTGTGCAACACCCTTCAAGTTTAATATAAATTATATTTAACTTGAATCTTGTTTCATTTAATTCCGCATTAAATTTGATATTGTAATTGTTAAATTCAACAATACAAATTCGATTAAACGGTATAGTTTGTATTCAACCCCCCTTCTACAAACTTATCAGGACCTAACAGCAATCATATTTTTTATTTAACTAACTTTACGTTCAATTCGTCCAAAATCTCTTCTATATATAATAGGAGAACATGTGGATAATTTAGGGGCATTTTGAGCCAATAAACCCCCCTGTGAAATTACAATTTTACCCTTTTATATTTTGAAATTACATGGCATGCCACTACTCTCTTATCTAAAAAAAAAAAGAGTAAATAAGTATTTTGTACAGAATTGAACCTCTGACCTTCCCTAAGAAAATCATTCTTATAACCATTGAGCTACATGACTTCTTTTGGTTTTGAGTGAAAAATCAAATTACATAAACCTCACCTCATTCTTAATCCTATATTAATTATTATTTAAACTTTTAAGTAAAAATCATGGTGATTTATAATATTTATTAAATTTTATTTTTTAAATTCTTTTTTTAGAGTATGTTTACAAAGGATATTTATAATATTTATTTTTTAATTATTAAAATATCATACAAAACTATGTACTACCAATCTTATAAATTTTTTATATTAAGTTTCAAAAATAATATTAAGTGTGGTGTATTTTTATCTTTCATTTAGTTTTAAATAAATATTTCGGTTGTGTAACTTTAACTATAATATATTCCATTTTCCTATATAAGGGTCTAATTTTTCTTGTACTATACAATATATTTAAATTATTAAATCATACTTATTAATTTCTATAAAATCTCTTTATAAAATCTCTTTAAAATTTTATAATAAAATTAGTTTGATAAATCATGATATCTAATTTATATTTTGAATTTAATTTAATATTTTAAATAATAATTCAAATTAATATTTATTTAAAATAAGAGATAAAATAAATATTATTTTAATTTAATTGTATTCTACATGTGAAATTTTTGAATTAGAAAAATAGATTGAAAGTTTAAACTATAAGAATATATACAAATCATATTTATTCACAATAATTTATTTAATATACATGAAAATATATAATATTTTTGTTAAATATAGAAATTGGGGACCGGGAAGCGTGGTAAAGAGACACTAATCCCTGACCACATCCTGATCCCCGAAATTTTTACATATTTTTTATCGATCGCCAGAAAAGTTCACAATTCTCCGCCCAAAACGGTGCAAAAAATGGATCGGGGTTGGGCGGGAGGGGTGAATGTCTATCTCTACAATAAGCATTATTATATAACACATGTCGATAAATGTATACATGATATTTATGAATATTCTTCTTATGTATACAAGCATATGGTCGGTGCAATGCAAAGATGACTTTTAAATTTGTTATCTTATATGTATTTTAATAATTTATTTTATATTTATACTTTTTTTATTGAGGATGAACTTAAATTTAAATAGTTTTATTTGATTGTTGAACTCGATGTTGAATTGACATATGTTTTTGTGTTTGAGCGTGATTAAATTGTGTTTCAAGAATTTTGTGTTTGACAGTATTTAAAAAATATATTTTAATTAAAAATGTTGTCTTTAATAAATCAAGGTCAAGTTTCAAAAGTAAAGGGATTAAAGTGTAAATATCAAAATATGAGTATCATTCTAACCGACCGACTACATTATATTTTGATCAAAATTGTTGTTTTTAATAAATTAAGGTTAAGTTGAAAAAACAAAAGAGCTAAAGTGCAAATACCAAAATACGAGTATCGTACCGATTGACTACAAAACTTTCAATGTTTCGGTCTTAATAATACAATATAAATAGATACATATAATAAAAGTGAGTATATTTATAATTAGATGAGATACATTGTGTATATGAGACATTTTTAATTATTATCACATGAATTTTAATGTCATTTTATGGAAGAAAATAATTAGTTGTTTGGAATTGGATTAATATATACATATATATAACATATGAAAACTATTTTTTTTGAATTAAAACAATTTAAAAGATGAGATAATAAAAATAAATAGATAGTACAACAAAAAAAATTAAACGAATTATATGATCATGTTGAAAAGATTAGACAATATAAACACATAAATTTGGGTTGGAAAAATACTTGGTGATACTAATTTGTGTAAAAAATAATAGATAAAAATATATAGTCCAATTAACAAATTTTAGAAAACAAGATATTATATAGCATACAAAAATATTATGATCGAATCGATCACATTATACACCCCGGGTTATTTAAAATCATAGGCCCCGATCAATCAAATTATCTATATAAATTAAAGTAAGTATATTATAACGAGACGAACAAAATATGTACAAATATAACTAAATAAAATATTTAAACCGCAAAGAATAAAATTTTATTTTAATCCCTAGAAAATGACTGTGCCTTGCACAGGTTCATGCAACAAAATATGAGAATTAAAGTTATAATAACAAATAATATTTCACGAATGTTAATATTATTATCAGTTAGACAAACCCAGGTCATTTAAACATAATTATGTTTTAAAATTTTAGTAGTAAAATAAAAAAAATTATTGTATTTGAAAATTATATATATATAAAGAACTAATATTGACAATAGATTGAAATATTATTAAATTAAAACATATTGTAACACCTGAGTCTCACATCGAGAAATGTGGGGCCTTTAGTCCAGTTCATAAGACAAAGTACAACTACTAAGTGCACCAACAATCATAATCTTTTGGAGACCTGTGGTGGGTTTGTGGATTACCCACGTTATTGCATTTTGGCTAATTGGTCGGCGGTTGATTCGTGAAGTTGCTGGAGATAGGGACGCGAAGACTGGTGGTATTATTCCACAATGGACTGAGGTCCAGAGGTGGGGACATAAACTAGCCAGTATTATTTCACAATCGCTAGAGATGTACGATCTTGGACCTATGAGCTATCCGTTTAGAACTAACGACGACGTCAAGAGTTTAAGTGGGGCAGTTTGTACTACTCGAGTCTCAAAATCGAGAAGAGTTGGGACTTTAATTCAGTTTATAACACAAAGTATTACTACAAATTGCACCAACAAATCATGATCTTTTGGGAACCTGGGGTGGGTTTGTGGATTACCCAAGTTATTGCGTTTGGGCTAATTACTTGGCACTGAATTATTCGATGTTAAGAAAGTCTGAAAGATAGAGGAAGCGAAACAAAGGAAAAGAATGCTTAAAATCAACAAATTGCAAGAAAAGATATGAACGAGTTAGAAAGAAAGTTTTAAGAACTGAAAGTGCAAGACCTAAGTAGAGTATTAGAAGATTTATGAAGACTTTTGATCAAAATCAGTAATAAAACCTACTCTCCAGAATGTAACATCTTGAAGAATTGGAAAAAAATTTAGGATTGCAATGTTCTAAAACTTATCTAGAACACCCAGTATCTATTCTATCCCGCAAAAAAAATTGTAAACTAACTTGACAGTTATTAGTAATACTCGTATTAATTTCTAAATTAAAAACTTGAACATAAGTAAGCACCCAATAGCTACATATACCATCAATAAGAAAAACTATATATATATCAAACTTTATAAACACAATTTAAGCTAGCGGCCCGTGCCTCGCACGGGCTTTTATGCTAGTTTTATTAAAATAGACTAACTTCCCTCGCATATTTGATTGATGATTTAACTAGATGCACTTATATATATTTACAGAGTCAAGTTCTATGGAGACCATGATTTAGTTGGAGACTTGGAGACCATTTACGTTCTGCAACTTAAATAACGTGTAGAACATACTTTACATAACAAAAATCATTATCAAATTAGATATCTTGCAGTATAAAATCATTAGCAATTGAATAATTTTGTAAATCATGCATGTTATACTTGCAGAACATTGTCATGCATATTACTTCATTAAAAATGTTCTGCAAATAAGATATGTGCATAATATCTTTGTAGAATTAAAATTATTACAAAATATTACTCAATATATTATTTTATAGATCATTTTATGAATGTATTTTATTTGCAGAACATATATGGTCTCCAAATCTCCAACTAAATAGTGGTCTACATAGAACTTTACTCTATATTTACATTCAAATATCCAACTCGTTTCAAGTTAAAATTTTATATATTTGTTATCAAATTAGAGTAATGGCGCCAAATATAATATTATATTGGATTTACTTTGTATATTTAGCAGGTACATGCTCGTGTTCAGATTTCCATCGCATTAGAGCAAGTCCAATAGTTTTTTTACTCAATTATTTAGATACATGTTCACCCTACTTATAACAAGTATATGCATTTTTATTTTCAACAATATTTTTGTCGGATATATATCCAAAAATTCAAATCAAATAGTGTAAGAAATTAAAATGTTAGAGGATATGCTTCACCTCTTAGCTTTGTAGATCAGGTAGGAACCTCAAACAAATGTAGTATAACTTACGAGTTATAGACCCTGGAGAAAAAAATAACTTTTCTCAATAAACTAGATACTTGAACTGAAGCACAATCGCACTAGATACACATTTGGTAATGACTGATTTAGAAGATTAATATTGAGAATAAAGACAAAGTCTCTCCAAATTGTCAAATCAACAGTGTGGTGGTTAGTTCAGAGTCAAAGTTGCAGTACAAGGCTATGAGTGCACAAATGATCACGAGTTTAAGTCATTGTATATGGGCTTAGTGTGTAGTTGGACTATTGGGCTCATTATGTTTTTGTATTGTTTGGCTTGTGTTTTGGCCAAGACTATAATTCTGGGATTGTAACAAACTTTTATTCAGTTAGTTGAACAACAAATATTTCTATCTTTTCTCTCTACAATATACTTACACATATACATACAACTATTAAATCTATTATGGTATCAGAGCTATTCATGGATAAATCAATGATTTCGAGTTTCATTTCTTCAGTTTAGAGCTTCATTTCTTCAATCTTGCGACTGAATTGATTGGTATTATCGTTACTTCTGTGTTTTTTGTGGATTTTAGCATCTTTTTGATATATTTTCACGAAGAGACGTATATATCTCGCTTGAGATCGACGATATATGCTTGTTTTGTGTTCTTTTATCATAGTTGTTCATTCACGATCAATTGATTATCTCCTGGTGATTGTGATTGTGTTAATGGAGTTTTTGGACGGTTAATTGTCGATATCGTGTAGTTTAATTGAGTTATGCTATATCTGAATTTGTATTGAAATCCTAGTTTTTGTGATTTAGTCATGTTGCCTCGTAGTTACGCTAATGTGGTTCAAGGAGCTAGCAATTCAAGTAATTCACAATCGGTTCCATGAAATGAGACAGTTGTTCAAGATCAAGAGACGACTACTGATAAGAATCTATCATATAATGTGAATTTGATAGATAATAATTCACATCCTCTTTATCTTCATAACAATGATCATCCCGATTTAGTGTTGATAGCAAAGAAATTGATTGGACCTGAGAATTTTGGTCCATGGAGTAGATCAATGCAAATTGCTTTTAATGCTAGAAACAAGTTTGTTATTGTCAAAGGATCCTATGAGAAGCCTATTGCTAATTCTGTTCTTTATGCTCAGTGGTAGGGCTGTTAAAAAAATTCGAAAAATCCGATATTCGTCTGAAATATCTGTATTCGTATGCGGAATAAAATGGATTTTATCTGTATTCGAAATAAAGCGAATATTATCCGTATTCGAATCCGGTAGTTGCGGATACGAATATGGATATTGGCGCATCCGTATCCGATAATATCTGAATCTGAAATAGGGGAAAGATCCAGAGAGAACCTGTCTTTCTGAGAAAAACGAGAGAACTAATCAATCATCCTTGATTTCCCACACCATCCAACGGCTGATATGTTTTAAAGATTTACTATAATACTTTTATTAGTACTTTAAGATTCTTTTAAGTGTTTTCAAATAAACAAAGTTATACTAAAAAAGTAAATTTTTGAAAAAAATAAAATAGACTTAAATAAATTAAATTTTTAGTTTATTTTATTTTATTTTAATTTTTTTTAGATATTATTATTTTTTTCAATTTTTTTGAATTAAAATTTAATATAAAAACTAAATAATTCTGACTGAAATTCGGATTCAGATATTATCCGTATCTGGATAGTATCCGGCGGATTCAGATATT
Organism: Heracleum sosnowskyi; assembly: GCA_030848705.1. NCBI lineage: Eukaryota > Viridiplantae > Streptophyta > Magnoliopsida > Apiales > Apiaceae > Heracleum > Heracleum sosnowskyi. The sequence continues at coordinate 106,867,890 of CM061245.1, forward strand.
TTTATTTAAATATTTTCGGATTCAGATACAGATTCGGATACGAATTCAGATTTTCAGATTCGGATTCGGATACAGGAAGATCCGTATTCGAATTATCCGTTTGACAGCCCTGCTCAGTTGGAAAGAGTAAATGATATGATTATCACTTGGATTTAAACTCAGTTGCAGATGATATTAGTGATAGTCTGAATTTTGTTACTTTAGCTAAGGAAGTTTGGAATGAGTTACGTGGGCGTTTTTCTAGTGACAATGGACACAGAATTTATCAAGAAATGAAGAATATTCATAGCCTTAAACAGGGAAATAAGTTTGTAGATGTTTATTTTCACAAGCTGAAAGAGTCATGGGATGAATATGCAGTTCTTGAGCCTAATGTCAATTGTGTGTGTGTGTGTGACAACCCGTCAAATCCCGAGACTTTTTTGAAAATCGGGTCAAATCCTGATTCCGAGTTCGAAATTAGCCGAAACCTACTGTCCCAAATACAACCAACTTGGATAACAACAAGCCCACCACATGCCCCCAAAATATTATGATTTGTTGGTGTTATTAGTAGTAGTACTTTTGTCTTATAAACTGAACTAAGGTCCCAAATCTGCTCGATATGGGACTGGGGTGTTACGGTGTGTGGAGCTTATAAGACTCAAACAGAAAGTGATCAGGATAGGAAATTGCTGAAATTTTTGGTGGGTTTGCATGATAGCAATGCCACTTTAAGAGGACAAATACTTATGATGACACCATTGCCATCAGTCTCTCAAGCATATGCCTATGTTAAGAAGGATGAGAAAGCTAGACAAGGTTTTCATTCTGTTGATACAACTAATCTTACTAATGTTTCTTTAGTTCATACATATGGTGGTGTTGCAACTTTTGTGAAGAAATATAATGCTAACAAAGGGACATCTAACACTAGTACTACTTCTACTACTGGTGTGAGACATGTTCTTAAATGTAGTTTCTGCAATTTTAATGGTCACACTAGAGAGCATTGTTACAAACTCATAGGCTATCCACTAAATTGGAAGAAAAAGGATAAAACAGTCAGTTCTGGTTCTAATTCTAGTGCTAATTCCAACAATCAGTTCAGAAACTTGCCTTCCACAACAAATCAAGTGAGCTCAGATACTTCTTAGAATCAGGTTCCTCAAATGCAGCAGCAAATTAATCAACTTACTCAGTTAATGCATATGTTTGTTTGGGTCTGATAAGAACATGAAGAGTCCTGAAGAACATTTAGCAGGTATGGCTATTTACAGCATTAATTTGGTTCATTCAGCTATTTTTAAAGATGTTTGGTTGATTGATTCCGGAGCAACATACCATATGTGTTGTTCAAACTTCAAAGGATTTTCACCATGATCTTCAAGTGTTGGTTAAACCTATTAGTGTGGCACTACCTGATAGTTCTCATATTTTAGTTACACATTCAGGTACTCTAGTTCTAAGTCAACTTCATCTTAATGATGTTCTTTTGGTTCCTAATTTCAATTACAACCTGATTTCAGTATCTAAGTGGATCAAAGATACTAAAGGAAAAGTGACTTTTTACACAGACCATTGTGTTTTTGTTTCATCAGTTCAGACTAATGTACTTGATACTGGAACAATATCAAATGGACTATACTGTTTAGATTTGGACAATACCAGTAATCTTTCTGTAGTTTTTACTGCTGTTTTTTCTATGAACAGTGTTATTTCTAAATCCAATCTTAGTGTTTTATGGCATTTAAGACTAGGTCATGCCTCATCTCCCGTCCTTCATAAAATTCCTTCTGTTTCTCCTCATTTGTGTGATGAAAGCAATAAAAAATGTCCTATTTGTCCACTTTCTAAGCAAGACAAACTTCCTTTCTCTGTTAGTTCCAGTCATGCTTCTCATATTTTTGATTTGGTACATGTTGATTTGTGGGGTCCGTACATGCATGAAACTACTTCTGGGTGTAGATTTTTCCTTACTATTGTGGATGATCATTCACGGGCTGTTTGGACATTTCTAGTTCCTACTAAACAACATGTTCTGTCTCAACTCATTCGATTTTTTACCTATATTGAAAATCAGTTTCATACTACCATTAAGTCTTTTCGTAATGATCATGGAATAAATTTTTTTAATCATATTTTCACTACTTTTCTTCTTGACAAAGGTGTTCATCACCAAGCTTCTTGTGTCAACACTCCTGCCCAAAATGGGAGGGTGGAGCGTAAACATAGACAAATTTTGTCTAAAGCTCGTTCTCTTAGGTTTCAATCTGGTCTTCCAATCAAATACTGGGGGGAATGCGTTTTGACAGCCACATATATAATAAATAGGTTGCCCAGTCTTATTTTAAATCATAAAACTCCTTATGATTGTCTTTATAATGTTTCTCCTGATTATTCTTTACTCAAAGTGTTTGGATGTTTTATTATGCATCCATTCATGATTCCAACAAATTTAGTCCTCGAGCTATTATGTGTGTTTTTGTGGATTATCCTCTTCATCATAAGGGTTATAAACTTTTAAACCTAGATAATAAAACCATTTTTGTATTTAGGCATGTTCTTTTTCATGAAACAATGTTTCCTTTTTTGGATGGTACTCACACTTCTGTTTCTCAAGATCCATATTTTTTGCACCCATGATTAACTGACGATTATGTTACTTCATCTGTTTTTCCACCTGTGTATAATTCTACTAATCTCTTGAGTGATGATACTGTGTCTGTTTCTCAGACTTTATCTCCTATTAGTTCTTCTCCTGACACTAGTGTGTCTTCCTCACCTTTTCTTGATTCCCATGTTCAATCTCCAATTTCCTCTCATACTGTTGACGTTGATTGGTTGCATTGTCCTCCTGATGCAGACACTTTAATTTTTTTACCAACTGTTACTGAGTCTTTGCCTTCTCTTAGAAAATCGACTAGAGAAGTCAAACGTCCTAAATGGTGGACAGACTATACTTAACCATCTTCAGTTGTTAATTCCATTTTATCTGATTCATCAGACAGCACTATTAAGTATCCCATGTCGCAGTTCTTTTCCACTCATTCTTTTACTCCTTCACACACTTCCTTATTAGTTAAAACGCTTCAAAATAAAGAACCATCTTCTTTTGCTCAAGCAGTTTTGGATCCAAATTGGATCACTACTATGACTAAAGAATTAGAACTCTTGAAACAAACAATACTTGGACACTTGTTCCTTTTCCACAAGGGAAGCAAACCATAGGTTGTATGTGGGTATACAAAATTAAATACCATGCTAATTCAGATGTAGAAAGATATGAAGCTCGTTTGGTGACTAAGGGGTATACTCAAGAAGAATGAATGGATTTTCATGAAACTTATTGTTGCAGTGGTCTATGTGGATGATATTTTGCTGACTGGCAATAATCTTTCTTTTAAATCTTCACTCAAAGTTGTTTTACATGATGCATTTAGTATTAAAGATCTCGGTGAGGCTAAGTATTATTGGGTTTAGAGGTGTCCAGAACTGAAGAAGCCATAGTACTTAGTTAGAAAAAATTTATAATTGATATGTTAGCATCTGCTCAGTTACTGAATTGCAAACCACTATCTATTCCCTTGGACCAGCATGTCAAACTTTATGACAATGTCAAATCTGGTGTACTTATCAGCAATCCTTCTTTATAAAGAAATCTGGTGGGCAAAATTCTTTATCTTACTTTTACTAGACCTGACATCAGTTACTCGGTGCATTTACTAAGTCAATTTATGCAAGCCACGAAAGAAAAACAACTAGTTGCAGCTTTTAGAGTCTTGAGATACTTGAAATGAACTGTAGGCTTGGGTTTGTTTTTTCTTGCAAATAATGATTTACTTCTTTAGGGTTTTTATGATAGTGACTGGGGTGGTTGCACTATGACTGGTAGGTCTGTCACAAGCCACTGTTTGCAACTTGGTTCAGCCTTAATTTCTTGGCAAGCCAAGAAACAAAGTGTTACTTCTCTCAGTACAGTAGAGGTCGAATACAAGGCTTTGGCAACTATTACTACAGAAGTTATGTGGTTGAAATCATTGCTTGATGATCTTAATATTGTTATTGATATTGCACTCAATCCAGTCCAACATGCCCGAACTAAACACACATAGTTGGATTGTCATTTTGTTAGAGAGAAGGTTCATTCTAAAATCATTTTGCATCAGAAGATTGCATCCAAGTTCCAGTTGGCTGATATTTTTACTAAAATTTTAGGAGGTACTGCTCATTGGTATATTTGTTCCAAACTGGATTTACACAATCCTTGTGTAACTCCACCTTGGGGGGGGGGGGGGGGGGATATTGAGAATAAAGATAAAGTCTCTCCAAGTTGTCAAGTCAACAGTGTGGTGGTTAGTTTAGAATCAAAGTTGCAGTACAAGGCTAATATACAGAAGGCTATGAGTGCACAAATGATCACGAGTTTAAGTCATTGTATATGGGCTTAGTATGTAGTTGGGTGACTCCTGAGAAGTTCTCGTGTTGCACCCTCTTTTTCGTCATGACCGTAAGTCTGGGATTGTAACAATTTTTTATTTAGTTAGTTGAACAAATATTTCTATTTTTTCTCTCTACAATATACTTATACATATACATACAAATATTAAATCTATTGGTTGAAGTTGGTCTCTTTTTCGAAATTTGTTATATTAACTGTGCGAATTGAGATTAAAATATTGATGAAAAACAGGCTGAAACTAAAAAATATAAATCAAATTAATAAATTTTTGAATTATGTAATTATAAAATCAATTAAATTAAATTAAATTAATAAATCTTATTTAATCATGTAGTTGTAGTGAATCGAATCCGAATTTTGTGATAACCAAATTTTGGTACTTTGGTACTGAATTTTGATACTTTGTTACTGGTGCGTGCTCATTTACACATTATTTTGCTTATTAATAAAAAGTATTTACGCATTGTTTTGATACCCATCCTATAAAATCTTTTTTGCAAAAATACCTTTTCAAAAAAAAATATTTTACGAAAATACCATTTTTTTTAAAAATATTTTCTGCAACCAAATTAACCAAATACAATTTGTTTGCAATCACATATACAACTAAATTAAATTTTAAATTTTTTACAATCCATAACCTGTTTGTAAGCACATATACAAATACAATTATGCAACCATTATAATTAACTACAACGAAAATTGAACCTAAGGACTGTGACGTAAACTTCCGAACCATGTGGCAAAAAGTTTTCATGATGGGAAAGGGTTGAGTTGAGTTGGGAGGGTTTCAAATTATACAACCCTTATTTGGTAAAAAATTTAAGACGAAGGGTTGGCGGGGGTTCTGATCACATTCAGAAGGGGTAGTCTTTCAACACCCTAGATCGGGGTGTTGTGGGAGGTTGCACGCTGCCATATTGTAGACTGTAGTGATGCCCTGGTGTTTTCAATTTTATTTTTTTACAGATATTTTTTAAAATTCACGTTTCCAGCTTTCATTTAACATTTTTATTCCATACGTAGACGTAGATGAATTTTATTTTAATTATGATTTAATATATTACAAATATTATTTATGTAATATTGTAATTAATCAAACACATTTTTATATTTTCATGTGAACTTAATTTGATTAATGTAGTATTTTTTTGAAGAATAATTTACTTTTGAGAAATAGTTTTTTTTTTTTAAAAATCTCGAGAATTATTTTCTCGAGAAATTTTTCCCAAGAAATTTTTTTTTGAGAGTTTTTTCCCGAAATTTTTTTCCCGATAAATTGTTTTTGAAAACTTTTTCTCGAAATTTTTTTTCCGGAGAAACATTTTTCGAACATTTTTTTCTGAAAACTTTTTCTCGAGGATTTTTTCCCGAGAAACTTTTTCTTGAGAATTTTTTTCCAAAAACTTTATCTAGAGAATTTTTGTCCGAGAAACTTTTTCCGAAAACTTTTTCTCTTAAATTGTTTTCCCAAGAAATTTTTCTGAAAACTTTCAAATTTTTCCAAACTTTAATTTTATTTAAAAAATATTATAGCATTTAAATATCCAACCCTTTCTCCTAACCTTTCTTAATTATTCATTCAAATAAAATTAGAGTTCAATCACTTTTCAATTTTCACACAACCCTTACATCTAAGGATTTAAAACAAACCAACCTAACCTAACTCAACCAAGCTAGCTAGCCTAGTTTCTCGGTTTAAGTGTTAAGGTTTAGTAATTAGAATGCCAATTTGATTTGATGGAACATGGATAAATCGACTTAAGAGTCAACTTTATTACTCCCTCCGTCCCGCCCAATTGTTATCAATTGGGTTGGGCACGGAGTTTAACGAAAATAGGTAAAGTAATGAAGAAGAGTAAAGAAAAGGATTAAAGTGGTGGGACCCGTCAATATTTAAAGTATAAAGTAAGTAAATTAGTGGAAGTAGTTGATTTTTATATTATAAAACTTTACTACTTTAGGAAAGTTTTGGAATGTAAAGAATTGAATGAGACATCCCAAAAAGGAAAGTGTAAAAAAATGGATGGGACAGAGGGATTATTACTTTAATAAAGTAATAATCCATAAAAGAAAAGATTAATTTAGTATGTACTACCAAACAATCAAACTGTCCTGTCACATGTGGAATGTCCAGAAAGGAACAAATGTAACGGGACACAAATCAGTCCTCGATATGATTATGGACTAACAATCGTAGATTGTTTAAGAAAGTTATAAAATATTTAATTACAATGATAATTAAAAATAAAACACTATCTAAAAGAAATCTCCACTGTCTATTGCCTGTACATCATACGCCGTTTTCACTAGTCATGTGGAATTATTAAGCCCGTTGAACGGCAAATTTTATATGTGTCAATTTAAAAATCTTAACGTTAATAGTAACATGCATTTACTTTGTTAAACATCTAAAGAATGTCTTTAGTGTCACCGGACACATGTGAGTTTGATTATATCTTATTATATATATATATATATATATATATATATATATATATATATATATATATATTGAGTCCCCTTCCAGGGAGAATATATTATAAGGAGAATGGGAGAGAACCAACATCTCAACCATCCATTTCATTTTTATATTTTTAACGGTGAGGATTGAAGTAAAATTCAAATGGCATAGCTGTAATTTAAACAAAGATAAAGAGTGTTTTAAACAGGAATCACATGATTGTTGCTCTAGCGATCGTACAGACAACTATACACAGAGCAACTATACACACACAAAGAAACTATACACACACTTGGCTAGAGAGAGAACAGCGAGAAATAGAGACAACGATCTGAAAACACTATCTATCGCCGATTACCGTCGGAGGATCAAAGTTTTCATAATACTCCTCACAAGAAGCTTTATTATCTTTGTTATTCTATCAATATTCTTTTTATTACTCTTTAATCCGTACATTTACCGTTTTGATATGAAATTTTATACATCGTAATAAGATTTAGATTCGTATTCTTCTCTTAATTTGTCTTTTCAGGTCAATTTCAGCTTGAAATTCACATTCGATTATGCTCCTCCGAATAAGTAAGATTCTATAGTAGAATTCACATCTAGTTGTTTGTGTTGTTTATAAATTCTGCGGTAGAATCAAATGATAATATTATATGAGCTTACTAGATCTGACTTTTATAACTTCATTTATAGTTGCATGTGTGTAGTTTTGATTCTACAATAGAAGAAACATTTGTATATTTAATTTATTTGTGTAGATTATTGTTCTAGTACAGAAGCATAATACAATGTGCCAAACTTTTGATTCTACAGTAGAAGCACTATTTGTATTTTGTATTATTTCTTATTTCTATAGTAGGAACATAATTTTATGTGTTGAATTTTTGATTCTACAGTAGAATGTGATACTACTATCGAAGCACAAATTTATGAGTTAAAAGCATAATTTGTTATAAGCATAATTTTATTTGTGTAGTTTCTGATTCTATAGTAGAAACACCATTTGTTTATTTTGTAGTTGTAGATTTTTATTTTAGTTTTTTGATTCTACTATAGAAACATATGTGTATTTGTATGTTTGATTCCATTGTAGAAGCATATGTGAAATTGTGTATTTTTAACTAATAAGGTTTCCACAATAGATACATAATCAATTATCATATTCTGTCATAGAATCAAATTTTGGTTTCGTTGAAGATATGTTTGATTTATTTGGCTAGATTTTATTTGTTTGATTCTAGTGTAGAGCATATTTATGAGTGTAGTTTTCATGAAGTTTTAAGATCGTTGTAGAAATATGAATGTGTTTGATTATCCTTGTTAAGAACAAGTTTAGTGATTAATTTTATTGATATAAAGTATCTCGTGTCTCTCTTCCTCAAGATGTCTTGGGTCTTCTTTCGGCTTCAAAAAGTACACAATCCATTCATGATTGTTAACATTATTATGTTACATTTTGAATCTAGGCAGATATATATGTAATGCTGGTTTTTTATTTGACAATAGAAAAGGGTAGTGCAGTGTATAGGTTTGTCTATATGTGGCATTCTATAACAGGATATTGGGGTGGAGTTAAACCATATGGTGCCGGCTTAGAGCACTATGACAGTGCTCTGGCATACCCTGTTCAGTCTCCTGGTGTACTAGGAAACCAACCTGACATTGTCATGGATAGTCTTTTTGTGCAAGGCCTGGGCCTAGTGCATCCGAAAAAAATATTCACTTTCTTCAGTGAGCTTCATTCTTATCTAGCTTCATGTGGAGTAGATGGAGTGAAAGTGGATGTCCATACCATTATTGAGACTCTTGGTGCTGGTTTTGGGGGAAGAGTTTCTCTTACACACAGCTATATCCAGGCACTTGAAGCCTCTATTGCAGAAAACTTCCCTGATAACGATTGCATTTCTTGTATGAGCCATAATACTGACGAACTGTATAGTGCCAGGAAACTTGCTGTAGGCAGAGCTTCTAATGACTTCTACCCTCGAGACCCTGTTTCTCATACTATACACATTTCGTCAGTGGCTTACAACACTTTGTTCCTTGGAGAATTTATGCAACCTGATTGGGATATGTTCCATGTAAGTAAATCTACATTATGATAAAGACCAATTGGCTTATGTTAAAGATTTATGAAGAATGAAAAGTAGTTGATTATAGGTCTAGCAAAGTTCACCTTGATTTAAGATTTTGTACACTGAAACTATCATGTAATTATTAGAAAGAAAAAAGTTCTGATGATGAAGTCCCTGGAGTGAGATAATGACTATGCATCACATAAGGGCATCACATTATCACATAATGGACTACTTTAATCAGGATTCATTTGACAAAAGGTAGTAGTCTGGCAAAAAAAAAAGAAGTTGAAATTATATTTTGATTGCAGAGTCTTCATCCAGCTGCCGATTATCATGCTGCAGCTCGATCAGTTGGAGGCTACCCAATATATGTGAGGTAAATTAACCTTGGACCTTGATAAATTTATCGAGTTTGTTTATACCTCTGCATCTGAAGTCTAACATGCTTCTATTTTTGCTTCGTAAAGTGACAAGCCTGGAAACCATAACTTCGATATTTTTAGAAAGTTGGTACTTCCTGATGGATCAGTGCTGCGTGCTCATTGCCTGGCAGACCACATCTTGCTTCAAATGTTTTGCAGCTTGCTCAAAATTTGGAATGTAAACAAGTGCAGTGGTGTGGTGGGTATGTTTAATTGTCAAGGGGCAGGTTGGTGCAAGGATGTAAAGAAGATCTGAATCCATGATACCTCTCCGGAAACACTCACTACTACAGTAAAAGTTAATGATATTGACAACATAGATCAAGTTGCTGGTTCATACTGAAATGGAAAAGCAGTAATATATGCTCATAGATGCAAGTTAATTTCAGGATGTGATTTTGTTTTAGAATGGTACTGCATTAGCATGGAGTAGATAAAAGCGTATTCATATCCCAAGTGTGAATTATTTTACGTTTGATGTTTCAGGGGTGCTTACTCAGTTACCAAAAGGCTCTTCAATTCCAGTTACTCTCAAAGTTCTTGAATATGAACTGTTCCACTTATGTCCTCTTCAAGTAAGCATCTCTATGACTGTTCTTTTAAAGATCCGGTATCTAAGTGTGAAGTCTAACTTGGTGATTATACTTATTATTACAGGAGATCGCGTCAAACATTTCTTTTGCGGCAATAGGTTTGCTTGACATATTTAACACCAGCGGGGCTGTAGAGGAGTTTGAAGTCAATCTTGCTACAGAGATGAAATCAGAGCTCCGCAATGATGCACTCTCATCAGAGGAAAAATCAACAACTGCAGTTATCGGACTCAGGGTTAGAGAATGTGGTCGGTTTGGCGCTTATTCATCTCAACCCCCGCTGAAATGCACAGTGGGAAATGTGGACACTGAGTTTACCTATGAAGCTGCTACTGGACTGGTGACCCTGACCATTCCTGTCCCGGAATAGGAGATGTATCGATGGCATATTGAAATTAGTATTTAAACTACTCTATAAGATTATCTGTGGAATGCAGTAGCTTGTAGGAATAAGAATGCAGACTACTTAATAAATTTATATGTCGAATGTTGTAGCTTATAGAAACGAGAATGCACTAAGTGTCATTTTTATAATGTGTATTTTTGTATGGAGTTAAGGTTCCATAGTAGAAAAAATTTGAATTTATAAATGTATTTAGTAGGTCTGATTTGAAATTTTAAGAATTCTAGTATGGACGTAAACTTCTACTGGTAAACATCTACATGCTTGGTAGATATCATTTTTAATGTGTATTGATTTGGCTCGCTGGGATTTGTAAAAATCTTCCGAAGGTGATGTGTTGAAATTTTGGCTACTGTGATTGTTTTACATGAGATTTTTTAAAGTCAGCCATAATTAATTTTCGTAGTTTTTGTGTTCTTTTACAATGTACAGTGGTTTTACAGTAAGTTAATCTTAAAATTTGTATTATGAGAAGTGCGGCAGGAATATGGACTTTGGTGAGAAATGATTTTTGTATCTATCTATATGTGTTTCTGGCTTTGTACTTAAACATGTCATGTTATTAATTTGTGTTGACCTTACTATATTTTTCAATGAAAATGTGGAATCCCTTGACTATAAAGTATTAGATATTTATAAGTCATTTACCAAAATTTAGAAGCCATTACGCTAGGATCAAGCCTCTTGGCAGATATGTGTCCGGATATTTAAATTCATGCCATATTTAAGTCTCATGACTTAAGAAACATGACTAGATTGCTTTCATGCATTACATGGCTATTTTTGTTTATCTTGTAGGCAAGTGAATGAACTAATTAAACTAACAAAAATTTGTCCTTCTAAGTCCTATAACTGTTTATATTAAACGATCTTTGTTTCTGCAGTTGCAGTTAGGGTTCAGTTGATTTCTTTCTTTATGTGTTTTCACAAGCTTCAAGAGAGTAGATAAGAGCAGAAGCACTTCAAGAGAATATATAAGGTCACCTTTTTGCGCATTGAGATAGTAGAGAATCTCATTTTGTGAATTTTCTTGAAGGTTTAATTGGTTAATCTTATGTTGGTGACCCTTGATTGACTAGAGTTAAGCTCGTCGATGGCCTATAATAGTGACTCTGATGGAAGTGGAGTACCTAGAGTGATATATTATATTTATATTTGAATTATTCTATATAATAATCCTTCTTTCGCATTATGACGTTCCATTGTGGAATTTATTTTCTTCTTTATTAAAGTGGGCACATGAGTAATATGATACAACCAAACTTCTTAAGTAAAAGATTTGAAACAGCCAAACTAAAATTGTTGAATAATTAGTATTACCACACTAAATGGTCCAAAAATAAAGAAAATGCCTTGGAATTCGTATAACTAATATTACTGCATTTGAACAGAAACACATCGTCCATAGAATAGGGTACAATTACAAAGTTACATACGAGGGAAATCATTAATGCAAATGAAACAAACATGACACAAACTATTTCTAAGCAAGGTCCCTGATGAAACTATTTCATACTATTTTTTATCCCGAAAGCGGCAACACCTCCACCAAATTGATGAATTGCATATATAACGGACATCTGCGAAGACACGGGCTCACGATCACAATACAAGTACCACTCAACAATAACTAAAGCTCTATCCAGAAAAAAGTCACATGCCAGCTTAACTACCCTTCTTTTATAAATAAATTGAGAAGAAATTTCATAATCAGAACAATCCTTCAACATACCGAAGAGGTCATTGCCATGAATAGAATTACATCTCATAATCAACTTTACCGGAATAATCTTCTTTACACGACAAACAACTAGACTTCAGAAGAATTTACATGAACCTCAACTTTATAATCCTGCGACATTTTTCCAGAAGGTGATAACAGATCATGACACAAAAATAGATCAGTTGCAAGATTAACTACCATAGAATCTTGGCACATCTCTGCAAAATCACTTGGTTTCCGAAAACATTGCCTAACATATGAGAAAATTTATAAAGAACAAATCTAATTACTTCAATTTTAATCTTAACCATATTAACCTTAACTTTTTCACTGGTATATCGTAATGAAAATACCAAAATGGATTCCTTCAATAATAATAAATGATCTTGACGCCTCTGACTATGACTATGGAGCTTGGCAGATGTCCACTAGACCATGTCCACTAGATCATAAATGCGAAGAGTAGAAGTCTTACATGCAACCCCATCACCATCCTCTCCTCTACTTATCACTATTGCTACTTATCACTATTGAGCTACAATTTTACATATTAATGACAACCTTGTTGGTTGCATCTTTGAGAGCAGGCAAACAAAATGATGCATATTTGGTAACAACTTTAACAACAATACATTGTATACTTGTATATCCAACAGGTAAGAAACATATAAACATGTGTAACTTATAATTTTAATTGAAACCTGAATTACAATGTAGCAATAATTATTCTTATATACCATCCAAGTTAAATCAGAAAGTAATAATAGCTAGCCAAATACACTAAAAGTATATTGAATCAAACCTAAATTTGATTAAAAAAATTGAACCATAAGATTAACGTTTATTTTCATCTCTTGACAAATTTCAAATTTAACCTTTAAAGGTATACTATAAAATAAAAATGCCAATAAAAAATTGTTAATCATATTCAATGATAGAATCAAAATTATTGTACTAGAATTAACAAAAATCAAATAAATACTAGTTATATACTATAGTAGAATAAAAAATTTTATAAAACAATTTGACCTTAAGATTGCTACTTCTGAGTCAATTATCTGATTCTTTAGTAGAATAATATTTAAAGCTGATGCACTTTCCTTCTACTTTAGAATCATTTCACGATATTAGAAAAAACAGAATAAAATAGAAAATTACTAGAGAAAATTTAATCCTTACACAGTTGAACAACAAGGTCAACATCTTTCAAAACAAGCAAACAACACCTATAGAAACTTAACAAAAACATAGCATCTAAAATTAAAATTTTAAAATTATAAGGATCAAACTCAAGACAAATATATTACAACAGATCCATGATAAATTTACTAATTCTATTATTTATATATTTAATTTACTATTTTAATTCTATAGCATATGCAGAATTGCAAATTTGGAAAATTGATCATAGTATTAAATTTTCACAGTAGAATCAAAATTATAAGATATAATTTAGTAATGCAACTAATTATTCTATTATAGAATCGATGATTCTATCTAAAAGTTTATAGTAGAATCAAAAAAATAATCACAACATAAAACAAACGTTCACTTCAAATTAAAAAGATCAAACTTGAGATAGACAAATTATGATACTTCTATGAAAGAATTAACTAATTCCACTTCTTATTTATTTATTGCACAATTTGATTCTATAGCAGAACCAAAAATGCAAATTTAAAAAATTGATCATAGTTTTAAGGTCCTAATGTAGAATCAAAACTGTAGGATAAAATCTTGTAATTCAACTAATTATTCTACTATGGAATCAAAAGTTAATCAAAATGTCTATCTAAAAATTTACGGTGAAATCAAAGCATGCAAGAAAATATAAATCAAATAACCAAAGTTCACCTCATATTATATAAGGATAAAAGTCAAAACAAATAAAGTACGATTATTCTAAAATAAAATTAACAAATCAACTAATTACTGATTGATTCTATGGTAGAATTATTAACACCAACACAAAAAGAAAAACCTGATGAAGATTCACTCGCAAGAACATGAACATGATAACATAGCTGATCATGATTCGAAGAAAATACCATAATCTCATATGTAATCACTAATCAACGAGAGAGATCGTGAAATTGGCTTGTATGTAATCGAACTATACATACATCAGCTAAGAACATAAAAGATCCAAATTTTAGTTAATCTCATCCGAATCATACATAAAACTGGTGAAGGTGAGATCGATGTATGATGAAATCGATTGAAAAAAATTGAATGTGTATACATGACCTATAGATACAACCACCGTATCACTTTTGGTTTTTTCCATTTTCCATTTTGTCTATTTTTTAAGTTTTATTTAATTAAAATTGTTGGATTAATTTTAACCGTTAGATTGATGTTTAATTGTAGGGTCCAGATTAATTTAGAGGGTTCTCCCCAATTCTCTATATAAGATAGTTCTCCCTGGAACAATCACCTATATATATTTACTGAAAGTTACTCCTTCCATCCCACATATTTGTTTATATTTAGGTTGTGCACGGAGGTTAAATAAAACTAATAAAGTAGGGGAAAAAGTGAGTTTAGTGATGGAACCAATCAATATTTAATATATATAGTGAGTATAGTAGAGAAAAGTAGTGGAAGTAGTTGATTTTTATATTATAAAAGTTTACTACTTTTGAAAAGTTTAAAAATGTAAAGAATTGGGAGACACATCCCAAAAAAGGAAAGTGTAAAGAATTGATTTAGACTGAGGGAGTAGAATTTATTGAGCATCATTTTTCAAAACATCAATGAGAAAGTGAGGGGGAACAATACCCCACTCTTGGCCAGACATAGAATCAATTGATCTAGCTATTAGATGACCAACTTGATTCGCGAACCTTGTAGTATTAATCTATAATAGAGTATGTATTTATTTTATTTTTAAAACGGAGATAGATGACAAAATATAGAGGGGTTCCGGGAAGTGCTTGAACAAGCAATACATTTTTATATGTTTTTTCTTTTTTTAGCTTAAGCTACTATATGTAGGCATACACACATACCTTCACCCCTCTATTGTAACTACCAATTGATTATACATTAAATGTCATTATGTGAATATAAATATGTAACATACAATATTAATATTCACATAATCAATATTACTATTTGTAACTTGCAAATACATTAGTATTAATGTGTTTTATTCTAATATTTTATTTGATATAATAAGTCAAATATAACATCTCGCACTTGACGTTTTTATCAAATATTCTTCGTGACTCCCACATTTTCTAGAGTCTATAATTCAAATATGAATTTTCACTATTCATTAGAGTTGCATTCCATATTCAATAACTCAAATGTTTCTGAGTCCAATCAAACTAATATGTTTGGCAAATACTTTTACAAAAATGTCTTCTGTTAAAAAATTATAATCTCTAATTGAACATTATCACTTTCACTTCTTGCAACACGTCCATGTTTCTTACTTTCCCAAATTCAACTATACCATAACTCAGTAGGTCTTCCGAAGTTGAATTCTCATTACTTTCAAAATTTGCATCGGAATAACCAATGTCTTCAGGCACGTCTGCCTCAAAACTAATTAGTGGTGCAATTTACGCTTCTAGTACTTCACTATCATATTCACAACCTCTCACCATGATTGATTAGTATTTCTTTCGTATCTATTCACTAGACTAAATAAGTATGCCAAATCAAGTACATCAAACTTCCGATTACTTGCGCATATGATACATTGAGTGATTCTCTTTCTGCATTAATCGTCTCCCAATTACCAATAGAGTTGGTGCCAGACTGCACTACTGCATCATTAACGATTACACATTTCACTCGACTACCTTTTTGGTTCACATTAAATATCAAATTATTTCCTTTTAATTTGAATTTTCTAAACTTATTAGATTTCACCAATATCCTCAACTTTCCTACTAAGTTCCAACTTAGTTCTGTTGAGCATTTTTTTAATATTTTCCAACAACAATATATCATTAACATAACTCCCACTTTTCAAAATACAGACGCAGTTGTCTAATTCATTCTCGGTAAAATATTCTCAATTTCTGCGTTAAACCTTTCGCAATCGGACATACTTTCAATTTAAAATAGACACATTTTATCTCATTTTTCCCTTTCAAAAATCCATATACAACATCTGGATTTTCTATATTGGGGTTGATTACAGAACTCCCACACATGTTTCTTTCAAAATTGACTCAAAATTATCTTTCATGATTTCCTATAATAATTTAGATTCTTGCGATTTGATCGCTTCTATACAAGTAGTCGGATCATTAGGATATCTTACATCCATTTATACCGATAATGCACCATTATATTCTATGCCTATATTCGGATCATTACCATAATTTTGATTTCGATCTACTTAACACATACCTCAATATTAAAAAAAAACTTCATTGTCATAATCACATAGATGACAACTAAATGTATTGTTTTCTTAAATAAAGTTTCTTATTCCTCGGAATATTTCTGAAAATAGCTTTCCTATTTTCAATCATTTAACAAATTTCCGATCATTTCCACTTCTAGGCGGGTGTCAATGATCTTTTTCGTTTCAAGAAACTTGCCCTTATTCCTTTCTCGAGTTCCTCTAACTCAATCATATAGTTGCTTGTCAACAAACTAATATTTCACATGCTCCATATTCTGAGCATCACTTTCTAAATTTTCTTGAAACAATTTATTCCTTAATCTCTGGCCTCATACATTATAATCTGGGCTATTCATATTCACTAAACCAAAAATATATATTATGCTCAATTTCTGAGAATCACTAGAAATTTCCTTAGTACACTACCGTCATTTTCAACGATGATTTCTAGATTTTTCAAGTCACACCCAATTATTATTTACAAATTGTATACTCTTCTTTTTCAGAGTTTCACTATAAATTTCCTCTAGTATAATTCTGTCTATTTCAATAGTAACTTCCAAATTATGATTTAATTCTCATTTTTCGACTCCACACATTACAAATGGTGCTGATTAAATTTCTGCCTTTTAATATTTCAAAAACACAAAATTTATATGTACTAACCATCACCATATTTTGGTAGGTGTTATTTCTCTGGTACAAATTCTATATCCTTCGTCAAACGATCCAATATTACATTCGACTATACCAATAAATTGATGTTTCACTTGCTCTCTATTCCGAGCAATACTGAAATTCTCTTCTAGCACGATGCCGTCTTTTTCAATGGCGGGTTCCAATCCTCGCACAATCCAACAATTAGTCATATAAACTAATAACAAAAACTTGACGAGCAACGTAACCAGAAAATATCAAATTGCCAAAACAAAAACAAATTGATTCAACTATTATCAAATATCGAATATAACCATAATAAAAGCGAATGAAAAAAGCAAATTGTTATGAAACAGTCAGACCATAGATACACAAAAAACCAGGCAAAACAAAAATGACAAAAAAACAAACTATATAAAACTGCCTAAAAATCAACCGCACAAATACCAATATAAAGCTAATTAAATGAATAACAAATAAGGATGGTAACCTTCTAAAAAAGAAGATAAAGACTAATAGACATGACAACAACTTTTTAAGTGTCGGCACGACACGCCATCCCAATACGGTCATCAGCGCATCGCCTCTCACCCTGGCAGGACGGGCCGACATGACAACAACTTAATTACTAGAAATATAAACAATATTTTACCTAATAAAAATATATAGTTTCCAGTTAAAAATCTCTGGCCCTCAATAATAGACAATAAAAATCAGATCACATGAACTGAAACAAGAGACAATCTAAAAAATTTACCCAATCTATTTAACCAAAAAAACACAAAACGTAAGCCAACAACAATACAGAACAAAACAAAATATAAGAAATCTATACTCTTTATTAATAAGCAAAACAATGTGAAAATGGTGCGCGGTACTAAAAAGTACCAAAGTACCGAAGTACCAAATTTGGTTATCACTTGACCCGGGTTCAATTCCTCACAACTACATAATTATACAAGATTTATTTACTTTAAATTCTTTGGCTTCATCCAGGGTTCGATTCCTTACAACTACGTAATTATACAAGATTTATTTATACTCTTTATTAATAAGCAAAACAATGTGAAAATGGTGCGCGGTACTAAAAAGTACCAAAGTACCGAAGTACCAAATTTGGTTATCACTTGACCCGGGTTCAATTCCTCACAACTACATAATTATACAAGATTTATTTACTTTAAATTCTTTGGCTTCATCCAGAGTTCGATTCCTTACAACTACGTAATTATACAAGATTTATTTATTTACTTTAAATTCAAGTACCAAAGTACCAAATTTGGTTATCACTTGACCCGGGTTCAATTCCTCACAACTACATAATTATACAAGATTTAATTAATTTAAATTCTTTGGCTTCATCCAGGGTTCGATTCCTTACAACTACGTAATTATACAAGATTTATTTATTTACTTTAAATTCAATAATTTCATGGAGCGTTAGATTCTTTACAGCTACGTAATCTTACAAGATTTATTTATTTAATTTAATTTAATTAGCTTTATGCACGGTTCGATTGTCTATAACTACAGAATTAAATAGTTATTTATTTATTATATATTTTTATCATTCAATTCTCGAAAAATACATTTTTAAAAAATATTCATTAATAATTTATTAATACTAATATTTTAATGTCGACTC
Source organism: Heracleum sosnowskyi (assembly GCA_030848705.1). NCBI lineage: Eukaryota > Viridiplantae > Streptophyta > Magnoliopsida > Apiales > Apiaceae > Heracleum > Heracleum sosnowskyi. The sequence goes on from CM061245.1 coordinate 106,886,688, forward strand.
ATGCTCGGCCCGTGCTTGGCACGGGTTATAAGCTAGTATTTGATTAATAAAGAAAAGGACAAAAAGAAACCAACTAAGATAAAGCCTAGTAAAAGCAAATAATACTGTATTAGCATATGAACACGCAACCCAAGGAATCTAATACAAAAACAAGAACAATGATAAGTAATATAAAATATCTAATCATGCACTATAAGGTGGATATAGTTCCAACTTTCAAACAGTCGAGATGAATTTAGCCTGCAAAAAACAAAAAACCAGAAACCAGGAGTGGCTCGGAACGCAAGAACAAAAGACAACACTGCTTTGAACAGGTCCAACAACCTAGCTCTGATACCAATGTAGTATTAATCTATAATAGAGTATGTATTTCTATTTTTTTTTTTGAAAAGGAGAGAGATGACAAAATATAGAGGGTTCCGGGAAGTGCTTGAACAAACAATACATTTTTTTTTCTTTTTTAGCTTAAGCTACTATATGTAGGCATACACACATACCTCCATCCCTCTATTGTAACGGTCCATTGATTATACATTAAATGTCATTATGTGAATATAAATATGTAACATACAATATTAATATTCACAAAATCAATATTATTATTTGTAACTTGCAAATACATTAGTATTAGTGTATTTTATTCTAATATTATATTTGATATAATAAGTCAAATATAATAGACCTTCTAACGAAATTAACACTATAGTTTCCTAGTTCCTTCATTAGGAATTTACAATCACCTATAATCCACCCAATCATAGAATCTGACTCTTCTTCATTCTGAATAGCATAGACTAAAAGTTGTGAGTCGGACTCCAATAGTACATCCCTGTGGCTCTTGTCTTTCAACCAACTGAGCGCTTTTCTGCAGCTTAAGGCTTCGGCTGTCAATGGATCTTGGGTATAATTCAAAGCACCATTCTTGGTAGCAAGCATAGAGCCAACAGAATCGCGTATCACTAATCCATATCCATCATTATTCCTATTTGGGAAAACGGCAGCATCTATGTTACATTTTATCCTACCTTCTGTTGGGGGTGTCCATCTGTCAAGCATTGTAGTGTTTGAAGCTTTACAACTAGTCCAGAGAGCTTGAGCTTGATTCCATTCCTTAAAAAATGTAACTGTGTTATTAAAAAGTACTAGTGTCGGGAAACAAGAATCTTTCCAGACTTTGCGATTACGATTATTCCATAACGTCCAGCATAACATAGCAGCCATGTTGATGTCCTCTTTATTATTATTTCAGATAATATAGTTCCAAAATTCGAAGAAGCTCACAAATAAGCTACTATGATCTCCCACATTCGACATGCTCCAAACAGATTTAGCCACAGAACATGCAACAAAGACATGGTATTCATCCTCAACATTAGATGAGCGACAAAAAACGTTTACCTGAACATGTCTTTGATATAGTGCTGCCAGCATAGGTAAATAGTGACTGAGAGCGCACCAAATTAGGTTCTTCACTTTTGGAGGGACAACTAAATTCCAGATATTATTCCATATAGTGGTATCAGCATTAGTTGTTAAAGATCTGGACAACTCCATTTGTCTTCTATAACCACTTTTTACTGTGTATTTCCTAAGTGGGATTTATTTTATCAGTTCTCTATCTCTACTCGAAAATAAGTATAACAGAATGTTATCGTCCCACGTATGACTCTCATCTCATTTTAATATTGCCACGGAGGCTGTTTCAAGCCCCGACGAAGGTCTGGATTCAACATAAGGATTAATATCGTCCCAGAGCCATGGTTCATTCCATATGTTTATAGTTCTCCTGTACCAACTAGTCGACAAGCTCCATCTTTCACCAAGTCACGTGCATCCAATATACTCCGTCAAATAAAACTCAGATTATTATTCAACTTTGCTTCTAAAAAGTGAGAATGAGGGTAATATCTTGCCTTGTACAGTCATGCCATTAAAGAGTTGTTACATGTTAAGAGACGCCACCCTTGTTTTTTCAGAAGAGAGATATTAAAACAATGGAGTTTCTTGAATCCCATTCCCCCATGAGACTTCGGAATGCATAATCGGTCCCATGATTTCCACCTAATCTCTTTACTTTCTTCCCCATTCGTACCCTACCAAAATGAGTTCATCATCCTTTCTATCTCCGCACATAACAACTCAGGTAGAAGAAACAAGGTCATTGCATATGATGGCATAGACTGAATAACATATTTCAGCAACACTTCTTTACCTGCCCTGGATAAGGAATTTGATTTCCAATACTGAATCTTAGTTCTTATACGGTTTTTAATTTAGTTGAAAATTTGCACTTTGCTTCTTCCAATCAATGAAGGCAACCCTAGGTACTTTCCCTGCTCTACATTCATTGTTACACCAAAACAAGCTCTTACATTCATTGTTACACCAAAACAAGCTCTTAATTCTTGACGAGTGTAAGAAGAGCAATTTTTGCTGAAGGAGATACCATACTTATCAAAATTTATTTGTTGACAAGATGCTAGTTCATATTGCTGCAAATAGTACTTTATCGCCTCACTCTCTGCTTTGGTTGCTTTAAAGAACAAGTAACTATCATCGGCAAAAAACAAGTGGGAGATCAGAGGTGCATATCTTGCAACCCTACAGCCATGAATTAACCCCGTATTTTCCAGCTTTGAAAGATACATTGATAAGTCCTTTGCGCAAATTAAAAACAGGTACGGGAAAATATGATCTCCCTGCCTGAGACCCCGTTGAGGTTTGATAGGCCCCACTACATGCCCATCATGAACAATGTGATATCTTGCTTTGCAAACACATTGCATAACCATATTAACCCACCTAGTTGAGAAACCAAGTTTGTACATCATCTACCTCAAAAATTCCCATTCCACTCGATCATATGCCTTGGCCATATCCATCTTGAGGGCTGCATATCCTACTTTACCCTGCGTTTTCCTATGAAGGTAGTGATTAAGTTCAACATTACGTTATCTGAAATTAACCTTCCTGGAATAAAGGCACTCTGAGATTTGAGATGATTGTAGGCAAAACATATTTCAATCTATTTGCGATAAATTTGGAAACAACTTTGTAGATAACATTGCATAATGCTATAGGACGTAGATCAAAGACTTTCTCTACATTAGCTTTCTTGGGGATTAAAACCAAAGTGGTATCAATTATGTCGTCCGGAAGCTCTCCATAATTGAGCCATTGAATACCACATCCCAATACTTTTGATAAAAATACGGGTTAAAACCGCCAGGACCTGGGCTTTTGTCTGGGTGCATTGAAAAAACAACATTTTTAATCTCATCGGGAGTAAAAGGACTTGGTAAATATTGTCATTTTGAGCCGCATAGATCCGTGACTCCACATTATTTACTATATTGTCAGTATTGCATCCGTTTGTTTTAAACAGATTAGTGAAGCAATGATATAAAATCATATCCAAACCTGAGATCCAATCCTTCCATTCCCCATTATCATCTTTAAGTTGCCTGACTTGATTATTTTTCTTACGACTAGTAGCAGCCTGATGAAAATATTTAGAGTTGGAATCACCTGATTTTAACCATAATTGCTTCGAGCATTGTCTCCAGTAATCTTCCTATTGTGAAATCAAAGTGTTAAGTTTACATCTTGTATTCAAAAATTTTGTCTGGGAATGAGTATCCATCTTGTTCTTTAAGCGTTTAAGGCAAATTCGACAATTTGCGATTTTATCCCGAAATTGGGCTCGCATTTGCTCGCCCCACATCATAAGAATCTCACCACAACACCGTAAGCGTCCCTAAATATCCACCAGATTATTTCCGTCCCAACCTTTGGTTACTTGATCTCGACAACCTTCCTCACGCGCCCATGAGTTTTCAAACCGAAACTTTTTTACCAATCTCGTAACACTTTGATTTACGAACAAGAACAACACTGTGTGGTCAGAACAAGGAGCATCCTCATTTATTACAGTAGCTGAAGAAAACATAGAATGCCAAGTTAATGATGCTAGAGTTCTATCCAGTTTTTCTTCCAAAGAATTATTGGATCCCCTCCCCTTCTCCCGTGTAAATGGATGTCCAATCATCTTCACTTCAGACAATCCACTAAAAGAAATCACTTCCTCAAATCCCTCTAATAACGACGATGGATGTCTATTTCCCCCTCATTTTTCTGACTGAAAAATAAGATCATTAAAATCACCTATAATAACCCAAGGTAAGGATGACATATTACACAAGTTTCTTATAAGGTTCCGAGATTAACTTAAAACCGTTTAAATTTAAATTTATTATATTTTTTATATTTTAATATGAATAAAGGGGATCTAAAGTTACCTTTAGGAAATTTTCCTAAAGTTAACATAGTTTAGGTGCGGTCCTTACTTATTTATTTTAAAACCTATTTTAATACTCTATTTAATAAATAATAAAATAATATAAAAATACTAACTAGCTGATTGCCTATTTACCTTTTATATTAAAAAAAAATTTAACAAAATCTACTTCTTTTCCAAAAGTATCACGACAATTACCTTTAAATTAAAACATATTTTCTTTTATATTTGTTATAACTAAAATCTCTATTTTTCGAAAATATGAGGTGCAATCCTTACTTATTTATTTTAAAACCTATTTTAATACTCTATTTAATAAATAATAAAATAATATAAAAATAGTAACTAACTAGTTGCTTTTTATAGTTAAAACATTTTTCCTAACAAAATCTACTTTTTTCCAAAAATATCACGGACAATTACCTTTAAATTAAAATATATTACATTTTATATTTGTTATCACTAAAATCTCTCTTTTCCAAAAATATCAAGTGCAACCCTTACTTATATATTTTATAACCTATTTTAATACTTTTAATTAATTAAAAAAACTTACCTATTTTAACAAGTCAGCATATTTTTTTAACAAATACAATTAATATAATTAAAACACATCAAAAAATATTACGGGCAGTTACTTTTTTTTTTAAATTAAAACATGTTAGCTTTTCTACGTGTCCTTATTAAAAAAACATACTTATTTTAACATGTCAACGTATTTTTTAATAAATACAATTAATATAATTAAAACACTTCTAAAAATATCACGGGCAATTACTGCTTTTTAATTAAAACATGTTAGATTTTCTATATGTCATTATTATTAATATTATTTTCTTATAAAATAATATTAACAATACCTCATTTATCTTCCTCAACCTCATCTGTGTTTTCTTTATATTTTTTTATGTTTCAATTAATATTTAAGTTTCTCATTTTGTAATTTATCATATTAATTTTTATTTTTATTTTAATATTTTCCGTTCACATTAAATTTTTTAGTCTATTATTTTTTAATGCTCGCGTCTTGCACGGGTTATAGGCTAGTATATTATTAAAGCCGAAATATTGAAAGTTTTGGTTTTCGGTTTTCGGTCATTTGTTTTATTTAATAAATAATAAAATAATATAAAAATAGTAACTAGTTGATCGCCTTTTATAATTAAAACACTTTTTTTAACAAAACCTATTCCTTTTCAAAAAATATCACGGGCAATTACCTTTTATATTTCGCAGACAATTACCTTTAACTTAAAATATATTACCTTTTATATTTGTTCTCACTAAAATCTCTCATTTCCAAAAATATCAGGTGCAACTCTTACTTATTTATTTTAAAAATTATTTTAATGTTTTTAATTATTTAAAAAATCTTACACATTTTATTGAACAAATACAATTAATATAATTAAAACACTTCCAAAAATATCACGGACAATTAATTTTTTTAATTAAAACATGTTAGTTTTCTATTTGTCCTTATTATTAATATTATTCCAAAAATATCATGGGCAAATTACCTTTAAATTAAAACATATTACCTTTTATATCTGTTCTCACTAAAATCTCTCTTTTCCAAAGATATCGGGTTCAACCCTTACTTATTTATTTTAAAATCTATTTTAATACTTTTTATTATTAAAAAAAACTTATTTATTTTAACATGCCAACATATTTTTTTTACAAATAAAATTAATATAATTAAAACACTTCTAAAAATATCACCGGTAATTACTTTTTTTAATTAAAACATGTTAATTTTTCTATTTGTCCTTACTATTAATATTATTTTAATAAATAATAAAATAATATTAATAATGTCCCATTTATCTTCCTCTGCCCCATTTGTATTATTTATTTATATTTTCTATGTTCCAATTAATATTTAAGTTTCCTATTTTATAATTTATCATATTTATTTTTATTCTTTATTTAATATTTTCCATTTCCATTAATTTTTTTAGTTTGTCATTTTTTAATCACCTTTGATGGCCCGTGCATTGAAAGTTTTGGTTTTTGTTTTTTGGTTTTCGGTCATTTATTTTAGTTAATAAATAATAAAATAATATAAAAATAGTAACTAGTTGATCGCCTTTAATAATTAAAACACTTTTTTCTAACAAAATCTACCCTTTTTCCCAAAATATCACGGGCAATTACCTTTAAATTAAAACATATTACCTTTTATATTTATTCTCACTAAAATCTCTGTTTTCCAAAAATATTAGGTGCAAACCTTACTAATTTCTTTTAAAATATATTTTAATACTTTTAATTATTTTAAAAAAACTTACCTATTTTAACATGCCAACGTATTTGTTTAACAAATACAATTAATATTACTAGCATTTTAACCGTGCTACGCACCGAAAACACAATTTCAGACAATCTAAAATAGTTATAAAAACATATATGAGCGTTTAAAAATAACTTATTTTCTTTTTTTTTCCCAAATAATTTAACGATGTTACTTTTACGGAAAGTTCGGTTCAATATGGTCCTATCTTAAAGACCATGGAGAATATAATAAAAACATAATTATTAATAGAATTTTTAAACTAACCATGGTTAGTAAAATAAGATGAGAATGTTAAATAAGGAAAACTCTTAATATAATACGATTGGTCTAAAATTTAGGGGTGAGCTTGGTCCTAAAATAATTCATAATTTTCTGATTGGTTAACGCACTTTAACTGCATACCTAGGTAGACTCAGGTATTATAATAAAAGGATTTTAATAAATAATAAAATAATATCAATAATGCACCATTTATCTTCCTCAGCCCCATTTGTATTCTTTATTTATTTTCTCTATGTTCCAATTAATATTTAAGTTTCTCATTTTATAATTTATCACATTGTTTTTTGTTCTTTATTTAATATTTTTCGTTCCCATTAATTTTTTTAGTTTGTAATTTTTTAATCTCCTTTGATGGTCGGTGTCTTACACGGGTTATAGGCTAGTGCACTTAGAACACAATTACAAGTAATTAAGGTGGTGTTAAACACAATTAAAATCAAAATTTAATGTTAAATCTATTATATATATAATACAACAACATAAGGGTTTGATAAACAATTTAAATCGAACTGACCATTTTACCCTTCTTTCCTTTACATCATGTCAGAGTTATTTTGGTATTTTAGTATCACTATATTAATTACATAATATTAATTGTAGCAAAATTGATATACATACATACATGCATATATATATATATATATATATATATATATATATATATATATATATATATATATATATATATATATTATATTATCTGACCATATTCGCTAACAAATATTATATTTAATTATACTATTATTTAGATTCAATTTAAATATTTACAAATTAAAAATTAAAAAAAATTATTTGAGTGAAATTTATATATTAAGCATGCATGTGCATTGCAATTTTTTATACCTCTAATAAATCAAACTATAAATAGTCTATCATATTTTTAAGTATTATATTTGTATGACACAAATACGTCCAAATCAACACAAAGATAACAAAAAAAAAACCATTTCATGTATATAAGTATAGGGTCATGTTTCTTGTAGAACACATATGCTAAGAACTCTTAGAACTTGTTAGAAATGAATACTACTAGAAACTAGACAGAGGGGGGGGGGGGGGGTGAATGGATAGTTTGATATATTTTTCGATTCTTGAAACTAAGTAACAGACTGTATATGATTATGATATGTAATATGCAGAAAGTAAATAACACACACAATCACTTTAATCTACTTTGTATAAGCAAATTAAATACTACAGCTTTCCAAGAAATTCACAATAGAATTTCTGGCTTCTAAACAAGAACAGTTTGAACTTGCTTGCTTACAGAGAAAAGAGCTTAGCAAATAACTATGTGTATCTCTCTTACAGCTAACAATAGGATGTGCATGATATATATAAGCCCTATACAAACTAGTGCACACACCTATTTTTACACAGTTACCCCTTGCTGAAAGTCCAACTTGTCCTGCCATAAGACGTTAACTGTGTCAGGAAGGACCACCTGCTTTTCGGAGTCTTTCCCGTTTCTGTAGCTGCTTGTCTCTTATCTTTCTCTCCAAGTTTAGCTGTAGATTTGCCATATGTTCTTTGGACCACCTTGCCAGAATAAATGCTTCAGTATTTGTCTCTTTTGATTCTTGATTCTGTACCTTGATTTGTCTTGTTGTAAACGGCTAAGTGTTGAGATCGTGAACTCCACTTTATTCCTGACTTCGCGATCTCCCTTGTGAGGACTACGCGATATAGCCTTTGAAGACTTTGCGACATAGGTCATTTGAAGACTATGCGACATAGGTCATTTGACGACTATGCGACATAGGGATTCTGAGGACTTCACGATCTAGGCTTTTTTGACTTTGCTGACTTCAACACTTCACGACATGTGTCTTGAGGACTTCTCGACATAGTACAAAATGGACTATGCGATATAGTACTTCACGACATGGATATTGGTGACTTCACGACATAGCTTTCTTCTGACTTTGCTATATAATGCCTTAGACAAATTTCTGCAACTTATTTCTTCATAGCCTTATTTATCTCTATCCTGCTGCATGAACACTTCTGAACTTCTACCAGGATAATTATTCAATGGCCTATATACAATCTAGATGCAAGAAACTTTACTAAGCTCATTATAACTTTGAGCATACATGGTCAAGCTAATGTTCATGAGAACAAGACAAGTACATTTAGAGACCTATACTACATCCCAGTGATAGAACTCACTAGGTCATGTAATGTGACATAGTTACAAAGTGTAGGCTTGTTAATAGTGGTGTTCAGACATGTCTTGAGCCTAACAATCTCCCCCAAATTGTGAGTAAGACCCTTAGGCACAATTTCATGTCTGATAACAAGCCTAACTAACATAAAAGGAAATTTAGTAACAGAGAGAACAATTCATGAACATTTAGATCAGAAATTTGATTTCATAGAAAAATTGAAAGCTTACAGATTACTTTTGTTGCTCAGCAGCTTCAGCTTCCAATTGCTTCTCTAGCAAATCATCATATATCTTATTTTTCCTTATCTCTTCTTTTCTCTTCATGTCTATGATGGCTTCTTGAAGTTCTTCTCTTGCAATCAGTTCTTCAATGAGAGGTGAGCCTTTCAAATCATCAATTGCAGCCTTGAGTGCACTCTCTACATAGGAATCAAGAAACTCCATCCTTATTTTGCTTTGACCTCCATGTGAGTTTTTGTACTCCACAATGTAAGGATTTTGCTTGACCCTGCACATCCCTTTCTGCCTTAGCTCCTTAGCCCTCTTTTCCATCTCAGCCATTTCTTTCTCTCTCTGTATGTTTTTCTCTTCATTCTCTTTCCTCATGTTTTCTTCATAATCAGCATGCATCTTTAAGTACCTGGCAATATCTATCTTCCATGTTCTTTCTTCTTTTTCTTCAAAATTCAGTAAGGCATTTATCCTTTCAAGCTCATACTTATAGAAATATTGCCAGCTTCCTTGCTTCATTATCCTTTCTCTTCCATCAGTGTACTTGATCTCTAGATGATCCAACTTCACTTTGACTTCAAAGATCCTTTGAGCCCTCAAAAATGCTAGGGCATCTTCATCATAGTCCTCATCTAGTGGAAGCACATTGATGCCAATAACATTTGTGAGTTTTCCAGTCTTCTTTGTTATCCTTATCCTTTTGGGTACACTCTTGATCTTCAAATGCTTCACAAGAGATACCTTTCTGGAACAAGGAGAATTAGTCTTCAGTGCCACATCACTTGGAAGTAGCTTCATTCCTTTCCCCTTCATCCACTGTAACACTCCACTAGCTGTAACTTTGTGGAAGTGTTTTCTTGAAATTACTTTAGTGGCTTCATCTTTCTTCTGTGGCAATTCAGGTTCAGAAGTCATGGATAATGATTTTGGAGGATCATTGCTAACAGTACCCACCCTAGACTTAGAGTCTTGTGTTGTGGTTAAAGTACTGCTGGCAATGTCCTTGACTTGCTGAATTCCACTTCTTGTTTTCCTGGTCGTTTCCTTTGTCCCTTTTGAGTCCCTCTTGTCATCACCAGCATCTTTTGATTTCTTTTGATATTTGCTCCTGCTGCTCTCACTAGATCCATCCTTATTTCTCCTTGTCTGAGATCTCCTTTCATAGGTTTTCTCCTCATCATCATCCTCCCCATCCTTCTTTTTGCTCTTTTCTTTGACAGATTCAGGAATGACTCCATGAATCAGAAAAGATTGTAGAGTTCGAATCATCTCTAGTTCCTCAGCTGTCCTAGCTCCTCTCTTAGCTCTCAGCATTTGCAGCACCTGGTTGATCTTTGCATTGTTCTTCATTAAAAGGTCTGAGGGAATTACTAGTTGGTCAATACTACTGTCTTGAGATAGGCTTTGGTAAATTATTGTCCTTGGCTTGGATATAACCTCAGGCAATCTTTTATTCTGGTCCATCTTCAAGTCATTATAAAGACTTTCATTGTTCATCCCATGCTTTTCAATCAACTCCAGAATGATTGACAGCTCAGTAAATCTCAGTTTCTCTAGAGTTTGAAAAGCTAGGTGCCACAAGCAGTTGTCCTTGCACACCATGATTATCTCTCTTAGATGGACATCCTTGATTTTCCTTACTGCCACTGTGAAATACTTGATGCTTTCCTTGATCTTCTGTCTGTACATCCTTGCATCTCCTTGAGCACTGCTGTAGATGGCTTTCAGAAACTCCAGAAAGGCCTCATTATGATAGATGTTTGAGTTGGCAACTTCCTGTAGCTTGGCCTCTATGATTATATCAGCTTTGACAGGTTTAGCATTGGAAGTAGGTTGAGTAGGTTGAGGATTTGAGATATCTTTAGGCATTGTTGATGGATAGTAGGTGGTTGAGATTGTGCTCTTCTGACCTTCTGCACTTATGACCTCTACAGGGGGAAGAATGATTGGCTTTATGGTTTCTTCAATTAGTATGCCCTTGCCCTTATGCTTTGACTGCTTGGCAGGTACTCCCCCTCTTTGTTTCAGAATGACCTCCTTTTGTTTCTCCCCCTTAGGCTTGGGATCAGACAAGATGACTTGAGCTTCCCCAGGGATAGGCAGGTTCATTTGTTTCATCATTGAAGTCAGCATCTGTTGTTGCACCAGCAGGATATTGGAGGTGTTGTTGCCTTGGTCATCCAGTTTGTCATTGAGCTGTTTTAGAGAGTTGGCAAGCTCCTTGTTTTCATCTTTCAGAGAGGCCACTTCTCTTTCAAGACCATCCACCTTTGAGAATAGCTGTTGAGACTTGAAAGAATTGAGAGATTGCTCCTTGAGCTTGGCAAAGTCAAATTTGGAGATGGTTGACAGAGGGACCTCATCCACCAATTTGTCACCATACTGATTCTTCCAAATTACATTCAGCATTGCATTTGAGTTGATATTGGCCTTGACTTGATTTTCCAGGGTTGTAGCCAGCTTCCTGATGTTGTCTGTGACCATGGCCAGAGAGAGGTCCATCATGCTTACAGTAGAGTTTGTCTTCTGGATTTCTTTAAGGATGCCTTCCACCTTGGGAAAATCAGAGAGATATGAATTTCTGAGCTGAGTGAGGGATCTGTCTGTCGCCTCCTGGATAGAAGAAATCTCTGATTGAAGCCCTTTCCCAAGATAGTGCAAAGCCTTTAATTGATTCCTGTAGACATCATTAACAGCATCATAGATAGCAGCAGGAGAGAGATCCTTTGCATTGGAGCCCAGAGAAGTTAGGTATTCTTCTCTTAGAAAAGCTAGGGCATCCTTGAGCTTGAGAGTCCTCTTAGCATCCAACCAGGCATCCACATTTCCCTCTGGTTCAGCTGCATCCACTATCTTCTCCTGCTGAGCTTCAACATCCTCCTTGTGGCAGAGTAAAATGGCTTCATAATCAGCATTTGGGAGATTTGAGGTGAGGAGATGTTGAGCTATCTTTGAGAACTCATCAATCTGTGCCACATGGAGATCTTGTATGGCTTCTTCTGTCATTGTGGAAGGCACAGATGATGATCCTGAAGGCCTGTCATGGTGCACAGGCTTCAGCCATTCTGACATTGTGGCCTGAGCCAAGTGAGAGCTAGTGCTAGGCACTTCATGAGATGTAGGATTTTGAGTCTCCTCCAGCCTTGGAATGGCTGTAGGGTCTAATGTTGTCTCCATTGAAATGGGATGTGTTACAACATTAGCCCTATTTGTCTGTGAAGACAGTTCCACATCCCTAAGGATGGGAGAATTTGGCATAGAGTCTCCAGTGAAAACTGGTGAATCCTCCATGTTTTTGTTGGTGTCATTAGGATATGCCCCAGCATGCATTCCCTGTCCAACTAGATGTGGGTCCTGGGTGGTGAGCATAGTGTCATGCACCATGTCACTTGAAATTGGCTCAATCACAGGAGAGAATTGTGATTGATCAAAGGCAAGATTGTCATTGGAATGACTCTCTTGTTCAGAAGAAATTTTTTATGGAAGAATCTGAGAGAGAAGTGGGGTTTAGATTAGATTGTGGCAACTCCCCCTGAGAAATAGGAGGAGTTTCAACAGTGATGTGCTCTCCACTCTGTGTATGATCAGCCTTATCACTCCTAGGGTCAAGAGTGAGTTCTTGACCCTGTGCAGACTCTGTACAGGGTACAGTGGGGAGACTGCTCTTTTCAATGCCAATGACCTGTTGAGAGGCCATGGACAGTAACAGGTGTACCCCTTTTTCCACATCTGAATCCTGTTGGGAGGATCCAGTGGTAGGTTTGGATTTGGATTTCTTACTTTGTCTGGTGAGAGGTGACTCAGGATTCTCACTAGCTATCTCTACAGATTCATTTATCACTGCTAGGGCTCTCTTCTTTGACTTCTTTTTAGTAACACCAATCTTTTGAGAGATTGATGCACTTGGCTGCCTAACTTCTATGGTACTGTTTACAGTGGGGTTGCTGGATGGGATGGGAAGGCTGGGGTTAGACTGTGTAGCTCCTTCAGTCTCAGCCTCCCCTGTCTAGGAAAGTGCATGGTATATTGGCTTATCAAGTGGATAAGACTCAAATGTGTCCTGCATATGCTTGGTCACACTTAGAATCACATCCACTTGATTCCTTGTGTCCAATGAGCCAAATAGAACTTTGGACATGGACTTGGAATAAGCCATTTTAGTTTTATCTATACCCTCTAATTCATGGACATTTGCATCAAGAAAATTTAAAATTACTTGAAGGAAACGAGGGTAAAAGATGTCATTACCTCTACCACGAACAGTCCTGCCTAGCCTCTGAGCCAATTCTTTGAGAATTATGGCTCCCACATTGATCTCCTGGTTGTTGGCCAAGGAGTAGGCTAGCTTCACAGCAATGTGACTGATATGGTCCCATCCTGTCTTCCTGCAGAGAAACACCTTCTGGAGTGCGTCAAACAGAAATGACCACTCCCTTCTCACAAACTTCTTATTTAGCTTTCCAGTATCTATCTCTTCAGCATACCGAATGAAGGTCATGAAATCTACGATTTGAGCATCTGTAGCTTCTTGGTCATGACCCTCAACCTTGAACCCCAAAGCTTCATTGATTTCCCTTTCACCAAACTGAAAGTGTTTGCCTCCAATTGAACAACTAACCTCCTGGAATGAGGTTCCATCTTCCCTAGCCATTGTTGATACCAACGCCGTTCTCCAGAATCCTTCCAACACATCGACATACAAGGTAGGGTTCAGGGTTAGGGCTTGGCTTAGGTAGGAAGTGTTCAAGAACCGTACAAAACACTTGTACCTTGGGTTAGCCTCAGCCTCAGAGGGAATGGTGAGAAGATTGGTTTCTTTGGGAATGGTTAAAGGGATAGAGGATGATACTGTTTGAGATTTGGGTGCCATTTCGAGAGAGAGAGAGTGAAAAAGAGAGTAGAGAATTTGTGCTTAGGTTTGAGAGTTTGAGAGCAATAGACAAGATGAAAAGTTGTGAACGGTTAGAAAAGGGTATTTATATGATAGAGACACTGCGATATGGAGTTATGAATTTGTACAGTCTATTTGTATGTCGCGAAGTCAAAAATGGCTTGTACCGCAAAGTCTTGCACAGTATATCGCATAGTCTCAGAAATGAACTATGTCGCAAAGTCCTCAAGATGAAAGGATCGGGAAGACTTTGCGATATAGTAGAAATACCCTGTCTAAAGCTCTCTTTTAGGAATATCAAGCAAATTGTCAGACTTTTATCACATTTTGAAATAAAATTAATTTAAATCAAAATTCTGTCAAATGTGGAGACTTGTCGATATAGTTATTCTAAGTCGCGAAGTCATAAAATGAACTATGTCGCAAAGTCTCACAATCTCAACAGTTTGCGATATAAGTCTGTTTTATTTGAACTGTGTCGTGAACTCTGAAAATCATCTATATCGAGATGTCTCAAAAGCTCACAACTTTACTAACAAATGATTTTGAAAAATTTGCAGTAAAATACTGAAATATTTATAAATCATATCTCAGCTAATTTTCACTCCAAACAAATAGAGCATTTAAATACAGTGAAAATTTACTGCTGCAACAATTTACTGGCATACTTACTTAGAGCAACTAAATGAAGGATTGAGCATTCCAATTTCACTCACAAGTCTGTTGAAGACTGCTTCATTCAGAGGTTTAGTAAATATGTCAGCTAATTGTTTCTCAGTGGGAACATAAGAGACTTCTATGGTAGCATTTGCAGCATGTTCCCTAATGAAATGCTACCTGATCTCAATGTGCTTTGTAGTAGAGTGATTAACCGGATTGGCAACTATGGATATTGCACTAGTATTATCACACATTAGTGGAATGTGTTCTAACACTAGCCCATAATCCATGAGTTGATTTCTAATCCAAAGCAATTGAGCACAGCAACTTCCAGCAGCAATGTATTCAGCCTCAGCTGTGGATGTTGCTGTGGACTGTTGTTTCTTACTAAACTAGGACACTAACCTTTGACCTAGGAATTGACAGCTTCCAGAGGTGCTCTTCCTGTCAATTCTGCATCCAGCATAATCAGAATCTGTGTAACCAACCAGGTTGAACCCAGTGCCCTTTGGATACCATAGCCCAAGATTAGGAGTCCCCTTCAGATACTTGAAGATTCTTTTGATAGCCATCATGTGAGATTCCTTGGGATCAGACTGGAACCTTGCACAAAGGCATGTGGCTAGAGGTGGCCAGTTGGGCGAGCCGTGCGAGCCGGGCCGGGCTTGTCACGGTTCGGGCTCGGCTCCGGCGAGCACGGAACCGGCACTAAGTATGTACGGGCCGGTTACGAGCCGGGCTTGAATCGGAAAAGGTAAAACCGGAATCGGCACGGCGAGTCGGCGGGCGAACGAGCCGGGCGAATACGGGCGGGTTGGGCGAATACGGGCGGGTTGGGCGAATACGGGCTGGGCGAATACGGCTGGTCTGTCACTCTGCCACGTCTTGAAGAAGCTGCCAGCCTGCCACGTGCCAGACATGCAGGGGTTAGATTTTTTAGAATTTACATTTATGCAAGTTATATTTAATCACATATTACATATTATTTGTAATCTTATAATTTACTTATTAATTTGTTAATTTGTGATAAAAGAGGACGGTACCTCATATAAATTTTATTAATTTTAAAAATATTGTACAAATTATTTGAGAGGACTCCTCTCTAAAAAAAACGGAACAAACCGCATAAACATATAAAAATACAATTCAAATTAAATAAATTTCTAAAGTGCAAAACAAAAAATAACTATCCACTATTTATTGTTGTTCGTGAGTAGTTGATGTGTCAGAATCCGAAGTATTCATTGTCATCCATGGATCTTCTTCGCCATCCGACTTATCTTCTTTTTTTCCTTGTTGTCTTTTTGCAGCTTGATCCCAATCTTTTTTGCAAACACAAATTTTTACAACATCTGGCGAAAACTTGATCTCTTCTCGTCCAACACTCTTCTACCTGCACTAAAAGCGGACTCGGACGCAATTGTAGAAGCGGGGACTACTAAAATATCCTTTACGATTTTTGCTAAAACTGGAAATTGTAACTCATGATTCTTCCACCATGTTAGTATTTCAAAATCATCATTTAACTCATAATGATAAGAAAAAAATTCACGAACCATACTAAAAGCAGAAGAAGGTACGGAAGATGATTCAGAAATTCTAACTTTTTGTTTTTTGCTTAATATAGATGAAATAGTACTATTAAACCTACTAACACTACTACCACTCTTAGGTGGTATAGAACTTTGAATTTTTGGAGCATATATATCTACAAGACGATACAACAAACCTAAACAATTAGTTACATACAATTCATGATTATATGAAACTCCTAACACTTGATAATACTACTCTAACATATTTTCTAAACCGTCTTTTCTAACACCAGGATCAAGAAGACATGCAACACCATAAATATAAGGAAAGTCGGTAAAATATTCGATCCACTTAACTTTCATATCAAAAATAACCTCACTAAAAAATGCATTTTGTTCGTATTCTTTTAAAGTAGTAACAATACTAACACACTCAATAATAACATGATGTACATTTGGTTGATAAACATAAGAAAAAACCGTAGTAGCATGTTCAAAACAAGCAAGTATGTCACGTACCGTAGATGCCAACTCCCAAGCTTGTTCGGTAATAAGTTCATCATCGTGTTGGTGGCTTGGATCTTCATTATATAATTCGGTAATAATTGTCTTATATTGAATTGCATCATTTAATAATTTATAAGTCGAACTCCATCTCGTAGAACAATCGATACCCCACTTCTTTGGCCTTAATCCATTATCTTTACACAATTTTTTGTACTTAGACCTATATGTACCCGCAAAACGTAGATATTTAATTACTTTCCTAATAGGTTCTAATAAATGAGTTAATTGTGAAATTCCTTTTTTGGCCGACAAATTAATTATGTGAGCACAACATCTAACATGTAAAAATACTCCATCTAAAGCTAAAGGAATATCGGGCTTAATATAATCAATGGCTTTTTTATTAGCAGCAGCATTATCTAAAGATATCGTAAATACCTTATTAAACAAATTAAATTCCTTTATTGTATCTAAAATTCTTTGTTTTATGTTATAACCAGTGTGTGACTCATCCATAACATCAAAAGCAATAATTCGTTTTTCTAATAAGTAATCACTAATCCAATGAACCGTAACACAAATATAAGGCTCACCTTGACTCGAACTCCAACAATCACTAGTTAAAGAAACCATACCATCAAAATCACGAAAGTATTCAATTAATTGTGCACGTTGAGCATAATATTGTTTTTGTGTGTGACGTTTAAGTGTGTTCCTAGGTATTTTTCTAAATGCCGGGTTTAGTGAATGTTTAACCATATATTCTAAATTCGGACTCTCGCCGTGGGAAAAAGGTAACTCCTCTAAAGTAACATAGGTAGCAAAATCTTCAACCATTCTATCTCTATTATAAGAGAAAGGCATACCTCCACCGGGGGACGAAGTCATGAAACCACCAATTTGTGTTTGTTGTTGACCTCCACGTGCTTCTCCACTTTCATGACTTGCCTTCGAAATTCCATGAATGTTTTCCAAGTGCCGATTAAGTGTACCCGTACCCGTTCCCTTGGCATAACTAAATGGGGTTTGTTGTCGACCATTTTGTAAACAAAGCAAACAATGAGCTTTAAATCGATTTGGACTATCCGGTATTGCCACCTTATCAAAATATGTCCAAACGTGCGATGATTGTCTCGAACTCGTACCACCTACAAAAATTTACAAAATGAATAAATTAAAAAGGAAATAAAAATAAATTCGAAGGAAACAAATTTTACAAAATAAAAGAAAACAAGATTTTAAAAACAAGATTTTTAAACCAAGATTTTAAAAATAAAAACGAAATATATGAAATATGAATTTTTAAAAAACTATGAACTTTTTAAAAACTAAAATCGAAACAATATTTAAATTTATGAAAATACATAAAATAAAAGCACACAAATTAAATCAACCAAAAAATTATAATTAAAAAAAAATGAAACGTACCTTCTTCGGTGGTAGATCGAGATCGAGGTGGTAGCATAGAGACAGGGGTTGAATCTTGAGACGAAACAGTACCTGTACCTCTTCCTTGTTCCATTTTTTTTTTGTAAAATGTTGTAAAAACAAATAAAATGCAAAATCTTGTATGAATAAATAAAATGTAATACAGAGCAGTAGCAGACTAGCAGTAGAGAAGAATGAGAAAGAAAGCAGTAGCAACAAGCAACTAGCAGGGGAGAGATTGAGATTTTGAGAGAAATTGGTGAGTTAGAAATTTAGAAGACAAAATGTATTTATAGACAAATATGTGTCCGTTGGGGTGGGGGACAGCCGGACAGCAGACAGCAGGTGGCAGCAAGTGGCAACTGTCAAGGCAACGGCTAGAAGACCGTTGGCGAGTGGGCGAGTGGCCGAGCCGTGCGGGCCGGTTCGAGCCGTGCGGGCCGGTTCGGGCGGTCCGAGCCGTGCGGGCCGGTTCGTGCGGTTCGACCGGTTCTGGCGGTTCGGGCGGTTCGGGCCGGTTCGCGGGTTCTGAAAATGGGAATCGTATTCGGCACTGACTACCTTACGAATCGGGCCGAATTATTCGCGGTTCAATCGGGCCGAATAATATCCGAATAAAGTACCGTGCCGGGCTGTGCGAGCTGAATAAACCCGCCCGTTTGGCCACCTCTACATGTGGCAAACATGATGTCTAGCCTGCTAGCTGTGAGATAGAGTAAGGATCCAACCATTCCTCTATAGACCTTGATATCAACTCTCTTCCCTTTCTTGTCTTCATCCAGCTTGATTGCAGTAGACATAGGAGTTTTAGCTGGAGATGACTCTTCTAAACCATATTTCTTTAAAAGATCCTTGACATACTTAGATTGGTTTATAAAGATGCCATCCTCCCTTTGATGTACTTGCAGGCCTAGAAAGTAGGTTAACTCTCCCATCATACTCATCTCATATTTGCTTTGCATCAACTTAGAGAACCTTTCACAGAGTTTTTCATTTGAAGAGCCAAAGATGATATCATCCACATAGATTTGAACAAGAATGATATCATTTCCATGCTTCTTGAAGAATAGGGTTTTGTCAATTGTACCCCTGGTAAATTGATGCTCAAGAAGGAATTGAGATAGAGTTTCATACCAGGCTCTTGGTGCCTGTTTGAGTCCATAGAGTGCCTTGAGCAGTCTATACACAAAGTTTGGGAAGTCTTCACTTTCAAAGCCAGGTGGTTGAGACACATAAACTTCTTCAGCAAGATCACCATTGAGAAATGCACTTTTCACATCCATTTGATACACCTTAAAATCTGAGTGAGCTGCAAAAGCCAGGAAGATTCTGATGGCTTCCAGTCTAGCTACAGGTGCAAATGTCTCATCATAGTCAATGCCTTCCTGCTGACAGTATCCTTTGGCAACCAGTCTTGCTTTGTTTCTTATTACCACTCCTTCTTCATCCATTTTGTTTCTGAACACCCATTTGGTGTCAATAACATTCTTTCCTTTTGGAGGAGGTACTAGTTCCCATACTTTGTTTTTCTCAAATTGATTCAACTCTTCTTGCATGGCAACAATCCAATCAGAATTCTTCAAAGCTTCTTCAATTAATTTAGGTTCCTCTTGTGACAGAAAGCAGCTATACAGACATGTATTTAATGTTGCCCTTCTTGTTCTAACTCCCTCACTAGGATCTCCAATGATTTGATCCCTAGTGTGGGCTCTGTCCCATTTCCTTGTGTGCCCCTGTTCATTTCCTTGATCTGTTCCAAGCTCATTTTGGTTGATAGGTGCATTCTCTTCTTCTCCCCCTGTGTTTGTGAACCCTTGCACAGGTGTTTGAAGAAGATTGTCAACTTCAAGGATTTCATTCTCTAGAACGGTTTGAAGAGGGGGTTCATCTTCACTTTCAGAATCCTCAAGATAACCTTGATTCTCAAATCTCAATGGCACACTGTCTTGATCACTTGTTTTCAGTCCAGGAGTTTTCTTGTCATCAAAGGTAACATCCATGCTTTCCATGACTTTGTGTTGCTCAGGTACAAATATTCTGTATGCTGTCCTTTCCAGAGAGTATCCAATGAAGATACCTTCAAATGCTTTTGCATCAAATTTTCCAACATGCTCAGAGGTATCTTTCATCACAAAGCACTTGCTTCCAAACACATGCAGGTGCTTGAAGGATGCTCTTTTTCCAGTCATTAATGAGTAAGGAGTTTTGTCAGACTTCTTATTGATTAATGTTCTATTTTGCACATAGCATGCTGTGTTAACAGCATCAGCCCAAAAGCTAGTGGGTAGCTTTGCATCCAGCAGCATTGTCCTTGCAGCTTCAATGAGAGTTCTATTCTTTCTCTCAACTAATCCATTTTGTTGAGGTGTTCTAGGAGCTGAGAATTGTTGAGAAATTCCTTTATCTTTACAAAACTCATACAATGTTGAATTTCGGAACTCAGTCCCATTATCACTTCTCAAAGCAACTACAGAGGAACCAGTGCTTTGTGCTTCTTTATCAACTCTCTTGATATGCTCTATTATGACTTGGGGTGCTTCATCCTTGGAGAATAGGAATTCCACCCAAGTATATCTTGAATAGTCATCTACCATCACTAGAGCATATTTCTTTTTGGAGAGGGACATTACATTCACAGGGCCAAATAAGTCCATGTGAATTAGCTGCAGAGGTTTTGAATTTGTATTGAGCAATTTGTTCTTGTGACTGGATCTTTTAATTTTTCCTTTCTGACAAGCTTCACATGCTCCATCTTGCACAAACTCCAAGGCAGGCAAATCCCTGATAAGTTCTCTCTTGGTTAGAGAGTTCATTGCCTGAACATTCAAGTGAGACAGCTTCTTGTGCCATAGCCAGAATTCCTCATTTGTGGCTTTAGTGTAGAAACAGCAGACTTCTCCCTTATCTGCAGCCTTGAGATTGGCTACAAACAAGCTTCCTTTCTTCACACCAGTTAGAACAACTTCACCACTTTCCCTTTTTGAGATTGAACAAAGGTCTTCATCAAATTCCACTTTGAAACCTCTGTTGGTGAATTGTCCAATACTCAAGAGATTATGCTTCAGTCCTTCAACAAATGCTACATCTTCAATAATGACATTTCCAGATTTAACACTGCCATATCCCATTGTATAACCAATGTTGTCATTTCCAAAGGTTACTGATGGGCCAGCCTTTTCCTCAAAATGTGATAGCAGGGCTATATCACCAGTCATGTGACTTGAGCATCCACTGTCCAAGATCCATATGACTCTTTTATTCCTGTTGCCCTGCATTCACAAAATGACTAAGTTGTTTTTGGTACCCACACTTGGTAGGGTCCAGTTGATTTAGAAACATTTTGATTAATAATTCTTCTGTCATAAATTGCATTTCTCATAGTAGGAGACTTCACTTTTTCTGTGGCTTTGGAGTTTACACTCTTAGGCTCACATGAAGTTTTCACCCTCTCAACCCTGATTGGGGACCCTGTCCTATGAGAATGCATATGTGTGTGTGATTCACCAGATTGTGCAGAGTCAAGTTTATGTTTAAGAGATAAACAGTTAGCAATCACAGTCACATAGCATGTCATGCAGTTTGGCTTACCACAGAAAGAATCATGACTAGAATTTATGCTAGCAGAATGGTTACTCAGGTTGTCAACTTCAACAATATCAGGCTTACTACACTTATGAGTCAAATGATTAACAGATAGGCATTTTTGACATTGTTTCCTGGGAGCATTTGGCACATAAGCATAGTTGTTTCCCTTGTTAACACCCACTTTACCATTTCTGTTTTGTTTCCTTTTCTTAACAACTTCTTTCTTTGCTTTAGGACTCTTGACAAGATTGTCTTTGGTCTCTTTCTGATTGACAAGTTCAGGAAAGGAAGAAGTGTTCTTAGCAGCCTCATCTTCTTC
The DNA here is from genome assembly GCA_030848705.1 of Heracleum sosnowskyi. NCBI lineage: Eukaryota > Viridiplantae > Streptophyta > Magnoliopsida > Apiales > Apiaceae > Heracleum > Heracleum sosnowskyi. Next base: position 106,908,892 of record CM061245.1, read on the forward strand.
AAGTAGTTGTTGCTTGATGATCAGTAGTTCCTCATCAAACTCAACAGCACTCTTTCTGAAGATGGGTTGTTCAACACTTGACAGTATGGTTGGGGCATTTTTGTTTGTAAAAGTTTCATTTCCTTTGCCCTTGACCTTCTTCCTTCCCTTGTCATTATCATAGTCAAAACCAACTCCAACCTTGCAGTCTTCAGTGTGTTCCTTGTGATAGGTTTGAATAAGTTCAGAGGAGTTTTTGAAGCTTCTTAGTTTCAGTTCAGTTTCAACAATTTGTTCCCTAAGGGCTTTCTCTATCTGCTCAGCACAAATCACTTTGTTTTTAAGATACTCAACCTCCTTTTTCAAACCATCCAGGTTCACAGCCATTAACTCAAGTTTCTCATTCTTTTCTGTAAGCTCAACATTCTTAGCAGTTAGTCTATCAATTTCTTCATTAGCTACTAACATGCTAGTATGAATATTAAACATCTCAGTGCTCATATCTTCAACAGTTTGCTTATATTGAAGGGGAGTCATATCAAGAGAAGTAAGAATGGGTACCTGACTTGAATCACCATCATCAGAAAATGCCATCAAGGCATAGTTTGAGTACTCTTGTTCTTCTTCTTCATCAGAGTCATCCCAGCATTTTCCCTCAGCAATAAAAGCTTTGCCCTGTTGTTTCTTGAGTAGAGCCTCATACTTAGCTTCAAGCTCTAAGTATGCTTTGTCCTTCTTGACTTGTTTAGGCTTTTTGCACTCAGTGGCAAAATGCCCAAGTTCATTGCAGTTATAGCATCTTATTTTGGTCCTATCCACACTTCATGTCTTGTATCCACCCTTAGCAGCACCAGCAATCCCTTTTCCTTTATTGAAGGTGTTTGAGCCACTAGATCCACCAGTGTTTCCAGTATTGAACTTGGACCTGAATGGCTGCTTTCTTTTAAACCTTATGTTAGGATACCTCCTAGCCATATAAGCAAAAGATTTGTTTTCCATTTTGTCCAGTTCCTCCATGCTGTAAAACTCATCTTCCTCAGGCAAATCATAGACGACCTGGACCTCATCACCAGTGTCTTCAACTTCCAGTTCCTCAATCTTGACCTGACTGATTTTAAGAGAGTCCATTCTTTGACTTAGGTTGTCAGCAATAAGTGCACAGGAGGTATTAGCCACTAATCCTTGCTTTGCTTGAATAGATCTCTTTTGAAACAGCTCCAACTCATATGTCTTCAAAACACCATATAACACATCAAAACCAATCTTTGTTAGATCTCTTTCTTTTAGGGAAGAGATTCTTGGTTCCAAGTGATCTGGAAGAGTTAGTAGAAACTTCATATTGAGCTCTTCTGTTTCATAGTGTTTGTCATAGAGTTTGAGCTCGTTTATCAGTTTGTTGAATCTCTCAAACACTTCTGTGATTCCCTCTTTTGGCTGAGCCATGAAGGCTTCATATTGTGAAACAAGAATCTGCTTCTTGTTCTTTCTTACTTCAGTAGTTCCTTCACAGAGCACTTCTATAAGATCCCACATCTTCTTGGCACTAGTACAATGAGCAACAGTGCCATACATGTTGAAGTCCATAGATTCACAAATGATAAGTTGAAGATGTCCATCCAGTGCAACTTTTTCCTTTTCAGGATCAGTGTATTTTGAGGGATCTTTGGGCACATGTTTTGCTGGTACAATCTCAGTGCCAATGGTTGTTTCACCAATCTCGATCATTGGAATGAAGGGACCATGCTTTAGAATATCTAAATACATGGGGTTAGAAGCTTTGATGAAAAGCAACATCTTCTTTTTCCATAAACTGTAGTGCTCCTTGTTAAAGGGGGGAATCTTGATACTGCTTAGTTTCTGTGAACTCATTCTTGATCTTTTCCTGTTTGTACGTTAACAGCCTATGCTCTGATACCACTTGTTAGAAATGAATACTACTAGAAACTAGACAGAGGGGGGGTGAATGGATAGTTTGATATATTTTTCGATTCTTGAAAACTAAGTAACAGACTGTATATGATTATGATATGTAATATGCAGAAAGTAAATAACACACACAATCACTTTAATCTACTTTGTATAAGCAAATTAAATACTACAGCTTTCCAAGAAATTCACAATAGAATTTCTGGCTTCTAAACAAGAACAGTTTGAACTTGCTTGCTTACAGAGAAAAGAGCTTAGCAAATAACTATGTGTATCTCTCTTACAGCTAACAATAGGATGTGCATGATATATATAAGCCCTATACAAACTAGTGCACACACCTATTTTTACACAGTTACCCCTTGCTGAAAGTCCAACTTGTCCTGCCATAAGACGTTAACTGTGTCAGGAAGGACCACCTGCTTTTCGGAGTCTTTCCCATTTTTGTAGCTGCTTGTCTCTTATCTTTCTCTCCAAGTTTAGCTGTAGATTTTCCATCTGTTCTTTGGACCACCTTGCCAGAACAAATGCTTCAGTATTTGTCTCTTTTGATTCTTGATTCTGTACCTTGATTTGTCTTGTTGTAAACGGCTAAGTGTTGAGATCGTGAACTCCACTTTATTCCTGACTTCGCGATCTCCCTTGTGAGGACTACGCGATATAGCCTTTGAAGACTTTGCGACATAGGTCATTTGAAGACTATGCGACATAGGTCATTTGACGACTATGCGACATAGGGATTCTGAGGACTTCACGATCTAGGCTTCTTTGACTTTGCTGACTTCAACACTTCACGACATGTGTCTTGAGGACTTCTCGACATAGTACAAAATGGACTATGCGATATAGTACTTCACGACATGGATATTGGTGACTTCACGACATAGCTTTCTTCTGACTTTGCTATATAATGCCTTAGACAAATTTCTGCAACTTATTTCTTCATAGCCTTATTTATCTCTATCCTGCTGCATGAACACTTCTGAACTTCTACCAGGATAATTATTCAATGGCCTATATACAATCTAGATGCAAGAAACTTTACTAAGCTCATTATAACTTTGAGCATACATGGTCAAGCTAATGTTCATGAGAACAAGACAAGTACATTTAGAGACCTATACTACATCCCAGTGATAGAACTCACTAGGTCATGTAATGTGACATAGTTACAAAGTGTAGGCTTGTTAATAGTGGTGTTCAGACATGTCTTGAGCCTAACAGAACTTTTATTTATGTTTTAATATATGCTAGTCTAGGGGCAAGATTGTCCAGAAACAGAAGACATACAATTTGAAGGCAATTGATATTTGATTGATAATTATAATCAAACACCAACATCAATCACAAAATCCTTCATTAAAATCAAAAAATCTCACCATTGTTTTCATCAATTTTTTAGAGGAAATTCAAATTATAGTATAAACACAATATGAGATAGCAATGTTCAACAGTAGAACATTTACATACAAGTAAGTTCAGTTGTAGAACTTTATAGTTCATGTGCTTGACTTAAATTCAGAGTGCATAACTTTTAAGTTCAGCTGTAGAACATTAAATGTATGGTATAAATATAATATGAGATAACAATGTTGAACAACAGAACATTGTAAAAAAGTAAGTTCAGTTGTAGAACTTTGTAAGAAAAAGTAAGTTCAGTTGTAGAACTTTGAAGTCTATTTGCATAACTTTTAAAGTTCAGTAGCAGAACACCGTATTTTTATTACGAAATTAAATAGTGTTGCCCAGTAAATAAACAATTGTAGAAGGGGGGTTGAATACAATTGTATAAGATTCTCGACTAAATAAATTATGTATCACAAATATGAAAGAATAATAACAGCTTTATTAAATCTGATATAAAACTGTTACAAACTCTCTCAAGAAATTCTGATGTTCTTGAGAGCTTTTAGGTTACAAAATACTCATGTATGTGATCGATATAAATCGAAACTTAAACTGTGTTTATGTACTACACAGATTCTCTATCAATTACAAGATAAGCCCTAATCAATTACAAAGATTGAAACCTATCCTAAATCGATAGCTGCATTCCTATAAATAAGGAACCGACAAAATAAACTTCCTTATTTAACTAGACTCATAAACCAACTCGAAATAGAAATCCTGATCAGCTTCCAGTCCTGATGATCAATCCTGATCCCAGTCCTGATATAAATCCTGATGATAATCCTGATAATGACGCTTGAGCAAATACTGATGACCATGCAATATTGATGACGTCAGCAATCCTGATCAGTTGAGTCTAGATCCTGACGATCATTGAATCCTGATCTAACAATCTCCCCCAATCTCATACTTTGTAAAATAAAGTATAGATTCCTAGATTCAATGATGTCAAAAACTTATTTACAAAATGTACAAGTATTTACAGTAGCAACTTATCTGTTTAAATTCTTTGATAGAACAGATTCATCTTCAAGAAGTTGAATAAAAAAATTTCTTCTTTTTTTTCAAGAATTTGAATCAGTCTTTCCTTAAGATTTCTGAGTTCTTCATCTTCCTCATTAATCTGGTAGATAGCTACTCTGAGATTTTGAATCTAACTTCTTTGTAGACTGTTCTCTTCAAGCAAAAGATAAGAAATTTCCTCCCCATCATGATTAAGATTAAGCTGAGTCATGCCAAAGGTCATTTCTTTAACAACAGTGCCCCTTTGCATTTCCACATCTTGACCTCTCAGATTTAAGTACATGTGAGTATAATCACCATTGAAATTTCTACCTCCATCCAGTCTTCTTCTAATTGTTGACAAAATCATATCTGACCATTCCTTGCACACTTTGTTCTTCCATTTTAACAGATAATGAACATATTTCAATTCTTTTGTAATTTTCACCAGCAGATCTTGAATGGATAGAATCTTCAAACTACCATCTGTCATGAAGTAAAGAAGCTTTTCTTTCTTTTCAGTACCATCATGACAATCTATAAATATATCAACAGCTAATAAATTGTTCAGGTTTTCAGAAGTTATATTACCTCCAATTTCAGTCAAGGCATGAGGATCAACATGAGGTGTATTCAGATATTCAGCATCCATGTGTCCAATACCTCCTCTTGAATTGTTTGCCATTTGCCTTAGATTTGAAAACATTTGAAGCCAGAGTGCTTTTGATCTTAATGAATCAGAAAAATCAGCAACACTGAAGGTACTTGTGATAATTCCACCAAACTGAAAATTGATAGGTCTATCACACCTAAGTGAGTCAATGTGTTTCCACTTCTTGTCTTTTTCTTTCTCAAAAGTATAACTTCTTTCTAGCTGAGGTTGTTGTCTACTTGGATTTCTCCACAACCTTCTATTTGAGAGTTTAAGTCTTTGAACATAGAGATTGAGATCTCTATTTGTTGATCTTGTTATCTTTCTTCTTCTTGCTTCTTCTTCTTCATCAACTTCCCTATTATGAGAATCAACCAAAGTAGATAATATTAACAAATCAACCTCTTGCAGAATTTCAGAATCATCAGGACCTTGAGCAATGTCAGGATTTGAGTCTGAAATTTGAGTTGTATTGCTGAGAGTTGATTGTCTTGGTCTTCTCCTCAATTCAGGTTCTTCTTCAATAATTCCATCATCACCAAAAGGAACTTCTGGAATCTGAGTAGGTTCAGGAATTTCTTCAATTCTTAAGCCTCTAGACCTTGTATGTCTAGGCATTGTTTGACTTGATGAGGCTCTTCTACCTCTTCTAGCACCTCTTCTTCCTCTGCCTCCTCTTCCTCTAGTAGAAGCATGGTTATTAAAACTCTCCATCATTTCTCTCCGTTGATTTAAAAATTCTTCATGTGAGAGATCAGGATATTCTTCACTTGCTGTTGAGAGTGCTTTCCTTGCAAATAACTGTTGAACTCTCTTATCAGTATGATAAAGAATAACAACATTACCATCTCTTGTTTTGAACTTCAGGAATAAGTTAGCAGCATCTTCAGGATTTGTAATTAGAACATCTTCATCACCTTCAGGAATCGTAGAGAGTGTATGTCCATGACCAGACATCAGGATTTGATCAGTCATCAGGATTTGATCACCTGTCAGGATTTTTTTCCCGTCAGGATCTAAGATTTCACCAGTGTCCTTACTGTCTTAACTCCAGAATCAGAAACATGAGTTGACTGCGTTGTTTGACTTTGAGAAGTTTGAATTGAAGACTTCACAACAGCAGCATCATCGGTTTCTCCTTGTAGAACTTTGTCACCACCATCATTTCCAGTATCATCATCATTATTTCTTAATACTAGATCAGGTGTACATTTTGTCTGACTAACCTTCTCCCCCTTTTGACATCAGTATTTGACAATAAATTCAAAATTAAGGCAAGAGAGGTTTGAATATCAGTTACCTTTGTATCAAGAGAATCAATTCTGCTATTGATGAAAGACTGTTCATTAATGATTGACTTAACTTGGGATTCTACTACCCTGAGTTGAAGAGCAGTAGGCACCTTTATAAAGTTCTGAGAAATATCAGTCCTCACTCTTTCAGCCGTTTCCTTGACAGAAATAATTTCATGCTTGAGGCTTTTGGATAAAATAGTTGTAGCCTTCAAATGATTCTTCAAATCTTCATTCTCAATCAACTTAGCAGTATTAAAAGCATGATCTAAAGCATATGGATAGCTAATAGAGTCATCAGACCTGTACCATTCATTATTCCATTGATGTAATCTCATCTGCTCAGCAGGATCAATCTCAGAAGGACCAGAAAAGTCTTTTCGAAGATCCTTTCCTGTAGTAACCTTGCCAGTCATGAATGTGCTTGAAGAACCAAAGTTGGTTCCACGACTAGATTTAATAGTTGTGGCAAGCTGATCCTTCTCTTCATTATTATCATCATCACTATCATCAGCATCAGAATCATGAGTAACATCAGGATCAGGAATAACAATACCTTTAAGTTTGTCCTGTGATGCTGTGATAGGATCTGTCATTGGTCTTGAGCTAAATGGATGCATCAGGATTGGCTCAGCATCAGGAGCACCACTAGCGTCAGGAGCAACACTGTCAGGATTTGATTGGCATGCATCAGTATTTGTTACCAATGGTTCTTGTGGAGCCTGAGGTTCAGAAGCTGCTTCAACACTTTGAGTTGGAGGTTCTTGTGTGCTTCCCTCATTGACAGTGTCCTCGACCAAAATTTCCATGTCAGGAATATCAGAAGCCCCTTGAGCATTGTCAGGAAACTTCTCAGAAAATGTAGTTGTTTGACCTGCATCTTCACATTGAGAAGATGGTTCTTGTGTGACTGGAATGTTGATGTCTGCATTCTCCCTTTGAGAAAATGGTTCTTGTGTGACCATTTCATCAGCTATGCCTTCACTCACACGTTGAGTGAGTGGTTCTTGTGTGGCTGGATCTTCAGTATTAGCTGCTGAACCACTTTGAGGTCCAGGTTCTTGTGGGTTTGATCCCTTCAGTTTCTTTTGTCTCTTGAAAACTATCTCTTCTGTTTTCCTCTTTTTCTGCAATGGAGGTGTAAATCCAAGTTTAGAAGCAGTCTCAACAACCTTCTCCCATGAAATTTCAACAATATTTTTAGGTGGAGAGGCTGGAGAATCAGAGATTGAGACAATTTTGTGTGATACATCAGGATCACCAATGTCAGGATTTGCTTGAGCATCAGGAATTGACTGCTCATCAGGATTTGAGATATCATGTCCATCAGTATCCTGTTTCTTTGCCAAAGGAATATGATACCTGCTCTTTGATAGTTTCCTTTTCTTCTGTGGCTTTGATGAAGGTGCCACAGCTTCAGTAGCAGTATCAGCAACTTCCTTGATTATTTTCAACTTAGAGGATATTGGCATATCATCCTCAGAATCAGTCTCATCCCTTAGCACTAACTTCCTTTTTACAGAAACAGCCTTAACACCCTTGGCAACCTTCTTCACCAGGACCCCTTGTACACCCCCTTGTAACTTCTTTTGAGTGAGTGGTGTAGAGGAAAAATCCTTTGAACCTGATTGTCTTCCAGGCACATCAATTCTAGCTGATTTCTTTGATTTTACAACTAAAGTCTTTTGGGAGACAATAGAGGTGGATGTTGACTGTTTGGAGTGTTTAGGTTGGATGCTTGGGTCAGGAACAAGGTGTGATTGGCCTTGCCCCATGGCATCAGAAACTGATCCATAATAAGTAGGCATTTTCTCTTTCAAGAAAAGCCTGACCTCATCAGGAATAAAGGCATTGCCTGAAAAACCATTTGCCTTATCACTGTTGACTAAGGACTTCAAATTGTTCTCTGTAATTCTACAAATTGGTAGAATCACATCATTCTTAAAAACATCATCAGGACAGAAGTGATTAAAGATTAGCTGAAAAAATCTAAGGAAACAGACATAACCTAACTTATCTGACTTCCTATCACTTAAATCTTTTAAAATTAAACTACCATAATCAAACACTTGAGAATAGATAATAGAGTACCCAATCTTTAGTGATCCTGATGGAAGAGCATCAAAATTCGATGTCTTATTCAGGAAGCAGCAGCTGATAGTATCAAAGAAAAAGTTCCATTCCTTTTTAAGCTTCGTCCTAAAGAGGTTGCCATACCTCTTTACTTCTCCATTGTAGCCCAATTTTGTAACAAACTCAAAGAGAGTTGAGTCTGAAACATTGTCAGGAACAGCATCACCAACAACATGCAAATGTAATGCTTCCTCCACTATTGCAGGAGTCACATAGTGAGTAACCCCATCAAATTCAAAACTCATAAGAATTGAGCCAGAATGCCCTTTGTCAAAAGTAGCTGTGTTCCACACTTGCATAACTGACTTAAAAGAAACACTTGCAGGTTCTGTTAAAGCAAACTTCAATGGGCTTGAAGCTAGAAAATCCTATACTATGTGAAACTCAGAAGGCAAATCTTGATGATCTAAAATGGCTACAAAATTATTAGTGGCGAAAGTAACACCACTAATCACAGTCTGTTTGTTCATGAATGATGAAGACGCCATTAAAACAATAACAAAAACTTGAGAATTGAGAATTGAGAATTGAGATTTAGAAAATAGGGTTCTTGAGCACAGAGAAAGAAAGAAGATGAAAAACTGATGATGAGAGAGTAATCAGGAATTTAAAAAATCAAATGTATTTTGTTAAAACAAAATATTACTCTCAATGACAGGTGGCAAAATATGATTCGTGCACAAATAATTAGTGAACCAGATTACGTGTGTAATTAAACAAAACTGCGCCACTTTTTATGTGTATCTATATGTATATAACTATCAGTGCAACACACGCGCGCTTACAGTTGTCCAACTAAAACTCAAACGTTTCTCATCAGATACTGACGAAAAATCAGGCACAAATTAAGCAAATGAAATACTGACATGTACATCAGGATTGACCAGTTGACTTCTTGTCAGGGTTGTGTCCTATCAGGATTTGATCAAAATTACATACCTTGCAGAATGACCATCAAGATTTGATAGTCATCAGGATTTCCTCTCTGTAGCTTTCCTCAGAAATTCTCAAAGTTCATCATTCCAAGTTCATTCACCAACTTGTTGAAAGTAGCTTCAGGTAGTGGCTTGGTGAATATATCAGCTAGTTGTTGATCAGTAGGAACAAAGTGAATTTCAATTGTTCCTTCCAGAACCTGTTCTCTTATGAAGTGATATCTAATACAGATGTGTTTAGTAAGAGAATGTTGAACTGGATTTCCTGTCATTTCAATAGCACTTTGGTTATCACAATAAATAGGGATTTTGGAGTATGACAAGCCATAATCTAACAACTGATTTCTCATCCACATTATCTGAGCACAACAACTTCCTGCAGCAATGTACTCAGCTTCTGCAGTTGAAGTAGAGATAGACTTTTGCTTTTTACTGAACCATGAAACAAGTCTACCACCCAAAAACTAACAACTTCCTGAAGTACTTTTCCTGTCTATCTTGCATCCTGCAAAATCAGCATCTGAATAACCACACAACCCAAAATCTGATTCCCTTGCATACCAAAGACCAAGTGAAGGAGTGCCTTTGAGATATTTAAAAATTCTTTTGACTGCAATCAGATGAGGTTCCCTAGGTTTTGCTTGAAATCTTGCACACAGATAGGTTGCAAACATGATATCTGGTCTACATGTAGTGAGATACAATAAAGAGCCAATCATCCCTCTGTAGTGAGTTATATCTACCTCAGCACCTTGATCAGGATCAAGTTTGGTAGCTGTAGCAATAGGAGTAGAAGAAGTAGCACAATCTTGCATGTTAAACCTCTTCAATAAATTCCCTGTATACTTTGATTGATTGATAAAAATACCATCATCAGTCTGTTTAACTTGAAGACCAAGAAAGTAACTCATTTCTCCCATCATGCTCATTTGATATCTTGACTGCATAACCTTAGAAAACTTTTCACACAGCTTATTGTTTGTTGACCCAAAAATGATATCATCAACACAAATCTGAACTAAAAGCAAATACTTACCATGATTCAAATAGAATAGAGTTTTATCAATAGTACCTCTTTTGAATCCACTTTCCAGTAAGAATTGAGCTAGAGTTTCATACCATGCTCTTGAAGCTTGTTTTAGTCCATAAAGTGCCTTATCCAATCTATAGACATGATTTGGATACTTTGGATCAATGAAACCAGGAGGTTGTTCAACATAGACTTCTTCCTCCAGTTCACCATTTAAGAAAGCACTTTTAATATCCATCTGGAAAACTTTGAATTTCTTGTGAGCTATATATGCCAAAAAGATCCTGATGGCTTCTAACCTTGCAACATGAGCAAAAGTTTCATCATAATCAATTCCTTCTTGTTGAGAATACCCCTTTGCAACTAGCCTTGCTTTGTTTCTGATTATTACACCATCTGAATCAGTCTTATTCTTGAAAATCCATTTTGTACCAACAATTGACCTATTCTTTGGTCTTGGTACCAGTTTCCAGACTTCATTCCGTTCAAATTCATTTAATTCTTCTTGCATTGTAGTAACCCAATCAGCATCCTTAAGTGCATCTTCAACTTTCTTAGGCACCTCCTTTGATAGAAAGTTGTGATATAGAAATTCATTCTGAGTTGCACTTCTTGTTTTAACACCTGCATCAGGATCTCCAATTATCAAATCAGGAGTATGATCTCTTGTCCATTTCCTATCTGGTGGTAAATCATTCCTTGAAGTAGATGCTCCCCCTGGATTGGTGTTGTCTTGATTAGAAGAATTTGCTTCATTAGAAGCTCCCCCTGAATTGTTGTTGTTGCCTCCTGATGGATTATCAGGATTGTCACTTGAATCAGTATCTGAAGAATTCTGTCCTGATGAATGAGTAGACTCAGAATTAGTAGCAGTTTCCTGTTGCTCCCCCTCAACATTTGCACTGCTAGTAGTGTCTCAATTATTTGAGTCATCAGAATTAGTACCATCAGTATTAGCATCATCAGTATTTGGTGCATCATCAGGATTTGGTGACCCATCAGTATCTGATGAAGTGTCAGTATCTGATTCTTGTTCTTCAGGATCCTTGTTAGCTTCATTTTCAAAGACCAAACTATCATGAGAGTCTTCATTGATTCCAGTTATCTTCTTATCATCAAAAAATACATGAATTGACTCCATGACAGTTCTTGTTCTCAAGTTAAAAACTCTAAAGGCTCTTGATGCAGGATAGCCAATAAAAATTCCCTCATCAGCCTTTGTATCAAATTTCCCTAGCTGTTCAGGATGAGTTCTGAGAACAAAACATTTACAGCCAAACACATGCAGATGCTTTAAACTAGGTTTCTTCTCCTTGAGCATTTGATAGGGAGTTACACCATGTCTGTTTATCAGTGTGAGATTTTGAGTATAACATGTTGTATTGACTGCTTCTGCCCAGAAATATGTAGGAAATTTAGCTTCTTCCAACATAGTTCTGCCAGCTTCAATAAGAGTTCTATTTTTCCTTTCTACTACTCTATTTTGCTGGGGTGTGCCAGGAGCAGAGAATTGTTGAATAATTCCTTTGTATTTGCAGAACTCTTCCATCTTTGAATTCTTGAATTCAGTACCATTATCACTTCTCAGGATCTTGAATTTGTACTTTGTGCCTGTCTCAATCATTCTCACATGATTCAACAGTATTTCTGGAGTCTCATCTTTTCTGTGCAGGAAATACACCCATGTGAATCTAGAGTGTTGTTGGAGGAATTTCGTAACAACACAAATCGAAGGTTGCTGGAATAACGAAATATGAAAATAAGGGGATTTAGGATTTTTGGATGTTTGGGGGCTGAGCTCGTATGATGACTCCTTAGAAATTGAATAGAGAATGGGTTCTTTCTCTTCCTCTTTCCCGAGTGTCAATTGCCGTATCATACAAGGTGCCTACGTACCCTTTTATATAGGGATCAAGCCTCACTTAGTTCTTGGAAAACAAGTCATTGGATAAGTGTTTATCCATCCACACCACGTTCCCATAAATAATCCGGATTTATCCATCCACATCTCATTCCCATAAATAGTCCGGTTTTATCCATCCACATCTCATTCCGATAAATAGTTCGGTCTTCACACGTTTTCCTACAATCTCGCGGCATCTCCGCATTTCTTTCCATGATTTGAAGAATATCGTTTAGAGATATTTTCCGTTATTCGTTGATTGAGATTGATTCTTTCCTCGTTTCAGGGAGAGGATATTACTTAGTGATAAAACAATTAATTATTAATCTGAATTAATAATTATTAAACGGAGAAATTTGGAATATGCCAAAATGTGGCATAACAACAAGCCCCCAGTTCTTCAGTGTAGATTGCTGCAGTGGAGAACTAAGAATTCTTCGAGCTTGCAAATTTCTTCGGTCGCTTGGCGTTTTGTATATAGTCTGAATCGGCGTACACGCTTTTCAAGTGTCATTGTCCACATAAGGATGTGTTTTCGTTTGTCCACGAGCCCCCGAGCTGAGGTTTTAATAAGATACCCAATTTCAAATGTCAGGCTTTCAGCCCATATCAAATCCGGTCCCACACATTTTCCTATAATCTCGCGGCATCTCCGCATTTCTTCCTGTGATTGTAGGAATGTCCCGTGTCAACCATATCACGTCCAATCCCACACATTTTCCTGCAATCTCGCGGCATCTCCGCATTTCTTCCCATGATTGTAGAAATGTGCCATGCCAACCAAGAAATATCCATCTACCAATGTGCCTTCAATAATGTAATTTTATTCATGGACTCTCCTCTGAGAGTAGGGTCTTCAATATTAATCCTCCTTGAAAAAGAGAGCTTTCGAAAACATTACCCTTATCAGATAAGGACCTTACACACTTATTTTTGTCCATGCACGAGCTAGTGAAGTAATCAAATCATGCACTACGAATATTGCATCACAATTCTTTAACATCTCCATGATTCAGATTCTGCCCAGATCTGTTTTTTACCTTTCTGACCCTGTAAACGATGTTTTCTTGGAAAACACAAAACATAAAAATTGTAGAAAACGAAAAGAGCTTTCCGATAATATATGGCTCGTCAGAAACAGACTTATAATGAATCGGGAATCAAATAAAATATCTGCTGATTAACTTCTCAATACTAAAAAACGGGATCTGATTATGTTTTGTGATTTCGAGAACAGATCAAAACATAATCTCAGAAAACACCAAGAACAAAAGTTGTAGAAAATCACAAAAGCTTTCCGGATCATAAAAAATCATCAAAATCTGATATGTATTCAATTTACTATGAATTTTATAAGATAACTTATGTATACGGACAAAAACATAAGAAAACTTATTTTAATTTTGAAAAGAATCATGAATCACCGCCTCCATCGTTTAGCTCCTCCGTTAAAGCCGCTCCAAATACGATAAAACCCCCCTTATGCATGATGTAGATGATTTGATTGTCCTCCACAATCAAAAAATAATCCCCTCCTTCTAGCGCCAATTGTTGTTGGAGGAATTTCGTAACAACACAAATCGGAGGTTGTTGGAATAACGAAATATGAAAATAGGGGGATTTAGGATTTTTGGATGTTTGGGGGCTGAGCTCGTATGATGACTCCTCAGAAATTGAATAGAGAATGGGTTCTTTCTCTTCCTCTTTCCCGAGTGTCAATTGTTGTATCATACAAGGTGCCTACGTACCCTTTTATATAGGGATCAAGCCTCACGCAGTTCTTGGAAAACAAGTCATTGGATAAGTGTTTATCCATCCACACCACGTTCCTATAAATAGTCCGGATTTATCCATCCACATCTCATTCCCATAAATAGTCCGGTTTTATCCATCCACATCTCATTCCGATAAATAGTTCGGTCTTCACACGTTTTCCTACAATCTCGCGGCATCTCCGCATTTCTTTCCATGATTTGAAGAATATCGTTTGGAGATATTTTCCGTTATTCGTTGATTGAGATTGATTCTTTCCTCATTTCAGGGAGAGGATATTACTTAGTGATAAAGCAATTAATTATTAATCTGAATTAATAATTATTAAACGGAGAAATTTGGAATATGCCAAAATGTGGCATAACATAGAGTATTCATCAACAATTACAAGAGTGTACCTTTTCTTACTGATGGACATTATATTGACTGGTCCAAATAGATCAAGATGTAGCATGTGATATGGTTCTTCAATAGAGGATTCAGATTTACTCTTAAATGATGTCCTCCTCTGTTTAGCTTTTTGACATGCATCACAGAGTCCATCAGGAGTATACAAAACTTTAGGCAATCCTCTAACCAAATCTTTCTTAACCAACTCATTAATATTGCTGAAGTTGAGATGAGAAAGCTTCTTGTGCCAATTCCAACTTTCATCTACTGATGCTTTACTGATGAGACAAGTAGGAGAGCCATCAGTATTTGATTGAATGTTGGCTTCATAAATGTTACCATGCATGTAGCCAGTGAGTGCAACTTTTCCTGATGTTTTGCTGATTACTTCACAATGAGTGGAGTAGAAGTTGACATGATAACCTCTGTCAGTGATTTGACTAATACTCAACAGGTTGTGTTTTAGTTCCTTCACTAGAGCTACTTTTTCAATGATGACATTTCCAATGATTATATTGCCATGTCCCAAAGTTTGTCTAATGTTGCCATCTCCATAAGACACATTTGGGCCAACTTTTTCCTCATATTCTGATAACAGGGCTTTGTTTCCAGTCATGTGCACAGAACATCCACTATCCATGACCAACACATTTTTCTTTTTACCCTGCAATCAGAATGTCAAAACACTAGTTAGAATGTTTAGGAACCCACACTTGTTGGGTTCCTTTTTGTTAGGCCGAATACACAATATATAATCAAATATACGTATGAGAATAACAATAAGAACACTGTTTATGAATAATAAACTGTATGGAATTAATAACTCCTCTCTCAGTGATGTAAAATATCACAGAGAGCTGCTAGGTTACAAGAATAATCTTTCACGTATTTGCATCCCTTTTAGGGTTAACCTATCTGTGTTTATATAGTACACAACTACATACAATCTTCTAATTGATATTCCTATAAATCAGCTATACAATTAATATCAATCTAGAATTGCTTCTGTCTTCTGTTCCGTTTCCTTAGCCATCTCGATATCTCTTTGCTTCTTTCCATCTTCAAAGAATATCGCTTCTAGAATCTTTCATTGAATAACACCGACTGCTAAGCAAACTCTGACTGTCAGAGTTTAACAAACTCTGACCAGTCTTCCAGCTAAACTCTGATAGTATCCTGATACTTTAAACACTGATAAACAAACATCAGCAATTATATCTAACAATCTCCCCCAACTTGTGCATACTAAAAATGTACAAGTTAACAGATAATTGATGATGTCAAAACATATAACAAATGCAGTGTTTATAAAATCACAGAGTTTATATTTAACTTGAAACAGAAAACTTAAAAACTTACAGACTCCATTTACTTAATCTCTTCAATATCAGGTATAGTTCTGATATAGTCCATAAGCAATCTTCTTTCAGATCTTTCAAGTTCAGCTACCATTATTTCCTTCAGTTCCTTTAACTCTGGATCACTCTCTCCAGTTTGGTAGATAGCTGTCCTCAGAGCATAGATACTATTCTTTCTCATCTCATTTCCCAACTTTATTATGAAGGATTTATCTGACTCCAGATTAAATTCCAACACTTTTATACCAAGATCTGTTCTGAGTCTTGCACTATTCCTCTGCATCTCAACAAGCTTTCCATTGTAATCTCTGTACTTTGGTATGTAAGAACCAACAGACTTTAAGCCACAAAGAGCTCTAGCTTTCGCCATTCTTCTTCTTAATACTTCAGCTGCTTGATGATTTCTTTGATTTTTGATTTTGAGTAGATACAGTACATACTCCAGCTCTTCCTTCATTTTTAATCCAATGTCAGCTTCACCAACTCTGTATACTCTACCATCAGTGTTGAAGTATAACAGAAAATCCTTTTTCAACCCTTTATGGTGAATTAACTGAACCGACTCTAAAGTATCAAGATTTTCTTGAGTCACACCAACACCTGGTGCAGCTAATGATGTATAATCCATAGGACTATTATTCACTCTCTTTTCTCTATGAGATCCTAGTCCAGATTTATCTCTTGATTCTCTGCCCATTATAGTTCTGCTTTGAAGAATATTTGTATTTTCAGGAATCAGAGAATGTTGAACTGTGATTGGTTTAGCAAAAGTCCTTTGGAGTTGTGAAGATAGTTGAGTCTGTACAACTTGAGTAATATCAGTGGTTGTCACAGCTTCCAATGATTTAACAACTTGAGCATTGTCAGAGGTTGATTGAACTTTCTTCAGTATTTTCTGTTCTTCTATAAACTTCCCTTTGCCCTTGTCAAGATTAGCTTCGACAGACCTCTTTGCATATTGTAAACTCTGTTGAGAGTTTACATTTTCTTTGATAATAATTCCTCTTTCTTTTGGCCTTGAAACCTTCACAGTCTTCTTTATCTTTCCAGACTTTAAATTCTTCTCATACTCTTCAGCTAGCATCTTTTCTTCTGCTTGAATATCTTCAATGGTTGAATCTGCACCATGTTCTTCCAGAAACAACTGAGCTGCAATCTCTTCATCAGTAATTGGTTGAGAAGTAAGCTATAAGCTTCTAGCTTTTGAAGAAGATTGAGCACCAGTGTTTATTTTCTCAGAGTTTGCCGTAGCAGAGTTTGACCTTAGTCTCCCCTGCTCTTGAGTAGATTTTGATCTTGACTCTTTTCCTTTTGCACCACCATCAGTAGTATCATCCTGTCTACTCAGAGTTTGAGATTTCCTGCATTTGTCTTTAAGTACTCTATCCCCCTTTTTGACATCATCTGGAATCAACACTGAGGTGAGCAACTCTAGAGAAGCAGCAATTGAATCAAGTTTGTCAGACATGACAGTTTGATTTTCTTCAACTTTGCTGAGCCTGGTTTTTATAACCTCCTACTCTCTAGAGAAAGAAAATTTTTCTTGCTTTAAAGTCAGCTCCCTTGCAGCCACATCATTCCTCAAACCAGTAACATCTTTCTGAGTTTCATCAAAACGATTGTGAAGAGACTTTATTTGGACAATTGTAGCTTTAATATTAGCAAGAAGCTCGGGATTAGTGATAGTAGAAGCAGAGTTTTTTACAAAATCAGCTGCCCTTTGAAAAGTGAAGATACAGTCATGACTTGACCAATTTGCATAATACATATCCTGAAAATGTGCTTCAGTAGCATGATTAGATGTACCACCAATATCAGTCATCTTCGGAATGTTTTGACCAGAAATCCTTGTAGAAGAAGAAGAATCAGCTTGATCATCAGAGTTTGCTGTAGATTCTTTACTTAGAGAATTTGGAATATTCTCAGCAAAAGTTTCTGGTGCATCTTCATTTGCAAGCTTCTCAGAGTTTAAATTCTCAACTACAGTTTCTTGAACAGCCTCAACAGCAGGCTCTGCAGTAGCTTCAAAAACATATGCTACAACATCTTCAAGAATAACCTCTGTAGCTGCAGCCTTTGCTGTCTGATCAACCTCTTCACCCTTTTCAATAACCTGGTGAGTGACAGAGAAAACCTCTATATGAGTAGCCAAAGACTCATCAATAATTACTGTAGGTTGATCAGCTGCCACATCCTCAGTTTCACCAACACTGCCAAACTCTTCAAGAGTTGCAGAAGGATGTGCTTCAATGTTTTCCTCTATATCCATCTCCAAGATAGGATCAAGCAATTCATCATTGAAATCAGCCCTCTCATCAACATTTGCTCTGGCTTCATCAGGCACAGTAGCATTCTCATGAACATCTTCAAAAACAACCTTTGGAGCTGCAGCAGGTGTAGAATCTGGGACCAAACCATCAAATAGATAAGTAGCAACAAGCTTCCTCTTTTTGGTGTGTATAGACTCATTTTCATCAGAATGAGGTCTATTTGACCTCTTCTTTATCCTTGAAGTACCAACAGACCTTGGTAAATCATCAGCATTTGAAGGTTTAGCAGCCTTGACAGCCTTGAAAGCCCTATGCTTGGTTCTACCCCCAGCTTTTGGTCTTTGAGAAGTAGATGTAGGTTCAGTGTTTAAGGGTTCAGGAGTTGGTTGAGGTTGTGGTTGTAAAAACTGTTGAATACTCTCAGGAAGGAACAAATCCCCAACATTTCCTTTCTTAACATCTTTATTTGTTAAGTCAGAGAATACTCTCTTATGCAACTTAAATGAAGGAATAACATCATCTTCACCGATGTCTACCCCAGTTACACAAGCAGAAAATATTAACTGACAAAAATGAGCAAAATAGACCACACCCCTATTCTCTGTCATCTTTTCTCCTATATTAGTCAAAACTAGTCTAGCAAAATCGAAATGAGTACCATAGAGAAGAGAATACCCGATTTGCAGACTGTCAATTGGAATAGCATCCCAATTGGTACACTTTTTCCCGAACGCTCTTGTTATGGAATCAAAGAAGAAACTCCATTCTTCCGTAATAGCGGTCGCTTCAAATTACATGTCCTTGCCAAAGACCCAGTGTAACCAATTTCTCTCATCATCCTTTGAAATTCAGCATCACCAACAAAGATTGTGAACACATTGAAATCCTCAAAACCAAGAGCATCACGAACAGTGGTTGGAGTGACCACAAACTCTTGTTCTTCAAATTCAAATACAATCGAAGGAGTGCCAGCCTCTCCTCCATCATCATACACGCCTGTCTCCCAGAAGGCTTTGATTTGCAAGCTAGACATCTTTGCTGGTTCCACTAGAGCATACCCAATGTCTGACTGAGCAAGGAAATTTTGAAACAAATGAAACGTCTCTGGTGCGTTCACATTAGACAATGGTGCTGCATAGTTATTAGGAACGAACTCTAGACCAATAGAATGAAATACTGTGGTTGCCAATAGAAATGATTTGAAAATTATCAGAGAAAAGCTTTGAACTTTCAGAGAATATTGGATGCATAAAAGTGTTTGTGAAAAGGTGTGTGTGAAAATGTTTTGTGAATAGAGTAAGTCTGTAAAGAATATGAACGTTGTGTGTATAATGTTTAAATAAGAAACACAAAAATTAAAACTGAAGAGTTTTAATCATTAAGATACACATCAGACTTACTCGTGAAGTGTGTGATTGTGACAGTTGTCACACATGCATTAACTGACAGCATTAATCATGGTAGTTTCCAATACGCATGCGCAATAAAAACAAGCACTAATTACTGCTATTTACACACTTCATTATTTTAAAAACACATACAAACCGTTGTCAATCATACTCTCTATTTTCAAAAATAATGTTCCTAAAAAATTATGAAATGTCTGAAACACCTTTATTTATTTTAATCATCAGAGATTAAAAATAAATTACCTCGGCGTAGAGTACACAGTTCAGCAGTGTTTATCAATCCTCCACCTTCATTAATAATCTATTTTCTCAAAATGCACAGTTGTGAGTATTTGTGTGTGAATAGCAGAGTTTAATGAATGTAAATATTGAGAGCATCTCAAAATGCATAAAATCCACAAATTAAATCAGTAAAGACTGGTTGCCCAAACTCTCATGTAGAAAACAAAATCTGATGTCATCTAAACTCTGGACCTTTATATGTATTTATTTGTTTTCACCCCCTATAAATTTTTTTTCTTTTCCAGTAATCAGTGGTTGGCACTAGTCACCAAAGATTTCAAATTTTAGCTCTTATTTCATACAATAAGTTCCTGGATCTTCCTAGGCACAACATGATCTCAAAGGAATTTGTGCATTATTTATGCATCTTTTTCTTGGGGGTGATGTAGTAGCAATTAATTATAAGAGTTTAGACTAACATCATTTAGCGCATATCATTTATGAGAGAAAGTGCAAACAGCTAATACAGACTCAGTGTATAGGATCAATAAACTAAGAGATGCTATAAATATGGAGACAGTATCATGCTGTGTAAAGTTTCTGCACACATTTGAGATCAGATCATATATAACTCAGAAGGATTCATGATTACTTACTGAGAATCATGCTTCATACTATTTTCTTCATCGGTTTTTATGTTTCAGACAATACCACAATCAGAGTTTAACATCAGAGTTTAAGCAACAGAGTATGCTAACAGAGTATGCTAACAGAGTATTCACGACAGTTAACATATGCATAGAAACATGAGCAACAAATCACAGTAGAGTTAATTTTGAGTCTAACCAGTATCTCTAGTCGAAACCAGAGATCATTCCTAGTTCATTCACCAGTCTTGTAAATGTAGCTTCACTCAAGGGCTTAGTGAAGATATCTGCAAGCTGTTGATCTGTAGACACAAAATGAAGCTCAATATTTTCTTCCTCCACATGTTCCCTGATAAAGTGATACCTTATGCTGATGTGCTTGGTCATGGAGTGTTGTACTGGATTTCCTGTCATAACAATAGCACTTTGATTATCACAGAAGATAGGTATTTTAGAGTACCTTAACCCATAATCCATCAATTGATTCTTCATCCACATAATCTGTGCACAACATCTACCAGCAGCAATATACTCCGCTTCAGCAGTGGATGTGGAAATTGATTTCTGTTTCTTGCTATACCAAGAAACTAATCTGTCACCGAGAAATTGACAGCTTCCACTGGTGCTCTTTCTGTCAATCTTACAACCTGCAAAGTCTGCATCAGAGTAACCAACAAGCTTAAACTCTGATTCTCTAGGATACCACAGACCCAAAGTTATGGTTCCTTTGAGATATTTGAAAATCCTCTTCACAGCTGTTAGATGTGGCTCTCTTGGATCAGCTTGAAATCTTGCACAAAGACAGGTTGCATACATGATTTCTGGTCTACTTGCAGTTAGATAAAGAAGAGACCCTATCATGCCTCTGTAGTTTGTCATATCTACTGAATCTCCTGTGTCTTTGTCTAGCTTTGTTGCAGTTGCCATATGAGTTGTCGCAGATGAACTATCAAGCATACCAAATTTCTTAAGTAGATTTCTGGTATATTTTGCTTGATTGATAAAAATCCCATCATTTGTTTTCTTTACTTGCAAACCTAGAAAATAACTAAGCTCTCCCATCATGCTCATTTGGTGCCTAGACTGCATAAGTTTGGCAAACTTTTTACAGAGTTTATCATTAGTAGACCCAAAGATTATATCATTCACATAGATTTGAACTAAAAGCAAATCATTACCAGAATTGAAATAGAACAAGGTTTTATCAATTTTACCTCTAGTGAACCCACTTTCTAAAAGAAATTGAGCCAGAGTTTCATACCATGCTCTAGGTGCCTGCTTTAGTCCATAAAGTGCTTTGTCAAGCCTGTAGACATAATCTGGGTGCTTGGGGTCCACAAACCCTGGTGGTTGTTCAACAAACACTTCTTCTTCAAGTTTCCCATTGAGAAAGGCACTCTTCACATCCATCTGAAAGACTTTAAACTTTTTGTGAGCAGCATATGCTAGAAAAATCCTTATGGCTTCCAATCTTGCAACTGGAGCAAAGGTTTCATCATAGTCAATTCCTTCATGCTGTGAATATCCTTTCGCCACAAGTCTAGCCTTGTTACTTGTAATTACTCCCTCACTGTCAGTCTTGTTCCTGAAAACCCACTTTGTACCAACAACAGATCTGTTCTTGGGTCTTGGTACAAGTGTCCATACTTCATTTCTTTCAAACTCATTCAATTCCTCCTGGATTGCTGTTATCCAGTTAGCATCTTGAAGAGCTTCATCCACTTTCTTAGGCTCTGTTTGAGATATGAATGCATGAAACAGACATTCATTTGCTGTAGCACTTCTTGTTCTCACACTTGCATCTAGATCTCCAATTATCAGATCAGGTGTATGAGCCTGTGTCCATTTTCTTGCTGTAGGTAAGTGGCTTCTATTATTGGATCCTCCCCCTTGATCCATGCTTTCCTGATTTTCTTATTGACCATCTGTATTCCCTGAGGCTCCCCCTGAATTGGACTTCTCAGAATTTGAACTTTCAGAGTATGAGCCAGAGTTTATGTTAGATTCTTCAGCTGACTCAATTTCAGAATATGAGTCATCATGTTGAGATGTTCCTGAAGTATCTTCATGCTCCCCCTCAACTGGTTCTCTATTTTGTTCTGTCAGAGAAACTTCCTCAGTGTTTTCCAGTAGAGGTTCAGAGTATGCTTCAACAGAGTTTGTTGGATTTGCTTCATCAGAGTTTACGTCAACAGAGTTTAGATCTTCATTTTCAAAGCGAAGTTGATCATGATTTTCTTCATCTTCAAGTCCAATTATTTTCTTGTCATCGAATGACACATGTATTGATTCCATGATCACCTTAGTTCTCAGATTATAAACTCTGAATGCTTTAGTCGACAGTGGATATCCAACAAAAATTCCTTCATCAGCTTTTAAGTCAAACTTGGTCAACTGTTCAGGATGAGTTTTCAACACAAAACATTTGCACCCGAAAATATGAAAATATTTCAGGGTTGGTTTCTTTTTCTTCACCATCTCATATGGTGTTTTCCCATGCCTGTTGATCAGTGTAGCATTTTGAGTAAAACAAGCAGTTTAAACAGCTTCTGCCCAGAAATAAGTTGGCAATTTTGCTTCATCAAGCATTGTTCTGGCAGCTTCGATTAAGGTTCTGTTCTTCCTTTCAACTACACCATTCTGCTGTGGAGTTCCAGGTGCAGAAAATTCTTGCTTCACTCCTCTTTCCTTGCAAAATTCTTCCATTGTTGTATTTCTGAATTCAGTACCGTTATCACTCCTGATGATTTTCATTTTATACTGTGATCCTTTATCCAGTAGCTTTACATGTTCCATCAGAATTAAGGCAGTTTCATCCTTCTTTGCTAGAAAGTACACCCAGGTGTATCTAGTGTACTCATCAACAATGACTAAAGCATATTTCTTTCTGCCAAGAGACATTACATTTACTGGACCAAATAGATCAACATGAAGAAGATGATAAGGATCCACAACTGAAGATTCAGACTTACTCTTGAAAGATGACTTCCTTTGCTTGGCCTTTTGACAAGAATCACACAGACCATCTAAGCTGAGTATTGATTTTGGAAGTCCCCTTACAAGATCTTTTCGAATTAGCTCATTGATGTTGTTCAAATTTAGATGAGAGAGCTTCTTATTCCATTTCCAACTCTCTTCATTTGACATCTTTGCAGACAGACACATAGTTTTTCCTTCAGAGTTTGTTACCAAACTTGCTTCATAGATATTGTTACGTCTGTGTCCAACTAGAACAACTTTCCCTGTAGATTTGCTAACAACCTCACAATATTCAGGTTGAAAATCTACATGATAACCTCTGTCACATATTTGACTCACAGATAGCAGATCATGCTTGAGTCCTGGGACAAGAGCTACATTTGTAATGATGACACTTCCAAGATTGATATTGCCATATCCCAGCGTACGTCCTATGTTGCCATCTCCATAGGAAACTTTTGGGCCAGCCTTCTCCTCATAATCTGATAGCAGGGCTTTATTTCCAGTCATGTATCCTGAACATCCACTGTCCAAGACTAGGGTGCTCTCCCTTATGCCCTGCAATCACAAACAATTACTGAGAGTTAGTTTTAAGGATCCAGACTTGCTTGGATCCTTTGGCTTTCTTAACATTGTTAGCTTTTGCAGCGGAATTCTTATCAACATAGTTTAAGCTAACAGTATCAGAGTTTACACTTGCAGATTCAACTTTAACCCATTTCACATTAGGCTTTAACTCATAATAGTTATGATAAATAGCATGATAATTCTTGCAAGTATAAATAGAATGCCAAGTACTCCCACAGTGAGTGCATAAAGTCTGTGGTCTAACCCTAATATTATCATTCTTTACTCCAGACTTGGAGGGTAAAGAATTAATGTCTTAGTTCTTCTTACAGAAACTTGCAAGATGGTTAGTACTACCACAATTATGACATGTTTTTCTAGGAGCATCAGTAATAGGCAAATGATTATCACTTTTATTAATGCCTACTTTTCCATTTTTGTTCTTCCTGGACACTTTCTGTTTCTCAATAGACTTTACCTCTTTAAGCTTATACTTGAATTGTTTCTTTGTCATTAAACCAACATTAACCTGTTTAACACAAGTTTTTACTGGTTCTTTCTTAACCGTTTCTTTTTCAAGTACAGAGTTTAGCTTACTGGATTCAGGAACAAATTTCATAGGTGGAAGATATGTTCTAACTTTAACTTTATCTTTAAACCTAAGTTCATCTTTCTCACAGTAACCTAACCCAACTGCGTCTGTTTGAAACACTTGATGTGTGTCTTTTCCAGAGTTTGTCCAGGTTTTAATTATTTTCCTCTCTTTTTCCAGTTCAGATTCTAGTTGCCTAAATCTCTTAAGCAACTCCTGTTCAACATAAACATCATCATCTCTTTCCTTTTGAACTTGTTGCATGTTAACAAGTTCTTCTTCAAGAAATTTATTTCTTTCTTTAAGCTTTAGATTCTCAGATTTAATTCTTTCATTTTCTAAAGTCTGATCTCTATAACTAACATGTATGCTTTTAAGATAAATTCTCAATTCAGATATATTATCAATATCATAAGCATAAGTTGTTAGGGGTACCTTGTTTTCAGATTCATCTTCAACAGTTGCCATGAGAGCATAGTTGATTCCTTCATCTGAATCTGAAGTGTCTGCCCAGTCTCTTCCTTTAGTGATGAGTGCTTTTTCAGATTTTCCTCTCTTGCATTCTGGAGCATAGTGACCCATCTCTTTACACTTGTAGCACTGGATCTCAGACTTGTCTCTCTTCCCAGATTTGGTATCCCTTCCTTCAGACTTTCTGAAACTCTTCCTTTCAGAGTTTGAGTCTCTCCTAGAGAATCTTTTTCCTTTCTTGAAGTTCTTGAAACCCATCTTCTTGAAGGTCTTCACCATCAAAACAGCCATTTGCATCATCTGTTCTTCATCATCCTCGGATTCAGATGATTCATCAGTGTTTGAGTCATCATCAGAGTTTGATGACTCACTTTCAGAGTTTATGACTAAAGCCTTTCCCTTAGCTTTCTTCTTTGATGTCTCTTTCTTAAGAAGTTTTTCTTCAACTTTGAGAGCAACAGATTTTGTCTTCTTTTCAGATCTTTTGTTTCTTTGTTCTATCTCAAGTTCATGAGTTTTAAGCAACCCATAGATTTCATCAAGATCTGTCTCTGCAAGATCATAATTATCTCTTATTGTTGTTGCCTTTAAATCCCATCTTTCAGGTAAAGATAGAAGAAACTTGAGATTAGATTCTTTAAGATCATATTCTTTATCAACTAGAGATAAATCATTCAACAGTTTACAGAATCTATCATATGTCTCAGTCAAAGTTTCATCAGGTCTCGAGTCAAAGTGTTCATACTCCTGTGTTAGAATAGTCTTCCTGTTCTTCTTTATAGCACTCGTTCCTTGACATCTGACTTCTAAAGCATCCCAAATTTCTTTGGCAGTTTTGCAACCAATAACTCTGTTAGACATGACATTATCTAAGGCACTATGGAGAAGATGTCTAACTTTTGCATCATTTGCAATTGATGAGATATCTTCAGGAGTCAAATCTTTCTTTTCCTTTGGAACAGTCTTTTGTTCTTGACCAGCAAAACAACAGGAGATAATTTAGTTGGCATATGAGGACCATCATTGATTCTATCAAGATATTCTGGATCTGTGGCTTCCAGAAACATGGTCATCTTTACCTTCCATATTGGATATTTCGCTGGTCTGAGAATTAGAACCCTTATTGTCTCGTATCGACTCACAGAAGTTGGTTGAACCTTCTCAGAATTAGAACCTGCTTGAAAGTTTTCACCTATGATTATACTTGTGTTTGGATCAAATAACTGTATATATTAAACAGGCTTGGCTCTGATACCAATTGTTAGGCCGAATACACAATATATAATCAAATATACGTATGAGAATAACAATAAGAACTCTGTTTATGAATAATAAAATGTATGGAATTAATAACTCCTCTCTCAGTGATGTAAAATATCACAGAGAGCTGCTAGGTTACAAGAATAATCTTTCACGTATTCGCATCCCTTTTAGGGTTAACCTATCTGTGTTTATATAGTACACAACTACATACAATCTTCTAATTGATATTCCTATAAATCAGCTATACAATTAATATCAATCTAGAATTGCTTCTGTCTTCTGTTCCGTTTCCTTAGCCATCTCGATATCTCTTTGCTTCTTTCCATCTTCAAAGAATATCGCTTCTAGAATCTTCATTGAATAACACCGACTGCTAAACAAACTTTGACTGTCAGAGTTTAACAAACTCTGACCAGTCTTCCAGCTAAACTTTGATAGTATCCTGATACTTTAAACACTGATAAACAAACATCAACAATTATATCTAACACTTTTCCATGCATTTTATTAACTTTAGCAGCAGAAGACTTTCTGATTTTAGCAGTCCTGATAGGATTCACTCCATCAGGATTTGATTTGTCAGTATCAGTATTAACAAAAGCATGCTTCACATTGACATTCTTAAAGCTACCAGAATTTACACTATTATTAAACCTAGGTAAAGGATCATAAAAGTTATAGTACAAACTATGATATTCTTCACAAGTATAAATAGAATGCCATTTACTGCCATAATGAAAACATGACTTCTGTGGTTTATAAAATATTGATCTACTCCTAACATCAGACTTAGGAATTTCAGTAACTTTCTTTTTACTCTTCCTGCAATCAATAGCAAGATGATTAGAGTTTCCACAGTTAAAGCAGCATTTTCTAGGTGCATTTGGGATAAACCTAAAGTCATTCTCTTTATTAATCCCAACTTTACCATTCCTGTTTCTCTTGACAGTTGGTAGATTTTGTTTACCAATTGCATCACTAACTTTTTCCCTAAGTTGTTTCTGAGAAAATAAACCTATATTTTTCTTTTCAGTTTTCTTGACAGATTTAGACTTCACATAAGGAACTGAGTTTTCAGATGTGGATCCCTTTTCAAAAGTAGAATTGGGATCATTACCAAATACAAATTTAATAGGCTTAATCTTTGATTTGGTTTTGTCTATAACATGTCTATAGGTCATTGGACTTACTGTCTCATCAATTACAACTTTCTCCTTCAATTTCTTATCTTCATTCGACTTATAACCTAGACATTCTTTCCAGTTCTTAGAAGTATTAATTTCATGAAATTTCCTTCCAGAATCTGTCCAAGTTCTGATTTTCTCTTTAGCATCCTCAAGTTCTTTTTCAAGAGCAGTACATTTAAATTTCATCTCCAAATACATGTGTTTAGCATTATCACATTCTATCTGTACTTTTTGCATAGAAGAGAATTCAGTTTCTAGATGCTCATTCCTTTTCCTAAGTTCAGACATCTCAAATAAGATCCTAGTATTCTCAGCAGTTTGACTTCTAAAGCTAATATGTAGTGACTTTAGAAAATGTCTTAACTCAGAAGCATTATCAGTATCAAAATCAAAGACAGTATTTAGTACCTTATCATCAGGAACAACAGTATCATCAGTATTGGCCATTGGGGCATAGTTGACCACCTCAGTATCAGATTCTGAGGAAGAGTCCATCCAATCCTTGCTTGAAGTGATGAGTGCTTTAGCCTTCTTGCACTCAGTTGCAAAGTGCCCCAGTCCATTACACTTGTAGCATCTAACCTTTGACTTGTCAAATTTGCCACTTTTGCTGTCCTTTTTGTTGTACTTGTCTTTGGCAGCATTGAAGGTCTTTTTCTGGAAATTGCCTTGTCTTCTAGCCTTCATGAACTTCATTTTCTTGAAACCTCTGACTATCATAGCAACCATATTTTCCATGTCTGAGTCAGAAGAATCATCATCAGTATTGGCATCAGGATCGCCATCAGTATCTGATGATGAGTCATCAGGATCTGACTCAACTATTCTTGATTTTCTTCTAGAGACCTCCACAGCTTTTCCTTTTGATTTAGCCTCAACATTCAAGGCAATGGATTTTACCTTGCTGCTTTTTTTATTCTTCCTTTGTTGAACCTCAAGATCATAGGTTCTCAGCATCCCATATACTTCATCAAGAGACACAGTATTTAGATCATACTGATGCCTAATGATTGATGTTTGTGTATCCCATTCTTCATGTAAGGCTCTCAGAAACTTGGTATTAGAATCTTCTGATACATACTCTTTGCCAACTAGAGATAGGTTGTTCAGGAGTGTCAGGAATCTATCATACATGCCAGTAAGGCTCTCATCAGGTCTAGCATCAAATTGTTCAAACTTTTGAATAAGTAGAGCCCTCTTGTTCTTCTTGACAGAGGCAGATCCTTGGCATTGAGTTTCCAAAGTATCCCAAATTTCTTTTGTAGACTTGCATGCAATTACCCTGTTTGACATGACAGCATCAAGACTGTTGTGAAGGATATTCTTTATAGTATCCCTGAGAACGTCAGCTTTCTCTTCTGGAGTCCAATCTGTTTTCACCTTGATCGCGTAGTGTTCAGGTACATTATCTGTTTGTGGAATAAGTCTCGTAGGAATATATGGTCCATCACGAATCCTGTCCAAATAGTCAGGATCCATAGCCTCCAGGTACATCAGCATCTTTACCTTCCATGTTGGATATTCAGACTTCTTCAGGATGGGAATTTTCATGCTTTCATACTTTGTCGACATCTTAGATCGTATCTGATTCAAATTTAAATCAGTTTGCTCTGATACCAATTGTTGCCCAGTAAATAAACAATTGTAGAAGGGGGGTTGAATACAATTGTATAAGATTCTCGACTAAATAAATTATGTATCACAAATATGAAAGAATAATAACAGCTTTATTAAATCTGATATAAAACTGTTACAAACTCTTTCAAGAAATTCTGATGTTCTTGAGAGCTTCTAGGTTACAAAATACTCGTGTATGTGATCGATATAAATCGAAACCTAAACTGTGTTTATATACTACACAACTTCTCTATCAATTACAAGATAAGTCCTAATCAATTACAAAGATTGAAACCTATCCTAAATCGATAGCTGCATTCCTATAAATAAGGAACCGACAAAATAAACTTCCTTATTTAACTAGACTCATAAACCAACTCGAAATAGAAATCCTGATCAGCTTCCAGTCCTGATGATCAATCCTGATCCCAGTCCTGATATAAATCCTGATGATAATCTTGATACTGACGCTTGAGCAAATACTGATGACCATGCAATACTGATGACGTCAGCAATCCTGATCAGTTGAGTCTAGATCCTGACGATCATTGAATCCTGATCTAACAAATAGGTTCTGTAATATAACTCTATTATCTCAGAAATTTTTTTCTTGTAAAAAACGTTTTAATAAAATAAATTAATAAAGAAAACAAATTTTAAAATTGAAAAATCAGTCAAAAGAGATGAGTAACTGATTAAAGTATCTTATAATTTTTGCTCAAAGTATCTTATAAGTTTATACTCTCATTTATACGTTACATAAAGGAAATTTTAATGTAAATATAGTAAATGTATTTTTGTTATTACAAAACTTGATCAAACATTTACAATTTTACAGTAAAATATACTAAGTTCATTTTTCCCTTTTGTTAAACTTTTGTTATTATAAAACTTGATCAAATATTTACAATTTTACATTAAAATATGCTAAGTTCATTTTTCTCTTTTGTTAAACAAGTAAAGTTATACATTGAGTTCGATTATCACCAATATCAAATAATATAAAATAGAGAGTTTAGTTTTATGAATATCGCATTTTATGGGAGACCTCAGTGACCATTTATGTTTTTCAAGCAAAATCTTGCAAAATGTAATATTTTATTAATTATGTTATATGAAAGCACTATTTCATTAAAAAATCTTTAAAATTATATATGTTTTGCAAGCATAACATTACAAAACATATTGTTTTGCAAAATATATTGAGTTTGCAGAACATACATGTTTAGTTTGCGAAACGTACATAATTATCAATATTTTCAATGAAATAATGATTTAAACACAATATTCTTTGCAAAATAATATGTTTTGCAATTTTTTGACTACAAAATATAATCCATTTTGTAATATTTTGATTTCAGAATATATATGGTCTCTAAGTCTCCGATGAAATAGTGCTCTCCATAGAATTTTTCTCATAAAATATAATTATTAATGTGTATTATTAGACTTCATTTTTTTAAAAAAAGGTCCTGAATCCGCACAAGAAGCCGTGACTCTTACGTTGTGCTCCCGAGTTGAAATCTGGAGAGAAGAGAAGAGAATAGAAGAGAATAGAAAAGAGAATTTTGAAATTTTCTTTTTTAATGGTGCTTCTCAGTTTTTGAAGAAGAGAACTGAAGAAGAGAAGAGAAAAGAAAAATTTTAAAATTTTCTCTCCAAAAGTTTCTTCTAAAAAATGGGATGATCGGGAGAGAAGCTCTCACATCCATTTTCAAAATGTTTTCCTCAATATCATTTTTTTCAAAATTTTCTCTCATTATCAACAAAAAACTTGGGAGTACATTGAAGAAAATTTATTATTTTTATTCTTTCCTAATTTTTCTCTTTCATTCTTTTCTCCGTCAAAAAATTTGGAAGCACAACATTAAGAAAAAGCTACAAAATTTTGGTACACCAGCGCTCCTATGCGTTATAATTCAATAGGGCCCTGGACCATTAGGATTTAGGCATGCCTCTCATTTTCTCAACCCTCATGCCTTATTTTCAACCATGGCCTTTAATCACTCAAACTGATTGACAGTACTTCACCTCCGTTTATTTGCTTGGTCTTACAAAGAAAAGAAATAGTACAATATTTAATAGTTTATAGTTATCTGTCCCTCTCATTTTTTTTATACTTTCCTTTTTGATACGTCTTTCTCATTTATTTATATACCAAAAATAGTAATATTTTATAATATAAAATTTAATCACATTCACTACTTTACTCAATTATACCTACTTTATACCACTTTATACATTAAATATTAATTGGTCCCACCATTTTACTCATTTTTCTTATTTTTATCTATTAATTTACTTTAAAAATAAATAAATTTACTTGTATTTTTTGGTTCAGCCTGGGCCGGGACTAGCCCCCTAGTTCCGCCGTGGAGAGGAGGGATGAAAATATAAAAATTTGTAAAATAGCATAAAAAAAATCTTGTTAATTGGAGTATATTTTTATGGAGTTCCGTCTTGACAAGTGACAACACACTAAATTAAAGAAATGAATATTTTTAAAGTTTCGGCGTAGGATTTTGAATTACAACTTAATTATGAAACCAATATCAGTATCGGAGATTGTGTTCGAATTTGTGTATATAATTACACTTTTCTGAGGACTCAAATTAACCAAGAACAAAGAGAATTCTTTTTTTTTTTTTAAAAGTAAATGGTAGTAGTAGGCAATTTGACTGGTATAAGGGGTCCGTTTGACTCTGCATTATAAGTTGATTTGATCTTTTGTTAACTTAACGTATAACTTATACAATGATGTTAAGTTAAAAATAAATTAGTAAAATGTATCTTTACTCCCACTTATTTTCTGTCGATTGATTTCTTTGGTTTTTTTTAATAATTATATATTTGTGTTTTTAATTGTATTTTCATTTAAAATGCATAAACTGAAATCATTGATTTAAATAATTATTTTTTGAATTCAATTTAACACAAATTGTATTTACTTATAAAAATAATTATAACTCCGTTTTTTGTTAAATTATTTTTTGATTTAAATAATTGTACCTCTGTTTTTCAAATTAAAATTTCGAATATAACTCCGTGTTGTTGCCCCTGAATGCAGGAACTAGGAAGACGTCGAATATTAAAATCTTAAAAATGGAAGGAGCTACTGCACATGCATAGGAACTAGGAAGTGTAAAAGTGAAAGCACGGATTCTCGGGGCACATGGATTTTAATTTAATACATTTTGGTCAAATACTCAGAGGTGTCCCCTTCCCCACCGCGTTCAGCCTTTTAGCAGCTTTTTTGTTTCTCATCCGCTTCTTTGTTTAATATAGCTAAGACAAGTCACATGCAACCAAGTAAATTCATATATTTATCACAGATATTTACTCTGTTTCTTAATTAGGAATTTAAGAAATAGGGTAGAACCTTTGTACAGTAATATTTTGGGATCGAAAAAAAATATTATTATAAAGAAATTTATAATTTTAAAAATTAATTAT
Organism: Heracleum sosnowskyi; assembly: GCA_030848705.1. Classification (NCBI taxonomy): domain Eukaryota; kingdom Viridiplantae; phylum Streptophyta; class Magnoliopsida; order Apiales; family Apiaceae; genus Heracleum; species Heracleum sosnowskyi. The sequence continues at coordinate 106,941,352 of CM061245.1, forward strand.
AAAATCTTTATTATATATCTTAAATACATGAATTTAACTAATACTCTCTCCGTCCCGCCGGATTTTATACATCGGAGTTGGACACGAATACTAAGAAAAAATATAAAAAATTAATAAAATTAGATGAAAAATGATTAAAAAATAACCCATATTTATATATATTTCATTAACTCATAAGATACTTAGATATTTAGGAATCAATTTGGATTTTTCGGGGAATCTTTTAGGATTTTTGCTCACCAGCTTAATTGCTTAAATATAATCGAGCTTTTACGCTTTACTTGCATATACACCCCCGTGTGAGTCCAAGGGTGGGGGCGTTGAGCTAGCTAAATTCACCAGCTATCCACACACACACACACTTACCTCCACCTTCCTTCACTGATCACTCCGCAGTCCCCATCCTACATCACAAACCACTCCACTTTTTAATCTCTCTCATCTCTCTCTCTCTCTCATCTCTCTCTCGTCGAGAAAACAAGAAATTTTCTGCGAGAATTTTACTAGACAGTATGAGATCAAGTACATTACAGTGACAACGACTTGAAATTCCGAAATATTCAGGTATTTTCACTGCTCCTAGTTCAATTCACATACAATGCATCTCAATTCATTAACGTTTAATACTTAATTTAAGTAACAAATTATCCAGGGGAATGCAGACAGAAACTGACAGTCTGTATAAATTGGGGACCATTTCACTAAAATATACACCTACTTATTATATGGTTACAAAACATTCAATTAAAAAAATGTGTTTAAATCAACATTAATCCATGATTACATTGTTATTTGCACAGATAATGATTGACTCTTCTGCTGGTCCCTATTGTCTACACAAAACTAAACCAAGCATTATAATGTGAAGCATATGAGTCCAATTAGTGTGTGTCTATAAATTATGTGTGTGTGTATTGACGGTGGCATTGTAATTATTGTTAGTTGAGAATGGGAGCTAGTGATGTTGGAGAGGAAGTAGGGATGGCAGGAGGGGGACATGAGGAGAAGATTTTCGTGACGGTTCGGTTGAGGCCGTTGAACCGGAAGGAGATTGCGAGAAATGATGTGTCTGATTGGGATTGTATTAATGGTGATACTGTTATTTACAGGAATGCTAGTGTTTCGATGCCTGATCGGTCTATGTATCCGTCTGCTTATACATTTGGTAAGCTCATACCCTGACAAATCCCGTCGTTCCATGTGCTTAGATTTGTTGTGTAGAATGATTTCTTAGTTGTCTTGTAAGGACATTTCTTTATGAAGTAAAATGCTGCTTTATTTGCTAAAGGTGTAATTTAAAGTGAAATTGAGTCATTTTTGGGGATTATTTGAGGCATCTTCCGATCGTGCTTGGACCGTATATGACAAGCGGTTTTTAGGCTTTTTTCCATGTGATTTAGAAGTTGATATAGTTTTGTTTTTGGTAATTCTTTTACTTGATGAATTCCTATGGTTCAAGTGTACGTGTTTTGAAATGACATGAGTAAGGCGCACGACTATGTTTTTGCGTCGCATGTTTGTGGTTAACTATACTTGATACGTCATATATCCTGTATATTATAACAAACTAACAACCGTTATTGTAGTTGTGAATTGTAATTTGTCAGGGTTTATAACAGTGTTTTCTAAGATCTTTCTCACAATTTTGTTCCTTCGTGATGGTAATATTTGGGATCTAGATAAGGTATTTGGTGTCGATTGCTCCACGAGGCAGGTGTATAAGGAAGGAGCCAAGGAAGTTGCTCTATCAGTTCTGACTGGTATCAATTGTGAGTATAACATCTGTGTTTTCTGTTTTATCCTTTGTTTTACTATTATTTTCGTAAATTTTTTTCAAATATATAATGGGTTTTCTGTTTCCAAAATGATGTTTACTCCAGCCAGCGTTTTCGCATATGGACAAACTAGTAGTGGAAAAACGTTTACCATGACCGGCATTACTGAGTACACTATATCTGATATATATGACTATATACAGAAGGTAAATAAACTCTAGTGCATCTTTTCTATGACACAGTCACAGTTCTGCATGCTGCATCCTGTGTCTTGATTAATTTGTTGGATGTATCTGGTGTTGTTTTTTGTAGCACACAGAGAGAGAATTTCATTTGAAGTTTTCTGCAATGGAGATTTATAATGAATCGGTTAGAGACCTCCTCAGCACTGACAACACTCCCCTCAGACTTCTAGATGACCCAGAGGTGTGACTTTTTCCTTTCGTAATACACCAATATATGTCTTTTTGTAGCATGACAGTTACTTGTTTTGATAGAGAGGTACCATTGTTGAGAAACTCACGGAGGAAACATTGAGGGATTGGGATCACATAATGGAGCTACTTTCTATATGTGAAGGCAAGTTTTTATCAAAAATTCTTCTGATAGAGGACTGTTGAATAAGGTCTGATATCTTCTGCTGCACTTTTTCAGCTCAGAGACAGATCGGAGAAACCTCTCTCAACGAAATGAGTTCCAGATCACATCAAATCATAAGAATGGTAAAACTGTTGTTCATTAGCCTTGTATATTTTTTAAATTTGGTTTTGGGTGTTGAACCAGTTGGGATTGTTATATCAATTATTTTATTCTGTTTGCGTATTTTACAGACTGTGGAGAGTTGTACTCGTGAGCTTTTAAGCAAGGATAACTCGAGCACCCTTGTGGCCTCTGTGGTATGCTTTAGTCATGTTTCTAATAATTCTGATGAAATTTGGTAAACGATATATTTGGAAAAATTGGATCAAAGATTGTGTTTTTTTAGTGACATTGATGAAAAATAGTGTTCGATTTTAGAATTTTGTTGATCTTGCTGGAAGTGAGCGTGCATCTCAGTCATTATCAGCTGGTACAAGGTTAAAGGAAGGCTGCCACATTAACCGCAGTTTGCTTACCCTTGGGACTGTAATCCGCAAGCTAAGGTCAGTCTCGCTATCCCTTTTTTCCTTCCAGTTATGTATATGATTTTAGTCATTAGTTCACTAATTAATGAGTCTATTGATGTTTGAGAATAATGTATATTCTGGTATTGTATTTAAGATATTAAATTCTTAGGGACTTCCACATATTACATAGTCAGAAAGGTACAATTTTGCCATTTGACGTCAAGTTTCATCTAGGGACATAACTAAGTTTTTCTTAATTTCTTTTTACAAGTAAATATAAAAGGCTAGATATTATGACATGGCAGGCTGGCGATTTTACTGCAGCTCTTCTATCATGCCCGCACACACACTGACAGACACACACATCACCCATAAACTACTCTTCCCCATGTTATAATTTTATCTTGCGCATTGCCCTCTATTAATTGGAATAAACTGAAGAAGGCTTATACAGTGCAACATGTTAAATCTTTTTGTGTAGTAATTGTGGTATCAGAATATTGAGTTACTTTTAAATGGTTGCAGCAAGGGAAGAAATAGTCACGTTCCTTTTAGAGATTCAAAGCTAACCCGGATACTGCAATCCTCTTTGGGAGGCAATGCTAGAACTGCCATCATTTGTACAATGAGCCCTGCACGAGGTCATGTTGAGCAGTCAAGAAACACACTCTTATTTGCAAGTTGTGCCAAGGAAGTATCAACCAATGCCCAAGTAAATGTGATAATATCAGATAAGGCCTTGGTAAAGCATTTGCAGAGAGAATTAACTAGATTAGAGAGTGAGTTAAGTACAGGATCTACTTATGTTGCATCCAAGTTTTCTGCACTTCTTCGGGAGAAAGAACTGCAAATTGAAAAGGTATGTTTGGGGTTCTGATATGATATTACTGGTCCACATATCTTCTTTTAAAGTCTATTTAATGTTTAGCAAAACAAATCAGTTTTGCTGTCAATAATACTGCTTATGTATTGTATCTAACATATTCAAAACATATTGTTGGATCTTGACAAATGTGAGCCAAATGGCACTATTAATATATCAATATCTCGTTAGGAAAGTAGGGACCGCCATAGACGAGTCTTAACTCTAATAAAGTTGCGAGATTAGGCCGACATGTTTGGGTGAAATTCATGATATGAAGAGCTTAATTGCGGTTTCAACAATATAAATTTGACAGATGTACTTGAATAGATTTCTTTAAGTAAATATTTGCTGCTGAAGATATCAATATTCCCTTGTCTATCCACAGGATTCTTTCCCCGATAACGCAATTGGATTTAGCCAAACTTTACCCGTTTCCTTTCAGATTTCTTCCTTTAGCAGTAAGAATCTATTGTCCTGCAGATAATTGATCCCCACAAAATAGGCAAGTCATGGTTTGGATCAAGTTAAAATTTTAAATCTCTCTTCTTAACTATATCCCTCTGTCTTTACAAGAGAAACTGAGACTGCTTCAATACTTGTGGAGGTATATGCTAAACTTATGATTGCCTTGAGGTCACTTTTATTTTCGTAGTGAATATGTAAGGCAACTTTTTCTTTTTATTGCTATGGGTTTCCAGACATTTTTGGAAATAAATTTTCGTTCTTTAAGAAAGATCGAAGTTGTTATCAGTTTGGAGTATGGAGATAGGATACTATGATTAAGTACTTCAAATATGAAAATTGGTGTCAGAATCACAGTCAATGTCTTTGCAGCAGTTAATTGACGATCCAACTCTATAAATATCTCCCTTTTCCCCGAAGCCTCCCTCAACAACCACAAGTGATAATTATTACAGAAAAGGTAAAAAATATTGGTACTGCAATAAGCGAGGTGGGCGGGCCGCGACTTTCACTGAAAAGGGATATTTTCTGAACTCAGACGACTACGATAGCATTAGTCGAAAAAAATAAGGTTCTATTTGTGTTCACCGTTGTCTTTGTATTCACATCTTCAAACCGCTTTCTCTTTGTGCAAGTATTGAGCTTGTTTTAATTGATTTAACTTCTAAAACGTATTTTCTGCATAGATAACTAATCCGTTGTCACATGCTATCTACTATATGGTCCATACATATAACTGCTGAATAAGATTGCTGTCAACTTCAATGTGCTTACTAAACCTGCTATTAACTTGTAATTCTCTATGGTGTAGCTGGAAAGAGAGGTAAAGGATCTTACTCTGCAACGGGATTCTGCTAAATCTCAAATTCAGGAAATGCTAAGATGTATTGGAAACGAGGGGCATCCATCGACAAGGGTACACGTTGTACTCTCTCATATGGGACTAACTGTGAATTTCTCTTCTATCTTTATCTGTTTTCGGTGTTAAGTTCTAATTATATGTTCCAACTTTTCCAGGTAGTTCATAATCACTACCCCCACTTGCGAGTTCAGGAATCACCAGATGCTGGATACCCTGTACAGAATAATTTTTTAACAGCAGTTCCTCACTCTATGGACGTTAGTGCAAGAACTTTATGCACATCTCCCTTTTCTGATGGACAAAGTATAAGTACAATAAACCGTAACTACGTAAATCTCCCTGGCTCTTCTGAAGAGTTGCACCTAGACCCATGTCGTAGACTGCTGACCAGTACTTCACAGCTCACTGAAAGTGATTTAAGCCAGGATCTGGAGGATTATGATGGTAAGAGTAATTGTACATCTGAAGATATATGCAAGGAAGTTCGGTGCATCGAAACGGAAGATTTCAGTAAATATAATTATTTGGAATCTAGTCATATATCTAAGGCCCATGACATTGGAATATCAGCTACTATTGCTTCAAAAAGTGGAGAGACTGCAAATGAGGAATGGGTTTTACCTGAGTCTAAGTCAGATGAGGTATTAGTCTCTTTGCCCTCAAAAGAAGAAACAGACATTGCACCCTCTTTAAAGGTTAATAGAGAAGCTCCTACAGTTCCATGGAGTGAAAGCACCCAGGTGGCATCACCATATATAGAAGATAGTGAATCAAAATGCATTTATGATAATCCTTCACCTGAGAAACGATCTCCGTCTTATGACCTGGTAAAGGAGTTTTCCAAATCCAGGAGCTTGAGTTCAACAACGAGCAGGAGCTGTGAATCTGGTATTTTGGCAACCTTATCTTCCCCAAGGCTGCAGGAAGCGGTACACCTTGACGACAAGCCACCAAATGGCTCTGAGGGATACTACACTCAAAGTCCTCATGGTTCTCAGACCAGAGTTTCTAGACTGAGCTATGTTTCTGATGATGAGAGTTCATCTAGCAATGGTTCTCAGTCCTCTAACAAAAATGATATTGATATTGGGCTTGACACACAAGAGCAGGGAAAAGTAACTTCTGAGACTATTAGTAATGGCAATGCATGCATTGCAAAAATGGAAGTCATGTCCGAGCTTCATAATGAGCACCAAGGTTTTGACACTCTAGTAAGTCTTATTTTAATTTCAGTTTCCAAATAAAGTCCTAGGCACTTCCAGTAGCCAGGGTATTTTATCTGTTTATCACGCACAGTGCATAGTTTTTAATATTAGTGTATATCCTCCTACCATCTATATTTGTTCATAATGACTACTCACTACATAGTAAAAGAAAATATGAGTATGCTGAAGGCTGATGTGTTTTCCTCTATCGCTAGATAAGTAGAAAGGGTTTTTGCTGCATTGGCAACTTGCTCTTAGGGGAAGTGCATATGACTACTTATTGCATCATGCGCTGATACTGGGCACTGCATATCTCACTTGAATTCGTAGCAGAACCTCCTCTATGCATGCATGTTTGATATCTAATATTTCTGTGTGTTTATGTAGACATTTGTGCAGGTATGTAGGTATGTGAGTGTGATGTGTGTATACAAACAGACATAAATTTATGGCCGGACGTAGTGCTACCATATTTGTTACTTTTTTTCCTTAAAATATCTGGATAATAGTTTGAGGAACCATAGTTGCTTTTGTTGAGTAGGTGCACAAAAAACATGTTGGCAGAAAGTACATAAAAATAAATAAAACAAGGAATCAACTCTGAAATTGATAATTTTGTTTTCCTTTTTAGATCATTAAGCAAGATACCAAATATTTTGTACTTCTGTTATAGATAAGCGAGTCTTTTTTCTGATTTTGTTTTTGTTGTAATTTTCCTTAGGCAAATGAGACAAAAGCAATGTCCAATGAGTGTTTGAAGAGTGTTAAAGATGTTGGCTTAGATCCAATGGAATTTGATCTCAGAAGTCCTTCGAATTGGCCGTCAGAATTTAAAAGACTCCAAAGAGAAATAATAGAATTATGGCATACTTGCAATGTTTCATTAGTGCACAGAACACATTTCTTTTTGCTATTCAATGGTGACCCAACTGACTCCATATACATGGAGGTTGAACTTCGGAGGTTGTCATTTCTTAAGGAGACATTTTCTCAGGGTAATCAAACAGTGGAAGACGGAAGGACTCTTACAACTGCTTCTAGGTAAGATGAGTTTTTATTTTGGTTTTGTTAAGTCGGAGAATGTAAGGAAAATACTTTTTCCTTTCGGGGTTATCTTTGTGCAGATTGTAGATATCTCATCGTAGTAAAATCACTAAATTGCTTTATTCTTTCGGTAAAATCATGTTAGGTAAGTTCTATAGAGCATGATACTTGTTTGGAATTAATAGCACAATTATGGTTGTAAGTTGCAAATCTGAGATGTTTTTTTACAATGCTTTTAAATAGAAATAGCAGCTGTTCGCCTGTTACTTGTGTACTCTGATTCAAGAAATCTCCAATACACCGTCTATATGTTACTTATATTATATATACTTATAGTTCCACTGATTTCTGAAAGTAAGTATTATCTTTGTATCCATCACTGTCGTGTTTCTTTCTGTAACAGTCTCAAGGCTCTCCGTCACGAGAGGCACATGCTCAGCATCCAGATGCACAAGCAACTCCCGCAAATAGAGAGAAAGAGTCTCTACCTGAAATGGAACATTCCTTTGAATGGAAAACATAGGAGAGTACAGTTGGCCAATCGCCTATGGACAGATTCAGGAGATTTGGACCACATTGCAGACAGTGCCTTTGTTGTAGCTAAACTAATTGGGCTTACGGAGTTGGGAAAGGCTTCTAAGGAGATGTTCAGTCTGAAGTTTGCTCCCTGGAGCTCCAGGAGATCATATAGTGTTAAGCGCAGCCTGATATCAATATTGTAAGATTGCTGTTAATGGTCAAAGCGTAAACTATGGTTAGCAGTATGGCACCTAGCGGCTCCATTTACATAGATAGTTATAGCATATGTATAATTGTTACCTTGAACTTTCTGGTATGATTGTAGTGAAGTTAGTATATTGCTCGGCAGATGTATAATTGTCAGCCCCCTCCCTTTGTGGAGGCTTATATCAATCTTGAAATGTCATATAACAGGAACTAACCGACAAGCTTCAAGTACTTGTATCTTATTCATTTTCATTATTATGTATTCCATTTTCTGCTTTTAGTAATGATGCATTACAAAATTTGGTTTGGAGTCTGGAGATCCCTGCATAAATACTTTTGTATCAGTTCACCTTCATTTGCCTCGAAAAAGTTTTGCATTGTTTATTTAAAATGGAGATGGAGAAAGGAGTGTCAACTTGTTTCTCACAAAATGTAAAGTTTCAATATATATAATCGTAATAATCCAACTATTTATAACAGTTCTAAAGTTCTTTTTTAGTAATTGATTATCTCTTGAGCCTAACCCATATATAATAAACTACATATAACAGGATTGTATGGAGCCCGGGGGTTCCTTGAAAGACACGATGATTGAATCTTAAGTCAACTAGAAGTGGGGGAAAAGAAGTGATAGCAAATCCACATAAACATCACTAACAAGAATATAATCATTAGATAGAATTGGATCAAATGGATGACATGACTCTCTTTTAATGTTTTCATAATCCATGAAAATACGTCTTCCTTTTTCTTCTTTTAAACATGTCATTTTTAACCGATCTAATTCACCCAACTTTGACCCAAATTTATAGATATGATATAATTGAGAAAAATAAAAAAAATTATATTATTTAAAAGTATATCTAATTTATTTTTAAATGAAACTTTTAGTTTTTTAAAATAATATTTAAATAATTTTTTAATATTTAATTAAGAATGAGTTAGTTTGATCCTGAAAAGTCAAAAGTACATTACGGAGGAAGTATATTTTTATAATATTTATCAAATGTTTCATATGTTTATAAATTAATTTAAAGTGGCATATCTCATATAAATACTTTTTCCTTATCGATGTTATCAAAACTAGACCTGACAATTGGACCGTGTCGTGTACTTTCGTGTCGTGTACTTTCGTGTTTTCGTGTACTTAATGTAAAACTCATATCCGACCCGTTTTGGATTCGTGTACTAAATTTGAAACACATATCCAATTCTTACATTAAACAAAAATATAAATTTAATTAAATTAAAATTTATATATTATAAAACTATTTTAATTATGTAAATTTTTATGAAATGTGTATTAAATATATAATATATACAATTTTACAAAAAATTGTAAATATAACTTATATATATAAATGTATACTTCTTATAACTTACTGCTAATTAGTCATGAAACTTTTATTTATTATTCATATGTAATTCCTTATATATTTTCTAAGTATGCAATACTATAAATAATATATATTTTTAAAATTATTTATTTACTTCATTAATTCGTGTACTTTCGTTTCGTGTCGTGTACCTATTGTGAAAACCCAAACCCGACACTAATTATATTCGTGTTTTTTCATGTTCGTGTATTTTCGTGTTCGTGTACCAAATTTTTGCACCCAAACACTAATTATCCGTGTCGTGTTCGTACCGTGTTCACGTGTCGTGTATCAAATTGTCAGCTCTAATCAAAACACTTATCCATGTTAAACAAAACATGGAGTAATCTTCAAGGATACATATCAGCACCAAATCACAAATTATGTGTTAAGAAAATGGACCAGTACCAAATTATGATAATTGTTCAGAATTTTAAGAAAGTTAATTAATCACTAATGACATTAATTAACAACAAGAATAAGAGAAACATATACCTCTAATCCTATGTGATAGGTGTTGTCAAACTCCACAAGAGGAAGGTCTCATTCAAGAAGAAAATGAAAGAACAAAATAGGTAATGACAGATACTCCGTAAATCAAATCAGATATGTAAACAAAAAATGTAATAAACCAAATGCAGAATCTCAACAACATCACATCTAATTATTGGTGGTTTGGTTAGTCTACAATTTTGAGGCATGCTATTTATACATGTGCAATGGGCCAATGGCATTCGGATACTGCCTGGTTATTTCGGTTTCATTTGAGCTTAAGTGCGAATTGAACTGGTTGTGCATGTAAGTGGATTGTACTGTTGACGGATCTATTAATTAGAAGGCTAAATAATTTTGTTAGGATTTAAGCACAGATTATTAATTAGGTTCAGTTTGATCAAAAGAAAGAGGTTAACAAGCTTGTACCCTGTTGAAGACTACATACAATACAACAAATAAGGACATTTACGACGAACAAAATCACGGACGCGCCGTATTTACGACGGAAACGAAAATTCAGTCGTAACAACTTACGACGGAAAACAATTTCATCGTAAGTTTATTATTTTATTAATAAAATTTAGCACCAACCAAACAAAAAAGAGGGAAATTAGCGCGCCAACTAAAACGACGTCGTATGATCTTACGACGGAGTTGGTTTTTCGTCGGAAGTTGATTATTTTATTATTTTGCCGAAATTAGATTTTATTATAAAATAGATAAATTTTTCGTAGAAGTTGTTTAGTGTTGGTTTAAAGTGTGAGTAATAGAAGTATACAGTTGCTGAGCTTAAATGACCACTACCTTATTTGTGTCCTTATTGTGTAATGCAATTATTTGATGGTAGTAATATAGTAAAAAATAGTTTATATAAGGCTTTTGAGGTCATGAAGACGATTGTTGCAGTAATGTGAAAATTGTGTTTCAGGAGCGTTACATTACATTTGTGTAAAGTAAGGCCTTGATCCCAAGAAAACCCAAATCCAAAGTTGGATAGAGTCGGTAGGTGTTCGAAAGAACATGATTCTTGGACATCCGCAGCTTCGAGCCTCTGATATTTATGGTATATTTCTGTTGTATTACTTGCCATGTCTTTTACTCGTAGTTATAACATATCTATGTTATATTGTCACAGAATCTAATGGACGTCCCCCACGGCCTCGAAAAGGAGAAGGAAGCTCCGGTAGATCTGCCTTGGCTCACATACATGATGACATGTTCATGCGAGTCGTGGATGAGACTCTGGCCCTGGCCCGAGCCAATCCGGACGAGTATATGTTGACACCCGAGCAGATCCGTCTTTTAGCACGAGATGTGGTGGAAAAACACTCCTCTCTACCTTCAGACCATCCTATAACTAGAGAGACGCGACATGCCATTATCCGGGTCGCGGTCGATGTGCTAAACAATATTTATAAGACGGATGGACCAGGAGCGGCTAAGGTAAAAGCTCTTATTAGTATTTTCTTGTTTTTTTCTTGGGTTGAGAATGTATCTTTTGTGTGATAATAATGTTAATGAAATGGCCTTTAGATTAGAGTCGAAGGCTATTTTAGTGACAAAAAACCCTTTTGTCTGTTCTGGTTTAATAAGCACACATTTAGCACTTATGTTGGACATAAAACCCTTATGCTTGTGTTAGCATAGTCACCTTGTAATTTATGCTCATCAGTGGCAAGTATTGACAAGAGAATGTCAGTACAGTTTTCTTGACTACATTTACCTATTTTCTTCTGAATTCCCATCCTCAGTAAATGCAGCAGTAAGAAAAGTAGAGTTGTTGCTAATATCATTAATACTATCAAAATTGCCTTTGTAACTCTGGACCTCTTACTTTCTGTTCCATAATCTAAAATTAGGCGGACATGAAGAAGTTAGTCTAGAAAGGTAAGGAGTTCTCTAATATCTGCATTCATATAAGCTAGTTATATATTTAGTAGCATCATATTTGTTATTACAAGGATTAATTCCACACCCTTTGTTAATTTTGACAAGGATTAAAACTTGTCGCCCAACTTTACGACCCATTTGTGTTCTATATTTGTAAATTAAAATTTTATACTAATAGGATAATTTATTTAAACAAAAGAATAATATTAGCATTTATAGTATATTACCAGTGGACAGTTTATTAGCATATGTGGCCTTCGACATTTGCCTTAGTGGCTGGTGCATACTCTTGACCTACATATCTGGAGTCACTGCTTTAACATTTTCTTAGTTGAGATTTGGAAGTCGGGTAAGTGTTATTGTAGAATAAACATATATGGAGTCACTGTTTTTATCTAGCACAAATCAGATACTGTTTGCATTGCAATACTTACTTTCTATCGGAAAACTCATCGCCACATTGATCTCATATGTGACTGTTAGAGGGCCACATGTCAGCTGTAATAGTTGTTTATGTGTTTTTTCTGGTATAACACTGTGGCTCTGTGTAAAAATCTCCTCTATACAGTTTCCACTCCTGTACACGGCAACACATAGTGATGTATTCCGATTTAGGTGTTTTTTAATTCATCAGTACGTTGGTTGTTGCGAATAGGGTTTTTTTTTAGTTTTACTACAGCTATTCCGCTTACTGATTTCTTGAGTTTTATTACTATTTCGTCTGTGTTTCTTTTATTCAATGGGCTGTGAGTATTATATAATATTTCTAGTTGATTAGGTTAGCCATTTTAATATTTTGAGTTGCTCTAGTAGTTCTTGGCAGTATACTAAAATGCTACTCTATGTCTTGGCAGTATTTTTGCTCTAGTAATTATTTATGTGTATATTGTAGGGGAAGGCCCCAGCATCTAATGATGCTGATCTTGATGATGGTGGGAGCAATGATGACACTACTGAGTCTAACAGTGATCGTGATATGAGTGCTCCACTTTGTGATATCGTCTCTCGTGGCAGTCCTGTTATTAGGGGTTAAATTTTAGTGTCGGTGAATTTAATATGGATGATGTATGTTTTTCTAAGTTGTATTATGAGTTGAATTTGGCTTGTTGGTGTTTGTATGACGATCTAACTTTGTGTAAAATGTTTTAAACTTTTGGATGTGAATGACTATGGATTTATGACATAATTTAGGTAAACTATGGTATTCTAATATGTGCATTCTATGTTTTAGGGTGTTTATAATAAGGTTTTGGATTTCATTGCACATTGTAATGTGTGAATGAACAGTTTTTGAATATAATTTGGAAGCCGAAAATGGCCGGAAACAAGAAAATCAGTGCAAAATGGATTCTGGTCAGACGAACTTATGACGACTATTCATAATTGATAGTCGTCGTAATTTAGTTATTTAGTATTTTATTTTATTTTATTTTTAATAATTATTTCAAAAATTAGATGGGTCCCACTTAATATACGCCGATAATTTGCGTCGTTAGTTCGGTTATGATATTACTGATGGTGGGTCCCGATGTTAAATTGCGACGAACTTTCTGTCGCAAGAACATAACATACGACAATTGTTTCCGTCGTAAGTTAGTTCTAATTTATTCAATATGTGGGCCCCTTCGTTCAAACTTACGACACAATTGTAATTTGTGACAAAATCTGAACTTTCTACTTGAGCAAAAGCGACGAAACAATTCCGTCGTAAATGGTGGCATTTTCGACGATTTCAATACAAAAATTCCGTCGTAAATGCCCCTGTTTGTTGTAGTGATAGGATCCCATTGGGCTTCATCTGTTACCTTAAGATTCTAGACCGAGTTACTTAATGGTTGTCAACTCCTGCACACTCATATTTTAGAATTATGATGGAGCAATATAGTAGTATTGAAGCATATAGTGCATAGTTTTTTTTTTGTAAAACATTATAGATTTTTATAGATAATAATAACGAGAATCCAAAAGAAACTCGGCTAAAAAAAGAGAAAGTTCACGCTTGTAAACCAAGCAAAGTTCACCAACAAGTTAAAATATTACATAATTTCAACAAAACCAGCTGAAATAAAACAAGTAACAAGTTAATCATCAGAATCAGGCACAATAGCCTCGGGGATCCCAACATTAGCAGCATTGAGACCTCCACTCCTGTGAGCAGCAACGTACCACTGCCTCAGAATGACTCATCTTTGTATTCCTTCCCTATTGAGTTGCACCCGCATCAACAACCATGACATCTTCCTGGATAGCAAAAATGCCATGTTGTCCTCCATATTGTCCTCCCTAGCCATAAAGTAGTGCAAAGATGACCTTCAGTAGAGACATCATCCGGGACAAAGCCATCGTCCTCCCCACCCCAGAGTCATTCATCAGGAATCGATCCCTCTGCCTCTTGTGGCCACCGTGTGTGTCACCCTGTGTAGCAGTATTTGTTCCCATTGCATTGCCCTGAGTAATCTCCATGATTTCTATATCCTTGCTCCGCAACAACGAAATAGGCTGGAGATGACTTCTCTTGTGGGAAACAACTTGCTCATGAACAGCCTCCCCCACCTGGCTACCCAAATCGTTGTCCTGCCTTAGAGGCATGCTAACATCTTCATCCATCCCCCCAAGCCCAGGTTGGCCAACTTCCATGTCATGTACATGCATCGACATCACATCAGGAGCCAAATAATTTACCTGGTTATCATTAGTAATATCAACGTTCATAACCATAATCATCTCTTCACATATTGTCCAATCCTCCAAGAATCCAGACTCAAGTTCACTATCGAATTTAGCATTTTCAAGTCTAGGGCTTTCTGCATTACTATCAGAAAAGTGAACATAATCACGATATGTACTATCACCAGAATCATCCAAAGACAACCTAAAATCATTGGGCTCCTCACCCGTGTTCATAAAACACTCGTTAAGAAGATCATAAACACCATTATGTTCCTCAAAACAATACCCACAAACAGAAAAAAACCTCATAAGATAACAACACCTTGGATTTTATATTAACAGCATAAGCATCAATTAAGATGAAATGCTACACAGGGTCGATGACATCTATCTCAATAAGCAATCGAGCTACACTACTTGGTTCATTCCTAGTTGCAGCTCTATGTGTACCCTTGTCCATACCAATAGACTTACCAACCGCTAAACCCAACATACACATGCTCTTAATCGTCCAATAAAGAAAAGGCACACGAGAAAACCTAACCCAAATCCTAGCTTTACTATTCTCCAAATTCTCCAAGTTATCCTGAAAGAATTCATGCCAAGGTTTCATTTTGAAAACACATTTGTCAATAACTACAGGGCTATTTCGCAGAAAGTGATTAACACCAATTGCATCTCTAAATCGAAAAACTAAGAAACCTCCAAAGTGACGAAACACATTAATCAAAACTAAAAACCCAAACTTAGTTAAAGCAACCTAGCTCTTTAATCACTTCAAATACAAAACAGTCAACAGAAACATGAATAACATAGAACAAATTCACCCAATTCAAGGCTAATTCATGTAAAAAAAATCACATTTGGTTCCACGCAAGTGACCCCACACTACGCCATAAGTGCTCATATGCAATGATTTTTTTTAGAGTTGCAACCAAAGCATTACAAAAGATACGTTTCCTTTCGGTCTTCTGCAACAGTACTAAAAAAACATTGCATTAGACGTGAATATACCACAACGATGAAAATATTAGTGTTTCCACATGCAACACCATTTAAAAGCGTTGCACTACACTACATTATTTTTGTGATTATAAAAATTATACAATTATCAAAATATTTTTAATGACATTTAAATTTTGATCTATTTCTTAATTTAAAATTTGATATATAATATATCATAAATTGCATGCATTATTTTTACATATATTTTATATGAGTATCTATCATGTTTTTAATTTTCTAAAAGATTTTAAATTTACAAGTAAAATTACATTTTCCAAAAACATAAATTTAGAGAAAACTTTCAAAAAATAAAAAATAAAATACAGTACACACATACACAGACATAGTTGCCTTAAGTAAAATATTACTGTTGCAAAAGCCAATAAAAAGTGTTGCATTATGGCATGTGGGTCCCACTATTGATGTGACATGTGGGTCCCACTATTGATGTGGCATGTGGGTCTCTCTGTTGATGTGGCATGTGGGTGCCACTGCTGACATGACATGCTTGTGGGCCTCACTGTTGACGTGGCGTTCCAGTGGGCTCCACTACTGACGTGGCATGCTAGTGGGCCCCACTGCTGATGTGGCATGCTAGTGGGCCCCACTGCTGATGTGGCATGCTAGTGGTCCAATATATTGTGATCTTCTGTTGATGTGTAATGCAACGTTGTTTGGTGTTGCATTTACTTATTAGTGGTGTTGCAATACACTTATAATGCAATAATTTATCTGTGTTGCAGAAGATGGCAAAAAGTGTTGCGTTACAGAGTAAAAGCCACGCCCGCGGATGCAACGCCCATTTGGTGTTGCCTTTTTCCAAAACGGGCTTAAAGCAACGCTTTTTTGGCGTATGACAACATTAAAAAAATATTGCATATGAGCACTTATGGCGTAGTGCCATTACTCTTTATGATAGTATTCTTAACAATAGAACTATCTAACACATTAATGAGGTCAACAAGATCAGAAAGAACCTGGTTCTTTTTCCAATCACTGGTAGAATGAGGAGAATGATCAAGCCTTTCGCCTTCAGTGCTTTGATGTCTTGGTTATGAGTCGCCAAAGGAAGATTCTGTGCCGTACCCAAAGCTGGTTGAACTAAGAATCGAGATTCTAAGGTTTTTCGGTGAGATATCATGGTTTCAGAAGAAATCAAGAGTGAATTCAGTAGAGCCAGACAGAGGTCGGGGGTCAGATTAAAGAAAAAACGAGTTAAACACGGGGAAGATAAATAAACCCCCTCCATAGGGAAATGTGTGTAAGGAATTGAAGAGGATTGGGGAGGTGAAGGGGTGGAGATTGAGTGTGAGAATAGATTTGGGGTTACAAGAAAAGTGTTTTGGAAAGTGGGAAGATGAAGATGAGAGAGAATAGAGCAAACCGACTCTCATTTGTGTTCGGTCCTTTTTTTATACTAGCTTTCTACTCGTGCGATGCACGAGATAATTTAATAATATTTTTTAAATAATTTTATCTATCTTATAAAATATTATTATTATTATTATTATTGTTGTTGTTGTTGTTGTTGTTGTTATTATTATTATTATTATTATTATTATTATTATTATTATTATTATTATTATTATTATTATTATTATTATTATTATTCTGTTGCATAATTCTTGTCTCAAATTAGTTTTTCAAAGTAAAATTTATCTGCTAACTAATAATTTTAAAATATTCATTTATAATCTTACAATTTTACTAATTATACATAATATTCAACCTCTATTAAGATATTTTTAAGAATATAAATTTTATAATATAGAATATGTTTAATTTGTTGCTAAAATTGGTGAATTTTACCCTGAAATATCAAATTATAGAAAGGAGGGTTTCACTTTATAATATTTAGATATCATACATAACAATTTTTTTGATATATTTTTCTACTAACTTGTTGGCAACACGTTTCCTCTTTTCCTTTACGTGTGTGTCATATGTGTCTAGGAGATGATTCAGTTTTAGTCTCCTGCTAGGCTACCTTCATGCATGTATATATAATATTTTTCCTTTTTAATTATAATTATAATTAGAAATTTACTGATTTAGCCCTGATGACCAAACCATCTAAACTCTCTTATGCCAATTATATATAGGATATAATAGTACATAGTTATCTTGTGTGTATGTATTAGTATTATAAATAAAATTAATAATCTTTTAAAATTTTGAAGCACGAGCTCTACAATTAACCACGAAAGAACAATAACTGGTTCATGATTATTCAAGTTTAGTATTGCTTTAGAAATTTGTGGTAGACTGTCTCAAGTACTCATTAATTCCTTATTCTGAAACTTCATTTCTAACTAGCTTTGTAGCCCGTGCGAGACACGGGCATGATCTAGCTATTTTCGGTTATGTTGGTCTCATTTTGTGAAGGAATGCATGTAGAAGAAAATACATAAGCCCGTAACAGTAAATCAGTAAGAAATAGTTCGTAGCATTGATGATGCATGTTCTACAAATTCTAGTCTATAAGGTTGTTATTACAACCTACTCAGGCGCAAATGTTTTGACTAATTAACATGATGTGCTGGCACGACCCTTGTATACTGCAAGATTTCGTCGATCATAATTTTGTCAATCTTACTTGTATGAGAGGATGGTTTTGTGTCACTTTGAAAGAACATCGGGCGCCTTTTACCATTTCCAGTACCTGGGGAACATCGACACTCCATTTACTTGTTTGTAGTTCATGGGATAGCCATAAAGTGGGTGTTGTAATATTTGATCGGTGTGCATAATAGAGTAAAAGTGCAGAAGTACACTTGTATAGGGATTTGTCGTGCTAATGGATTACGTTTGTTAGAGATGTACCCTGAAAGCGTTTTAAAGTTTTGAATTTTACAGTTGCTGTCATTGAGCATGAACGTCGGTTTGGCAAGATCCAGTTATTTGATTAAGAAGAAATTGAGTTAATTTGCATCCGTTGTTCAATTGTTTTTGCTGGGTATGCAGTTTACACGCTAAAGTAGTCTATCTATCAAATGCGTGAGTTACCTGAATTGAAATGTCCAGGCTATTGATATGTTGGTTTTAAATTAATAAGCTGTACCAAATCCTCAAATTATATAAATGACAAATCTATGTAGTTATTGTTTAAACACTTTCTTAAAATTATGTTTTTAGTCCTGCATAACGGGCATGCTAAACACGAATATATTTTTATTTTAAAAATATATCGTAGATCTAAACGTTAAATCTGCGATAAATCAAATGTACGATAGTTAATAATTGATATCACGATTATACCTCTCAAGAAGCCGCAAAACTGATTCGTGATAAGTTACTCGTTTAACCTTACAATTGCCACTTGGCACAAATAATTTAACATTTAATACTTTTAACATTTTATCATAGATATTCAAAAAACTTAAACCGGTATTAGTTTATATTTGATTTAGTCGTACGATGACAACTTCAACTTTCTTGTAAAAATCTCCGATCCAAACTTTCTTATTAGTATACAAAGAGAAAACTCTTTTGCATTTTTCGGGTACAATACTTTATATACTAATAGTGTATTTTTCGAGATCAACATATAAAATTTATTTATTGAAGACGAGATTTAAAATATATAGGATCATAATAAAACTACAGTTTTAATCTATATTAGTAACTAAAATTTCAAAAATGCGTATATAATTATAAGTTGAAAATATTATATAATGAAGTAGTAATAAATGTTAAATAATGAATAAAATCACATTTACGCTTATTATATATAAGGATATAATTGGAAAGGAATAAATATGTTGATAGTTTTAAATTTTAAAATAAATATTAAAAAAGAATATAATAAGTGATAGTGGCTATAGATGTCAACATTTGTCACACTATCACCTAGTTCATGGTTCAATTCTCATTAAAAACAATTTTTTTAATCAGCAATATACAATTGAAGGTGTAATTTAGTAATCTAATATCATCAATATAATATTGAAATGTTAATTTAGTAATCTAATATATATAATCTGATAGTATATAGAATTTGTAATCTAATAGTATATATAATATGAGCCATTATATATTTAATGCAAATAAACATGATTTTCAATATAAAAATATTAATATAATCCTTTTTTATGGATCAATTTCAATTTTATAACATTTTGTATATCTATTTTGCGCGAGTTTTTCTCTAATATGGTCAAAAATATGATTTTAAGACACTAGTGAAAATGAATTATCTACCTTGCGAAGTAGATTACAAGAAGAGACCAAAATAGAATATAACATATTGAGTATTTGCGAATATTAATAAAGAGTTTTATAGTATAATCAAAATTGATGTCTAGCATAGTGGTAAGAAATGTCAATTCTAATTTAGAGATCAAGGGTTCAATTTCCATTAAAAATAATTTTTTTCATTAACATGATATAAAAGGGATAATTTAGTAATTTTGCGATGCTTAAATTGTCTCACAAACCCTCTATTGTGCTATTAGATATATAATAGATAATAGATAAGAACATGAGCTCAATTGTACAGTAGAACCCCTATACATTAATACTTTCTAAAGTGATAACCTTTTTATTTGTATTAATAAAAAACTAATAAAAAATCTCGATCCCACCAAATAATCAATAGTTATAATTTTACTTCTCTAAAATGATAACTTGTCTAAAGTGATAATTTTTCGATCCCGACAATATCACTTACGACATTTCGAATTGAAGATTTGGGGGTTCTAGTGTACCATACGTGTCTATTGGATGCTCGATTTTAATAGGTCGGGGGAATGTATATGGTATAAATGTTTTGTTATATATAGGTGCAAACATTTACGGAACTAGCTTACGTTGTGCTCCCGAGTAGAGAATTTTGAAATTTTCTTTTTTAATGGTGCTCCCGAGTTTTTGAAGGAGAGAAGAGAAAATAAAAGAAAATTTTGAAAATTTTCTCACCAAAAGTTTCTTTCCAGAAATGAGATTTTTCAAAATGTTTCCCTCCATATCAATTTTTTCAAAATTTTCTCTTATCATCAACAAAAAACTTGGGAGCACATTGAAAAAAATTTGTTGCATCTATTCTTTCCTAATCTTTTCTTTTCCATTCTTTTTTCCATCAAAAAAATTGGGGGATCGAAATGTACATTTATTTTATTTATATAATTAAATTATTTTTGAAAAGTAGAGAAACAAAATTAAAAGCATACTATTATATCTTTATATATAATTAGAGTAAAGGAGTTTAGATGGTATGGTTTGGTACCTGTACAAAGTGATCGTCACATTCCTATTAGCTAAAAAATCTTAAACGTAAAATAATTATATTAAAATTATACAATAATTAATTTTAAAATATTCTTTTTAAAGAAACTTTATTTTAGAAAAGTTAAAGAAAAGTAAATTTTTTTTAAATTTTAAATTTATTGATTTAAAGTATGCAAACTTAAGATTCCGATAGTATAGAATAAATTAAAAATATATATATATATTAATGAATACTTTTAATCAAGGCATACATGATTGTTTAGGAAAAAAATATATTAATAAATAACTACAATTAAAACACTTATGTTAACATATTATACGTAAATTATTTTAAAAAAAAACATTACAATACTAAATAGACATGAAAAAAAATTTAATGAACAAAGTTACAAATTAAACATAATTGTAAAAATTGTATAAAATAATTTGATAAACTACTAACATATTCATATTAAAATTTATCAAATTAAAATTTAGGGAAATATTGAATGAACAAAAAATAATTACAAAAACTTAGTGATTTGAAATATAGATAAATTAGGAATATTTCATTCAAAACATATACCATGAATTGGAATAATATAAATAAGTTAGAGAAAATATATTTTTCAAATTTAATCATTATTAAAAATTTGAATATTGAAATTAAATTAGATTAATATTTTAAAAAATAATCAAAAGTATTATTAAAAGAATATATTAAGAAAAATAATTATATAAATTATTTATAAAATATCCTATGCTTTACACGGCTATAAAGCTAGTAATTAAAAAATTGAGGTTCATTGCTAACTGCTAAATGGCGTAGCTTGTGCAGGGTCTAGTATAAACTGCATAAATGAATAACTGGAATCTTTTTTTTTATAAATTTAATATCAATACTAAAAATATTTTTTTTATTAAGTGGGGACAAAAAAATAAATCAACTTAAATGCGCAGTTTTCTTTGTTTATCGGATATTAATTTACTTAGAGCAAGTCCAACAATGTCCTAGTTGGTTAGTTATAAATATTATATAATAATGTGTCCTAGTGATTTAGGGACTTGATTTCTTGTAGTAACTCCAACAACATTACTTATATACATTCCCTATTATTATTATAATAATATATTTGAAAAGAGAGAGAAAAAGAGTGGAAGAAAGAGAGAGAAAAGTAATGTAGAAAAGGAGGGAAGTGAATTTTTTATTCATGGAAATTAAATAGGTAATGGCTAGTGGTTACCTATTAATAGGTAATGAGATGGATGTCCTAGTGATTTAGGTAACCACTAGGACATTGTTGGAGCACCATTTTTTGCTATATTACTTATATTTGAACTTAGGACATGATATAAGTAAACTCTTGGACTTGCTCTTAGATACTAATATACGAACAAATCTTGATAATGCAATACCTGATAGAGTAATAATACCCCGATTAAGTCATATATAAATTGAACAAAGTAATATTTTTGCTAAATAAACAAGACAATACTTTTTAAAAAATATAAAAGGGCCAATGAAAACTACAAAGCATTAATTACTAAACTATAGTAACTTTATACCCGTGCAATACATTTTTCAAATTTTATTTTAATCGTATATTAAAATAAATATAAGTTATCTACTAATTTTTAATTTTTAAAAATGTTTGTACCGGTCACGAATCGAACTATTATACCATGATGACCAAATCATAGAAACCTCTTATACTAATTATATATAGAACATATAATAATAATATTTATACTAGCTTAAAACTCGTGCGATGCACGGATTGTTATTAATAATTATTATTTTTATTATTTATGTTTTAATATTCTATTAATTTTCATTTGCTAAAAAAATAAGTAGACGTGTTCAACTTTTTTAAATGATTAAAATTATTAAAATATATTTTAAAATAAATTAATAACTGTTTGTCTGTGATATTTTTGGAAAATGAGAGGTCTTAGTAAAGAAAAATAGAAAAAGTAACGTGTTTTAGCTGAAAAGGTAAGTGCCCGTAATTAAAAGTATTTTAATAGGTTTCAAAATAAATAAGTAAGGATTTGCCCGAGATATTTTTGGAAAATGAGATATTTTAGTAAGGAAAAATAGAAAGAGTAGCATGTTTTAGTTGAGAAAGGTAATTGCCCGTGATTGTTTTTAGAAAAATAGAGGATTTTGTTAGAAAAAATAGAAAAGTCAATGTATTTTAGCTGAAAAGGTAGTTGGTTATAAAAATGTTATTATTTAATAATAATTTCTTTAGAAAATAAAAAAATAGAAAAAAATAACACGTTTCATCTAAAAAAGTGATCATAATTAAAAATATTAAAATAGATTTTAAAATAAATAATTAAGGGTTTGCCGTGATATTTTTGGAAAATGAGGGGTTTTATTAAGGAAAAAAAGAAAGAATAACATGTTTTTGTTAAAAAAGATAATCGCCCATGTTTTTTTAGAAAAAATAGAGGATTTTGTTAGAAAAAAATAAAAAAAATAATGTATTTTAGCTGAAAAGGTAATTGATTATAAATAATGTTATTATTTAGTGATAGTTTTTTTTTAAAAATAAGTAAAGGTAATTAAGTAAAATCACAAGTACCGGTTGTCCGTCCGTCCGACTACCAAATTTTTAATGTTTCGTCTTTAATAATATAGCTTAAAACCCGTGCGATGCACGGATTATTTTTAATAATTGTTAATTTTATTATTTATATTTTATATTTTATTAATTGTATTTATTAAAAAAAAATAAGTAGGCGTGTTAAACATTTTTAAATAATTAAAAGTATTAAAATAGATTTTAAAATAAATAAGTAACGGTTTGCCCGTGATATTTTGGAAAAAGAGGGGCTTTAGTAAGAAATATAGAGAGTAACATGTTTTCGTTGAATTTTAAAATATAAAAGTAATGATTTGCCTGTGATTAATAATTATAATATTATTATTTTATTTTATTAAATAGAAATATTCGTGATATTTTTGGAAAATGAGAGTTTTATTTAGGAAAAATAGAAAAGTAGAAATTTTAGTTAGAAAATATATAAAAAATATACAATTTGGCTAAAAGTGGTAATGAGTTAGTTATTAGCAATTATAACCTTATTATGTTATTTTAGAAAATATATTCTATATAATAATTTTAATATTTTATCTAACGATTCTCATTGATTTGATCAGAGATATCTAACGGCTATTAATGAAGTGACCAGACTACAAAAACTTTCATGACTAGACTACAAAACTTTCAATGTTTCGTCTTTAATATAATAGTATAGATTATTTAATGTTAATTTCCACAAAATTGACGATAAATCTTATTCTTAATTTTTTAGAGCATATATAACTTTTGTCTCCATATATTCGAATAGTAGAAAATATTAGTTTGTAACGTTTATCATGTGACATTTTTACCTTTATGATATTAGAGCATCTCCAACAGTGTTGGCTAAAATCGTTAGCTAAAATAATATAAAATGCTGATTATGTAAAATTTGCTGAACCTGTAAGATATTGTGTTCCAATGGAGTTGGCTATACTAGTTGACTATATTTTAAAAATAAAATGTTATTATTATTTTCAAGTTGTTAAAAATAGAATATATGATTTGAATATGGTAATAATTGATGTAGAGTTTTACTACAAGTCCATAGGGTTCGACAAAAATAGCCAACATGGAGAGGTTGGCTAAAATTTTAGCTAACAGTTTTATCCCATTGAAGTCGATTTTTTTTTACACATTATCTAATTTTTTTATTTATGGCAATCCATCTATGATTTTAGCTAAGGGTTCTTCACCATTGAAGATGCTCTTAGATGACAATTACCAACACATCTCATGTGATAATTTTAAATAATTTTTACAATATAAGTGCTTTCATAATCGCATTAGTCTGACTACGTACGATGAATTTTAATTATTAAAATTGCTTGTGTAATATAAGCTACCTCAAAAATCTCTACTTCAACAAATTATGTACTATAATTTCTTTAAATAATAATATACTACTTCATCGATAAATTAATATTTTTATTATATTTATCGATAAATTAATAAATTCAATAAGATAATATTTTATTTTTTTAATCAGTTAAAAAGGTTCAAGTGTTATTAGTTTCCACCCATAGATGTGTGGGTTCTGGAAAAGAGCGTCGTTTAACATGTATTAATTAACACGCAGCCTCCATGAACACAGTCAAGGTGGCGCATCTCCTTAACGAGAAGCTTGCGTATCACACCTTCTTAGGTCTTACTACATTACATACACACACAAATATATAGACAGAAAATGAGGCACTGAATTAAAGTACATAAAATTAACTTTATGTTAAACCCTAGCTAGGAAGCGTAAAATATACTCCCTCCGTACCTCTCGTTCTTTACAATTTTTTACACTTTGCACGTATTTTAAGTCTCTTATAAAATATAATTCTATAACTTATTTTTAAAATTTTCTTTTTCTAAATAAAAATTTAAACATTATATTTTTATTTAGAAGAAAAAAAAAAAAAATTATTTATCAAAATATATATTAAAAAAATATTAAAATGCGTGTCGAACCCTCATCACTCGATTTAAAGAATGGAGGGTTATTGAAGGAGTTGGTTTTTGTACTGGTGTTTTGTGTTTCTTTTAGAGGGGGAGGGGAGTTTGGCGAGGGGTCAATATCGAAGAATCTCTCCTTTGGCTGGCTCGTTAAGATTAATTAATTTTTGTTGTCGTGTGGGTATACGCGTGTATATATGTTGTGAAAGTCCATGTGCGAGGGAGTGAGGGGGATAGGGTAGAGCTTTGAGACACCTCCCAAATTTAATGCGAGAGAGGACCAGAGATGGCAAGGGCGAATACATACGTGAATTTACTTTGACACCGTTTTGTAGATTTTAGGAAAAAAATAGTATCTAATTAATTGGTGATTTTTAACCTAAAAATAAGTTATTTCTTTTTTATCAAAGAAGCTAAATATAAATTTGATAACATATGAATACACAAATTTTCTCTCTCTAAGTTTAAATACCGTTTTCGATTATTTGTATGTAGCTTTTATCGGGAGAGTTTATTAGATGCGATGTCTCTTGATACTTGATATCTAAGTGTATGCTACAAAAATACGACTGTAGTTGATGATTTGGTAAAATTTTATAGAGTTCAAAGCTAAGTATACTAGATTTTTTGTATTTGAACATGTAACAAAATAAAGAGAATGAGTATGTAAAAGTAAAAGAAATAAACAAGACACAATTTTTTGATGACGCGAAAAACCCTTGTAAAAGGATAAAAATCGCGAGTGAGAGTGTCCCAACCAAAATGTTCCACTAGAATGATTAAGAACAAGTGTTACAAGTACAATTTGTATAAAATGCCTACTCGTCTATCCGTCAATACCTACTCGTCCATTACTCAGTGAATAGATAATTTGGCTAAGTATCGTAGAGTAATCTATGATTATCCAACCCCCTCTATCTTATTTTTGATTGATTATATAGCTGATCCCAATTCCTCCACGATCCTATTTTTCAGTTAGAAATTGCCCATACGCTGCTATTTTTAGGAATAATGGTTGACTTCTCTCATATATTCGAGGGACGAGTTGACCCAATCTTTTAGCCGTTATGTATCCGTTAGTGTATTCTATACTCGTCAAATGCATTTTCGCTCCTATTTCTTAGGATTGATCTTTAACTCAATTTTGTATATATTTGTAATGATATATAATTTAAAAATATCCTTGTACCATTTGTATTGTTGTCCTTGTATACTTGTCATGCTTGTACTTGTCCTTCATATACCCGTCCAGTAACATAGCCGTCTTCAGCGTATATAGTCGTTAGTATAGTGTAAAAATCCGGTACTAACAATTGATGACCGGAATGGTCCATTTTTAAACATCCAATTTAATTGTTTGATGGTGAATTTATTCCGATATTATTTTTGAAAAAATTGATCGGATTTAACGTTAATTCTCTTTAACCCACCACTGCAATGTACTCTTTGATGAAGATAAAACCAAGTTAAGTGTAACATCCACAGCTTAAATGTGTTAGTTACATGTTAAGACACGTGATATTAACACTTAATCACAGGCGTCAGTTATGACTTTCAAAATTAACTATTAAATTCACTAAATATAAATCGGGTTTTTTTAAAAATTGATCGTTATGATAAAAACAATTAAAATTTAGCAACCGACCAACTGAAAATGATCATATTTTTATGAATGTGATCGATTTAGGGTTGAATGCGGTAGTCATATTTACATAAACAAATTTTTAACAGATAGCTAATATTGTGAGTTTTGCAATCAAATGCAATTTTGGCAATAAAAAATTTAGACTTGACTAATTTTGATGAACAATTGGATTTTTGAGAGTGGTCTAACTTTGTTACTAGAAAAAGTCATTTATTTTTATAACGTTTGAAAATGAGAGCCGATTTGCTAAATTACCCTCTTTTTTCTCTTTTCCCACATATTTCCTCTTTTCCCCAACCCTAGCCTTCATCGTGCTATAGATAATTTTTTTTTGAATTTGCTACCTCGCTTAACTCATCTAGTGTTTCTTTAAGCATCAATGGATGTTGTCAGTGTGTCATTAGTTTTCTTATTGACTCGGCTTTAGAGGTTGAATCTGTTTCGATTTTGATTTTTGTAATGATAATGAGATTGTTACCTTTAGACCCCAACAAGAACAATCTCATTTTAAAATTAACCATTGTTAACGGATCTTTACTCCTCTAGATTTATCCAGAAATTGGAACAAGGTTTCACTTTTCGATAAATATAAATTTGACTCATTTGGATCTTGCTCGAACATTACTTCGTCTAATGATGTTGTTCCTTACCATAATTTTGGCAAATTGGTTACGCAATTGGAGAATATGATATTATAAAGGTCTTCTAGTACCGGGTTCACTGTATGAGTGGTGTTTTTCGTGAAGCCTCTCCTTTTAGAGATCATGTTTTAAAAATTGTAAGTATTTCATTTACGGTGGATTAATTGTTCACATTATTGCTAGATTCTTCACTCTTGGAGACTTTCCGACAGAATGTAACTATTTTGGTAAATTTTTGTAGGGTTAAAAGCTAAGTAATTTGATCTAGTGACTAAGGGACATGTAGAAAGTAACATGGACAAGTACGGAAAAAGTAAACAAGAAAACAAGACACAAAGCTTTTGGTGACGCAGAAAACTCCTTGTAAATGGTTAAAAACCGCGGGTGAAATTGTCCCAACCAAATGATCCACTATAATATGTTTGACAATGATTACAAAGCTGAATAAAAAAAATAAAGAACAAGTACAATAAAGTCATATGTCTAAAGTAGTATCCACTCGTCCGACATTTATAGAAGTTGAAAAAGAATTGAAGTATATAAGTAGTAGGAAGTGTAGAGTTGTGTTGTAAATGTTCCTAAAGTAGTATATATCTCTCTTTCAGCTAATTTTTCCGTTGCTACAATGGTGAAGCATGTGCCTCGTATGTAGGAGGTAGTTGCTAATTTATCTCCTATATTTCAGGACACGTTGTTGACAAGTAGACTTGTTCAAATATGTTCCGTATCTGTCAAGTGTTCTTTAGCTGTGAACTGTGATTCAGTTCCTGTTTGACCAGGCCTTCATGTGACTTGGTCAAATATGTACGTTATATGTATCTTGAAGTTGAAAATATCACATATGTATACTAATCAAGTCGTTGGACGTCAATTATCTTCATGTCAGAATGTACATGTCCTCAGTATTTCTTCATGTCGACGTTCAGTCTTCCTGTCAGTACAAAGTAGACAAGTGAAAAATTTGTGCACCAACAATAACTTCATGCTAAATCAAGAGCCCAATAAGATTTTCTCTTTCGGTTATCATGAATTGATGTGTTTGATTGAGAATAGAGATAATATGAATTGTTTGTTTATGTCGTTTTGTTAGTTATAATTCAAAAATACCTTATGGCCTTGACATTGTAATTTTGTTTAAAAACATTTGGAAATTGTCATGGTAATTGGTTGGTTCAGATGTTTTATCATCTGATTTTGATTTTAAGAGTGATGTAGTTGACGGTAGCTCTGTGATTACCTAGTACAATAAGATAGTCTTAGTTCTGCCTATCAATATGTTGTTTACTTTCTGCGATCTATTTGTGGTAGGTATCAGAGTGATCTACTGCGGATGTTTGTTGTGAAGGCATTGAAATCCTCTTGCTCATGTCTAATCAATATTGAAGTGCATGATGCATTATTGGTGGATATTATTGGTACTAGGAGATCGAATCTTGAGAATTCTCTACTTAATACAAACTCAATTTCGTGGGACTGAGTGCGATTGAGGCATTGTATTATGAATTTGATTATACTTATCGAGGGGTCTTGTTTTCGACAATATTTTGTTTCATCAAAGTGGTATGCTAGTTGCCTTTTCCAACAGTTAATACTTACCATGAACTTTGTAAGGTCTATGTTGTTTGCTTATTGTTTTATTAAACATGAAGCTGAATTTTGTAAATATTTAAGACATGTGTTCCCTATTGTGAATGGTAGAATGCTATCGGAATTCATCTTCAAGAAAATTAATTCTTGGTTAGAATCATGCCATTATAAAGACAAGTTTTCAGAGGATGAAAATGATATGAATTATCAAAGTGATGTTCAGATAGGTGACATTGAAAATAAAATTATGGATGTTATGAGAATACATGTGAGTTTTTTTTTATGATAAACATAACGTCTATTGTTCTGAAGGTTGCATGATCACATGTAATAAGTCGAGCTATATTCTGAACTATTTGTAGGAAGTTAATAGTGAGATGGTTCCATTTTCAGAAAGCATTAATGGGAAAGCCGACGGGAGGTAGCTAAAAAATGGAAGACTAATCTTACTTTGACAAAAGTGTTGATCAAACAAGAAAGTTAAGCACATGGTGGATGCTATTCATGTAGACACATGGGATCATATCTCAAGTGCTATAAACAAACTATTTAAGAAAGAGATTGTTGGCGCCAATATACCAGCAAACGGAGATAAATAACAAGAGTTTCAGACACAAGTTAAATGTTAATTATTTTACTAGATAATTTTCTAGTCTTACAATTTCGAATCTTAGATCTTTGCCCTACACGTTATCTTTGGTTGTATGCTGAATTTTTTCGCTTGTGGGGTAAAGGAATCTTTTTAAATTCTCTAATAATCTATAAAATTAGATGGTTTACAAAAAAAAAACTAAACTTATTTTTTGTAGCGATAAGCATAAAAGAAAAATTAGACTTATTAAAGATAAGTTTGTAATCAAACAAAAAGGTTAAGCTTACTTTTATAGCCTAACTATCAAGGATTTTTTTATTGCTGAAATTCCAAGTTATCTTTGAATTAAAATTTTATTATTTGAACGGAGGTGAATTGTTATTTTGAAAATCAAAAGATGAAAATTCAATCCAAATCTTATGAGGTTTGTGATATTTGTACGAGCTTACATATAAAAGCTACTTTTGTTGATTAATGATCCCGTTAATGGATGGTAGCCTAGTGGTACAGTGCTACCCTCGTATCTTTCATCAATCAATTGATCTATGAGTGTTTATTCACGGTGTTGCAGCTATATTTAGACAAATCTTATATTTTGTAAATTTAGGTAATACTCTGGTAGTATTATCTAAAAACATCATATATTATTATGTGCATCATTTTTATAGCTGGAATTTGATCATATTTTTTATATATAAGGTATGTGATATCACAACTAGACAAGAAGAAGATAATCAGAGATCTGGTAAAAGAAAATCATTATTGTAACAATTTTGATGCAATAAAATTTCTTTTCAATAAGTTCTAACCCGCACAAAAGATCTTACTATTTCGATATTTTAAGAAAACTATGCTACATAACAACGAACTACTGCAACAATACTAACTTTTTTTTACCATTCACACACCCGGAATAACGACCATCTCTCATAATTATGACCACAATATGAAGAACTTACAATTACACCCATTAGATGCGGTCAATATAAGTTCATCGGTAAGAGTGCTTTGTGCTAATCTCTACTGCGAAGAACACATGCCAAGTCGGTCGATATTTAACAACAACCGACACACGATCATTTTTAATCTTTTACGACCAACAATATCGACCAGTTTTAGTCATTCAAAAAACCCAAAACATGACTGACCGTTATGCACAATTACAACCGAAAAAGGGAGAACTTTCAATCGTATTCTTAAGATACGATTGGTATTAAACTATCGGTACTTTTGATTTGTGTTGGTCATTATTGTAAAGAACATGTAATAGACCCACTTATAGGCCCAGTTGTACAAGTGTATTCGAGACGTGGAAAAAAGGGTAGAAAAGACCAAGCAGCAAATACTGGAGGGTAATATAGTAATTGCAGAAAAGAAGGCCAGAGGAAAAGAAATAGGGCACAAAGGAGGTGAGAGGATTATCGAGAGTTTAGATCTGTTTTCTTGTTGCTTTGGGAGAGACTAGCCTCTCGAATGCTAGAGTGTTTGCTTCTATTTCGTACAACTGCAAATAGAAGTAGCAACTCGTTATTTAATTAAATCGAAGTGTGTTTTTTTCTTTAATTATTTGTGAATAGCCAATTTATGGAAGTAAACACAGCTGACCATTACAAGTGGTATCAGAGCAATTGATTCATGGGACCTCCAACAGTTGCACAAGGGATTGATCAATTGGATGAGAAAGCCACTGCAATCGAAGAAACAATGGTGGATATGGTGGCGAAGGCAGTGGAGACGGCTGTTAATTCGCTGAAACAGTCTCTTACTGAGTTCTTAATGGAGGGTCAGGCGGCGGCGGCTCGTAAAATTGGGGAGGACTTAGATGAGATGGCGGCCAGGTTGGAATGTCGGATTAATCGATCCAGAGAGCAGCAAGAACAAATGATAAATCTGATGCAGTCAGAGCAACACAAATTCTGTTCGGAAATAAGGTCATCAGTGACAGCTTTACAAGCAAACAATATTCAAATTGGGAATAAGGTAGAGAACAACACTAATCAAACTGGATCTACACCCTGAGCCCAATAATTGGAGTTAGTGGAGTGGGTACGGGTCGACCCGGGAAAAATGTGATAGGGGAGGGATTTGTGATGGGTAATTGTGGGGGAAATAGAAGTTTTGGGTTCGGTGGGTATGGAAGTGGAGGGTCGGGGGGTGGACCTGGTCAAGGACCTGGCAATTGGCGGTACAGAAAATTGGACATGCCCATTTTCGATGGAACTGATCCCGATGGGTGGATTTTTAGGGTAGAGAGGTATTTTATGTTTTACCGATTGACGGAGAGCGAGATGTTGGAGGCTGTGGCAGTGGCGTTGGAGGTTAATGCTTTACGATGGTATCAATGGGAGCAAAAACGACATCCAATTAGGTTATTGAGTGATTCAAATGAGTTCATTTTGAGGTAGTTTCGACCCACATCTGGAGGGTCAATGTATGAACATTGGTTATCAACGGCATAGTTGACGTCGATGAATGACTATAAGAGCCGTTTTATTGAGACAACTGCTCCCTTAGATCGCATTTCGGAAAATATATTGTTGGGGCAATTTATTAACGGACTTAAAGAGGAGATCAGAGTATAGGTTCGACTACTCAACCCAATCAACTTGGAACAGGCGATGGAATTAGCCTCACATGTTGAAGAGAGGAATAAGCTAACTACTACTCGAAAATAGTTACTGAGCTCGATTAAGACGACTACTGGGTCTACGGGGTCGGCTATGGGCTTGTTTAGTCGGGGTAATATGCTGGGCACAACATGGTATAGTGTGTCGCAAACAAGCCCATCCAGTAACAGAAGTTGGAGCGTTGCATCGACAGAATCGCAGGAATCAGTGATGTCACCTAGAAACACTAGCCAGATGAGCACCACCAAGCCCCCTCATGAATTTCGTAGACTCACTGAAAAAGAGCTCCAGAAGAAGAAAGCCAAGGGAATTTGCTTTAGGTGTGACAACAAATGGACTCTGGGTCATCGCTGTCGAAGGAAAGAGCTTAGCGTTATCTTGATAGACGAAGAAGATGAGGAGGGTACAGATGGAGGCAGCACAGAACCGCCCTTATCACCAACGGAGGAGCTCCTTACTGAGGTATCTCTAAACTCCGTAATAGTTATTTCAAATCCAAAAACCATTAAGCTTCGGGGTAAAATTGAAGATAAAGAGGTCATAGTGATGGTTGACCCCGGAGCAACGCATAATTTT
Organism: Heracleum sosnowskyi; assembly: GCA_030848705.1. Taxonomy (NCBI): domain Eukaryota; kingdom Viridiplantae; phylum Streptophyta; class Magnoliopsida; order Apiales; family Apiaceae; genus Heracleum; species Heracleum sosnowskyi. Next base: position 106,974,238 of record CM061245.1, read on the forward strand.
GTATCATTAGCTGTTGTGAAATTGTTGGAACTGCCTATTGATGATTTGGGGGTCTTTGGTGTCGCGTTGGGGAATGGAGAAATGATAAGAGGGAATGGCGTTTGTAGGGAGCTGAGTGTACAGTTGGATGGGAGGATGGTGGTTTATGACGATTTTTTGCCACTAGAATTGGGAACTTCTGATGTAATTCTGGGTATAAAATGGTTGGAAACCTTGGGGCCGGTAACCATGAATTGGAAAACACAAGTGATTCATTTTGAAGTGGGGGGAAGTAAAATTACTTTAAAAGGGGATCCTTCACTGCTGGTAAAATCTAGAATATCCTTAAAAGTTATGTTGCGCAGTTTGCGGAAGGAGGGAAAAGGGTATTGGGTAGAGTTTAATCAGATGGTTGCTAATAAGAAGGCAGGAAAAGAAGTTCAGGGATAATGGGATAGGGTGCCGAGCACTTGGAGGGCTGTTGTCCAGAAATATGCAGGCGTATTTGATGAGCCAACTGGGTTACCGCCTTCTAGAGGTCACAAACACACTATTAATTTTAAAACAGGTTGTGATGCGGTAGAGGTGAGGCCCTACTGATACCCCCAATGTTAGAAGAATGAGATAGAACGGTTGATTCAGGAGATGTTAGCATCCGGAATTATTCAACCGTCAAAAAGTTCATTTTCGAGTCCGGTATTGTTGGTGAAAAAAAAATGGATCTTGGCGATTTTGTATAGACTATAGAGCCCTCAACAAGGAAACAATACCAAATAAGTATCCAATCCTGTTGCCCAGTAAATAACAATTGTAGAAGGGGGGTTGAATACAATTGTATAAGATTCTCGACTTTATATAACACAAATATGAAAGATCAATAACAATAACAATAACAGCTTTATTAACTTTGATATAAAACTGTTACAAACTCTCTTAAGAAATTCTGATGTTCTTAAGAGCTGCTAGCTTACAAAAACTCTCTCAAGAAATTCTGTTCTTAAGAGCTTCTCTCCGATTATGTTCTCTCTCTGATGAATGATTCTCTCTCTTTGATGAGTACATAAATCGAAACCAAAACTGTGTTTATATAGTGCACACAGCTTCTCTATCAATAACAAGATAAGTCCTAATCATAATAAAGATAGAAACATATCTTTAATCGATAGCTGCATTCTACAAACCAGGAACAAACTTCCATGTTTATCTAGACTCCAAATATAACTCGAAGTAGGAATCCTGATCAGCTTCAAGTCCTGATGATCAAACCTGATCATAGTCTGAGTAGGAATCCTGATGATCAATAAGATACTGACGCTTGATCAAATACTGATGACCATGCAATACTGATGACGTCAGCAATCCTGATCAGTTGAGTCTAGCTTCTGACGATCATTGAATTCTGATCTAACAATCTCCCCCAATCTCATACTTTGTGAAATAAAGTATAGATTCCAAATATTCAATGATGTCAAAAACATGTATCAAAATGTACAAGTATCTTCAGAAACAACTTATCTGTTTAAGCTTTGTGATAGAACAGATTCATCTTCAAGAAGTTGGATAATAAACTTTCTTCTTTTTCTTCAAGAATTTGAATCAGTCTTTCCTTAAGATTTCTGAGTTCTTCATCTTCCTCATTAATCTGGTAGATAGCTGCTCTGAGATTCTGTATGGAGTTTCTCTGTAGACTGTGCTCTTCAAGCAAAAGATAAGCAATTTCCTTCTCATCAGGATTGAGAGAAAGATGAGTCATGCCAAAATTTACTTCTTTAACAGCAGTATCCCTTTGCATTTCCACATCCTGACCTCTTTGATTTAAGTACATGGGAGTATAATTACCATTGAAATTACTGTTTCCATCCAGTCTTCTTCTTATAGTTGACAAAATCATGTCACTCCATTCTTTGTACACTTGGTTCTTCCATCTTAACAGATAGTGAACATATTTCAGTTCCTGTGTAGTTTTCATCAGCAGATCTTGAATAGATAGAATCTTCACACTACCATCTTTCATGAAGTACAGAAGCTTTTCTTTCTTTTCAAAACCATCATGACAATCTATAACTATATCAACAGCTAATAAATTGTTCAGGTTTTCAGAAGTTAAAGTACCTCCAATTTCTGTCAAGGAGTAAGGATCAACATATGACATATTCAGATATTCACCATCTCTGTGTCCAATACCTCCTCTTGAATTACTTGACAATTGCTTCAGATTTGAAAACATCTTTAACCAGAGTGCTTTTGATCTAGCCATATCAGACAAATCAACAACACTTGAAGCGCTTGTAATAATTCCACCAGACTGAAAATTGATAGGTGTATCACAACTTAATGTGCTAATATGTTTCCACTTCTTGTCCTTTTCCTTTTCAAAAGTGTAGCTTCTTTCCAGTGAAAATTCTTGTCTGCTTGAGTTCCTCCATTTTCTTCCATTTGAAAGTTTAAGCCTTTGTAGATAGAGATTGAAATCGTCATTTGTTCTTCTTGTAATATCTCTTCTTCTGGCTTCTTCTTCTTCATCTACTTCTTTGTTGTGACAATCAACAACAGTAGATAAGATTATCAAATCAACCTCTTGCAGAATTTCAGATTCGTCAGGATCTTGAATATTGTCAGGATTAGAATCTTCAATTTGATTTGTATTGCTGAGAGTTGATTTTCTTGATTTTCTTCTCAATTCAGGTTCTTCTTCAACAATTCCATCATCACCAAAAGTAGATCTGTCAGGAACTACTAGAGTTTGAATAGGTTCAGGAATTTCTTCAATTCTTAACCCTCTAGACCTTGTCTGTCTAGGTAATATTTGAGTTGAAGAACCTCTTTTACTTCTTCTAGCACCTCTCCTACCTCTGCTTCCTCTACCTCTAGCAGGAGCAGTATAGCTTTTCATTGTCTCTCTTTGTAGTCTCAAGAATTCTTCATGTGAGAGATCTGGATATTCTTCACTTGCTGTAGAGAGTGCTTTTCTTGCATATAATTGTTGAACTCTTTTATCAGTGTGATATAGAGTAACAATTCTGCCGTCTTTTGTAGAAAACTTCTGGAATAAATTTGATGCATCTTCAGGATTATCAATAATCACATCTTCATCACCTTCAGGAATTGTAGCAAGAATTTGTCCATGACCAGGTGTCAGGATTTGATCTTCCGTCAGGATCTGAGATTGCACCAATGTTCTTACTGTCTTAACTCCAGAATCAGAAACATGAGTTGACTGCGTTGTTTGACTTTGAGAAGTTTGGATTGTCTTCATAACAACAGCATCAGAGGTTTCTCCTTGTATTGCTTTGTCACCACCATCATCTCCAGTATCATCATCATTATTTCTTAATACTAGATCAGGTGTACATTTTGTCTGAATAACCTTCTCCCCCTTTTTGACATCAGGATTTGACAATAATTGCAAAATTAAGGAAAGAGAGGCTTGAATTTCAGTTACCTTAGTATCCAGAGAATCAATTCTTTGATTGATTGAGGTTTGTTCTGAAACAACAGATTTCACTTGGGATTCCACTACCCTTAGTTGGAAAGTAGTAGGCACCTTTGTAAAATTATTAAAAATATCAGTCCTCACTTTTTCAGTTGAACCCTTGATAGAATCAATCTCACTTTTCAGGCTTTTGGATAACAGAGTAGTAGCCTTCAGATGATTCTTCAAGTCTTGATTCTCTATAGACTTCACTGCATTATAGGCATGTTCAATAGCAGAAGAAAAACTGAAAGATTCATCAGATTGATGCCATGAATTGTTCCATTCATTCTGTCTAAATGCCTCTGCAGGATCAAAAGAAGGAGTAGAAAAATCTTGTCTCTGATCTTTCCCAGTGAAAGCTGTGCCAGCCATATATGTACTTGATGAACCAAAATTAGTTCCAAGACTAATCTTGAGTGATGTAGCAAGCTGTTCCTTCTCTTTTCTATTCTCATTATCATCATCACTATCATCATCAGAATTATCATCATCAGAACCATGAGATATGTCAGGATCAGGAATTGCAATACCTTTCAGTTTATCCTGAGATTCTGAGATAGGATGATCTATTGGTCTTGAACGAAGTGGCTGAATCAAAATAGGTTCAGTATCAGGAGCACCACTAACGTCAGGATGAACATCGTCAGGATTTGATATGCTTGCATCAGTATTTGCTACCAATGGTTCTTGTGGAGCTTGAGGTTCAGAAGCTGCTTCAACACTTTGAGCTAAAGGTTCTTGTGTGCTTCCCTCATTGACAATGTTCTCGACCAATCTTTCAACAGAAGCTGTAGCTTTGCCTGCATCTTCACTTTGAGAAGATGGTTCTTGTGTAGCTGGAATGTTGATGTCTTCATTCTCCCTTTGAGAAAATGGTTCTTGTGTGACCATTCCACTAGCTAAGCCTTCACCCAAACTTTGATTGAGTGGTTCTTGTGTGGCAGGATCAACAGTAGCTGCTGAATTACTCTGAAATTCAGGTTCTTGTGGGCTTGATCCTTTCAGCTTCTTCTGTCTCTGATAGACTAACTCTTCTGCATTCCTCTTTTTCTTTGATGTAGGTGTAAGACCAACCAAGGAAGCAGTTGTAGATACCTTCTCCCAAGAATGTCCTCGAATTTGAGATGGAGAGGCTGGAGAGTCTGATATAGAGACAACTTTTGTTGTTGCATCAGGAATACTAACATCAGGATTTGATGTCTGAATATCAGTATCCTTCATTTGCACTGTCAAAGGAATATGATACCTGCTCTTTGATAATTTCCTTTTCTTTTGTGGTTTCGATGAAGGTACCACAGCTTTAGTAGCAGTATCAGCAACTTCCTTGTTCACATTCATCACAGAGGATATAGGTAAGTCATCCTCTGAATCACTTTCATCAATCAACCTTAACTTCCTTTTCACAGGAACATTCTTAACAACCTTATCAGCTTTCTTGACCAGGACCCCTTGTACACCCCCTTGTATCTTCTTTTTAGTGAGTGGTGTAGAGGAAAAATCCTTTGAACCTGATTGCCTTCCAGACATATCAGTTCTAGCTGATTTCTTTGATTTGACAACTAAAGTCTTTTGAGAGACAGTAGAGGTGGTTGTTAACTGTTTAGAGTGTTTAGGTTGCATGCTTGTGTCAGGAACAAGGTGGGTTGGTCCTTGTACCATAGCATTAGAAAGTAGTCCATAACGAGTAGGCATTTTCTGATGTAAGAAAAACCTAACCTCATCAGGAATAAAAGCATTTCCGCACAAAATATTTTGCCATATCAGGATTGAAAAAAAAATATTCAATAAGATTAAAATAAAATTTTATTTAAGAAAACAAAATTTATTTTAACAATCCTGAATAGCGTTTTGGTTTAAGAAAAATAACCAAATTAATGGTCATAAAATTAAAACACGCTTACCAGCAAACGAGGCAAAAATATTTATGGAAAACCGAACCGTCTCATCGAGATTGTAGAAATGACCTGCACCCTTAATACACATTCTCTATAAAAGAGAACTGTTAAGCATAATCATCATATATCTATTAAAACACAAACCCTCTCCAGAGAAAAACTTACGAAAACCCTTTCACCTTCTTTGTTTTTCAATGGCTGCCAACAATCAAAACAACATACCTGATGAAGAAATTGATAGAATTTGGCAACAAATGGATGAGGCTCTAGCAGAGATGGAGCCACAACCAGTTCCTGACCCTCAGGAACATGAAGCGTTTATAAACGCTATGATTGATGTGGTGTGGCACAACTTTGTGCAAGCCAATCCTGACTGGAATCCTCTTGAGAATCTCATCTATGAAGAGGATGAAGACGATGAGGATGATGAAGAGGATGAGGATGAAGATGATGAAGAGCTCGTCCGAGAGCATGAGAAACGTAAGAAGAGAATCCGTGATGCTTGTATGTCATGCAAGTTGGAGGCACGGAGGCGTCCCGGTGGTCACGGTGACGATCCGCCTTCAAGTGCATCAGCTCCTTTTTTTGTCTCTTAAGGATGGAACAAGAGACCTTCCAGTTCTGATGAACTGTGAAGCTGCTCAGGAGCATTCATGCTAATTTGCAGGGCACGTGTTCATGCTTATCTGTAAAGCACGAGTTCCTGAGTAGAAAATAGACTAGGAAAACAAATATGTAATTTCCATATTTCATGTGTAATGTATCTTCAAGTATTAATGAAATTTGTCTATTTTCTCAATTGTTTGCTTCCTGTATTTTCCTGCAAAATTTGTTAGTAACACTCAAAGTGATATAGAGATGATAAATAATAAACTCTGTTAATAATGAAATTGAAATTGATAATTAAGACTGAAAACTTAATCAAAGACTAAGTAATAATCTAATTGTCCAGAGTTTACCAGGAGTGTTGATGACAAATTAGCATAGAACCTCTGGTTTTCATACCAGCTTCAATCATCTGAGCATCAGGAATTGACCAGTTGACTTCCTGTCAGGATTGAGTCCTATCAGGATTTGATCAAAGATACATACCTTTCTGAATAACCATCAGGATTTGACAGTTATCAGGATTTCCTCTCTGTAGCTTTTCCTCAGAAATTCTCAAAATTCATCATTCCAAGTTCATTCACCAACTTATTGAAAGTAGCTTCAGGCAGTGGCTTGGTGAATATATCAGCTAGTTGTTGATCAGTAGGAACAAAGTGAAGTTCAATTGTTCCTTCCAGAACCTGTTCTCTTATAAAGTGATATCTGATACTTATGTGTTTAGTAAGAGAATGCTGAACTGGATTTCCTGTCATTGCAATAGCACTTTGGTTATCACAATAAATAGGGATTTTTGAGTATGACAGGCCATAATCTAACAACTGATTTCTCATCCACATTATCTGAGCACAACAACTTCCTGCAGCAATGTACTCAGCTTCTGCAGTTGAAGTGGAAATAGATTTCTGCTTTTTACTGAACCATGAAACTAGTCTTCCACCCAAAAACTGACAACTTCCTGAAGTACTTTTCCTGTCTATTTTGCATCCTGCAAAATCAGCATCTGAATAACCACACAACCCAAAATCTGATTCCCTTGCATACCAAAGGCCAAGTGAAGGAGTGCCTTTGAGATATCTGAAAATTCTTTTGACTGCAATCAGATGTGGTTCTCTAGGTTTTGCTTGAAATCTTGCACATAGACAGGTTGCAAACATGATATCTGGTCTACTGGCAGTGAGATACAATAAAGAGCCAATCATTCCTCTGTAGTGAGTTACATCTACCTCTTCACCTTGATCAGGATTAAGTTTGGTAGCTGTAGCTATGGGAGTTGAAGCAGGAGTACTGTCTTGCATGTTAAACCTTGTCAGTAAATTCCTTGTGTATTTAGACTGATTAATAAAAATCCCTTCATCAGTCTGTTTAACTTGAAGACCCAGAAAGTAACTCATTTCTCCCATCATGCTCATTTGATATCTTGACTGCATAAGCTTGGAAAACTTTTCACACAGCTTATTGTTTGTTGACCCAAAAATGATATCATCAACATAAATCTGAACTAACAGCAACTCCTTACCATGATTCAAATAAAATAGAGTTTTATCAATTGCACCTCTTTTGAATCCGCTTTCCAGTAAGAATTGAGCTAAGGTTTCATACCATGCTCTTGGAGCTTGCTTTAGTCCATAAAGTGCCTTATCCAGTCTGTAGACATGATCTGGATATTTAGGATCAATGAAACCAGGAGGTTGTTCAACATAAACTTCTTCCTCCAGTTCACCATTTAAGAAAGCACTTTTAACATCCATCTGGAAAACCTTGAATTTCTTATGTGCTGCATAAGCAAGAAATATCCTGATGGCTTCTAGTCTTGCAACAGGAGCAAAAGTTTCATCATAGTCAATTCCTTCTTGTTGGGAATACCCCTTTGCAACTAGTCTAGCTTTATTTCTGATAATGACTCCATCAGAATCAGTCTTGTTCTTGAAAATCCACTTTGTACCAACTATTGATCTATTCTTTGGTCTTGGTACCAGTTTCCAGACTTCATTCTTTTCAAATTCATTCAGTTCTTCTTGCATTGCAGTAACCCAATCAGCATCTTTAAGTGCATCTTCAACTTTCTTAGGCTCCTCCTTGGATAGAAAGTTATTATATAAACATTCATTCTGAGTTGCACTTCTTGTTTGAACACCTGCATCAGGATCTCCAATTATCAAATCAGGAGTATGATCTTTTGTCCATTTCCTTGCTGGTGTCAAATTGTTTCTTGAAATAGATGCTCCCCCTGGATTGGTGTTATCTTGATTGAAAGAATTTGATTGATTTGAAGCTCTCCCTGAATTATTGCTATGCCCTCCTGATGTGTTATCAGGATCTTCACTTGAATCAGTATCTGAAGAATTCTGTCCTGATGATTGAGTTGACTCTGAACTTGTAGTTGAATGCCGTTGCTCCCCCTCAACATTAGCACTACTAGTTGTATCACTGTTGTTTGCATCATCAATATCAGCACCATCAGTACCTGGTGAGTCATCAGGATTTGGTGACCCGTCAGTACTGGATGAATGGACAGCTTCTGATTCACTTTCTTCAGGTTCCTTGGAAGCTTCATTTTCAAATAACAATCTATCATGCGAGTCTCCAATTATTCCAGTTATCTTCTTATCATCAAAAGATACATGTATTGACTCCATGACTGTTCTTGTTCTCAAATTAAAAACTCTGAAGGCTCTTGATGTAGGATAACCTATGAATATTCCTTCATCAGCCTTTGTTTCAAATTTCCCTAGCTGTTCAGGATGAGTTCTGAGAACAAAACATTTACAGCCAAACACATGCAAATGCTTCAGACTTGGTTTCTTCTCTTTGAGTGACTGATAAGGAGTGACACCATGCCTGTTTATCAATGTGAGATTTTGTGTATAGCATGCTGTGTTGACTGCTTCTGCCCAGAAATATGTAGGTAATTTAGCTTCTTCCAACATAGTTCTGCCAGCTTCAATAAGAGTTCTATTCTTCCTTTCTACTACTCCATTTTGCTGAGGTGTGCCAGGAGCAGAGAATTGTTGAATGATTCCTTTGTATTTGCAGAACTCTTCCATCTTTGAATTCTTAAATTCAGTACCATTATCACTTCTCAGAATCTTGACTTTGTACTTTGTGGTTGTCTCAATCATCCTCACATGATCCAACAGAACTTCAGGAGTTTCATCTTTTCTGTGCAGAAAATACACCCAGGTGAATCTAGAATATTCATCAACAATTACAAGAGTGTACCTTTTCTTACTGATGGACATGATGTTGACTGGACCAAACAGATCAAGATGTAGCATGTGATATGGTTCTTCAATAGAGGATTCTGATTTACTCTAGAATGATGTCCTTCTTTGTTTTGCTTTTTGGCATGCATCACAGAGTCCATCAGGTGTATACAAGACATTAGGTAATCCTCTTACTAATTCTTTCTTAACCAACTCATTGATGTTGCTGAAGTTGAGATGAGAAAGCTTCTTGTGCCAATTCCAACTTTCATCTACTGAAGCTTTACTGATGAAACATGTAGGGGAGCCATCAGTATCTGAGAGAATGTTGGCTTCATATATGTTACCATGTCTGTAGCCAGTTAGTGCTATCTTCCCTGTTGCTTTACTGACTACTTCACAATGTGTGGAATAGAAATTGACATGATAACCTCTGTCAGTGATTTGACTAATACTCAACAAGTTGTGTTTTAGACCCTTCACTAGAGCTACTTTTTCAATGATGACATTTCCAATGATTATATTGCCATATCCCAAGGTTTGTCCAATGTTGCCATCTCCATAAGACACAGTTGGGCCAGCTTTTTCCTCATATTCTGATAACAGGGCTTTGTTTCCAGTCATGTGCACAGAACATCCACTATCCATGACTAACACATTTTTCTTTTTACCCTGCATCAGAATAGTAAAACACTAGTTAGAACACTTAGGAACCCATACATGTTGGGTTCCTTTCTCATGCAATTTATTAATTTTAACAGCAGAAGACTTTTTGACTTTAGCAGTCCTGACAGGATTTACTCCATCAGGATTTGCTTTGTCAGTATCAGTATTAACAAAAGCATGCTTCACTATGACATTTTCAGTTTTATCTGACTTTGTACTACTTTCAAACTTAGGCAATGGATCATAAAAGTTATAGTACAAATCATGATACTCTTTACATGTATAAATAGAATGCCATAGACTACCACAATGAAAACAGGACTTCTGCGGTTTGTAAAATACTGATCTATTCCTAACATCAGACTTAGGAATTTCAGCAATTTTCTTCTTACTCTTTTTACAATCAATAGCAAGATGATTAGAGTTACCACAGTTAAAACAACACTTTCTAGGTGCATTTGGGATATATTTATAACCATTCTCTTTATTGATCCCAACTTTACCATTCCTGTTTCTCTTAATAGTAGCTTCCTTTTTCTTATCTGTAACCTCACAGATTTTATCTTTAAGCTGTTTCTGAGACAATAGACCTAGATTCTTAGTGACTTTGTTCATGACAGGTTTAGACTTTATAATTTTAATTCCCTGAGTAGAAGAAGATCCCTTTTCAAAAGTAGAATTGGAATCCTTACCAAAAACAAAATTAACAGGAGTAATCTTAGATTTGGTTGAGTCTATAACATGTCTATAGGTCTTTGGACTGACTGTCTCATCAATGACAATTTTCTCTTTCAATTTCTTATCCTCATCTGACTTATATCCTAGACACTCTTTCCAATTCTTAGAGGTATTAATCTCATGAAATTTCCTACCAGAGTCTGTCCAGGTTCTGATTTTCTCATTAGCATATTCAAGTTCTTTTTCAAGGGAAGTACATTTAGATGTCATCTCTAAGTGCATGTGCTTAACATTATCACATTCTTTTTGTACTTCTTGCATACGAGAAAATTCAGCTTCTAATATCTCATTCCTTTTTCTAAGGTCAGACATCTCAGATAAGATTCTAGTATTCTCAGCAGTTTGACTTCTAAAGCTAATATGTAATGACTTTAGAAAACGTCTTAACTCAGAAGCATTATCAGTATCAAAATCAAAGATAGTATTTAGTACCTTATCATCAGGAGCAGCAGTTACATCAGCATTGGCCATTAACGCATAGTTGACTACCTCAGTATCAGATTCTGAGGAAGAGTCCATCCAATCCTTGCTTGATGTGATGAGTGCCTTTGTCTTGTTGCATTCAGAAGCAAAGTGACCCATACCATTACACTTGTAGCATCTAACCTTTGACTTGTCAAATTTGCTACCCTTGTTGTCCTTCTTGATATACTTGTCTTTGTCTGCTTTGAAGGTCTTCTTCTGAAAGTTGCCCTGTCTTCTATTCTTCCTGAACTTCATCCTTCTGAAGTTTCTGACAATCATAGCAACCATCTCTTCCATGTCTGAATCAGAAGATTCATCACCAGTATTGGCATCAGGATTGCCATCAGTATCTGATGAAGAGTCGTCAGGATCTGACTCAGCTACTCTTGCTTTCCTTCTAGAGACCTCCATAGCTTTCCCTTTTGATTTTGCTTCTACATTCAAAGCAATTGACTTTGCCTTGCTGCTTTTCTTGTTCTTTCTCTGTTGAACTTCAAGATCATGAGTTCTTAGCATCCCATAGATCTCATCAAGAGACACAATGTTCAGGTCATACTGGTGTCTAATGATTGAGGTCTGAGTATCCCATTCTTCAGGTAAAGCTCTAAGAAATTTGGTGTTTGAATCTTCGGTTTCATATACTTTGTCAACTAAGGATAAGCTGTTCAATAGTGTCAGAAATCTATCATATAGATCAGTCAGGCTCTCTTCAGGTCTTGCATCGAATTGTTCATATTCTTGAATCAAAAGAGCCCTTCTGTTTTTCTTAACAGATGCAGATCCCTGGCACTGAGTTTCCAAAGTATCCCAGATTTCTTTTGAAGACTTGCATGCAATTACTCTGTTTGACATAACAGCATCAAGGCTATTATGCAAGATATTCTTTATCTTTGGTTCCCTGAGTACATGAGCTTTTTCTTCTGGAGTCCATTCAGCTTTAGCTTTGACCACATAATGTTCTGGTACTGTATCTGTTCGTTCTACGAACTTTGTTGGTATATATGGTCCATCACGAATCCTGTCCAAGTAGTCAGGATCCATAGCCTCCAGGTACATCAGCATCTTTACCCTCCATGTGGGATATTCTGATATCTTCAAGATGGGAATCTTCATGCTTTCATACTTGGTTGTCGACATCTTTAGATCGTATCTGATTCAGAATTAAATCAGTTTGCTCTGATACCAATTGTTGCCCAGTAAATAACAATTGTAGAAGGGGGGTTGAATACAATTGTATAAGATTCTCGACTTTATATAACACAAATATGAAAGATCAATAACAATAACAATAACAGCTTTATTAACTTTGATATAAAACTGTTACAAACTCTCTTAAGAAATTCTGATGTTCTTAAGAGCTGCTAGCTTACAAAAACTCTCTCAAGAAATTCTGTTCTTAAGAGCTTCTCTCCGATTATGTTCTCTCTCTGATGAATAATTCTCTCTCTTTGATGAGTACATAAATCGAAACCAAAACTGTGTTTATATAGTGCACACAGCTTCTCTATCAATAACAAGATAAGTCCTAATCATAATAAAGATAGAAACATATCTTTAATCGATAGCTGCATTCTACAAACCAGGAACAAACTTCCATGTTTATCTAGACTCCAAATATAACTCGAAGTAGGAATCCTGATCAGCTTCAAGTCCTGATGATCAAACCTGATCATAGTCTGAGTAGGAATCCTGATGATCAATAAGATACTGACGCTTGATCAAATACTGATGACCATGCAATACTGATGACGTCAGCAATCCTGATCAGTTGAGTCTAGCTTCTGACAATCATTGAATTCTGATCTAACAAATCCCCGTCATTGACGAATTAATAGACGAATTGCATGGGGCAAAATTTTTTACCAAGTTGGACCTCAAGTCCGGATACCACCAAATTCAGGTATGGGCAGAAGATGTTCATAAGACGGCATTTCAAACCCATGATGGCCACTACGAGTTTCTTGTGATGCCTCTAAAGACTTCCCTCTCTCGGCTGGATGTTGGTCCAATCACTAATGAACGACGTGTTCAGGCCGTTTTTGAGAAGGTTTGTGTTAGTAATTTTCGACGATATCCTAATCTATAGCAAGACGGCAGATGAATATGTTACCCACCTACACCAGGTCTTGCAAAAACTGGAGGACCATCAGTTGTATGCAAATATGTAAAAGTGTGCTTTCGGGCAGTCTACCATATCTTACCTTGGGCACATAATCTCGAGTGAAGGAGTAGCAGTTGATATGGAAAAAATAGAGGTTATGGTTAAATGGCCCTCGCCTTGTAACCTACGGGAACTTAGGGGATTCCTTGGCCTTATGGGTTATTATCGAAAATTTGTAGCCAACTATGCACAAATCGCCCAACCATTGACAAATCAGTTGAAGAAAGATAGTTTTGGATGGTCGGAAAAAGAAACCAAGGCATTCGAGAATCTTAAATCTGCCATGATCAGTCCTCCGGTGTAGACACTTCCTGATTTTCAACAAGAATTCATGGTGGAGGCTGATGCCTCTGGAAATGGGTTAGGTGTAGTATTTATGCAGCATAATCGGCCACTGGCATTTTACAGTAAACTATTGGGTGTGCAGGCTCGACAGAAATCAGTGTATGAAAAAGAACTTATGGCCATATGTCTGTCCATTGTGAAGTGGAAGCACTATCTTCTCGGTCGCCATTTTGTGGTCAGAACAGACCAGCAGAGTCTACGATATTTGCTACAACATAGAGAAATCAACCCGGAATATCAGATTTGGGTTAGCAAATTACTCAGGTTTGATTTTGAAGTGCAGTTTAAGTCGGGAGTTGCTAACCGCGTGACAGATGCATTATCCAGGAAACAGGGGAACATACCAGAGTTGGGAGCTATGACATCCACTCACCACGTGGATTGGAAGGACTTGGAAAACGAGGTCAGTATGAGCTCAGAGTTACAATAAATTAAAGATGGGCTGCTATAAAAAAAAGATGGTTATGCAGGATTTACTCTACAAGAGCGAAAATTATTTTATGGAGGGCGAAGAGTAATCTCTAACAAATCAAAATTCATCCCAATTTTGTTGCATCAGTACCACGATTCTGTTGTGGGAGGCCATGCCGGAGAGTTGAAAACATATCTGAGACTTTCCACAGATTGGTATTGGGTAAGAATGCGAAGGACAGTATCTCAACACGTTGCATGTTGCCCCATTTGCCAACAGCAAAAAAATTCACAAATGTCTCTAGCGGGGTTGCTACAACCGCTCCCAATTCCGGCACAAGTTTGGGAGGATGTTACTATGGACTATGTGGAAGGTTTACCAGTGTCCTGAGGGTTCAACTCTATCCTAGTAGTGGTCGACAGATTCTTTAAGTATGGGCACTTTGTAGGGTTACGCCACCCTTACATAGTTGCCACAGTAGCTGATCTATTCACACGCGAGATATAGTGCGATTACATGGCTTCTCATCCTCCATAATTTTTGATCGCGACAAGATTTTTATGAGCCACTTTTGGACAGAATATTTTAGAATACAAGGAACAGAGTTAAAGAAAAGCACTTCGTACCACCCCCAAACCGATGGGCAATCGGAAATTGTTAATAAGGGGTTGGAAGCTTATTTGCGGTGTTTTGTGGCTGGAAAACCCAAAACCTGGTATCAATGGCTATCATGGGCTGAGTTCTCATACAATACGCCCCCACATACTTCTATCAAAATGAGTCCATTTCGAGTATTGTATGGACGAGATCCTCCACATGTAATCAAGGTAGCACCAGGTCTGACACAAGTTGGTAGCCTAGAGGAGTGGTTGCAAGAAAGAGACTCAGTTCTGGATGACTTGAAATTCAACTTGGTAAAGGCACAACATCGAATGAAACTGGCAACAGATAAAAAAAAGAAGGGATGATGCCTTTGAAGTTGGAAAATGGGTATATATTAAACTCCAACCATATCGCCAAAAATCCTTGGCACGACGAACCAATGAGAAGTTGTCAGCGAGATACTATGGGCCTTATGAGGTCATTCAAAAGTCGGGCACGTGGCATACAAACTGGCATTGCCTACAACCACAAACATTCATCATGTATTCCACATTTCGCAATTGAAGCGATACATTGGCACATCACCAGTGTCTTCAACCATACCTTCCCAACTGACTGCAGACTTAGAAATGCATGTGGAACCTAAAGCGTTGCTGGGGTCAGACCTGGGGATGGTGGAAACGGACCAGAGGCACTGATAAAATGGAAGTACTTACCGCACATGGAAGCGACTTGGGAGGATGTGGGCCTAATTCAAGAACGATTTCCGTTGTTACATCTTGAGGACAAGGTGAATCTTTGGGAGGGAGGTAATGTAATAAACCCACTTATAGATGTATAAGTGTATTCGTGACATGGAAAAAAGGGTAGAAAAGACCAAGCAGCAAATACTGGAGGGAAATATAGTAATTGCATAAAAGAAGGCCAGAGGAAAAGAAATAGAGCACAAAGGAGGTGAGAGGATTATCGAGAGTTTAGATTTGTTTTCTTGTTGCTTTGGGAGAGACTAGCCTCTCGAATGCTAGAGTGTTTGTTTCTATTTCGTACAACTGCAAATTGAAGTAGCAACTCATTATTTAATTAAATCTAAGTGTGTTTTCTTCTTTAATTATTTGTGATTAGTCAATTTGTGGAAGTAAACACAGCTGACCATTACAGAACATTGACTGCGTCCATCGGCTCCTAACAACAACCGATATGTGGTCGATAAATTTGGTCGTAATATGAAAAGATTAGTTGGGCCATTGTTGATGACATGGTTTTTCCAGGTTATCTAACCCCATACACGTGGGATCTAACTATCATCAATCAACATAAATTACGATCAGAAAAATTAAACTATAATCAGGTTTAATACAATTGATAGTCGTCGATTAGTTATTAATTAATAACGACCGGTGATTAATACAGATCATTTTTGCAGGTGTATAGGCCCTATTTCATGCATGCAGTATAAATGAACTAGCATGCATGTGAATTAATTAATTAGTAAAACTAGAGAAATTATAAACTTTTAACTCGATGGTGTTAACTATCATATTTTCCAAAATAAAATCTGAACACTAAATTATCTAGATTTAGAAATTTTGTGTAGATTTAAATATTATAAGAGACTCAATAAACACTTTCAATGTCGTAGATCTAAAGGTCGTCCAACCTTTTCCACAACTAATTAATTTAGGTCCAGAAAGAATAATACTTTTTGGGCATGATAATGTGTATATATAATGTCCGATTAATCAACTATTACCTTACATAAATAAATAATCCAATAATATTAAATCTTACCGGATGCGTAATTATAACAGTAATGTGACAAAGACACCGTTCTTTGATACAACAATTGTACCATCCGCAAGCACAAGACAACATCATTAGCACAAACCTCTACTTGTCCGTTTATTCGCACACGCATATAGTTCAAAGTAGCCTAATCTCACTATCTATATGTAATGTGTCTTTCTTCGTCGACTCAGACTCTCCTCATCATTTGGTTCTTCTTCCTTTTTTTTTCTTTTCATCCTCTTTCTTTCTCTAATAAACACGCGCTTTTTTTTATTTTTCGATTTTTAAAAAAATGAGTGCTGCATACCACCAAATGAGTTGATGATTATACATGATAACAGTTGTCACCATTTTATTAGTAGGGCTCATAATTACCTTTTTCTAAGTTTTTCTTACGCTTTATATATATGTAATGTAAACACACATCATGCATTCTTTAGATTGGTTTTAAGTTATCATTTTTGATGATAGTGGTGGTACTGAAATTGATGCAGCAGAAGAAGTAGATGAATACTATGATGGACACAATGGAGCCGTGCGTCCCACCGGGTTTTCGGTTTCATCCAACTGATGAAGAGCTCGTCGGATATTATCTAAGGAAAAAAGTTGCGTCGCAGAAAATTGATCTAGATGTTATCAAAGACATTGATCTATACAGAATTGAGCCTTGGGATCTTATAGGTATTTTTATGATATTTATGAATCATGAATCATCTCTCGTAATCTTACTAGCTAGGGTTTCTATATATGATTGTACTCAAACTTACAAGCTAAGTTTACGCATGCGTAATGAATGATGCAGAGAGATGTCAAATCGGATATGAAGAGCAAAATGAGTGGTACTTCTTTAGTCACAAAGATAAGAAGTATCCAACAGGGACGAGGACAAATCGAGCAACCATAGCAGGGTTTTGGAAGGCTACGGGCAGAGACAAGGCCGTGTATGAGAAATTCAAACTCATAGGTATGAGAAAAACTCTCGTCTTCTACAAAGGTCGGGCACCAAATGGACAGAAATCTGATTGGATCATGCATGAGTACAGACTTGAGTCTGACCCTGATGCCCCTCCACAGGTAATTGAATATCATTTGATCCTTATATTGATATCGATAGCTTCTTAATTCCTTCAAGTACAGATGATTTATTTCATACATATCCCATGAAATTCGATCCAATTCATTTGAAGAGAAATCCAATATATGTATGAAATTACTTTTGTAACATACATGCTAGTTAAATTAGTAAAGAAAGAACATCCAAATAACCAATTTATTTTGCATCACTCACATATGGCTAAAAATTTACTTTCCAGAACTTTGCAGCTTTTCCGATTTCATTGTATGTACTTAGGTTTTCGGGAAACTCTGAAACTTTTTAACACTCAGAAATTTTCATGCACACATGTGTACATGCATATATATATATATATATATACATGAAACTCCAATATATAATCTATAAACCACCTTGTGCTGTATGTAGAAATTGATGAAGTAGATTTTCAGTTTTCCTCTAGGAAGAAATTACCGAGTAGTTGGCAATAATAAAGGTAAACCTATAAGTAAAGATATTCAAGTACACAACAACTTGACCACATTTTTATTTCTCTTAAAGTTTATGACCTTCTCAAATGTTCCCTCTTGTCCTTTCCTGATAATGCTAACTCGATCTTTAGAAGGAAAGTGCAAACATTATCCATTCTTCCACTACATTCACTATAATTATCATCAAATACCTAACTTCTTCTTTATCTCTTCATAGACCAAGTAATAAACACCCGTATTTCTAATATAATTAATTTGATACGGAACTATACTGAATTACAATGCTAGCCTCATTAAACTCATGAACTATATATGATATTTTTGCAGGAAGAAGGGTGGGTGGTGTGTCGAGCATTTAAGAAGCGAGCAACAAGCCAAACAAAGAACACACAAGCATGGGAGTCGATGAATTTCTATGACGAGCCTAGTGGTACTGCTAGCTCAGTTGTCGATTCACTTGATTATATGACAAGGCAGCCCTCAAGTTTCATAAGCCGGCAGAATCTTATGTGTAAGCAAGAACTACTGGAAGCAGAAAAACTGGCCTTTTCACAATCTGATCAATTCGTGCAGCTTCCTCAACTACATAGCCCATCTCTGCCATCAACAAAGAGGCCCACAAGCTCAATTTCAGTAATAGGACTCGAAAATTATAAGGAAGATCGAACAAAACGTTCCAAAAATGACAGTACCAGTAAAATGTCTACTGACTGGAGAGATCTTGATAAGTTTGTTGCTTCTCAGCTGAGTCAGGAGAAGAAATACGAAGGAATAGATGATGGAAACATCGGAATGTCAGGCTTTGCGGAACAAGTGAGTAACTCGGATATGGCATTGCTGTTACTAGAGAGTGAGTTTAGCGAAGATGGTAATAGATTAAATGACTTCTTCAACTCGGATTGATATAATTAGAATCATATATCTTATATGATCATTGAAATATTGCAGCAGTACGTACTGATAATAATACGAAGTACAATATATTGTGATGTGTCTGTATAAAGTATGAGCTGATAGATGCACGGCTAATTAAGGAATACATTTCCTGTAATCATAATTTTTTTAATCAGTGAGAACTCTTGATTATCTCTTACAAGCTCTCCTTAACTTATGATTTTGCATGACCTAGCTAGGATCATGGAAGAGTTTCCTGGTCTAAAAAGAAATTTATATGTGTAGTATTAAGTCAAATTTTGGGATCATGCATGCAGTGTAGACAGCTAAATATTCGCCAAGGTTTTCTAATATTAATTGATTTCAAATACTTTTTCACATTACAGATCGTTTAAAAAATAAGGTTGTACTATTACATTAATTATCATGTTGGGAAATAGATAGAATCCATGTAAATATTGTAATTTGGTTAGTAGAGACTTTTTAATTTTACAAAGTTAAAGAATAAAGCCAAATGCAACTAAAAAAGAACCCTAATCAACTTACTCCAACAGCAAAAATAACATGAACTTATCTGGTACATTTGCGAATTTCTTACATAAAATGATTTGATTGAATTGAAGTTAATTAAATTTCGTTGTAAGCCATTTTTAAAAACTGTGTCATTGCTTAAAAATATGTAAATAATAAAAAGGAAATATAGCATATGAGATCATTTTCAAAATGATATATAGGGTGTTCTCTCTAACATAGCACCTATTTATAAATCTAAGGTACAGCTTTAATATTGGAGTATAAAAACGGGTTAAATATCAAATTAGTTACCGAAGTGGAAGACATATATCAATTTCTTCATCAATTTTAACGGGGTCTCATTTAAATCATTAAAGTCATAATAAATATCAAATAGATTCCTCTAAATATGTGATCGAGAAGTAAAATAATTTTTTTATTGAGTTCTATACATTTTTCTTAAATGTCATCATAACCAAATGAAAAGTCATGAATTCTAGTATTTTAGATAATATATTCAGATTTTTTAAAATTTAATTAAAATTTGTTTTAAATTTTAGAGTTTTTTTCTACGATTTAATTAAAAATAAATAGTAAATGATTTTAAAAAAATCTAAATATATTATCTAAAATAATAGAATTCATGACTTTACATTTGGTTATGGTGACATTGAAGAAAAATGTATAGAACTCAATAAAAAATTATTTTAATTATTGATCACATATTTAGAGGTATTTATTTGATATTTATTATGACTTTAGTGATTCAAATGAGACCCCGTTAAAATCGATGAATAAATTGATATATGACCTCCACTTCAGTTACCAATTTGATATTTAACCCGTATAAAAATTAGAAAAGTTGTATAAATAAAGAATAATAAAAGGTTTAAGGAACTACCCTAGCAAACCATGACAAATTCTCGATAACTTAAATGAGTATTTAACTGAGAAATATTCAAATATCCATAGTTGATCTTAAATGTCTTGGTAAAAATATTCGGATATCAAGGATAAAAAAATATAATACAACTAATTAGTTTATGATTTTTACTATCTTGATATTTCTAGCTTGCCGATAATTATTATTGAATATTTCCACTTATCTATTTACAGGCATTTATAGTTTTTATACATTCATAAGTTTTTGGTCGGCAGGAAAAAACCAAGAACTATTTATAAAAGTTTCAAGTTACTCGAATACTTAAAATATAGGGCCGGTGACCTTTTAGTACACAGACTACTTTGCAAGGACAAAGTACATGTCAAACAAGGATAAAAAGTCGACAAGAAGGAAATGAGTGTATATATTTCTGTGCAAATGTTAAAAGAAGAATGTGGAGGGAGTAGCCAAACAGGAGTAGTTCAATTGAATCATTGATGTTTTCAACTGTATGTTCCGTGTCCTACGTGACTAAATAAGCTTCCTTGGTGAATGGTAACTAACAATAAGCTCTTTAACCTGCAATTCATATGGTGAACAGCAAAAACAATTTATAAATGCAAGCAAATAACCCCCTACTTAATTTCGTTCTTACATATAGGTTTTGGTCTATAATCACCGATGGTTGGCAAAGTAGACACAATCATCAAATCTGACCTTCCACAATCAAACATTGCAGATGTAAAAATTACCGGAATGCCCCCATCCCGTAACCTAACATTGTGGAGACCGCGAGTTATCATTGGGGAGGCTATATTTTTTTTTTATTATAAAACTGTCATTCCTTGCATTTTGGATCATAATTGGATGTACTTTAATAAAATGGGTTTTCTTGCATTTTGGGTCATTCACCGGTCCTTTAATAAAATGGGTTTGAAAATAAAAGTTATATTGGATCATTAATTATACTAGCTTAAAACCCGTGCGATGCACGTATTGTTATTAATAATTATTATTTTTATTATTTATGTTTTAATATTCCATTAATTTGCATTTGCTATAAAAAATAAGAAGGCGTGTTAAAAGTTTTTAAATGATTAAAAGTATTAAAATAGATTTTAAAATAAATTAATAATTGTTTGTTCGTGATATTTTTGGAAAATGAGGGGTCTTAGTAAGGAAAAATAGAAAAAATAGCGTGTTTTAGCTGAAAAGGTAAGTACCCGTAATTAAAAGTATTTAAATAGGTTTCAAAATAAATAAGTAAGGATTTTCCCGGGATATTTTTGAAAAATGAGAGATTTTAGTAAGGAAAAATAGAAAGAGTAACATGTTTTAGTTGAAAAAATGTAATTGTCCGTGCTTTTTTTAGAAAAATAGAGGATTTTGTTAGAAAAAATAGAAAAAGTAATGTATTTTAGCAAAAAAGGTAGTTGATTATAAAAATATTATTATTTAATAATAATTTCTTTAGAAAATAAAAAAAGTAACACGTTTCAGCTAAAAAAGTGTTCATAATTAAAAGTATTAAAATAGATTTTAAAAATAAACAATTAAGTATTTGCCTGTGATATTTTTGGAAAATGAGAGATTTTAGTCAGGAAAAATAGAAAGAGTAACATATTTTTGTTAAAAAAGATAACCGCCCATGTTTTTTTTAAGAAAAAGAAAGGATTTTGTTAGAAAAAATAAAAAAAGGTAATGTATTTAGCTGAAAAGGTAATTTGTTATAAATAATGTTATTATTTAGTGATAATTTTAAAAAAAAATAAGTAAGGGTATTTAAGTAAAATCACTAAGTACTGACCGTCCTTCCGTCCGACTACCAAACTTTTAATGTTTTGTCTTTAATAATCTAGCTTAAAACCCGTGCGATGCACGAATTGTTTTTTAATAATTATTAATTTTATTATTTATTATTTATATTTTATTAATTGCATTTATTAAAAAAATAAGTAGGCGTGTTAAACATTTTTAAATAATTAAAAGTATTAAAATAGATTTTAAAATGAATAAGTAATGGTTTGTCTGTGATACTTTGGAAAAAGAGTGGCTTTAGTAAGAAAAATATAAGTAATATGTTTTCGTTGAATTTTAAAATATAAAAGTAACGATTTGTCCGTGATATTTTTGAAAAAAAGGGGTTTTAGTAAGAAAAATAGAAAAGGTGACATGTTTTAGTTAAAAAAAGGTAATTGTCAATTAAAAGTATTAAAATAGATTTTAAATTAAATAAGTAAGGGTTTGCATGTGATATATTTGGAAAAAGAGAGATTTTAGTAAGGAAAATAGAAAATATAACATGTTTTAGCTGAAAAAGGTAATTGCCCGTAATTGTTTTAGAAAAAGAGGGGAAGGTAATTGCCAATTAAAAGTATTAAAATAGGTTTTAAAATAAATAAGTAAGGATTTTCTCGTGATATATTTGGAAAATGAGGGATTTTAGTAAGGTAAATAGAAAAAGTAACACGTTTTAGCTGGAAAAAAATTGCTCTGGCTAAAAATGGTAATGAGTTAGTTATTAGCAATTATAAACTTATTCTGTTATTTTATTAAATAAAACTGTCTGCGATATTTTTGAAAAATGAGATATTTTAGTTAGGAAAAATAGAAAAGATATTCTATATAATTTTAATATTTTATCTAACGATTCTCATCGATGTGATCAGAGATATCTAACGGCTATGAATGGAATGACCAGACTACAAAAACTTTCATGACCAGACTACAAAACTTTCAATGTTTCGTCTTTAATATAATAGTATAGATTTGGGCTTAATATAAATTTGAACTTTACATTATTTTGTAACTAAATAATAAATATATTTTTATTTTTAAAATTAGAAAATATCACAAAAATAGTAATGAGAGACAAACCTAAAACATTGGATGAGCTTGAAAATGTGAGTTGTATCATTAATTATATTTTGACTTATATATAAATTAGAACTTTACATTATTTTGATTTAATAAATAATATTTTTTTTTAAATTAGAATATATAACAAAAATAGTAATGAGAGAATAAAGTATTGGATAAAAAAATATTTTTTTATAAAAAATGAGAAAAAAAGAAAATAGTAAGAAACTGTAAAATAATTGCAAAAAATTGATTAAAAAATTTTAAACATTAAGAATCAAGAATCAAACAAGCTACATTTCAAAAAAAAAAGAAGAAGAAAAAATCAAACAAGCTATTACATTCATTCCTGAAATCAAATAGCATGTATGTAACTGTGTTGTTAAAATATCAAACCCAAGAAGACCTTCCAAACTTCAATTTCATAAAATGCAAGGAGCAATGACAAGAATGTTTAGTTAACAGAATCAAAACATATGTATCATACATGCTATCAACGAACCTATTCAAGGCATAAAATTAGTAACATATGCATATCACAGATATATAACACACTAGTAAATAGTAAATCACAGAGGATAGATATCAGAATTTATTATCGGAGTGCTCTGAATTCACGTTTTCTGCCACTCAAAACCAAAATAGTGAGACATGTACAATATCCAAAGGTTAAGAACTGCCTTACTCTTTTCGGTGACCTAAAATATAAGCCCAGTTAAATTGGAAAATGAAATCGTACAAACACAAACCTAGCTTTGCCACATATATTTGACCATAAGATCAAAATTAATTTTTTTACTGTGAAAAACAATTATTATGAACTTGCAGCATATCACTCTTCTACGTGGAGCTCGATATACGAAGAAGGTAATTTTTATTATTATCTTATCACTAATTGTATGAAGTATATCTATTATCCTGCGGGGTGAAATCGGGCACTAATTACTTGAGATAAAAGTTCGGCTAAACTGGTTCTTCAGTAGAGATTTTTTTTTTCAAACCCCACATATAGTTCAAAATTAGTAACAGAAAAATA
This sequence comes from Heracleum sosnowskyi, assembly GCA_030848705.1. Taxonomy (NCBI): domain Eukaryota; kingdom Viridiplantae; phylum Streptophyta; class Magnoliopsida; order Apiales; family Apiaceae; genus Heracleum; species Heracleum sosnowskyi. Next base: position 106,998,304 of record CM061245.1, read on the forward strand.
AGATTCAAGTCCGGTTAACATCTGAAAATTAGTGATAACTCATATTAATTCCAACTATTTCGAAATCCTGAGTCTGTCAAAGAACATCCACTAACTTTCAAATTTCTTTTTAATATATTTCTACGAGACTTAATAGCACTTTACTAGAAATACTAATACATAACAATGATCTGGTAAATGATCGTAACTTATTCGTAGTAGTATATATGATTAGATGAGTACGAATCATAATTTAACTAATTAGAATAAATTCGAATCAAATCAACCCAAATTCAAATTAATAATTCAAAATTTTGAATTAATAATTCCCAAATTTGAATTAAAAATTCAAAAATTCACACCAAGAATTAGCTTATTTATTTAAGGATAAATATCCCTAATTTCAACTGAATTGGGGATTAAAACCCTAATTTTAGCTGAATTGAGGATTAAAACCCTAATAGCAACCAAAACCGAATTAATCATCCAATTCACGGCTAAAATCAGATACAAAATGAAGCATATCATTCCAATTCACAGCAAATCGAACAAAAACACGAGTATATATATATATGAGATAATGTGTGTGCGTATGTATGTATATGTGTGTAAGTACGAATTAAATCGCCTGAAAATCGATACCTGAATGAGAAGAGATGACGATGATGATAATTGTGAAAAAATCGCCTGAGAAATAATTTTTGATGTGTTTGGATGTTGAATAATCCGAACGAAGAAGAACCGGGTCTAATTCAGGTCACGACTCCCGCAATGAATCATTGTGGGGGTCACACGACTCCCACATTGAATCATTGCGAGAGTATTTAAGGGCATAAAAGTAATTTCACATGTCCCATACATCTCGCAATAAAACATTACGAGAATGTTTAATCCTGACCGTTTATTTTTGAAATAAATGACTAGGATTTGGTGGTTGAATTCCCCTTCCAACCAATTGTGGTTGTGGAAGGGGACCTATATATATATCTATACTATAATATTATAAGCAAACCACCCTCTATTTGGTTGGTAGTTTGGTCATTTAGTTTGGTCCTCTAAATAATAGCCGTTAGATGTAAATATAGGTAAATGAGAACCGTTGGATGTAATATTAAAAGAATATTCTTTTTTTGATATCTAAGATGCTCCCACGGGTTCAAGGTTCGAATCCCGTCAACAACATATTAAAAAATTTTAAGATCAAAATACAAATAAATGCTAATAAAATAAGATAAAAAATACTAAAAAATCATATTAAAAAATACTATTATAAGCAAACTACCATCTATTTGGTTGGTTGGTAGTTTGGTTCTCTAAATAATAACTGTTAGATATAAATACAGATAAATGAGAACCGTTTGATGTAATATTAAAATAATATTATTTTCTTGGTATCTAAAATACTCCCACGGGTTCAAGATTCGAATCCCGTCAACAACATATTATTATTATTAAATATTTATATCATCTATTTTTCTAAACTACATTCAAAAGTTCAATATATTATTCCGTCGACAACATATTAAAAATTTTTAAGATCAAAATACAAATAAATGATGATAAAATAAGATAAAAAATAATAATAAATCATATAAAAATACTAAAATTCGCATCGCACGGGTTATAGGCTTGTATATATATGACTAAAACGAGTAAAAGTAATGAAGGCTTGAAATACTGATTTCACAAGAAACAATCCAGACCGACGAAATGTGCTAACATAGGCTCAGTTCTTGACTAAACCAAAAAATTTAGTAGAGAACCTTTTCAAATCCTAAAATTCAGTTGAAAATTAGTAGAAATTTTATTTTAAGCTCAGTCTATAATCCAAAATTAGCAACATTTCATTTATCCTCGGTATTTTGAAATTCCAGTTCCTCCAAACATTAATTAGTGCGATCACTCCCATAAAATTAAATATCCGGACCTGTATACTCTCCACCTCTTGTTAATTAATGTGTTTATAGTCTATACTCCCATGAGCAAAGGTCTTTACCCTCGTTCATATCGTAGTATGCTAGTCATAATAGGTAATTTCTCTTTGCAATGAAGAGTTTTACATGTCGCAATTCCTTAACTTTTCAGAAAAAAATAGGTCATGTCCATGCATACAGTAGAAGTTCTGTAGTGCAGGATCAATGTACTGAATACTGTGGTCAAATATTGATCAGGCGGAGATGTGGAAAAAAAACTACCTGTAATTCCGGGAGAATTTTTTTTATAAAAAACATGCATATAAGAAATCACTCTTTCAAAATTGGCAAGGAAATATGAACTTTTTTACAATCATGCTTCAGCTAGCTACATTACATAGAATGAAACTGGATTGAGAGCTGGGAATTGTGGAATAGTGGGCCCTTGTCTTGTCTAGCATGCGTCAAGCACCATGGCTCCTGTTCTGCATGCTTTGTCTATTAAATCTCCATAGAACACTTGACCATACCATATGTTACAAACAAAATTATAATTAAATTGTTTTCAGAAATTGTCATGTACTTGAATATTTAATCAACTACTAGTACAGGTAAAATAAACACATACAAATTAAAAGGTTACTAACCTTTCAGAAAATCTGAACATTAAACAATTATCAGAATTCTAATAAAAGGGCAGACATTTTAGAACTATGTAGACCATCTAGGCATCACCAGAAATCTCAAAAAAGGACATCATGATTGGCTCCATTATCTTGGAACCATCTCAGTTTTAGTTCTTACATAGTGGTTCCCCATCAATTCAAGATCCATAGAGGTTCTCAAGAACTAGCTACTGCAATAAAAATACCTACTGATCACCCAATTTTTAGTTTCTGTATTTACGAGCTACATCTTACTAAAACTAATAATTACCCTTTCCATGTTTAAACACACATGATGTTTCATCATATCTATGAAGACACTACATTGTTAATTACTGGTCTAATCTCTTCGCTAATTATATATTAGTGGCATAATTACTTGACATGTTCCACCATTCCATTCCACCTTGGGTGTTTCAGAGTTTTCTGACATTCATATTTCTGCAAAGCCAAAAGATCAAGTGTTCATTAACGGAAACAGGATTTGTCGAACCTATCTGGCTATCTGCCATGATTCCTAACTACGAGTCGTGTAAGAGAACCAATCACATTTCAACAAATGAGTTTAGAGAAATTAAGTTGAAACAATTACTGAGTTCAAAAAGAATATCTTTTTTCTTTTTTCTATTGCTATATATGATCATTTACACTCAATTGGCCACCACATTGAATTTTCACATGCTATTCTGGTTTGGTTGGGACACACATAATGTCAGCTTATAGGCCAACCAAAAGTTTATAACTAAAGAGCTGGAAAAAAATTGCTTTAAAAAAAATGCAGAGCAGAAAGAGCAGAGATGACAATCACTAAAATGGTTGACTAAACTGGGCTTCTTTCTAATAGAACAATGATTTATATGATGGCACGCATAGCAACTAGCGCATCCTTAATGAACTTTTCATGCAGGATAAGATTTTATAAACATGAAAAGGTACAAGCAACCAGCTCCTTTCTGTCCAAGAGCTTGCATATAAAAAAAAGACATGTATGTACACTTTCTCATATATTCTACTTAAACTTTCGAAAATTGTAATCATTTGATCAGAACATTTTTACTTAAACTTTCTCATTTGATCATATATTCTATTTTTACTTTCGAAAGACATTTTTTTTTTTTGCATATTATGAAGAAAAAAATGCTTCATCAAAATTCTTCAGTTTTTTACTTGGAAAACAGAAGTAATTCCTCAGACCAATGAAAAGGATGTGTTTACGTACTTAACATGAAGAATACACCTTCATATAATTAGGAAGAAGAACTCTACCATATTCATACATATGCTCAGCAAGTCCATCAAGAAAAAGGAGAAGAATTAATGCTAATGCTCTGGACACCTTTATCTGTTTCCTACTCCTTATAATTAAGGTAGCAGAAAATGAGATATAAATGATTATCTACACAAACAGGGTATTAGCAGACCCTTGGGTTTCTGTTGATGAAATCTACCAATCTTTGATTCAAAATGTGGATAGAAACTGTTGTGAGAGAAATTTGGTACAACACAATTGCGAGAATCTCGCTGGAATATTCGTAAGAAACATCATTGATTATCGGACGGAGCTGTAGGCTTACAGCTAGAAACCCGTAGCTCACGGTATGAACAGAATGATTGAAGTATGTCTCCGGGGGCTGAGTTGACAAAACCACCGGTCGAAATAAGTAGTGTAAATCCTACACCACCCGTAAATTCGCCGGAATATATATCACTGAGGTGCACGTGCCTTATGCTTCTCAAGAGTGAAAATCCGAATCCTTTAGTCAAGTGCCTACATATCCTATTTATAGGAATCAAGCCCCATGTAGTTCTATTAGGTTTATACTTCTCCATCATTGCGAATTCAACCACTTTAAGATAATCCATCTTAGAGTTTCAGTCGAATAAGGTAGCTCTTGCCGAGCTTTCCAGTGTCCTAATCCATATCCAACTCTAAGTTCTAGAGGTCTTCATGCAGGTAAAGTATATCCGAATAATCAATATGAGTCCCATACTGATTGCGATTGTTCCATCCAACCTGTTTAGCTAAGCCTTGAAGTCCTTTTACGAGTACAATTCCGTGACCCTAAAGTATAGGCAGCTGCATCCTTGTCCTACTAGTATTCTGCCTTCTGCTACCCATCACCTGTGACCAGTCTCAAGGTGCAGACCACCTGAACCTCAATGCTCCCAACTTGAACCTCGAGACTTCGGACCTGTCCTGGCACCCTAAACCACCTTAGAGGACCCTGCATCTGACCCGTGATATCCATATCCTGCACCTCAATATCTTGAGGCTTCCTTGGTACCTCGAACCTGTTCTTGACCCCTTGAACCTAGACCAGGGTATCATGAACTTGTATCTTAGTATTCACCATCCTAGCCCAATACCCCGCTACTGGACTTATAACAGATATGGGCCTTAAATTGAGCCCACGTGAGATTTTGGGCACAACAACTACCCCCCGGTTCCTTGTAGTATTGAATACAAAAGGAACCAAAACCTATCTCATTCACAAACCATTGACTCTTGACCTCATAATCGGCTGCAGACCCTTAGCTGCTCACCCGGTATCTAACTTAGATCTTCGGCGTATATTCCTCTATTCTCCCCTTAGCAAATTAAATCTGCACCTTAATTAGCTTCCACGAAACATTTATTTATCCACACATTATCCTTTGTTTTCTTTTTCGAAAAGAATTTGAATTTTAAAATCTACAACAAAACCTCTCATATTCCTCCTAGAAAATTGAACCATGCATTAATCCTTCACATCTTTCATTAACCCTACCTGTGCATGCCACCTGGCACAGCTGCTCTTTTCCCATGTGTATTTAAATACACATTCACCCCCCATTCTCTCTCTTTTTATCTCATTTTTCCATACAAACTGTTCATTCTCTCTACCTTCTCTCCGGCGAAAGGCTTCCAGACGGCTCCGGGTTTCAGCGATACTTTAATCTTTGATCATCCTCAACCTGCATCACTTCGTAAGGTATGAACCCATCTGTATCTGTTACTTTTATTTCCGATTTGTCATTGCATGCCTCTATTGAATGTAACCCTCTTATCTGTTCACACGCATATATATATATGCTGCCATGTATGCACACACACCCATACTTGTATCATCGTATCAATCACACCAGAAACCCAGATCACCATACGCACTCACTCCTTGTGAATCATGATTGCTTGACGGTATTTGCCCAATTTCCATGTAAAATCAAGACCTTAAAACCCCTTTAAACTCATATCTCCTTTGTTATGCGGTCTTGCATATTCGCACCGTGTCTTTTTGTCTTCTTGATTGTTCTTGCTTGCATGCGTAGTTGATTAATGTATGTCACATATGCTTTTAGAACATTAACCACTGATATGCCGTCCTGTAAATATATTTAGGACGAAAACCGAAAACCCTACCAATTTTTTTTTTTTAGGTTTTGCACTTTCGTATATTGGGACCTCTCTTGAGGTGAAGACCCCTATGAACCGTCATCTTCGTTTTAGATATAAGAGCAACCCTGTAATTTGTAATCCCCATACCCTAGGAATCATTATGACCACCACCTGTTCGACCAAGATCCTCAGCCGTAATTTGAGGAAAAGACCCTAATCGGAATCCTTCATGAACTTTTCGGTTTTGTTGTCTTCCTGTTTGCCTAACTAAGAAAAAACCCTTTTGGCCGTTATCTCACCCTGCTCCATCCTTTGCAGATGTCAGGGGACTCGACTGCGGCCAGTTCGCATCAATCATCTGCTCATGAGGTTCAGGTTCCCACTGACTCTGATTCCCCATCTATCAGAACCTTTCCGTCAAAACCACTTAAACCAGTTAGTACCAGAACTCGCTCCAAGGTTAAGGTACTGATTCCCGAACAAGCTATTGTATCCGTCCGTACCAATCTCTTTCCTCACAGAGCCAAAGAACCTCAGGCCATAGCCATTCACCAGACATCGTCTAGCAATTACCCGCTCCTTGATTCCGAAGTTGAGGTCGAGGTTTCCTCAGAGGATGAAAATCCCAATGAATCCCAGGGGATAATCCCGGATTGTGAGGAGCTAGACACCTCGATGAATGCTAACAGAGTAAAACTTCTCCTCCAAAAACATCGTCCCAAATGCCGCCTGGTGGTACCTTCCCCTGGGGAAAGGTGTCACCGTTTTGACAACTTTGAACCTGATCAACAGATGCCATGTGTTGTGTTTTCCGCCACGTTTTTTAGAATGGGTTTGTCCATTCCTCTACATCCTTTCATTCATGATATCATCACCTATAATGACATCGCTCCTCTCCAAATGACCCCGAATGCCTACCGGATGGCCATGTGTATGTATGTCCTTTATGACCAATTGTTTGAAAAGAAGATGTCTGCTCGCGTGCTGGGTTTCTTTTATCAGCTCAAGCAAACGGGAAAAAACTCTGGTTTCTTTTACTTGTCCGCCTGGAACGTCCATGATGGTCAGTGTATTAAGGGAAATAAAAAAGGAATGTCTGATTGGCTACCCCAGTTTCTCTATTGCTATGATTGCCCTACATACAGAACCGAATTTAATAGAAACCCTCGTAAGTAACGCTTCCATTTCTTCTTTACTCCTTCCTGACCAATTTAGATGTTAAAATCTAATTCATGCTTAACCCGTTACATAGAGATTCCGAGTAAGACAGCCCTCAAAGGCCATTCTCTGGAAAGGGCTCTTGAGGCACTGAAGCTGTCAGCGGAGCTAGGGGATGGTGCTAGTCTGCTGACAGATCAAAACCTTAGAAGATGTGGTTTCTTGCCAAATAAGAAATCTTTGAACTTGGTTTCAACAGAGGACTCTGAAGCTGAAACTTCAAGTAAAATAAGTTTCCTATTATGACTCTGTGCTTTGCTTTATCATTTGTGCATTCTCAACATGCTATTATCCTTGTCTTCATATTTTATTATTCAAGTACTGACTTTTGATCTTCCTTTTGTAGATATGGCTTCTGGTGTGCCATCGTTTGTCAACAAATCCGCAAGTTATGACGATCTCTTTGGAGATGAAGGAAAAGACCTTGTTCCCATAGATGCTACCCCTATCTCCAGGATGAAATCAACCCTAGCTTCCCAGGATAAGTCTGCTACTTCTTCCAAAAGGAAATTACCAGCACCTGCTGCCATTGACTCGGCTAAGGGTCCGGGATCCCGTTTCAAGAAGTCCAAGCCATCACCCCCCGGCACCCCAAGTGAAGGTTCCAACCCTCTGATCCGTAAGTTTTCTGCCATGGTGGGGAATCAGATCCCGGAGGAGGTTATTGCTGAATGGGATAAGATGAGCTCGTCTGAAGCTGTAAAGGCCACCACCTGGTGCGCAGCTCAGAGTTTCTTTCATATTTTGAAACGAAATGAGGAAATGATGGTCGTAGCCCGTGGTGATCAGAAACTATCCGATGAAGTCAAGTATTTGAAATCCCTCCTTAAAACAAGTGAAGATGAAAAGAAGAAGTTAGATGATGCCAGCAAGAAGCTTAAGGCTTCCGAGGCTAAGCTATTAAAAGAGCGTGAACAGCTGAACACCTCCATAGTGAACCTTGATACTGAGAAGGAAGCCCTCCAAGCTTCTTATACTAGGAAAGTCGGCGAGTTTAAGAAGAAGCTGGATTCTCTCAATACCACCATCGCCCTGGAGAGGTCTACCCGTGAGGCTGCCAAACGTGAAAAGTTTGAGGCCGGATACAGCCGCGGGGTAAATGATTATATTGAGTCCACCTATGACCATTTCCCAACTCTAGATTGGACCCTTCTTGGAGAGGATGCCGTGAAGCTGGTGGGAGAAATCAAGAAGAGGGAGGCTGCTGCCGCTGTGGAGCAAGGGAGGATGGTTCCTTCTGAACCTGAGGCTGAGGCGCAGGTCATGGGTGAGAGCTCCAACCCAGATGCCCAAATAGACGGTGTGGAGGTGGCCGACCCTGTTGTTGACCAGGGTGCTCCTGGGGCGTCTCCCGACAACCTTGCTCCATGAGTTCCGTTTTTTTTTATTATAAGTGTTTCTGTCTTCGAAAACATTCATACCCCTTGGAAGGGTTAACTTTATGGTTTTTGGTTTCGATAACATTCCTGGCGTTCGCGCCATAAATTTTTAACATTCGGATGAGGGTGCGGGTACCTCGGAATACCTCGCGAGATGTAACCTTTAAATCTGGTTTTCATCTTTTTAAATTTATCGTACTTTTGCTTTCCTTATGCCCGAAATCCATGTCTAGATTTTCCATGCTATTTCTTCTGTATGATTACCAAATTGACATATCGAGTTTACATACAGGTAGCTGTGGTTCCGTGAGATTCCGAGTGCACCAAACCAACTTGTCCTGCTACGTTAGATAACCAGGATCCTTAAACCAGTGAATAAGTATGTGTCCGTCCAGGTATATCCATGATTTACACCATGAAAGTAGCCAATAGAATCCATACTGTAAGATCACATTTTGTATATAAAGTTCACCCACACGCGTATTTGCGTTATAGCAACCATAAACCTGAAGCTCACCCGAGCTTTTTCGCACCTCTTGACCGGAGATACAAACCGTATATGATAAAGGTCATTCACGACCACATTACTCCAATAATCTGATGTATAAATAATCCATTCTTGCACCTAATTTCCTTAAGTGCATATTCTATTTTCCATAAATTAGATCATCCATAAGCCATTTTATCCACTGCATTCGAGAAAACCCGATCATGCATATACATCCTTGCCTAGGGCGATGTGCCATTAAATTCCATGTACTTCACAATCCTGTATGAAGTTTAATCCGTGCCACAGCTTCAGGGATCATTAGCCTTGAACCTCCCAACTGTGGTGTCAATCCGTCCAGTGTTCCAGCTTGCATTCGTGCAAGGAAGTTTGAACCAGAGTATGGCCCATGAATGGTTTCCATACTTTACCATGATACTCATGCCTAGTGTCCCTGGGGCTTATATGAGTTGATACATTTGAATGTTTATCAATGAATATTAACCTTTACCTCATAATCCATGAGTGTTAACCTGTATCTCATAATCCATGAGTACGAATCTCCAATCCAATCCAATTCCGTTAAATTTAATCCAAATAACATTAAATCCAACCCAATTCCGTTAAATTTAATCCAAATAACATTAAATCCAATCCAATAATATTAAATCCAATCCAATAATATTAAATCCAATCCAAATAATATTAAATTCAATCCAATAATATTAAATCCAATCCAAATAATATTAAATCCAATCCAAATAATATTTCGAAATTTAACCATTTGAACCTGTATAGAGTATATCCATTACCCCCCAGTTCTTTATCATATAATCGTTTATGGTGAAGAACTAAACAGAGGCAATCATACATCCAACTTTTAATCCACATGTAATCCTTACAGCAAGAACATAAAGGGTGATAAAGCATTCAAACAAGAAAAGCCACATGAACCAAAAATAGAGGTTTCATTAATATTGTAAAATTTATCGAAAGACATCCCATAGGTAGGGTGTGCATACACTACCCCCCGAGTGCTCAAAGAACAAATGAAAATGTCTTACTACGAACTTGAGACAAAGTGCTTTGAAGCTGAGCCAAACAGCTATGAAGCTGAGGCTTGCAACCATGAAGCTATACCTAAGCATGGCAGTTACAACTAATAAACTACTTTTATTATTCCTATGCCTGAAAGAGGCCTACAGAAATAGTACCTGATGATTTACTGGTAGTATTTCTTGAGGTGCTCACCATTCCATGCCCTTGGAATGAGCTTTCCATCCAAATCCGTGAGATGGTAGGTACCTTCCCATAAGACAGTCTTTATGAGGTACGGACCTTCCCAATTTGCTCCAAACACACCATGCCCATGAACCTTCATGTTGGGCATCATTCTCCTTAGGACCAAATCGCCCACCTTCAATGGACGAGCACGGACCTTGCTGTCAAAGTACTTCCGAGTACGTTGTTGATAAGCAGCTAGCTTCAGCTGTGCAGTAGTTCGAACCTCTTCCACGAGATCTAAGTACAGTCGATGATTCACTTCGTTGTTTTCAGGATCGTAGTTATCCCTTCTGAATGATCCAGCCCCAATTTCCACGGGCACCATAGCTTCACAGCCATAGGTTAAGGTGAAAGGTGATTCTCCTGTGGTGGTTCGTGGTGTGGTGTTATATGACCATAAAACCATAGGGAGTTCCTCAGGCCAGCATCCCTTGCTTTCTTCCAGTTTGGTCTTCAAAGTGTGTTTAATGATCTTGTTGACAGCTTCAGTTTGACCATTACTTTGAGGGTGGTAAACTGCCGTGAAGCCTTTCTGAATCCCGAGATCATCACACAGCTTTCGCAACTCTTTGCTATCGAATTGCTTTCCATTATCTGAAATTAACTTGTAAGGGACTCCGAACCTGCAAACGATTGCTCTAAACACGAATTCCTTTATCTTTGCAGCTGTTATTGTAGCTAGAGGTTCAGCTTCAGCCCATTTGGTGAAGTAATCTACCGCCACAACAGCATATTTCACCCCTCCTTTACCTTTAGGGAGCTCCCCAATCAGGTCGATTCCCCACACAGCGAAAGGCCAAGGGCTGGTGAGTGGTTTCAAGGGAACAGCTGGATTGCTATTGAAGTTTGCGAACCTTTGGCAACGATCACATGCCCGAGTGAACCTGTGAGTATCTTTCTGGATTGTCGGCCAATAGTATCCTTGGCGGAGTATTTTGTGTGCCAGAGAGGTTCCCCCCGAATGATTGCCACAAATTCCCTCATGGACTTCCCGCATAATATACTCGCATTCGTCACCTGAGATGCACTTTAAAAGCGGTTTGTTAAATCCTCTTTTGTATAAACAGCCGTCATAGATGACATACCTTGCAGCCTGGTATTTTATCCTTCTCGCTTCCTCCTTTCTTTCTGGAACGATCCCTTTTGTGATGTAATTCATAATAGGTGCTGTCCACAATGCCTCGGTTGCAGGTTCCAAGTTCATGACCTCAAGTCTAGGAATGCTAGGCTGAAGTTGAATTTCCAAAGGTATTACCCCTAGCATAGTAGCTTCTCTTTGTGAACCCAGTTTTGCAAGTGCATCCGCGTCAGTGTTTTGTGTTCTTGGGATTTGCTCGAGGTTCACTTCTTTGAACCTGCTAATCAGCTCTTGGGCGTACCTCATGTAAAGGTCAGTACGAGGACCTCTAGCCTGGAATCCTCCTCAAATATGCCACACCGCCAGCATAGAATCACTGAAAACGGTCATGTTTTCTACCCTCATTTCCAAAGCAAGCTTCAAGCCAGCTATTAGAGCTTCATACTCTGCATCATTGTTTGTTGCATTAAAAGCGAAGTGAATGGAGCTTTGAAGCTTGTGGCCTTCCGGGCTAATGAGAATGATACCAGCTCCTGCCCCATTTCCATTTACCGCTCCATCTACATAGAGTGTCCACCAGGGTGAGCAGTTTTCGACCGTTTCTTCGGGAGCTGTAGGTTCAGCTATACACTCATCGCCCTTAACCTCAAATGATGGGGGGAATTCTAACAAGAAGTCTGCCAGCACCTGCCCTTTTATAGCCGTTCTTGGCTTGAAGTCAATATCGAATTGTCCCAACTCCACAGCCCATTTCATAAGCCTTCCCGAAGCTTCAGGTTTGTGCAAAACCTGCCTTAAAGGGAATGAAGTACGTACCTCGATTCGGTGTGCTTGAAAATAAGGCCGAAGCTTCCTCGAAGCCAAGATTAAGGCATAAGACAACTTTTCCATGTTAGAATACCGTGTTTCGGCGTCCAGCAACCTTTTACTTACGTAGTAAACCGGGTGTTGAACTTGCAGCTCCTCCCGGACTAGTACAGCACTGATGGAATATTCTGAAACTGCCAAGTACAAGATGAGAACCTCTCCATCTAGAGGCTTAGACAGCAATGGAGGACTGCCCAACTGTTCCTTTATCTTTGTAAAAGCAGCTTCACATTCCGGGTTCCATTCGAAGTTCTTTCCTTTCTTGATTGCTGCAAAGAATTCTCTACATTTATCTGAAGATTTGGAGACAAACCTGTTTAAAGCTGCAATCCTACCAGTAAGACTCTGAACCTCCTTTATGTTTCGAGGAGATCGCATCTCGACTAAAGCTTTAATCTTGGCGGGGTTTGCCTCAATTCCCCGATGATTGACAATGAAGCCTAGAAACTTTCCTGATTCCACGCCGAAAACACATTTCTGAGGGTTGAGCTTCATTCTGAACCTACGTAGTATGTTGAACATTTCTGATAGATGTATCACATGGTCAGCTGCAGTTTTAGATTTGACCAGCATGTCATCAACATAAACTTCCATAGTTTTCCCTATCTGATCTTTGAACATCTTATTAACCAGCCTTTGGTAGGTAGCTCCAGCGTTCAACAATCCAAAAGGCATGCCAATATAACAGTAGAGACCTCTATCTGTGATGAAGGATGTATGCTCCTGATCAGGTTCATACATGGGAATCTGATTATACCCCGAGTAGGCATCCATGAAGCTTAAGAGAGCATGCCCAGCTGTAGCATCAACCAATTGATCAATCCGTGGGAGTGGAAAGCTGTCTTTAGGGCATGCCTTGTTCAAATCCGTAAAATCCACACATGTTCGCCATTTTCCGTTAGGCTTCTTGACAAGCACTGGATTTGCCAACCAATCCGGGTAGAATGATTCTCTTACCAGCCTAGCTTCTAGTAACCTGTCGACTTCTTCTTTGAGGGCTAAAGCTCTCTCACCACTTATTGCCCTTCGTTTTTGTCTCACGGCAACCCTTTCGGGGTCAATGTTAAGGTGATGACACATCACCCTAGGATCAATCCCCACCATGTCAGAGTGACACCAAGCGAAAACATCTAAATTATTTTTTAAGAAACGAGCCAATGCTTCCCTAGTTTCAGGTTCCAACTGCTTTCCAATTTTCAGCTCCTTGGAAGGGTCGGTTGTATCTACTAGGATTGACAAAGTGTCACCAGCTGCACCTGTTGTTTCCCTAGCTTCAGGCATTCGGGGATCTAAGTCAGCCTTCACCTGAACCTCCGTATCAATTCTTCTAGATTGTGAAGAAACCTTGGGGGAGCTTTCCGCCTGGGCATCCTCAAAGTCGCTATCATTTACCTCTTCAACAATACCTTCGATAAGAGGTTCACTGTCCTTTTTGAGTTTCGGTGGGGGTGCCTCCAGCATCCGTACCTCATTCTGGGTATCTACCCCCGAAGAAAAGACAATATCCATGGAGCTTTCTTCACCTGGATGTTGGATAATCATAATTACATTGCACAAATTATGTACCTGCTGTGAAGGTTCATTCTTCGTTGATGCCTCCTGGTACCTATAGCAATTATCCGTGGTACCTCCATCAACCAACAACAAATGCTTTGAAGCTTGCTCAGCGGTGCGCAGGGCCTTACTATAGCATTCCCTTGAATCTACTTGACAGCCCTTTAGACATCCAATCCCGTTAGGAGTAGGAAACTTCATAGAGAGATGGTAGATAGAGGTTACTACTCTCATTTCCTTCAAGAGGGGTCTGCCCACGATACAATTATATGATATGTCTTCGTTTACTACCATGAATTCTGTCACCTGCGTAGCTCTCATAGGTTCAGCTCCCAACACAACAGGAAGCTTTACCCTACCCACAACTTGCACTGGTCCGCCAGTAAATCCGTATAAGTCATTGTAAGCAGGGGACATTTCCTTGTCCGCGAGTCCCATCTTTTGATAAGTGTCATAAGCCAGTATGTTGCAAGAACTTCCATTATCCACCAAGACACGATGCACATTGAGCCCTCCAATTGTGATAGTCACCACCAATGCATCGTTGTGGGGGTGATGCACATGCCTTGCATCGTCTTCAGTGAAGGTGATGTCCGCAGCTTCACCTCTAAACAGCTTTGGGGGTCTATCTGCCAAATGATAAACATTTGTGAGAGGGTTTCCTCTAGCCTCACGTGCATAATTCTTCATTGCATTCCTGCTGAAACCTCCAATGTATGGTCCGCCTATGATTGTGTGAATACTACCAGCCCTGGTAGCTCGATCAGGTGCAGACTTTTCTTCATCTCTCTTGGATCTGTCATCCTTGTACTTTTTCGCCTCCTGGGCCACAAATTCTGTGAGGAAACCTTTCCTGATCAAGTCCTCAATATGATCTTTGAGGTGTCGGCAGTCGGCTGTTTCATGCCCATTAGCATCATGGAAAGCACAATATCTAGCCAAATCCTTCCTTCCGGGAGGTCCCGTCCTGGAGGGTTTTCTGAACATCCCCGACTTATCACCAATTTCAAAGATATGTTCCACAGGTGCTGCCAAAGGGGTGTATTCCGAGTACCTTCTACTACCCTTAGATGACGGATATTTGTACTCAACTGTTCTCTTCGACGCTGTGGTGTTCACTGACAGAGGTGCAGTCTTTGCCTCCTTGCTTACATCCCGGCCATCACCCGAAGTCGTGTTATAGGTTGTCCGCTTGCTATAATTCCTTTCCTTCGGGCTGTAAGACCTATTCCTCTTATTCCTGTTCCAATCTCGTGAAACATTATCCTTTTTCAAATTCTCCAAGGACTGTTCCACAACTTTGTGTCTTTCTGCCTTAGCGTAGAAGTCAGCCAAAGTGGTAGGTTCCCTACTCTGCAGCTCCTTCCAGAATTCAGTTCCAGGCCTAACTCCGGCTATCAGAAAGTTTTTGTAAGTCTCGTCAGTAGTTTTCCTCACCCTTGGAACTTCAGCATTGAACCTCTTGAAATACTCGTTTAGTGTTTCGTTGTCACGTTGCTTGATGTTTGCCAGTGTGTTGGCCGGAGGTGCAAACGTGACTGAAGCTCTAAACTGAGTTACAAACATCTCACCCATCTGTCTCCATGACTTAATAGAATTGGAGGGGAGCCTCTTGAACCACTGATGAGCACTATCCCTTAGAGTTGCAGCCAGCAACCGGCATTTTGTGCGATCCTTGATTTGATAGACTTCCATCTCCGTGTTGAAACGACTGAGAAACTCTACGGGGTCTGTGGTCCCGTTGAATTTCAAGTCTCCCACTCCCCTGTAGCTACGGGGTAAGGGCGAATCCCGCACCTTCTTAGTGAAAGGTGATCCCACCGTCAATCCTGATTGGGGGCCCCTTTCTGCCATAATCTTCTCGAGGACTTTCCTGAGGTCTTCCTCCTTGTATTTTCCACCACCTTCGGCTGACCTAGAGGTATCATCAGTGTCACTCCCACCGTTGGAGCTCTCATCAGAACTGTCATCAGCTTTATAGGACGAGCCTGAGCTATGCTCCTCTTCAGGTTTAGAGTGGGACTTATCCTTATGACTCCCTGACGCCTTAGATAGTGATTTCTCACTTTGCACCTTCTTGGGACCCTTCTGTTTTACCTCCAATAGCTTAAGCCTCAAATCCTTACTCGTTAGCTTCTTTTCCATTCGGTCGAATACAGTGACACTCCTTGTAACCGAAGGTTCGGGATCCTCCTTATCCTTGGGCTCAGCTTCAGAGTTCCAGTCAGGATTACTCTGATCGGTTTCAACATCAGAAAAAGTCTTCTTAGTTCTCTCCTTCTCAGGCCCTTCTTCCTCACTACCAAAATCCAGCCGAGTAGGCGTAACCTTTGGAGCCTTAGGCCGTTTTTGCTTCTTTCGCCATCTCTTCATCTTTTCAGATTTTTTCTCCAAGGAATCTACCCTTTCACCAATTTTCTTGAGGTGATCGAAAATATCCTTGTTCGTAACCTCGCCATGAGGACCTGTTCCACGGCCTTCTTCATTGTTAGTTGGTGTTTGCGTTTTTCCGGAATCATCCGACATCTTTTCTCTCTTAAGATTTCTAATGGAGTTCCCCTCCTTCTAGCGCCACTTATGTTGTGAGAGAAATTTGGTACAACACAATTGCGAGAATCTCGCTGGAATATTCGTAAGAAACGTCCTTGATTATCGGACGGAGCTGTAGGCTTACAGCTAGAAACCCGTAGCTCACGGTATGAACAGAATGATTGAAGTATGTCTCCGGGGGCTGAGTTGACAAAACCACCGGTCGAAATAAGTAGTGTAAATCCTACACCACCCATAAATTCGCCGGAATATATATCACTGAGGTGCACGTGCCTTATGCTTCTCAAGAGTGAAAATCCGAATCCTTTAGTCAAGTGCCTACATATCCTATTTATAGGAATCAAGCCCCATGTAGTTCTATTAGGTTTATACTTCTCCATCCTTGCGAATTCAACCACTTTAAGATAATCCATCTTAGAGTTTCAGTCGAATAAGTTAGCTCTTGCCGAGCTTTCCAGTGTCCTAATCCATATCCAACTCTAAGTTCTAGAGGTCTTCATGCAGGTAAAGTATATCCGAATAATCAATATGAGTCCCATACTGATTGCGATTGTTCCATCCAACCTGTTTAGCTAAGCCTTGAAGTCCTTTTACGAGTACAATTCCGCGACCCTAAAGTATAGGCAGCTGCATCCTTGTCCTACTAGTATTCTGCCTTCTGCTACCCATCACCTGTGACCAGTCTCAAGGTGCAGACCACCTGAACCTCAATGCTCCCAACTTGAACCTCGAGACTTCGGACCTGTCCTGGCACCCTAAACCACCTTAGAGGACCCTGCATCTGACCCGTGATATCCATATCCTGCACCTCAATATCTTGAGGCTTCCTTGGTACCTCGAACCTCTTCTTGACCCCTTGAACCTAGACCAGGGTATCATGAACTTGTATCTTGGTATTCACCATCCTAGCCCAATACCCCGCTACTGGACTTATAACAGATATGGGCCTTAAATTGAGCCCACGTGAGATTTTGGGCACAACAGAAACCAGAAAGATTCATTTAGCATTTCTCTTTATGCTAAACTTTAGCAATGGCTTGTGGTACACAATTAAACATAACCGAGTGATAGACAACTATATATACTCATAAACAACGGAGAAATGTCCTAGGGATACCTCGCGTTCCCCTCCTCGCCATGAAGATACTTGGTGCAAAAGCTCTCACATTAACGAGATTTCAGAT
Organism: Heracleum sosnowskyi; assembly: GCA_030848705.1. Classification (NCBI taxonomy): domain Eukaryota; kingdom Viridiplantae; phylum Streptophyta; class Magnoliopsida; order Apiales; family Apiaceae; genus Heracleum; species Heracleum sosnowskyi. The sequence continues at coordinate 107,015,838 of CM061245.1, forward strand.
TTCAAGAATGTATGACTGAAAAGTCCCCATTGATACAAGCTTTACAATTATTTTCTTTTTATAAAGTTTTAGTTTATGTGTTCAGACACATGACTTAAAATCGGATACGGTTACACACTAAATAGGAATATAAGTTATATGGTTCTTGGAGATAAAAGATATACAAAATTTAAGCACTCAGGATCTCCGCAAGAGCTACAAACATGTTTTATCATCCACGGAAAGACACAAACATGTTGTTTGTAGAAAACATCATGATCATGTTAACTTGGTTCCATATTCATTGAATTATATACACTACACATATGGAATGCTAACTGGGCCGCTAATCAAATTTTCCATTAATGTAGCATCAAATCTAATTTGGGCATGTAATTATATATATCTTTCTATGGTAGTACTACAGCAACGGAACAAGGCTAGAATACAATGTGGAGGGGAAGCCTTGAATTGGCTGTCAAGTTTGAATTAGCCCAAAAAGATTGTAAAGTCACAAGTTGGTGCCAAGCCCAGCAGGCCAGGACCATATCTTCTTTATAATATAACTTGCTTACCAAAAAGTTCTTTTAAACTAAATGAAACAGAACCGGGAAATGAACATCAGTAATTTTCAAAACATATGTAGATTAGACTAATTTGTAAACACAATTTTAAAACATCCCACAACTTACACCGATCACCAAGTCATACAAACACATTTCAAAATTAACAACTTCTCATAACAAACCGCAATAGAAACCGAAAGCCACAACACAACTACTCATAATTAGCTCCATCCTCTAGTCGGTTTCTTCACAGAAGCAGCGCCTTCTTAACAGCCCCCGCTTTCTTTGCAGGCTTAGCAGTTAGCAGCAACAGTGCACAGTTTTCTTAGCCTTTTCAACTTTCTTCTTCGCAATTGAAACCTTATAATTAAGGAGCCTTCTCCTCCTCCTTACTAGAGTCTGATAAGTTATACAATGTGTTGTGCCCAAAATCTCACGTGGGCTCGATTTAAGGCCCATATTTGTTATAAGTCCAGTAGCAGAGTATTGGGCTAGGATGGTGGATACCAAGATACAAGTTCATGATGCCTTGGTTTAGGTTCAAGGAGTCCAGATAGGTTCGAGGTGTCGCGACAGGTACTCAAGAACAGGTTCTAGGTACCAAGGAAGCCTCAAGATATTGAGGTGCAGGATATGGATGTCATGGGTCAGGTGCAGGGTCCTCTAAGGTGGTTCAGGGTGCCAGGACAGGCCCAAGGTCTCGAGGTTCGAGTTGGGAGCATTGAGGTTCAGGTGGTCTGAACCTTGAGACTGGTCACAGGTGATGAGTAGTCAAAGGCAGAATAATAGTAGGAAAAGGACTCAGCTACCTATACTTTAGGAGCACGGAATGATACTTATAAAAGGACTTCTAGGCTTGGTTAAACACGCTGGAAAGAGTAATTAGAATCGGTATAGAACTTATATAGTCACTTCGGATAGACTTTATTTGCTTGAGGATTTATAGGACTTAGTTATGGATAATAACTAGGACACTGGAAAGCTCGGCAAGAGCTGCCTTATTCGACTGAAACTCTAAGATGGATGATCTTAGGGAGGCCGAATTTGCAAGGATGGAGAAGTATAAACCTAATAGAACTACATGGGGCTTGATTCCTATAAATAGGATATGTAGGCATTTGACTAAAGGATTCGGATTTTCACTCTTGAGAAGCATAAGGCACGTGCACCTCAGTGATACATATTCCGGCGAATTTACGGGTAGTGTAGGATTTACACTACTTATTTCGACCGGTGGTTTGTAAACTCCTACCCCGGAAATCATACTTCAACCATTCTGTTCTAACTAATCAGCTTCAGGCTTCGTACTGTGAACCTGTGGCATTGTCCGACAACCAATGACGCTTTTTACGAATATTCCAGCGAGATTCTCTCGATTGTGTTGTACCAAATTTCTCTCACAACATAAGTGGCGCTAGAAGGAGGGGAACTCCATCAGAAATCTTGAGAGAGAAAAGATGTCGGATGATTCCGGAAATAAACAAACACCAACCAATGGCGGAGATGGTCCTGGAACGGGTCCTCGCGGCGAGGTTACGAACAAGGATATTTTCGATCACCTCAAGAAAATCGGTGAAAGGGTGGATTCCTTGGAGAAAAAATCTGAAAAGATGAAGAAATGGCGAAAGAAGCAAAAACGGCCTAAGGCTCCAAAGGTTACGCCTACTCAGCTGGATTTTGGCAGTGAGGAGGAAGGACCTGAGAAGGAGAGAACTAAGAAGACTTTTTCTGATGTCGAAACCGATCAGAGTAATCCTGACTGGAACTCTGAAGCTGAGCTCAAGGATAAAGAGGACCCGGAACCTTCGGTTACCAGGAGTGTCACTGTATTCGACCGAATGGGAAAGAAGCTAACGAATAAGGATCTAAGGCTTAAGCTATTGGAGGCAAAACAGAAGGGTCCCAAGAAGATACAAAGTGAGAAATCACTGTCTAAGGCATCAGGGAGTCATAAGGATAAGTCTCACTCTAAACCTGAAGATGAGTATAGCTCAGGCTCGTCCTATAAAGCTGATGACAGTTCTGATGAGAGCTCCAACGGTGGGAGTGACACTGATGACACCTCTAGGTCAGCCGAAGGTGGTGTAAAATACAAGGAGGAGGACCTCAGGAAAGTCCTCGAGAAGATTATGGCAGAAAGGGGCCCCCAATCAGGATTGACGGTGGGATCACCTTTCACCAAGAAGGTGCGGGATTCGCCCTTACCCCGTAGCTACAGAGGAGTGGGAGACTTGAAATTCAACGGGACCACAGACCCCGTAGAGTTTCTCAGTCGTTTCAACACGGAGATGGAAGTCTATCAAATCAAGGATCGCACAAAATGTCGGTTGCTGGCTGCAACTCTAAGGGATAGCGCTCATCAGTGGTTCAAGAGGCTCCCCTCCAATTCTATTAAGTCATGGAGACATATGGGTGAGATGTTTGTAACTCAGTTTAGAGCTTCAGTCACGTTCGCACCTCCAGCTAACACACTGGCAAACATCAAGCAACGTGACAACGAAACACTAAACGAGTATTTCAAGAGGTTCAATGCTGAGGTTCCAAGGGTGAGGAAAACTACTGACGAGACTTACAAAAACTTTCTGATAGCTGGAGTTAGGCCTGGGACTGAATTCTGGAAGGAGCTGCAGAGTAGGGAACCTACCACTTTAGCTGACTTCTACGCTAAGGCAGAAAGACACAAAGTCGTGGAACAGTCCTTGGAGAATTTGAAAAAGGATAATGCTTCACGAGATTGGAACAGGAATAAGAGGAATAGGTCATACAGCCCGAAGGAAAGGAATTATAGCAAGCGGACAACCTATAACACAGCTTCAGGTGATGGCCGGGATGTAAGCAAGGAGGCGAAGACTGCACCTCTGTCAGTAAACACCACCGGTTCAAAGAGGACGGTAGAGTACAAATATCCGTCTTCTAAGGGTGGTAGGAGGTATTCGGAGTACACCCCTTTGGCTGCACCTATGGAACATATATTCGAAATTGGTGATAAATCGGGGATGTTTAGGAAGCCCACCAGGTCGGGACCTCCCGGAAGAAAGGATTTGGCTAGATACTGTGCTTTCCATGATGCCAATGGGCATGAAACAGCCGATTACCGACACCTCAAAGATCATATTGAGGACCTGATCAGGAAAGGTTTCCTCACGGAATTCGTGGCCCAAGAGGCGAAAAAATACAAGGATGATAGGTCGAAGAGAGACGAAGAGAAGTCTGCACCTGATCGAGCTACCAGGGCTGGTAGTATTCACACAATCATAGGCGGACCATACATTGGAGGTTTCAGCAGGAATGCAATGAAGAATTATGCACGTGAGGCTAGAGGGAACCCTCTCACAAATGTTTATCATTTGGCAGATAGGCCCCCAAAGCTGTTTAGAGGTGAAGCTGCGGACATCACCTTCACTGAAGACGATGCAAGGCATGTGCATCACCCCCACAACGATGCATTGGTGGTGACTATCACAATTGGAGGGCTCAATGTGCATCGAGTCTTGGTGGATAATGGAAATTCTTGCAACATATTGGCTTATGACACTTATCAAAAGATGGGGCTCGCGGACAAGGAAATGTCCCCTGCATACAATGACTTATACGGATTTACTGGCGGACCAGTGCAAGTTGTGGGTAGAGTAAAGCTTCCTGTTGTGTTGGGGGCTAAACCTATGAGAGCTACACAGGTGACGGAATTCATGGTGGTAAACGAAGACATATCATATAATTGTATCGTGGGCAGACCCCTCTTAAAGGAAATGAGAATAGTAACCTCTATCTACCATCTCTCCATGAAGTTTCCCACTCCAAACGGGATTGGATGTCTAAAGGGCTGTCAGGTAGATTCAAGGGAATGCTATAGTAATGCTCTGCGCATCGCTGAGCAAGCTTCAAAGCATTTGTTGTTGGTTGATGGAGGTACCACGGATAATTGCTATAGGTACCAGGAGGCACCAACGAAGAGTGAACCCTCACAGAAGGTACATAATTTGTGCAATGTGATTATGATTATCCAACATCCAGGTAAAGAGAGCTCCACGGATATTGTCTTTTCTTCGGGGGTAGATACCCAGAATGAGGTACGGATGCTGGAGGCACCCCCACCAAAACTCAAAGAAGACAGTGAACCTTTTATCGAAGGTATTGTTGAAGAGGTAAATGATAATGACTTGGAGGATGCCCAGGCGAAAAGCTCACCCAAGGTATCTTCACAATCTAGAAGAATGGATACAGAGGTTCAGGTGAAGATTGATCTAGATCCACGGATGCCTGAAGCTAGGGAAACAACAGGCGCGGCTGGTGACACTTTGTCAATCCAAGTGGATGCGACAGATTCCTCTAAGGAACTGAAGATAGGGAAACAGTTGGAACCTGAAACTAGGGAGGCATTAACTCGCTTCCTAAAAAGCAATCTAGATGTTTTCGCTTGGTGCCATTCTGATATGGTAGGGATTGATCCTAGGGTAATGTCCCATCACCTTAACGTTGATCCCGAGAGAGTTGCCGTGAGACAAAAACGAAGGGCAATAAGTGGTGAGAGAGCTTTAGCCCTCAAAGAAGAAGTTGACAGGTTACTAGAAGCTAGGCTGGTAAGAGAATCATTCTACCCGGATTGGTTGGCAAATCCAGTGCTTGTCAAGAAACCTAACGGAAAATGGCGAACATGTGTGGATTTTACGGATTTGAACAAGGCATGCCCTAAAGACAGCTTTCCACTCCCACGGATTGATCAATTGGTTGATGCTACAGCTGGGCATGCTCTCTTAAGCTTCATGGATGCTTACTCGGGATATAATCAGATTCCCATGTATGAACCTGATCAGGAGCATACATCCTTCATCACAGATAGAGGTCTCTACTGTTATATATATTGGCATGCCTTTTGGATTGTTGAACGCTGGAGCTACCTACCAAAGGCTGGTTAATAAGATGTTCAAAGATCAGATAGGGAAAACTATGGAAGTTTATGTTGATGACATGCTGGTCAAATCTAAAGCTGCAGCTGACCACGTGTTACACCTATCAGAAATGTTCAACATACTACGTAGGTTCAGAATGAAGCTCAACCCTCATAAATGTGTTTTCGGCGTGGAATCAGGAAAGTTTCTAGGCTTCATTGTCAATCATCGGGGAATTGAAGCAAACCCTGCCAAGATTAAAGCTTTAGTCGAGATGAGATCTCCTCGTAACATAAAGGAGGTTCAGAGTCTTACCGGCAGAATTGCAGCTTTGAACAGGTTTGTCTCCAAATCTTCAGATAAATGTAGAGAATTCTTTGCAGCAATCAAGAAAGGGAAGAACTTCGAATGGAACTCGGAGTGTGAAGCAGCCTTTACAAAAATAAAGGAGCAGTTGGGCAGTCCTCCATTGCTGTCTAAACCGCTTGATGGAGAGGTCCTCATATTGTACTTAGCAGTTTCGGAATACTCTATCAGTGATGTGTTAGTTCGGGAGGAGATGCAGGTTCAACACCCGGTCTATTACGTAAGCAAAAGATTGTTGGATGCTGAAACAAGGTATTCTAACATGGAAAAGTTGTCTTATTCTTTGATCTTGGCTTCAAGGAAGCTTCAGCCTTATTTTCAAGCACACCGAATCGAGGTACGTACCTCGTTCCCTTTAAGACAAGTTTTGCACAAACCTGAAGCTTCGGGAAGGCTTATGAAATGGGCTGTGGAGTTGGGACAATTCGATATTGACTTCAAGCCAAGGACGGCTATAAAAGGGCAGGTGCTGGCAGACTTTTTGTTGGAATTCCCCCCATCATTTGAGGTTAAGGGCGATGAGTGTATAGCTGAACCTTCAGCCCCGGAAGAGGTGGTTGAAAACTGCTCGCCATGGTGGACACTTTATGTAGATGGAGCGGTAAATGGAAATGGGGCAGGAGCTGGTATTATTCTCATTAGCCCGGAGGGCCACAAGCTTCAAAGCTCCATTCACTTCGCTTTTAACGCAACGAACAATGATGCAGAGTATGAAGCTCTAATAGCTGGTCTGAAGCTTGCTTTGGAAATGAGGGTAGAAAACATGACTGTTTTCAGTGATTCTATGCTGGTGGTATGGCACATTCGAGGAGGATTCCAAGCTAGAGGTCCTCGTACTGACCTTTACATGAGGTATGCTCAAGAGCTGATTAGCAGGTTCAAAGAAGTGAACCTTGAACAAATCCCAAGGACACAAAACACCGATGCTGATGCGCTCGCAAAGTTGGGTTCACAAAGGGAAGCTACTATGTTAGGGGTTATACCTTTAGAGATTCAACTTCAACCTAGCATTCCTAGACTCGAGGTCATGAACTTGGAACCTGCGACTGAGGCATTATGGACAACACCTATTATGAATTACATCACAAAGGGGATTGTTCCAGAAGGAAAAGAGGAGGCCATGAGAATAAGATACCAGGCTACAAGGTAGGTTATCTACGATGGCTCTTTATACAAAAGAGGATTCAATAAGCCGCTTCTGAGGTGCATATCAGGTGACGAGTGCGAGTACATTATGCGAGAGGTCCATGAAGGAATTTGTGGTAATCATTCGGGTGGAACCTCCTTGGCACATAAGATACTCCGTCAAGGGTATTACTGGCCCACGATTCAGAAGGATGCCCATAGGTTCGTACAAGCCTGCGATCGTTGTCAAAGGTTTGCAAATTCCAATAGCACTCCAGCTGTCCCGTTGAAACCTCTCACCAGCCCATGGCCTTTCGCTGTGTGGGGAATTGACCTGATCGGAGAGCTGCCTAAAGGTAAAGGGGGAGTGAAATACGCCGTGGTGGCTGTAGATTATTTTACCAAGTGGGCTGAAGCTGAACCTCTGGCTGCAATAACAGCTGCAAAGATAAAGGAATTCGTGTTCAGAGCAATTGTTTGCAGATTCGGAGTCCCTTACAAGCTAATTTCAGATAATGGAAAGCAATTCGATAGCAAAGAGTTGCGAAAGCTGTGTGATGACCTCGGGATTCAGAAAGGCTTCACGGCAGTCTATCACCCTCAGAGTAATGGACAGACGGAAGCTGTCAACAAGATCATCAAGCACACTTTGAAAACTAAATTGGAAGAAAGCAAGGGATGCTGGCCTGAGGAACTCCCTATGGTTTTATGGTCATATAACACCACACCACGAACCACCACAGGAGAATCACCTTTCACCTTAACCTATGGCTGTGAAGCTATGGTGCCCGTGGAAATTGGGACTGGATCGTTCAGAAGGGATAACTACGATCCTGAAAACAACGAGGTAAATCATCGATTGTACTTAGATCTCGTGGAAGAGGTTCGAACTACTGCACAGCTGAAGCTAGCTGCTTATCAACAACGTACTCGGAAGTACTTTGACAGCAAGGGCCGTGCTCGTCCATTGAAGGTTGGCGATTTGGTCCTAAGGAGAATGATGCCCAACATGAAGGTTCATGGGCATGGTGTGTTTGGAGCAAATTGGGAAGGTCCGTACCTCATAAAGGCTGTCTTATGGGAAGGTACCTATCATCTCACAGATTTGGATGGAAAGCTCATTCCAAGGGCATGGAATGGTGAACACCTCAAGAAATACTACCAGTAAATCATCAGGTACTATTTCTGTAGGCCTCTTTCAGGCATAGGAATAATAAAAGCAGTTTATTAGTTGTAACTGCCATGCTTAGGTATAGCTTCATGGTTGTGAGCCTCAGCTTCATAGCTGTTTGGCTCAGCTTCGAAGCACTTTGTTTCAAGTTCATAGTAAGACATTGTCATTTGTTCTTTGAGCACTCGGGGGGTAGTGTATGCACACCCTACCTATTGGATGTCTTTCGATAAATTTTACAATATTAATGAAACCTCTATTTTTGGTTCATATGGCTTTTCTTGTTTGAATGCTTTATCACTCTTTATGTTTTTGCTGTAAGGATTACATGTGGACTAAAAGTTCGATGTATGATTGCATTTGTTTAGTTCTTCACCATAAACGATTATATGATAAAGAACTGGGGGGTAGTGGATATACTCTATACAGGTTCAAATGGTTAAACTTCGAAATAATATTATTTGGACTGGATTTAATATTATTTGGATTGGATTTAATATTATTTGGATTGGATTTAATATTATTTGGATTGAATTTAATATTATTGGATTAGATTTAATATGATTTGGATTAACGGAATTGGATTGGATTGGAGATTCACACTTATGGATTATGAGGTAAAGGTTAATACCCATGGATTATGAGGTAAAGGTTAATACTCATGGATTATGAGGTAAAGGTTAATATTCATGGATAAATATTCAAATGTATCAACTCATATAAGCCCTAGGGACACTAGGCATGAGTATCATGGTAAAGTGTGGAAACCACTCATGGGCCATACTCTGGTTCAAACTTCCTTGCACGGATGCAAGCTGGAACGTTGGACGGATTAACACCACAGTTGGGAGGTTCAAGGCTAATGATCCCTGAAACTGCGGCACGGATTAAACTTCATACAGGATTGTGGAGTACATGGAATTTAATGGCACATTTCCCTAGGCAAGGATATATATGCATGATCGGGTTTTCTCGAATGCAGTGGATAAAATGGCTTATGGATGATCTAATCTATGGAAAATAGATTATGTACTTCAGGAAATTAGGTGCAAGAATGGATTATTTATACATCAGATTATTGGAGTAATGTGGTCGTGAATGACCTTTATCATATATGGTTTATATCTCCGGTCAAGAGGTGCGAAAAAGCTCGGGCTGCAATAACGCAAATACGCGTGTTGGTGAACTTTATATATAAAATGTGATCTTATGGTATAGATCCTATTGGCTACTTGCATGATGAAGATCATGGATATACCTGGACGGACACATACTTATTCACTAGCTTAAGGATCCTGGTTATCTAACGTAGCAGGACAGGTTGGTTTGGTGCACTCGGAATCTCACGGAACCACAGCTACCTGTATGTAAACTCGATATATCAATTTAGTAATCATACATAAGAAATAGCATGGAAAATCTAGACATGGATTTCGGGCATAAGGAAAACAAAAGTACGATAAATTTAAAAAGATGAAAACCAGATTTAAAGGTTACATCTTGCGAGGTATTCCGAGGTACCCGCACCCTCATCCGAATGTTAAAAATCTATGGCGCGAACGCCAGGAATGTTATCGAAACCAAAAACCATAAAGTTAACCCTTCCAAGGGGTATGAATGTTTTCGAAGACAGAAATACTTATAATAAAAAGCGGAACTCATGAAGCAAGGTTGTCGGGAGACGCCCCAGGAGCATCCTGGTCAGCAGCAGGGTCGGCCACCTCCGCACCTTCTATTTGGGCATCTGGATTGGAGCTCTCACCCATGACCTGCGCCTCAGCCTCAGGTTCAGATGGAACCATCTTCCCTTGCTCCACAGCTGCAGCAGCCTCCCTCTTCTTAATCTCTCCCACCAGTTTCACGGCATCCTCCCCAAGCAGGGTCCAATCTAGAGTCGGGAAATGGTCATAGGTGGACTCAATATAATCATTTACCCCGCGGCTGTATCCGGCCTCAAACTTTTCACGTTTAGCAGCCTCACGGGTAGACCTCTCCAGGGCGATGGTGGTATTGAGAGAATCCAGCTTCTTCTTGAACTCTCCAACTTTCCTGGTATAAGAAGCTTGGAGGGCGTCATTTTCAGTATCAAGGTTCATTATGGAGGTGTTCAACTGTTCACGTTCTTTTAATAGCTTAGCCTCGGAAGCCTTAAGCTTCTTGCTGGCATCAGCTAACTTCTTCTTTTCATCTTCACTTGTCTTAAGGAGGGATTTTAGATACTTGACTTCATCAGATAATTTCTGATCACCACGGGCCACAACCATCATTTCTTCATTCCGTTTTAAAATGTGAAAGAAACTCTGAGCTTCGCACCAGGTGGTGGCCTTTACAGCTTCAGACGAGCTCATCTTATCCCATTCAGCAATAACCTCCTCCGGAATCTGATTTCCCACCATGGCAGAAAACTTACGGATCAGAGGGTTGGAACCTTCACTTGGGGTGCCGGGGGGTGATGGCTTGGACTTCTTGAAACGGGATCCCGGGCCTTTAGCCGAGTCAATGGCAGCAGGTGGTGGTAATTTCCTTTTAGAAGAAGTAGCAGACTTATCCTGGGAAGCAGGGGTTGATTTCACCCTGGAGATAGGGGTAGCATCAATGGGAACAAGGTCTTTTCCTTCATCTCCAAAGAGATCGTCATAACTTGCGGATTTATTGACAAACGACGGCACGCCAGAAGCCATATCTACAAAAGAAGATCAAAAGTCAGTATTTGGATAATAAAATATGAAAACAAGGATAATAGCGTGTTGAGAATGCACAAATGATAAAGTAAATCACAGAGACATAATAGGAAACTTATTTTACTCGAGGTTTCAGCTTCAGAGTCCTCCGTTGAAACCAGGTTCAAAGATTTCTTATTTGGCAAGAAACCACATCTTCTAAGGTTTTGATCTGTCAGCAGACTAGCACCATCTCCTAGCTCCGCTGACAGCTTCAAGGCCTCAAGAGCCCTTTCCAGAGAATGGCCTTTGAGTGTTGTCTTACTCGGAATCTCTATGTAATGGTTTAAGCATGAATTAGATTGTAACATCTAAATCGGTCAGGAAGGAGTAAAGAAGAAATGGAAGCGTTACTTACGAGGGTTTCTATTAAATTCGGTTCTGTATGTGGGACAATCATAGCAGTAGAGAAACTGGGGTAGCCAATCGGACATTCCTTTTTTATTTCCCTTAATGCACTGACCATCATGGACATTCCAGGCGGACAAGTAAAAGAAACCAGAGTTTTTTCCCGTTTGCTTGAGCTGATAAAAGAAACCCAGCTCGCGAGCAGACATCTTCTTTTCAAACAATTGGTCATAAAGGACATACATACATATGGCCATCCGGTAGGCATTCGGGGTCATTTGGAGAGGAGCGATGTCATAATAGGTGATGATATCATGAATGAAAGGATGTAGAGGAATGGACAAACCCATTCTAAAAAACGTGGCGGAAAACACAGCACAGGGTATCTGTTGATCGGGTTCAAAGTTGTCAAAACGGTGACACCTTTCCCCAGGGGAAGGCACCACCAGGCGGCACTTGGGACGATGTTTCTGAAGAAGAAGTTTTACTCTGTTAGCATTCATCGAGGTGTCTAGCTCCTCACAAGCAGGGACTATGCCCTGCGATTCATTGGGATTGTCAGCCCCTGAGGAAACCTCGACCTCAACCTCGGAATCAGGGAGCGGATAATTGTTGGACGATGTTTGGTGAATGGCTATGGCCTGAGGTTCTTTGGCTCTGTGAGGAAAGAGATTGGTACGGACGGATACGATAGCTTGTTCGGGAACCAGTACCTTAACCTTGGAGCGGGTTCTGGTACTAACTGGTTTAAGTGGTTTTGATGGAAAGGTTCTGATAGATGAGGGATCAGAGTCAATGGGAACCTGAACCTCGTGAGCAGATGATTGATGCGAACTGGCCGCAGTCGAGTCCCCTGACATCTGTAAAGGATGGAGCAGGGTGAGATAACGGCCAATAGGGTTTTTTCTTAGTTAGGCAAACAAGAAGACAACAAAACCGAAAAGTTCATGAAGGATTCCGATTAGGATCTTTTCCTCGAATCACGGCTGAGGATCTTGGTCGAACAGGTGGTGGTCATAATGATTCCGAAGGTATGGGGATTACAAATTACAGGGTTGCTTTTATATCTAAAACGAAGATAAAGGCTCATAGGGGTCTTCACCTCAAGAGAGGTCCCAATATACAGAAATTCAAAACCTAAAGCAATTGGAAGGGTTTTCGGTTTTCGTCCTAAATACATTTACAGGACGGCATATCAATGGTTAATGTTCTAAAAGCATATGTGACATACATTAATCAACTACGCATGCAAGCAAGAGCAATCAAGAAGACAAAAAGACACGGTGCGAATATGCAAAACAGCACAACAAAGAAGATATGAGTTTAAAGGGGTTTTAAGGTCTTGATTTTACATGGAAATTGGGCGGATACCGTCAAGCAATCATGATTCGCAAAGAGTGAGTGCGTATGGTATTCTGGGTTTCCGGTGTGATTGACATGATAATACAAGTATGTGTGTATGCATACGTGGTAGCATATATATATGTGTGTGAACAGATAAGAGGGGTACATTCAATAGCGGCATGCAATGACAAATCGGAAATAAAAGTAACAGATCAAGATGGGTTCATACCTTACGGAGTAGCGTAGGTTGGGGAATGATGGAGGATTAAAGTATTGTCGGAACCCTGAGCCGTCTGGAAACCTTTCACCGGAGGGAAGGTAGAGAGAATGAACAGTTTGTGTGAAAAGTGAGATAAAAAGAGAGAGAACGGGGGGTGAATGTGTATTTAAATACACATGGAAAAAGAGCAGTTGTGCCAGGTGGCATGCATAGGTAGGTTTAATGAAAGATGTGAAGGATTAATGCATGTTTCAATTTTCTAGGAGGAATATGAGAGGTTTGTTGTAGATTTTGAAATTCAAATTCTTTTCAAAAAACAAAGGATAATGTGTGGATAAATAAATGTTTCGTGGAAGCTAATTAAGGTGCAGATTTAATTTGCTAAGAAAAGAATAGAGGAATATACGCCGAAGATCTAAGATAGATACCGGGTGAACAGCTAAGGGTCTGCAGCTGATTATGAGGTCAAGAGTCGATGGTTTGTGAATGAAATAGGTTTTGGTTCCTTTTGTATCCAATACTGCAAGGAACCGGGGGGTAGTTGTTGTGCCCAAAATCTCACGTGGGCTCAATTTAAGGCCCATATTTGTTATAAGTCCAGTAGCTGGGTATTGGGCTAGGATGGTGGATACCAAGATACAAGTTCATGATGCCTTGGTCTAGGTTCAAGGAGTCCGGATAGGTTCGAGGTGTCGCGACAGGTACTCAAGAACAGGTTCGAGGTACCAAGGAAGCCTCAAGATATTGAGGTGCAGGATATGGATGTCATGGGTCAGGTGCAGGGTCCTCTAAGGTGGTTCAGGGTGCCAGGACAGGCCCAAGGTCTCGAGGTTCGAGTTGGGAGCATTGAGGTTCAGGTGGTCTGAACCTTGAGACTGGTCACAGGTGATGAGTAGTCAAAGGCAGAATACTAGTAGGACAAGGACTCAGCTACCTATACTTTAGGAGCACGGAATGATACTTATAAAAGGACTTCTAGGCTTGGTTAAACACGCTGGAAAGAGTAATTAGAATCGGTATAGAACTTATATAGTCACTTCGGATAGACTTTATTTGCTTGAGGATTTATAGGACTTAGTTATGGATAATAACTAGGACACTGGAAAGCTCGGCAAGAGCTGCCTTATTCGACTGAAACTCTAAGATGGATGATCTTAGGGAGGCCGAATTTGCAAGGATGGAGAAGTATAAACCTAATAGAACTACATGGGGCTTGATTCCTATAAATAGGATATGTAGGCACTTGACTAAAGGATTCGGATTTTCACTCTTGAGAAGCATAAGGCACGTGCACCTCAGTGATACATATTCCGGCGAATTTACGGGTAGTGTAGGATTTACACTACTTATTTCGACCGGTGGTTTGTCAACTCAGCCCCCGGAAATCATACTTCAACCATTCTGTTCTAACTAATCAGCTTCAGGCTTCGTACTGTGAACCTGTGGCATTGTCCGACAACCAAGGATGCTTTTTACGAATATTCCAGCGAGATTCTCTCGATTGTGTTGTACCAAATTTCTCTCACAACACAATGCCTTAACCTTGATCAGCTTTCCTTTTGCACCAGAATTTCTCAATTGCCACGCGCCCTAGAATCTCCCTGAAATTAGCTTGCAACGCCGCCTCCTGCTTCTCTTCGGTATAATATTATTCATATTAAAAAGTTTCCGAATTATTTGTCATTTGAGACTAACCATAATACTAAAACATTTCTTGTTAACTATAACAGCCCGGCAATTTTTGGACAGGCATCAAGGAGAAAAGCAAGTGTGGTATTATTACCATGAGAAAACTTCATATTTATCCCTAAGATTGTAGCCTAGTAGATACCTACCCCTTGTTAACGAGATATTGAGGGTTCGAGTTTCGGTGGAGATATATATGTTCATGGGTAATTTCCTGCAGACATTATAAAATTTACGAAACAATTAACACAATATCATTTGGTCCTTGCATATGAACACTAAAATTCTTCAGTTTTTCACCTGGAAATCGAAAGGAATTCCTCAGAGCAGTGAAAGAAGCCGAGCAAAAGTAATTCCTCAGACCTAAGAAAAACCGTTTCATGGTTCCCATAGGTCAAATTATGCACACCACTGTCTGCAGATTTCCAGTACTTGGTCTAAGCTATAAATGGTTATTCTATCGGAATATACAAATTAAAAGCATGCAGTTATTTAATATGAAGAGTATATCTTCGGATAAGGAAGAACTTCTCTACCATATATGAACATATATGTTCAGCAAGGCAATTATTAAAAGGAGAAGAATGTGTTAAGAGTATAGCACGCATAGAGTGGTTTCTGCTAAGAACTTTAAAATTTGGGAGTGATGGTCATCTATTAGCAGAACTTGGGTTTTCTATTCATCAAATCTGCCAATCTTTCGTTCAAAATGTGGATAGAAACTAGAAAGATACAATTCCCGTTTCTATTTGTGCTAAAACTTGGCAATGTGCCAGAGATACAAAACATGACATGAAGTACTAATCAAACACAAGGGATGAATGCATCCTTTGATCACTTTATAGGGAAGTAGAGATACCTCTTTCTCCACCCTGACATATATATAGATACGTAGATGCACTTGAAGAACAATTGCTCCCAAATTAACGAGATCTCCAGAAAGTCTGATTGAGAAGTCCCATCCCATGGCTGCAATCTTACACTTATTTTCGATACAAAATTGTAGCAAATAAATAAAAGTATAAATTTGGTTTTTCAGGAAAAAGATGTACAAGAGAATCAAACATTCAGAATCTCAGCAAGAACTACAAACATGCTGCAGCATTCACCTTGAAAATAAAACAATCAAGTGCTTGATTTATAATAAACCTTACGAAAACATCATATATAATCATGTTAACTTGGTTCCCCTCTTCATTTAGTTATACACCTTACAAATTGAATGCCAACTGGGTGGCTAAACAATCTCTTGTGTGGCATCAAATATAATTTAGGCATATATCTTCCTATCGTAGAACATCATCAGAACAAGGCTAGTAAACATTGCTGTACAAGCGGCCAAGTAGCCCAAAATTTCTGATTGAAAAAAACACTCAATGTCTTCAAACTGATCAGCAAAAGAAATTAAAGCTCGGCTAATAAAAATATTTGTTAAGAAAATATACCCTCTTTTTATTTGTATTTTTCCTTCATTAATTGTCCTTTTCGAGTTTATAGTCTTGGCAATTCATGTTTGAATGGTAGTGGATACTGGCAGTTTGTTTAAATGGAAGCAATGATCATGTCTTCTTTTTAATATAACTTGGAAGCAGTCGAGCACAGCCATTGCAGGACAATAACAATTCACAAAACGATGCAAACAAAAAAAAATTACAATCAAGAAACTAATAAAACAAAACCAGGAAATTAACAACAGTCTTTCTTAAAAGTTTAAATCATATATTGATTCCACTAATTTGCTTCATAATGCCATGCATAACAAAATGTAAAACATTCTACTACCTTAACATATACTATAAACTACCATGCATAACCCCTATCCCTCTAGCCCTACTTAAGCTCCGGCTCCGGCCTTCTTAGCTTTCTTAACAGGCGACTTAATCGACTTCGGCTGCTTCGCCTTGGCCTTAGCCGCTTTCTTCACAGGAGTAGCGGCCTTCTTCGTCTTTGCCTTCTTAACCGCTTTCTTCACAGGCTTAGCTGCACCTTCAACAATCAGCTTGGCCTTCTTGCTTTTCTTTTCCGCACTCACAGACTTCTGAGCAGCCTTCTTTACCGGATCCGATAACTTATACGAAGCCTTCACCTTGATCAGGTTTCCTTTTGTAGCAGAGTTCTTCAATTGCTGACCTAGAATCTTTCGAAAATTTCCTGGTAACGTGGCCTTCCTCTTCTCTTCTATGTATTTGCCGATCGCGTAAGGGCTCGAACCTCCTTTCTCTTTCAAAGCTAACAGAGCGTCCTTGATCATCTGCAATTCAACATTTCGAATCAAAATTAAAATTAATAAATCATTAAATAAAAAAACATTACGTGTTTAATTTCAATTCAATTGTGATTTTTAACCTAATTTTACACCATATCAATGCAATCAAACGAACAGTTACAGAAAAAATGCTCAAAAACGTTGAAAACAAAAGGAATCATAAACGATAAGACGAACATGTGTTGCGTTCATCTATCCGTACGTGTGTATATGCACAAATTAAATAGGTACAAACGAATATACAAACATGTATGATATGAGAGAGAGAGAGAGAGAGAGAGAGAGAGAGAGAGAGAGAGAGAGAGAGAGAGAGAGAGAGAGAGAGAGAGAGAGAGAGAGAGAGAGAGAGAGAGAGAGAGAGAGAGAGAGAGAGAGAGAGAGAGATATGTACGTATATGTACCTCAAAATAAGGAGGATGAGAAGCATTTTTGACAGATTTCGGGTTGCTAACAGGAGCTTTCTTCTCCTTGGCCGCCGTCTTGGAAGGTTTGACAGCAGCGATTTTGGTAACAGCTTCAGTGGTCGACATCACAAATCTCGAGGCTAGCAAAAACTGAAAGGAAATGATATAAACTGATATGTCGTAAAAAGTTTGATATTATACGAAATGATATGATTGATCGTGATATTTTCATTCGGTATATATAGTACTAAAGGAATATTTTCTCGAATTCTGATTGGACAATTCGAGATCACACGGATCGCTAACTTTGGTGATGAAAATTGTGAGGCGTACACGTGGATAAAGGTTTGATCGTTGATTGGAATTTCAAAGCGCGATAGTTATCCTCAGCCCACAGGTAATGTATGTTGTGTGTGTTTTCTTGGCGATTTAGTGTGTGTTTTTATTTGGATTTTGGTAACGGTAGTTTTTGGGTTTGGAATTAGCGTCTAGATACAATGTTGGTGGTTGAATGGGTTATAGAGTACAGACCTACAGCTGTACTGAGGTTAACAAATGTAATTCTTTATTTTCAACCAAAAACCAATGTAATTATTACTCCCTCAATTTCAAAATAATTATTTGTTTTGACTTTGTGTAATTATATTGATCGAATTTTAAGTGAAATTTACGTAAAAATATATAATTAAAAAATTTATATCATTGAAAAGCATATACTAATTTCTTTCAAATGCATTTTCAAGTTTTTACGAATTATAAATAAATGAATCATAATTTATGGTCAAATTTCGGTCAATTTGATCATTCAAATCGAAACAGACTTATTATTTTGAAACGAAGAGAGTACCTTGATAAAAAAAGATACATTAATATAATTTATAATTGTATTAGTAAACAAATTAAAAGGGTACAAATTTATATAATTGTACTGATTTGTCATATTCTTTATTGTTTTTGTATAATTTATTTATTTATTTTGCAAGGATATCATTTAAATTTTTTAAAGAGCTTCTGTATTATATGAAATCATTATGGGAGAGTTATGTTATTTCGTGGTATCAGTTATGAGATAAGATTAGAGTAAAGTGCAGTCCGTGTACTTACACTTTGGCTATCAGACCACTTGAAATACTGACATACTGACATTCAAAAACTCTCACTTGCAATACTGCACTTCCAGAATAATTAGTGAGTGTGTACTGCCGTCAAATTTGGCTAACTCCGTAAACCCCCAATTCAATTCAATGAACCCTAATTGTAATCAACCCCTAATTCAATTCAATTCAATGAATGAGAAGTCGAAGGATTTGAATGCTGATGGTTTTAATTTCTTAGAAATTGATGAAATCGAGGTGAATAATAACCTTGCAATAGTTCCTCACAATGGGAAGAAGAATCCTAATGGGAAGAAGAATCCTGGGTGTTTTCGGCTTGAGTCTCCGGATAGGCCTGAGTCGGAAGTAGTTTACTCAAACGGTGACAAGGATTCCAGTGGGGATTGTAATGGTAACGGAACTGAGGATTTGGTCATTACTGGTGTTTTGCACAAAGATGAAATTTGTAGTTTACATGTGAGGTTCATTGGTGTGTCTAAACTTGCTGCTAGATTCTGTGAGAAACAAGGGATCACCAAGTGTTGCTCTCTGACCTGGCTCATCCAATCATCCATATATGTATTTTCCTGATTTGAGATGGACTAAATTAGAAGGCCCGAGTTTACTCTTTTCTTTTCAGTTCTCTCAGTTTCTACTACTACTTTTCTTCGATTCTAGCTAATAGCCATACATAATTATATCTAATTTTTGTGGAAACTGTATATTATATAATTTAAGTATATCATATTGATGATCTTAGGATCTTTAGCAAAACCCTTTAATGGGTGGATTTATGGGCTGTTAACAATAAGCAATATTTCTGCAATATGTGTAATTAGCTTTTAGAAGGTTGAACAATGTATGTATATGTCTACTTGTGTCTCAAAATATATATGGTGAACACTTTATCGCAATATATGGATACTTATCACTACTGTGTTCGCGTACCAGCTCGCATTACTAGTGATGTGGTGTCCTAACAACAATGCTTGGGGTGGGACTTCTATTGTGTGCCTTTTGCTTTGATTGTCTTGTTTTGCTTTTCGTTTGTTTGTGTGAGTGTTAGATATGAAAAGTGTTGTTTTGTCCATTCTGTTCTTCTGAAGTATAGCTAGTGACTCCCGTTCTTCTAATATTTCTCATTTCTCCCCCTTTTTCAATATCTTTCTAATCTATTATAGGGCAGAAAGATACTTGATTTTGCGCTTAAAACGTGGAACTTAAATAGCCCCAACTGTTGTATGTTATATTTTCTTCAATTCTTATTTTTTTTAATGTTATGAATACTTGTATGTTATAGCCCCAATTATTGGCGGCTGCTGCTGCACTGGCGGAAATAAGGGTAGACCGTAGAAAACACAAACGGAAGGCGAAACAGATTGATGAGATGAGAGGTGTTGGGATGATGATCCGTCCATGGTAGTAGAATCGTTGGTTTTGATAGTAGGATAAGATAACAACACGGTGGTGGAGTGGTTGGCAATGTGTGGGTGGTTGAAAGAATTCATATTATTTTTACTCTTATTATTCATCATTCAAAAGACTGAAATGCCCTTGCACAAACTAACAGAGTTAGCCAAAATTGACGGTAGTATACAGTTTGTAAAAAATTTTAAAGTGCAGTATTGCAAATGGGAGTTTTTGAATGTCAGTATTTCAAGTGGTATGACAGCCAAAATGTAGGTACACGAAGTGTACTTTACTCGACAAGATTATAATTTTTGTAAATTTTAATGTTTATGGGAGGGGTTATAGTTACGTATTGAGAGAGAGATGGAAAGACGATTATGATAATGATTACGGGTCATCTTGGACTGAATTTTCAATTATAGCATTAGCGGTGGCTCTAGATCATATCGGATCAAATCTTCTTTAATTCAAATATTTCTTTTATTTAAAAATAATCAAATTCTAATTTAAAATTTGATATAAAAAATTTAAAGTTTATTTCAAATATCCAAAGATTATGCACAAACAACATTGATTACATTCATTCCATAATAAAATTCTGAAATTGACCATAAGAAGTGTATTCACTTTCGGATTTTATTATATCGTGACAAAATTGTTTAAATTATGTACTAAATGTTAGATTTTAAAATTATATTTTCATATATTCGGATTTTAGCGAATCTTTTAAAATCTTTGTTGAATACATTACATTTTAAAATGTAAAATGCTAGAATCCCCAAAATCTTTCCCGAAACCGTTCCAGAATGGTAAGTTGTCACTGTATTTTTTGTTTTTCTCTCATAAATGATACGAGCTCATCGTACATACATATAAATTCTACAAATAAAAGCACGACACTTGTTTTTTGGGAAAAAAATTGGAATTCAATTCGAGTTATGTAGCATTACTCTTTTAAAGTTGAATACACCACGTCTAAACTAGTTTAAGCTTAAAAAATATTTTATAAGGCTGCCGCGAAATACGGTTTACTAAACTAGTTTTTATATATTTTACAAATGATTGAAATCTATACTATCTATACTATACTATATTATTAAAGATGAAATATTAAAAGTTTGATAGTTGAACGGACGGTAGTCGGTATTTTGGGTCGGGCTTTATGTACTTTAATAACTTGGACCTCCTTTTACTTTTTTATGGACTTTACCATTTAAAAACTTATTATACTATTTTATGTATTTTAATAATTTTGGTATACTCCTTTTATATTTGTATGAGGTTTTCTATTAAAAACTTATTATACTATATTATTAAAGCTGAAATATTAAATTTTTGGTAGTCGGACGTTAATCTCTCTTATTTTTCTAAAATAATAAAGAATGACATATATTTAATTATTATCAAGTCCATTTAAAATTTTAATCGATATTCTGGATCGAGTTTTATGTGCTTTAATATCTTGAGCCTATTCTTTTTAAGTTTTGTTAGCTTTCTTATTTAAAATCTATTATCTATATATAATGGAGCAACTAGAGGGTTGCTTGAAACAATTTATTCGGTTTGAAATTATAAAATTACTCATACTTATTATATAATAATAATTCTGTAATTAATGTATATGTTAATTACATCTAATTCATTAATCATCATTAATACTTCTATATTTATTACTCCAGTATTATTAAATATAATAATTTATAATTATATTTCTACTAATACTTAAATGATTAGATAATTAATATCTATAATTATATCTAACTCATTATTACTTAATAATATTTCAAAATTAATATGTCAATACATACATGTGTGTGTGTGTGTGTATATATATATATATATATATATATATATATATATATATATATATATATATATATATATTGTTAAACCCAAAATATTAAAAAATTATCGATCATGTTGGACTTTTAGTTTTCGAATGTATCGTCTATCAAACTTTTAATATTACATTTATAACAAAAATGAGTTTAATTTGCATATAAACAGATAAAAACGAATATTTACTTAAATTATAACACTTAAACAAATTAACTGATGACAACACATACTTTTGTTAACATTCGAAAAACTCAATTATCATACCTTTAACACGTAAGACAATAAAAATTTTCATAAAATCTAATAAAATTTGCAAATTTAGAGTATGTCTGTGCTTTTAATTACTGAAATTAACATATTTTTTAATTAGCTAAATGAAGTTGAGGATCGGAGTGCAACTTTGATCAATTAATGCTGAAATGAGTAATATGTTATTGTGTAAAAAGAAAGAAAGAGGCACTTCAGATATCTGAGTGCATGTCGGATGACCTAAATAAATTAGGTGTTTAAAAATTAAGTAGAAATGGAACAATGTACAAACATTATATTCGGCATACCGCCTGAACTACATACGTACTTTAAGTAGGACAACCGTAGGCATGAAAAATGCTTAAATAACCACTTTCACTCTTTTCAAGAAGGAATTCGAGCGATTTGTAGGTGACCTAATTGAAAGCATCATATTTTAAGTTGGTCAGGTCTTACTGTTACATAGTTGCATTAACACTTAAAGGAAATAATATATTATATTCACTAATAGTTTGAACATGGTAATTAAACTAATAAACACTTGTCAACATGTAGGAAAAAATCACCGAGGATATTTCTCAAATGGTCAACAATATTGTAGGCAAGAAATATGAAGTATAGATTACCTCATATAATCAAGATGGACATGACAGATACACTATAGCGCACATAAACTCAACATCTACAACGCTAGTTCGTGCTCCCAATGATGAGGTTAGGTTCGAGAAAAAACAATAAAAGATCGCTTGAAACAAAAAGTAACATGCAACCAATATGGTCAATGGACAACAATTACCAAAGTTATCTCGCTAATTAGAATTATCTTCACAATATATATGACTCAAAAACAAAATTTTAAGATAGTATCTAAATTAACAACTTTGCTTCACAATTTATAACCATGATTATCGGATTAAGCGTGTGGTCCTGTGTTCATGCCCATCAACATCTATATAGTCTTGTCGTGTATATACTTTGGTCCTTTGTTACACCTTATTTACGTCAAAATCAAAAAACATATGCTCTGAACAGTGCAGGTAGCCGACTCTCACGCATTTAATGGAATTAATGAAAGAGACATCTGCTAGCATGTATATTACATACACAACATATAAAATTAAGGCAACTGATGCAAATCAAATCAATCTCTTCTTAATCCATTAACTATCTCTTCCAAACCAATGAACGTCCATAATCAATCATGACTACTGCAAAATTCAAAACTTCAAAATTCTTCCATTTTACATTTTTGATGAAAAAGGGTAGGTCCTATTACAAATCGAAAGAAAAAAAAATTCTAAAATGACAAATAGTTCATTTCTTAAACATGTAAGAAGTCCAGTAAAATGTAAATTTAGATTATACATGTGCCTCACACGGGTTATAAAACTATTTCTAACTAATGCTTTATATTATATTTATGTTGATTTCAATTGAGATTTTTTTTTATGATTTTTTATTGACACCAATTCAAAAAATAATGATTTAAGTGCAATGATGATTATGCTAAAAGGTATAAATCTCATTATATCGAGAAAGAAATAGGATGAAAAATATATTATGAAAACTAATTTTATTGTAGATTGTGTAGTCTTACTCTTGGTTGGTTCATTACTCTAAAAATTTTATAATACATCTTTTGTGAAAATAGCATATTAATATTCATCATATATGTAATGTAGAGTACGTTTCTTCCTTTTGATATATGTTATGTCATCACTTCTTGAGGTTGTTTCTGGAACTACATAAAAAATCGGAAGTTTGGAAATACTTTTTAGTTTAAAATACTACAAGAGTAATGAAAGTTGTTGTTTTTTTAATGTTAATTAAACACACTACCCGTTATACTATTTTACCTCATGTATTCTTCATTTTTATCCGTTTTAAATAGATTTAATATTTCTTTGTAGATGCAAGAAAATGAGGGATCAAAAAATGTGGAAAAAAATCTCAGGGACTGTATAATCATGACTATGTGTATATACTATAGGCATGATTTGATGCATATAAAATTGAATTCAATGTTGGTTAGTTATGGTGCATGGTATTATTCAAAATGTGTGAATTTTAGTCGACTAGGGAAGTTTATGCATGAGAATTGTTGATGTGAAATGAAATTGGTAGTACATTGTGAAACTACTATCTGGTTTATATTGATCGTCTTATTAGTTAGTTGCTGTAAAAAAACAATTTGTTTAATTGTGAAACTATTATGTTGATTCTAGTTTTTTTATGGTAGTACTAATGCAAATTTGTTAAAGAAAACAAAATTCCATACCCCCAAATATTTTTTAATAGTTTGATTTTCTGAGTTTTTCATTTTTTTTAGAACGTCTCTATCAAGGTTTGATTTACGGGCATAGTAATGTTTTCCATATGATAACATTTTATCTACACAATATTTAGCTCCCAAATAATTTAAAATTATGAAGCTATCTAGATAACTGTCATTACAAAAAATAACTAGTGCATGTTGCTCGTTTCCTTTTTTTTTTCAAAGACTCTCTACAACTATTGATTTGTGTTTTTTTAATTTTTTAGAGCAGAGAATTGAACCAACTAACGATAACATACTCTTTTATAACATTTGCAATAAATCTATTTTATTTGCGTAAATGCAACAATAATGTATATATTTTTTATATTTTGATTATAAAATATAATTAAATATATGTGATCGAACACATCACACATGTTCATGTACCACTATAAATATGGTACTACATATTTGTAGCATAGATCCAAGACTGATTTTTGCGAACTCTGTCTTTTGTTTCTTTTGTTTTATCAAAATAGACAAATTAAGTTCCAAAACATCTAAATTTGTGAATGGCTTATATATATGGCTAATCAATTTAAAGCTATTCTGCTCTCTCAACATTTTTTTAACGAAAAGAGTTTCCTAATATTGGTAAAAATATTTATGATCAAGGTGACGCATGGACTTGCTGGGCAATTGGAGTTTACATCGTCTTTTGTTTTTTATGGTTCTTGAAGACTAAGAGAGAAATCACTTGGGAAAGACTATCACCACAAGATATTTATATAATGTGTTCGAAAATGGAAAATATGTTGGTAAAAAATGGGGCGAAGTAACGTGTTTTCCGACTGGATGGAGAATCAAAGTAGATCAGAGTAGGAGCAAGTTTTGTTATGATGACCTGTGGTAGTGACCGAAGTTTTTTAGTCTATATATACATGCAAATATATACTTTGTACTTATTTATAAGAAAAACGACTTAACTCTCTATTTCATCATAGAACCACAAACACATACAAGTATAGATCAGTGTGTGTATATATAGATATATACATTATCAATAGTACTCAATGAAATAGACGATAATGGACGACAAAAGGTTAGAGGTCTAAAAATTGTTCAAGTCATTTATAAAGACATTAAAGCTTGGCATAAGGGCTTAGAAAAGCTCTAACCATTGGTATTTTTACTTGTTTGTCATTTGAAACTAATACTTGCACCAATATTTATTTATTAGTAAACATATAGTTTTGCTCTGTATTAAACATGTATTTTTTCTCTTGCAAATCATAAGATGTTATATCATCAGTGTAGTCTAGGTTAACAATTTTTTCATATTTTTGTGTCTAAATATGCGTGTTATATGTTATAAAAGTATGTGATGTATATGTATGGGAAGATTTGTGTAATGTATGAATGTCTCACTTGCTTATTGTGGTTTTTTTTTTGTAACGATTGTCATCGAGTTCAGTTTATGTTTTGGATGTATATATATTGATTTATCAAAAGATGTATTTACTGTGAAAGATGGGAAGTCAAGTTATCATCTGAGGTTTCATGTGATATACCACATCCTATCTGTATCAACTCCAAGAGGGATGAGATGAAGAGAGTGTCTGATTTTGTTTTGTTGCTCGACAGTCGACCCAGTGACGCATGGCTAATTTCTTTGGCGACCTATTTTGAAAATTTAATGAAGTTGAAGAAGACAAACAGGTTTATATGAAACTTGGGTTTTAAATTTTATTTGATTTTTCATATACACTTTATTGATTTTTCATACACATATATCGTATAACATGTCGTCATGCTCTGGTTGTTTCATTAGAGCATCTTCAACGGTTGGTACCCTCCAAGGGTGCCAATTTTGCTACATACCTAAAAATATTGTATTTTATGTTCTTTTTCTTTTATATCATTTTTGGCACCCTTTTAAAAAAAAATCAATAGTTAGTACTCCTAGATGCCAACTTCACCAACTTTTAAAAAAAATGTATAATATAAATGTAATAGAGAAATAATATTTTATTCATTGTTCGGACTACAAATGAAGTTGGCACATTCTTTATAGGATTCCAAATTTTGACACCCTAAGTTGACACCCATGCTACTTCACTTGGCATCCCATTAGCACCCAACAACCAACTCCAATAGAGTGGTAACAAGGGTGTGATGTCACGTCATGTTACAGGGCGTTGGCACCTCTCTTAGCACCCATTGTTGGAGTTACTCTTAATCAGTCTACAATTAGTTTAGTACAACTTTTGTAAAAATACAAATTTAATTTTCATTATCTACGAAACGCATAGTACGTTTCATCGGTTCGATACATGATATGTTGTCCTTTTTCAGATTGTTTCCAAAGCTGAAATGGAAACAGTCATTCACCTTTTTGGAAATATATAGATACTTTTTACTTTAGTTTAACCACTGTAACAGTACTGTTTCAATTTGTTATTACTTTCTTTTTTTGTTTTTTTATAATTGAACATACAACCACCTATTATAAGCCCCAACCTTTTCATTGTTTTTAATCTATTTTTACCAGATATAATATAGTTTAGAGTAAAAAAATCATGTCATTTTTATTTAATGTGGTTGTCTTTGGTATGATAGGTTTTGGACATGCACCATAATGAGGGACCCGGGGATATTATCACCATGTGTATATATTGTGTAAATTGGTTTTAAGAAAATCAAAATTGGATTTAATGTTCATTGCTTGATGACTGTAGCACGTGGTACCATGCAAATCTCAATCAATTAAAGTCCATGACGATCGAAGAATACAAGTGTGAGAATTGTTACCAAGGGTTGCCGTTGGCATGACAAAATAAGGTGCTAAAGAATGTATAGTTAACCTATTAAAGAAGTGAAAAGCCTCAGCAAGCATTGGATCTGGTGAATAAGTTTCTTGACAAATCTATTAGCCTTCTTGGTAAGCTTAAATTTTAATTGGAGTGTCGTTGGTCGGACGATAGACTTTTTTAAGCTTACCGTTTCACTTCTTGGTGTTTTAACTTCTTAATCACTATTAAATTAACAATATGCACATTATATAGATGTGAACATATATAAGAAGTGATTAATCAAATCTATAGCCATCTTAAACTCTGAACATATATTATACTTTTGGTCTTAAGAGATATAAGCACTTTCTTTTTTATCACCAGAAACAATCTCTCCAACATTGGGCTGATATATTCAAATTATGAGTGATCTGTGACTGTATGTCTAGCTGTGAACATGTAAATATTGTCATTTGTTGCTAATTTATTCCTTTTTAGCAAAATTCCTACAGTCAATGCATTTTCTCAACTCCTTCACTTAGCTTAAGGTACTTGTTTTGGAGTCTGTAAATAAGCCTAACAAAATCTCATTTTCTGGTTAAAACTACATGTTTCTTTAATATGTTCTGCTCTACCTAAAAGGTTCACCCTACATGAGCATTGAGTAGTGTTTCATATATATCCGACTGTGTACCATTATCATTGATTTGAAATTGTAGAGAGACCAAGCTTTATCAAATTCTCAGTCAAACATGCATGCTAATAAGAAGGCACAATGAATGTGAGTTTGTAGGCTTTCTTCTTGCAGCCAATTATCTATTCGAAAAATGAGAATGCTTGTATGCATGTGTTACCATTAATTAAGATCAGGTGATTGTGTTATAATGTGATAATATTCTTCATCATAGTGCATTGGGATATATTAGACTATTGTGTATTATAAGTTGTTCTACCCCTTTAATTTTCCACTATACCTCTTACACTTTTAATTCAATTTCATGTTTTTTGCATCATCTTGATTAATACATTTATAATTTCTCACGGTAGATTATTTATCCTCTATCTATACATCTCATTTACATGTATCATATGTGGACATTAAGATACATTGTTGAAAACATATCATCTATTTTATAATTTCATATTAATATCCTTTCTTTTCCTAAAATTATTACGGGTAATATATATAAAATTATTCTCAAGTCATATCACTTAATATTTTAAGTCTACCAAATTCTTAAAAATTTCATATATAATATCAAAAATAATTTATGCATTGCACGGATTTTAAATTAGTATATATAATGTATGATATTTTTTAATGGCTATCAATGAGCTTTATATATTTTATTAATTATTGAAATATATAGAGCATGATACCTGTATTAATGATCAAAAAATATAATATAATTGATATATGATGCTATTTTTTAATTAAAAAGTAAGTGTGTTTATTAAATTTAATTAAAAAGTAAGTGTGTTTATTAAAAATAATATGTTTTAATTAAAAAATAATGTGTTTTGATTAAAAAGGACAATATAAATAATTGAAAGATATACTATTTTTGATACAATATGATATTTTTTGATTAGATGGTAAATGTGTGTGTTTATAAAATATAATATATTTTGATTAAAATGCAACATGTGAGGTGTGTTTATAAAAAAAACCTCTCTACGTCCCGATTATTTTAGTCATCAATCAAAAATAAAAAATTAGTAAGTGAAATCTGCCAAATTTAACCTCAATTATTTATATAGATATACATAAAAAAAATATTTAATACTTAATTTGTTTTTGTAAGAAAATGTGTCCAATACTTTTAGGATATACAAAAAAGGAATGTGGCCCATGTAAACTGGACGGATGGAGTATTATGTTTTAATTAAAAGATAACATATTTTAATTGTGAAAGATATCGGCTAGACTTTATTATTTTATATAATTTATTAATTAGAAGGTAGGAGCGAAAACTGAAAATTGAAAATCAAAGTGTTTCTGTTTTGATCAACTGAATATCAGACACTTATATGTTGATTTATAGAAATTTCAAATTTAATCTCAATTTGATTGATAAAAAAATATTGAGCGAATGAAATCTCAAACTTGACCTCAATATGCTTGGTGTATTGATGGCGTTGAACAAAGAATAGACTATAGAGGTTCGAGTGTATAGAGAGTTACTAATTTGGGTATCAAAATTTGTTTCTGAATGATGTGACATAGTAATATGTCAATTTAAAATAATTTTATTAAAAAAATAATATAAATGCAGGAAGTTCGTTATTATTGATTGAATTGTAGCCAACCAGAACATGATACATGAGCAGTACCAATTTTTGAAAATTAATTCGATACCTCTATCGGGTTGAAAAGGATTTTAGGAGAGTACATTTCTTTTGTAAATTGAAATTTACAATGATAGATTTAAGTAAAAATAATTAAGTAAAAATATGAGGTATAAAGATGTAACTTGCTGACTAAACTTTTAAAATTTCGTATTTAATAATATAGATTTTTAATATTTCATATTTAATAATATTGAATAGTAGAAACAAAGATCCCATAAAAAACACGAGTCTAACTATTAATATAATAGCGTAGATAATTTCTTTTTAGAAAAAAGTGGGTTAATATGAAACAACTCTTTTACTAGATATGATATGACCCTTTACTCTAATTATTCACTTCATCTCGTCAAATTTCAAATCCCATACAGATGTTGTACACCTTAAATCCAAATGAAATCCAATCTATTTTAGATTCAAAAAGTTAATTCTAAAATAAATCAAGAAGATCTAATTGTTTAATGGCCCATTTGGAAACCTAGATTTCATTTGAAATTATAAATTTAATCAGATGACATATTTGGATAACAAAAAAGATTTGGATCTGGATTTCATTTGAAATCCAGGACATTTAACTGTTCGTATAAACATGGAAATTTTGAAAGGACACCACAAACCATGTCGTTTAAAATCATCATTTGAAATAAAATGCAGGTTCCAAACACAATCTAAAAGATTAAAGATTCAAAGATAACAACAATAGGACTATAATACAGGGTTATCGTATCTGCGGTATAATCCTTCCAAAATGATGGGTATGATTAGACCTGGCAATTGGACCGTGTCGTGTACTTTCGTGTTTTCGTGTACTTAATGTAAAACTCATATCCGACTCGTTTTGGATTCGTGTACTAAATTTGAAACACATATCCAATTCAAAACGTGTCGTGTACTTTACGTGTCGTATTCGTGTATATTAAACAAAAATATAAATTTAATTAAATTAAAATTTATATATTATAAAACTATTTTAATTATGTAAATTTTTATGAAATGTGTATTAAATATGTAATACATACAATTTTACAAAAATTTGTAAATATAACTTATATATATAAATGTATACTTCTTATATATAAATGTATAACTTACTGCTAATTAGTCATGAAACTTTTATTTATTGTTCACATGTAATTCCTTATATATTTTCTAAATATGCAATACTATAAATAATATATATTTTTTAAAATTATTTATTTACTTCATTAATTCGTGTACTTTCATTTCGTGTCGTGTACCTATTGTGAAAACCCAAACCCGACACTAATTATATTCATGTTTTTTCGTGTTCGTGTACTTTCGTGTCCGTGTACCAAATTTTTGCACTCAAACACTAATTATCCGTGTCGTGTTCGTACCGTGTTCACGTGTCGTGTATCAAATTGCCAACTCTAGGTATGGTAGTAAAATAAGTATTTGTGCGCCTGGACGCCAAGTTGGCTCCTCGGCATGAATACCAACACCAACAGAGCATTCAAGACTCTGTTGAGAAGCTTATGACTTAGAAGGTGGTTGAGATCCGTTAACAAAAAAATTGTTACACCTACAATGGCAAAATAATTACAAGTATGTTGTTTTGATCAAATCTTGTAACACCTTCATAACCTTCATAATACAAAGGTTTGTAAACAAACTAGACCAGTAAAGCAACTTAATAAAACTCTAGCCCAGCTACTGTATGTAAGCAAATTAAACCAAAAATGAAAATAGGCACAAGGTTGTCACCAAGTTGCAACTGTAAACCAAAAATGAAAATTAGCAAAAGGTTGTTTGACTTTGCAAATTTGCAATGTAGGTGCAGAACAAGAATTTAGCTTTCATGAAATATACTGTACAATCTTTGCTGAATCATTCAATACCTACCAACCAAATGCAAGTGAAGTTCATAACAGAACTGTAATATAAAAGTTACATTTCATGTTTGCGGTGGGACTAAAACTGTACAAAAAGTTGACCACAATGACTAGGAGCATTTGAGAGAAGGAACACAGGGGGCAAAAACCTGAACAAAAGAAGAGGATAAGAAAGGGAAGGAATCAAAGTTTCATACAAACTCCAACAAGTGAGAAGCACCCAGGCAATTATGAATTGACATGCGTTGTGAACATGCTCTTCTTGCCTGTCACCCGGGAAAGATTTTATATAAAACAATCACCACGAAACCTAATTAGGATTAAAAAAGTCACCACCAACCTCCAAAAAAAAGTGTGTGATAAGCCTGACAGAACTAACTTGTAAAGAATGTTCAAGGTTCCTATATCATTCATCATCTCAGCCACCATGGCAGTATCATCCTTTCAATCTGCTCTTACTTGAGTCGGTCACAGCTGAACAGAAGCGACCACCAGCTTATTTGTGCCCAAAAATTGAAAAGGTCTATCATAATTACATTTTTCTATTTTTCGTTTCTTTTTCGCTAAGTCAAGTTTTTCTTTTTTGATCATATATTCAAACAAAGGATGTAACACAATTCTATGATCACTTCTGATACCAAGAATCGAAGAGTTAAAAAAAATTCAATTAATTCAAGTATCAGACATGAGGAATCATCAGAGAAACCAACTTCCAGGTGATCCTATTATATATCCCTCCCCCTCCCCCCTCCCCCTTCCCTTCTCAAAGAAATAAAAATATAGCTTATGCTTTGTATATCTCTACCTTCAATTGCAAGACAAACTCTATCTGTTCATAAATGGTTAAATTTGGCAGACTACATTTACTAATAACCTTGAGCACGTTTAGTCAAGTGCAATACAAGTAACCTTCACTACTTCAATCTCAGCATTCTACTAACCATTATGTGAGGTGCTAGCTAAAACATACAGTATACAAGTTTTAATCTCACTGGTGCCTTATTTGAAAAATAGAAACCTCCAAATTCTATTGAATTAAAAGCAAAGCTATTTAAAGTCAAATAATACCATTCAAGTACACAAAATCCTACTACGAACACACGACAATGGTTCCCAAAAAAGCTGCCATAATTCAACCCAAACTAAACTTTGAACCTGTATATACAGCTAAACAAATACTTCACTCATTACACCGTCGAAGTATGTTGACCATAAAGTCTTCAGCCCATTACTAAATCAGAACTTGAAATTGACAGCATGGAGGGTCCCTAACCAGATCCAAGTTAAGTTACTCATGGATGGTAAAAGCAAAGGATCCACTTAATCTGATTGTAGCTATTACAAATTTCAAATATAGCTTCTTTAATATATCATGTCGTCATAGTCAAGAATCACCTTATAAAAAAAATACAAGATATTGTGATAACCAGTCATATCCCTCGGAATTTGTATAAGTGGCAATGTCCATATATCCTCAATTTTACTGCAATATGATCTAAAACTTTTCAAATTACGATATCGAATAAATCCCAATCTGTTTCCTCAAAGATATAAAAATTAGATCAACAATAGTCTGAACCCAAAGTTGTTTCCCATAACAAAATTGGAGGAAAGTAATGACTGCAACTTATCTGAACATCCCACACTTAGGTATCCTCAAGCTTTTCCTATCGAGAATAAAAGGATCTAGTATCTAATAAATAGCCAACTTACATAGTGTCATAATCTATATTAAGATCCTCCCAGTTTTATAACCTAAACTACATAAGTTGACTAAGCATATCTGGAAGTTGATTATGAAAACGAAGGAGAGAAAAGAAAGTTTGGTGGGTGAATCAAAGCGAGAGAAAACATAGCAATGATGGAAACTAAATCAAGAAAACAAAAGAAGAAAGAACATAATTTCAGCTTTCCTCCTTGGCAAATCACATTCCATCACTGAGAACAGTCTTCCTACACCTACTTCCGCATATCAACCTGAAACAATGATGTAATAGCTATTACAATAACATCACAGGGGGAAGTCCATTCACACAGGATTCAATTTAGCAACACCTATGTCTGTAAACAATAAAACATTTACCAAATGTCTCTAGCTTAATAGTTATAACCTCCCCTATGTGGGCGAGGACCTCCATAAAAAGATGGCCGTATGTCTCCACGTCCACTACTAAACTGTAAAACAAAGTCCAGAATATGGTGAGAGTTTTGAAGTAAGTATTTAATTTTAATTAATCCATGAGTACATACATTTGGACCATAGTAATCAGGTGGATACCGACTGCTCCCGGATCCAAAAGTACCTATTGCCAAAAGAGAGATGCACAATGGAAAGAGTAAGCAAACAAGCAGTCAAGAAAGGCTTCAACAATGAGGCCACTCGCAACAGTTTTTATTATTCCAACCTCGAGGATGTGGATCGGGAAATGGAACTGCAGGATTGGCGTAATCCAGTCGGGGACGAACCCTGCTAGGCTCCATGTAACGAGGATCCTGGGCCTAACAACAAAAAATAAAAATAAAAAACAATTAAAAAAAATAATCTGAAGTTAATCAACAAGCAATATAAACATCTAATATACAACATCACTTTACTAGCTTTCTCAATTACAAACGCTCGGGATCCTAAATGATATGCGAAATTAGGTTCTTGAAATGATGACATCGTTCTCAGGGTTGTGCAGTAATTTACATCTATTATCTACAATCTCGAAAATGATATTAGCAGCTTACTGTAAAATGTGGACGCTTAGTCCCATGCGCTCTATCATTGTACAGATAGGGATCATCAAAACGCCTTTCCATAAAAGGTCTGTCAAATTCTTCTGGGGGATATGGTTGTCCCCTAAAGTGCATATGCGTCTCATGAAGTCTATCAATGCCACCATGCCTAGGCCTGTCAAGGTTGAACCTCGCTGGAATTGTCCCTTCACCAGGTGCCACATGTGCACCCCTGGAAGAACCCCATCTTCCTCCTCCTACCAGTGTATAAAATAGATCAATAACAGCTGTTACCAGTAATACACAAGTACATCCATGTGCAAGTACTAACTTATCCCGAGTTTGAATGGAAGAGAAAGAAAGAAAAGAAGAAAAAAGAATTTGAAAGAAATGGAGAAGAAAGTTTAGTAAAAATTCTTCATCGTGTTCCGAATTTTGTTAGAAGTGAACAAAAGTAAGGATATAGTTGGAATAACATAGTTGAGAAGGTGGAAAAGGGTTCTTGTAAAGTAATTAAATGATTATAGGCTTCTTTGTTTATTTTCTTTGAATATTTTCCACTCCGCAATGATGTATTTGAAAGGAAAATCATACTTATTTTTCTTTCTTCCTAAAACTCTAATGCTCCTGAAGAAAATTTTCAAAAATTTTCTTTCGTTTATTTATCTCCATACTTGACTCGGGAAAACGTAAGTGAATACATATATATTAAAAAACAAGTTGATAACCTTGTCCAAAACTTTCTCTTCCTCGAAATGGCTCATCAAGGCCACGATTATAAGGAAAACTCATTCCACTGGTTTGACCGCGTCCATGGTCATAGAATCCCCTGCCACGTTGAACATTGGGCCTATTGGAAGGATGTGCACCTCGTCCAGAACCCCTTGCTACTAGCAGCAGACCATATTATATTCAAGTGGAACAAAAATAGTGTGAAAATATTACATAAGTTAATAGATATTATTTACCAGTATGTGGAAGGGGTCCGCTACTAACACGACCAATACGGAAACCACCACACATTTCACCCTTCACCGCCTGTGTTTTAGGGGAAGGGTTTGAAAGCCTTGCTTTGACTTTAGCCTGTAATTATGATGTATTTAAATTATTCTCTCTCGTACAACCATGACAAACATACAACAGAATATAGCAGACTATTCGTTTCTGAACTTATAAGCTGTGCTTCGAACAGTACACTACATTATTCACTACTTCAAACCAATTACAATCAACAGTTATGGCCAAGGCAATTCACCAAACAATTATAATGTAAAAAAAAAAGTCAAAGAGAAGTAATTTCTACAAAGAATACCTTTGAGTTCCTGTCACTATAAAATTTTAATGTAAAAGAAGTCGATGAGAAGTAATTTCTACAAAGAATACCTTTGAGTTCCCATCACCTATTTCCCTGGAGTTTATGTCATCAATGCAAGCAACTGCTGCCTCGTGGGTACTAAAATCAACAAATCCAAAATCCTTCCTCTTGGAAGATGATATATTTCGCGCTAATGTAATTTGTTCAATATCTCCATACACTTTAAATACCTTCCTGACGTGGCCCTCATCCCAATGAGGAGGAAGTCCGTCAACAAATACCGACTTCACCTGCGCCATCACCTCTGGGTCTGGCTCACGCAAAGGCTCGGCAAAAGCCACTTTCACAGTTCTCTCAAGATGACCAAAAATGACATCAGGCTTCTGAAGTCGTTTATAAGCAAGCATTGCATCTCCATGGCAAGAGAACTCAATGAACGCAAACCCTCGACTCAGTCCCTCATGCTTAGGGTCTAAGACAAGGGTGATAGTTTCAACACCATCAATGCCATAATCCTTAAGTTTTTCTCTTATCTGTCATCATATTCATACAGATATTAGCTTAAGCATGATGTGTATAGTTATCATCAATTAATTTTGTACTTACAGCTTCCTTTGTCCATGTGTTGCAAATGTTACCTAAGAACAATGTGTCATTTTCCTCACAGGGTGCTGTCCCGCATCGCTTTCCATTTATCTGCAATGGCGAAAGGTTAAAAATTTTGTGCGTATTACATGTACGAGCAGAATGACACATCTACATTGAGTTAATGATGAGAAGAATAAGCTTACAACAGGGTGCTTCATTTCTGCCAAAGCTTGCTTAGCTTGTTCTTTTGTTGCAAACTTCACAAATGCATAGCCCTTATTCTTGCTACTAGAAGGATCCTTGTGTACCTGGACTTCAACTACCCCACCTATATGCTCAAATACCTTTCTCACATCCTCATCAACCGCATCTCTGTCCAAACCCCCTACAAAAATTTCAAGCTCTTTTTTTCTCCTTCGTTCCTCCGCAAGAGCAGTTAAC
Source organism: Heracleum sosnowskyi (assembly GCA_030848705.1). Taxonomy (NCBI): domain Eukaryota; kingdom Viridiplantae; phylum Streptophyta; class Magnoliopsida; order Apiales; family Apiaceae; genus Heracleum; species Heracleum sosnowskyi. The sequence goes on from CM061245.1 coordinate 107,051,830, forward strand.
TGTACATGTTCCTCTTCTGACCTCTGGGATTTTTCTCCATGGTCCGTCACATTATCCTGCGCAAGCACTCCCTCGTTGAGTTCTTCAGGAACTTCTTTACCCCCTTGCTCCTCCATTTTTTCATTCACGTGCTCTATATCTGCTCGCACATGAGTTTCACCTTCTTTCAACTCCACAGTGATGATTTTTGGGATGTTAACTTGTTCAGTTGTATCCATCCCGTCCTCAGCAGCATCTATTTTCGTCATGGATTCCTGCCCTACCATCTTTTCATCCTCATGCTCCGTATCTGCTTGCTCCGAGGGTTCATCTTCTTTTAAGTCTTCATTGGTGATTTTGTCCATGTAAACTGGTTCAGTTGTATTTGTCCCATCCTCAACAACTTCTGCTTTCTCCATAACTTCATTTGATTTCAGCATTAAACCCTCGTGCTCCATATCTGCCTGCACAGAGGGCTCCTCTTCTTCTTTTAACACTTTGGAGGTATTCTCCTCCATGTCAACTGGTTCAGCTGTAGCTTCGGTACTACCCTCAACATTTTCTGTTTTCTCCATGACTTTCTTTGGCTCCACGTACTCCGTCGTCGTAACGGATGTATTGATGTCTTTCATGACAGTGAGATTTGCTTCTGTAGCAATTGCATCCTTTTGCACCTGAGAAATCCTCGTATCTTCAACAGAAGGATTTGGTTCAGCAGCTACTTCTTCCATATCCGCGACATCCTGATTATCTGGAACCTTGTCATCCTTCAAGGATTCTTCGACAAGATCAACAGCAGGTTCTGTCAGTTTGCATACTTCTGTGTCCACAGGAACTGATTCTTTGTTCTCCAAAGATCCTTCATTGGTCGTTTCTTCGATTTCCTCTGTTCTCGAGGATTGTCCTACAAGCTCCGCAGGAGTTTTCTTCTCTTCAGGTTCTTCCACATTCACAGGAATCGCCTCTTTGTTTTCATCTGGTTCTTCCACATTGACAGCGGTCACCTCTATATTCTTCGCAGGTTCTTCATTCATAGAGTCTTCACCCTCCTTCTCCTCCTCCTTTGACAATTCATCTTTCTCATCATCCCCTGCTATAGAAGTCTCTACGGAAGAACTTTTCGCAGAAGCTGGTGCTTTCTTCCTCACAACCTTTCTTTTTACCACTCTAGTAACTTTCTTTGCAGAAACAGGCGTCTTCTCTACAGTCTCCTCGATCACTAAAGTCTTTTCTTCTTCAACTACACATTACAAACCGAACATTTGCATCAAACATTTTACATCACTTGTCCTTATTATATTCATATATCGCTTGTCCTTATTAAATTCATTTTTCATCTGATAACCATAAATTACAAAACTTATATACTCCCAAACCAATGCCTTCTCCACCGAGCTGGAAGCCTCGAACTCGTATCCATCGGACTACAATACTAGCAAATACAAATAACCATCTATAATTCAATTTCAAATGCCTACAAAAATCTCATCTTTTAACACAAGCTAATTAATACCCATCTTTAATAGCTACATCTAAACAATATACACAATTAAACATCAAATTTATGTATCAAATCAATCCAAGATCACAACTTTATGACTCAATTAAAATCTTAAACCCCATAATAACAATAAATTTTAAAACAATCACAATAAATGATTAAATTTACGACAAAATCGAATTTACCAGCTGGTTGAGGGGCGGGAACATCTAGAATCTCTTTATTCTTGGCCTGAATTGCTCTAGTACGCTTTGTCCCCGACGATTTAGGCGTCGCCGACGATTCAGATGGAATCTCCGGCGGTTTCTGCGGTGTTTTAACGGCGGATTTTCTAGTTGCCGGCGCCGATTTGACGACGGGAGTTGGCTTAGGCTTATTGGCGTTACGAGTTCTCATGATTAATTTACGCCGGAAAAACTGATGGTGTATATATAGATGGCCGGAAGTTTGGACGGAAATGAAAGGACGGCTAGTTGATTGGTTTTTTGAGAGTGCAGGCACAGACAGCTTTGGTATGTGGGCTTGTTTGGGGATTTGTTTAATCGAAAGAAATTATGGAAAGTGTGACTGCCGGCACGTGTACTTTCATTTCTAATTTTGTACTTTTTGTTTGGATTTTTTTTGAAAAATTATCAAAAATACTACTCCCTCTGTCTCATTCATTTCTATACACTTTCCATTTTGGGATGTCTCATTCATTTCTATACATTCCAAAAATATTAACTTTTAATAATATAAAACACTATTACACCCACTACTTTCTCCACTATCTCTATTCTATAACAATATAAATCACTATTACACTCACTACTTCCTCCACTATCTCAAATCTATTATTAAATATTGATAGGTCCCACCACTTTACTCACTTTTCATCTAATTTTACTCATTTTTTATATCTTTTCTTAGTCTACGTGCCCACTCCCAGTGTATACAATTCACTGGGACAGAGGGAATATTTTTTCTAAGTTTTTTTTGCAAAAATACGGTATGCAACTAGATGCAATCATATGCAACCTAAAAATATTTTCAAAAATACGGTCTGCAACCAAAACAACTAGATTCAACTAAAGCAACCAAATGCAACTTTAAAAAAAAATTAAAATCAACTGAAAATTCAAAAAATTTGTTAGTAAACAGGGGTAAATGAAGATAAATATGAATAAAGCTTGCGATTGTAGGTTACATCCCCTCACCTTTCGTCTAAACATACGTGTATATATATAAATACATATATAGATACCTACGTAGTTGGGAGTTTACAAGTAGTTTCATCTCAACCAAATCAACAATCAGGATTGAATTTCTAGATAATCAACAAGGGCTCATAGGGGCACTAACTTATGCAACTTATTATGCAACAAAAAATGATTCAAATTATTAAATTTTTATAAGTTGCATATGTGGTTGATTTTGGTTGCGGTTGCAGTTGCAGATATGGTTGCATCTAGTTGCAGACCGTATTTTTGTAAATATTTTCAAAAAGTTGGTATTTTTGCAAATATTTTGGTATTTTTACAAAATATTCAAAAAATACATAGTATTTTTGCAAAAAAGTTTCTAGGATTGGGTATTTATGAAAAAAGCCCTTTTTAATGTTTGTAAATGTTTAGCTACTCCTTATAAAACATTGGGTTTTTTTTCAGAAATACCCAATTCCGGAAATATTTTTGCAAAAAAACTATGTTTTTTCTAATATTTTACAAAAATATCAAAATATTTGTAAAAATGCCAATTTTTTGAAAATATTTGCAAAAATACAGTTTGCAACCAGATGCAACTGCATCAACCACAAATGAAACTTCAAAAAAATTAATAATTAGAATATCTTAGGTTGCATAACGTTGCATAACAAATTTGTATTCAGCAAAATCAACTAAAACTATTACAAAAGATAACAAGTTGTATCCACCAAAATCAACTAAAACCATTACAAAAGATAATCAAAACACAATCAAGCCATACTTGTAACTCAAATCAACCAAAATCAACCATATATGCAACATTAACATTTGAATATATAAATAGTGGTTGTAACTTATGCAACTATGTTTACAACTTCTGAGATAGGTGCCCCTGCAGGACCGATTTCACATTAAAAAAAAAACCAAGAGCAATCAAAATCAACTAACCAAGAGCAACCAGAATCAACTTCGATAATTGTCGTGCTCTTACTTGTTAATCGCGAATTAACTTTCGAGTTTAACTTTAATCGATCTAAAAATTCTGAAATATATATGTATATGTATCGACGGTATATCTGTAATTGTTATTCATCAAAACTTGTAACTCATCGATGATGAATACGAATCCATAAATACATCTGCATATGTGTATGTATCAGTGTATAGTTTGATTGAAATCAAAAATTATTTTGGTTGTTGAAACAAAGAATTTAAAGAGAGAAATGAGATAAGGTCAGATAATGGAACTGAATTCAAAAATGCAGTCCTAAATGACTTTTGTGCAGATAAAGGAATAACAAGACAATATTCAGCCCCTAGAACTCCTCAACAGAATGGAGTGGTAGAAAGGAAGAATCGTACATTGATTGAAGCTGCAAGAACTATGTTAAGTGAATCAAGACTTCCAATGTACTTCTGGGTTGAAGCTGTAAATACTTGAAAGGCATATGTATAGGCCTATTTGTAAACACCGAGGATTCTACTCAACTTTAATTAAGATGTAATAAGTAAATAATAAAAATCAAATATCACAGGAATCTCAGAAGATTATATCTGTCAAAGAATGAAGATTAAAGTCATCTACAGACTTGAAGTGATTCTACATTGAAAGAAGATCAATTTGTTGATCAAGCCTCAGTGAAGTATTCAAGCTCAGTGGATTTATTAAAGTGACAGAGATTTCAAGTGGTGACATCAAAAGATACTGGTTACAGAGTTCTTGAATGAGAAGGAAGTGAATCACTGCTTAAAGTCAAACAGATAAAGAACGAACATTGACGTTAGTCACTCATGAACCAGACCGTGCATTGAGTGTCAACGTACTAATATGTTTATTCTTTATCTAAATTTTAAGTGATTCAGAAATTAATTGAGAAGTCAACTAATTCTATTTATTCTCTTATAAATAATTAATACTATTAAGTAAATTATTTATTAAATTAATTCTATAAAGAATTAATTTAATACATAATTTATTTAGTTAATTATTTAAATTAGAATAAAAATGAACTAGGAAGACTTAGGTTTAAACTAGGAAGACTCTGTTTTTTAAACTAGGAAGACTCACAAGTGAGTCTTCCCGATTGTCTTCCTAGTGTAATACCTTGTCTTCCCGATTGTCTTCCTAATACATTTCCTTGTCTTCCCGATTGTCTTCTAAGGCAAAAAGGATTGTTTGGTTGCTTGTCTTCCTAGTGCAAATTGTATTCTGTTAAAATGCATTGCACGTGGGATTTAAAGAAAAGCAATTGATATAAAAGGAAAGGCAGAAGACTTGAAGAAATAGTATTACAACCAAAAAGAAGAAAAGACACAGAACAAAAACATTTCATCATCTCTATCTTCATTACTTCTAAACTGTCCGAGCAATCAATTTTCTTCAAGTGACTTAATTCTTGATTTGTTCTTATCATTAAATTCATAAGGATCATTTCACTTGTACTGTTTTGACTTTCTAGCAGATCATAATCCCTAGATTTTATATTGAACTACTTTTTAGTATTCGATCCTTTTTATTACAAAAATAGATAAATTCATGTCGAATTTATTCTAGATTTGTTTTATCAAGAACCTTTGTAATCAGTGGTCAAATTGTAACACTCGTCAAGTTTAATATAAGTTATATTTAACTTGAATATTGTTTCAGTTTTATTCCGCATTAATTTGTTCTAAATTGTTAATTCTTAAAAGGACAAATTCGATTAAACGGTATAGTTTGTATTCAACCCCCCCCCCCCTTCCCCTAACTTATCAGGACCTAACAATTGGCATCAGAGCCTTTTGATTGATATACTAATCAAAGATCCAATTGTTTTGAGATTTTTTCTTAAACTCTGAAATTTTTAATTCTTCAAAAATCTCAAAAATGTCTACAACTCAGAAAGTTGGTACTGTCAAAATCTCCATGTTCAGCAAGGAGCATTATCCTATATGGAAGAAGAAAATGCTCCTGTTTCTTCAAGTTGCTAATGTTAAATATCTGGGAGTGCTGAAGAATGGTCCTAAAATCCCTATGATTGTTGAGGGAGAGCAGATAGAGAATGATGTGGTTACTAGAGCTGCCAGGATGTACCCCAAGGACTACACTCCTGATGAGAAAGAGGATTCTACACTGGATGTCTGTCTACAGTTGATACTGGTTGATTGTCTTGATCCTATCATGCATAATCATGTCCTAAACTGTGCTACTGCCAAAAACATTTGGGACACAATAGAGATAATCAATGAGGGGACAGAGGAAGTTAGAGAGAATAAGCTGGAAATTCTAACCTCTTCTTATGAGCATTTCAGATCAAACCCTGGTGAAGGTATCTCTGAGGTTTTTGAGAGATACAATAAATTGATCAATGATCTGAACCTCAATGGGAAGCACTATACTATCTAGGAAATTAATAAGAAGTTCCTTCTGACACTTCCAATTCATTTGGAGCACAGAATATCTGCTATTAGAGAAGCAAGAGATCTTGGAGAGATTTCTTTGGAAAGACTGTATGGTGTTCTGAAGACCTATGAGCTGGAGCAGATTCAACAGAAGGAGATATATGGAACCGAAAAGATAGTTGGTACTTCTACTGCATTGACAACAGTAGTCCCACAGAAACTGGAAGTGAAGGTTGTTCAACCTTCCAGTTCTAACTTGGATGTTATTGATGCTGGATTTGGTTTAACATCCATTGATCAATCTGGTGGTGACTACAACTCTTTGGAAGAACTTGATCAGCTAGAGGATGGTGATTTGGCCATGATAGTCAGGAAATTTGGGAAGTTCAGATTCAGAAGGAATCCCAATCTTAAGTTCAAGCCCAGGTTTCAGAGAGGTGGTTCCTCATCTTCAAATAGCACAAGGGGTGGCTATAAAACTGGAACTGTGGAAAGAAGCACAATTAGGTGCTACAATTGCAATGAGTTGGGTCACTTTGCTACATAATGTAAAAAGCCAAAGCAAGTGAGAAGGAACTCATTCGATTCTAGCAAGAAGAATAAGATTGGGAAATCATATGTTGCTAAAGGAAAGAGTTGGGATGATACAGATAGTGATGAAGAAGCAGGTGAAATTGGAAACCTTGCTTTAATGGCTAATGAGGCAAGCACTTCATCAACATACATGTCAGAGGTAAAGTTTACTGATACTGAAATGATCTATCATCTTAGTACTACTGTTTCATGTGCACGTAGAGAAAATGATAGAATAATTCTTTTGAACACGGCCCTTGAAAAGGAGATAAAAGAATTAAAACTTGTGCATGTTAATCAGGATGAACTAACTGAGAAAATAGCATTTCTTGAGAATAGGGTTAAATGTTACATTCAACTGGAAACCATTCTTAAGGGTCAGATCAGTGAACTTAAAGTCAAGGCTAATGTTTACTATAACTCTTGTAAGACTGCTAAAGAAATCATCAATAAACAAAGTATTGGTTAGACTGTAGGAATATGGTATGACTATAATGAGTCTATTGGTGAGTTAAGCATAAATAACCCTAATCGAGTCAGTGCGGAAGAAAGGGGTATACCACATGTGCTTAAGGGTATTGATAAACCTTTCTTTAAAGAGTCTCAAGCAGGACCTCTGAATGAATACTCTATCATCATTGAAGAGGAGATACATATGGAGGATCGTGCTTTTGAACTTGCTCAGTCCAACAACTTTATGTCTGAAAAACCAGTCAAAGTTGTTTCAGCAACGGAGACTAAGTCAGACATTCATAAAGTGGATCAAAACAACTGTAGAACCAACATGCCTGCTATTAATCTTTCTCATAAAGCATGTGGTGTGGTGAATTTGTTAGGCTCAAGACATGTCTGAATACCACTATTAACAAGCCTACACTATGTGACTATGTCACACTACATGACCTAGTGATTTCTTGTTGGGTTTTATACTAAACTATTCATTAGTAGTATATAAACATTGTCCATTTTATTGAGAATCTTGATTGCATATTTTTACATTGTCTGTTTATTATATATTGTGGATAATTTAGTATCAAATGGGATAACAGAAGATTAAATTATCAGTGTCTATATATAATATAAAGGGTTCACAGTTTAAGTGGAATTAGACAAACCACTGGAATAACTGAAGTATTATTTGGAATAGTTTATCTTGACTATTAAATAATACTTGTATACTTTGTGTATATTGAACAGGATCGAAATATTAGAATTGTTCTTCTATTCTGACAATAAAGAAGAACTAAGATTCTATGATATTATTAATGCTTAGGTTCTCAATCCAAGTGTAGTGATTGACACTTGTATGCAATGCACATGCTTTGATTCATATGTGATGTAATTAATTGTTAATTACAATATTATGTATTGAGCAATGACATTGCATGCAGAGTGGGATATTAATTACATAAGGAAACCATGTCCTGATAATATTCGGGTTGATGATGTCCTCTTGAAAGCTCATAAAGATAATTATGCTTTAGTCCTGCAGGCAGATTTGTTCTTGCATAATTATAAGGTTGAGTGGATGATCAAGGATAAAAAGATATTAATTAAATTAATTATCAGAAATTAATTTAATTAATGGACATACGATATCTTAAACATGGGGAATTTAATAAGCAAATAATATAGGAGCCGAATTTAATAATAAAGCAATTACGGTATTAGGAAAGGCAGTGCAGATATTAATTCGTTAGTGGATAGAATTAATATTTAATGACATTGGGCTTGACCCAGAATGTCATTGGGAGGCCCGACCTAATTGTCCATGATCCCTACTGGAGCCTATAAATATTCTTGTTCTCCTAAAGGCTAAAAACGTTTTTTCGGTTTTTCATAATTCGAGATTAAAACCTAGGGCAGCCGCAAGGAGCTAGGGTTTTGGGATTTCGAGGCTTTAAGGAGAGGAAACTTCGGGAGATCGAAGGCCACACTTCGCTCGAAGGGAATCAAGGAATTCAGTAGAAGACGTGGATCAGAATCGTATCGATTAAGGTAAAGTTTTCTTTTCGAACTCGTAATCAATCATATAGTAAAACGCAGAACAGTAATCATCCGTTCCATCAATTGGTATCAGAGCCTGGTTATGCAGTTCTGCGTTTTATGATATGATGTCCATGTCGTAATTATATATGCATGTATATGGTGGTTGCTTGTATTGATTTTGTGATGCAGGTTGTAATCCACTATTATGGTCATGTTTTATTTGATTATGTGATTGGATCCCACGTGGTTTATCGTGGATGTTTGATTGTTGTAAATCACGAGGGTTTATCGTGATAGTTAAGATTATGATCAGATGTATGTAATAGAATAGGTTTGTTTTGCTGTATTATGTTGTATGTAATCGTTTAAACATCGGAGATACGAGAAACAGAGTTCTTCCGCTGCGCCATACTGTTTTCGTGGGAGCTTCGCTGTTTTGGCTGCAGATTTTGCATACGATGTCCGATTTGGGCGAATAAGCACTTTTCGGAAACGGCAGAACGAGACGAACAGGCTGGAATGTATCTAAAGAACCATTCCCCGATTTTTCGACCCATTCTGACGCTGTTTAGGCCTCCAAACGGGCTCCTGAAGATTTCGGGAAATTTTCAACGAAGGAATTCGAAGCTAATTTTCTGGGGCCATAATAGTGGATGTGTTTTATTATGTTTTACATAATTTCTGCTATTTATTTTAATTATTGCAATTTTATATGCCTTACGTGATTATCATGCCATGCAATACTAACCTTAGTATGCTAGAACGACATGGACATAGGGTTATATGTTATGCTTTAATTATGTTGATCGTCATGCCATGTTCTACTATGTTATGTGTTCTTTGTCTTGTTATTATGATAACATGTGGACCTCGAAGAATTAACATAGGACGATGCATGTAGATATAAAAAAAATCCTCAAAGTAAAATACTAAGTGGGAGAGGGAATTAATTTGATATTAGATCCCATGGTCATCCATTATTGGTTGTATGTAATTTAACACTAGGACGATTATGAATTGGATATATGTCACCCATCGTGGCGTATGATTTATGACGTCTGGGTAGTGTTAAGGATATTACTAGGACAATCTTCTTAAGTTAATCACGAATATTGAAAGGTAAGCTCACCCCATCGTGACAAACCAAGTTTCATAGAATTCGAGAAAAAAGTTGGACATTCCTTGATTGATGTTGATAATGGATATTTCTGTCTACGGAGTTGTGTTCTTAAGCGAGTCCGTCTGTGACTTCACCGAAAACACCTGGGATTTATCCATTGATACATCGAACGGATGGGTCTGACTAAAGGCAACTTAAGATCTAAATAATGGTATACACTTAGCTATGAAAGATAATATATAGTCCACCCTAACGTGGCGTATTATTTAGTAGTAGGACCGAAGTAATATTTAAATTTAAATGGTATATATGTCATCCATCATGGCGTACCAGATATTTATGGAATTTAAATATTAGTGCATTAATTTTAATTAATTGTTAGAGGAAACCAATAGGTTTTAAGATATATGCAATTTTCTGATTAAGTGTTATATGCATGATTCTCAGGATAGAATGGGCTTTAATCCACTTTTCACCATACTTAAGGATAACAAACTTACCGGACCTAACTATATTGAATGGAAACGCAATTTGGACATAGTGTTGACTGCTGAAGAGTTCAAATTTTGTACTGTTGAACCCCAACCGGACCAGCCTGCTGCCGATGCTCCGGATGAGGAAAAAGAGTATTTTAAGAAGTGGACTAAGGCAGATGAGATGTCGCGATGTTACATTCTGGCAGCAATGTCGGGTGTTTTGCAACATCAGCATCAGGCCATGACCACTGCTGCAGATATGCTCTTTAATCTCAAGGAGCTTTTCGGAGATCAGAATAGGGCTGCTAGGCAAGTAGCAATGAAGTCTCTAATGAACACTCAGATGGCTGAAAAAACACCTGTAAGGGACCATGTTCTTCTGATGATGTCTCATATAAATGAACTAGAGGTCCTTGGTGCTGATATTGATGCGGAAACGCAGGTCGATATCATACTTATGAGTTTGCCCAAAAGCTTTGAGCCGTTTCGCTTGAATTACAACATGAACAAGAAGTTGTATAGTCTTGCGGAACTTCTGACAGAGCTTCAGGCAGCGGAATCATTATTTCAGCAGCATGTTCAGGTAAATGTGGCTGAGAAAGTTTCTTCTTCAAAGCCGAAAGGAAAGAAGAAGAAGAAGGTTCAGACACAGAAAGTTGTGAAACCATTGGGAGTTCAGAATTCAGTGAAGAAGCCTAAGGGCAAGTGCTTCAAGTGCAAGCAGTCGGGTCACTGGAAAAAGGATTGTCCTCTTTCTAAGAAAAACAATACTGGTATGTCTCTTTCTCTTGTTACGGAAACATATATAGCGGCTATGTCTACGAGCACTTGGTGTGTAGACACAGGAGCCACTGATCATGTTTGTAATTCCATGCAGGGGTTCCAGAAAACCAGGCTGCTTAGAGATGGCGAGATATATGTGTTCATGGGAGATGCTACGAAAGTAGCAGTGGTTGCAGTTGGAGTTATTTCTTTATCTTTTGGTTATGATAGGATTTTGGTTTTGAATAATTGTCTTTATGTACCTTCATTTAGAAGGAATTTAATTTCGGTTTCTAAACTTGCTATGGATGGTTATAATGTTTGTTTGGATCGTAATGTTTCCATTATGATGAATAAACGAGTTATATGTTCTGGTACATTGAAAGACAATTTATATATTATTGATCCTATAGAACCAATGCTGCAACCAAGTGAAATTAATAATACATTTTCTACCTCTAGTAAAAGAAAGGAACCTTCTGGATTGAACCAAACATATCTTTGGCACTTGAGATTAGGTCATATTAACTTGAGGAGGATTCAAAGATTGGTAGTAGATGGGCCTTTAGGCTCGTTGGCAGTGGAGCCATTTCCAGTCTGTGAATCTTGCTTGGAAGGAAAAATGACCAGTAGACCTTTTAAGGCAAAAGGAAATAGAGCCAAAGATGTGTTAGAATTGGTTCATACTGATTTATGTGGACCTATGAATATCCAAGCGAGAGGTGGGTATGAATATTTTGTCACTTTCATTGATGATTATTCGAGATATGGATACATTTATCTGTTGCACCGCAAGTCTGAGTGCTTTGAAAAATTCAAAGAGTACAAAGCAAGTGCGGAGAAGCGACATTCAGGAAAATGTATCAAGTCACTACGATCAGATCGTGGGGGCGAATACCTGCTTGGAGAATTTAGAGAATATTTATCAGAACATGGGATTTCATCCCAGTTGACTGCACCTGGCACACCTCAGCAGAATGGTGTAGCAGAAAGAAGGAACCGGACTCTTTTAGAGAGTGTTAGATCGATGATGAGTTATTCGAATTTACCCAAGTCGTTTTGGGGACATGCTCTAGAAACAGCGGCTTATCTTCTAAACTTGGTACCTTCTAAGTCAGTTCCAAAAACTCCAAAAGAATTGTGGACTAGTACCAAACCTAGTTTGAAACACATTCGGATTTGGGGTTGTCCAGCACATGTGCTGAACAAGAACGTGACTAAGTTAGATTCTCGTACAGAAGTAAGGCTGTTTGTGGGTTATCCCAAGGGAACAAAAGGGTATTTGTTTTATAGTCCTAAGGATCGGGATATCATTGTAAGCACCAATGCTAGATTCTTAGAGGAAGACTATATAATGAATCACAAACCCATGAGTACTGTTGTTTTAGAAGAACTAGTGGGAGGACAAGATAATTCTAATATGCCACCGATACAAGTAGAACAACCACAAGTAAATGAACAACCTATCACTAATACCACTCCAATGCTTCGTCGTAGTGGGAGGGTTGTTAAACAACCTGAGAGGTTCATGTTTTTGGGAGAGTCTTCGGACTTAGTCTCTGGTGAACATGATGAGGATCCCAGGACATACGAAGAAGCAATGCAAGATAAGGATGCAGATCTTTGGCAAAAGGCTATGCAATCTGAGATGGAATCTATGTATTCCAATCAAGTCTGGGATCTCGTGGAACCACCCAATGGTGTAAAACCCATTGGATGCAAGTGGATCTACAAAAGAAAAAGAGGATCTGACAAAAAGGTGAAAGCCTGGAAAGCAAGACTTGTTGCGAAAGGGTATACTCAGAAACAAGGAATTGATTATGAGGAAACCTTTTCTCCGGTAGTCATGCTTAAGTCAATCCGGATTCTTTTATCTATAGCAGCTCATCTCGATTATGAGATTTGGCAAATGGATGTCAAGACAGCTTTCCTAAATGGAAGTCTTGATGAAAACATCCATATGCAGCAACCAGAGGGATTCATCAAAGAGGGCCAAGAGCATCTAGTGTGTAAGCTTAAGAAGTCCATTTATGGACTGAAACAAGCTTCCAGGGAGTGGAACATTCGTTTTGATCAGGCCGTCCAGACAAATGGTTATGATCAGACTCCAAGCGAAGCATGTGTGTATAGGAAAAGTGAAGGAAATGCAGTGGTTTTTCTAGTACTATATGTAGATGACATTTTGCTCATTGGAAACAATGTAGAGATGTTGTCATCTATTAAGGCATGGTTGTTCAAACAATTTGAAATGAAAGACTTAGGTGAAGCCGCATACATTCTTGGGATCAAAGTTATAAGAGATCGCAAGAAAAGAACGTTGGCTTTATCTCAAGAACCGTACATTGATGAGGTATTGGCTCGTTTTAACATGCAGGACTCTAAGAAGGGTAATTTACCTTTTAGAAATGGAGTCTCTCTATCAAAGGAGCAGTGTCCTAAAACACCTAAGGAGATAGAGAACATGAAAGCAGTTCCTTATGCTTCAGCATGTGGAAGCTTAATGTATGTCATGTTATGCACGAGACCTGATATTTGCTTTGCCGTAGGCATGGTCAGTAGATATCAGTCCAATCCAGGTCAGGAGCATTGGAGTGCAGTAAAAACGATACTTAAGTACCTGCGAAGGACTAAGAAGTATATGTTAATTTACAAGGCTTCAGACATGTTTCCTGTAGGATATACCGATTCAGATTTCCAGACAGATAGGGATAAGAGGAAGTCAACCTCGGGGTGTGTTTTTACTTTAGGAGGTGGAGCTGTAATATGGAGGAGTGTGAAGCAGAAATGCATCGCAGACTCAACCATGGAAGCTGAATATGTGGCAGCCTCTGAGGCAGCCAAGGAGGCTATATGGTTCCGGAATTTCCTGCTGGATTTGAATGTAGTTCCTAATTTGCCACGGCAAATCACAATTTATTGTGATAATACTGGTGCTGTTGCAAATACAAAGGAACCACGAGAACATAAGGCAGCAAAACACATTGAGCGTAAGTATCACCTCATACGACAGTTCGTTAAGCGAGGAGATATTATTGTGACTGATATAGCATCAAAGGACAACCGTGCTGATCCTTTCACGAAGAGTTTACCAGCTAAGGTTTTTGAAGAACACGTGGAGGCGATAGGAGTCAGATGTCTGGTCACGGAATAGTTATTTAAACTGGTAGCGGATTATATTAATAAACACTGATATACTCAAAGAATAGCTTGAGTATAAGTGGGAGATTGTTGGGTTTTATACTAAACTATTCATTAGTAGTATATAAACATTGTCCATTTTATTGAGAATCTTGATTGCATATTTTTACATTGTCTGTTTATTATATATTGTGGATAATTTAGTATCAAATGGGATAACAGAAGATTAAATTATCAGTGTCTATATATAATATAAAGGGTTCACAGTTTAAGTGGAATTAGACAAACCACTGGAATAACTGAAGTATTATTTGGAATAGTTTATCTTGACTATTAAATAATACTTGTATACTTTGTGTATATTGAACAGGATCGAAATATTAGAATTGTTCTTCTATTCTGACAATAAAGAAGAACTAAGATTCTATGATATTATTAATGCTTAGGTTCTCAATCCAAGTGTAGTGATTGACACTTGTATGCAATGCACATGCTTTGATTCATATGTGATGTAATTAATTGTTAATTACAATATTATGTATTGAGCAATGACATTGCATGCAGAGTGGGATATTAATTACATAAGGAAACCATGTCCTGATAATATTCGGGTTGATGATGTCCTCTTGAAAGCTCATAAAGATAATTATGCTTTAGTCCTGCAGGCAGATTTGTTCTTGCATAATTATAAGGTTGAGTGGATGATCAAGGATAAAAAGATATTAATTAAATTAATTATCAGAAATTAATTTAATTAATGGACATACGATATCTTAAACATGGGGAATTTAATAAGCAAATAATATAGGAGCCGAATTTAATAATAAAGCAATTACGGTATTAGGAAAGGCAGTGCAGATATTAATTCGTTAGTGGATAGAATTAATATTTAATGACATTGGGCTTGACCCAGAATGTCATTGGGAGGCCCGACCTAATTGTCCATGATCCCTACTGGAGCCTATAAATATTCTTGTTCTCCTAAAGGCTAAAAACGTTTTTTCGGTTTTTCATAATTCGAGATTAAAACCTAGGGCAGCCGCAAGGAGCTAGGGTTTTGGGATTTCGAGGCTTTAAGGAGAGGAAACTTCGGGAGATCGAAGGCCACACTTCGCTCGAAGGGAATCAAGGAATTCAGTAGAAGACGTGGATCAGAATCGTATCGATTAAGGTAAAGTTTTCTTTTCGAACTCGTAATCAATCATATAGTAAAACGCAGAACAGTAATCATCCGTTCCATCATTTCTATCACTGGGATATAGTATAGGTCTCTAAATGTACTTGTCTTGTTCTCATGAACAATAGCTTTATCATGTATGCTCAGATCTATAATGAGCTTAGTAAAGTTTCTTGCATCTAGATTGTATATAGGCCATTGAATAATTGTCCTGGTAGAAGTTCAGTAATGCTCATGCAACAGGATAGAAATGAATAAGGCCATGAAGAAATAAGTTGCAGAAATTTGTCTAAGGCATTATATAGCAAAGTCAGAAGAAAGCTATGTCGTGAAGTCACCAATATCTATGTCGTGAAGTGCTACATCGCATAGTCCATTTTGGTCTATGTCGAGAAGTCCTCAAGACACATGTCGTGAAGTGTTGAAGTCAACAAAGTCAAAGAAGCCTAGATCGTGAAGTCCTCAGAAGCCTTATGTCGCATAGTCATCAAAATGACCTATGTCGCATAGTCATCAAATGACCTATGTCGCATAGTCATCAAATGACCTATGTCGCATAGTCGTCAAATGACTTATGTCGCATAGTCGTCAAATGACCTATGTCGCATAGTCATCAAATGACCTATGTCGCAAAGTCTTCAAAGGCTATATCGCGTAGTCCTCACAAGTGAGATCGCGAAGTCAGGAATGAAATGGAGTTCACGATATCAACACTTAGCCGTTTACAACAAGACAAATCAAGGTACAGAATCAAGAATCAAAAGAGACAAATACTGAAGCATTTGTTCTGGCAAGGTGGTCCAAAGAACAGATGGCAAATCTACAGCTAAACTTGGAGAGAAAGATAAGAGACAAGCAGCTAAAGAAACGGGAAAGACTCTGAAAAGCAGATGGTCCTTCCTGACACAGTTAACTTCTTATGGCAGGACAAGTTGGACTTTCAGCAAGGGGTAACTGTGTAAAAATAGGTGTGTGCACTAGTTTGTATAGGGCTTATATATATCATGCACATCCTATTGTAAGCTGTAAGAGAGATACACATAGTTTTTATCTTAAGCTCTTTTCTCTATAAGCAAGCAAGTTCAAACTGTTCTTGTTTAGAAGCCAGAAATTCGATTGTGAATTTCCTGGAAAGCTGTAGTATTTAATTTGCTTATACAAAGTAGATTAAAGTGATTGTGTGTGTTGTTTACTTTCCGCATATTGCATAGCATAATCATTTACAGTTTATATTTAGTTTCAAGAAAACCAAAATCTATCAAACTATCCATTCACCCCCCTCTGTCTAGTTTCTAGGTGATATTCATTGCTAACAAGTGGTATCAGAGCGGGCTGTTAACATACAAACAGAAAAAGATCAAGAATGAGTTCACAAAAACTAAGCAGTATCAAGATTCCTCCCTTCAACAAGGAGCACTACAGCTTATGGAAGAAGAAGATGTTGCTGTTCATCAAAGCTTCTAATCCCATGTTTTTAGACATTCTAAAACATGGTCCCTTTGTTCCAATGATTGAGATTGGTGAGACAACAGTAGGCACTGAGATAATACCAGCAAAACATGTTCCCAAAGACCCCACAAAGTACACTGATTCTGAAAAGGAGAAAATAGCACTGGATGGACATCTTCAACTTATAATCTGTGAATCTATGGATTTCAACATGTATGGCACTGTTGCTCACTGTACTAGTGCCAAGAAGATGTGGGATCTTATAGAAGTGCTCTGTGAAGGAACTACTGAAGTAAGAAAGAACAAGAAGCAGATTCTTGTTTCACAATATGAAGCCTTCATGGCTCAGCCGAAAGAGGGAATCACAGAAGTGTTTGAGAGGTTCAACAAGCTGGTAAATGAGCTCAAACTCTACGACAAACACTATGAGACAGAAGAGCTTAACATGAAGTTTTTACTAACTCTTCCAGACCATTTAGAACCAAGAATCTCTTCCCTCAAAGAAAGAGATCTAACTAAGATTGGTTTTGATGTGCTGTATGGTGTTTTGAAAACCTATGAGCTGGAGTTGTTTCAAAAGAGATCCATTCAAGCTAAACAAGGGTTAATGGCAAATACTTCCTGTGCCCTTATTGTTGACAACCTAAGTCAAAGAATGGACTCTCTTAAAATCAGTCAGGTCAAGATTGAGGAACTGGAAGTTGAAGACACTGGTGATGAGGCCCAAGTTGTCTATGATTTGCCTGAGGATGATGAGTTTTACAGCATGGAAGAACTGGACAAAATGGAAAACAAATCTTTTGCTTATATGGCTAGGAGGTATCCTAACATAAGGTTTAAAAGAAAGCAGCCATTCAGGTCCAAGTTCAATACTGGAAACACTGGTGGATCTAGTGGCTCAAACACCTTCAATAAAGGAAAAGGGATTGCTGGTACTGCTAAAGGTGGGTACAAGACAGGAAGTGTGGATAGGACCAAAATAAGGTGCTATAACTGCAATGAACTTGGGCATTTTGCCACTGAGTGCAAAAAGCCTAAACAAGTCAAGAAGGACAAAGCATACTTAGAGCTTGAAGCTAAGTATGAGGCTCTACTCAAGAAACAACAGGGCAAAGCTTTTATTGTTGAGGGAAAATGCTGGGATGACTCTGATGAAGAAGAAGAACAAGAGTACTCAAACTATGCCTTGATGGCATTTTCTGATGATGGTGATTCAAGTCAGGTACCTATTCTTACTTCTCTTTATATGACTCCCCTTCAATATAAGCAAACTGTTGAAGATATGAGCACTGAGATGTTTAATATTCATACTAGCATGTTAGTAGCTAATGAAGAAATTGATAGACTAACTGCTAAGAATTTTGAGCTTACAGAAAAGAATGAGAAACTTGAGTTAATGGTTGTGAACCTGGATGGTTTGAAAAAGGAGGTTGAGTATCTTAAAAACAAAGTGATTTGTGCTGAGCAGATAGAGAAAGCCCTTAGGGAACAAATTGCTGAAACTGAACTGAAACTAAGAAGCTTTAAAAACTCCTCTGAACTTATTCAAACCTATCACAAGGAACACACTGAAGACTGCAAGGTTGGAGTTGGTTTTGACTATATGAAAATGACAAGGGAAGGAAGAAGGTCAAGGGCAAAGGAAAGGAAACTTTTACAAACAAAAATGCCCCAACCATACTGTCAAGTGTTGAACAGCCCATCTTCAGAAAGAGTGCTGTTGAGTTTGATGAGGAACTACTGATCATCAAGCAACAACTACTTGAAGAAGATGAGGATGCTAAAAACACTTCTTCCTTTCCTGAACTTGTCAATCAGAAAGAGACCAAAGACAATCTTGTCAAGAGTCCTAAAGCAAAGAAAGAAGCTATTAAGAAAAAGAAACAAAACAGAAATGGTAAAGTTGGTGTTAACAAGGGAAACAACTATGCTTATGTGCCAAATGCTCTCAGGAAACAATGTCAAAAATGCCTATCTGTTAATCATTTGACTCATAAGTGTAGTAAGCCTGAAATTGTTGAAGTTGACAACCTGAGTAACCATTCTGCCAGCATAAATTCTAGTCATGATTCTTTCTGTGGTAAGCCAAACTGCATGACATGCTATGTGACTGTGATTGCTAACTGTTTATCTCTTAAACATAAACTTGACTCTGCACAATCTGGTGAATCACACACACATATGCATTCTCACAGGACAGGGTCCCCAATCAAGGTTGAGAGGGTGAAAACTTCATGTGAGCCTAAGAGTGTAAACTCTAAAGCCACAGAAAAAGTGAAGTCTCCTACTATGAGAAATGTAATTTATGACAGAAGAATTGTTAATCAAAATGTTTCTAAATCAACTGGACCCTACCAAGTGTGGGTACCAAAAACAACTTAGTCATTTTGTGAATGCAGGGCAACAGGAATAAAAGAGTCATATGGATCTTGGACAGTGGATGCTCAAGTCACATGACTGGTGATATAGCCCTGCTATCACAGTTTGAGGAAAAGGCTGGCCCATCAGTAACCTTTGGAAATGACAACATTGGTTATACAATGGGATATGGCAGTGTTAAATCTGGAAATGTCATTATTGAAGATGTAGCATTTGTTGAAGGTGATAAGTGGATTTTTAATCCACTTGGAACGCTTCATATCGGCTTAAATTGATGACTTGAACTCAAGTATGTGGTGTGTTTAATGTGTTTTCATTAAGTTTTGCAGAACCAAGAGTTGGAGGTTAATTTGATTAAAATTCGGATTTTCCGGGTAGGTTGCGCAGTCTTCACTGTTTTGGCCATATCTGGAATTCTACAAGTCCGATTCTGACGATCTTACAGCTCACGCGAAGAGGACAACATTTTCTATAATTCTAGGCAGAAGGTTCTGCGCGGGTGCCCAGGAATTGTACTGGAATTCTGCGCGGCCGCCCAGGAAGTCAGAATCGCCAGAAATTGCCAGAATTCGATTTTAATAAGGAAATTTTCACAAATTCGACTTCTAATCATTATGGTAATTGCTTGGGGCGGCCAGAAACTTCCAGAATCTGTTGTAAACATGGAATATGCAATTCTTATTGCATTCAAAGATGGAAATTGCCGTAATTCTATTCTAACTCAAAAACGGCAATTGCTTGGAAGAGGGACAACTTGGAGCTATAAATACACACCTTGGGGGGGGACATAATCAACACATCACAATACATCACAACACACCAGAGATCAGATTCAATATTGGAGCACAAGATCGAGGAGCCAAGAACGAAGAACGTGACTACGAGGAGATCTAGACATAGTTTTTTCTTGTATTCTTCAATTTTGGTGTAACTTTTGGATGCTTCCAGATTTGTCCTCTAAACCTTTAACTCTTATTCATATTTACATCATTGATTTCTTGTTTTTCATCATGCTTTCATCAAACCCCGTGACGATGAGAAGTTCGATCATGAACTAATCGTTGTCATGGGGTCCTAGCGGATTTATTTATGGAATTTAGTAGTTAATTGTTTTAAAGATGTGTGTGTGTGATGGCTAATTGATATCCTAGTTTGGTTGTGCTTATTCTTCTTGGATGCGTAGCTAACATCTAAGATTGTTTGTTAATCTCTATTGAATGCGAAAGTGGATATAGAGGTTTGGAACTTGCCATGCTAGCATAGGTTTATGTATGTTTGTCATGCATGATTCGTAGGTGATTTTAACCATCTTACCTGCCATATGTAATCTGAATGGATAACTTGCTCGTTAAACCGTTATGTTTTCAAATCTTATAGACATATAGGGTCTAAGCATAATTGGTGTCTGCTTAACTTCTATCTATTTTGTGGATGTTTAAGTGGTTTGGTATACGTATACTGAAAGGTAGCGTGTACTAATTTCGTGTTATCCGATTAGTTTTCACAACCGTCACATGCATTGATTAAAGACAAAAGACTCTGAATGAAGTACTTAATGAAGTTAGGATCCCATCTTTTATTCTCATATACATAAATCGATTTTAATCCTCTTAGTTAGTTAATTCTTAGTTTAATAATTTGTTCTCTAGTTAATTTTAGATAATCAAACCCAAATTGTTAATTGTCTTAGCAGTGGATAAAAATCATACATTGTTGCATAGGTACATTAATTGAATTGAACACCTCATTAGATCTCTGTGGGAACGAACTTGACTTATTCATATATTACTTGTGACCACGTGCGCTTGCGTGATTTTGTGCTAACAAGTTTTTGGCGCCGCTGCCGGGGATCGAACTCGGGTCACCCGCGTGACAGGCGGGAATACTTACCACTATACTACAATCAAGACCAATGTTAGATGCAGCATCAGGTGGAGCTCTATGGGCTAAGAGCTACGAGGAAGCTTATGAGTTAATTGAGATGATGGCTGCGAATGAATATCAGAATCCTACTCAGAGATTATCACAAGGCAAAGTAGCAGGAGTTCTTGAAGTTGATGCAGCTACAACTATAGCAGCCCAGTTGAAGGCTTTGACAATGAAGGTGGATTCTTTGACGAATTATGGAGTTCAGCAGGTGGCTAGTGTTTGTGAGCTTTGTGCGGGCGCACATGAGACGAATAATTGTGCCATATCTAGTGAGTCGGCGCAGTTTGTGAGCAACTTTCAGAGACCATCACAGCCAGTTCCAGCCACCTATCATCCCAATAGCCGGAATCATCCTAATTTCAGCTGGAGCGACAATCAACAATCTCAGCAGCCTTATCAGCCATTCCAAGGTCAGCAATTTGGAGCAAAGCCTTACAATCCTCAGAATTTTCAGCAGCAGCAAGGGCAGAATTTTCAGCCACAGTATGCTCCTAGGCAACAATTTCAGCCACCAGGATTTCCGCAACAACCTCATGCTAGTGCGGGACAGTCTTCGAATGAAAAATCTGAATTGGATGAGTTGAGAATGATAGTTAAAAGCCAGGCGGCATCGCTCAAGACTTTGGAGAATCAGATGGGGCAGTTGGCAAGTGCCTTACTCAGCAGAGCTCAGGGAACTCTTCCTAGCGATACGGAGCCTAATCCAGGAAAGACAGTTGTCCAAGAACATGTGAAAGCAGTTACCTTGAGATCGGGAAAGGTCACGGGCAATCAAAAATCAGCAGTTGAAGAAGAGGAAGAAATTCAGCAGCATCAGGTGGAACCTTCTAAGGAAAAGCCAATTTTTGATTTGGCAGCTAAGTAGTTGGACGGTGAGGCTGAAAAGAGCAAAAATTCTGCTGACAAGTCTACTTCGGAGCAGACTATTTACCCACCTCCTCCATACCCAAAGAGGCTCCAGAAGAAGACTACAGAGAGTAACCAGATCTATCCTCCTCCTCCATATCCAAAGAGGCTACAGAAGCAGAATCTTGACACAAAATTCGCCAAATTTATCGAGGTTTTCAAGAAGTTACACATCAACATACCTTTTGCAGAAGCTCTTGAACAGATGCCGAGCTATGCTAAGTTCATGAAGGGTATTCTATCTCGGAAGTTGAAACTCGAGGATTTGGACACCGTTGCTTTGACAGAGGAGTGTAGTGCAGTTCTACAGCAGAAATTGCCACCGAAGCTTAAAGATCCGGGAAGTTTTACCATACCTTGCACTATTGGCAATCAACTTTTCAGCAAATGCTTATGTGGTTTGGGAGCTAGCATTAATCTAATGCCAATGTCTGTTTTTAAGCAACTTGGGTTGCCTGAGCCGAAACCAGTTAATATGACCTTACAGTTGGCTGATCGGTCGATCACATATCCAAGGGGTATAGTGGAGGATGTCTTGGTAAAGGTGGATAAGCTGATTTTTCCTGCTGATTTTGTTATTCTTGACTTTGAGGAGGATAAGAAGATTCCTATCATCTTGGGAAGACCTTTTCTAGCTACTAGCCGAGCGTTGATCGATGTTCAGAAAGGAGAGCTCACAATGAGGGTGAGTAATCAAAAGGTCATCTTTAATGTGTTCAAGGCTATGAAATTTCCGACAGAGGAGGAAAAGTGTTTTAGCTTGAAGATGGTTGATACGGGTCAGAGAAAGGAGTTCGATCAGCTGTTGAGCAAAAATTCGGACATGCACAAGTTCGAGCATCACATCAGTGATTCCATTGACAATTCTTCCATTCGAGATCTTTCGAATGTCAAGCTTGGAAAACTTCCACCACATTTGAAGTATGTCCTTCTGAATGATGAGTTGGTAATTTTTAAAGAGTGTGAAGATAATGTGTTGAGAAGGTGGAACAAGGATGATGAGGTAAAAGAGTGTTCTTATCAATCGACGGAGAAGCATAAACACCTTAGAGGTGTAAAGAAGAAAAAGAAAAAATCGATTGGTGGAAAAGTCAAGGTGAAGTTTGATTTGGAAAAGATGTGGGAAGAAAGCAAGAAGGTTATCAAACAATGGGTGAATGGTCCTTCTGCTAAGGACAAGTCAAATGCGATCTTCGAGCCACCATGATTTGATTCACATTTGTCCGGCTAAATGACATTAACGACAGCGCTTCGTGGGAGGTAACCCATGTGTTAGGTATGTTTCTACTATCTTTCTTATTACCTTCAATGAGGGCATTGAATATTCTAAGTTTGGGGGTGATTTGGGGATAAGTAGTGTTGTGGTGTTATGTGTTCATGTAGGAAATCATATTTTGCATGTTTGTGGTAATTCATTCATGTTTTGTTCATATTTTGCATGTTTGTTTCATGTAGGACATTTTGTTTATGTTTTTATTATATGTGTCATTTTAGTTGCATGGCATGCATATTTCATGATCCCTTAGGACGAGCTATTTCTGTTTAGTAGGTTGATGTTGATTTGATTGTGGTAATCATAAATAGAGGGATGATTTAAGTTCTTATGAAATTGACATGCATGTTATCAAAACAAAATCTTTACACAATTCATCGTTTGCTTTTGGGCTAGATTAGGGCCATGCCTGTTTGGATGTTTTGAGGCTTAATCATTTGTTTATAGTTAAAATGTTCTTTATTCCCTTGATGGCGTAGGAGCACCAAAGTATAAGTTTGGGGGAAAACAGGGATTTCATGCTAAGTGTTTTTAGTTGTGTTTAGTTGTTAATAAAGGCTAGGCGTCAAATGGCTAGTAGCCAGCTCATATTTTATGAGTAGTCTAGGATGAATGAGATGGAGCGAAACGCACTCATTCTTGTTTTTCAAAAAAAAAAAAGAGAGAGAAAAGAAAAAGAAAAAGAAAAAAAAATGAGTGTTTGTGAGAGTGTGAGTGTGTATAATTGACTAGGGTGAGCTCTTTAATACTCGAGTAATTAAGTCTGAGGGGTACTTGTACCTGGTAACCTAAAGCCCTTTGTGGTTTGGGATTGCCGACCTAACACTCGCTACATGGGTATTATTGTATAAGCCTTTTGGGGTCTCATCCATTGCACGGTCAAATAAACACGTGTGTTATGTTGTTTTGTTATGTGTTGTAGTTGTTAGTAATAAAGCATGAATTCCTGTCTAACTTAAATCATGATGGAGGTGTCTCTGAGTTATGAAGTGTCTAGCGTTCATTCTTTTTATAAACTAGTGATTGCCTTGACGAATAATGGGTATGATTTTTGGTCTAGTGTTAGGAGTATATCTGATGAGTATCGCGCACACCACGTTTCCGTTCATGTATTGTTAGTATACGGGGATTTAGTCGAGCTCTGTTTGGAAGTTATTGCATGATTTGAGATGTTTGCTTATTGAATGGTTATGGTTAGTTTAAAGGGGATCTTTGCATTTTTTTCATGTAGTTGCATTCATATAGTTTGCATTGTTAGTTGCATTGTTAGATGGATTTTGTGGGTACATTCGCTATAGGCCCTCACGAGACCTTACTCGTCCACTAGGGCTGCCTAGGGGTTTAAAGGGCTTGTTGCATATGCCAAATGCAACCGTGATCACCTACGGAAGTGGTACTAGTTAGTTGTATATAGTTATATTATTTATGCTTGAGGACAAACATCAGTTTAAGTTTGGGGGTGTGATAAGTGGATTTTTAATCCACTTGGAACGCTTCATATCGGCTTAAATTGATGACTTGAACTCAAGTATGTGGTGTGTTTAATGTGTTTTCATTAAGTTTTGCAGAACCAAGAGTTGGAGGTTAATTTGATTAAAATTCGGATTTTCCGGGTAGGTTGCGCAGTCTTCACTGTTTTGGCCATATCTGGAATTCTACAAGTCCGATTCTGACGATCTTACAGCTCACGCGAAGAGGACAACATTTTCTATAATTCTAGGCAGAAGGTTCTGCGCGGGTGCCCAGGAATTGTACTGGAATTCTGCGCGGCCGCCCAGGAAGTCAGAATCGCCAGAAATTGCCAGAATTCGATTTTAATAAGGAAATTTTCACAAATTCGACTTCTAATCATTATGGTAATTGCTTGGGGCGGCCAGAAACTTCCAGAATCTGTTGTAAACATGGAATATGCAATTCTTATTGCATTCAAAGATGGAAATTGCCGTAATTCTATTCTAACTCAAAAACGGCAATTGCTTGGAAGAGGGACAACTTGGAGCTATAAATACACACCTTGGGGGGGACATAATCAACACATCACAATACATCACAACACACCAGAGATCAGATTCAATATTGGAGCACAAGATCGAGGAGCCAAGAACGAAGAACGTGACTACGAGGAGATCTAGACATAGTTTTTTCTTGTATTCTTCAATTTTGGTGTAACTTTTGGATGCTTCCAGATTTGTCCTCTAAACCTTTAACTCTTATTCATATTTACATCATTGATTTCTTGTTTTTCATCATGCTTTCATCAAACCCCGTGACGATGAGAAGTTCGATCATGAACTAATCGTTGTCATGGGGTCCTAGCGGATTTATTTATGGAATTTAGTAGTTAATTGTTTTAAAGATGTGTGTGTGTGATGGCTAATTGATATCCTAGTTTGGTTGTGCTTATTCTTCTTGGATGCGTAGCTAACATCTAAGATTGTTTGTTAATCTCTATTGAATGCGAAAGTGGATATAGAGGTTTGGAACTTGCCATGCTAGCATAGGTTTATGTATGTTTGTCATGCATGATTCATAGGTGATTTTAACCATCTTACCTGCCATATGTAATCTGAATGGATAACTTGCTCGTTAAACCGTTATGTTTTCAAATCTTATAGACATATAGGGTCTAAGCATAATTGGTGTCTGCTTAACTTCTATCTATTTTGTGGATGTTTAAGTGGTTTGGTATACGTATACTGAAAGGTAGCGTGTACTAATTTCGTGTTATCCGATTAGTTTTCACAACCGTCACATGCATTGATTAAAGACAAAAGACTCTGAATGAAGTACTTAATGAAGTTAGGATCCCATCTTTTATTCTCATATACATAAATCGATTTTAATCCTCTTAGTTAGTTAATTCTTAGTTTAATAATTTGTTCTCTAGTTAATTTTAGATAATCAAACCCAAATTGTTAATTGTCTTAGCAGTGGATAAAAATCATACATTGTTGCATAGGTACATTAATTGAATTGAACACCTCATTAGATCTCTGTGGGAACGAACTTGACTTATTCATATATTACTTGTGACCACGTGCGCTTGCGTGATTTTGTGCTAACAAGTTTTTGGCGCCGCTGCCGGGGATCGAACTCGGGTCACCCGCGTGACAGGCGGGAATACTTACCACTATACTACAATCAAGACCAATGTTAGATGCAGCATCAGGTGGAGCTCTATGGGCTAAGAGCTACGAGGAAGCTTATGAGTTAATTGAGATGATGGCTGCGAATGAATATCAGAATCCTACTCAGAGATTATCACAAGGCAAAGTAGCAGGAGTTCTTGAAGTTGATGCAGCTACAACTATAGCAGCCCAGTTGAAGGCTTTGACAATGAAGGTGGATTCTTTGACGAATTATGGAGTTCAGCAGGTGGCTAGTGTTTGTGAGCTTTGTGCGGGCGCACATGAGACGAATAATTGTGCCATATCTAGTGAGTCGGCGCAGTTTGTGAGCAACTTTCAGAGACCATCACAGCCAGTTCCAGCCACCTATCATCCCAATAGCCGGAATCATCCTAATTTCAGCTGGAGCGACAATCAACAATCTCAGCAGCCTTATCAGCCATTCCAAGGTCAGCAATTTGGAGCAAAGCCTTACAATCCTCAGAATTTTCAGCAGCAGCAAGGGCAGAATTTTCAGCCACAGTATGCTCCTAGGCAACAATTTCAGCCACCAGGATTTCCGCAACAACCTCATGCTAGTGCGGGACAGTCTTCGAATGAAAAATCTGAATTGGATGAGTTGAGAATGATAGTTAAAAGCCAGGCGGCATCGCTCAAGACTTTGGAGAATCAGATGGGGCAGTTGGCAAGTGCCTTACTCAGCAGAGCTCAGGGAACTCTTCCTAGCGATACGGAGCCTAATCCAGGAAAGACAGTTGTCCAAGAACATGTGAAAGCAGTTACCTTGAGATCGGGAAAGGTCACGGGCAATCAAAAATCAGCAGTTGAAGAAGAGGAAGAAATTCAGCAGCATCAGGTGGAACCTTCTAAGGAAAAGCCAATTTTTGATTTGGCAGCTAAGTAGTTGGACGGTGAGGCTGAAAAGAGCAAAAATTCTGCTGACAAGTCTACTTCGGAGCAGACTATTTACCCACCTCCTCCATACCCAAAGAGGCTCCAGAAGAAGACTACAGAGAGTAACCAGATCTATCCTCCTCCTCCATATCCAAAGAGGCTACAGAAGCAGAATCTTGACACAAAATTCGCCAAATTTATCGAGGTTTTCAAGAAGTTACACATCAACATACCTTTTGCAGAAGCTCTTGAACAGATGCCGAGCTATGCTAAGTTCATGAAGGGTATTCTATCTCGGAAGTTGAAACTCGAGGATTTGGACACCGTTGCTTTGACAGAGGAGTGTAGTGCAGTTCTACAGCAGAAATTGCCACCGAAGCTTAAAGATCCGGGAAGTTTTACCATACCTTGCACTATTGGCAATCAACTTTTCAGCAAATGCTTATGTGGTTTGGGAGCTAGCATTAATCTAATGCCAATGTCTGTTTTTAAGCAACTTGGGTTGCCTGAGCCGAAACCAGTTAATATGACCTTACAGTTGGCTGATCGGTCGATCACATATCCAAGGGGTATAGTGGAGGATGTCTTGGTAAAGGTGGATAAGCTGATTTTTCCTGCTGATTTTGTTATTCTTGACTTTGAGGAGGATAAGAAGATTCCTATCATCTTGGGAAGACCTTTTCTAGCTACTAGCCGAGCGTTGATCGATGTTCAGAAAGGAGAGCTCACAATGAGGGTGAGTAATCAAAAGGTCATCTTTAATGTGTTCAAGGCTATGAAATTTCCGACAGAGGAGGAAAAGTGTTTTAGCTTGAAGATGGTTGATACGGGTCAGAGAAAGGAGTTCGATCAGCTGTTGAGCAAAAATTCGGACATGCACAAGTTCGAGCATCACATCAGTGATTCCATTGACAATTCTTCCATTCGAGATCTTTCGAATGTCAAGCTTGGAAAACTTCCACCACATTTGAAGTATGTCCTTCTGAATGATGAGTTGGTAATTTTTAAAGAGTGTGAAGATAATGTGTTGAGAAGGTGGAACAAGGATGATGAGGTAAAAGAGTGTTCTTATCAATCGACGGAGAAGCATAAACACCTTAGAGGTGTAAAGAAGAAAAAGAAAAAATCGATTGGTGGAAAAGTCAAGGTGAAGTTTGATTTGGAAAAGATGTGGGAAGAAAGCAAGAAGGTTATCAAACAATGGGTGAATGGTCCTTCTGCTAAGGACAAGTCAAATGCGATCTTCGAGCCACCATGATTTGATTCACATTTGTCCGGCTAAATGACATTAACGACAGCGCTTCGTGGGAGGTAACCCATGTGTTAGGTATGTTTCTACTATCTTTCTTATTACCTTCAATGAGGGCATTGAATATTCTAAGTTTGGGGGTGATTTGGGGATAAGTAGTGTTGTGGTGTTATGTGTTCATGTAGGAAATCATATTTTGCATGTTTGTGGTAATTCATTCATGTTTTGTTCATATTTTGCATGTTTGTTTCATGTAGGACATTTTGTTTATGTTTTTATTATATGTGTCATTTTAGTTGCATGGCATGCATATTTCATGATCCCTTAGGACGAGCTATTTCTGTTTAGTAGGTTGATGTTGATTTGATTGTGGTAATCATAAATAGAGGGATGATTTAAGTTCTTATGAAATTGACATGCATGTTATCAAAACAAAATCTTTACACAATTCATCGTTTGCTTTTGGGCTAGATTAGGGCCATGCCTGTTTGGATGTTTTGAGGCTTAATCATTTGTTTATAGTTAAAATGTTCTTTATTCCCTTGATGGCGTAGGAGCACCAAAGTATAAGTTTGGGGGAAAACAGGGATTTCATGCTAAGTGTTTTTAGTTGTGTTTAGTTGTTAATAAAGGCTAGGCGTCAAATGGCTAGTAGCCAGCTCATATTTTATGAGTAGTCTAGGATGAATGAGATGGAGCGAAACGCACTCATTCTTGTTTTTCAAAAAAAAAAAAGAGAGAGAAAAGAAAAAGAAAAAGAAAAAAAAATGAGTGTTTGTGAGAGTGTGAGTGTGTATAATTGACTAGGGTGAGCTCTTTAATACTCGAGTAATTAAGTCTGAGGGGTACTTGTACCTGGTAACCTAAAGCCCTTTGTGGTTTGGGATTGCCGACCTAACACTCGCTACATGGGTATTATTGTATAAGCCTTTTGGGGTCTCATCCATTGCACGGTCAAATAAACACGTGTGTTATGTTGTTTTGTTATGTGTTGTAGTTGTTAGTAATAAAGCATGAATTCCTGTCTAACTTAAATCATGATGGAGGTGTCTCTGAGTTATGAAGTGTCTAGCGTTCATTCTTTTTATAAACTAGTGATTGCCTTGACGAATAATGGGTATGATTTTTGGTCTAGTGTTAGGAGTATATCTGATGAGTATCGCGCACACCACGTTTCCGTTCATGTATTGTTAGTATACGGGGATTTAGTCGAGCTCTGTTTGGAAGTTATTGCATGATTTGAGATGTTTGCTTATTGAATGGTTATGGTTAGTTTAAAGGGGATCTTTGCATTTTTTTCATGTAGTTGCATTCATATAGTTTGCATTGTTAGTTGCATTGTTAGATGGATTTTGTGGGTACATTCGCTATAGGCCCTCACGAGACCTTACTCGTCCACTAGGGCTGCCTAGGGGTTTAAAGGGCTTGTTGCATATGCCAAATGCAACCGTGATCACCTACGGAAGTGGTACTAGTTAGTTGTATATAGTTATATTATTTATGCTTGAGGACAAACATCAGTTTAAGTTTGGGGGTGTGATAAGTGGATTTTTAATCCACTTGGAACGCTTCATATCGGCTTAAATTGATGACTTGAACTCAAGTATGTGGTGTGTTTAATGTGTTTTCATTAAGTTTTGCAGAACCAAGAGTTGGAGGTTAATTTGATTAAAATTCGGATTTTCCGGGTAGGTTGCGCAGTCTTCACTGTTTTGGCCATATCTGGAATTCTACAAGTCCGATTCTGACGATCTTACAGCTCACGCGAAGAGGACAACATTTTCTATAATTCTAGGCAGAAGGTTCTGCGCGGGTACCCAGGAATTGTACTGGAATTCTGCGCGGCCGCCCAGGAAGTCAGAATCGCCAGAAATTGCCAGAATTCGATTTTAATAAGGAAATTTTCACAAATTCGACTTCTAATCATTATGGTAATTGCTTGTGGCGGCCAGAAACTTCCAGAATCAGTTGTAAACATGGAATATGCAATTCTTATTGCATTCAAAGATGGAAATTGCCGTAATTCTATTCTAACTCAAAAACGACAATTGCTTGGAAGAGGGACAACTTGGAGCTATAAATACACACCTTGGGGGGTGGGGACATAATCAACACATCACAATACATCACAACACACCAGAGATCAGATTCAATATTGGAGCACAAGATCGAGGAGCCAAGAACGAAGAACGTGACTACGAGGAGATCTAGACATAGTTTTTTCTTGTATTCTTCAATTTTGGTGTAACTTTTGGATGCTTCCAGATTTGTCCTCTAAACCTTTAACTCTTATTCATATTTACATCATTGATTTCTTGTTTTTCATCATGCTTTCATCAAACCCCGTGACGATGAGAAGTTCGATCATGAACTAATCGTTGTCATGGGGTCCTAGCGGATTTATTTATGGAATTTAGTAGTTAATTGTTTTAAAGATGTGTGTGTGATGGCTAATTGATATCCTAGTTTGGTTGTGCTTATTCTTCTTGGATGCGTAGCTAACATCTAAGATTGTTTGTTAATCTCTATTGAATGCGAAAGTGGATATAGAGGTTTGGAACTTGCCATGCTAGCATAGGTTTATGTATGTTTGTCATGCATGATTCGTAGGTGATTTTAACCATCTTACCTGCCCTATGTAATCTGAATGGATAACTTGCTCGTTAAACCGTTATGTTTTCAAATCTTATAGACATATAAGGTCTAAGCATAATTGGTGTCTGCTTAACTTCTATCTATTTTGTGGATGTTTAAGTGGTTTGGTATACGTATACTGAAAGGTAGCGTGTACTGATTTCGTGTTATCCGATTAGTTTTCACAACCATCACATGCATTGATTAAAGACAAAAGACTCTGAATGAAGTACTTAATGAAGTTAGGATCCCATGTTTTATTCTCATATACATAAATCGATTTTAATCCTCTTAGTTAGTTAATTCTTAGTTTAATAATTTGTTCTCTAGTTAATTTTAGATAATCAAACCCAAATTGTTAATTGTCTTAGCAGTGGATAAAAATCATACATTGTTGCATAGGTACATTAATTGAATTGAACACCTCATTAGATCTCTGTGGGAACGAACTTGACTTATTCATATATTACTTGTGACCACGTGCGCTTGCGTGATTTTGTGCTAACAGAAGGACTGAAGCATAATCTCTTGAGTATTGGACAATTTACCAACAGAGGTTTCAAAGTGGAATTTGATGAAGACCTTTGTTCAATCTCAAAAAGGGATAGTGGTGAAGTTGTTCTAACTGGAGTGAAGAAAGGAAGCTTGTTTGTAGCTAATCTCAAGGCTGCAGATAAGGGAGAAATTTGTTGTTTCTACACTAAAGCCACAAATGAGGAATTCTGGCTATGGCACAGAAAGCTGTCTCACTTGAATGTTCAGGCAATGAACTCTCTAACCAAGAGAGAACTTATCAGGGATTTTCCTGCCTTGGAGTTTGTACAAGATGGAGCATGTGAAGCTTGTCAGAAAGGAAAGATTAAAAGATCTAGTCACAAGAACAAGTTGCTCAGTACAAACTCAAAACCTCTGCAGCTAATTCACATTGACTTATTTGGCCCTGTGAATGTAATGTCTCTTTCCAAAAAGAAATATGCTCTAGTGATGGTTGATGACTATTCAAGATATACTTGGGTGGAATTCCTATTCTCTAAGGATGAAGCTCCCCAAGTCATAATAGAGCATATCAAGAGAGTTGATAGAGAAGCTCAAAGCACTGGTTCCTCTGTAGTTGCTTTGAGAAGTGATAATGGAACTGAGTTTAGAAATTCCACATTGTATGAGTTTTGTAAAGATAAAGGAATTTCCCAACAATTTTCAGCTCCTAGGACTCCTCAACAAAATGGAGTAGTTGAGAGAAAGAATAGAACTCTCATTGAAGCTGCAAGGACAATGTTGTTGGATGCAAAGCTACCTACTAGCTTTTGGGCTGATGTTGTTAACACAGCATGCTATGTGCAGAATAGAACATTGATAAATAAGAAGTCTGGCAAAACTCCTTACTCATTAATGACTGGAAAAAGAGCATCCTTCAAGCATCTGCATGTGTTTGGCAGCAAGTGTTTTGTGATGAAAGATACCTCAGAACATATTGGAAAATTTGATGCTAAGGCATTTGAAGGTATCTTCATTGGATACTCTCTGGAAAGGACAGCATACAGAGTGTTTGTACCTGAGCAACACAAAGTTATGGAAAGCATGGATGTTACTTTTGATGACAAGAAGACTCCTGGACTTGAAACAAGTGAACAAGACAGTGTGCCATTAAGATTTGAGAACCAAGGATATTTAGAGGATTCTGATAATGAGGATGAACCCCCTGCTCAAACTGTCCCAGTAAATGAAGATCTTGAAGTTGATAATCCTCCTCAAACACCTGTGCAAGGATTCACAAACACAGGGGGAGAAGAAGATAATGCAACCTTCAATCAGAATGATCCTGATACTAGTCAAGAAAATGAACAGGGTCACACAAGGAAATGGGACAGAGCCCACACTAGGGATCAAATCATTGGAGATCCTAGTGAGGGAGTTAGAACAAGAAAGGCAACATTAAATACATGTCTGTATAGCTGCTTTCTGTCACAAGAGGAACCTAAATTAATTGAAGAAGCTTTGAAGAATTCTGATTGGATTGTTGCCATGCAAGAAGAGTTGAATCAATTTGAGAAAAACAAAGTATGGGAACTAGTGCCACCTCCAAAAGGAAAGAATGTTATTGACACCAAATGGGTATTCAGGAACAAAATGGATGAAGAAGGAGTGGTAATTAGAAACAAAGCAAGGCTGGTTGCCAAAGGATACAGTCAGCAAGAAGGCATTGATGTGAAAAGTGCATTTCTCAATGGTGATCTTGCTGAAGAAGTTTATGTTTCTCAACCACCTGGCTTTGAAAATGAAAACTTCCCAGACTTTGTGTACAGACTGCTTAAGGCACTCTATGGACTCAAACAGGCACCAAGAGCCTGGTATGAGACTCTATCTCAATTCCTTCTTGAGCATCAATTTACCAGGGGTACAATTGACAAAACCCTATTCTTCAAGAAACATGGAAATGATATCATTCTTGTTCAAATCTATGTGGATGATATCATCTTTGGCTCTTCAAATGAAAAACTCTGTGAAAGGTTCTCTAAGTTGATGCAAAGCAAATATGAGATGAGTATGATGGGAGAATTAACCTTCTTCCTAGGCCTGCAAGTACATCAAAGGGAGGATGGCATCTTTATAAACCAATCCAAGTATTTCAAGGATCTTTTGAAGAAATATGGTTTAGAAGAATCATCCCCAGCAAAAACTCCCATGTCTACTGCAATCAAGCTGGATGAAGACAAGAAAGGCAAGAGAGTTGATATCAAGGTCTATAGAGGAATGGTTGGATCACTACTCTATCTCACAGCTAGCAGGCCAGACATCATGTTTGCCACATGTCTTTGTGCAAGGTTCCAGGCTGATCCTAAGGAATCTCACATGATGGCTATCAAAAGAATCTTCAGGTATCTGAAAGGGACTCCTAATCTTGGGCTATGGTATCCAAAGGGCACTGGGTTCAATCTGGTTGGCTACACAGATTCTGATTATGCTGGATGCAGAATTGACAGGAAGAGCACATCTGGAAGTTGTCAGTTCTTAGGTCAAAGGTTAGTGTCCTGGTTTAGTAAGAAACAACAGTCCACAGCAACATCCACAGCTGAGGCTGAATATATTACTGCTGGAAATTGTTGTGCTCAATTGCTTTGGATTAGAAATCAACTTATGGATTATGGACTAGTATTAGAACACATTCCTCTAATGTGTGATAATACTAGTGCAATATCCATAGTTGCCAATCCTGTTAACCATTCCACTACAAAGCACATTGAGATCAGGTACCATTTCATTAGGGAATATGCTGCAAATGGTACCATAGAAGTCTCTTATGTTCCAACTGAGAAACAATTAGCTGACATATTTACTAAGCCTCTGAATGAAGCTATCTTCAACAGACTTGTGAGTGAAATTGGAATGCTCAATCCTTCATTTAGTTGTTCTAAGTAAGTATGCTAGTTAATTATTGTAGCGGTAAATTTTCACTGTATTTAAATGCTCTATTCAAATGGAGTGAAAATTAGCTGAGATATGATCTATAAATATTTCAGTATTTTACTGCATATTTTTCAAATCATATTTGGTTGAGGAGTTGTGAGCTTTTGAGACATCTCAATATAGATGATTTTGAGAGTTCACGACATAATGCAAATCAAACAGACTTATATCGCAAACTGTTAAGATTGTGAGACTTTGCGATATAGTTCATTTCTTGAGTTTGCGACATAGTTCATTTTAAATGACTTTGCGACTTAGAATAACTATATCGACAAGTCTCCATATTTGACAGAATTTTGATTTAAATTTACTTTATTTCAATTTTTGATTTAAGTCTGACAAAATCTTACTGACAAAAAGAGAGTTTTAGACAAGGTATTTTCACTATATCGCAAAGTCATCCAAATTCTGATATCCTCAAAACTTTGCGACATAGTTTAATTCAGGACTCTGCGATATACTTTGCAAGGACTTTGCGGTACAGGCCATTTTAAGACTTCGCGACATACATTTAGTCTGTACATATTCATAACTCCATATCGCAGTGTCTCTATCATATAAATACGTTTTGTCGACCGTTCACAACTTTTCATCTTGTCTATTGCTCTCAAACTCTCAAACCTAAGCACAAATTCTCTACTCTCTTCTTCACTCTCTCTTTTGAAATGGCACCCAAATCTCAAACAGTATCATCCTCAATTCCGTTAACCATTCCCAAAGAAACAAATCTTCTCACCATTCCCTCTGAGGCTGAGGCTAACCCAAGGTACAAGTGTTTTGTACGGTTCTTGAACACTTCCTACCTACGCCAAGCCCTAACCCTGAACCCTACCTTGTATGTCGATGTGTTGGAAGGATTCTGGAGAACGGCGTTGGTATCAACAATGGCTAGGGAAGATGGAACCTCATTCCAGGAGGTTAGTTGTTCAATTGGAGGCAAACACTTTCAGTTTGGTGAAAGGGAAATCAATGAACCTTTGGGGTTCAAGGTGGAGGGTCATGACCAAGAAGCTACAGATGCTCAAATCGTAGATTTCATGACCTTCATTCTGTATGCTGATGAGATAGATACTGGAAAGCTAAATAAGAAGTTTGTGAGAAGGGAGTGGTCATTTCTGTTTGACGCACTCCAGAAGGTGTTTCTCTGCAGGAAGACAGGATGGGACCATATCAGTCACATTGCTGTGAAGCTAGCCTACTCCCTGGCCAACAACCAGGAGATCAATGTGGGAGCCATAATTCTCAAGGAATTGGCTCAGAGGCTAGGCAGGACCGTTCGTGGTAGAGGTAATGACATCTTTTACCCTCGTTTCCTTCAAGTAATTTTAAATTTTCTTGATGCAAATATCCATGAATTGGAGGGTATAGATAAAACTAAAATGGCTTATTCCAAGTCCATGTCCAAAGTACTATTTGGCTCATTGGACACAAGGAATCAAGTGGATGTGATTCTAAGTGTGACCAAGCATATGCAGGACACATTTGAGTCTTATCCACTTGATAAGCCCATATACCATGCACTTTCCTGGACAGGGGAGGCTGAGACTGAAGGAGCTAAACAGTCTAACCCCAGCCTTCCCATCCCATCCAGTAACCCAATTGCAAACACAACTGTAGAAGCTAGGCAACCACGTGCATCAGTCTCCCAAAAGACTGATGTTACTAAAAAGAAGACTAAGAAGAGACCCCTACAAGTGATTCAAGAAACTATAGAGTTAGAAAGTGAGAATCCTGAGTCACCTCTCACCAGACAAAGTAAGAAATCCAAATCCAAACCTACCACTGGATCCTCCCAACAGGATTCAGATGTGGAAAAAGGGGTACACCTATTACTGTCAATGGCCTCCCAACAGGTTATTGACATTGAAAAGAGTAGTCTCCCCACTACAATCTGTACTGAGTCTGCACAGGATCAAGAACTCACTCTTGATCCTAGGAGAAATAAGGATGCTGACACATTGAGTGGAGAGCACATCACACTTGAAACTCCTCCTATTTCTCAGGGGGAGTTGCTAAAATTCAATCCACACCACACTTCTCTTCCAGAATCTACATCTAACATTTCTTCTCAACAGATCAGTCATTCACATGACTTTTCTGAAATTGATCAATCACAATCCAACACTGTGATTGAGCCAACCTCAAGTGACATGGTGCATGACACTATGCTCACCACCCAGGAACCACATCTAGTTGGTCAGGGAATGCATGCTGGGGCATATCCTAATGACACCAACACAAACATGGA
The DNA here is from genome assembly GCA_030848705.1 of Heracleum sosnowskyi. Lineage (NCBI taxonomy): Eukaryota > Viridiplantae > Streptophyta > Magnoliopsida > Apiales > Apiaceae > Heracleum > Heracleum sosnowskyi. The sequence continues at coordinate 107,088,664 of CM061245.1, forward strand.
GGATTCACCAGTTTTCACTGGAGACTCTATGCCAAATTCTCCCATCCTTAGGGATGTGGAACTGTCCTCACAGACAAATAGGGCTGATGTTGTAACACATCCCATTTCAATGGAGACAACATCAGACTCTACAGCCATTCCAAGGCTGGAGGAGACTCAAAAACTTTCATCCCTTGAAGTGCCTAGCACTAGCTCTCACTTGGCTCAGGCCACTCTGTCAGAATGGCTGAAGCCTGTGCAACATGACAGGCCTTCAGGATCATCAACTGTGCCTTCTAAAATGACAGAAGAAGCCATTCAAGATCTACATGTGGCACAGATTGATGAGTTCTCAAAAATAGCTCAACACCTCCTCACCTCCAACTTGCCAAATGCTGATTATGAGGCTATTCTTCTTTGCCACAAGGAGGATGTTGCAGCTCAGCAGGAGAAAATAGTGGATGCAGCTGAACCAGAGGGAAATGTGGATGCCTGGTTGGATGCTAAGAGATCTGTCAAACTCAAGGAGGCCCTAGCTTTTCTGAGAGAGAATTATCTCACCTCTCTGGGCTCAAATGCAAAAGATCTCTCTCCTACTGCAGTTTATGATGCTATAAATGATGTCTACAAGAATCAGCTAAAGGCTCTGCACTATCTTGGGAAAGGGCTTCAATCAGAGATTTATTCTATCCAGGAGGCGACAGAAAGATCCCTCACTCAGCTAAGAAACTCATATCTCTCTGATTTTCCCAAGGTGGATGGCATCCTCAAAGAAATCCAGAAAACAAATTCTAATGTCAACAGGATGGATATCTCTCTAGCCATGGTCACTGACAACATCAAGAAACTGGCTACTACATTGGAAAATCAAGTCAAGGCCAACATCAACTCTAATGCCATGCTGAATGTTATTTGGAAGAATCAATATGGTGACAAATTGGTAGATGAGATTCCTCTGTCAAACATATCCAAATTTGATTTTGCCAAGCTCAAAGATCAATCTCTCAATTCTTTCAAGTCTCAACAGCTATTCTCCAAGGTGGATGGTCTAGAAAGAGAAGTGGCCTCTCTGAAAGATGAAAACAGGATGCTTGTTCACTCCTTAAACTAGCTCAATAACAAGCTGGATGACCAAGGCAACAATACCTCCAATATCCTTCTGGTGCAACAACAAATGTTGACCTCTATGATGAGACAAATGAACCTGCCTATCCCTGGGGAAGCTCAAGACATCTTGTCTGATTCCAAGCCTAAGGGGGAGAAACAAAAGGAGGTCATTCTGCAAAAGAAAGGGGGAGTACCTGCCAAGCAACAGAAGCTTAAGGGCAAAATTTCTGAAGAAACAATCAAACCAATAATCCTACCCCCTGTAGAGGTCATAAGTGCACAAGGTCAGAAAAACACAATCTTAACCACCTACTATCCATCCACAATGCCTAAAGACATCTCAATTCCTCAACCTGCTCAACCTACTCCCAATGCTAAACCTGTCAAAGCTACAGTTATCACAGAGGCCAAGCTACAGGAAGTTGCAAATTCAAACATCTATCATGATGAGGCCCTCCTGGAGTTTCTGAAAGCCATCTACAGAAATGCTCATGAAGATGTAAGAGACTACAGAGAGAAGCTCGAGGAAAGCATCAAGTACTTCACAGTTGCAGTAAAGAAAATCAGGGATGTTCATCTAAGAGAGGTTATCATGGTGTGCAAGGACAATTGCTTGTGGCATCTATCATTTCAAACTCTAGAGAGACTGAGATTTACTAAGCTGTCAATCATTCTGGAGTTGATTGAAAAGCATGGAGTGAACAATGAAAGTCTATACAATGACTCGAAGATAGATCAAAATCAAAGATTGCCTGAGGTTATCTCCAAGCCAAGGACAATTATCTACCAAAGTCTATATCAAGATAACAGCATTGACCAGCTTGTCATTCCCTCAGACCTGAAAATGAAAAACAATGGAAAGATCAACCAGGTGCTGCAGATGCTGAGATCTAAGAAAGGAGTTAGGACAATTAACGAACTAGAAATGATTCACACTCTACAATCTTTTCTGATTCATGGAGTCATTCCTGAATCTGTCAAAGAAAAGAGCAAGAAGAAGGATGGTGAGGATGATGATGAGGAGAAAACCTACAGAAGGAGATCTCATTCAAGGAGTGATAAGGATGGACCAAGTGAAAGTAGCAGGAGCAAATCCTCAAAGAAGACTAAAGGTGCTGATGATGACAAGAGGGATTCTAAGGGGACAAAAGAAACAGTCAAGAGAACAAGGAGTGGAATTCAGCAAGTCAAGGACATTGCTAGCAGTACTTTAACCACAACACAAGACTCTAAGTCTAGGGTGGGTACTGTTAGTAATGATCCTCCAAAATCATTATCTAAGACTTCTGAACCTGAATTGCCACAGAAGAAAGTTGAAACCACAAAAGGAATATCAAGAAAACACTTCCACAAAGTTACAGCTAGTGGAGTGTTACAGTGGATGAAGGGGAAGGGAATGAAGCTACTCCCAAGTGATGTGGCACTGAAGACTAATTCTCCCTGCTCCACAAAGCTACCTCAAGTGAAGCACATGAAGATCAAGAGGGCAGCTAAGAGGACAAGGATAACAAAGAAGAATGGGATAATCACTAATGTTGTAGGGATCAAAGTGCTTCCTCTTGATGAAGACTATGATGAAGATGCCCTATCATTCTTGAGAGCTCAAAGAATCTTTGAAGTCAAAGTGAAGCTAGATCATCTACAGATCAAATACACTGATGGAAGAGAAAGAATAATGAAGCAAGAGGGATGGCAACATTTTGACACCTATGAGCAAGAAAGAATCAATGCCTTGTTAAAGTTTGAAGAAAAGGAAGAAAGGTTGTGGAAAATAGAAATTGCTAGATTCATGAAGATGCACTCTGACTATAAAGAAAATCTAAAGAAGCTGAATGAAGAAAAGATGAGTCAGAAAGAAAAGGAGTTGGCTGAGATGGAAGAAAGAGCAAAGGAGCTAAGGAAGAAAGGGCTGTGCAGGGTAAAGCAAAATCCTTATACTGTTGAGTACAAAAATCATTATGGAGGAATAAGCAAGATAATGATGGAGTTCATACATTCATATGTGGAAAGTGCCCTCAGAACAGCAGCTGAAGATCTAAAAGATTCTCCTCTCATTGAAGAACTGATTGCAAGGGATGAAATTTTACTGGCCATCTCTGAAATAAAGAAGAATGAAGAAATAAGGAAGAAGAAGGTCTATGATGATTTCTTAGAGGAATAATTGAAAACTGAAACTAAGTAGCTCAAGGAAAAATCATGTAAGCCTAAATTTCCAAGTTGTTATCAATTTCTGTTCTTACTTTCAACTTCTTTATTTTTGTTCTTTTTATGTTTACTTAGGCATGTTATCAGACATGAAATTGTGCCTAAGGGTCTTACTCACAATTTGGGGGAGATTGTTAGGCTCAAGACATGTCTGAATACCACTATTAACAAGCCTACACTATGTGACTATGTCACACTACATGACCTAGTGATTTCTATCACTGGGATATAGTATAGGTCTCTAAATGTACTTGTCTTGTTCTCATGAACAATAGCTTTATCATGTATGCTCAGATCTATAATGAGCTTAGTAAAGTTTCTTGCATCTAGATTGTATATAGGCCATTGAATAATTGTCCTGGTAGAAGTTCAGTAATGCTCATGCAGCAGGATAGAAATGAATAAGGCCATGAAGAAATAAGTTGCAGAAATTTGTCTAAGGCATTATATAGCAAAGTCAGAAGAAAGCTATGTCGTGAAGTCACCAATATCTATGTCGTGAAGTGCTACATCGCATAGTCCATTTTGGTCTATGTCGAGAAGTCCTCAAGACACATGTCGTGAAGTGTTGAAGTCAACAAAGTCAAAGAAGCCTAGATCGTGAAGTCCTCAGAAGCCTTATGTCGCATAGTCATCAAAATGACCTATGTCGCATAGTCATCAAATGACCTATGTCGCAGTCATCAAATGACCTATGTCACATAGTCGTCAAATGACTTATGTCGCATAGTCGTCAAATGACCTATGTCGCATAGTCATCAAATGACCTATGTCGCAAAGTCTTCAAAGGCTATATCGCGTAGTCCTCACAAGTGAGATCGCGAAGTCAGGAATGAAATGGAGTTCACGATATCAACACTTAGCCGTTTACAACAAGACAAATCAAGGTACAGAATCAAGAATCAAAAGAGACAAATACTGAAGCATTTGTTCTGGCAAGGTGGTCCAAAGAACAGATGGCAAATCTACAGCTAAACTTGGAGAGAAAGATAAGAGACAAGCAGCTAAAGAAACGGGAAAGACTCCGAAAAGCAGATGGTCCTTCCTGACACAGTTAACTTCTTATGGCAGGACAAGTTGGACTTTCAGCAAGGGGTAACTGTGTAAAAATAGGTGTGTGCACTAGTTTGTATAGGGCTTATATATATCATGCACATCCTATTGTAAGCTGTAAGAGAGATACACATAGTTTTTATCTTAAGCTCTTTTCTCTGTAAGCAAGCAAGTTCAAACTGTTCTTGTTTAGAAGCCAGAAATTCGATTGTGAATTTCCTGGAAAGCTGTAGTATTTAATTTGCTTATACAAAGTAGATTAAAGTGATTGTGTGTGTTGTTTTTTTTTTTTTTGATAAAATCGTACTTGCATTAAAATATCTTAAAGTAACAGATGATACAATCTCGAGCAGAAACATTCCACTCTGAAAGACCTGACATAGAATATGTCGCCCTTGCTAAACAATAAGCTATAATATTCGCAGACCTACGTGTGTAACACACTAACACTTCATCAAAGTGTTTATCCATATTATCCGTACAAGCCTCCAAGATAATATAATCCAACACCAAAACTCACACAAACGGTGAGACAAAAACAAACTCACACAAACAAGCGGTGAGACAAAATCAACAAAACAAAATCGATCTTACAATCGGAAAAGGCTTAGAAACCTTAGATCCGAATTAACTTTAGATCAACTAAAACAAGCAATCCTTAGATCCGGAGCGAAACCACAAAAACAAGAGGAACCGAAAATCCACCCGCTTGAATCTGAGAAGAAGGACAACGGAAGCTCTGATGGTTAGATCTAGGGCTTTTCTTATTGAAACAAGAAACAAATTCGAGGATAAAACTCGATTTTATTGAAAGAAAGAGAGGGATTGATGGCGGGGAAGGAGATGGGTGGTGAGGGAGGAGGAGGGAGGGTCGGAGAAGAGGTAGGGGGCGGCGGCGGCTACGTTAGTCGACTCTCATTTAGAGAGAGTATATGACATATGTTTTTGCTATTAAATCCAAAAGTTGATTGTGTGTGTTGTTTACTTTCCGCATATTGCATAGCATAATCATTTACAGTTTATATTTAGTTTCAAGAAAACCAAAATCTATCAAACTATCCATTCACCCCCCCTCTGTCTAGTTTCTAGGTGATATTCATTGCTAACAGAATTGCATGTCTTGTGCTTTCAATGTTATGTATGCTTATTTTAATAGTAAGCATGTATCTGATAATAAGACTACTCCACGTCAATATGTTAATAATAAGAAGCATGTTAGATCTAAGACTACTAGTCCTCCAAAGACTAGAGTGGATCCATTTATCCCTAAGCCTACTCAGAAATGTGTTAAGGCTGGCTATAAATGGAAACACTCTTTTGTGAAAGAGGTTTATGTAGTTAAGGTTAAAAATGTTGTTTTGCCTGACAAAGGCCAGTTCATTAAGTATGCCGGACCCAATCAAGTTTGGGTTTCGAAGAAGGTCTAATCAATTTGATACTGCAGGGTGTGGAACAGGTAAACCGTGTTATGTGGGTTCTTGACAGTGGTTGTTCAAGGCATATGACCGGAGATAGAGCCCTGCTATCAAATGTGGTTGAGAAAGCCGACCCAGGAGTTACCTTTGGAGATAACAGCAAGGGTATAACTGAGGATATGGCCTGTTTGAAATCAAGAAATGTTATCAGTCAATAAGAACATCAATGTTACATTTGATGACACCTAACTCCCTAATATCCAAACAGAAGACTCATCTGAGAAACTGAAGTTTGATAACTTGCCAGACTCAGATTCAGATGATGAAGCCCCACCTGAGAATGTTGCTGGTAATGACAATAACAATGATGATAATAATCCTGGTGGTGGTGGTGGTGGAAACATTAGTAACAATGGAGATACCACCAACATTGGAGAAGAATCATCAAGGCAATCAAGCAACAACTCAGGGGGAGGAAATGAAGGATCTACTAGTCATTCACAACACCACAATGAATTTCAAGGCGAATCATCAAGATCAAATCTTCCAAGATAGACTGTATGGAATAGAGCTCATCCCTTTGAGTTGATCATTGGTGATCCATGTGTTGGAGTTAGAACAAGGCAAGACTGGTTGCTCAAGGGTATTCACAAGCTGAAGGCATTGATTATGATGAAACCTATGCACCAGTGGCTAGACTTGAGGCCATCAGGATGTTCTTAGCATTTGCAGCTTACTCCAATTTTAAAGTCTATCAAATGGATGTTAAGAGTGCATTCCTGAATGGTGAGCTAGATGAAGAAGTGTATGTGGAACAACCCCCTGGCTTTGAAAATCAGGAGCTGCTGGACTTTGTGTACTTTCTCTTCAAGGCTATCTATGGTCTCAAACAAGCCCCAAGAAAATGGTATGACACTCTCTCTGGTTTTCTTTTAGAAAATGGTTTTGTTAGAGGTATCATAGACAAAACTCTTTTTTCAAAGAAACACAAAAGTGATATGATATTAGTCCAAGTCTATATGGATGACATCATATTTGGGTCTACTAATGATAATTTTTGTAAGAGATTTGCTAAGTTAATGCAGAGTAAGTTTGAAATGAGTATGATGGGTGAGCTGAAGTTCTTTCTTGGATTGCAAGTAAGTCAAAGGTTAAATGGAATATTTATTTGTCAATCAAAGTATCTCAAAGAACTCCTCAAGAAGTATCACATGGAGGATTCAGAATCAGCAAGGACTCCATCTTCAACAACAGTCAAACTTGGAGCTTGTGATAACTCTAACAAGGTAGATGTTCCAAGCTACAGAGGTATGATTGGCTCCTTACTCTATCTTACTGCTAGTAGACCAGATATTATGTATGCTACATGCTTGTGTGCAAGGTTCCAAGCGGACCCTAGAGATTTACATCTCGTTTCTGTTAAAAGAATCTTGAGATATCTTAAGGGTACACCTAATTTAGGTATCTGGTACCCTAAAGATTCTGGTTTTAATCTTGTTGGATATACATATTCTGATTATGCAGGTAGTGTTGTTGATAGAAAGAGTACCTCTGGGAGTTGTCAATTCCTATGAGGTAGATTGATTTCCTGGTATAGCAAGAAACATCAAATAGTTTCCAATTCAACAGCAGAAGCTGAATATATTGCTGCTGGAAGATGCTGTGCTCAGATCTTATGGATAAGGAATCAATTGAAGGACTATGGCTTTGCATTAGACAAAATTCCCATTTTGTGTGATAATACAAGTGCCATAGCAATCTCCAACAACTCTGTTCAGCACTCGAGAACGAAGCACATTGATATCAGATATCATTTTATCAGAGAGCATGTCATGAATGGAACTATGGAGTTACACTTTGTACCCACAGAAGAACAAACTGCAGATATATTCACTAAATCTGTTGACGAATCCACACTTACCAGGTTAGTTGGTAAATTGGGTATGTTGAATAGTCTTAGTGATTAACAATATCTCTGTCATGTTTGTTCTTTCAAAAATTCATTTTCTCTTGTCATTTAAATGATATTTATTGTCAATTCTCATTTAATATTACATGCTTGTAAATTTAAATATTTCTGAATATTTTATTTTCTTTAAAAATATTTTTCTCATATTTTTTAAGTGGAGAAATGTATTTTTATTGAAAATATATTTATTTAGAATTATTTGAGTGTTTTTCAGATTGTAAATATTGTTGTTTGAATTTTTTTGCAATTTAATATTAATTTTATGCAATTCTATATTATTCTGCTAATTTTTCTAGGATTTATGGAATTTTCTGTGAATTTTTCTAGACTTTTATATATTTTTCATGCATTTTTATTACTTTTCTGCATTTTTCTGTGCATTTTTTAATTAAATTCTAAGTTTTTCCTAATCTTCCCAGTTTTATACTAGGAAGACTACCGGGAAAACAAAGAATTTTTTTTTTTTTATATTTAATTTTAAGTCTTTTCCTAAGTCTTCCCAGTTTTTGAACTAGGAAGACTATCAGGAAGACTTAAAATTAATTAGTTTATTTTTCTGATTTTCTTTTATTATTTTTCGGAAGACTTTCTAATTTGTATTAGGAAGACTACCGGGAAGACTATCCTAAGTCTTCCCGATTGTATATATATATATATATATATACATACATACACTGCAAATATTCATTTCCCTTAACATTTTTTGTTCTTATCAGTTTTCTATTTCTCACAAACCCCTTTCGAATTCTGCAGAAATTGTGATCATTGTTCATATTGCTCAAGTATTTACTTAGCAAAACCAATTATGTTCTTTCAAATTCAAGATAATAAGTCGAATTTCTGTCCAATTTTTTTCTTTTCATTTCCTTTCGACTTAGTTGTTCTTGCATTTCTAAGTGATTCTCTTGTGTGTGTAGTGATCATATTAGTTTATGTGTGTGTATTCTGAACTATGTGTGTGCTTAAGATCTTTTGCCCATTTCATTTCGTTTTTCAAAGTCTTTAGTTCGAATTTTAGGATTAAAAATTAAAAGTTGGTTAATTTTAATAGAATTGTGATTTTGTGGATTTTAAGTAATTTTAATTAATTCTAAAAATCCCTAAAATACTAATTTTATTTTAAGTTAATTAAAATTTCTTGTTTTATTAAAATGGATCCTAATTTTGAACTTGTTTTAAATAACTATGTTGGGTATTTTGATCCGTCTAAATGTAAGGTGGAACGTTTTAAACCTTGGATTCAATTTTTAAATAGTGAGACTTGTGTTAGTTATGCTATTTGTGCCTCTGCACTTCTTAAAATTGATCCTTTGAGGTTTTTATGTTCAAGTGCTGTTATTGCTGAGGATTCAAAATCATTTACGTTCAATATTTTAAATCAGCAATATACAGTCACTTTTGAGTTATTTTGTGATGTGTTACAGTTTCCAAAGGACAAGTTTGATCCTTTACCCACTGATGATGAGTTATCACAGTTCTTTGTGAATATTCATTATCAGGGTCCCTTACAAATGGTTAAATTATCTAAGAGTTTTCTTGTAAGGGAATGGGATCTGTTCTTTGATACAATAGCAAGAGTATTTGGTAATTGCACAAAAACAAATTTGCATGGCATTACCAGTCTTAATCAATATATTGCTTATGCGTTGTATTTGGTCATAGATTAAATTTTGCTGAAATTCTGTGGAACTTAATGCTTAACATGTTTGCTCACTCTAGGAGAGATTCTGATAATCATGTGAAAGTGAAGTGTTGGTACCCTCGCCTTCTCACTCTTATCATTAATCATCTTCTCACTGCTGAGCAGGTAGAACTGTTTAGGGAAACCAGATTTGAAACCTCTCCAACCACAGATACTAAATTCTACACCAGGCTTGATGTCTCATCCAAATTCCTCAACATACATGTTCTTGTTTCACCATTGATGAGTCAATTCATTAATCTTCCTATCTTTGGTGAACAAGTTCCTGAGCCACATCCAGTTCCACTACAGGTAGTTATTCCTAACCCTGGATCTTCTTCTGGTACTTTAATTGAAACCCAAGTGGTTGTTAGGGCTGACCCAGAGGTTGTAGAACCACAATCTCTGACCCAGGTCATAGAGCCAAACAGAGAGTCAAACACTACTGAAAAACAACCTGAGCCAAATGTTCAAACCAGTCAAAGAAGAGTTAGTGAAATAGCTGCAATGAGTGTTCCCACAGCTCTGTCTCCACCTTTTAAGAAAAGAAAAACCTATAGGGAGGCATCTGTAAGCCCATCTGTATCCTCTCAACAAGATATGGACATAGATATGGCCACTGAACAGTCTCTGGAGACATCCTCTCAACAGGATGAATCTATTGAAATTCGCCATCGGGCCATGGCATCCTGTACTGAGTCAAACACTCTCCCATTACTCACAATGGGAGAATATATTCAAATAGATTATATTCAGGACACTATGCAAGGAGAGCACTTTACTTTTGAATTTGAAACAGTGCATACCATAGTTACGGTAAAAGTGCCTTCACATGCATCAGAGGGAAAATCTGATTCTTTGCCACCAATAATAGAATCATTGTCTCCCCTCCCAGAGGGAACATCTTTGGCTCCCCCAAGGGATTTTTCACTCGCAGTTTATACTGGAGAAAGTGAAAGGCAACCAGGTGAGTCTATCACTGAAGCAATTCAGTTTACAATGTCAAATATTTTGATAGACTCAACCAGGGATTGGGAATTGCGAACTCCCATTGCACCACCACTGACCTCTCTTGAAGGGGCTAGGGTGATTTCTTTTGTAGGTACATCTTCTGAGAACATGGATAGACAGTTAGTTGTAAGAGATGAGAGTCAAACACATAGTGATACACAAGCACGTGAGTTGAGTGAAACACCACTGAGAGAAATTGAAGTGAGTGCACACACTGACACAAACACTGCTTTGTTGTTGAACCAGCTAGCTGCTCTACAGAAACAGTTACTAGAAACCCAGGCTGAAAATAACCTTCTCAAAGCACAAGTGGTTGAACAATCTTCCACCTATGTATCTAATCAACTGGGTACTGTGAAGGATGATCTGCAAGGATTGAAGAATACTCTACTCCCGAAGCTAAATGCCATCCAACAATCTCAAGTACTAGTGGCTTTAGACATTTCTGATTTAACAACGTCAAATGCTCAGATTTCAGAAAGTGTCAAGGAGATTGCTGCCATTTCTACCAAGGTGGACTTTATTCTGCAAACAGCCGATGAAAATCAAACGTTTAATGAAGAAAGGATTTCAAGGATAGAAGGAGGAATGGAGCATCTAAATGAAGGTATGAAGCACTTGTACAATATGATAAAGAACTCACATCAACCTACAGCACAACAAAGAACATTCTTTGAGGGAGATGATGAAGATGAGGATGATGATGCTAATGAAGGAGGAGATAGAGGAGAAAGGAGAGATAAGGAGAACTTCTGAGGTGAATCTTAGGGCTTCCAAAGCTCAATCTGTAGAGGATTCCTCAACTAAGGGGGAGAAGGAGAAGAAAGGAGAAAGAGAAGCTGGAGGAGCTTCTGGAGTTGGAAAAGATAATGGGACGGGTAAACAATCACTGGAGGATGCTGTCTTTGATGATGCCTATTACTACCACGGTGAACATGATGACTTCCAATTTGACACATCTGATGATCTGGAGAAGACCACACTTGAAGAAGCTTTTGGTGAGGAGGAGGTTGAAGAGGCAGCCAACTTTGAGGATTGGGAAGATGAAGCTGATTTATATACACCTGGCCCTTTGTTTCAAAAGGAGCTGAAGAAGCAGCAAACAGATCTCAGGAGAAAGGAGGATGAAAATGCCAAGGTCTCCGACATCATTTCTCATAAGCTAAAAATTCAAAAGGCTGAACATGAAGACAAACAACGTCTTCATAGTATTCATGTCAAAGAAAGGAGATTGGATGTTAGGATGAAGCAAGGAAGCAAGTGGGACAAGGCAAGGGAGATGTTTGATATCCATCAGAGAGGCACAAACAATGATGCTACTTTTCTGAAGTTACTTGAGAAGATCAGAACTGTTAATCCGGACAATTCATTATACATGAAGGCTTTGAAGGAAGATATCCTGAGGATTACATCTGCATTTGATCAAGTGAGGCAAGAACTGTATATCTATGTGTCTAGTGCTCTTGAAGGGTCATTCGCCATTTCTCTTGACCTCCTACAAAGAAGATCTCTATCTGAATTGTGGATTCTTATGAGTAAGGTAAAGAGATCTTCATGCTTAAATGAGTTTCTATATGACCGGCTGAGAGATTATGCAATGAAGGCCAGCCCTCAAGTTGTACATTTTCCTTATGAATTCAAAATCTACAGAGGTACAACTTTAGAGACTGTGAGGCTGGATCCTGATTCTTTGAAGCTACAGACTGCAATGCAACTGGTGAAGTTGGAGAATCTTCTGAGAACTTCTGGGTTTACTACTGTAGAGAAGTCTGAAGTTGTTGATATGATTTCAGACTATTGCACGGAGAAAGTTCCAAGGTATGCTCAGATGAAGAACATATTGAAGAAGATCACCACTCAACCAGTAATGCCAAGTGTTGTGGTTTCTGAAAATGATCATGTCCTTGACAAAGATCTTCTAGTCACCTTGCAAGAAGCTGAAGAAGGTGAAATTAGAGACTAAGACATGATAGAGTTATCTCAAATTTGTAAATGTTATATGTTTAGAGCTAGGTAAATCAAGATAGGAAAATGTATCATTTGTTCAGTCTAGAGGAACAACTATCTTGTATTTATCTTTATTGTTTGAATCTGGAAATTGTTATATTTAATCTAGAACTTTTTATTATTTGCTTGGCTCTTAAAAGTCTTATCTTTTCTTGTTTTAGTTGAGTTATCCTCAAGAGGTATTTGGTTGTTATTGTCTAACAAACAAATAGGGGGAGATTGAAAGACATATGTATAGGTCTATTTGTAAACACCGAGGATTCTAATCAACTTTAATTAAGATGTAATAAGTAAATAATAAAAATCAAATGTCACAGGAATCTCAGAAGATTATATCTGTCAAAGAATAAAGATTAAAGTCATCTACAGACTTGAAGTGATTCTACATTGAAAGAAGATCAATTTGTTGATCAAACCTCAGTGAAGTATTCAAGCTCAGTGGATTTATTAAAGTGACAGAGATTTCAAGTGGTGACATCAAAAGATACTGGTTACAGAGTTCTTGAATGAGAAGGAAGTGAATCACTGCTTAAAGTCAAACAGATAAAGAACAGACATTGTCGTTAGTCACTCATAAACCAGATCGTGCATTGAGTGTCAACATACTAATATGTTTATTCTTTATCTAAGTTTTAAGTGATTCAGAAATTAATTGAGAAGTCAACTAATTCTATTTATTCTCTTATAAATAATTAATACTATTAAGTAATTTATTTATTAAATTAATTTTGTAAAGAATTAATTTAATACATAATTTATTTAGTTAATTATTTAAATTAGAATAAAAATGAACTAGGAAGACTTAAGTTTAAACTAGGAAGACTCTGTTTTTTAAACTAGAAAGACTCACAAGTGAGTCTTCCCGATTGTCTTCCTAGTGTAATACCTTGTCTTCCCGATTGTCTTCTAAGGCAAAAAGGATTGTTTTTCTGCTTGTCTTCCTAGTGCAAATTGTATTCTGATAAGTGGATTTTATATCTACTTGGAACGCTTCATATCGGCTTAAATTGATGACTTGAACTCAAGTATGTGGTGTGTTTAATGTGTTTTCATTAAGTTTTGCAGAACCAAGAGTTGGAGGTTAATTTGATTAAAATTCGGATTTTCCGGGTAGGTTGCGCAGTCTTCACTGTTTTGGCCATATCTGGAGTTCTACAAGTCCGATTCTGACGATCTTACAGCTCACGCGAAGAGGACAACATTTTCTATAATTCTGAACAGTAACCTGGCGCGCGGGGGCGCGGCCAAACGCGCGGGCGCGGACCAAACGCGCGGGCGCGCGGCCAGGCGCGCGGGCGCGCGGCCAGGCGCGCGGGCGCGCGACCTTGGCAAAATCGGAGCGCGCGGGGGCGCAGCAAACGCGCGGGGGCGCGCCTAGGGCGCGGCCGCCTGGCAGAATAGTTGGAAATTTCGATTTTTAATTGGAAATATGGAAATATCTTGCTGAAAAAGCCTCCTGGAGTTTATATAAACACAACCCTTCACCAATAATCAGAACCTATTCCCAGCAACACATAGAGAGAGAGCCGAGACACGGAGATTCAAGTTTGACGAAGGATTCCTAAGCGCGTGACAAGCAACGGAGTTCTAGATCTACTTTTCTTTTGTATTTTTCTTGGCGATACTCTTGGATGCTTTTGGGATTTGTTTTCTCAACTCTATTACTTTAGTATCCATATTATTCGAATCTTGTTTTTCATCATGCTTTCATCAGAACCCACAATGATGAACGGTTCTATTATGAACTAATCATTGTCGTGGGATTCTAACGGATTTATTTATGGATTTTAGTAGTTAATTGTTTTAAAGATGTGTGTGTGATGGCTAATTGATATCCTAGTTTGGTTGTGCTTATTCTTCTTGGATGCGTAGCTAACATCTAAGATTGTTTGTTAATCTCTATTGAATGCGAAAGTGGATATAGAGGTTTGGAACTTGCCATGCTAGCATAGGTTTATGTATGTTTGTCATGCATGATTCGTAGGTGATTTTAACCATCTTACCTGCCCTATGTAATCTGAATGGATAACTTGCTCGTTAAACCGTTATGTTTTCAAATCTTATAGACATATAGGGTCTAAGCATAATTGGTGTCTGCCCAACTTCTATCTCTTTTGTGGATGTTTGAGTGGTTTGGTATACGTATACTGAAAGGTAGCGTGTACTTATTTCGTGTTATCCGATTAATTATCACAACCGTCACATGCATTGATTAAAGACAAAAGACTCTGAATGAAGTATTTAATGAAGTTAGGATCCCATGTTTTATTCTCATATACATAAATCGATTTTAATCCTCTTAGTTAGTTAATTCTTAGTTTAATAATTTGTTCTCTAGTTAATTTTAGATAATCAAACCCAAATTGTTAATTGTCTTAGCAGTGGATAAAAATCATACATTGTTGCATAGGTACATTAATTGAATTGAACACCTCATTAGATCTCTGTGGGAACGAACTCTACTTATTCTTATATTACTTGTGACCGCGTATACTTGCGTGATATTGTGTGAACATATTCTGTTAAAATGCATTGCACGTGGGATTTAAAGAAAAGCAATTGTTATAAAAGGAAAGGCAGAAGACTTGAAGAAATAGTATTACAACCAAAAAGAAGAAAAGACACAGAACAAAAACATTTCATCATCTCTGTCTTCATTACTTCTAAACTGTCCGAGTAATCAATTTTCTTCAAGTGACTTAATTCTTGATTTGTTCTTATCATTAAATTCATAAGGATCATTTCACTTGTACTGTTTTGACTTTCTAGCGGATCATAATCCCTAGATTTTATATCGAACTACTTTTTAGTATTCGATCCTTTTTATTACAAAAATAGATAAATTCATGTCGAATTTATTTTAGATTTGTTTTATCAAGAACCTTTGTAATCAGTGATCAAATTGTAACACTCGTCAAGTTTAATATAAGTTATATTTAACTTGAATATTGTTTCAGTTTTATTCTGCATTAATTTGTTCTAAATTGTTAATTCTTTAAAGGACAAATTCGATTAAACGGTATAGTTTGTATTCAACCCCCCTTCTACAAACTTATCAGGACCTAACAATACTGCTTGTTGTACTCAGAATCGAACTTTAATCAACAAGGACTTAATGAAGACTCCTTATGAGATCATGAACAACAAGAAACCAACTCTCAAATACTTTCATGTATTTGGTACAAAATGCTTTGTGCTTAAAGATGGAGATGTCAAACATGGCAAGTTTGAGGCCAAGGCATATAAAGCTGTTTTTGTTGGTTACTCTAGAAGATCTTACAAGGTGTACTTGATTGACAGTCACCAAGTGAAAGAAAGTGGTAATGTTACATTTGATGACACTAAGCTCCCTAGTATCCAATAAGAAGATTCATCTGAAGAACTGAAGTTTGATAACTTGTCGGACTCAGAATCAGATGATGAAGCTCCACCTGAGATTGTTGTTGGCAATGATAACAATAATGATGATAATGATCATGGTGGTAGTGGTGGAAACATTGGAAACAATGGAGATACCACCAACATTGGAAAAGAATCATCAAGGCAATCAAGCAACAACTCAGGGGGGGGGGGAAATGAAGGGTCAACTAGTCATTCACAACACCAGAATGAATTTCAAGGCGAATCATCAAGATCTAATCTTCCAAGACAGATTGTGTGGAATAGAGCTCATCCTTTTGAGCTGATCATTGGTGATCCAGGTGCTGGAGTTAGAACTAGAAGTGTTACTCAGAATGAATGTCATTATTCAGGGTTTCTTTCTGAGATGGAACCAAAGAAGACTGAGGAAGCACTGAGTGATCCAGATTGGGTGATTGTTATGCAAGATGAACTCAATCAATTTGAACAACAGCAAGTCTGGAAGCTGGTATCCAGACCAAAGAACAGGAAAATAGTTGGTACAAGATGGGTATACAGAAACAAGCTAGATGAGGATGGCATTGTTACCAGAAATAAAGCAAGACTGGTTGCTCAAGGGTATTCACAAGCTGAAGGCATTGATTATGATGAAATCTATGCACCAGTGGCTGGGCTTGAGGCTATCAGGTGTTCTTAGCATTTACAGCTTACTCCAATTTTAAAGTTTATCAAATGGATGTTAAGAGTGCATTTCTCGATGGTGAGTTGGATGAAGAAGTATATGTGGAACAGCCCCCTGGCTTTGAAATTCAGGAATTGCTGGACTTTGTGTACTTTCTCTTCAAGGCTATCTATGGTCTCAAACAAGCCCCAAGAAAATGGTATGACACTCTCTCTGGTTTTCTTTTAGAAAATGGTTTTGTAAGAGGTATCATACACAAACCTCTTTTTTCTAAGAAACACAAAAATGATATGATATTAGTCCAAGTCTATGTGGATGACATCATATTTGGGTCTACTAATGATGATCTCTGTAAGAGATTTGCTAAGCTAATGCAGAGTAAGTTTGAAATGAGTATGATGGGTGAGCTGAAGTTCTTTCTTGGATTACAAGTAAGTCAAAGGTCAAATGGTATATTTATTTGTCAATCCAAGTATCTCAAAGAACTCCTCAAGAAATATCACATGGAGGATTCAGCATCAGCAAGGACTCCATCTTCAACAGTTGTCAAACTTGGAGCTTGTGATAATTCTATCAAGGTAGATGTTACAAGTACAGAGGTATGATTGGCTCCTTTCTTACTGCAAGTAGACCATATACTATGTATGTTACATGCTTATGTGCAAGGTTCCAAGCGGATCCTAGAGATTTACATCTCGTTGCTGTTAAAGGAATCTTGAGATCTCTTAAGGGTACACCTAATTTAGGTATCTGGTACCCTAAAGATT
The DNA here is from genome assembly GCA_030848705.1 of Heracleum sosnowskyi. Lineage (NCBI taxonomy): Eukaryota > Viridiplantae > Streptophyta > Magnoliopsida > Apiales > Apiaceae > Heracleum > Heracleum sosnowskyi. The sequence continues at coordinate 107,105,900 of CM061245.1, forward strand.
CTGGTTTTAATCTTGTTGGATATACAGATTTTGATTATGCAGGTAGTGGTGTGGATAGAAAGAGTACCTCTGGGAGTTGTCAATTCCTTGGAGGTAGATTGATCTCCTGGTATAGCAAGAAAGAACAAACAGTTTCAAATTCAACAGCAGAAGCTGAATATATTGTTGCTGGAAGCTGTTGTGCTTAGATCTTATGGATAAGGAATCAATTGAAGGACTGGTTTGTATTAGACAAAATTCCAATTTTACAAGTGCCATAACAATCTTCAACAACCTTGTTCAGCATTCGAGAACGAAGCACATTGACATCAGGCATCATTTTATTAGAGAGCATGTCATGAATGGAACTGTGAAATTACATTTTGTACCCACGGAAGAACAAACAACAGATATTTTCACTAAATCTCTTGATGAATCCACATTTACCAGGTTAGTTGGTAAATTGGGTATGTCAAACAGTCTTAGTGATTAACTGTAACTCTGTGATGTTTGTTCTTAGTTAAAATCATTTTCTCTTGCTTATATTAAATGTTAATTATTGTCAATTCTTGTTTGATTTGTAAGCATGTTAATTTAAATATTCTTGAATAATCTATTTTCTTTAAAAATATTTTTCTCATATTTTTAAGTATAGAAAATTATTTTTATTGAAAATTTAATTATTTGGAATCATTTAAGTTAGTTTCAGATTGTATAAATTGTTGTTTGAATTTTTCTGCATGTTTATATTATTTTTTTGCATTTTTCTAATATTCTGCATTTTTCTTATTTTTCTGCATTATTTTCTGTTTAATTATGCATTTTCTGTAAATTTATTGCATTTTCTGAAAATATTATGTTGTTTTATTTATTTTTGCTATTTTCTGTTAGAAACTGTGTATATTAGGTTGTAATTTTTATTTGCATTTTTCTGAACAACTTTGCAATTTTTTAATTAATTCTGTTGATTTTCTTTGTTTTTGCTAACAGGTTTTAGTATTTTTGATTAATGTTGTGTTAGTTTGTACTAGAATGACTATCGGAATGACTATCTTCAATAATCATTCTAGTAGTCATTCCCAGTTAATTAGCTTTTATTTAATTAAGATTAGTTTTTATGTTTTATTTTTCAGTATTAAGTATTTTGTACTGTAATGACTATCGGCATGACTATCCCATAGTAATCCCGGTAGTCATTCCAACAGTATTTTAATAGTTCTCATTTTGTATTTATTTTAATGATAAAAACGGTTTAATTTCTTAGTCATTCTCAGTTTAATACTAGAATGACTATCGGTATGACTACCCGGTAGTCATCCCGGTAGTCATTCCAGCCTTTTCGAAATTTTCCTATAAATACCAACCGTACTTAGCATTTTTTTTTTCATTCATCAAAGTTCTTGTTTTTACAAAATTTCTCATTTCTCTAGTTTGCTTCTTTATTCTCTAAAGTAAAGAAGTGCTATCATTTTTTTTGTGTGATTTATTTTTATTGGATCAACATAATTCGATTTAATTAATTTCTGATATAATTCTTAATTTTTGGATTTTAATCCCTAAATTCGAATTAATCTAAAATTAACTGAATTATTTTGTGTTAAAATGGCCCAGAATTTTGAGATCGTCCCTACTAATTACCATAGCTATTTTGATCCCCTGAAGTGTTCACTTGAACGTTTTAGGCCTTGGATTTCTTTTCTAAATCAACATTCCTGTGTTAATTATGCTATTTGTTCACATGTTGATTTGAAAATTGATCTTTTATATTTACTTTGCTCTACTGCTGTTGTTTCTGAGGATTTTTCTACTATCTCATTCACTATTTAGAACACACAGTACACAATTACTGAGGAAACATTTTGTAATGTCTTGCAGTTTCCTCGGGACAATTTTGACAGAATGCCCACTGATGATGAATTAACTCAATTTTTCATCAATATTCACTATCAAGGTCCCCTGAATTTGACCAAATTGATCAAGGGGAATCTTGTGTGTGAATGGGATTTATTTTTTGATACTCTGACTAAGGTCTTTGGCAATTGCAGCAAAAATAACTTTCAGAATATTCCTTATCTTTTACAAGTTATTGGTTATGCAATTGTTTTCAACAAAAGACTTAATTATGGCCACCTTCTCTGGGATATTGTTGTTAGAAGGGTGTTTAATGCCAGAAAGGAATTTGACAGTGGTAGAAAGATTAAATGTTATTATCCTCGTTTTCTATCACTTGTCATTAATTTTTTGCTTTCTAATGAACATTAAGAACTTTTCAGAAATGGTCGATTTTTCATTTCTCCGACCACTGACAGAAAGTTCTATCAAAGGTTAGAAACATCCTTCAGATTTGGCAATGTTCCAGTTCTCATATCCACATACATGACAAACTTCATCAATCTTCCATCATTTCAACCACCAGTTCCTGAGCAAAAGATTGTTACAACAGCTGAAACTGAAGAAGTCACTCCACCACAGGTAATAACTTCTAACCCTGGTTCTTCTGGCACTGCTGCTGAAACCCAAGAGGTTGATAGGGCTGACCAAGAGTTTGTAGATCCACAAACTCTATCCCCGGTCATAGATCCAAACACAGAGTCAACTCCTTTTACAAATCATCCTGAACCAAATTTCAATGTCAGAAACAGAAGTGATATTGATGAAGATAACATGAGTGATCCCACAGCTCTATCTCCATCTCTAAAGAAAAGAAAAACATATAGGGAGATATCTGTAAGCCCGTTTGTATCCTCCCAACAGGATATGGATTTGGAAATGGCCATTACACAGTCTCTGGAGACATCCTCTCAACAGGGTGAATCTATTGAAATTCGCCATAGGGTCATGGCAACTTGTACTGAGTCAAGCACACTCCCGTTACTCACAATGGGAGAAAAAATACCAATAGATGACACTCAGGACACTTTGCTAGGAGAGCACATAGGATATGATACAATGCCTACCATTGTTACGGTATAAGTGCCTCACAGGCATCCGAGGGAAATTTTGATTCTTTGCCAAATCAAATAGAATCATTTTCTCCCCTCCCAAATGGAACATCTCTGGCTCCCTTAAGGGATTTTCCACTCACAGTTTATACTGGAGAAAGTGAAAGGCAACCTAGTGAATCCAACACTGAAGCAATTCAGTTTCAAAATCAAAAAGACTTCTTGGATTTCACTAGGGAATGGGATTTGCGAACTCCCATTGCACCACCACTGACCTCTCTAGAAGGGGCTAGGGTGATTTTTCCTGCAGGTACATCAACTCAAAACTTGGACAGACAGCTAGTGGTGAGAACTGAGAGTCAAACACAGAGCGATACACAAGCACGTGAGATGAGTGAAACACCACTGAGAGAAATTGAAGTGATTACACACACTAACACATACACTGCTTCATTATTGGCTCAAATAGTTGGTCTTTATAAACAAATTCAAGAAACCCAGGTTGAGAAAGATATTCTAAAAGCACAAGTGCTTGAACGGTCTTCTTCTTCCACCTTTGTAACTAATCAGCTGGGTACTATCAAGGATGAGATTGAAGGGTTGAAGGTTACTCTACTCCTTAAGATGAATGCTATTCAAGAATCCCAGGTGTTAGTGGCTTCAGACATCTCTGAACTTACAATTTCAAATACTGGGATAACAGAGAGTGTCAAGCAGATTGCTTCCATTTCAACTCAAGTGGACTACATTCAACAGACTGTTGATGAAAATCAGTGGTTTAATGATCAAAGGTTTGCAAAGATTGAAGGAGGGATTGAGCATCTGGATGAAGGCATGAAGCATCTCTACTACATGATCAAGAACTCACATCAACCCAATGCTGAACAGAAGAAATTCTTTGAGGGTGATGATGATGATGAGGATCATGATGGCAAGGATGAAGGAGGAGATGGAGGAGAAGGAAGAAGTAAGAAGGAGGATCCTAAAGCTGATAAAGTCAAATCTGTAGAGGATTCCACAACTAAGGGGGAGGAGGAAGGAGAGAAGAAAAGAGAAGATGTACAAGGAGCTTTTAGTTCTGGAACTCAGAAGGACAAGGGAAAGGGAAAACTACTTCAAGATGATTTCTACTTCCAAGATGTACATGATGATGCAGATCTTCAAATTGATGCCGAAGACATCTTTGGTGAGGAGGAGATTGAGAAGGAAGCTGAATTTGATGAATGGGATGATCAAGATGATCTATGTAACCCTGATCCTGCTTTTGAGGAAGAACTGAAGAAGCAACAAGAAGAGATAAGGAGGAAGAAAGATGAGAATGCTAAGGTCTCTCAGATTATATCTGAAAAGCTACAAATTCAAAAAGCTGAGCATGAAGAAAAACAACGTCTTCATAGCTTGGAAGTCAAAGACCGGAAGCTGGACATAAGATTGAAGAAATGTGAGAAATGGGCAAGAGCTAAAGAAATGTTTGCACTCCCTCAGAAAGGATCAAACAATGATAGGGAGTTCATCAGCCTTCTTCAAAGATTAATGAAGGTCAATCCAGATAATTCAGTGTACATGAAGGCCTTACAAGAAGAAATTTTAAGAATTACCATTGGATTTGACAGAGTGAGAAATGAAATGATCATTTATGTATCTTGTCAAAGCATATGAACTATCAATGTTTCTCTGGATTGCTTTGCAAGTAGATCACTGTCAGAGCTGTGGATTCTCATGAGCAGGGTGAAAGGAGATTCTTATTTGAATGTACTGCTGCATGAACAACTCAAGGAGTTTGCTATAAGGGTCAATCCTCATGTGGTTAGTGTTCCATTTGAAGTTAAATTTTACAAAGGAAGAGCACTTCAAACCTGTGGAATGGATCCTGTTTCTTTAAAAGTCTACCCTGCAATGCATCTGATCAAGCTGGAGAACATGCTAAGGACTATTGGATTTGCTTCAGAAGAAAAGACTGAAGTTGATGACATCATTCAAGATTATTGTATTGCCAACATAAAAAGGTATCATTAGTTGAATAATAGATTGAAGAAAGTCACAACTTTACCAGTCAGACCAACAAATCTCACAACTGAAAGTGATCGTGTCCTAGACAAAGACTTGCTAGATGCTATGGAGGAAGGTGAAATGAGTGATCAAGAATTGTGATCATCAGCTCTGTTTTATAAATGTTATATGTATAGAGCTTAGGTAAATCAAGATAGGATCAATGTATACACATGTTCAGTCTAGAGGAACATCTATCTTGTATTTATCTTTAATGTTTGAATCTGGAATAATGTTTAATGAAATCCAGAACTTTGTTTTATTATTTACTTAGATTTTAAAGTCTTATTTTTACTTGTTTATTTAGTTGAGTTATCCTCTATGTATTTGCTTGTTATTCTCTAATAAACAAATAGGGGAAGATTGAAAGGCATATGTATAGGCCTATTTGTTAACATCGAGGATACAACTCAACTTAAACAAGTTTGTAACAGGTAAGTAATAATTCAATTGTCACAGTCTCACAGGAATCTCAGAAGATCATATCAGTCAAAAGAATAAAGATTAAAGTCATCCTTCAGACTTGAAAAAATACTACATTGAAAGAAGTTCAATTATTTGATCAAGCCTCAGTGAAGTATTCAAGGAAGTGGATTTATTAAAGTGACAGAGATTTCAGATGTGTGACAACAAATGTACAGGTTACAAAGGTTGAACAAAAGTTAAAAGCAGTTAATGGACCACAACTTAAAGTCAAGATGAAGAACAAACATTGGAGTTAGTCACTTATGAACCAGACAGTACATCAAGTGTCAACTTCAGACAGTGAATATTCTTCATCAAGTTCAAGCGGTTCAAGGATTGGTTATGCTATCTTATAGAATTTAAATTCTCTTTTAAATTGGTTATTAATTTATTGATTAAATTAATTCAAGATGAAGAACAGATATTGGAGTTAGTCACTTATGAACCAGTATTGATTAAATTAATTCTTCAAAATTAATTTAACAAATAAATAAATTAATTATTAGAAAATTAGAATTAATTTATGAAATAAATTAATTATTAGAATTAATTTATGAAATAAATTAATTATTAGAATTAATTTAAAATAGAATAAGAATTAAATTAGAATTACTAAAATAAAATGAACTAGAATGACTATCAAGGATAGTCATCCCAATAGTCATTCCAAGTCATTTTACATTAAAAATGAACTGGAATGACTATCAAGTGATAGTCATCCTAGTTCATTTCAAGTTATTCTAAATTAATTCTCTTTAATTATGATAGTCATTCTAGTATTAAAACATAGTCATTCCAGGCATTTTAATAGTCATTCTAGACTATTTTGATAATCATTCCAAAAGAAATGCACGTGCAGTTGTCAAGTTGTTTACTCAAGTTGATTAGCTTTATAAAGAAAAAGATCACGACAGATTATACTTACTTAACATTTCATCAAAAGAAAGCTACTGCCAAGAACCTTCAAGAACTCTGCCGTGGACATTTTTATCAGTGAATTATTTCTAGAAATCAAGTGTTAAATCAAAACCACTAGAAATCATTTACTTGTACTGCTTTGACTATCTAGCGGATGTTTATCCCTAGAACGTATCTCAAACTATCGTTTATTGTTATATCTTTTTATTACAAAAATATATAAATTCATGTCGAATTTATTCTAGATTTGTTTTAATTAGTTTGAGATTCAATCTTGTAATCAATACCAAATTTGTAACACCTTTCAAGTTTAATATAAGTTATATTAACTTGAATTTTGTTTCATTTAATTCCGTCATATAATTTGTTCTTGAATTGTTTAATCCTAAAACGAACAAATTCGATAAAATGGTATAGTTTGTATTCAACCCCCCCTTCTACAAACTTATCGGGACCTAACAATAATATATAACACAATATATTGATTGTAAGTGTTACCCTATCACTAAGAACCACAATATTACTTTGATTCTAAAGGCAAAATCAATCAGTCTGCTAATATAGCTTATGTGGGCGAATTCAGACTATGTAACACAAACTCTATACTTTTTTGGTTATAGTTTGATGTTATTATCCAATACAGATATTTTTTTGTTCATTTAACCTTTAGATCAAATATCACTGACAGGTCTAAATATTCCTCTTATACTTTCGCAAGATGCCCAGGCCCCTATTATCACTAATAACGTAAATCGGGAGTCCGCAAATCACAAAATTGTCCTAAAAAATATCTATCTTAATGTTATCTTATCTATAAAACAACCCGAAATCAAATAAAAGAAATCAAAACGATGTTATCACTAATAACGTAAATCGAGAGTCCGTAAATCAATAATACAGTCGACAAAGAAAAATTGTTAGAATAACAATATAAGATCCTGGAAAGTGCCTTCTTCTAACACCTTAAGGTTTTAGAGCGACTGGTTACTCAACATGGTATCAGAGCTCAAGCAGGCGGGAGGTCCAAGGTTCGACTCACTGCCACCCCCAATATTCTCATAATTTATTATGGACACGAAAGACAAAAAAAAACAAAATTATTGGATTACCTTCAAATCGGGCGGAAGGTCCAAGGTTCGACTCACTGCCACCCCCAATATTCTCATAATTTATAATGGACACGAAAGACAAAAAAACAAAATTATTGGATTACCTTCAAATCTTGTAAGTCAAGTTGAGATCTCACGTACCTTCTAACTGATATCAAAAGAAAACACAAATATGTTGTTGTATCAAAGAATAAAAAAATCATTGTGAAATGCTAAGAATAAAACACAAATTATAGTTCAAATTTTAACCATATAATAATAGTAATGTTGCCTGTAAATATAAGTATAACGACTATTTTGTAATACTGCATTTGTATACATAAAAATGAAAACACAAATATTGTATAAACCTAATAATATAAGTATATGTTGGACATGGACTACCAGAGGAATCTCCGGTCGATTGAGCATATCTACGATAAAAATTAATAAATTAATTAGTGATTTGAAATTCAAATTTGCCCTATTAGTTGTGATAACATCATCAAAATTTGATTTAATCATTAAATACTATTTGGACCGAACTTTTATCAGAACATCACTTAAACGGAAAGATCCTTTTCCGATTTAGAACACCGTATCGAGGTCTACACATTTAGAATAAATGCTACTCTATATAATATATATATATAATCCAAATTAAATTTCATTCATATGTATAAATAATATAAATCAATACTATAAATCAGCAAACTATATAGAAGATGAAATGAGTCAAAATAGTGAGCATTGCCTCTAATTTATTTTTGATTGATATAAAACATGTACATCATCCATCCTCAATAAAGTATTCAAGACCTCGAGACTTAGAATCTCTTGCAACGTCCCTGCATATGATAGAACCTTATTGTAACCCGTGTCAAGAAGCACCAAGTACTACAATTACACCAACAAACACTTGTACACTTATTGCTAATTTCAGTTTGTGAGCTACAGCTAACGGAAACAATACAAAAAATGTATTGACACAAAGGTAATGCAATGCTTACGTATCACTGAAATGAATGCATCACCGATATGAAAGTTGTAACACTGTTCTTACCTTTTAAGCCACTGGATTGCTAGCATTAGCCTTAATTTTCTCCTTTCATTCCTGAACACCAACCAAATTCAAAACTTAAATTCGAACTAACTAACAATCAAAAGTTTAAAGAAAGAGAAAATATCAAAGGTTTAAAGAAAGAGAAAATTAAAAACTATACAACATATGTAAAATTGATACATCAAAATAGAGAAGTGAAATTTGTTCTTTTATGTGTGTGAGCCACCAAGATAGAGAGTAAATATAGTGTACAATCTGAATACAGTAGTTGCTTTTGAGAAATTATTTCGGGGGACAAATCCACTCATTTTTTGTTGATTTTTGCATATGTTATAGTGTAACATGATAAAATAATATAAATTACATTACATTACATATATAGAGTGAAACGTTCCATGTTTAAGTGATACATCACAAGATATTCAAGAATGAGGGAGAGAGAAAGATAGAAGAGAATAACTGTTTTTCATTTCTTGTTACAAAGAGGATGACACCCAAGTCTATTTATACAATTCTGCTATGTGTAACTAACTTTGACTATTGTAACAAACTTTGACTGTCTAAGCTGGAATCTTATTTACATATGCCAATAACAACTTATTCTGAATAGGAAAGTGACTTTGTAACACTGCATTTGCTGATCCATCCATGCTAGTGTTAAAGGCTCATATATCTTCAGACCCCCAGAAACAGATACACTAGTATGCCCCCCACAAATTGGAGACGGAGAAGTAGGCAAAAGTCCCAATTTGGAAGCACAATTCCAATGCAGTACCTTACTGAGACCCTTAGTAAAAATATCCGCTGCATTCTGAAGAGTTGGTATTTGAAGTACATTAACTAAGCCACATCGAATCTTTTCACGAATAAAATGACAATCCAATTCTATATGCTTCGTACGAGCATGATAAACAGGATTGGAAGTTAAGTCCACTGCTGCCTTGTTATCATAGAACAAAGGAACAGGACAATGAAATGTAACACCAAGATCAGTTAACAAATTAAGAAACCAAATGATTTCGCAAGAAGCATCAGCAAGAGCACAGTACTCTGCTTCAGCAGAACTCTTGGAGGTAACAGGTTGCTTTTTGGAACGCCAGGAAATAGCAACAGAACCAAGTAAAAGAGAATAAGCTCCAACCGATTTACGATCATTCGCATCACCTGCCCAGTCACTGTCACTGTACATTTGAAGGGACAAAGAATTTTGAGCTGGGAAAAACAAACCATGAGCAGCTGTCCATTTGAGATAACGTAAAACCCGAACTAAAGCAACCATATGCTTCACTCGTGGAGCATGCAAATATTGGCTTAACATTTGCACAGAAAATGAAATGTCCGGACGACTTGAATTCAAATACAGCAATTTACCAACCCAAGCCCGATAAAGAGAAGGATTTTCAATCAAAGGTCCAGATTTGATGTTATCAAAAAGCTTTAAGTGTGGATCAATAGGTACAACCAATGGTCTGCAATCAACCATACTTGCAGAGGCAAGTAAACCATGTATAAACTTTTGTTGAGTTACCAGAATACCAGCATCAGTTCTAGAAATCTCAAGCCCCAAATAGTAATGAATCTTACCTAAATCCTTGATGCTAAATTTAACATCCAAGAGATGCTTTAAAGCATTAATATCAGGTTGATTATTACCGGAGAGCATAATATCATCAACATAAACAACAACGACGATAAAAACATCACCTTGATGATAAGTGAATAAGGAATGATCCGTAAGAGATTGTTTATAACCAGCATCTATCAAACATGATTTGAGTTTATCAAACCAACATCTAGATGCTTGTTTCAACCTATATATTGATTTGATTAATTTGCAAACCAAATTAGGAATAGTAGAATTTTTGATGTAACCAAGGGGTAAATTCATATAGACCTCTTCTTGTAAGTCTCCATGGAGAAAAGCGTTGTTCACGTCAATTTGTTCAATAAACCAACCCTTGGCATCAGCTACTGCTAACAATGTTCGAATGGTTACCATCTTTGCAACTGGTGCAAAGGTATCATGGTAATCTATCCCCTCAGATTGAGTATATCCCTTAGCAACGAGTCTTGCCTTATAACGTTCAACCTCTCCATTAGAACGATACTTAACCTTATACACCCATTTGGAACCGATTGTTTTCTTTCTAGGAGGAAATGGAACAAGCACCCATGTATTATTTTGCTCAAGAGCTGTAAGTTCTCTTTGCATAGCTTCAACCCACTGAGGTTGTGACACTGCCTGATAAAAATGTTGAGGTTCTAATATGCCATGAACAGGAGTAAGGGGTTTAGGAATATGAGGTTTATTAATAGCAGCATCATGAACCAAGCACAAACCATGAACAGTTGAGGATAAAGGTTTCTTAGAACCTGAAACGTGATAATCTTCCCACCATTTTGGTCTTGTAACAGATCTATGAGAACATCTTTGTACTGTAGGAACAATAGACTGTGAAGGAACCAATGATGTATTACCAGGTAGAACAATGCTTTGATCTGTATTGATAGTAGGTTGAGTGGACTCAATAGGTAACACAGGAGAATCCATACCAGTTGACACAGTAGATGACACGGTAGGTGATATATTGGGTGACATAGGAAAAGAAACCTCAGGTGATGAGGATGGATGTTGCACACTAGGATTAGAATCAACAGGATGTACAGTAATATTATCAATTAAAGGATTAATAAAAGGACTTGTATGATTGCCAGATAACCATTCCAGAAAAGAAGAAGAAGGCAATGCAGAATTAGAAATATTATCATGATATGGAAAGGCATTTTCATGAAAAACAACATGCCGACTAGTGAAAATAGAATGGTTGGACAAATTTAACAACTTATAACCCTTTTGATCTTCTGGATAGCCAAGAAAAACAGATCTAATGGCTCGAGAAGCAAACTTATCATGCCCATGTACAGATGCAAAACAAAGACACCCAAAAGCCTTTAATTGTGAATAATCTGGGATTCGGTTATGTAAGAGGTCAAAAGGTGTTTTAAAACCCAAAACAGGAGAAGACAACCTATTAATAAGGTAAGTAGCTGTAAGAATACATTCCCCCCAATATTTGATAGGTAAACCAGATTGAAATCTTAAGGCTCGAGCCATGTCAAGCAAATGCCTATGTTTACGTTCTACTCTCGAATTTTGTTGAGGTGTGTATGGACACAAAAACTGATGAAGAATACCATGAGAAGCTAGAAGAGATTGGAGAGAAGAATTGACAAATTCTCAACCATTATCAGTTCTAATGGACTTGACAGAAACATTAAAATGATTTAAGGTATAAAGAAGAAATGATTTGAAAATAGAAAACACATGTTGTTTATTAGGCATGAGAAAAACCCAAGTAGCCCTAGTATGATCATCAACTAAAGTAAGAAAGTATTTAGCACCAGAAATGCTAGAAGTATGATAAGGCCCCCATACATCTATATGAATAAGATCAAAAACCAAAGCAGCATGAGAACTACTATGCTTAAGAAAAGGAAGTTTACACTGTTTTGCCATAGGGCACACTGGACAAGAAACAGAATTAGACAAAGAAACATGAGATATAAAATCTATATGTCTAAGTACATTGTTTGAAGGATGCCCTAGTCTAAGATGCCAGAGTTTTGCATCAGAAGGAACATAAGGCAGTAAAGTATGTACAGAAGCAAGCATAGGACTGTGAACAAATATTGTAGAAGACTGCTTGGAAGACTGAACTGGAATGAGATAATAGAGACCATCAAGATGATTACCAATATCTAGAACTCTCTGTGGAGTCTGGCCCTGAAAAACACATTGATGAGAAAAGAAGGTGACCGAACAATTATTAAATTGTGTCAACTTAGAGATAGACAAAAGGTTACAACTGAAATCAAGAACAAACAACACATCAGTTAAAACCAAATCATCAGTCAATTGGACATTACCAGCATGATGAATAGAAATGATATGTTTGTTGGGTAAAGCAACTTTAAAAGGAATGGATAAAGAATGAAGATGTGTAAAGAAACTTTTATTACAACACATGTGGTGTGTTGCACATGTGTCAATAATCCAAGTAGTAGAATGTGATATGACAGAGCCAAAAGAATGAAAACAGGCTGTCATACCTGCCATAGAGTTGACCTGATCTTCAGGAGAAGATAAAATCCCTTTGCCATTTTTGTTCATCATCAAAATCATAAGTTGATTCATATGAGATACCTGAGACTGTAACTGCTCCAAAGACAAATTAGCATTGACAGAAGGAGCCTGAGTAGAAGTAGAGAAGATACCCTGATTGCCTTGAAAAGAACCAACATTATTGGAAGCAGCATTAGTAATACTATTGGTGGAATTGGCAGACTGTGACAAAGACTGAGGAAGAGGCCTGAAACCAGGAGGTTGAATTGTTTGTTTCCCTTTCCCCTTTTTCTTATCCGGGTAACCAACCAGCTTAAAACAGAATTCTGTATGTCCTTCTTTATTGCAATAAGAACATTTAAGAAGTGGCTTAGAACCCTGAACAAGTGTGGTTTTATGCCCAGAGGAACCACCAGTAGATTGAGCACCGGAAGACTTGACATGGTTATTTACATTGCCAAGAAAAGAAACTGACAAATGACTGCCCTGTTTTTGTTTTTCATCTTGCTTAATAAGAGAAAACGCCTGAGAAATCGCAGGAAGTGGAGTCATCATCAAGATTTGACCTCGTGCAACAGAAAAGCTATCATTTAAGCCCATAAGAAACTGCAATAGCTTCTTTCTTTGCTCTCGTTCTTCATGAAGCTTAGAAGAACCACAAGTACAACCACATTTACAAGCTAGAACTGACTCCAAAGCTGAATATTCATCCCAAAGATTCTTCAACTTATGATAGTAAAGCTCAACAGATTTATCACCCTGTTCTAAGGCATGTATCTCCTTCAATATTTGATAAACTCTATGACCATTAACACTTGAAAACTGATCATGCAGCTCAGTCCACATATCATGTGCAGAAGTGACAAAGTCCATACCATTACTTATCTTATCTGATACAGTATTCATAATCCAACTTATAACCATATCGTTAACTCTATCTCATTGAGCTCGTAAAGAAGATTTTTCATCAGGACGAACACACGTACCATCAACTATACCAAGCTTGTTTTTCGCAGACAAGGCAATAGAAATTGAACGTTTCCACGGTCCAAAATTCTCAGTTCCAGTTAGTTTCTTAGAAATAAGAATGAGTCCTGGATGATCTATATTTTGGAGAAACAACGGAAGCAGATTCGACTCAACCAAAATCTCACCAGAAATATCAACATTTTCTGAATTATTCGCTTCATTTGTGGGTACATCTCCCATCACAGCATTAGCATATGAATGACGACGCATTTTCCCCAAATTTTACCAAAAATTGACAATTCTGACCTAATTTCAGTAATCAATTCTCCTATCCTCTCAATTATCAATGAGAAAAAAAAATACTAATTGAACAACTAGAAATCACCAATTTCATCACGATCAATCAATCAATCCATCGAACAATGAAATCTCAAAAATCATGTGTTATCACATAAACGACAAGAACAATTTGCCATTGTAATTGCAATCATGTACCAAATAGAGTGAAATAAACGCGGAATTAGTAGAAGAAACATGTAATTCATACAGTAGAAGTCTGAAAGTATCGAAAACCAAGCATCAAACGAAGATTCCAAGCTTGATTCGTCTCTTTCAGGTAGCTTTGATACCATATAGAGTGAAACGTTCCATGTTTAAGTGATACATCACAAGATATTCAAGAATGAGGGAGAGAGAAAGATAGAAGAGAATAACTGTTTTTCATTTCTTGTTACAAAGAGGATGACACCCAAGTCTATTTATACAATTCTGCTATGTGTAACTAACTTTGACTATTGTAACAAACTTTGACTGTCTAAGCTGGAATCTTATTTACATATGCCAATAACAACTTATTCTGAATAGGAAAGTGACTTTGTAACACTGCATTTGTTGATCCATCCATGCTAGTGTTAAAGGCTCGTATATCTTCAACATATTATCAGGAAGTAAAAATATAATTACATTACATTATATTTTTTTACCTTTATACTCTCACTTAGGATAACATATAATATGATATCCTCATAATTAAAATAATATAAATTACATTACAATACATTTTTGCATGGTGTATTCCCCCTTCACCATTTGTCTACGGTTATCCTGCGACCTTCTAAGTATGTGATCTTGAGTTTGTGTTTATGATAAGGAAGTGGATCTTAAAATTAAGATGTATCAACCGGTAGTTGGTTTATGATTTATATATAAAAAATTACTTGTTTTATTAACTTAACAAAAAATTCGTATATAATATGAGATAACTCGAATAATTGAAAGGGATTTGATTCTCATTCCTCTGAAAAAATCTGAGAAGAGATGTTAATTTGTAAAACGTAGAGGTCTAGAAAGTAAATATTAAAAAAAAAATTATATAAAAACTCCTTTTTTTTAATTGCAAAAAAAGAATTTTTGAATACAGAACACAGTTATCGGTTATTACGTCATGTTTGAAAGCTTAAGAAGATAATCACCGGCAGAAGACACCCCAAATTGAAAATTTGAAGTCCTTTCTTGAGCCAAGCTGAACCAAAATTGTTTACTCTCTAAAGATTCGTCTGTGGTGGACTACATATTATTAACTATCCGGCGCCGCCGTATCAATGGGTGCATCGGAATCAAGCTTACTTCAGGTAAATCCTCACCTTCAACTTTGTTTTACAAATTAAATTAAGAAAGGCCTTTACATTTCTCTCAATAATTTGGCTCTTAATTTTTCCCTAATAATTTTTTTACTTGTATCAATGCGCATTGAAAGAGGTCTGGCGATGAGATTACTACGGTTTCTGAGAGATCAGAAAACATTGATCCTGTTTTAGAGAGACTACGTTCCCTCCAAATTGTGAGTTTATAATTTATATCCCACCAATTTTGGTACTGAGTTTGTTGAGTGTTGATTTTTTTTAATATTTATGGTTGTGTCTTTTGCAGGCGAATCCGATTTTGGAATCTCTTCCAGCGGAGAGAAGTTTGACTGACATTTTGGTTAGGAAACCCTTGTTGTCTTCAAATTCAAGTAATGTGTCTACTCTTTTTGTACTATATAAATTTGTTGGTTGTGTTTGCGTGACAATGATCCTGGGTAAAATTTTAATCTTTGATGGCGTTTATTAGTTAAATGAGACGGTTTTGATAGTGGAAATTTGGATTATTAGTTAAGTCGATGATCTCTGGTTTGCACCATGATTTAAGTGGCATCTTGATATATATTCATGTTCTATGATAGCACGTTCTTATCTTTTCTTGGCTAAATTCTTTTCGTGACAATGATGTCCAAGGGGAGAGGGGGGAGGGGGGGAGGGGGGGGGGGTAAAAGCAGTTGTGTACACTTGTAGTCTTACATTATACAGTAATTAGTTTATTCATTTTACTGCTGTACTAGCGAGTATTGGTTTATTTTAGATTGTCCGACCACTACTTGGGATCCATATTGATTGACACCTGGGTCATTACTTGTTGTTCTGTCCTGTATTGGTATAAATGAATCGGTGTCTTTGCCACTTGCTCTACATTACGTCGTCACTACTCCGGAGAGATCGAGGAGCTTGCCTTTTAAAGCGCGGTCCAGTTTTGGTTTCTTCTACTTCATATTTTAGTTTAAGGTCCAACTTGAAGTTATCCTAAATGACCTGTTCTGAGGTAGGTAGTCGCCCATTCTCTACCATGAATGAGCAGCTAAGCACCTTTAATAAGATATACTATCCTAATTTAGAAACGATGATTACTTGTAAAAATTGAAGGAGACAGGAGAAGCTATCCATTGCTGAGTTATACATACTCACGAAAAGTAGAACTTCCTTTTATTAAAAAAGAAGAATGGAAGTCACAATGTGAAGGTGGAAAGCTGCAATGTGTGACACAAAACAGAGACAGAGGCCTTTTTTGAAGCACCTGAAATTTGACAACTATTTTTCTTAATTTTCTATTCAGGGATTCTAATTTTCCTTAAATGTGAGTAGTCACTCATCTCTGGGTTTCCCTTTTTTTACTAGACCTTTAATATTTACATAGCCATTTGTTTATCTACGTTTTTCTTGATTAATATACCAGCCAAATTCTTTAAAGGCTTAGTTTATTAAGTTTTATTACCCGCAGATACTTATAAATATCTATGTTATAATCTAGAGGATTTAGTTACATTTCTGATTCCAAATCGGTTTATCTACTAAGGATTTCATCACATTATTTAAATTTCATTATTTGGTGTACACTAGGTTTTGCTTGATAAGCTTGGAGTTTATGGCTAATACAGCATTATGTGCTGGAGTTCCACCGCTATAAATATATTAGAGAATAGACATAAAGTAACAGATTGTATATTTTCTTTTAATGGCATAGGTTTTGAAGAAGCTAACTGAATTGAACATAATATGCATTTCCTAAAGCATGGAACAATTTCATGTTCACCAATGGATTTGTCAGCCAGGTGCAATAGAGTGGAGCAGGGAACTAAAAAATTAGTTAGTGTTTATTTGATGTTATTATTTAGAGATAAAGTTGATTGTAATTTTATTTGAATTTAATTATATTAGATAAATAATTTATTAGGATTATTCTAGATTATCGTAGTGGAACAAAGAAAATTGTTTCCTTTAAATAAGGATTTTACTTCACGGTTGAGTTTTGGGGAAGGAGATGTATATCATCTTTAGAAGACATTTGATTGATAATTTAATTTTGATTTGTTTCTCTATTGTTATGAGTTGCGAATGAACAAATTCCTCTCCTCCGCGGTTGAGAAATCGTAGGGGTAGCGACATCTTCTGTGGTTGGATCACCTTAGGACTAGTGGATTTTCTGTGGTTCAAATATCAAAGCCATTCTTTCTATCATTTTTCTTGTTTATATTCCTGTTCCATGTCACTTTTAATATGTACAGAGAATAAATGCTAAATATTTAAAGGACTTCCTGAATCATTTATAACTAAATTGGGAGGCTTTCAGACTTGGTTTGTAAAACAACCTTGTAAAGTTCCATTCTTGCAATTAGCATTATCAGATTATTTATCCTATGTTTTATAGTTTCAAGCACATATATTTTGTATGGCTTTTTAACTTATTTCCTCACTATTACTGTTGTTGTATTCTTACAAATATTTGGTGCTCACTCCAATACGAGAATGACTTTTGCCAGTTTTCTAGGAACCCAATTAAAAGTGAAAGGTTAGCTCTCCCCATAGGTGTTGAAGTTTTCTTTTATTGCGACTGGCTCGTTATGTACCTTATAGCACATATTAATCTGTTTTCTAGTTAGTATTTGTATATCAGTTTTTATTCTTGCTATGTTGTCTTAATAAACTAAAAGAGTGCATATTGCTTTATAACCCACAGATATTCTGCTGTTACTGATTTTTACGGCCTTGCGGTGAAGTAGGTACAGTTGATCCTCAGGTGCTACTGGAGCTCTTTTCAATGTACCGAGATTGGCAGGAGAAGAAGACTCAAAATATCAGTAAAAGACAGGTCTGCTTTAATGATGCTTAAGAGCACATGCACCTTAAAAGAATAGGCCATGCATTTATATTTCTTTACTATGGTCAGGACATAGAATAGATCTGAGCATTAGATCTAATAAATATTGATATGAATCTGTTCCTTTTCCTGGCATTTGAAAGATACATGGTCTTAATTAGGATTTTAGTGGTGGATCCAAAGTTCCAAACGCCCTGACAAGATGTATACAGGTAGGGACATTTTAGAAAGGCCATATTGAGTTATTGACAATAAATGAATAAACCCCAAAAGCATGGACATATAAGGCTTACTGTTTCATCAGAAGGTTCAATGTTGGTTCAGCTGCTTTCCGAATTTCTCAGTCTTTTTTACCGTGTCAACAATTTCGTGGTCAACTACTGTTCTACCTTCTAACGTGGCCAAGACTGGGTAATGATATTGGGGGTTCTAATCTGGTAATCCAACAGTAGCCAGTAGCTGCACTAGAATTTGTTAAAGCTCACACTCAACATTTAAATAAATAATAATAATAATGTGAAGTTCATATATCTTGTATTGACCGTTATAGATGATTTTTCCTTGGAGCTTTTGGGGTATGGTTTGGTTGATTCTGTATATAAAAAATTATCGTAAGTGAAATATCTTGTTTTCTTTTATTAAGAGTTTGTAGATTTGAATTGCTGATTTGCTCTTATAATAAAGGAGCTATGTATTTCACATCTTGTGAGCATTCTTAGTTTTATGTCCATGATTAGTAGCTGACAACATAATTCCATTTGCTATATAAATGTCTCTTTTTCAGAGAGTTGTTTCTGGGTGGTTTAAATGTCTCCACTGTTGTTACAGGAAGAAATAGAAAATAAGATAGATGTCGCAGATGCTTTGGCAGTTAAACTTCTCCAACGTTTTAATTACTCCGTCTCTGCTATGAAAACTTCTTCAAATCACCTATTTGAAGGTCAGATGATCAACCCTAAACCCTAAAACCATTTTATCTAGCGTTGTTTGTGTAAAATAGATCAAATCGTGTTGAAATATTTGCATTTTATCTAGCGTTTGCTCGCAGAATATTTGTTACCCTTGAGATTATTTGTTCTCCTACAAAACCCTTGGTAGAATTGTGGTGACTGGCAAGTAATGTGCAGATATATATTCTTTTTTTGCACGCAGTTCACTCATTGCAGGTGGATCTTGGTGAACTGAAAGGAAGGTTGACAGAGGTTATCAGCAACTGTGATGCTTTGTGCAAAAGAATTGCTGCAGATGGACCAGAATCACTGAAGTCAACTGTCAAGCCATTTGTGTTGGCCTCTTCGGACCCATCAACATCTTCAGCAGAAATGGTTAGAACAGAACCTCAACTAGGGCAGAAGCCAACTTAGATGTTGTAAATCTTGTTTTTTCTTTTTTCCTGTACATTTTTGTAAACACATTTTGAAGTTACACAGCTGATCAGCATTTCTTGAGCTGCTTGATTGCTTTTAAGAGATATACATATGTTTCCCTGCTAATTTATAACTAGTCATGGTTGGTTATAAATCTAATTTCTTTGGATAGAACGTGCCTCTTGCACTTTATTGCAAGAACAATTAAGTGAGAGTCGTAGCCACATTCACCATAGTAGGTGGCCTATGGATGGTCCAGTAGGAAAGGGTAGCTCCCCCACCCCTTGCTAGGTGGCCTTATGGTCTATGAATGGTCCAGTTGGAAGGGAGAACAGAGAACTTTAGATGTGCAATTGAGTAAGGGTAAAGCTGCCGACGGATTTTCACTTCAGCAAGGTCCATTTGATTAGATACAGTAAATACGAAGGAGAAAAGAATTCTTTTTAAATATTATCACGAAAATGTTTAGAATTTTAATGCATTCCCTTTATTTTTACAAATACTACTCATTCATGATCTTTTCTTTACTCATATATTGTACGTTCTCAATTTTTTCACAAGCCTTGTCATCGTTTCTTCTTTTACTCATATATAGTCCGCAACGTTGTTCTTTCTTTTGTGCCTTCAAATTTTATTCTATTCATTCTCAATCAAATCGAAATGCAACAGATAGCTCTATAAGACTGCATTTTTGTTATAAATTTAAGCACATTCGACGGATTGTAATACAACAAACAAACATTGATGAACTTTCTCAACTTAAATAGATCACTTCATTTGAAGATATAATAACACAAAACAACCTGTAGATCAAGACGAGAAACAACAGAGTGAAAGAAACAATAAATATGATACCTAAGACCTCAACAATCCATACTAGGACAGATCAAATATTAGAAACTATGAATCAAATTATAGAAACCAAAATGTCGGCAGCAGTAGTAAAACGAGTAATCACCATAAATCAAGGCTGTTGCTGAGCATCCATATAACCAGCATCAACAAGAACCTTCTCCCTTTTCGCCAATTCCACATCTTCATCCACCATCATCTTAACCAATTCCTGAAACCCAACTTTGGGTTTCCACTCCAAAACCTTCCTCGCCTTACTGGAATCCCCTTTCAAATTATCCACCTCCGTCGGCCTAAAATACCTCTTATCAATCACAACATGATCCTTCCATTTCAACCCTACATACCCAAACGCCACTTCCAAAAACTCCTCCACCGTATGACTCTCCTCCGTCGCCACAACATAATCATCCGGCTTCTCCTGCTGCAACATCATCCACATTGCCTCCACATAATCCCCCGCAAACCCCCAATCTCTCGACGCCTGCAAATTCCCCAAAAACAACTTACTCTGTAACCCTACCTTAATTCTCCCCACCGCTCTCGTAATCTTCCTAGTAACAAAATTCTCTCCTCTCCTCGGACTCTCGTGATTAAACAATATCCCATTACACGCAAATATCCCATACGCTTCCCTATAATTCACAGTATACCAATGAGCAGCCACTTTCGAAACAGCATACGGAGACCGCGGATGAAACGGCGTCGTTTCATCCTGAGGAGGTGGAGTAGATCCAAACATCTCAGAAGATCCAGCTTGATAATACTTAACGTGGGACCTACCAGTAGCACTAATATGAGATCTAACCGCTTCTAACAACCTCAAAGCACCAGTGGCCACCACGTCAGCAGTGTAATCAGGAATCTCAAAAGATACCGCCACGTGTGATTGGGCAGCCAGATTATAAACCTCGTCAGGCGAAATAATATCAAGCCATCTTCGCAGAGACGATGCGTCAGTGAGATCTGCGTAATGGAGTTTCATTTGGGCCTTAGGAGCATTATGTGGGTCAATATAGATGTGATTAATACGCTGGGTATTGAAATTAGATGAGCGTCGGATCAGGCCGTGGACTTGGTAGCCTTTGTTGAGGAGAAACTCGGTTAGGTAAGATCCATCTTGGCCGGTGATGCCGGTGATTAATGCTACTTTCGGGTTGGATTCGGGTCCGGTGCCGTTGGTGGATTCGGATCTGGTGGTTTCTGCTGCCATTGTGGTTAAAGGAAAGTGAGGTGTATGTAGGGAGAGAGATGTGTGTATTTTGTGTGTATAGATGACGGTGGTTATGGAGGGGGGGATGGTTGAGTATTTATGCTGAGAGGGATGATTTTAATTTCGGTGAAACGCGGTTTTATGGATCACATCTCAGGATCTGCCAATTTTTTTTATGGATTAAATATTCATTTAATATTTATTTAATTATAATAAATATTAAATGAATATTTTTAAATATGTACTTAAAAAGTAAAAGTGATTTTTTGTTGATTTCTACCCATTTTTCTTAAATGTTACCGTAATTAAATTAAAAGTTGTGAATTCTAATATTTCAGATAATATGTTTGGATTTGAAGAATTTTTTTACTATTTATTCTAATTAAATCAAATAACATAATTATAGAAGTAAAAGTAAATATATTATCTGAAAAATATTGTAATTCAGAAATATTCACTTGGTCGTGGTAACATTAAAGAAAAATGTATAGAACATAACAAAAAATTATTTTACTTCCCGAGTTCATATTTAAATGTATTCGTCTGATATTTGTTATGACTTTAGTAATTTAAATGATATACAGCTAAACTTTGGTCGGTCGATCGGTTGGTACTAAGTAATTTTACTTAATTATCCTTATTTATTTTTAAAAAATATTATTAAATAATAACATTATTTATAATTAATTAACTTTTCAGCTAAAATACATTACTTTTTTTTTTCTAACAAAATTCACCGGCAAATAACAATTACCTTTTCAACTAAAACATGTTACTTTTTCAATTTTTTCTTACTTAAATTCCTTCTTTTCCAAAAATATCACGGGCAAACACTTACTTTTTTTTATTTTAAAACCTATTTTAATACTTTTAATTACGGACAATTACCTTTTCAACTAAAAAT
This sequence comes from Heracleum sosnowskyi, assembly GCA_030848705.1. Taxonomy (NCBI): domain Eukaryota; kingdom Viridiplantae; phylum Streptophyta; class Magnoliopsida; order Apiales; family Apiaceae; genus Heracleum; species Heracleum sosnowskyi. The sequence continues at coordinate 107,128,302 of CM061245.1, forward strand.
GTTACCTTTTCTATTTTTGCTTACTAAAACCCCTTCGTTTCCAAAAATATCATGGACAAACCGTTACTTATTTATTTTAAAATATATTTTAATACTTTTAATTATTTAAAAAAATTTAACACGCCTATTTATTTTTTTAATAAATGCAATTAATAAAATATTAAAATGTAAATAATAAAAATAACAATTATTAAAAATAATATGTGTATGACACGGGTTTTAAGCTAGTATTTTACAATGTTCTGCTTGTAATATATATATAAATTTTAAAAAAATTAATAAAATAAGACATAAAATTTTCAATGAAACAGGAGTATTAATCATAAACAGGATGCTTTGTCGAGAAAAAATGTACTAAAAGTCCCAAAGGGTAAAAAGAATCATCTTGTGTTTTGTCTAAAATGTTTTTTTTGCAATATATAAGTACTTAAACTTGTCAAATTTGAAGGTACTTATTATCTCGTGGATACGGATACGGGCTTTACTAATGGAGAAGGATTTTTGGCACCTTTTAGAGGACAAAAGTACCATAGGAGTGATTGGAAAGAGGGCTATCAACCTGCATGTGCCAAAGAGTATTTTAATATGAGACACCCAACCGCAAGGAATGTTGTTGAACGTGCTTTTGGCATTTTAAAAAAAAGATGGGCAATATTAAGAAGTTCGTCGTTTTACCCTCCTAAAGTTCAAAGCCGAATCATTCTAGCTTGTTGTGTGTTGCACAATTTTATTAGAGCCGAAATGAATTGTGATCCAAGCGAACTCGAATTTGATAAGGAAGGTGAGACAAATATGGAGCATGATGTTGTCGAAGACAATATTACGAGCATTGGTACAACTCCGGAGTGGACATCTTTTAGAGACAACCTAGATGAAACAATTTTTAATGAGTGGAGAAGTTCTCTAAGGCGATAATTTATTTTGTAGTTGGTTAGTACAAGTTTTATATTATACCCGAACATTTCAGATGTAATAGTTGTGATAATTCATTTATGTCATTTCAATATCTTAGCATTTGATCTATCACCGTATATCATTTTGGTAAACGTATTTATGATTATTATTTTTGCCATTTTAACTTTTTGTCAAATTATAATTTACTGAACATTACATTTGCCAGACATTTAATTGTATTTCAAATTCAGAACCACCCTTATGCCAGTTTTCTAATGAATAATAGAAACAGATCGTGTCCGCAGGCCAAGGCTTAAATATGTTGAGTTACACTGAGGTTTAAAGTCTCTAACTTAATCCTAGGACTCTACAGTATTCTAAACCCAACTTGTAGCTCTTAAAAAATAAATTGTTTGATATGATGAACAATGGGTTTAAGCTGCTTGTTTATCCACCGGATCTCTAAGAAAGCATAACTTCTCACCAATATATCTTATCTGCACTTGTATGACCGACTGGTGAGGGTACATCTTCGTAGTAATTGTTTAATCTATAGGAGCCATGTCTGTTGCTACCAGAACAATGTACACATTATTAACTTACAAACACTTCTATTGATATGTCTAGTGTACATTCCAGCTCAGCAATCCAGCTCAGCACTTGAACAATCCAGCTGTACAAATTCTGTTATTCTGTTGTAACAAACTTTAGCCTTAGTTAGTCTTAGTTAGTGTGTATATATAGCTCCCTTAATTACTTTGTAAAACAAGTTTGTATAAACATTTTCTCTATCAATATACAGTTAGTTCACAGAAGTTCACATGGTATCAGAGCTTGCTTAAGCTACTTCAATGGCGGATTCAACTTGATTCTTCGCTTGATTCGCGGTTTTTTTTCTTCCATTACACATCAGAGTTGCTCATAGTTGTGCTGTTTACACCATTACTGACTTCCTTGCGATCGTCTTCTCCACTGCACATCAGGTGTTTCTGTTCCTTTGTTCATATTCATTCCACTACTGTTATCTGTGCGTTATATTGTTGCTTTGAAATGGCGAGTACGAGTCAAGAAAATCAAGATACATCTAATGTCTATTACATTCATCCATCTGACGCGTCTAGTACTCAATTAGTTTCTGTTAAGTTCAATGGATCTGGATTTCATAACTGGAAACGTTCTATGATGTTAACTCTATCTGCAAAAAATAAACTAGGATTTGTTAATGGAACGATTGTTGCTCCTGAGAAAACTTCACCAATTTATAAGAATTGGGAAAGGTGTAATGATCTTGTGATTTCTTGGTTGATTTTCAATTTGGATGAGAGTATTGCAAAAAATGTGCTGTTTATGCATACAGCTCATGAGATTTGGACAGAATTAGAAGAGAGGTTTGGATTTGCTTCAATTGCACAGATTTACTCGTTAGAGCAACAGCTAACAAAGTTAAAGCAAGAACATGACTCAGTTTCAGAGTTTTTTTACTAAACTAAAGACTCTATGGGATGGATTGAATGATGCTAGTCCATTACCTCATTGCACTTGCAATAAGTGTACTTGTGATCTTACTCAGAGGTTACAGAAGAAACAACAAGATGAAAGAGTTCTCCAATTTATGATGAAACTATCTGAAAGCTTTGCTACTGTAAGAGGGAATGTGCTTATGATGCAACCTTTGCCTAACATTGCTCAGACTTACAAGATCTTTGCTCAGGAAGAAAGGCATAAAGAAATGTCTTCTTCCAGTACTGAGGCGATGGCCTTCTATGCAGCTGACAATAAGAGAAAGTTCTTTCCTAACACAGGGCAAAGGAATACTGGTGGTTTCAGGAATGCAAATTCTAAACCTAATTTTTCTGGTGGTTTTTCTGGTAGTCCAAACACTCAATCTGGTTCCAGTGTGGCTAACAACAACTCCAAGAAGTTCACAAAACCAAGCTACTTCTATAGTCATTGCAACATTCCTGGTCACAGTATTGAAAGGTGTTTCAAAATAAATGGCTATCCACCTGGTTTTCAACCTAGAAATGACAAGAAGTTTGCTGCAATGTCACAACATGGTGGTGATACTGTTCATACTGGGACATCTACAACAACTCAGAGTTCTGAGACTCAACAGACAGTCTCTATTGAACATTACAATCATCTCTTGAATATGTTACAGCTAAATCCACAACAAACATCTGTTATACAGTCTATTGATAACTCAAAGCATGCACTACTTGCAGGTATATTCTGTATGCTTTCCACTAATACTAATCACTGGTTAATTGATAGTGGGGCAACACATCATATTTGTCCATATATTGAAAAGTTCTTATCATATGAACAATCTAAGGATTCTGATTCCTTCATAACCATTCCTGATGGAAGACAAGTCAAGGTTGGTCATGTAGGCACTGTTAAACTTAACAATGAGATTACTCTACAGGGTGTTCTACATGTTCCAGAATTTCAGTTCCAGTTGATATCTGTCAACAAGTTATGTTCAGACCTTAATTGTAAGGTCAATTTTACCAATGAAAATTGCTACATTCAGGACCTATGTCAGAACAGGTCTCAGATGCTACTTGGTAAATTGTGCAATGGTCTCTACAGTGTTCAGGATACATGTTTTCAGAAATCTGGGATTCAAGCTAATGCAGTTTCATTCAGTTCTATGGAACATACTCAAATGTGGCATCTCAGGCTTGGACATCTCCCTTTCTCACAAATGAAGTTAGTACTACCTGATTTACCTATCAAAGAGTGTCAAGACAAAGTATTGTGTCATATTTGTCATAAGGCTAAGTAAACTAGGAAGTCTTTTGTCTCTAGCTCTATTAAGACTGTAAGAGCTTTTCAGTTGATACATGTTGATCTATGGGGTCCCTATAGGACAAAATCTACTACTCGTTGTTCTCAATTCATCACCATTGTTGATGATTTCACAAGATTTACTTGGGTACATCTATTGAAATTCAAATCAGAGGTACCTTCTATTTTGGAAAATTTTTATTAGTATGTCCAGAATCAGTTTAATACATCTTTTCTTTGTATAAGGAGTGATAATGCATTAGAATTATCTGAGGGGCCTGCTAAGGTTTTTTACTTGACAAAAGGTATAATTCATCAGACCAGCTGTGCCTATACTCCACAACAAAATGGTGTTGTGGAGAGGAAGCACAGACATTTACTAGAAACAGCAAGAGCATTAATTTTTCATTCAAAATTGCCTGATAAATTCTGGGGAGACTCTATTCTCTGTGCTGCACACCTGATCAATAGAATGCCACTAAAATCTATTGATTTTCAAACACCTTACTACAAATTATACCTTTCTTATCCTGATCTCAGCAATCTGAAAATATTTGGTTGCTTATGTTTTGTTTCAACTTGCAAAACCAATAGGACTAAGTTTGATCCTAGGGCAACTGCTCATGTTTTTTTAGGGTACTCTAATTCTCAGAAAGGTTACAGAGTATATGACCTCAAATCTAATACTATATCTGTTTCAAGAGATGTATTATTCTATAAATACTCTTTTCCTTTTCACATGATTCACTCTGATTCTGATTCTTCCCCTAAGAAGGTTTTAAATGAAATCTTTCTTCCTGTTATTTCACATTCTCAAAGAGTTGATGATGAAGAACATATATCTTCATCTGTTCTTATTTTTTCACCTACCAATGCTACTTCTTTGATCAATAATGCTGATAATCCTTCTTTAATAAATACTGATACTATCTTAGATCCAGCTCTTGGTAATTCACATTCTCTTAGAGTATCTGCTAGACACAAACAACCACCTTCTTACTTGAATGATTATCAATGTCATTTTTCTACTTTAAATTCCAATTGGTGCAACATTGTTCCTTCCGCTTCCTTCCAATCATGCTACAGTCTCCTAGCATCTAAATCCACAATTACTGAACCTTCCTATTATCAAGAGGCTGCTAAGTATCCTGTATGGCAAGAAGCCATGCAGAAAGAAATTCTGGCTCTGGAAACTAATAAAACCTGGGATTTGGTTGATTTGCCTCTAGGCAAGAAACCTATTGGATGTAAATGGGTATACAAAGTAAAGTTGCATACTGATGGTTCCTTAGAAAGGTGCAAGGCCAGGTTAGTGGCCAAAGAGTTTAATCAGAAATTTGGTATAGACTATTTGGAAACTTTTTCACCTGTTGTTAAAATGGTAACTGTCAGATGTATCATTGCCTTAGCTGCCAGTAAGAAATGGTTTCTGCATCAACTGGATGTGAATAATGCATTCCTGCATGGTGATTTGTATGAGGAAGTCTACATGGTACCACCTGAGGGGTATCCTAATCCTTTTCACAAGGTTTGCAGACTCAGAAAATCCTTGTATGGACTAAAGCAAGCATCTAGACAGTGGTCTGCTAAACTAGCCACTGAGTTAGTTGAACAAGGTTTCACTCAATCTAAACATGACTACAGTCTGTTTATACATAAACATGAAAGTGATATTACCATCATGGGTGTTTATGTAGATGATATCATCATCACTGGTAGTAATCCTGTCCATATTCAGCAGATTAAAGATCATCTACATCAGGTGTTCAGTATTAAGGATCTTGGTAAGTTGCATTATTTTCTGGGAATAGAAATTTCTTATGTTTCTGAAGGAATTATTCTTAGCCAGAAGAAGTTTACTAAAGACTTGTTAAGTTGCTGTCCTGACATTCTCAAGGATAAGGCTGTTACACCTTTACCTCAAAATATCAAGTTGTCAAAGAATGAAGGTATCTTTCTTCATAATCCTGAGCTATACAGATCATTGGTAGGCAAATTGAATTTTCTCACTAATACAAGGCCGGATTTGAGTTATTCTGTTCAAGTGTTAAGTCAGTATATGCATTCTCCAACTAATTTGCATTATGATGCTTTATTGCATACATTAAGCTATATTAGTCATACACCTGGTCAAGGGATTTTGTTACAAGATTCTAATCAACTCAGATTACAAGCATACTCAGACTCTGATTGGGCCTCATGCCCTGATTCTAGACGTTCAGTTACTGGATATGTACTGTTGTTTGGAAATTCCCCTATTGCTTGGAAATCAAAAAAACAGGCTACTGTTTCTAGGTCAAGTTCAGAAGCCGAGTATAGAGCTATGGCTTCTGCAGCCTCAAAAGTTACTTGGACTGTAAATCTACTGCAGGAACTTGGTGTTCATGATCTATCTCCGGTAACTCTCCATTGTGATAATCAGTCTCCAATTCATATTGCTCGAAATCCTGTATTTCATGAACATACTAAGCACATTGAAGTCGATTGTCACTTCACAAGGGATAAGGTTCTTGAAGGTTTGATACAGCTTTCCTATCTTCCTACTCAGCATCAACTAGCAGATATTCTCACCAAGACTGTGCCTTCTACTCAGCTTCAGTATCTCTCTCACAAGCTCGGACTGGTTGATTCTACCACTCCTACCTTGAGGGGGGATATTGATATGTCTAGTGTACATTCCAGCTCAGCAATCCAGCTCAGCACTTGAACAATCCAGCTGTACAAATTCTGTTATTCTGTTGTAACAAACTTTAGCCTTAGTTAGTCTTAGTTAGTGTGTATATATAGCTACTTTAATTACTTTGTAAAACAAGTTTGTATAAACATTTTCTCTATCAATATATAGTTAGTTCACAGAAGTTCACAGAAACAAACACTCTAGCATTCGAGAGGCTAGTCTCTCCCAAAGCAACAAGAAAACAGATCTAAACTCTCGATAATCCTCTCACCTCCTTTGTGCTCTATTTCTTTTCCTCTGGCCTTCTTTTCTGCAATTACTATATTTCCCAGTAATTGTAATGGTTCTTTTTAGGGTACAAGATTACTATGTAACTTTCATTCGGCAGAAAACAATAGATTAAACAATTACACTTGTATGGTGCTTACATGTTGCTCCAGTGTGTTTTTTATATGCATACTTGCTCATGAAAGTTACTATTTTGTTTATAGTTATCTATTTGTGTGAGGGCTCCTTTATTATTTGCATTTCATGTAGTTGTGGTTCAGCTCTTCTATGTCCTTGACTTGGTAGCATTTCTGATGCTATATTACATTTTTTCTTGTGTGATGACTCCTTTATCCTTCATCTTTTTAAGCACTTCGTGGTTTCCACGTAAGATCATTCGGGCCAGTTTGTGTACTTGCTAGCTTCTTTGTAGATTGTGTTATGGTAATCCAACTCATAATCTTTTGATTATGCAGGTTCATCCGAAAGCAGCTAAATGGAAGAGAGTACTCCTTTGCCATGCTTCAAAGAGCTTTCTATAATTTTTGGAAAAGATAGAGCAACTGGAAATTTGGCTGAAAATCTTGAAGATGTGGTAGAATAGCTTAACACAGAAGCTGCTGGTGAAACTTTACAGGATGACATTCAACCAAACCCAATTTCAGATGAGTCAACAAGCAAAAACGAAAAAAAGAAAATGTTGAATCATTGTTGGAGGCTGTTTATGCTGCTTCAGAGAGGATGGCTAATCAGTCTGAGGCTTCCACCAAATTGCTTATTACAGCGGAAGAAGATATGTTGCTGAAAAAGAAGCAGCTCAATGAGGAACTTTCAAAGATTCCAAAACTTACAATATCGCAGAAGCTTCAAGTTGCAAAGAGAATAGCGAAGGATGAAGATTTGATGATACTATTTTTTACAGCACCTACCGAGGAAAATATCGTATTTGTTAATGCTATTCTAGATAACGAGATTTGATAACTTTGTTGCTGAAAGACAAACTTTGCTATTTTTTATAAAATTGATCAAACTGTGTTGGTTTCATTTTATTTTTGGTTTGCATACATTGGTGATGTACAAGACAATATATTTTAAAGTGCTAAAATTTGTCATTTTCGAGTTAAAAGTTTTGAATTTATTTTTTTTTTAGTTTTTTTCTTTAAATTTATTTAGTATTGGTTCTATTTAGATTTTAACTAACTGCATATACAGATTTTTGAATTTGTAAAAAAAAGAAGTTCTAGATGAATAAATTTGTCAAAAATGTAAAAGAAATTTTTTAATCCATTCCATTCATTTGAGTAACCAAACAACTCAAATAATGAAATGATCCATTCCAATCCAGCCACAAAAAAAGATGAACCAAACAAGAAAATTGAATGGTTATTCCATTCAAACATCTTTCCATTCTCTCATCATTTCATTCTCACCTTCATTCCATTCCTAACAAAATTTATCCCTCCCAACCAAACCAAACACATGGTAAGACTCTAGGAGAACCATTAAGTTGTAACTTAACGGTATCCAATATAAACTTTTTCAAAATACACATAATTTTTTTCATTTATTGGTCAGATTTATAATCAATACATGTTTCTGACAATTTTGAAAGATTTCTAAAATAAGAAAAAAGGCCCTGGCATGCAGAGCGATGAAATCAATCAGAAGGTGCTGGAAGTACAATCTAGAAAATTTGTTAAAGCAGATAATCGAGAGGAATCGAGAATCAAATTAATATCTGGAGTATACCAAAAGGTAACCGTCATACTAGCTGTACACCACTCCGATCCACTACGCCACAACCAGTACCCGATCCATAGTATATAACCAATGTGCGCTTGCGATAAGCATTTATTTGTGCCCCGCCCATCTACATCATCCGTCGCAACACCTGGCATCATCGTACCAACTCACTCACTCACCAGAAGCCGTATATAACCAATGCGAAGGAGCATCGGCAGCTGCATCAAGCCATAGTGTTATTCGGCGCCGCTCTCCCTTTCCTCAACAACTCTCTTACTCTGTACACTCTAATTTAACTCCAATTCTCGGCACCGATCCTAAAACAATTTCATTATTTTGAGCATTCGAGTCGGTTATAAAGAGAGTGAAGAATTGAAGCAGAGATCTGCAAAGGCGTTGAATTTAATTAGGTGTGCTCCATTTCTTTGATCATAGCATATATGATGGATTTGAATATTTAATACATTTTTATTCATCAATCATATTAACTGCTTTGGAACTGATAAGAGACAGTCAAATTATTTTCACCTGTAATGCTTTACATTTAATGAGTTTTCATTTTTATAAAATTTGTCCAGAAAGAAAGCCATAACTTTTTAATCGTCTGACATGCTTCTATATTCTTTTGTATATGATGGTTGATGTAACGAAACAAGAATTCATCGTTAGAGTTTATTTGGAAAAACTGCTAGTCATCTGAATATCTGATTTTCTGCAAGGAATATGCAATGAGGTGCATACGTATTTAGTGCTCTCTTGGAAATATATCGCTGGGTTATTGATTTGGCAACATGTTAGTGTCATACTTGATAAATATCTTACATCTCTCTCTTATCTTCCGCAGACTTTTTCATGGTGTAGTGTTAGTAGTTTAAGATGAAGGTGTTTTTCTTGTTGGTAATTCATCATCTTCAGACGTACTTATCTTATCATTGTCAATTTCAATCCTATCTCTGTATGTTTGTAGCTAGACACTTTTCTTTCTACAGGTCCTGGAAATCCCTTATTGGTTGAAGAAATTACTATTCACTTTTTTCAGTAATATAATTAAATTTATTTGTTTTCCATCCTGCACTGTAACAGGCAAGGTTATCCTCGACTGGAATTTTTATCCAACTCGCAGATATCTCAATGGCCTCAAACATGTTGAAAGAAATACTTTGCGTAAGCAAGGAAATGAGCTTAATTAATAAAGATATACCATTACCAGAAACAACAATGGCTGCAATGTCACCTTTGTACTGCTCACCAGGTGCCAATTGGGAATAGGATACAAAGACTGAGAGGATATTTGATGAATCTGCAACCGTTGCTGATATGAGACTGGAACCCAGGCCCTGGCAAGGGCTCATGTCACCAATGGTTTCATTTTCTTTGCCGCAGACCGAGCTATCAGAGTTGCCAAGGGCAAGTCCGCAGCCAACAACAAATAGGTTGCCATTCCTTCTGCATAGGAATTGACCTCTACCTGAAATGCACCTGCACCTTGTCTCCTGTGCAAGTGATCCAATTCCTATGCCCAGGACAGAGCTCTTAACATCATTGGGTCCAGATCCTTCCCTAAGGACTGATTTGGTCACATTGCCAAAGGTCAGCCAGCAGTCTGCTGCTAATATGATACACCTTCGGTCAGCCTTTGGTCACTCAACCCCTCTCATGAACTCCTCGTCATTGAGTAGCAACACTCAAGTAGTTGGGCAAGGTCGGCCTATGCTAAAGCCATCTCAGAAGCTGTGCAATTTCTTCAACACTTCCAAGGGATGTCAATATGGCGCCAGTGTCCGATATCTGCACAACAAGTCCGATCAAGCATCACCAGCTGGAGTGGAGGCACTTCCCAATGCAAAGAGAATGAAACCAGGCTCAGAAACTAGTGGATCATTGTATAAAAGAAGGTATCTGCGATAGAGAAGTTTTGGGAAAAGCATGCTGTTGGCTTAAGTTTTTGGATTTGCTTTTTCATCAGACCGGACAATCGGAGATGCTTCTCTGTTAAATTATAGGTATTCATTAAAAACTTCAGTTTATCTGCAAGGTCTTGGGGTGATTTCTATTTGATCATTGTGACCTAAACTCCAATATTTCTATTTATTAAATCTCTGTTTTCACCAATCCATCTTGATTATGATTAACCTTGGTCTGAAGCTAAGCACTCCAAGAACTTGTACATGCTCAAAGCATGTTTTCAGATTTGAAGCTTGCATATAAATTAAAGTTCTTAAAGATTACAGAAAATCTAGAAGAGAAGCATCTCCGAATGTCTAGTCTAATAAAAAAGCAAGTCAAAAAAGTTAAGCCAATAGCACAATTCTCCCAAAACTTATCTATTGCAGCTACCTTCTTTTATACAACGATCCACTAGTGTCCGAACCAAGCTTCAGTCTTCGCATCGGGAAGTGCCTCCACTCGAGATGGTGTTACTTGATCGGACTTGCTGTGCAGGTACCGGAAACTGGCGCCATTCCGACATCCCCTGGGAGTGTTTTAGTACATGCACGGCTTCTGATGTGGCTTTAGCGGAGATGGTCCTCGCCCAATTATTTGAGGGTTTCCATGCAATGACGAGGAGTTCATGAGAGGGGTTGAGGGACCAAAGGCTGGCTGAAGGTGTATCATATTAGCATCAGGATGCTTGTTGGCCTTTGGCAACGTAACGAAATGGGTCCTTAGGGAAGGACCTGGAGCCGTTGATGTTACCAGCTTTGTCCTGGGCACAGGTATTGGAGCAGTTGTTCCCAAGACAGAGTGCAGGTGCATATCGGGTAGAGGTGGATTCCTGTATAGAAGGCAGGGCCCGGTCAAAAAATTTCGAGGCCCTGTGCAAAATTTTAAATTGACCCAAAATATATACTTAAATATAAATTTGAACGATTATTCTAAGTAAAGTAAATTATCGAAAAACATTGTAAATAATAAATATAAGTTCCTTAAAAACAAGTTCTTACCGCGTGTTTTGTAACAAAATCCTCTACAACATTTTCATTGTCTACATCATCCAAAACGTCACTTTTGATTGTATCGAAACAAATCTTTTTAGTCTTTCTTGCAATATACAGTTGTCGTAAACTTGGCCAAATTTTTTGTTTTTTACTAAGCAACCAATCCTTATTTACTAAATTTCAGTATAAATATATATAAAAAGTGGTATAAATTTGGGGGCCCTATATTTCCGGGCCCTGTGCAGTTGCTCACCCCGCGCTACCCCAGCGCCGCCCCTGATAGAAGGGATGCCAACCCATTTGTTGTCGGCTGCAGGCTTGCCCTGGGCAACTCTGATAGCGCGGTCTGTGGAAAAGACAATGGAACCACTGGTGATGTGAGAGTTTTCCAGCTGGGCATGGGTTCCATTCTCTTCCCAGCAAAGGTTCCATATTCATTGACTATCCACTCAGTCTTCATATCCGATTCCCACTTGGCACTGGGTGAGGAATACAGAGGTGACATTGTGGCCATTGTTGCTTCTGGAAGCGGTATGTCATCATTAGATAAGCTCATATTGTTGCTGGCTATAACCATTGATGAAAGTGATGATTGAGGAACTGTCTGTGTTGGCCCATTTAGCATGGAGGCTGGCTCGATCGATTCCCGGGGAACTTTCTTCCCTGCTGATACATCTACGAACCTTATCTGAGTTGAGCCATTGCATGAACAAGCCCATACTAATTGGAGGTTCACCTTGGCGCATGACTGAATTTAAAGCATTTAGGGCATCAATAGCAACAGACATTGTTTCACCATCCGTGGCTGCAGTATTCAGGAATGGTGCTGAACTATGTTTAGATGGTCGCCTTCCTCCTCTATGGGAATTATAGGGATTTCTGGGGTTCGCACGTAACATATTTAGCACTATACCTGATGATCATTTTCAACACCTTTGCAGTCCTTTCGTAACGGTTAAGTGCTGGAGGAAATGAAAAGGTTTAGAGTCAAGTAAGAATGTAAAAGAAAAGAGAGTCTTTGAGGAAAGGGATCGAGAGAGGCGCCTATAACCCTGGGGATGAAAATGCTGAAATGAATTAGCGAAGTGTACAGCTACTACAACCGTTACTTTCTGGTATTTTCTGGGATATTTGATTCTTCTGCTTTTGAATTTTCCAGATTGTGCTCCCAGCGCCTATGATTTTTGAGAAAAATTGACACATTTAACTTCTTTTTAGAGTATTTTTACAAAAATAGCAGCTTTTGAATAATTGGCCAATTATGACCGTTTTAATACACAAACAGTGAATGCGTATTCTGGAAGTTGTAGTCAGCTGCAACATGTTGAAGTCCACCATTAATCGCAAAGACATAAAAATGGAAGAAGTGGACACGTCACATCATCACGTGGGGTTGCCTAGTTGACAAAAGAGTAAAGATTGTGAAGAGGTAAAATCCCTAAACTGTATTGATGAAGATAGAATGATTAATTTTTACATAAGGAATGATCTGTCTTTATATACACTACTACTCTGTAATTAACACTACTCTGTAACAAACTTTGTTACAGTTGACTTATTGACTTATTGACTTTTGTATCATCTATATGGGTATCAGCCCCCCTCAAGTTGGATGACTGAAATAAGTTGCAGACATTCAACTTGCAGCTTAAACTATGAAGAAAAACAGCACCCAATGCCTTTGTAAACATATCATCCGGTTGAGAAGTAGTAGAGATATGAACCGAAGAAATTAAACCTTGCTGGAGTTTTTCACGAACAACATGACAATCAATCTCTATGTGCTTTGTACGTTCATGAAACACGGAGTTCGAAGCAATGTAGATAGCTGAACGAGAATCACAATGAAAAGGCACTGGTAGTTTAGGAAACACCTGAAAGTCCTTAAGGATAGCCACAAGCCAAGTAACCTCACCACAAGTAGCTGCCATTGCTCTATATTCTGCTTCAGCACTAGATTGGGAAACAGTGTGTTATTCTTTACACTTCCAAGAAATCAACGAATTGCCAAGCATAATACAATAACCAGTAAGAGATTGACGAGAGGCCTTACAACCTCCCCAGTCAGAATCACAATAGGCAACAAGATCAAGAGAAGAGTCAGCAGAAATGAGAAGCCCCTGACCTGGAGATTGCTTAATATATCGTAAAACTCTGTAAGCATCATGTAAATGATCCTCACGAGGATTAGCTAAGTACTGTGATAAAATGTGTACTGAATAGGAAAGATCTGGTCATTTAATAGTAAGATAGACCAGCTTGCCCACAATTCTTCTGTATAACAAAGCATTCTTGACAGATAATAGATCAGAGTAGTTGTCATTCAAATGATGATTCTGTTCCATAGGTATTGAAGATGGTTTGGAATTCAGCATGCCAGTCTCTGTTAACAAATCCAAAACATACTTGCGTTGATTAATATAAAACCCAGCATTTGAGCGAGCAACCTCCAAACCAAGAAAGTAGTGAAGCAGGACAAGATCATTTATCTTGAACCTAGATAATAGAAAGCTTTTAACATTGCTGATTAAAGAAGGAGAAGAGCCTGTAATCAAGATATCGTCTACATAAACCAGCACAGCACAAAAGTTCCCAGATTGACAAAATGTGAACAAACTATTGTCACTATGAGACTGTATAAACCCAAAATCCAGAAGAGCCCGAGAGAGCTTAACAAACCAACAAAGAGGGGCCTGTTTCAGACCATAAAGAGACTTTCTGAGAAGGCAAACAACATTAGGAGGAATCTGTATATCTGTAAGATACTGATAACCAGGAGTAACCTCATATATACTTTTTCATTCAAGTCACCATGTAGAAACACATTAGCAACATCCATTTGAAAAACATCCCACTGTTTAGAGGCAACAACAACAAGTAGAATCCTTACAGTTTTCATTTTTGCAACAGGTGCAAACGTTTCAAAGTAATCTAAACCTTGTGTTTGAGTAAATCCCCGAGCAACCAAACGTGCTTTATATCTATCAATAGACCCATCAGGTAGATGTTTAATCCTAAATAGCCACTTACAGTCAACAATGTGATGATCAGAAGGAGTAGGAATAAGCTGCCATGTATGATTTTGCTCAAGAGCCTTTATTTCAGACTTCATAGCTTGAAGCCAGTAAGGATTAGGAGCAGCCTGTGCAAATGTATAAGGTACTCGAATAGGAGTAATAGCAGCAACATAAGCTTGATAGCGAGTATTAAACCTATCATATGATAAGTACTTACTGATAGGATAAGTACAAACAGTCATACCTGCCCCATATGAAGAAGTAGGAGAGAGAGAGATGTAACTGCATGAGTGGAAGGAAGACCAATGAAATCTTTGTATTTAGAAGGTAATTTTTTAACTCTAGATGGTCTGGTAGATGACAAAGACACTATTGAGGAAGAAGACACCTCAGCAGTGTCAGAGACCTCAGCAGGTTCAGAGACCTCAGCAGGTAAGAGTAAAGAAGGAGTAGAATCAATCTCATGAGAGGAGTAAGATGAATGAATAGGAAACAAAGGTATATCAGTTGGAGTGGAATCAGAATGAGAACATAATTCTGAAGATTTAAAAGGAAAAACATCTTCTACAAAAAAAACATCCCTAGACAGTACACACTTTTTTGTGTGTAGATCATAAATTTTGAAACCTTTTTTGCCATGAGGATATCCAATAAACACACCTTTGATAACTCTGGAAGAAAATTTATCGAAAGGATTTGTATTAGTAACATAGCACAAACAGCCAAAGGCCTTGATTGACAAATAATTTGGTTCTTTGTCAAACAACAATTCAAAAGGTGTTTTGTAAAGAAGTAATTTGCAAGGTAGGAGGTTGACGATATGAGTAGCAGTTAATATGAAATCACCCCAGAAAGAATTAGGAAGATTAGATTGAAATTTAAGTGCTCTAGCAATATTTAACAGACGTTGATGTTTTCTTTCAGCTCTGCCATTTTGTTGAGGAGTTCTAGCACAAGAGGTTTGATGTAATATACCAAGAGATTGAAGATAACTAGTAAGTTCCTGATTGGTGAATTCAGCATCATTATTAGATCTTACTACTTTGATTACTTTATGAAATTGAGTTGTAACATAGGCAATAAAGTTTCGAATGAGATTAGGGACCTGAGTCTTATGTTGAAACAGAAACACCCAAGTAGCCCTAGAATAGTCATCAACCACCGTAAGAAAATAGGTACAATTATTATATGTACACTGTTTATATGGACCCCAAACATCTATATGAATGAGATCAAATAGTTCAGAACTATGAGAAGCACTAGAAGAAAAAGGAAGTCTATGTTGTTTAGACATATTACACACATCACAAGCATCAAAATTGAAGGAATGTAAATTGACAAATTTTAATTTTTGAAGAATGACAGAAGAAGGATGACCCATTCTTGAGTGCCACAACATAGCATTCTCAACTGATGTAGCATTACAACTTTTAGGACTAATACTATTGCTGGACATTACATGAGAACTAGACACAATAAGTGGAGATAAGGTACTGGACATCATAGAAGTGTTGAGTTTATAGAGTCCATCATGCAGATTACCAATCTCCCTGTCCTTCTTCAAAATAGGGTCTTGTATATAACACACATTGGACGAGAAAAACACCAGACAAGAGAGATCAGTGGTGAGTTTGACAATGGAAATGAGGTTACATTAAAAATGAGGGACACATAAAACCTCATGAAGAATTAACTCAGAAGTCAAACACACATCTCCAATATGAATAATAGATGATGTATTTCCATCAGGTAGATACAGTTTAGCAGATAAAGGCTTGACATTAGTTAATAAATGTAAATGGCCAGTTATATGGTTTGTAGCACCAGAATCCAATATCCAAGATGCATAAGGATCAGTTGTAGTACTAAGTACAGAATTAGCACTAACCACAGAACAAGAGAAATTACCAGCCATCTGAGAAGAGGAAGGAGTAGAACTCCAACTATTGCTTTGCTTCAGAGTGTCTTGTATCATCTTTGATAACTATTGACACTGAGCAGCTGAGAATAAAGAAGCATCAGGAGACTCTGTATCAGTAGAGGTAGAGCTAAGACCAGAAGATCCAGAAGGAATATTAGAAACTTGTGCTGCAGATTTAACAGACGTAGATTGAGATAACTTCTTTGGCTTAGGTTTAGGCTTGCCAAAGGACCTGTGCCAATCTGGATAGCCATGTAAACAGAAGCATTTGTCCCTGGTGTGACCAGAATTTTGACAATAATCACAATACAAGTCATTGTTGACTTGTTTCCTAGCAGTAGGATTGACAGAATTCCCATATTTCATCCTGAACTGATTGTTAACTTTGACATTCATTGTCATAACATCTGAAATAGGTGACTGAGTAATTTTGGCAAAATTTCGCTGTGATTCTTCTTGAAGCAACAGAGAGAAAGCTTGAGACAGAGTAGGTATAGGTGTCATCATCAATAATTGTCCTCTAACAGTTGTGTATTGATCATTAAGTCCCATCAAGAACTGGCTCAATTTAATAGCATCCTCATACTTATCCAATTTTCTAGCATTATCACAAGCACAATTTCTACTAACACAGACACATTTCGGAATATGATTCAAGTTATCAATTTCAGCTATGAGTGTACGAAATCTAGTAAAGAAGGCTGTAATACTCATATTGCCTTGTTGTATAGAATCTATTTCCTTCCGTAACTGAAATGTACGAGGCATATTTGATTGAGAAAATCTAATTGCTAGATCATCCCAAATCTCCTTAACAGTAGTAAAATATGCAACACTATTGCGTATATCAGTAGAAATAGAGTTCAAAATCCAGGATAACACCATATTATTACAT
This sequence comes from Heracleum sosnowskyi, assembly GCA_030848705.1. Lineage (NCBI taxonomy): Eukaryota > Viridiplantae > Streptophyta > Magnoliopsida > Apiales > Apiaceae > Heracleum > Heracleum sosnowskyi. Next base: position 107,145,448 of record CM061245.1, read on the forward strand.
CGAATCCACAAAGCATAATGAGGAGTATTGACATCAGGTTTAACCAGAGATCCATCAATCAGACCTAATTTCATTTTAGCAGAAAGTGCGATTGCAATTGACCTACTCCAATGGTGATAGTTCTGCTCAGTTAAAAGTTGTGTAACAATCGGAGTACCTGGATTATCTGAATTCTGGAGAAAAGTAAGGATGATTTGAGTCAATTACTTACGAATTTGATTGATTACCGGTGAGATTTGATGTCGTTCCAGCAGTTGCAACGGCATAGTTCATCGCCATGAGTTATGAACTCGGATCAATAGTATGAACACAATCGATATACAAATAGTGAATGGTGATATGAAACCCTAGATCTTGTAAAATATAAGCTTTGAATAGCCAGCAATTCACACGATTTTCAGTCAAATCAAACAAAATGAGAAGATGAAGATTACAATATGTATAACTGTATGTAAGTAAAATTAGCGGAAGAAAAAATATGAGAGATCATAGCTCTGATACCATGACAAAAGAGTAAAGATTGTGGAGAGATAAAATCCCTAAACTGTATTGATGAAGATAGAATGATTAATTTTTACATAAGGAATGATCTGTCTTTATATACACAAGTATATTCTCCTTTTAAGAGCATGTATGATGAAACTCTGGCAGAGAAATAATTGCACTACGCATTTACAAAATGCATAATTATTTATAATATATAGTAATACGCATTCCTCGAATGCTTATCTAATTCATAATATCCCGATGCTATTTGCGTATACTGTTTATATGTTACAGATTACCCCGCTGAAGAAAAATGCGTATTGTAAATTATCCTATTACCCAAAATGCGTATTCCACCAGCTACAATTGACCACTTTTATAAAATTGGTTATTCTGGTAACTATTGTTTGAAAATTAAATTGAACTTGTCTTTCACCCGATTTTTGATTCTTTTCATCGCTCAGACCCCAATGCCATCTTTTCTTGTACTTAAAATGTGTAAATATTTTGACGCCATGATAACATGTATTGTATTTAATATCAATTTAGAAGAAAAGAAAATAAAAATATCATTTGTTTGAAAAAATTTAAAGTGACCCTTTTATTATGTGGTGTTTAATCATAAATTAATTTTTTTATAAAAAAATTTATTGCAATTCTTTTCTGAAATTGTAGTTTTTGTTATTTCATAAACTACACATTTACATAACTAATATACGTAATATAATTCTAAACAAATCAACATTATTTTTTTATTTAATAAATTTTAAATATAGACTCATAAATTAACTATTATTTATCTAATAAAATATAGATGGATAGTATCAACCGTGGTAGTGATAGTTCAAATTTTGATGTTTTATTTTGTGATTTTGATGGCTTTTTATGATTTTGTTTTGAATTTGATGGTGATATGACGATGTACTGGTATTATTTGGTGGTGGTGACGTCATGAGTGATGTTTGACCGTCAAACATGACTCTCGACGTCAAACACCACCACCAACCAAACATCACTCTCGACGGTGATTTTGACGTTCAAATATCACTCTCAACGTCAACACCACTAAATACCACCAATACACCGTTATATCACCACCAAATTCAAAACAAAATTATAAAAATCCATCAAAATAACAAAAATAAAACCGTCAGAATTTGAACTAGCACCACCACTGTTGATACTATTCAATAACCATTGTTATTTACAAAAATTACCATGTCACATCACCAAATCACTAAAATTAACATTGATGATGAATACAAAAAAACACCAAAACTAGAAATGACGTCTCATGCTAAGATTAATACTCCCTCCGTCCCACTCATTTCTATACAGTTTTCTTTTCACAGCTTGACACGTATTTTAAGGTGTATATAAAGTATAGTTCTATAACTTATGTTTAAATTATTTTTTCTTTGAATAAATAATTTATAGAAGTATACTTTATAGGAGCCTTAAAATGCGGTGCCGAACCCCCGTCCCGCAATGTATATAATCTAGTAGGACGGAGGGAGTATAATCTATTCATCTTTTTGACTGAAGATGACGTCTATGGTTCCAGATTGAGAAATTTATTGAAGGCACAATGTTAACCCTCTTCTCTGCAACCCTTTTTGACTTAAAATTTATACAACTGAATAACGCGATTAACCAAATTGAACAATGTTATATACATATGGATCATTTAGATTCATGATCTGTCGTCTAGTTTCAAATTCCTAGCTCTTACACCTGCAAAATTATCATGCACGTTGTAAATTATTTAATGATTTTTTTTTCCAGGCATTGTTGAGCTCTTCCATCTCCTTCCTAATGCAGCAGGGAAATTCCTTGATGAACTTTTAACATTACCATTTATTATGCCACTGGTTGTATGTGATGCATAAGAGAAGTAAGTTTCAGGTCATGGTTCTGTCTAGCGTTAAACTTCCTTGTTAGCGTAACAGCTTCAGTTGGTGACGTAGGCAAGTCTTTAGCTATCTTGGAGTTTTATGTTCTGCCAAAGTAGTAGTCATTCACAGATTCTATTCGATTAATTAATGTTTTCACTACTCTTTTAAGAACAACTCTTGTATCAATATGAAATCAAACAAGTCACGGTTGTTTTTGTGTTGTGTCCAGTAGCAATCATTTGCCAGCAATTTGTCATCGAAAAGAATCAATCCTTGAATATGACTTACAAATTTGTAGTGTCTAGCACATGTCCTTGAATGTTGAAATGTTTAGAATATTCTCCTTGAATGTGCTTGAATGTAATTCAATAAGTTTTAGCTTGCCTGTAACTTTGTGTATCTGATTTATGAATATAGATCTAATTTTCGACTTGTAAGGAGAAAGAGAGAAGAGTATTGAGACAAGTGGCTTGATGTATCGACCTAAGTTAAGGATAAATCCAGTTCTTCTGGTAAAACTCTATAATTCTCGTTGATTGTTTTTAGATTCCATTGTCTTCGTACAACTATGTTGTTACTGTTCAGATATGTTTATTTTCCGTAGGAAGTAAAACTGATTTAGGCGTTAGAGGATCGTCGAAGAATCTTAGTTCCATCTCAGAAAATTATCAGAGGTTAGTTAATTTAAAAGTATTATGTATTTACGCTATAGTTGAAAAATTAACTTGTTCTCTCTTTTATGTTCTAAATGCTATGTTTTGAAAAAGTAATAGAGTACAATAAGTATAATATCTTAATAGTCTTGAGAGTTTTGTACTGAGAAACAAAGTAGTGTATGCCTTAACGTACTACACATAACTTGTAATGTTGATAGACAGCACAGTTGTATAGCAATCCCGCCATTACTATATTACAATTTGACTATTTCAGATTACAAGAGAAGTGAACTAAACAAGTGTATTGCTTCACCAAGTTGTCCTGATACACCAAAAACCAACATGACATGTTAGTTTGTACTTTGTAGATGTAAATCTTGTAATGTTTAAATCTTCTTATAGATAATCTGAAATTTAGTGACTATTTATTGGGTTTACAAGACATGCTAATAAGATCTGTATTTTGTTAGATAGTTTATATGGGCTAGTATATATATATGAGTTTCTTTGTCTTATTTGGATTTTATTCTCACTTGAACCCTCTCTCTTGGTCGGATCATAAACTCGTAGCTTCTGAGAGAGGGAGAGCACACTCAGTTAAACTATGGTGTGCAAACATGCCATGTTTTGTTGCAGATTCCCTTGTATTAGCCTAAATTTGAGTATCGGAGTAAAGTACTACAATACATTTCAATGCAGAAAATGAATGGGAATACGATCTAAAACTCAAGTATCTGTCTTAGACCCCACAAGCTGTAGATAAAAATTTAAAATATTTCATTTCTGCCGTAGTATATGTGAAGTATGAGAAGTAAAACATAATACCGTCCTTGAATAATGCACTTCATATATTGTGTCATGTTTATCGGGCTATCTAAAAATTCCTTTCCTTTCTAATTTTTCCGATTCAGAATGGCAGGTATTGTACACTACTCACTTAACACAGAAGCCAAGAAGTTTCATGATGGTAACTTAAAAGTTTCGGTATGTGGATCTCAAAGGAGGCAAGTTGGTATACACTATTTCTGCGAGACTATCAAACAAAGAGAACAGTAAAGGAATATAGAATTGTTGGTTTTGGCAGGATTCATGCTATCAGGATTGTTTGCAATATGCAGGAATACTACTTTTCTTAATTGTGGTGATTAAATTGATGTAAAGAATTTTTATGCAATATTTTTTTATTATTAATAAGATTGAATATAGTCACTTATCTTTTGTAGTTTGAGACTAGTTTTTTTAGATAATAAATTTGATGTTTGTGGGCATGGGATAATTGCAATTGTTATAATGTTGTATTTGTTGGTGTTCATAAGACCATACGCGTTGGTTCTTTAGACAACCGACGCTATAAGCAACTGATATGTGTCGATATTTTGAGCAACCGACGCTAATACTGTAGCAACTAATATGCGTCGCATATTTAATCGACGCTAAAGACCAATATCTTTCGTCCCTTTCATGTACTATGTCTAAAAACCGATGCTAAAGGCCTTTTTTAACTGGCGCTAAATTTCATTTTTGTACTAGTGCCGACGTGGTGGTTTTGATGGTAATTTTCTCGTATTGGTGGTGATTTTTTGGAATTACCGGAGGAGGTCGCCTGAAGTGGTCGTCGAAGGTGGCAATTGAGGGGGGGGGGGGTTGCTATGACAATTGCAATGATATACAATCAAATCACCAATATAAATGATATATATCACCAGTTCTCACTTAGTTCTCATTTTAAGGGGTTCACATTTGATTGCCACCATATATATATATATATATTCTGTGTTATGTATAACTAATGATCATGACTTGGGCTTTGTGGTGCTCTTGGGATTATTGTCAGTTCGAGTGCGCATGAACGACGACATTGTTCATAGATGAGATGACAATGTTGTAAGAATTATGACTAAAGGGTAGATGATGCTAGGCATGGGGTGCAAATGTGATAGGACATATGCTAGATATTCTGTTGTGGTCGAAGCTTAACAATAGGCCCAAAGTGAAAGAGAAGTTTCTTTTTAAAGTTTTTATGCGCGCTACTATATAATATAAGATTATGTTAAGCCCTTCATACTAGTAACTTAACATGATATTATATCTCCAGTTGGTTGGTTCTCAACCACACCCAATATTCCTATAGTTATTATGAACGCGAAGATAGATTATTGCTTCAAAGATGAGCATCATCATCCACTCTTTGTCCCAACAATTGGCTTTTGAGTGAGGATGAACTACACCACAAATGGCCTATTACAACATATTCAGTTCATGTTGCCTTTAATTTTGTTAGCTTTGCTATGCTAATTTTTGGCTACTACAACATTATCATTTTAATGTTGCCATCAGAGTATGTTGTTGTAGAATGACAGGAAATTTAACTAGTAGATTTTATTTTTTTTGCAGGTCTGTATTGTACATATGTACATTCTTCCGCGAGATCTATCATGACAAAAAATGAGACACGCGGAGGGATATAATAGAGGCTTGGAATTCATTATAAATGAGTTTTTGTATTATTGTGATGTAGCTGGAAGTTTTAAGTTTTTTTATGCTTGTAACTTTGTAAGGATTAATATGTATAATGATTTTATGTATGGAGGAATGAAAATAACAGATTTATGTTGAATTGGTTCTGGAATGCTTATATATATAAATGGCATATCTTTATTTTTAAACAGTAACAATATTGATGTTGATAATCTTATTGTTGCTAAATAAAACAAATAATATTTAAAAATATTTTCAAAATAATGGTCCTATAGTGGCCCAACACATGGTCCTATAGTGGCCCACACATGGTCCCATAGTGGGCCCCACGGTGTATTTTTGTAATAAATTTAATACTAAGACAACATAGATATTACGTTGTCTTAGGCTATTAATATTGTTGCTATAAAAGTCTAATCCAACACCAAAACTCATGTTGCTATAGAGAGAAGATAATGTTGCCATAGACCCCTAAGGCAACATCGAAAAAACCAACACTAGAAAATGTTGGCTTAGGAAATTTTTTGGCCTACAACAACATATTTTGGACATACACCAACAATTTTCAAGACTTGCAATAGGTCATTTATGGTATAGTATATAATATTAGATCTTAGAGAGTACTCCTCCCAGGAGAATATGTAACATCCACTCTTTGTTCCAACAATCGGCTTTTGAATGAGGATGTGTGTTAAAATATAATGTTAGATTTTGGAGAGTACTCTTCCTAGGAGAATCATTCTTTGTAACTTAACAGTATCCAATGTAAACTTTTCCAAAAAACAAAAAATCTGCACTAATATGTCATTCTATATCATTATATTTCTGACAAAATATAAAAAGATTTCTAAAATAAGGAAAAAAGCATCGGCAGAGTGTTGAAAACAATAAGACGGTGCTCGAAGTACATTCCAGAAAATTAGCAAAAGTAGAGAATCAAATATTTCGGAAGATACCAAAAAGTAACTGTCGTAGTAGCTCTACACCACTCTAATCTAGTCCCCTACAATCCAAATATTTCCGAAACAGATATTGAATAGAATGCAATATGCGCTCGCGAGAAACGTTTTTGTGTGCCCCGCCCATCTACACCATCCGTAGAGACACCTGGCATCATCCCACCCACTCGCTCATTAGAAGCCGTATATAACCAATGTGAAGCAGCATCAGCAGCTGCACCAATAACTAGGGTTATTCAGCGCCGCTCTCCCTTTTCTTAAAGACTCTCTTTGTCGGCAACCGATCCTAAAAAAATTTCATTCCTTTGAGCATTCGGGTGGTTTCGGTTTCGAACAGAGTAAGGAGTTGAGGTGGAGGTTTTCTAATTAGGTATGCTACCATTACTTTGCTCAGAGCATATACATTTTGATGGATTTGAATATTTAATATGTTGTTTTTTCTTCATTGCTTTGTACTCCACTGATTTTTTCTGTCATATGTTTATTTCTTATTCATTATGATTTTAAGCATAAATAACTACCATCGAAAAGATAAGCTGCTCAAATTATTTTCACCTCTAATGCTTTATTTTAACCGAGCTTTCATTTTAATAAATCGCATTACTCACTCTGGGTTTCTTAAATCACATTTCTCACAGCTCAGAGTTTTATATAAGTTTATTAATTAGTTCTGTTTATTGAAAAAGATTCAACTAAAGCAAATTAGAAGAAAGCTAAAAGATAGCCTATATGTGATCAGGTATGCCAACATTTTATGAACCACAGAAATACACGAGTGGATGAATTTGATATATTGTCAATGTTCACGTCACACATAATTTTTCTGATTCCTTGTTAACATTTTTATTTGGTTATAATTTTCTCGTCTATTTTTGCTTTTGTGTAGTGCTTGTAATATGCTGCATCTGTCAGTCACGTGCTCTTATTCTTTGAAGTTCGTATTTAGAATTCCGAATGATAATAAATATTTTGTTCATTGATGAAACAAGAATTAATCGTAAGAGTTAATTTGGAGTAACTGCTAGTCTTTTGTACTCTCTTAATATATATGTTAGCTAGTGTCTTAATATATATGTTATCTTCCGCAGACTTTTACAGGGTAAGTTAATTAGTTTAGGATGATTGTGTTTTTCTTGTTAGTTTCATCATCAGCTTTAAACATGCTTAATTATCTTACTAATACCAGTTTCAATCGTATCTCTGTATATATTTGTAGACTAGACATGCATGCTTTCCTTTCTGTGTAGGTCCTGCATAATCCTTCTGGGTTTGAAGTTTCATAACTAAATCTGTTGGTCTCCATTAGGCGGTCCGGAGCAAAGATAGCTGTTCAGTAAAAGTTATCCTCGACTTGAATTGAAATTCCAACTTATAACTGTCTCAATGGCCTCGAACTTGTTGAAAGGAACACTTTGCGTAAACCCAAATCAGGCGAGACGTCAACGTATTACACAAATACAATGGAAATGTCCTCCAGAGGTATGAGTTGATAGGTTGTTATTACATCATACATTTTACTGTTTTTTGGTTCATCAAGATGCTGCTATATATATATATACTATTTTGTTAAAAATCTTTTCCTAAGTTTCGTGTTTACTGTTTTACTCTTGCATCTCAATAACAGTTTACTATGGATCCTAATTGGCGTGTGGCTGCTGGGGAAGAGAGCACAGAGGCCGTTGCCCAGAGACGTGTGGACCCTGATCCTAGGTAAAGTCTCCTGTTCTTAAGTATATTTTTAATTTTATCGTAATTTAGCACCTGTGATTAGTTTCTGACATTTAGATATCAATACAGACCTGATGCGGCAAAACCTGAGGCTAGTGACAATTCTGACGGCAGGACCCTGGTAATCCCTATAACTGCCATAGAGGAGGAAGGCAACCTGATAAACAACAGTTCAGCAGAATTCCTGACTACTGCCGCCATGGATGGTGAAACAATTTCTCTTTCTATTGATGCCTTAAATGCTTTAAATGCAGTCGCATTACGCCAAGGTGAACCTCCAATTAGTATGGGCTTGTTCATGCAATGGCTCAACTCAGATAAGGTTCGTAGATTTATCAGCGGGCAAAGTGTCCCTGAAATACAGTCCATGCTGAATGATCCAACACACTCAGTTCCCTTTGTCAGCTCAAAATCTGACCAGCCGAATTTTTCTACGGGTGATAATTGTGTCGGGCAAAATACTGGTGTGGTCTCGAAACCCAGAGATGTTGAAATGCTAAATAAAGAATTTGAGGCCTCTGACATATCTGGTCACTCAACCCCTCTCATGAACCCGTCGTCATTGAGTGGCAACACTCAAATTGGGCAAGGTCGGCTTACGCTAAAGCCGCCTCAGAAGCTGTGCAATTTCTTCAACACTACCATGGGATGTCGATATGGTGCCGGTTGCCGATTTCGGCACAGCAAGTCCGATCAAGCATCACCGTCTGGAGTGGAGGCACTTCCCAGTGCAAAGAGAGTGAAGCCAGGCTCAGAAAGGGGATCATTGTGTAAAAGAAGGTAGCTGCGATGGAGAAGTTTCAGGAGAAGTATGCTGTTGGCTTATCTTTTTTTTTTTTTGCTTTTCATTAGACCGGACAGTCGGAGTTATGATGCTTCTCTTTTCAATTATGATGCTTCGATTGTACCTTGTTTTTAGTTACTGTTTGGTTGGTTAACTAATGTCGATTTTTACGTTCATCAAGATTTCTTTTCTTTTACTTGCATGAATCTCCTTTGAGTAGTAGGAGTACTTTTCAAACATAATTTGGTCATTTTATTTCTATCATATATTCCATGCTTGAGAAATAAATTTACATTATACTAGTTTAGAACCCATAATTATACTAGTTTAGAAACCATGCACAAATTTTCTTTAATATTATATACTTTTTTATTTAATTTTTTATTGAAAATTTTAAGACATGAATTTTGCAGGCTTAAAATTTTAAATGATAAAATTTAATAATAATAATTATATATATGTTGCCTGTGATATTTTTAGCAAAAGAGCAATTTTTAGTTAGGAAAATATAAAAAAGATGATAAATTTTAGGTGAAAAAGGTAATTGGGTTAAAATTTAATCCTGGAACCAATTAAAGTTAACGATGTATGAATTATTAAAGTACATTAATTCTGACCTGAAAAGATAATTAACTATGGGTAAAAATTTAATGTAAGGCGCAATTGAAATATTGTTATGATGTTTGAGTTATTAAAAAACATAAAGCCCGACCCAAAATTGAAAATACCGACTATCGTCCTATTACCAAAATTTTAATATTTCGACTTTAATAATATAGGACAGATTATATAAGTTTTTAATAGAATAGTCCATAAAAAATTAAAAGTAGTAGACCCAAGTTGTAAAAATATGTGAAATTGTTTAATAAGTTTTTAATAGAAAAACTCATAAAAATTAAAAGAAGTGGACTTTAGTTATTAAAGAACATAAAACCCGGTCCAAAATACCGACTACCAAAATTTTAATATTTCATTTTTAATAATATAATATAGATTACATACTATTCATATCAAATGAATATACTTTATACTCTATAGTCATTAATTTATAAAAAATCATAAATTTGTCGATTGTTTAAAATTTTTACTATACATATATTACAACATGAAATTTTGTCTTCTTAATATATACCAGATGATAACCCATGCGGACATGGGCCTATTTATTTTATTAAAAATTTAAATTATTCATATAATATAAATAAGGTTATAATAAAATAATTAAAATTACAATACAAATTTTAGATGACCAAAAATAAAAAAAAAGTTATTTAATTTGTTTAAAATAAATAATATAGTACTATTTACCCACTTCTTATAGTGCAAATTCTGCATGTATTGATGAGAAGCTATACATGAATTATAGCACTCATGCTCGATACAAAGGTAAATCACTGATCTGATTGTGACGCTGATGGGTATAACAATAATAGAGAAATTACCAAAAATACTATTCTTTTCTATATATGTTTTTTTGCGATTTTACCATCTTTTGAAATTATTTGTAAAAATGCGATCTGCAACAAAAGCTACCAAATGTAACCTTGTTTTAAGTTTTTCTGAAAAAATAACTAAAGTTTTTTTTGTTCGTTGAATTTCATGTTGGAATTGATTTGACCGGTGCAACTTGTTCAACAACCTGTTATATGTAACCAAAGTTGATTCCGGTTATTAACTTTTTGTAAGTAGCATTTATGGTTCATTTTGGTTGATGTCAATTCCAATTACGGTTGCTAAAGTTGCAGACCGTATTTTTGCAAATAATTTCAAAAAGTCGGTATTTTCGCAAAATATTTTTTAAGAAAATAGTATTTTGCAAAAAAGTTTATGGACTTAGATATTTATGAAAAACACATTTGGTACAATATTAATAATATTATTTATTTTAGATTAATTTTATTTAATGGTATAAAGTAGATCCATTATAGGCCAATATGAATTTTGAACCTATTTAGTAAATTAACAACCAACCCTTAATTATATATTTATGTCAAAAAACTTTAATTTGATAAGAATCGAACCTATGACCTACCGGTACCTGTAACTTTATGTTCACATCTTCAACTACTAAACCAAATTACTTTTAGTAACTCGTTTCGTTTTAAATTCATTATATCTATTATAGGCCAACAAGGCTGTTCATTCTATTTAGTAATATACTAATATATTCCTGTAATGTAGAAATATACTGAAAATATTGTTGTTGACAATGATTGAAACTATGACCTTTGGGTGCAAATGTATTTTATGATCCTATCTTGACCATCATGCTAGGATCTCATTCGATAAATTTTGAAACTCATCTTACGCCATACTTAAATAACTCTTAATATATTTATTTAAACTTTATTTTAAAACTCATTTCATGCTAAAAACCCACTTGATATAGTTTTGAAATTTAGACTCATTTTGGTCATCAATTAAATAGTTAGATAAGAACCAAGAACACAGAAAACTTAGTCATGATCATGTTATCTCTTTTACAAATTGTTATAGCAACATTAAGGTATATCGTTACTTTTGCCTCAACACGACAATGTTTGACTCGACACCAACATGATAAAAAATTTAAAATTTGGATTTACCTTTTCGATATATGAAATTATATAAAATATGTAAACGATGTCTAAAAGTGTACGAAACAACATAAATACATTTGTATAAATTATTTATTATTTAATTAATTTTGTCTGAACCCGACAATTTTTGTATTTGACACCAAGACGATAAATAATTTAATGTTTGGATTTGGATTTTCGGTATATGAAACTACATGAAATATGTACACCGTGTTTAAAAGTAAACTAAACAAAATAGCTATATTTGTATAAATTATTTATTGATAAGAAATATATATATATATATATATATAAAATTGAAATTTTATTATATAAAAGATTAAGTATTAAATTTTAAAAAGTGAACTAGTTTACTAAGCCGCGCTTCGCAGCGGCTTTATAATAATATCTCTAAATTTTCTCAAAAAATATTTTACAAAATACGTTTTTAAATAAAATAATATTTCTAATATAAAATTAAGTTATATATATATATATATATATATATATATATATATATATATATATATATATATATATATATATATATATATATATATATATATATATATATATATATATATATTGTGGATTAAAAAACGTGCTTGCGTAATTAATGCTAAGGTTTAATGAGCTTCGAGCTTTAATGGCTGCACTCGTGTATCCGGACTAAATCGGTCCTCACAAGATGCCTACGTATCTCAAATCGTTATTGAGAATCAAGCCAAAGACGTAGTTCTGATTGTAGGATCAGGGACCTTATATAGGCGTCTGGGGCCTAATATTTATGGTATGTTTAGGAGTTTTAGCGAATAAGTCTCCTTTTCGATATTGGATAAACATCTTATTGCTTGCAGGATAAGTCTTTTCCTTGTCGATAAAGGCTATGACTCATTAATTGCCTTTAATTGGGATTCTGGATCCTTCTTTGACCAATTTGCCATAATTTGGACTCTTTTCATGAGCTGTATATTTTCCCCATTCATTAATTACGAAATTAATGAATAATTAGGGTGTCGGACCTTAAATATCGGCCTTTTGTTTGACCAGTCAATTATATTTCTATAATTACTTTTCTGACCATATCATTTGCCCCCCAACTTCTGGGAAAATCTCCTTAGGGTTTTCGTAGAAGTTACAGCGTATTTTTCCTAAAATTTTCCATTTTTCAGGGCATTTTTGACCTTAATTTAGGTCATTTTCGACCAGGAATTCGACCTGGATTTCGACCAGGATTTCAGTGTAAATTCGACCTGGATTTCGACCAGGACTGTCCCCAGGTCGATGGGCTCGACCTCGAATTCCTAGTCTTTTTCGACCAGGATCTTTCGACCTCAACCAGCCTTCCTTCGACCTCGTTTTTGTCCCCAGGTCGATGGGCTCGACCTCGAATCGTAGGTCTTTTTCGACCTCGATGTGTCGACCTCAGTTTCATGTTTGTTCGACCAGGAATCCTTAAGTCATTTTCGACTTGAATTCCATGTTTTTTCTAGCTTTATTTTGGAGCGAAGTCGAACAATACGACCTCAATTCCCCATGTATTTTCGATCTCACATGTTCGACCTCATTCTCATGTGTTTTCGACCAGGAATTCCAAGGTTAAAATAGAATTAATTTCTGGGCCATTCTCGACCTCCTTCTTCCTGTTTTCGACCTCGTTTCAGTATGAGGTCGAGTGATACGAACTCGATTAATATTATATTTTCGATCTCATTCGTTCGATCTCGACCCAGGGTCTTTTCGACCTCATTTTGCCAACTTTTTGACTTGTTTTTGGTGCGAAGTCGATGGACACGACCTCAGTTTCGTGTGTATTTTCGACTAGGGTCATACGACCTCGATTTAGGGTCTTTTCGACCTCAAAACCTTTAATTGTTTCGTTTTATTTGGAAGTGAGGTCGTTTGATACGACCTCGTTTTCTCGTATATTTTCGACCAGGGTCGTGCGATCTCGATTTAGAGTCTTTTCGACCTTGGTTTTTTGATTTTTTGCCTCGGTTTTATCCCAGGCTTTTTGGGCTTTTAAATAGTCCAATTTTAATTTGGGACTTAATTCTTTCCAGCCTTGGGCCTTAATGGGCCTTATTTGTTTGGGCTTCGAAATTGCCTGAGTTCTAGTTTATTTGGGCCTTTGCCTTTGTAATCCATAAATGGATTTATGGGCCTTACTGGCTATAGACGGTTGCTCTTCCTTAGCCGGTTGAGTTCCCGGTTATCTCGATTATAAAAGAGTGAGATTTCTCATTTCACTCTCACTTCTCACTTTCAACTTTCCAAAATTTCTCCCTAGTTATCATAGTTTTTTCTCTCTTTTATTCCGTGGAGAGGCGATTCCCGGCGAGCTTTTTACGGTGGTGTTCTTGTTTTTCTGGGATTGATCTTCATCCCTTGAAGATTTCTGGGTTTTCAATCTTCATCACTTGAAGATTTCTGGGTTTTTTGAAGATTTTCTGAGAATTTTCCTTGAAGTTTTGAAGATTTGAAGTTTCTTTGAAGATTTTTCTGGGAATTTTCTTGAACGTTTGAAGATGTCTGACAAAGCTGCTCAACGCCTTCAAAGAATGAACAAAGCTTCTAAGAGAGGTATTATCATCCGTTCTTCTCATATGTCACTTCAAGATATGATCTTAGAGCGTAGTGATGAGTATCCCTCTGTGTCTCACTTAGATTCTTTCGACTGTAGTAATAAGTTCCATGAAATCGACTTAATTAGGGACTATAATAAAATGTATAGGATTAGGTCTCCCTATAGATTAGTCCCAGCTGGCCCAGGGGACCGTTCTTGCCATTGGCGTCCTGATGCACTCTGCATTTACAAGGATGCCATTGTCACAGGACTCAGGTTTCCCTTTCATGAGTTCATTCCCAGGCTTTTGGCTGATGTTGGGATTAATCCTTGCCAACTTCCTCCAAATGCCTGGAGAATCATTCTGTGTTTCATTGTTCTTTGTTTGAAGAACAATTTCCCTTTATCTGTAGCTTTGTTTAGGAGAATTTTTCAATTTAAGAATAGTTCATCCACTTCTTTGGGTTGGGTTTATATCAACCACCGTCCTTCCACTCCCCCCATATTTCACCCTAAATCTATTCCAGACAATAACCTCAAATGGAAGGAAGAGTTCATGTACTTGATTTGGGAAGGAGGGGATTGGGGCACCCTTTTTCGTAGTTCCTTTAGTAGGGTTTCGGATGGTAGCCCTAGTGATATCATCCTAACTGATGAAGAGGCCCATGCATATGCTGAGCTCACAAAGGATAATTATGCCACAATGGCTTGGGTGCTCCTGGATGAGTTTCAGCTTAGGTCCTTGGGACTTTCCAACGTTTCTGATAAGGGTAATTCTCACCTCATATCTTTCTTTATTTATTTAAGATTAACTTATACCAACTGTTTCTTTCCTTATATCTTTTGCAGTTGCGGTCTTTATCAATAAGACCAACGAGCCTGAAGAGGGGGACATAGCCAGGATGAAGAGGGCACGTTTGGCAGGGAAAGACCCTCGTGCTTCTAGTATTCCAGCTTTCATAAGGCCACATGTGGACCTTACTGAGGATGCTGAAGGCCCTCCCTCGGGCAAGAGTGCAGTTTGGCGCCCCAACTGGGGTCTTAGGAAGAAGGACACTGTGGTGGGAGTGTCCAAACATGCTGTGGAGTGGTCTTATCACTCTCTGACTCCTTGTGACTACAAGGATTTTGTTTCTAACTCCACCATCGAGGGGGTGGAGCATGCTGGATCTCAGGCCATGGCTGCTGTAAGTATTTCTCTCCTTCTTTTCTTTGTAGTCTTTGATTTATTTCAAGTTTAAGTATTTAACCTATAACTTGTTTGCAGATGAATGCCAACTACCAAGGGGCTCTCTTTCAAGCTAAGTCTTGGCGCTCATCTTCTGAGGCCAACCAAGGCAAGTTTGAGAAGTCCCAAGAGGAAATGGCTTCAGTGAAGGCCACCCTGGCTAGGAAGGAGAAGGAGTTGGCTGACTCCCAGGCTGAACTGGTATCTTTGAGGAAGGCCAAAGATGATTTTATTGACGAGTACCTTGACTCTGAGGAGTACGGGGACTTGATTGATAAGCATGATGGGCTCCTCTTCCCTGTTCAGTACACTAAGGGATGGGATGACGCTCTTGCTGCTGTTTTGGAGAGGATGCCTGGATCCCTCACTATTTCCGATTTTCCAAGCCCTCACCTTCCTACTTCTTTGGAGATGGCTTTGGCTGGAGAGGACGAGATGGAGGAGGATGATAGGATCTTAGACCTGGATCACACTTCCCCACCTGGTCAGACTGCTGGAGCTGATGATGCTGTCTTTTCCTCTAGAGAGGAAGAGGAGGAGGACGTAGACAAGGAAGATTAGGTGTAGTTTCACTTTTGGCCATCATGGCTTGTACTTTTGTTTATGTACTTTTGGCCTACGGGCTTAACTTAACTCTTGTTTAAGTTTTTATTTATGTCTGGTGGCCATTCATGGCTTGTGTTGCTTTTCTTGCTTTTTGAATGTTTATGAAGACTCATAATAGATAAGCTTTAAAACATGAAAATGCTGAATTCATTTATAATTTGAAGATGGGATCAACCCTTACATAGTATCCCAGTTTAAAACTTGGGTTGGTTTCATCGAACCTTATTTATAGTAGTGAGTCCACTTGGGAGACACCTTAAACATAATAAACTTTCAAATTGGAGGCATGCCAAGTCCTTGGCACCTCATGCCCTTCAAGGGTTTCTAGCTTGTATGAGCCTCGACCAAATACGTTCTTGACACGATATGGTCCTTCCCAATTTGGGGCTAACTTCCCTTTTTGTCCAACTCCGGATGCTTCAATCTTTCTGAGAACCAAGTCTCCTTGACGAAAGAACCTTTCTTTAACCCTTAGGTTGTAGTAGAAGGATGCTTTCTTTTGATGTTCAACTATCTTGGCGTTTGCCTCATCTCTAACTTCGTCAATTAGATCTAAAGCCAGCCTCAAGCCTTCTTCATTTTCTTCTGGTTCATAAGCCTCAACTCTTGGGGAGGTGTGAGTAATCTCCACCGGGACCACTGCCTCTGCTCCATAAGCCAATAGAAATGGAGTTGCCCCGGTGGTGACTTTGCAAGTAGTACGATATGCCCAAAGTATAGGGAGTAATTCGTCTACCCAAGTATTTCTGGAGCGTTCAACTCTTTTCTTTAGTCCATCCAGGATAATTCGATTTGCAACCTCAGCTTGCCCATTTGCTTGAGGATGGGCAACAGAAGTGAATCACAACTTAATATCGTTCTCATCACAATACTTCTTAAACTCATCGTTGTTAAACTGAGTTCCATTGTCCGTGACCAGGACTCGTGGAATTCCATATCTGCATATTACATTTTCCCAGAAGAATTGCATCACTTGCTTGGTGGTTATCTTGGCTAAGGGTTTAGCCTCAATCCACTTGGTGAAATAGTCAATTGCTACTATCAAGAACTTTCTTTGAGCACTTGCCATAGGAAATGGTCCGAGTATATCCATTCCCCACATAGCAAAGGGGATAGGTGAGTTAATGGATGTCATCATCTCTGGTGGTTGTCTAACCACTGGTGCATGTTTCTGGCACCGTTCACATTTCTTGACGTAGCTTTTAGCATCAGCAAGTATGCTTGGCCAATAGAAACCTAGACGAGTGACTTTATGAGCCAGGGCTCTGCCCCCCAAGTGTTGCCCACAAATCCCTTCATGCACTTCCTTTAGGGCCAATTCTGCCTCTTGAGGTCTCAAGCACTTTAAGTACGGAATAACAAAAGATTTCTTGTATAGGATTCCCTCAATTAGGGCATACCTTAGTGCTCTGACGTATAGCTTTCGTGCTTCTGAAGTGTCATTGGGTAGCCACCCAGTTTCCAGATGAGCTTTGATGGGATCAATCCAACAACTGGTGATACCAATGGGGGCTACCAACTTTCCATTGATGCTTGGGGTCTTCAAGACTTGGAAGTATACACTCCCGGCATAGTTTTCAATTTCAGAAGAGGCAAATTTAGACAAGGCATCAGCCTTCATATTTTCCTCCCTTGGAATGTGCTCCACATAGCATTCATCGAACTAAGTCATAATGGCCTTGACAAGTTTCAAGTACTTGGCCATGACTTCATCTCTGGCCTCAAACTCCCCATTTACTTGGGAAACCACTAGCCTCGAGTCTCCACATACTTTCAGAGTTTTGACTCTCAAGGCTCCAGCCAGCCCTAAGCCAGCTATCAGAGCTTCATACTCAGCCTCATTGTTTGTCGTCGGGAAGTCAAGTTTTAGTGCATACTCTATTAGGAATCCATCAGGACTTTGTAGCACTAAACCAGCTCCACTTGATTTTGTTTTTGATGCTCCATCAAAATAGAGCACCCAACATTCTTTGAAGTTCATTTCCTCATCTTTCTTATCTTCCATAGTCACTTCCTGCCCCCCGACTTCTTGGTTGTCAATGGTGCATTCAACCATGAAGTCAGCAAGTGCTTGAGCTTTTATGGCCGTTCGAGGCTTATACTTGATATCAAATTCTCCCAATTCAATGGCCCATTTGATCAATCTTCCACTAACTTGAGGGCTATGCAAGATGTTTCTTAGAGGTTGATCAGTCAAGACCTCTATCTTGTGTGCCTGGAAGTAGGGGCGTAGCTTTCTTGAGGCCATTATCAAGGCTAAGGCAAACTTCTCAACCATTGAGTAGTTTATTTCTGCCCCATGTAGGATCTTGCTCACATAGTAGATGGGCTTCTGAACCTTCACTTCTTCCTTTACCAAAACAGCTCCAAGGGCTGTGTTAGAAACCGCCAAGTATAAATAGAGAATTTCTCCTGGCTTGGGTTTTGCCAACAGTGGTGCTTCAGCCATATAGTTCTTCAGGGCCTCAAAGGCCTCTTGACTTTCAGTTGTCCATTCAAAATTCTTCACTTTTTTGAGTGCTTTGAAGAAGGGTAAACACTTCTCTCCAGACTTGGAGATGAATCTTCCTAAAGCAGCCACTCTTCCCGTTAGTTTCTGGACATCCTTGACAGTCTTTGGTGGTTCCATGTCTAGAATCGCTTTGATTTTGTCGGGATTAGCCTCGATTCCTCTCTTGGAAACCATCAGGCCTAAAAACTTTCCCGAGCCTACACCAAAGGCACACTTAGCTGGATTCAGCATCATTTTGTGGTGTCTTAGCA
The DNA here is from genome assembly GCA_030848705.1 of Heracleum sosnowskyi. Taxonomy (NCBI): domain Eukaryota; kingdom Viridiplantae; phylum Streptophyta; class Magnoliopsida; order Apiales; family Apiaceae; genus Heracleum; species Heracleum sosnowskyi. The sequence continues at coordinate 107,164,155 of CM061245.1, forward strand.
CTTTAAAAGCCTCTCGGAGGTGCTCAATGTGATCGGCCTTATCAAGGCTCTTGACTAACATGTCATCTACGTAGACCTCCATGGTTTTTCCAATCAGGTGCTCAAAGATTTTGTTCACCAACCTTTGATAGGTTGCTCCAGCATTCTTAAGCCCAAAAGCCATGACTAAGAAACAGAAGACACCAAAGTCAGTGATGAACGACACTTTGGCGATGTCATCTTTGTGCATCTTGATTTGATTATATCCGCTGAAGCCATCCATGAAACTTAGCATCTCATGCCCAGCAGTGGCATCTATCAAGGCATCAATCCTAGGTAAGGGGAAACAATCCTTAGGACATGCATCATTCAAGTCGGTGAAGTCGACGCACATTCTCCACTTCCCGTTAGCTTTTTTGACCATCACAGGGTTAGCTAACCATTCTGGGAATTGGATTTCTTCAATAAACCCAGCTTCTAAAAGCTTATTTACTTCTTGCTTAATGGCTTCAAGCCTCTCTGGAGCAAAACTTCTTTTCTTTTGTTTCACTGCCTTCCTTTCTGGATCCACATTCAATTTGTGAGATATTAGTTGGGGATCAATCCCTGGCATGTCAGCCGCTGTCCAAGCAAAAACGTCATTATTCTCTTGAAGAAAAGATGCAAGTTTGCCTTTCAATGGTTCGGGCAGCAGTGCCCCAACATAAGTCACCTTCTCTGGTTCATCCGGGACTAAGGGAATTGGGATTAAATCCTCAGCTGGTTTCCCTCTTCGGTCCTCATTGTCGCTAGTGTCCATATCTTCAATGGGGAGAACCTGCCCCCCAACTCCATCAAGCCTCAACGCGGCTACATAACAGCTTCTAGCCATCTTTTGGTCTCCCCGTTCTTCACCAATCCCATTCCTGGTGGGGAATTTGAGTTTCAGGTGGTAAGATGAGGCAACAGCCTTAAACGCATGAAGACCCGTCCTTCCAAGGATCGCATTGTAGGTTGAGGTTGCCTTTATAACTATGAAGTTCAGCATCTGAGTGGATGTATTTGTTCCTTGCCCCATGGTCATTGGGAGTTGGATAGTGCCTTCCACCTTTGATTCCACTCCATTGAACCCATATATGGGCATATTAGAGGGTGTTAACTGAGAATCAGTGTAACCCATCTTGATAAAGGCATCGTGGAACAAGATGTCCACTGAGGCTCCATTGTCGACTAGGACTCTCTTTGTTTCGGAGTTGCCTATCACAGGTACTATGACAAGAGGATCATCGTGGGGGAACTTCACCCCTTCCAAGTCTGAATCATCAAAACCTATTGACACTTCTGTTCGTGCACGCTTCGGTGCTTCTCCAACGACGGTCAGTACCTCTCGGGCATAAGCTTTTCTTGAGTTTCGGGAGGACCCAGCAGCAGTTGGTCCTCCAAATATCATGTTGATCACGGGCCCTCGGGGCTTGGGATTTCGATCTTGATCGTTGTCCCTTCTATCATAATCCTTTCTTTCATAGTTCCCCCTTTGGCTCCCTTGGCTTCCATCCTTAGTGAACTTGCTGATTTTTCCTCTTCGTATTAGAAACTCGATCTCATCTTTCAGTTGCCTACAATCGTCGGTGTCATGACCAACTTCTTTGTGGAACCGACAAAACTGATTTTGGTTCCGTTTGGACAAATCAGCCCTCATTGGCTTTGGCCATTTGATATCTTCTTCCTTGGCTATCTCCATCAGAATTTGACTCCTGGGAGTATTCAATCTTGCATACTCCGTGAACTTTGGCCCAAAGTTATTTCTCTTGGGTGGAGAGTCAGAATTCTTTGATGTTCGGGGAAACTTTTCCTTGACGTCGTACTCCTGAGTTTCTTTTCTTTTCTTTGAGTTTCCACCGTCGCCAGCGGTGGGTTCATACTTTCTCATGCTTTCCTCAGCCTTGATGTACTTTCCGGCTCTATCTTGGAGCTTCAACATGCTCTCTGGTGGATGTTTAGCCAACGATCTCCTGAAGTGGTCATCAGTGGTTCCTTGTTGCAGGGCTATCATAACCACTTTATCGTCTAAGTCCGGGACTTTCAAAGCCTCTCGAGTGAATCGATTGATGTAGTCCCTTAGGGCTTCATTCTTTCCTTGACGTATTGCCATGAGTGATGCAGAACTTTTCTCATGCACCCTTCCACTAATGAACTGATTGATGAAAGCCTTACTTAGTTCCTTAAAGGACCCAATAGAGTTGGGAGGTAGACGTCTATACCAACGTTGGGCCATGCCTGCCAAGGTTTGTGGAAACGCCCTACACTTGACTGCATCATTGGCGGGCTGCAACAGCAGTGCATTGGAGAAGGTTCTCACATGATTAGCGGGATCTCCCGTTCCATCATAGGCTTTAATCGAAGGCATCTTGAACTTTCTGGATATAGCCGTTTTCATGATGTCTTGAGTAAACGGTGGTGTAGGATCATCAGGATCTCCTAGGGGCAACAGATTACTAGGATCACCGCTTGGGGCTTCAGCCCTCTTGGTCCTTCTTGGTGGATCCAAGTTGATTATCGGGATTCCTTCAGTCGTTCGGCCCCGAGATTGAGCGGCCTCTTCTTCAGCAAGGAGTTTTTTGAGCCTTGCAGTCTCTGCCTCATGGGCTGCAAGTTTCTCCCTTGTAGTTTGGGGTGGCTCCCGATTTGTCTGTGAAGAACGTCTCCTCCTTGGGGCGACATCCTCCCCAGTTGTATAACCCTCATCCTCAGTGTATGGGCCAGAGTAATCTTGAATGAGAGGGGTCTGACGAGTCTGTTGATTTTGGGGTCCCAGACCTTGAATATAAGGGGGCACATATGCCTCATGGTAGATTGGATTAGTTCCACTACCGCCCGCCATGGGTCGAGGGGGCATGCCATAGCTTGGAATCCCCAAAGTCTGATTCGCGTATTGAGGGAGATCAGTAGTATGGAGTTGAAGGCTCCTCGGTGCATTCATGAGCAGCGGGGAGGTCGTGATCGGTTGCTGGTGAACGGTCTCTTGTGGATTAGATCCATGAATGACCATCTGCAGGGGATTCGTCCCTTCAACCGAAATCGGGATTTCCGGTCCTTGAGTGTTAGTGGGGATATTCGCCCCTTCAATGCCAGTAGTTGGCGGTGGTTGATTAGCCTCAGAGGTGAGGGGGCGATCATCGGGAGTTTGAGTATCCCGAGCTGTTCTTCGTGTATTTGCCATGGTTGATGTTGTCGTCCCACAGACGGCGCCAAATGTTGTGGATTAAAAAACGTGCTTGCGTAATTAATGCTAAGGTTTAATGAGCTTCGAGCTTTAATGGCTGCACTCGTGTATCCGGACTAAATCGGTCCTCACAAGATGCCTACGTATCTCAAATCGTTATTGAGAATCAAGCCAAAGACGTAGTTCTGATTGTAGGATCAGGGACCTTATATAGGCGTCTGGGGCCTAATATTTATGGTATGTTTAGGAGTCTTAGCGAATAAGTCTCCTTTTCGATATTGGATAAACATCGTATTGCTTGCAGGATAAGTCTTTTCCTTGTCGATAAAGGCTATGACTCATTAATTGCCTTTAATTGGGATTCTGGATCCTTCTTTGACCAATTTGCCATAATTTGGACTCTTTTCATGAGCTGTATATTTTCCCCATTCATTAATTATGAAATTAATGAATAATTAGGGTGTCGGACCTTAAATATCGACCTTTTGTTTGACCAGTCAATTATATTTCTATAATTACTTTTCTGACCATATCAATATATATATATTTATATATAAAGTTCTAGATCGTTTAATCAAACACTACAATTATACCTTCAAAGCTATTAAAATATTCACTACCTCCAAATCTACTCCCAGTAAGAAAAAAATTAAAAAATATGAACAAACATTTTTTTTGTTGCTGGGAGAATTGTTTATTAATAATGATCTCTTTTTGTCAAAACAAATAACAACAAAAACAACAACAACCTCTTCCTTTAAAAAAAAATAATAATGACCTCTTCTCAATATTTCTTATTCTTGTATGACTTTTGTTATAAATACACCGACTTATTGAATTTTGTTAAAAATGCACACACTAAATAAAATTTTCAATCGAATAAATCTTAACATGATATTTTCGAAATACATATACTATAAATTTCTTAATATACAATTTTTATCTTTGAATTTTCGTGTATGAATTATAGAAAATATTTTATTAAAAGATATAATCTTTTTTTATGAGAGCAATAACTATCTAAACGTTAAAAAACAATGATAAAATTTGTTTTTGACACTTTCAAGTTACCTTGTATACATGTGTATCAATTTTAACTATAAATTCAAAACTAACGTACACACATAAACATATAAATCAATTCACAACTGAATGTACATGAAAATCACCTTGATCGGCCTATTATTTTAATTGATTAACTGATGAATCCCCCTCCTTATTCATCCATGTCTTAACTCAATCAACACTAATAGCAAATAACTTGTCTTGTCAAAGATTTTAATATGATCATGCATTAGGATACAAACAAACATAATAAAATAAATAACATAAAGGAAAAATTCTCATACTCATGTACTAATATACACACTTTTAACATGAACAAACAAAAAAGTAAAGAAGAACAATGTTGACAACAAAAATTGTAGTAGACAATTAACAGAGTTTAGGTGTATATTTATACTATTAATTAGTTGTTTGTATGAAAGTATTAAAAGTAATTAATTATTTACCAAGTAATTACTTAATTTCTTATGCAAGACCGATCTAATTTCTTAACTTCTTATTTACCAATATGTTCTTGTATTTTCTAATATATTACATTAAAAAAGAAAGTTTAGGAGAGCAGAATGTTAAGATGGTAATTTAATTTGAAAAGAAATATTATGAGAATATCTAGATAATAATAAAGGGATGTTCAAAATAATGTAAAGTAATACACTTTTTTTTTAATTTAGATATTTAAAGTCAAGAATATTATAATTGAATATTTAGTTTCCTCCATTTGTAATATTTAGTTTCCTCCATTAGTAAAGATCTATTGTATATTTACTTTCTCCATTAGTAGAGATTTTAAATGCAAGAATATTATATTTACTTTCCTCCATTAGTAGAGATTTTAAATGCGAGAATATTGAAATTGTATATTTAGTTTCCTCCATTAGTAAATATTTAAAAGACAATTGAGATTTTTTCTAATCTTTGGTATTAATTACTTAATTTCTTATGCAAAACCGATCTAATTTTTTAACTTCTTATTTACCAAAACGTTCATATATTTTCTATTATATCACATAAAAAAAGAAGAAAGTTTAAGAGAAGAGAATGTTAGGATATTAATTTTATTTGAAAAGAAATATTATGAGAATATTTAGATAATAATATAGGAAAGTTTAAAATAATATAAGGTAATACACTGTTTATTATAATTTAGATATTTTGAAGGCAAGAATATTATAATCGAATATTTAGTTTCCTCCATTATTGATATTTATTTTCCTCCATTAGTAAAGATCTATTGTATATTTACTTTCTCTATTAGTAGAGATTTTAAATGTAAGAATATTGAAATTGTATATTTAGTTTGCTCCATTGTTAAATATTTAAAAGGCAATTGAGATTTTTTCTAGTTTTTTGTATTAATTACTTAATTTCTTATGCAAAACCGATCTAATTTATTATCTTCTTATTTACCAAAACGTTCCTGTATTTTCTATTATATTACATAAAAAAAGAAAGTTTAGGAGAGCAGTATATTAAGATAGTAATTTCATTAAAAAAATATTATGAGAATATTTAGATAATAATAGAGGAAAGTTCAAAATAATGTAAGGTAATACACTTTTTTGCTAATTTAGATATTTTGAGGCAAAAATATTATAATTGAATATTTAGTTTCTTCCATTAGTGATATTTAGTTTTCTCCATTAGTAAAGATCTTTTGTATATTTACTTTCTCCATTAGTAGGGATTTTAAATGCAAAAATATTATATGTTTCCTCTATTAGTAAACATTTAAAAGGTAATTGAGATTTTTTCGATTTTTTAATATAATTAATTCAAAAAATTGAGAAAATTAGAAAAATAAAACGAAGCGATATGAGAGTGCCACCTCACCGCCCCCGTATTTTCCTTTATATAATAGTATTGATTTTGTTGTGGTAAATATGGTTTAATACCTATAAAATCAATAAATTATTTAAAAAAAAATTACATTTCTATGAAATCATAATGATACTTTTTTAAAATTGTAATATTTAAAATATTTTTCTTTGAATTATCGAAACACAAGGCTAATTTACCTGATACACCATATTACATGAATTTATTTAGTGTCAAATTTGGATTATATTCTTAAAATATTTCTCTTTGCATTATACATGTAACACGAAAGCACGTCGTACACAAGAAGACATCGATATGTTTAGTATCAAATTTAGGATTGTGGTACATAAAATGAGACATGATTCATTGGTCTTATCATGGAAAATTTATTCATGACTTCTAAGTAGAAGTGTAATTAAGTTCACAACCACTTAATCAGAATTATATCTTATTTAGTTGATATGTGTTAGATATAATTGCTGATGATTGCTTATCAGTGTTTAAGAAACAGGTACTCATCAGAGTTTATACTAGAAGCCAGTCAGAGTTTGATAAAGTCTGACGGGATGAGAGTTTATTTAGCTGTCGGTGCTGACATTGAAGATTCTAGAAGCAATATATCTTGAAGATGGAAAGAAGCAAGATATATTGAGATAACTAAAGAAACGGGACAGAAGACAGAAGCAATCCTAAATTGATATAAATTGTATAGCTAATTTATAGGAATATCAATTAGAGATTGATTATGTAACTGTGTATTATATAAACACAGATAGGTTAACCCTAAAAGGGATGCGAATACGTGAATTATCATTCTTGTAACCTAGGAGCTCTCTGTGATATTTTACATCACTGAGAGAAGAGTTGTTTTTAATTCCATTCAGTTTATTGTTCATAAACAGTGTTCTTGATTGTCCTTCTCATACATATATTGATTATATATTGTGTATTCGGCCTAACAATTGGTATCAGAGCCAAGGCTGATTAATATATACAGTTTATCGATCCAAACACAAGTATAATCATGGCTGACAACTCTCAGGAAGGTTCTAATCCAGGTTCTAATGCTCAAAAGGTTCAACCTACCTCTATGAGTCGATATGAGACTATAAGGGTTCCAATTCTAAGGCCAGTTGAATATCCAATATGGAAGGTGAAGATGACCATGTTTCTGGAAGCCACAGATCCAGAATATCTTGATAGAATCAATGATGGTCCTCATATGCCAACTAAATTGTCTCTTGTTATTACTGGTCAAGAACAAAAGACTGTTCCAAAAGAGAAGAAAGATTTGACTCCTGAAGACATCTCATCAATTGCAAAGGATGCAAAGGTTAGACATCTACTACACAGTGCTTTAGATAATGTCATGCCTAACAGAGTTATTGGCTGCAAAACTGCCAAAGAAATTTGGGATGCTTTGGAAGTCAGATGTCAAGGAACAAGTGCTATAAAGAAGAATAGGAAGACCATTCTAACACAGGAGTATGAACACTTTGACTCGAGATCTGATGAAACTTTGACAGATACATATGACAGGTTCTGTAAATTGTTGAATGATTTGTCTCTGGTTGATAAAGAATATGAACTTGAAGAGTCAAATCTCAAGTTTCTTCTATCCCTACCTGAAAGATGGGATTTAAAGGCAACAACAATAAGAGATAATTATGATCTTGCAGAAACAGATTTTGATGAAATCTATGGGTTGCTTAAAACTCATGAACTTGAGATAGAACAAAGAAACAAAAGATCTCGAAAGAAGACAAAATCTGTTGCTCTCAAAATTGAAGAAAAACTCATGAAGAAAGAAACATCAAAGAAGAAAGCTAAGGGAAAGGCTTTGGTCATAAAATTTGATAATGAGTCATCAAACTCTGATGATGATTCAAACACTGATGCTTCTTCTGAATCTGAGGATGATGAAGAACAAATGATGCAGATGGCTGCTTTGATGGTGAAGACCTTCAAGAAGATGGGTTTCAAGAACTTCAAGAAAGGAAAGAGATTCTCAAGGAAAGATTCAAACTCTGAAAGAAGGAGTTTCAGAAAGTCTGGAGGAAGGGATACCAAAACTGGTAAGAAAGATAAGTCTGAGATCCAGTGCTACAAGTGTAAAGAGATGGGTCACTATGCTCCAGAGTGCAAGAAAGGAAAATCAGAAAAAGCACTCATCACTAAAGGAAAAGACTGGGCAGACACTTCAGAGATGAGGATGTAAACTATGCTCTCATGGCAACTGTCAAAGATGAATCTGAATCATCTGAAAACAAGGTACCCCTAACAACTTATGCTTATGATACTGATAATATATCTGAATTGAGAGTTTATCTAAAAAGCATACATGTTAGTTATAGGGATCAGACTTTAGAAAATGAAAGAATCAAATCTGAGAATCTAGGTCTTAAAGAGAGGAATAAATTTCTTGAAGAGAGACTTGTTAACATGCAACAAGTTCAAAAGGAAAGAGATGATGCTATTTATGTTGAACAGGAATTGCTTAAAAGATATAGGCAAATAGAATCTGAGTTGGAAAAAGAGAGGAAAGTGATTAAAACCTGGACTAATTCTGGAAAAGACACACATCAAGTTTTTCAGCCAGATACTGTAGGTTTAGGTTACTGTGAGGAAGATGAACTTAGGTTTAAAGATAAAGTGAAAGTTAAACCACAACTTAAACCTGTGAAATTTATTTCTGAATCCAGTAAGCTAAAGTCTGTAGTTGTGAAAGAAGCTGTTAGGGAACCAGTTGAAACTTGTGAAAAACAGGTTAATGTTGGTTCAATAACAGAGAATAAGATTGAGTCAGAAGCTGTTAAAGAACCAATAAAAATCTGTGATAAACAGATTAATGTTGGTTTGATGACAGAAAAACAATTCAAACATAAGCTCAAAGAGGTAAAGTCTGGTAACAAACAGAAAGTGTCCAAGAAAAATAGGAATGGAAAAGTAGGCATTAATAAAAGAAATGATTATCTGCCTAATTCTGATGTAACCATCTTGCAAGTTTCTGCACGAAAAACAAAGATATTAATTCTTTACCCTCCAAGTCTGGGGTAAAGAATGATTATGTTAGGGTTAGACCACAGACTTTATGCACACACTGTGGGAGCACTTGGCATTCCATTTATACTTGCAAGAGTTATCATGCTATTTATCACAATTATTATGAGTTAAAGCCCAACTTGAAATGGGTTAGAGCAAACTCTGCAAGTGTAAAGTCTGACACAGTTAGCTTAAACTCTGTTGAAAGTTATTCCGCTGCAAAAGCTACCAATGTTAAGAAAGCCAAAGGATCCAAGCAAGTCTGGATCCTTAAATCAAACTCTTTGTAATTGTTTGTGATTGCAGGGCACAAGGGAAAGTACCCTAGTCTTGGACAGTGGATGTTCAGGACACATGACTGGAAATAAAGCCCTGTTATCAGATTATGATGAGAAGGCTGGCCCAAAAGTTTCCTATGGAGATGGCAACATAGGACGTACTATGGGATATGGCAATATCAATCTTGGAAGTGTCATCATCACAAATGTAGCTCTAGTCTCAGGACTCAAGCATGACTTGCTTTCTGTGAGTCAAATCTGTGACAGAGGATATCATGTAGATTTTCATACTGAACACTGTGAAGTTATCAGCAAATCTACAGGAAAAGTTGTTCTAGTTGGACACAGGCGCAATAACATCCATGAAGCAAGTTTGGTAACAAACTCTGAAGGAAAAACGGTGTGTCTATCTGCAAAAATGTCAAATGAAGAGAGTTGGAAATGGCATAAGAAGCTCTCTCACCTAAATTTGAACAACATCAATGAGCTGATTCGAAAAGATCTTGTAAGGGGACTTCCAAAGTCAATACTCAGCTTAGATGGTCTGTGTGATTCTTGTCAAAAGGCCAAGCAAAGGAAGTCATCTTTCAAGAGTAAGTCTGAATCTTCAGTTGTGGATCCTTATCATCTTCTACATGTTGATCTTTTTGGTCCAGTAAATATAATGTCAATGGGCAGAAAGAAATATTCTCTAGTCATTGTTGATGCGTACACTAGGTACACATGGGTGTATTTCTTAGCAAAGAAGGATGAAACTGCCTTAATTCTAATGGATCATGTAAAGCTGCTGGACAAAGGATCACAGTACAAAGTGAAAGTTATCAGGAGTGATAATGGTACTGAATTCAGAAATTCAATAATGGAAGAATTTTGCAAGGAAAGAGGAGTGAAGCAAGAATTCTCTGCACCTGGTACTCCACAGCAAAATGGTGTAGTTGAAAGAAAGAACAGAACCTTAATCGAAGCTGCCAGAACAATGCTTGATGAAGCAAAATTGCCAACTTATTTCTGGGCAGAAGCTGTTCAAACAGCTTGTTTTACTCAAAATGCTACACTGATCAACAAGCATGGGAAAACACCATATGAGATGGTGAAAAATAAGAAGCCAAATTTGAAATATTTTCATATTTTTGGGTGCAAGTGTTTTGTGTTGAAAACTCATCCTGAACAATTGACCAAGTTTGACTTAAAAGCTGATGAAGGAATTTTTGTTGGATACCCACTGTCAACTAAAGCATTCAGAGTCTATAATCTGAGAACTAAAGTGATCATGGAATCTATACATGTGTCATTTGATGTCAAGAAAATAACTGGAATAGAAGATGAAGAATATCATGATCAACTTCGATTTGAAAATGAAGATCTAAACTCTGATGACGTAAACTCTGATGAAGCAAATCCAACAAACTTTGACGAAGCATACTCTGAACCTCTACTGGTAAACACTGAGGGAATTTATCTGCCAGAACAAAATAGAGAACCAGTCGAGGGGGAGCGTGAAGATACTTCAGAAACATCTCAAGATAATGACTCAAAGTCTGAAAGTGAGTCAGCTGAAGAATCAAATAGAAACTCTGGGTTAAACTCTGAAAGTTCAAATACTGAACAGTCCAATTCAGAGGGAGCCTCAGAGAATGCAAATGGTCAAGAAGAAAATCAGGAAAGCATGGATCAAGGGGGAGGATCTAATAATGAAAATAGAAGCCAATTACCAACAGCAAGAAGGTGGACACAAGCTCATACACCTGACTTGATTATTGGAGATCCAGAAGCTAGTGTAAGAACTAAAAGTGCTACAACTAATGAATGTTTGTTTCATGCATTCTTGTCTCAAACTGAGCCCAAGAAAGTGGAAGAAGCTCTTCAAGATGCTAACTGGATAACAATAATGCAAGAGGAGTTAAATGAATTTGAAAGAAATGAAGTCTGGACACTTGTACCAAGACCAAAGAACAGATCTATTGTTGGTACACAGTGGGTTTTCAGAAACAAAACAGACAGTGATGGAGTGATTACAAGGAATAAGGCTAGACTTGTGGCTAAAGGCTATTCACAGCATGAAGGAATTGACTATGATGAAACCTTTGCTCCAGTTGCAAGATTGGAGGCAATAAGGATTTTTCTGGCCTATGCTGCTCACAAGAAGTTTAAAGTCTTTCAGATGGATGTGAAAAGTGCTTTTCTCAATGGGAAACTTGAAGAAGAAGTGTTTGTTGAACAACCACCAGGGTTTGTAGATCCCAAACATCCAGATTATGTCTACAGGCTTGACAAGGCATTATATGGACTAAAGCAGGCACCTAGAGCATGGTATGAAACTCTTGCTCAATTTCTTTTAGAAAGTGGGTTCACTAGAGGTACAATTGACAAAACCTTGTTCTATTTTAATTCTGGTGATGATTTGATGTTAGTTCAAATCTATGTGGATGACATAATTTTCGGGTCTACTAATGACAAACTCTGTAAGAAATTTGCCAAGCTTATGCAGTCAAGATACCAAATGAGCATGATGGGAGAGCTTAGTTATTTTCTAGGCTTGCAAGTAAAGCAAACAGATGATGGGATTTTTATAAATCAAGCAAAATATACCAGAAATCTTCTCAAGAAATTTGGTATGCTTGATAGTTCATCTGCTACAACTCCCATGGCTACTGCAACAAAGCTAGACAAAGACACAGGAGCCTCAGTAGATATGATAAACTACAGAGGGATGATAGGGTCTCTTCTTTATCTTATTGCAAGTAGACCAGATATCATGTATGCAACATGTCTTTGTGCAAGATTTCAAGCAGACCCCAGAGAGCCTCATCTAACAGCTGTGAAAAGAATTTTCAAATATCTCAAAGGAACCATAACTCTTGGTTTGTGGTATCCTAGAGAATCAGAGTTTAAGTTAATTGGTTACTCTGATGCAGATTTTGCAGGCTGTAAGATAGACAGAAAAAGCACAAGTGGAAGCTGTCAATTTCTAGGTGACAGATTAGTTTCTTGGTACAGCAAGAAACAGAAATCAATTTCCACATCCACAGCAGAAGCAGAGTATATTGCTGCTGGTAGCTGTTGTACACAAATTTTATGGATGAAGAATCAATTGCTGGATTATGGATTAAGGTACTCTAAAATACCTATTTTCTGTGATAATCAAAGTGCTATTGCTATGACAGGTAATCCAGTACAGCACTCCATGACCAAGCACATCAGCATAAGGTATCATTTTATCAGGGAACATGTGGAAGAAGGAAATATTGAGCTTCATTTTGTGTCTACAGACCAACAGCTTGCAGATATCTTCACCAAACCTTTGAGTGAAGCTACCTTTACAAGGCTGGTAAATGAACTTGGAATGATCTCTGGTTTTGACTAGAGATACTGGTTAGACTCAAAATCTATACTCTGTAATTTGTTGCTCATGTTTTCTTTGCATATGTTAACTGTCATTCATACCAGTTTGTCAAACTCTGAACTCATACTCTGTCATAATGTCAAAAATGATAAACTCTGTTCGTCAAACTCTGTCAGTCATACTCTGTCAGTTAAACTCTGATGTTAAACTCTGATTGTGATTTTTGTCTGAAACATATCAACCGATGAAGAAAATTGTATGAAGCATGATTTTCAGTAAGTAATCATGAATCTTTCTGAGTACTAAAAATTCTGATTTCAAAATGTGTAGAAATTTTACACAGCATGATACTGTCTCTATATTTATAGCATCTCTTAGTTTATTGATCCTATACACTGAGTCTGTATTAGCTGTTTGCACTTTCTCTCATAAATTAAATGTATTAACTGATAAAAGTCTAAACTCTGATAATTAGTTGCTAATATCTCACCCTCAAATCAAAAGATGCCAAAAAGTGCACAAATTCCTTTGAGATCATGTTGTGCCTAGGAAGATCCAGGAACTTATTGTATGAAATAAGGGCTAAAATCTTTGATTTTTGGTGACTAGTGCCAACCACTGATTACTGGAAAAATTAAAATTAAAAAAAAAAGTCGAAGGGGGTGAAAATAATAAATTTAATAGTACAGAGTTTAGATGAGATCAGATTTTATTTTATACATGAGAGTTTGGGTAACCAGTTTTTACTGATTTATTTTAAGGATTTTATACACTTTGAGATGATCTAAATATTTATATTCAGTAAACTCTGCTAAGTCACACACAAATATTCACACCTGTACAGTTTGTGAAAAGAGTTTATGCATAAAGAAGGAGGATTGGTGAACACTGATGAACTGTGTACTCTACGCCGAGGTAATTTAATTTTAATCTCTGATGATTAAAATAAATTTTGTTTGTTTCAGACATATTATGATTTTGAGAAAAGACATTTGTTTTGAAAATTCAAAAGAGTATGATTGGACAGTTGTTCAAGAGTGTATTAAACAGAAGAGAGAGGTTGAGTGTCTAGGAAAGTGTAAAAGGCGGTAATTATTGCTATTTTTACTGCGCATGCGCATTGGAAACTGCCATTTACTGCTGTCAGTCATTGCATGTGTGCCACGTGTCCCACTCACACGAATTACGGAGTAAGACAGTTGTGTGTATTGATTAGAAACTGTTCAGTTTTTAATTTTTAATTTTGTATTAATATACAATACACAAAACCGTTTGAACTTTTCACATCTTACTCAGATTCAAACTTTACTGTCACACACACATATTCACAAACACTTTTCCTGCAAACACTCTTGAAATTTCTCTAAGCCATTCTCTGATTATTTCTAATTCATACTAATGACGTCTACTGCCTTTGTCTCTTCTGGACTTGAGTTTGTTCCTAACAATTATTCTGCTCCTTTGAGTAATGAGAACGCACCGGAGGCGTTTCATTTGATGCAAAGTTTTCTTGCTCAATCTCCTATTGGGCGTGCTCTTGTAGAACCAGGGAAGCTGTCTGTAGTTCAAATCAAAAGCTTCTGGGAGACTGGTAATTATGATGATGGTGGAGATTCTGGTACTCCATCTCTTGTTTTTGAGGTTGAAGAAACAGAGTATATCATTACTCCTGGTACAGTTCGTGCAACTATGGGATTTCCTGAACATAATGCTTACACTATTGATGTTGGTGAGGCTGAATTGATGAGGATGATGAGGGAAATCGGCTATGGTGGATCTTTGGCAAAGATTGGTCAACTGAAGCGACTGTTCTTGAGGAAAGAGTGGAGCTTTTTCTTCGACTGCATAACTAGAACGTTCGGCAAGAAGTGCACAAACTGGGATGCCATACCTACTGAAAGTCTACAAATTGGGTATTCTCTGATCTATGGTACTCATTTTGATTATGGTAGACTAGTTCTTAACAATTTGGGTGAAAAGATGACTGAAAATAGGAGAGTAGTTTACTTTTCTAGATTTTGTCAGCTTTTATTTACTGCTTGTGTTGGTGGGGTAGATATTTCTGATGTCGATGTGATTCCATGTTTTAAATTGCACAAACGTATATTCTCCGATCTTATAAACAAGGATGTGAAGAAGGGAAACGTAGGTGATTTGTTATTACCTGCTTTAGTACAATAGTTTTTGGATGATTCTATCCAAGTAGAACACCAGCCAGAACCAGTAAATACTGAAGCATCTCCAACCCAACCAATTCGTACTGGAGGTAGAATTAAACACAGGGCTTCTAAACCTGCAAGGATTGTTAAGCCAGCTACTGAAGTTGGTGTTTCAAAATCTTCTGTGCCAAACTCTGTTGGTACATCTAAGAAGAGCAGGGCAAAGAGACCAAGGTCTCATGATGAAGAAGATTCTGAAACCTTACATCATAGAAGAAGGAGACTAGTAGCTGACTATTTGTTTGATGAGGTTGATGATGAAGCTGTTCCTGAAGCTGTCCATGATGAAGCTCCTGAGGTTGTTATTCAGGAGAATGCTGCAAATGTCCATGATGATACTGAGGACAGAGTTTATGTGGATACAGAGGATGCTATGCCTGAGCCCCATGATGAATATATTGACATGGATACAGCAAAAGAGTTTGAAGCACATCCTTCTATCAGTGTTTGTGACACTGAGGATGTGGCAGCTGATCAACCCACCCTAGTTATAGATGAGTCACTTGCAACTTATACAGAGATTCTCTCTGTCAATAATCAAGTTCCTGAAATGGGTGAAGAGGTTGATCAGGTTGTTGAAGCTGCTGTAGAGCTGATAAATGAAGATACAGCAGAGGATATGGTTGAGACTGTTGTTGAGACTGTTCCTAAAGAAGCAGAGGTTCTTGCAAATGTAAACTCTGAAAATGTTGAAGTTGTTGCAGAGCAAGTTTTTGAAGAAGCTGCACAGTTAAATACTGAAGCTACTGCAGAGAATGTTATAAATGAAGTTGCAGAGCCTATCCAAGACAATGTTGATGCAGATGATGATCAAAATTCTGAACATTCTCTTCATGCAAACTCTAACATCAATGTTGAACTTTCCGACTCTGATGAATCCACACCTTTTCTCAGAGATCCAGCTGCTGAATCTATCAAGGAAAAACAAACTGCCACTGAAGCTCACTTTAGAGAGATGTATTATGCAAACTGGTCAGGGGCAGATTGTATTTTCTCCAAGCAAAGAACTACTGATTTTGTAGATAAATCTGCAAAGGAGATTTCTAATCCAGAACTTCTTAGTCATTTGAAGGCTACAATAGTCCAAGTGAAGTCTCTTAACAATAGATTTGATGAGACTCATAAGGTTGTCATGGGCTTAAGTAATGACATTGTTGCTAAGGAGTTGGCCTTGAAAAGTGACAGAGCTAGATTTTCTTCTATAATCAAGGATCAAGTTGAAATACAGCAAAGACTGAGCAAAGTTGAGAGCAATCAAAATGAAATGTCTGCAAAGATTGATTCAATTGCTACTTCTTTGGAGTTGCTGACATCAATGCTCATTCCTGATGATGTCAAAAAGGGGGAGAGAGTTCCTAAAGACAAATGCAAAAGGGCTCCAACTCTGAGACGTAGGGATGATGCAACTGATGGTGGAGACAAGGATTCATAGTTTAGGTCAAAGAATTCTCAAGAGCAAGGGAGACTAAGGTCAAACTCTGCTAAGCTGACAAACTCTGAGAGATTAAACTATGGTGGTCAATCTTCTTCGAGACTTAAGAGTCTAGTGATTTCAGCAAATCCAACTACTGATGAAGAGATTGCTGCTAAGCTGTTTATTGAAGAACATGGTGGTGAAGCCACAGTGGAAGATATGGATGCTGAGATGCAGATTCTTGCTGAAGAGCATAAGAAGAAGGTTGAAGCTGGTACTTACAAGAAGAAGGCTGTTAAGGCTCCTAGGAAAAAGGAAATTGCACTTTCCATCAAGGAAAATACTCAACAGAGTATACAATATTCCAGGAGGCCTACAGTAGATGCTTCTGGAAAAGGAAAGGGAAAACTGGTAGAAGAAGGACAGTTTTCAAAGAAAAATTATTCAACCTCTGACGTTGCTCAAGTTGAATCAAGACTAAATCAATCAACCTCTGACGTTGCTCAAGTTGATAGTTCTGTTAAAGTTGTGACAACCTCTGACAATGCTCAAGTTGTGCAAACTCAAGTATCTCCAAAACTCCAAGGTTTCAAAAGACCTGTACTTCCTGAAACTCTGAAGCCAGAATCTGTGAACTTTCTTCAAACCAGAACAGTACTTGGAAAAAAATCTTATGATAAGTCTGGTTTGGGTTCACACAGGGAGAAAAGAATTAATAACAGTCCTGCAGATCTTACATCACTGGCAGAACCTGGTGTTGGGGTTACTCAAGAAAACCTTGACAAACTAGAGTCTGTTCAGATGATTTACCACAGAGGATTAAAGAAGGAGTTTTTGTTATACTTCATTGATGATGGAAGAGTTTACAGAATTGGAGAAGCTGATATTCATTTGAAGCTATGGGAAGAGCTAGAGTATGTTCTATATCTTCTTAAGATCAAAAATAGAAGTACTCATGATGCTGCTCTAGTTTTAAGAGACAGAATGATGAAATCAAAAGTTCTTCTTGGAGGAGGTGTTTCAAGTGCTTACATTCCTAAGTACAGAGATGCTTATGGAAAGATAGTTGAAATGAAGAGAAACAGTGCCAGATTCAAGACTGCACTGGGAATAAAGGTTTTGGAATTCAACCTAGAGTCAGACAAATCTTACTTTATCCGGCTAGGGAATGAAATGAGAAAGAACATCATTTATTATCTGAGAGCTGCTATCTACCAAACTGGAGAAAGTGATCCAGAGCTTAAAGAGTTGAAAGAAATCATGGTGGATGAGCTAGAAAAAGCTGAAAGGAGGTTACTCATTGATTATCTCAGGACAGTGCCTGATATTGAAGAAATTAAGTAAAGTCTGACTGTAAGTTTTTAAAGTTTTCTGTTCTAAGTAAAAGTTAAACTCTGATATGTTATAAACACTGCATTTGTTATATGTTTTGACATCATCAATTATCTTTTAACTTGTACATTTTTATTATGCACAAGTTGGGGGAGATTGTTAGATATAATTGCTGATGATTGCTTATCAGTGTTTAAGCAACAGGTACTCATCAGAGTTTATACTAGAAGCCATTCAGAGTTTGATAAAGTCTGACGGGATGAGAGTTTATTTAGCTGTCGGTGCTGACATTGAAGATTCTAGAAGCAATATATCTTGAAGATGGAAAGAAGCAAGATATATTGAGATAGCTAAAGAAACGGGACAGAAGACAGAAGCAATCCTAAATTGATATAAATTGTATAGCTAATTTATAGGAATATCAATTAGAGATTGATTATGTAACTGTGTATTATATAAACACAGATAGGTTAACCCTAAAAGGGATGCGAATACGTGAATTATCATTCTTGTAACCTAGCAGCTCTCTGTGATATTTTACATCACTGAGAGAAGAGTTGTTTTTAATTCCATTCAGTTTATTGTTCATAAACAGTGTTCTTGATTGTCCTTCTCATACATATATTGATTATATATTGTGTTTTCGGCCTAACAATATGAATGTGCTATTTTATATTAAGTACATATATATTGATTTTTTTAAAATATTAAATTAAATATATTATTAATAACAATTATTTTTATTTGAAATTACAATAATATTGTTAGGCCGAATACACAATATAATCAAGTATGTATGAGAATAACAATCAAGAACACAAGTTTGTAAATCAACAAACTGTAATTATATTAACAGCTTCTCTCTTTATGATGTTAATGAATCACAAAGAGCTTCTAGGTTACAAGAATAATGTTTTCAATTATCGCGTCCCTTCTAGGGATAACCTATCTGTGTTTATATAGTACACAGTTACAATCAATCTCTAATTGATACTCCTACAAATTAGCTATACAATTTGTAATCAATTAGAATTGCTTCAGTCCTCTGTCCAGTCTCCTTAGCTGTATCAATATATTCTGCTTCTTTCCATCTTCAGAATATATTGCTTCTAGAATCTTCATGATATGCACCGACAGCTAAGTCAACTTTCACCCTGTCAGACTTTAACAAACTCTGACCGGCTTCCAGTAAACTCTGATAAGTACTTCAGACTAAACTCTGAACAGTACCTGTTACTTAAACACTGATTAAACAAACATCAGCAATTATATCTAACAATCTCCCCCAACTTGTGCATAATAAAAATGTACAAGTTAAACAGATAATTGATGATGTCAAAACATATAACAAATGCAGTGTTTAATCATAACAGAGTTTAATTTTAACTTAGAACAGAAAACTTTAAAAACTTACAGTCAGACTTTATTTGATTTCTTGAATATCAGGAACAGTTCTGAGATAATCCATGAGTAGTCTTCTTTCAGCCCTTTCCAGCTCTTCAACCATAACTTTCTTCAACTCTCTCAACTCTGGATCAGATTCTCCAGTCTGATAAATTGCAGCTCTCAAAGAATAGATGGAATTTTTCCTCATCTCATTCCCTAGCCTAATAAAATATGGTTTATCAGAGTCTAGATTGAATTCTAAGACTTTAACTCCCAGATCAGTCCTTAGTCTTGCACTGTTTCTTTTCATTTCTACAATCTTTCCATGAGCATCTTTGTACTTAGGGATGTAAGCACTTGTAATTTTAGCACCACTAAGAACCTTTGCTCTCATCATCCTTACTCTCAAAACTTCAGCAGCATTTTGAGTCCTTTGATTTCTGACTTTGAGTAGATATAAGACATATTCTAACTCTTCAGCCATTTTCAAATGTATATCATTTTCACCTATTATGTATACTCTGCCATCAGCCATGAAGTATAACAGAAAGTCCTTCCTAAGTCCCTTATGATGAATTAACTGAACAGACTCTAGCTTGTCAAGATTTTCTTGAGTAACCCCAACACCAGGTTCTGCCAGTGATGTTTGATCCATTGGACTGTTATTTATCCTCTTCTCTCTGTGTGAACCTAGACCAGACTTGTCATAAGATTGTTTTCCATGTACTGTCCTGGTTTGAGAAAAATCCACAGGTTCTAATGTCAGAGTTTCAGAAAGTACAGGTCTTAAGAAACCTTTGAGTTGAGTTTGTACAACTTGAGCCTTGTCAGAGGTTGTCACAATTTTAGTAGCAATATCAACATGAGCAACGTCAGAGGTTGATTTGTTTATCCTTGATTCAACTTGAGCAATGTCAGAGGTTGAATAAATCTTCTTTGGTAACTGTTCTTCTTCTACCAGTTTACCCTTTCCCTTATCAGTGTTTGCAATCACAGGCCTCCTGGTGTATTGTATACTCTGTTGAGTATTTTCCTTGATAACAATTCCAGTTTCTTTCTTTCTAGGAGCCTTGATAGCTTTCTTTTTGTAAGTACCATCCTTCAATTTCTTCTCATGCTCTTCAGCAAGACTCAGCATTTCAGCTTCCATGTCTTCAACTGTAGCTTCATTTCCATGTTCTTCTAGAAACATTTTTGTAGCAATTTCTTCATCAGTAGATGGATTAGCTGAAATAATTAAACTCTTAAGTCTTGAACCACTGGCAGAGTTTGAGATTCCCTTACCAGAGTTTCTCAACCTGTCAGAATTTAATCTTGATCTTCTTTGCCCTTGCTCAGAAATTTGCTTCCTCTCACTTTCCTTGCTTCCACCATCAGCAGAATCATCCCTCCGTCTCAGAGATTGAGTGTCTTTGCATTTGTCATTTGGTACACTCTCCCCCTTTTTGACATCATCAGAAAGTAGTACTGATGTCAGCAATTCTAGAGCAATAGAAATAGAATTCAATTGTGCAGACATAGCAGTCTGATTCTCCTCAACTTTCCCAAGCCTCTTCTTAATGTCATCAGAATCCTTGGCTTGCTGCTTGAACATGGCAGAATAATAAGACCTATCAGTCTTTAAGGTAAGATCCCGTATACCAACTTCATTCCTCAGATTGGTAACCGCTGTTTGTGTTTCATCAAACCTATTGTTTAAGGCTTTGACTTGAACCACAGTGGCTTTTAAACTTGTAAGAACATCAGAGTTTGAAATCTGCTTCACAGAATCATTAAGAAAATCAGCAGCCCTCTGTGCAGAAAAGATACAATCTGCAGCTGCCCATCTTTTGTAGTACATATCCTGAAAATGCTCAGCAGTGGCTCGATTGACCTCTCTTTCCTCATCAGAGTTTACTCGAATATCAGATAACTCCTCTTGTGAATGAGCAGGAGTATCATCATCATTATCATTCTCTGCTGTATTCTCTGCAGGAACATTCTCAGCAGTAGTTTCAAAATTTCTCTGTGCAGCTTCATCAATAACTTTCTCTGCAACAGGTTTTGGAATCTCAGAGTTTGCAGTTTGCATTAACTCTGTTTCTTTTGTTACAACCTCAACAACAGATTGTTGTAGAGCTTCAAGAATAATATCCTCAGAGATTAGCTTATCAGCAGCCTCTTGTACATTCTCTGCTACAGCTTCATCAACAATTTGCTCTGTAGCAACAGCTATCCTCTGATCAACCTCCTCACCTTGGTCAGAATGTAAATTGTGAACTGAAAGATTCTCTGTGTGAGAAGCAACAGAATCTTCAAGGACCAAGGTGGCTTGATCAGCTGCTACCTCCTCAGTATCACAAATACTGATAGTAGGATGTGCATCTGGAATAGCTTCATCATCAAAGAAATCTATTTTCTCAAAAACTCTGCTGTCAGAATGATCAGCAGCTTCCTCAACTACATCATCATCCTTTGATGTAGGAGCTTCTATCTCAAAATTCATCATGCCAGTATCAGCATTTACTCTGTCCTCAGTAGGCACAGGAGCTACATTTGCCATAGAAACTCTGTCCACATTGACAGCTTCATCCTCCTGAAACTCAACTTCAGGAGCTTCAACAACTTTTGAAGAAACATTCTCAGCACCAAATAAATGTGCTGCTACCAATCTTCTTTTTCTTTGATGAAGAGTTTCATCATCAGTTTCACTCTCCTCAGCAACATCATCAGTCTTTGCCCTGTTGGCCCTTCTTTTCTTTAACCTTTTCTTCTGAGGCATATCATCAGTGTTTGATACCCCAACTTCAGCATTTGATGGAGCATTTGCAAGTGGTTGTTGTTGTGAATCGACCAGAAATTGTTGCACAGACTCAGGCAACATTAAAACACCAACATCTCCTTTCTTGTTATCTTTATTAGTGAGATCAGAGAATATGCGTTTATGCAATTTAAACGAGAGAATGACATCATCCTCTAAGATCTCAACATCAGAACAGCAAAAGTTGAATAACAATTGACAAAATCTAGAGAAATAAACAACATTCCTATTCTCTAGCATTTTCTCACCAATATTAGTTAAAACTAGCCTAGCAACATCAAAATTACTTCCATAAAGAAGAGAATACCCGATTTGCAGACTATCAGTGGGAATTGCATCCCAGTTTGTGCACTTCTTTCCAAAGGCCCTAGTGATGCAATCGAAAAAGAAACTCCATTCCTTGCGCAAAAACGGCCTTTTCAGTTGACCAATCTTTGTCAATGGTCCAGAGTAGCCTATTTCTCTCATCATTCTAACCAACTCAAAATCACCAATAGAGATTGTGAAAGCATTGAAATCCTCAAGACCCAAAGCATCACGAACAGTAGTTGGAGTAACTATAAACTCGTCTCCTTGAACTTCAAAAATTATGGACGGAGACCCAGACTCTCCTCCATTATCATAAGTGCCTGTCTGCCAAAGAGTCCTTATTTGAGATGCAGACAGCTTCAGTGGTGCGGTGAGAGCAGTACCAATATCAGAGTTTGACAAGAAATTTTGAATCAAATGAAACGCCTCCGGTGCGTTCTCATTTGCCAAAGGAGCTGAATAGTTATTCGGGACAAATTCTAACCCAGAAGCAGTAAACATTGTAGTAGCCATTAGAAAAGTTTTGAAGAAAGCACGAAATAAGACAGAGAAAAGTGTAGAAAGTATGCAGTGAAAGTGTTTGAGACAGTGTTTGTGAGTAAAAACTTATGAAAAGATGAAGTGTGTAAAAGAATGAACCGTTTATGTGTAGTAAGTTTAAATAATAACTGTGAAAATTAAAACCCAATCGTTTTAATCATTACTACACACAGCAGGCGTCTTTGAAAAATGTGTGAGTGGGACAGATGTCAAACATGCATACGCTGACAGCTGTATGTAACAACTTCCAATACACACGCGCAGTAAAAATAGCCATAATTACCGCTTGTTACACTGTTCAAAACACTCAACTTCTCTCTCCTCTGTTTAATACAAATATGAACCGTTTGTAATCATACTCTTTCGAATTTCTAAACAAATGTCTAATCTCAAAATTATAAAATGTCTGAAACAAAGAAATCATTTTAACCATCAGAGATTAAAACAAAATTACCTCGGCGTATTTCACACAAT
Source organism: Heracleum sosnowskyi (assembly GCA_030848705.1). Lineage (NCBI taxonomy): Eukaryota > Viridiplantae > Streptophyta > Magnoliopsida > Apiales > Apiaceae > Heracleum > Heracleum sosnowskyi. The sequence goes on from CM061245.1 coordinate 107,187,356, forward strand.
ACATCAGTGTTTACCATTTGTCCTTCTTTGTCAATAAACTCTTTTCTCAAACTGTACAGGTGTGAATAATTGTGTGTGCAATAGCAGAGTTTACCGAAGTCAATATTTAGATCATCTCAAAGTGCATAAAATCCACAAACTAAAACAGTAAAAACTGATTGCTCAAACTCTCATCTAACATAAAATCTGATTTTTATATCTAAACTCTGTAATTTGATATCCTTTCATTTGGATATATCTTTTATTCTTCACCCCCTTTTTATATATATATATATATATATATATATATATATATATATATATATATTTTTTTTTTTTTGTTTTTTTTTTGTTTATTTTTTTTTCCAGTAATCAGTGGTTGGCACTAGTCACCAAAAATCAAAGATTTTAGCCCTTATTTCATACAATAAGTTCCTGGATCTTCCTAGGCACAACATAATCTCAAAGGAATTTGTGCTCTTTTTGGCATCTTTTGTTATGAGGGTGAAATATTTGCTATTAATTAGCAGAGTTTAGACTTTTCATCAGTTAATACAATTAATTTATGAGAGAAAGTGCAAACAGCTAATACAGATTCAGTGTATAGGATCAATAAACTAAGAGATGCTAGAAATATAGAGACAGTATCATGCTGTGTTAACTTTCTGCACATATTTGAGATCAGAATCTATACAACTCTTAAGGATTCATAATTACTTACTGAGAATTATGCTTCATACAAATTTCTTCATTGGTCCATATGTTTCAGACAAAATTACAATCAGAGTATAGCATTAGACTGTAACTATCAGAGTATGACCAACACTTTATGACTAACAGAGTTTAGCATCAGAGTTTACTTTCAGAGTTTATGGCACTGGTACTCATAACAGTTAATACATGCAAGGAATCATGAGCATAAAAATCAAACATGTATAGTTTTTGAGTCTAACCCGTATCTCTAGTCAAAACCAGAGATCATTCCAAGTTCATTTACCAATCTTGTAAAAGTAGTTTCACTCAAAGGTTTGGTGAAGATATCTGCAAGTTGTTGGTCTGTAGACACAAAATGAAGCTCAATGTTCCCTTCTTCCACATGTTCCCTGATAAAATGATACCTTATGCTGATGTGCTTGGTCATGGAATGCTGTACTGGATTACCTGTCATAGCAATAACACTTTGGTTATCACAGTAAATAGGTATTTTAGCGTACCTTAACCCATAATCCAGCAACTGATTCTTCATCCACAGAATCTGTGCACAACAGCTACCAGCAACTATATACTCTGCTTCTGCAGTGGATGTGGAAATTGACTTCTGTTTCTTGCTATACCAAGAAACCAATCTGTCACCTAAGAATTGACAGCTTCCACTTGTACTTTTTCTGTCTATCTTACAGCCTGCAAAATCTGCATCAGAGTAACCAATTAGCTTAAACTCTGATTCTCTAGGATACCACAAACCCAAGGTTATGGTTCCTTTGAGATATTTGAAAATCCTTTTTACAGCTGTTAGATGAGGCTCTCTGGGATCTGCTTGAAATCTTGCACAAAGACATGTGGCATACATGATATCAGGTCTACTTGCTGTGAGATATAGAAGAGACCCTATCATGCCTCTATAGGTTGTCATATCCACTGTAGCACCTGTGTCTTTGTCTAGCTTTGTTGCAGTAGCCATGGGAGTTGGAGTAGATGAACTATCAAGCATACCAAATTTCTTTAGAAGATTTCTGGTATATTTTGCTTGATTGATAAAAATCCCATCATCTGTTTGCTTGACCTGTAAGCCTAGAAAATAACTAAGCTCTCCCATCATGCTCATTTGGTACCTGGACTGCATAAGCTTTACAAACTTCTTACAAAGTTTGTCATTAGTAGATCCAAAAATAATATCATCTACATAAATTTGAACTAAAAGCAACTCATCACCAGAATTGAAATAAAACAATGTTTTATCAATTGTACCTCTTGTGAACCCACTTTCTAAAAGAAATTGAGCAAGAGTTTCATACCATGCTCTTGGTGCTTGCTTTAGTCCATATAATGCCTTGTCAAGCCTGTAGACATAATCTGGATGCTTGGAATCTACAAATCCTGGTGGTTGTTCAACAAACACTTCTTCTTCAAGCTTCCCATTGAGAAAAGCACTTTTCACATCCATCTGAAAGACTTTAAACTTCTTGTGTGCAGCATAGGCCAGAAAAATTCTTATGGCCTCCAATCTTGCAACTGGAGCAAAGGTTTCATCATAGTCAATTCCTTCCTGTTGTGAATAAACTTTAGCCACAAGTCTAGCCTTGTTTCTTGTAATCACACCTTCACTGTCAGTCTTGTTTCTGAAAACCCACTTTGTACCTACAATTGATCTATTCTTTGGTCTAGGTACAAGTGTCCAGACTTCATTTCTTTCAAATTCATTTAACTCTTCTTGCATTGCTGTTATCCAGTTAGCATCTTGAAGAGCTTCTTCCACTTTCTTTGGTTCTGTTTGAGACAAGAAAGCATGATACAGGCATTCATTTGTAGTAGCACTTCTAGTTCTTACACTAGCATCAGGATCTCCAATTATAAGATCAGGTGTATGTGCCTGTTTCCACTTTCTTGCTGTTGGTAAGTGGTTTCTTACATCATTATTGAATCCTCCCCCTTGATCCATGCTCTCCTGATTCATATGTTGACTTTCTGCAGCATCTGAAGCTCCCCTGAATTGGATGGCTCAGAGTTTGAACTGTCAGAGTTTGAATCAGTTTCCTCAACTGACTCACTTGCTGTGTCTTGTTGAGCTTCTTCACGCTCCCCCTCAACTGGTTCTCTATTTTGTTCAATTTGAGAATTTCCATTTTCTCCAGTATTTACCAGTAGAGGTTCAGAGTATGCTTCGTCAGAGTTTGTCAGAACCTCTTCAACAGAGTTTGTTGGTACTGCTTCATCAGAGTTTACATCATCAGAGAATAAATCTTCATTTTCGAAGCGCAGTTGATCATATCCATCTAAGTCATCAAGTCCAGTTATTTTCTTGTCATCAAATGACACATGTATGGATTCCATGATCACTTTAGTTCTCAGATTGTAGACTCTGAATGCTTTTGTTGACAATGGATATCCAACAAAGATTCCTTCATCAGCTTTTAACTCGAACTTGGTCAACTGTTCAGGATGAGTCTTCAACACAAAGCATTTGCATCCAAATATATGAAAATATTTCAAATTTGGCTTCTTATTTTTCACCATCTCATATGGTGTTTTCCCATGCTTGTTGATCAGTGTAGCATTTTGAGTAAAACAAGCAGTTTGAACAGCTTCTGCCCAGAAATAGGTTGGTAACTTTGCTTCATCAAGCATTGTTCTGGCAGCTTCAATTAGAGTTCTGTTCTTTCTTTCAACTACACCATTTTGCTGTGGAGTTCCAGGTGCAGAAAATTCTTGTTTCACTCCTCTTTCCTTGCAGAAAGCTTCCATTATTGAGTTTCTGAATTCAGTTCCATTATCACTCCTTATAATTTTGACTTTGTGCTGTGATCCTTTGTCCAGTAGATTTACATGATCCATCAGAGTTTGAGCAGTTTCATCCTTCTTTGATAGGAAATACACCCATGTATATCTAGTATATTCATCAACAATTACTAGAGCATATTTCTTTCTGCCCATAGACATCACATTCACTGGACCAAAGAGATCAACATGTAGAAGATGATAAGGTTCCACTACTGAAGATTCAGATTTGCTCTTGAAAGATGACTTCCTTTGCTTGGCCTTTTGACAAGAATCACATAGGCCATCTAGACTGAGTATCGATTTTGGAAGTCCCCTTACAAGATCCTTTCTTATTAGCTCATTGATGTTGTTCAAATTGAGATGAGAGAGCTTCTTATGCCAATTCCAACTCTCTTCATTTGACATTCTTGCAGTCAGACACACTATTTTTCCATCAGAGTTTGTTACCAAACTTGCTTCATAAATGTTGTTGCGCCTGTGTCCAACTAGAACAACTTTTCCAGTAGATTTACTGATAACTTCACAGTGTTCAGTATGAAAATCTACATGGTTTCCTCTGTCACAGATTTGACTCACAGATAGCAGATTATGCTTGAGTCCTGAGACTAGAGCTACATTGGTGATGATGACACTTCCAAGATTGATATTGCCATATCCCATAGTACGTCCTCTGTTGCCATCTCCATAGGAAACCTTTGGGCCAGCCTTCTCCTCAAAATCTGATAGCAGGGCTTTATTTCCAGTCATGTGTCCTGAGCATCCACTGTCCAAGATAAGGGTGCTCTCTTTTATGCCCTGCAATCACAAACAAACACTAAGTGTAAGTTTTAAGGACCCAGACTTGCTTGGATCCTTTGTCTTTCTTAACAGTGTTAGCTTTTGCAGCGGAATCACTATCAACAGAGTTTAAACTAACATTGTCAGACTTTACACTTGCAGAGTTTGCCCTAACCCATTTTAAGTTGGGTTTTAGCTCATAATAGTTATGATAAATAGCATGATAACTCTTGTAAGTATAAATGGAATGCCAAGTGCTCCCACAGTGTGTGCATAAAGTCTGTGGTTTAACCCTTACATAATTATTCTTTACTCCTGATGTAGAAGGTAAAGAATTAATATCTTTGTTCTTATTGCAAAATCTAGCAAGATGGTTAGTACTACCACAGTTATAACATGTTTTCCTTGGAGCTACATCAGTAGGCAAATGATTATTTCTTTTATTTATGCCTAGCTTTCCATTCCTATTCTTCTTGGACCCTTTTGGTTTCATGGCAGACTTTACCTCTTTGAGCTTATGATTGAACTGTTTTCCTGTCATCAAGCCAACATTAACCTGTTTTTCACAAGTTTTTACTGGCTTTCTAACAGCTTCTATTTCCATAAGATTTTCTGTTATAATATTTTCCTGTCTATCACAGGTTTCATCTGATTCCATATCAGCTTCTCTTACTACAACAGATTTTAACTTAGTGGACTCTGGAACAAATTTCACAGGTTTAAGTTGTGGTTTAACCTTAACCTTGTCTTTAAACCTAAGTTCATCATTTTCACAATAGCCTAAACCTACAGAATCTGTCTGAAACACTTGATGAGTGTCTCTTCCAGAGTTTGTCCAAGTCTTGATTATTTTTCTTTCTTTTTCTAGATCAGATTCTAGTTGCCTATATCTTTTGAGCAACTCCTGTTCAACATAAACAGCATCATCTCTTTCTTTTTGAATCTGCTTCATATTTTCAAGTTCTCCTTCAGGAAACTTGTTTCTATCTTTAAGGCTAAGATTCTCAGATTTAATTCTCTCATTCTCTAAAGTCTGATCCCTATAACTAACATGTACGCTTTTCAGATATACTCTTAACTCAGATATATTATCAGTATCATAAGCATAAGTAGTTAGGGGTACCTTATTTTCAGATGATTCAGTCTCATCTTTGACAGTTGCCATAAGAGCATAATTTACTCCTTCATCAGAGTCTGAAGTATCTGCCCAGTCTTTGCCTTTAGAGATGAGTGCTTTCTCAGATTTTCCTTTCTTGCACTCTGGGGCATAGTGACCCATCTCCTTACACTTGTAGCACTGGATTTCAGATTTATCTTTCTTGCCAGACTTGGTCTCCTTTCCATCAGACTTTCTAAAACTTTTCCTTTCAGAGTTTGAATCTTTCCTTGAGAATCTCTTTGCTTTCTTGAAGTTCTTGAATCCCATCTTCTTGAAGGTCTTCACCATCAATGCAGCCATTTGCATCATCTGTTCTTCATCATCCTCAGAGTTAGAAGCTTCATCATCAGTGTTTGAGCCATCATCAGTGTTTGATGACTCACTGTCAGATTTAATGACTAAAGCCTTTCCCTTGGCTTTCTTCCTTGATGATTCCTTCTTGATGGGCTTCTCCTCAACTTTGAGAGCAACAGATTTTGTCTTCTTGCTTGATCTTCTGTTTCTTTGTTCTATTTCCAATTCATGAGTTTTCAGTAACCCATAAATCTCATCAAGTTCAGTTTCAGCAAGTTCGTAATTATCTCTTATAGTTGTTGTCTTCAAATCCCATCTTTCAGGTAAAGATAAGAGAAATTTGAGATTTGATTCTTCAAGATCATATTCTTTATCAACTAGAGATAAATCATTCAGCAGTTTACAGAATCTGTCATATGTCTCAGTCAAGGTTTCATTGGTTCTTGAATCAAAGTGCTCATACTCCTGAGTGAGTATTGTTTTCCTGTTTTTCTTTATAGCACTGGTTCCTTGACACCTGACTTCTAAAGCATCCCATATCTCCTTGGCAGTTTTACAGCCAATTACTCTGTTAGACATAACATTGTCTAAAGCACTGTGGAGTAGATGTCTAACTTTTGCATCCTTTGCAATTGATGAGATGTCCTCAGGAGTCATATCTTTCTTTTCCTTTGGAACAGTCTTTTGTTTTTGACCATCAACAACAGGAGACAATTTAGTCGGCATATGAGGACCATCATTGATTCTGTCAAGATATTTTGGATCTGTAGCCTCCAGAAACATGGTCATCTTCACCTTCCAAATTGGATACTCCACTGGCCTGAGAATTGGAACCCTGATTGTTTCGTACCGACTCACAGAATTAGGTTTAACCTGTTCAACCTTGAGAGGAGCTTGATTTTCTCCAGACATGATTATTACTGTGTTTGAATCGAAAAACTGTATATATTAAACAGCCTTGGCTCTGATACCAATTGTTAGGCCGAATACACAATATAATCAAGTATGTATGAGAATAACAATCAAGAACACAAGTTTGTAAATCAACAAACTGTAATTATATTAACAGCTTCTCTCTTTATGATGTTAATGAATCACAAAGAGCTTCTAGGTTACAAGAATAATGTTTTCAATTATCGTGTCCCTTCTAGGGATAACCTATCTGTGTTTATATAGTACACAGTTACAATCAATCTCTAATTGATACTCCTACAAATTAGCTATACAATTTGTAATCAATTAGAATTGCTTCAGTCCTCTGTCCAGTCTCCTTAGCTGTATCAATATATTCTGCTTCTTTCCATCTTCAGAATATATTGCTTCTAGAATCTTCATGATATGCACCGACAGCTAAGTCAACTTTCACCCTGTCAGACTTTAACAAACTCTGACCGGCTTCCAGTAAACTCTGATAAGTACTTCAGACTAAACTCTGAACAGTACCTGTTACTTAAACACTGATTAAACAAACATCAGCAATTATATCTAACAAATATTATTATCAAATAATAATTTTTTCTTGATAACATAATATGCCACAAAAAAAGATAAGAATTTAAGTGGCATGTAAGACGATCTGAATTTATTAGCTATCGAATTTGGGCATATGGTACACAAAAAATATGTAATGATCCACCTGTCTCATACTACAGGTTTGCTGTTACTACTAAAAACAAGATTGAATAACATATCATTATCGAGATATTTGAAAATCACTGTTGAAAAATAGACTAAAGGTCACACTATTGTTGCGATAATAGTTGGCATTTAATGATTACTCATATATATCACTTTTGTCAGTCATTCTTCTTATATTCAATGAGTACTGCTATAAATATGATACAATAAAAACCCTTTAGATTAATACTAACACGTTTTAAAATCATTAACGACATGCTTGAATAACCCACTTGCTACATCCTATGCAATATTTATTTTATAGCTTGTTCATGATAAAAGTGTCTACATAATAATACAAATTTCGATTGGGATTAATCCTATGGCAATCATAAATTTATGTGCAGTCGGGAAGAGAAAACATAAATGGACATATATTATGTGGTCTAAGTCATAACTAAAAAAGGTACCAAGTCGGCCGAAAATTTGCCCGAACCTATAATCTTTCGATGCCTATAACTTTATGTTCACATATACAATCACTAAACCAAATCATATTTTGGAACACATTTTAAAATCATTGGTCACATGCTCGAATAACCCACTTACAACTATCTATGTAATATTTATTTTATAATTTGTTCAGGATATAAAAGTGCCTATATAATTATACTAATTTTAATAATTTTGATTTTGATGGGAATTAAAACCAAAACATTCATATACTCATAAATTGATATTCACGTTTATTTAATGATATATTAGGGATAAAATTATTAGAATATTTTTCTCTTATAATAGTAAGAAATGTTGGTTGGGAAGAGAAAATATCAATCGATAGATATGATTTTATCGAAGCCAGAAGTAAAAAGGTACCGAGGTGACCGAAATTTGGTCTATAAAAATTGACGCAACGAGGTACCTAAAGGAATTAAGTAGGATTCAATTTTAGGTAGGTAAATTGGTGGAAGTGATGATAGATCTATAAAATAATTGTGGCTAAGATTTAAATTACTTTGAAATATTTGAGGTTCAGATTGGGTCTGGATTCTCAATTTAATGTGAGTTTTTATTTAAATACCTGACATATTTATAAAATTGTCTTCGAATACATAATTTTGACCAATATATCCTTATATATAGTTAATTTAAAAAACAAATATTTTTAAAATTATAACTGAGCCGTTAACTTTTAAATAACCATAACACGTTTTGATCATATTTTGACAATCTTTAACTAAACTAATAACTATATGTTGTATTCTCTTAATAATTTTTTACAATTCTCTTTTAATAATTATACTTATATATTAATCGACTGACTAGAATATGTTTATTAAAAAATTAATACAAAAAAAGATAAATGAAGTGTATACCATTTTTTACTTGATATTAGTATAATAGTTTGTATTAAGTATAATTTACATTATATTGGTTAACTTAATTAGCATAGGGAAATTTATGGATTGGCTAATAAAAAAATTAGTTATAATGTACACATTTACAACATGAATTTTAATGTACACATGAACTTTTACAAAATCTATTATAGGCCAACATGAGTTTTGAGCCTATTTAGTAAATTACCAACCTACCCTTAACTATTTATTAATGTCAAAAAATTTAAATTTGATAAGAATCAAACCCATGACCTACTAGTACCTATAACTTTATGTTCATATCTACAATCACGAAACCAAATCACTTTATAGTAACATGTTTTAAAATCATTAACTACATGCTTGAATAACCCACTTACTACATCCTATGCAATATTTATTTTATAGTTTATTCATGATAAAAAAATTGTCCACATAATAATACAAATTTCGATTGGAATTAATCCTATGACAATCATAAATTTATGTGCAGTCGGGAAGAGAAAATATAGATGGACATATATTACGTGGTCGAAGTCACAACTAAAAAAAGGTACTACATTTTAAAACAATGACATTTCCACTTTCCAAATTGTCATATCCCATAGTTAAACCAATGATGTCATCTCCAAAGGTCACTATTGGACCAGCCTTTTCCTCAAAATGTGATAGTAGGGCTATATCACCAGTCATGTGTCCTGAGCATCCACTGTCCAGTACACACACGACTTTCTTCCTCCTTTCTGTTCCCTGCATTCACACAGTGATCAAGTTTCCTTAGGTACCCAAACTTGGTTGGGTCCTGGTGACACCGTAAGTGGAGATTTATCAGGAATAAGATCATCACACTTGCAGGAAGGGCAAACTCCAGTCTTCACCTTACTGAATAAGGTCTTTGAGTTAGAGTTTTTTTGACCTTGGAGAGATATGCTCCTTCTTAACAATGGAAGGGCTGAAAGACTGTGAGCTTCCACTGAGAGTGTGAGTTCCTTAGTCTAGGCATCCACCCATGAATTCTCCGCTCATGTTAAACACACTTGACATAATATTCATGTTACAAGGTATACAGTCGATCTTATCACAGAGATCATGGTTCCTCTGAGTAAAATAAACATTATAATCATAAAACTGTCTAGATGCACTACCAGCAGGCTTCCTATATGCAAAAGTGAGATGATTTGTGCTGAATCAGTTTTGACAGGCTTTCCTGGGAGCATTAGGTACATACATATAATTATTTTTTTTGTCTACACCCAATTTCCCATTCATGTTCTTCTTCTTCTTACTGGTCACAGATTCGGTGTTAACACCTTTGTTATTCTTGACATTCACCCTTTTTGGGACATGCTCCTTTTTCCCAACATGCTTAGTGATCTTGGTTTCGACTTCCTCTTTTACCGATTATGTAGATACAGTTTGCTCAGATGCAGCAGCCTCATCCTCATCATACAACGACTGCTTGATGAATAAAGACTCTTCATCAAAAGTCATTGAGGTTTGTTTAAAGATAGGAGCTTTGACTTTTTCTTAGTACGAAGGGTGCATCTTTAGACACGCTTTCACCGTCATGAACTGGTACATCTACTTTCTTTTTCTTGAGGGAGTCATAGTCAAAACCAATTACAGTACTATTCACTTGATGTTTTTCATGAAAGTTCTTGACTAGATTGGAGGCATTTTTGTAGGCTTTGATTTTAAACTCATTCTCAGCTAGTTCTTCCTTTAGGGAATGTTCTATCTGACTAGCACAAAGAAGTTTATTCTTTAAGTGTACAATTTCTTGATTCAGATTCTCTACTTGCACCGTAGTCAACTCAAGCTCATCATTCCTCTTAGTGAGCCTAACATTCTTAGCAACAACCTTTGCAAGTGCTTAGCTAGTATGAATATTAAACATTTCTACACTAAGTTTTTCAATAGTAGCTTTATATTTCTCAGTAGATAGATCTATGGATGAAGGTTCATCCTCAAAATTGTTTTCCATTAGAGCATAATTGCAGAACTCAGCACCATCTTCATCCTCGTCATTGTCGTCTTAACTCTTTCCTTCTACAATGTAAGCTTTACTACCAGACTTTTTCTTGCTTCCAGCAGTCTACTTAAGAGGAGCTTCATGTGTACCTTCCAGAGCTAGATGTGCTTGGTCCTCTTCTGTGCTTCGACACTCATTTGCCATATGACCAATTTTGTTACACTGGAAGCATATGATTTTTGACCAGTCCACACTACCAGCTCTCTTGCTTGAGTTGAAGCCATAATAGCGATTCTGAACTGCGCCTTTCCTTTGTCCCTGCACGAGGATGAGTTTTCACCAATCTTGGATCTAAAGGGCCGGTTGTTTCCTCTTAAATATCAGATTTGGGAACTTCTTGGCCATAAAGCTAAAAGATTTGTTTTCCATATTTTCAAGCTCAGCCATGGTATAGAACTCACTCTCATCCTCATGCGCCTCACTATTAATCCTGTCACTCCTTTCTCCGTCTTTTATCTCTTCAATCTTCAGCTTCCTTGTAGCCACTTCAAGTTTCTTGAATGACTCATTTGTAATCAGGGCACATGAGGTGTTGACCATGTCACCCTGGTTGGCTTGAATAGCTCTTTTCTGAGTCTGCTCTAACTCATAAGTCTTTAGTACCCCATACAAAACATCATAAGAGACTTTTGTCAGATCTCTATCTCTCAAGCAGTTCACTCTAGGCTCTAGATGGTTTGGTACTGTCAAGAGAAAATTCATGTTTAACTCTTTGGTAGAGTAAACCTTGCCACTCAGCTGAAGGTCATTGATGAGTTTGTTGAACCTTTCAAACACCTTAGTGATTCCTTCATTTGGTTGGGCCATAAAGGCTTCATATTGAGATATAAGGATCAGTTTTTTGTTCTCCCTGACCTCATCAGTCCCTTCACATAACACCTCTATCCTTTCCTACATATCCTTTGCGGTTGTGTAGTCCCGAACATTGACAGATCCATGGAGTCAATGATGATGAGCTGCAGATGACTGTCAGGGCCACCTTTTCTTTCTCAGATTCATTCCATTTGGATGGATCTTTTGGAACAGTTTTACCAGGAGTGATGGTTGTCCCTTCAGTGACACTGTCAAAGTGTTCCATAGGAACAAAAGGGCCCTGCTTTAAAATCTCAGGATAAAGAGGGTTTGCAGCTTTGATAAACATGAGCATCTTCATTTTCCACAAGTTGTGGTGCTCCTTATCAAACTGATGGATCTTGTTACTGCATGTCTTTTGTGCACTCATCTTGATCTTTTAGTGTTTGAAACAACAACCTGCTCTTATACCACTTGTTAGATATGAGTGCGAACGAAAGATAATACAGAGGGGGGTGAATGTGTTATCACCGATTTCTTGAACCAACAACACAAGTAACTCTGTGTGTGATAGTGTTTACGGAAATTTAAAGAACAACAGAGATTACTTTACAATCTAATGGTGTTTTATTAGATTGTGTGTTGCTACAACCTGTGAATAAAAAAGTATTCTCAACTTCGTTTTTCTCAGAGAGATAATTCTTGATTTACACTTGAAAAAGGTTAAATGCTAAAGTGTGTGACCTGTGCACTTATAGAGACATGCACAATTCACTTTTACAGATTAGGAATGTGACATACTGTCCTAACCGTCTATGTCTAACCAAAATTTGTATAAGAGATTCTTTGCTGACATAGATCCACTTCTTTAGCTGGACCACCTTTGACTTCTCTCTCTGAGCTGCTCTGTAGACTTCCCATGCGCTTCTGCAAAGTGTTGGACCACTTACAAAAGTACAAGGCTTACTGACTCTTTGTCCTGATGTTCAGAATTTGTCTTCTTAAGTTAGCTTAAATTCCGCATTCGATAACTCTGTCTATGGCTAACTCAACAACTGGACTTCTCAAATCAGTCATTTTCCTTACTTCTCGAATCAGTATTTAGGCTTAACTAATCCTGGACAAATCGAATTAGTTCTCTGGACTTCTCGAAGTTGCTTGTCTAGACTTCTCTAATCTTCCTTCTTGACTTCTCGAATTTGGACTTCTCCAATCTGACAATTCTGAACTTCTCTAACCTTTGCCTTACAACATTTTCACTTCAACTCTTGTAACTTCTTTATTAAAGGTCTTCTTTCTGAACATAAGGAGCATGATCAAGGATAATCTTCTTCCTAGACATTCTTATTACTTCTAGCCTATGTACAACCAGCTACAGGAGTTGCAGCTACATAGTCTAGGCATACAATTAAGCATAATGATCAGTGTTAGGCCGAATACACAATATAATCAAGTATGTATGAGAATAACAATAATTAACAATACTGTTTTTGAATCAATAAAACTGTAATCGTATTAACAGCTTCTCTCTTTATGATGTTAATGAATCACAAAGAGCTTCTAGGTTACAAGAATAATAATTCAATGAACGCGTCCCTTCTAGGGATAACCTATCTGTGTTTATATAGTACACAGTTACACAATCCTTATCTAATTGATATTCCTACAAATTAGCTATACAATTGTTATCAATTAAGGATTGCTTCTTATCTTCTATTCCGTTTCCTTAGCTGTATCAATATATTCTGCTTCTTTCCATCTTCAGAATATATTGCTTCTAGAATCTTCAATTCAGCACCGACAGCTAATTCAACTATCACCTTGTCAGACTTTAAATAAACTCTGACCGGCTTCAATTAAACTCTTTACCCTGTCAGAGTTTAACTAAACTCTGACTGGCTTCTGATAAACTCTTGTCAGTACCTGTTGCTTAAACACTGATAAACAAACATTAGCAATTATATCTAACAATCTCCCCCAACTTGTTCATAATAAAATGTACAAGTTAAAACATATAATTGATGATGTCAAAACCTTTTAACAAATGCAGTGTTTAACATATAACAGAGTTTAATTTAAAACAGAGTTTAAATTTGACTTAGAATAGAAAATATTAAAAACTTACAGTCAGACTTTACTTGACTTCTTCAATATCAGGTACAGTCCTGAGATAATCAATCAGCAGTCTTCTCTCAGCATTCTCAAGTTCAGTTATCATAATCTCTTTCAGCTCCTTATACTCTGGATCTCCTTCACCAGTTTGATATATGGCAGCCCTCAGAGAATAGATACTGTTCTTCTTCATATCATTCCCTAGCCGAATGTACTGAGCTTTATCTGACTCTAAGTTGAATTCTAAAACTTTTAATCCCAGTGCAGTTTTAAATCTAGCACTGTTTCTCTTCATCTCCACCAATTTTCCAGTATGATCTCTATACTTTGGAATATAAGTATTTGAGACTTCTCCTCCTCCAAGCATTACTTTTGATCTCAGCATCTTTTCTCTTAAGATTTGAGCAACATTATGGGTGTGTCTGTTCTTAATCTTTAACAGATAAAGTACATACTCAAGTTCTTCCCATGATTTGAGATTTACATCAGATTCTCCAACTCTATAAACTCTTCCATCACTCATGAAGTATAACAGAAACTGCTTCTTCAAGACTCTGTGAAAAATCAACTGAACAGATTCTAACTTATCAAGATTTTCTTGTGTATTTCCAATACCAGATCCTGTCAGTGAAATATTGTCTTGAGATCTGTTATTTATTCTCTTCTCCCTATGTGAACCTAAACCAGACTTATCATAAGATTCTTTTCCAAGTACAGTCCTGGTTTGAGAAAAATCCACAGGTTGAAGTGTCAGAGTTTCAGAGAACATAGGTCTTAAGAAACCTTTGAGTTGAGGAGCTGGCAGAGTTTGCACAGCTTGAGCCTTGTCAGAGGCTGGCTTAACTTCAATAGTATCATCAACTTGAGCAGCGTCAGAGGTTGATTTTGGTAATCTTGTTTCAACTTGAGCAATGTCAGAGGTTGAATAAATCTTCTTAGGTAACTGTTCTTCTTCTACCAGTTTACCTTTTCCTTTGTCAGCATTTTTAATCACAGGCCTCCTTGAGTACTGTAAACTCTGATCAGAATTTACATTCTCTTTGATAACAATTCCTTTTTCTTTCTTTCTAGGAGCCTTGATTTCCTTCTTCTTGTAGATTCCAGCTTCAAGATTTTTCTTGTGTTCTTCAGCAAGCATCTGTTCTTCAGCTTGGATATCTTCAATTGTAATACCTTTTCCATGTTCTGCTATAAACATCTTAGCAGCAACTTCCTCATCAGTACTAGGCTTATCAGTGTTTATCAAACTTTTGAGCCTTGAACCACTGGCAGAAATTACTTTTACCTTACCAGAGTTTGATCTTCTCTCAGAGTTTGATCTTGATCTTGATGGTCTTAAGCCTAAACTCTTTTCAGATTCACCTCCCTTGCTTCCACCATCATTACCATCATCCTTCCGTCTCAGAGCTTGAGTGTCTTTGCATTTGTCACTTGGTACACTCTCCCCCTTTTTGACATCATCAGAAAGTAGTACTGATGTCAACAATTCAAGCGCAGTAGAAATAGAAGTCAGTTGAGCAGACATAGCATTCTGGTTGTCTTCAACTGTCTCAAGCCTCTTCTTGATTTCTTCAGAATCCCTGGCTTGCTGCTTGAACATGGTATAATAATAAGTTCTGTCAGCCTTTAAAGTAAGATCCCTCAAGCTTACTTCATTCCTCAGACTAGTAAGCATTTGTTGATTCTCATCAAATCTATTATTGAGAGATTTGACTTGAATAACAGTTGCCTGTAAGTTCGTAAGGACATCAGGATTTGTAATCTTCTTGACAGAATCAGATAAAAATTCTGCAGCCCTTTGCGCTGGAAAGATACAATCTGCATTAGCCCATGCATTGTAGTACATATTCTGAAAATGCTCAGAAGCAGCCCTTTGAACTTCCCTTTCTTCAGTAGAATTTGCTTGAATATCAGAAACTTCCACTTGAATATCAGAGTTTGAATGAGCAGGACTAGCTTCAGCATTGTCATCCTGTCTGTGGATATCTTCAAGCACATTTTCAGCAGTGATTTCATCAACTAACTGTGCAGTTGCATCAGGTACTTGATCTGCTACAGTTTGAGGAACATCAGAGTTTGCTGGAGCAGTAACCTCTGCTTCTCTCTGAACAATCTCAACAACTGATTGTTGCAAAGTTTCAAGTAAAACAATATCCTCATGATCATTGTCTGTTGCATCTACATGTACAGCAACAGCTTCTGGAACTGGATCAACTCGAATCTGATCAACTTCCTCACCTTTCTCAAAATCAAGAGAAATGATTTCTGTGTGAGAAGCAATTTGTTCTACTAAATCAGTAGTAGCTTGATCAGCTTCTAGTATAGTGTCTTCATGATCCACAATCCTGCTGTCAGAGTATGCAGCAGCTTCCTCAACTACATCATCGGCTTTTGATGTAGGAGCTTCTGTTTCAAAGTCCATCAGAATAGGTTCAGGATTTGCAGCATCCTCAGCAGTTAGAATATTCTCCTCAACAACAACTGCAGGAGTACTTGAAAGAACAGTTGTAATCACAATCTCCTCATTCTCAGATGTAGGAGCTTCAGTATCCTCAGGTTCTTTGTCCAGATTGGCAATGATATCACCAAAAAGTTGATCAGCAACTAGCCGTCTCTTTCTCTGATGAAGAGTTTCTTCATCAGCTTCAGTTTCTGAATCTGCAATAGAATCAGCAGCAACAGACTTTGCCCTATGGGCTCTCCTTTTCTTCATTCTTTTTCTCTGAGGCACAGCATCAACATTTGATACCTCAGCTTCAACATTCTTAACTCCTCGAACTTTAGATCTCTTTGACCTCTGTGGTTGAGATACAGAAGGTCCAGCTTCAGCAGTTGAGACACGGTGTTGTTGTGAGTTGTCAAGAAATTGTTGCACAGATGCAGGTAACATTAAAGGACCAACATCTCCTTTCTTGTTGTCCTTGTTGATAAGGTCAGAAAATATACGTTTGTGCAATTTAAATGAAAGAATTACATCCTCATCTAAAATCTCAACATCAGGACAGCAATGATTGAATATCAATTGACAAAACCTAGAGAAGTAAACAACATTTCTATTCTCTAGCATTTTCTCACCAATATTAGTTAAAACTAATCTAGCAACATCAAATTGACTGCCATAGAGAAGAGAATACCCGATCTGTAGACTATCAGTGGGAATTGCATCCCAGTTTGTGCACTTTTTCCCGAACGCTCTTGTAATGCAGTCGAAAAAGAAACTCCATTCCTTTCTCAAGAGCGGTCGCTTCAATTGACCAATCTTTGTCAGTGGTCCTGAGTAACCTATTTCGTTCATCATCCTGACTAGCTCAGAGTCGCCAACAGAGATTGTGAATGCATTGAAATCTTCAAGACCCAAAGCATCACGAACAGTAGTAGGAGTAACAGCATAGTCATTGTCCTCATATTGAAAAATGATAGATGGAGATCCAGACTCTCCTCCATTATCATAAACACCTGTCTGCCAAAAAGATTTGATTTGTGTTGCAGACAGCTTCGATGGTGCGATGAGAGCAGTGCCAATATCAGAGTTTGACAAGAAACTCTGAATCAAATGAAACGCCTCCGGTGCGTTCTCATTTGCTACAGGAGCTGAGTAGTTATTTGGGACAAATTCTAATTCAGAAGCAATAAACGCTGTAGTTGCCATTAGTAAGATTTGAAAACAAGAAGTACTGGGCTTTGAAAGTGTTTGAGTGTTTGTGTGTGTAAAATATTATGAAAAGATGAAATGCGTAAAAGATTGAATCGTGTGTATGTAGTGTATTAAATAATAACTGTAAAGATTAGAAGTATGTTAGTGGGACAGATGTCAAACGTGAATACGCTGACAGCTGTATCTAACAACTTCCAATACACACGTGCAAACGTGGAGACACCTGTCATCACATATAACACTCAAAATATTCGCTTAAAAGAAAAAAAAAATCAATAATAATAAAATTATCAATTTAAATAATAAAGTACAAAGAACTCAACAGTCAAAATAATAATGACTGTCTCGAAACTCCGCACCTTAGTATCCCAAGCGCTTCGATAACCTTTCAATCTCCAAGAAAAACCTTTCAGATACCCTGTTTGAATGCTTTAAATACCAAAGCAATGTAACAACAGGCTTCATATCTTAAACTTACTATACACCAAAATGGCTGGAACTTTCGAATTCCTGGATGTGGAAGAGTTTTTGAACATGAACTGGCAGCAACAAGAAAACTATCTTATCGATGAGTTTCTTGTTCTTTCATTCCTGAATGAAGAAGGTCTTATCGTAGATGATGAAATAGCCGAAGGGCCTTTCTCCAACCCTCATGTATACATCTTCCGTCCAGGACCATATGATGCACCAATCCTCGCAGATGAAGATGCCATGGAGATCTGCTTGATGCTTTTTCAACTGAGTTTCTTGTCGGGTTCAAAAGAAAACCTCTTCTTAGAATCCTGCAAGCTGCAAAGCAGAAAGAGATCCCGAGAAGATGATGATGATGATTCATCATTAGGAGGATTTCAAGCTATCCCAAATGGTATAATGACCAGATGAGTAACTGGGTAGCTTTCATCAGAAGTAGTAGAGCACAATAGCTTCTGGCTCTAGCTCTTCTGCTTCAGTTGTAGCATTCAAATACTTGTCCTGGTTAAATAGATCTTCTCTTTTGTAACCATAGTGATTAGTATGTACCAGAAAGATTAGCTTAACATAAGTATGAGATTGTCTGAATGTAAATTTGAATCAATTAATGAAAAATTGTTTCTTTACATTTCAGTATTATCAATATTGCATAGTAATTGGAAAGACAAAAAAAACTTTAACCAATTAACTAACATACTCAGCAGCAATACAAATCACAAACAGGACTTAATAAACATACTCAATAGCATTGGTCAATCACTATCAAACAAACTCTATCTTTTCTCTGTTCAATCACACTTTTTCGAAAAAAAACAAATGACTAAACCCAAAATCATAAACTGTCTGAAACAAGGAAATTATTTTAACCATCAGAGATTAAAACAAAGTAACCTCGGCGTATTTCACACAATACATCAGTGTTTACCATTTGTCCTTCTTTGTCAATAAACTCTTTTCTCAATCTGTTCAGTTGTGAAAAATGTGTGTGTAGTAGCAGAGTTTACCGAAAGCAGTATTTAGATCATCTCAAAGTGCATAAAATCCACAAACTAAAGTAGTAAAAACTGGTTGCCTAAACTCTCATGTATAACATAGACACTGATTTTTCTATCTAAACTCTGTATTACTGATATCCTTTCATTTGGATATGTCTTTTATTTTGCACCCCCTTTTTTTTTTTTTTTTTTTTTTTTTTTTTTTTTTTTTTTAATTTATTTTTCCAGTAATCAGTGGTTGGCACTAGTCACCAAAAATCAAAGATTTTAGCCCTTATTTCATACAATAAGTTCCTGGATCTTCCTAGGCACAACATGATCTCAAAGGAATTTGTGCTCTGTTTGGCATCTTTTGATTTGAGGGTGAATTATTTGAAATTAATAATCAGAGTTTAGACTTTTCATCAGTGATTATAGTTAACTTATGAGAGAAAATGCAAACAGCTAATACAGACTCAGTGTATAGGATCAATAAACTAAGAGATGCTATAAATATAGAGACAGTATCATGCTGTGTTAGCTTACTGCACATATTTGAGATCAGAATCTATCAACTCTTAAGGATTCACAATTACTTACTGAGAATTATGTTCCATACAAATTTCTTCATTGGTCAATATGTTTCAGACAAAATTACAATCAGAGTATAGCATTTAAACTGTAATTACCAGAGTATGACCAACAGAGTTTAACATCAGAGTTTCCGTTCAGAGTATGACTGACACTTCACAGAGTTTATCATCAGAGTTTAACATGCTGATACACATAACAGTTAACACATGTAAGAAATCATGAACAACAACAAAAAATGAGTCTAACCCGTATCTCTAGTCAGAACCAGAGATCATTCCAAGTTCATTTACCAATCTTGTAAAAGTAGCTTCACTCAAAGGTTTGGTGAAGATATCTGCAAGTTGTTGGTCTGTAGACACAAAATGAAGCTCAATGTTTCCTTCTTCCACATGTTCTCTGATAAAATGATACCTTATGCTGATGTGCTTTGTCATGGAATGCTGTACTGGATTACCTGTCATAGCAATAGCACTTTGATTATCACAGAAAATAGGTATTCTAGAGTACCTTAATCCATAATCCAGCAATTGATTCTTCATCCATAAAATCTGTGCACAACAGCTACCAGCTGCTATATACTCTGCTTCTGCAGTGGATGTAGAAATTGATTTCTGTTTCTTACTGTACCAAGAAACCAATCTGTCACCTAAAAATTGACAGCTTCCACTTGTACTTTTTCTGTCTATCTTACAGCCTGCAAAATCTGCATCAGAGTAACCAATTAACTTAAACTCTGATTCTCTAGGATACCACAAACCCAGGGTTATGGTTCCTTTGAGATATTTGAAGATCCTTTTTACAGCTGTTAGATGAGGCTCTCTGGGATCTGCTTGAAATCTTGCACAAAGACATGTTGCATACATGATATCAGGTCTACTTGCAGTAAGATACAGTAAAGACCCTATCATTCCTCTGTAGTTAGTCATATCTACTGAGGCTCCTGTGTCTTTGTCAAGCTTCGTTGCTGTAGCCATGGGAGTTGTTGCAGATGAACTGTCAAGCATACCAAATTTCTTTAGAAGATTTCTGGTATACTTTGCTTGATTGATAAAAATCCCATCATCTGTTTGCTTGACCTGTAAGCCTAGAAAATAACTAAGCTCTCCCATCATGCTCATTTGATACCTGGACTGCATAAGCTTTGCAAACTTCTTACAAAGTTTGTCATTAGTAGATCCAAAAATAATATCATCTACATAAATTTGAACTAAAAGCAAATCATCACCAGAATTGAAATAAAACAAGGTTTTATCAATTGTACCTCTTGTGAACCCACTTTCTAAAAGAAATTGAGCAAGAGTTTCATACCATGCTCTTGGTGCTTGCTTTAGTCCATATAATGCCTTGTCAAGCCTGTAGACATAATCTGGATGCTTGGAATCTACAAATCCTGGTGGTTGTTCAACAAACACTTCTTCTTCAAGCTTCCCATTGAGAAAAGCACTCTTTACATCCATCTGAAAGACTTTAAACTTCTTATGTGCAGCATAGGCCAGAAAAATTCTTATGGCCTCCAATCTTGCAACTGGAGCAAAGGTTTCATCATAGTCAATTCCTTCCTGTTGTGAATAACCTTTAGCCACAAGTCTAGCCTTGTTTCTTGTAATCACACCTTCACTGTCAGTCTTGTTTCTGAAAACCCACTTTGTACCTACAATTGATCTATTCTTTGGTCTAGGTACAAGTGTCCAGACTTCATTTCTTTCAAATTCATTTAACTCTTCTTGCATTGCTGTTATCCAGTGTGCATCTTGAAGAGCTTCCTCCACTTTCTTTGGTTCTATTTGAGACAAGAAAGCATGATACAGACACTCGTTATTTGTTGCACTTCTAGTTCTTACACTAGCATCAGGATCTCCAATTATGAGATCAGGTGTGTGTGCCTGTGTCCACTTTCTTGCTGTTGGTAAGTGGTTTCTTGCATCATTATTGAATCCTCCCCCTTGATCCATGCTCTCCTGATCCATATGTTGACTTTCTGCAGCATCTGAGGCTCCCCCTGAGTTGGATGGCTCAGTGTTTGAGCTGTCAGAGTTTAAATCAGTTTCCTCAACTGACTCACTTGCTGTGTCTTGTTGAGCTTCTTCACGCTCCCCCTCAACTGGTTCTCTATTTTGTTCAATTTGAGAATTTCCAGTTTCTCCAGTATTTACCAGTAGAGGTTCAGAGTATGCTTCGTCAGAGTTTGTCAACCCTGCTTCATCAGAGTTTATACCATCAGAGAATAGATCTTCATTTTCAAAACGTAGTTGATCATATCCATCCTTGTCTTCAAGTCCAATTATTTTCTTGTCATCAAACGACACATGTATGGATTCCATGATCACCTTTGTTCTCAGATTGTAAACTCTGAATGCTTTTGTTGACAATGGATAGCCAACAAAGATTCCTTCATCAGCTTTTAACTCGAACTTGGTCAACTGTTCAGGATGAGTCTTCAACACAAAGCATTTGCATCCAAATATATGAAAATATTTCAAATTTGGCTTCTTGTTTTTCACCATCTCATATGGTGTTTTTCCATGCTTGTTGATCAGAGTAGCATTTTGAGTGAAACAAGCAGTTTGAACAGCTTCTGCCCAGAAATAAGTTGGCAATTTTGCTTCATCTAGCATAGTTCTGGCAGCTTCAATTAAGGTTCTGTTCTTTCTTTCAACTACACCATTTTGCTGTGGAGTTCCAGGTGCAGAAAATTCTTGTTTGACTCCTCTTTCCTTGCAGAAAGCTTCTATGATTGAGTTTCTGAATTCAGTTCCATTATCACTCCTTATAGTTTTGACTTTGTGCTGTGATCCTTTGTCCAGTAGATTTATATGATCCATCAACGTTTGAGCAGTTTCATCCTTCTTTGACAAGAAATACACCCATGTATATCTAGTATATTCATCAACAATTACTAGAGCATATTTCTTTCTGCCCATGGACATCACATTCACTGGTCCAAAGAGATCAACATGTAGAAGATGATAAGGTTCTACTACTGAAGATTCAGATTTGCTCTTGAAAGATGACTTCCTTTGCTTGGCCTTTTGACAAGAATCACATAGACCATCTAGATTGAGTATTGATTTTGGAAGTCCTCTTACAAGATCCTTTCTAATAAGCTCATTTATGTTGTTCAAATTGAGATGAGAGAGCTTCTTGTGCCAATTCCAACTCTCTTCATTTGACATTTTTGCAGTCAGACACACTGTACTTCCATCAGAGTTTGTTACCAAACTAGCTTCATAAATATTGTTGCGTCTGTGTCCAACTAGAACAACTTTTCCAGTAGATTTACTGATAACTTCACAGTATTCACTATGAAAATCTACATGGTTTCCTCTGTCACAGATTTGACTCACAGATAACAGATTATGCTTGAGTCCTGAGACTAGAGCTACATTTGTGATGATGACACTTCCAAGATTAATATTGCCATATCCCAGAGTGTGTCCTATGTTGCCATCTCCATAGGAAACTTTTGGGCCAGCCTTCTCCTCAAAGTCTGATAGCAGGGCTTTGTTTCCAGTCATATGTCCTGAGCAACCACTGTCCAAGATAAGTGTGCTCTCTATTATACCCTGCAATCACAAACAAACACTAAGTGTTAGTTTTAAGGATCCAGACTTGCTTGGATCCTTTGTCCTTCTTAACAGTGTTAGCTTTTGCAGCGGAATCAGCATTATCAGAGTTTAAACTAACATTGTCAGATTTTACACTAGCAGAGTTTGCTCTAACCCATTTCAAATTGGGTTTTAGCTCATAATAGTTATGATAAATTGCATGATAACTCTTACATGTGTAAATAGAATGCCAAGTGCTTCCACAATGTTTGCATAAAGTCTGTGGTCTTACTCTAACATAATCATTCTTTACTTCTGAAGTAGAAGGTAAAGAATTAATATGTTTGTTCTTAGTGCAGAATCTAGCAAGATGATTAGAACTACCACAACTGTAACATGTTTTTCTTGAGGCACTAGCATTAGGCATATGATTATTTCTATTATTTATGCCTACTTTTCCATTCCTATTTCTCTTGGAACCTTTAGGTTTCATGGAAGACTTTACCTCTTTTAGCTTGTGATTGAACTGTTTTCCTGTCATCAAGCCAACATTAACCTGTTTTTCACAAGTTTTTACTGGTTTTCTAACAGCTTCTATTTCCATAAGTTTTTCTGTTATAATATTTTCCTGTTTGTCACAAGATTCATCTGATTCCATATCAGCTTCCCT
Source organism: Heracleum sosnowskyi (assembly GCA_030848705.1). NCBI lineage: Eukaryota > Viridiplantae > Streptophyta > Magnoliopsida > Apiales > Apiaceae > Heracleum > Heracleum sosnowskyi. The sequence goes on from CM061245.1 coordinate 107,210,904, forward strand.
TATTACAACAGATTTTAACTTATTGGCTTCTTGAACAAATTTCACAGATTTAAGTTGTGGTTTTACCTTAACCTTGTCTTTAAACCTAAGTTCATCATTTTCACAATAACCTAAACCTACAGAATCAGTCTGAAACACTTGATGAGTGTCTCTTCCAGAATCTGTCCAAGTCTTGATTATTTTCCTTTCCTTCTCTAAATCAGATTCTAGTTGCTTATATCTTTTCAGCAACTCCTGTTTTACATAAACAGCATCATCTCTTTCTTTTTGAATCTGCTTCATATTCTCAAGTTCTCTTTCAAGAAACTTGTTTCTTTCTTTAAGACTAAGATTCTCAGCTTTAATTCTCTCATTTTCTAAAGTCTGATCCCTATAGCTAACATGTACGCTTTTCAGATATACTCTTAACTCAGATATATTATCAGTATCATAAGCATAAGTAGTTAGGGGTACCTTATTTTCAGATGATTCAGTCTCATCTCTGACAGTAGCCATAAGAGCATAGTTTTCTCCATCATCAGAGTCTGAAGTATCTGTCCAGTCTTTGCCTTTAGAGATGAGTGCTTTCTCAGATTTGCCTTTCTTGCACTCTGGAGCATAATGACCCATCTCCTTACACTTATAGCACTGGATTTGAGACTTATCCTTCTTGCCAGACTTGGTCTCCTTTCCATCAGACATTCTGAAACTTCTCCTTTCAGAGTTTGAATCTTTCCTTGAGAATCTCTTTCCTTTCTTGAAGTTCTTGAATCCCATCTTCTTAAAGGTCTTCACCATCAATGCAGCCATTTGCATCAACTCCTCTTCATCATCCTCAGAATCAGAAGCTTCATCAGAGTTTGAATCATCATCAGAGTTTGATGACTCACTCTCAGATTTGATCACTAAAGCCTTTCCCTTGGCTTTCTTCCTTGATAATTCCTTCTTGATGGGCTTCTCCTCGACTTTGAGAGCAATAGATTTTGTCTTCTTGCTGGATCTTCTGTTTCTTTGTTCTATCTCAAGTTCATGAGTCTTTAACAATCCATAGATCTCATCAAGATCTGTATCAGCAAGATCATAATTATCTCTGATTGTTGTTGCCTTTAAGTCCCACTTTTCAGGTAGAGATAAAAGAAACTTGAGATTTGACTCTTCAAGTTCATATTCTTTATCTACCAGAGACAGATCGTTCAACAGTTTGCAAAATCTGTCATAAGTCTCAGTCAAGGTTTCATTAGTTCTTGAATCAAAGTGCTCATACTCCTGTGTGAGTATTGTTTTTCTGTTCTTTTTAATAGCACCTGTTCCCTGGCATCTGACTTCCAAAGCATCCCATATCTCTTTGGCAGTTTTGCATCCAATTACTCTGTTAGACATTACATTATCTAAAGCACTGTGGAGAAGATGTCTAACCTTTGCATCCTTTGCAATTGATGAGATATCCTCAGGAGTCATATCTTTCTTTTCCTTTGGAACAGTCTTTTGTGCTTGTCCATCAACAACAGGGGACAATTTAGTCGGCATATGAGGACCATCATAGATTCTGTCAAGGTATTCTGGATCTGTAGCCTCCAGGAACATGGTCATCTTCACCTTCCAAATCGGATACTCTACAGGCCTGAGAATCGGAACCCTGATTGTTTCATATCTACTCACAGAATTAGGCTTAACCTGTTCAGCCTTGGAAGCAGTTTGATTTTCTTCAGACATGATTATTACTGTGTTTGAATCGTAAAACTGTATATATTAAACAGCCTTGGCTTTGATACCAATTGTTAGGCCGAATACACAATATAATCAAGTATGTATGAGAATAACAATAATTAACAATACTGTTTTTGAATCAATAAAACTGTAATCGTATTAACAGCTTCTCTCTTTATGATGTTAATGAATCACAAAGAGCTTCTAGGTTACAAGAATAATAATTCAATGAACGCGTCCCTTCTAGGGATAACCTATCTGTGTTTATATAGTACACAGTTACACAATCCTTATCTAATTGATATTCCTACAAATTAGCTATACAATTGTTATCAATTAAGGATTGCTTCTTATCTTCTATTCCGTTTCCTTAGCTGTATCAATATATTCTGCTTCTTTCCATCTTCAGAATATATTGCTTCTAGAATCTTCAATTCAGCACCGACAGCTAATTCAACTATCACCTTGTCAGACTTTAAATAAACTCTGACCGGCTTCAATTAAACTCTTTACCCTGTCAGAGTTTAACTAAACTCTGACTGGCTTCTGATAAACTCTTGTCAGTACCTGTTGCTTAAACACTGATAAACAAACATTAGCAATTATATCTAACAATCAGGACTAAAGAGTTTCCCGGCTAGGAGTATGACATTCCAGTATTATAGGCTTGTTATGTAAACTGTGTTCAGACATGACTCTGTAACTAACATTGAACATCAATGTTTGAACATTAACATATTAACAATGTTACCCTCTTTTGGCTGCAAGTATAAAATCTCCTTCCTGGATCATTCAGTGACCAAAATGTATACATCTTAGCTAGTTTCCCGCAAGGCACAAGTGTCCATCAAGTGTTAATATACTCTAGTACTAATAAATACCACAAGTTTACACTTGTAACAATCTTTAAAATGGCACAACCAGTTAGACTAATGTGATAGATGAACTCATAATTACAAGAAGAGACAAAAGAAAGAGAGAGATGTAATTTGTGTTTGTGTGAGATGTGTTTATGTTTGTGTTTGTTTTGTGATTTGTCAAAAATAGAAGGGGGCAAAATGGATTTGGGGGGGGGGGAGCTCAAATTTTGGCCTTTGGCGGGCAGTAAAAGGGGGGGGGGGGATGAAATGGGGAAATTGGGGGGTTTTGTTAATTTTAGAATTTATTCATTTTTTCTAATTTATTTTGGAATTTTTATAGTAATATGTTAGGCTATTTTAGTTATATTTAAATGCTAGTTTGGGATTTTTGAATTTTTTAAAAAATATTTCTCAAACATGCAACAATACTTATATCAAGACATATACAGTACTGAAACTAGTGTTTTAAAACAAGTTCAATTTTCCAATAATCACCGATAAATCCCCGATTTATCGTTTAACAATATTTGACCAATTCAATTTTTAAAATCCGGTTTATCACTACGAATTATTTTTGAATGGTATAGTTTATTATAAACAAGGCTAATATATTAAATATATTTTAAAATAATAAAATTTATCTGATTTTTGGTCTGATCTATCATTCCGATAAATCCCCAATTTGCCAATAAATAGAAACTCTAAAAATAAATATTTGATAAATGAAAAATCTCGTCAAATGAATAATTTTTTCGGTCCTAACATGATAGAGACAATGTATTTTAACAAAGATAAATGAATAATCTCGATAAATGAGTAAAAGTCTTGTTCCTAAAATTTGTTTGTAATTTGATAGGTTGAATAGTGTTTATGTATATATTTTTTGTTTAAAACAATTCTCGATTATGCAAATGTACGAATAACTTTTAGAAATGTTTTAAAACATTTTTTTCACATTACTAAAAATTAATAGATAAAAAAAATATGTAAAAAATGTTTTAAAAACAGTTTTTTCACATCACTAAAATTATTACTTGTTTAAAAATGAATATGTACAAAATGTTTTATATAAACAAAAAATAATTATTTAATAATCATTTTTTCAAAAAACATTGATCGGTTCACACAAGAGGTACTATTACACACATGTGTGAGTGTCTAGTTAACTTCTTCATGTAATACCCATGCATTGTTCTTTCAACGACTAGTACTACTTCGTTTTCTACTTTCTCTTCCATTTCTCAAAAACCGGTGTTCGCACATTTACCAAGATGGTTTCGTCGTCCAAATCCGCCGTTCGAAAGTGTGGAATTTCACAATCATCATTGTCAATCAACAAGCAAAAAGCGAAGGGGAAAATGAAGAATTTATGGATTCTTGAGGGTCGTGATCTTAAGGCCCAACCAGTTGCTTTTCTGGACATCGATCATCCGATGCAACCAGTCCCACTTGAGGAACTTCAAGTGTGGATTAGTCCGACTGCATTCGAAAGAGTGATCCGTGCACAGAAAAAAACGGAGTCTAGGGAAAAGTTTCTCTCGATTTGCAATTAAAAGGTACAACTCTGTGGTACTTCTACAAATGCTCTGTTTTCGATGCTTCTATTAATCAAGATGACACTAGAATTCACAATATTTATGATCGTTCTTCTTATAATGGCTCCACTATTATACACCCACCTTTGGCATTCTTTGTAAATGCTGAAAATGCCTGGAAAAATAGTTGTTTGGGATATTTTGTACGAAAGGCATTAAAATCCCGATCCAACCTGGAAAAAGTAAAGAACTTCATGTTATCTAGGTTCCGTTCTTGGGGTTTTAATTTTATAGATTATAATGATTCGGGTTTATTTTTCTTCAAATTTGATAATGAGGAAATAAGGAACAAAGTCATATCACTAGGGCCCGTAAAATTAGATATGAGCATTTTTCTTTTTGGTCCCCTGATAAAAAATTACCCTTCGGTCGAACACACCCTTGGTACTTTTAATCTATGGGTAAGGGTTTCTAACATTCCAAGGCTATATTGGAATGTGGAAGGCCTTACTTACATTTCTGGGGCACTGGGTATATTTTTGGGCCAAAGATGTTGGCTCTACCTGGAAGGTGTCTGCTGAAAAAAGACTTCTGGTTATGCACATATATGTGTTCAAATGAGTGTTACACACTCTAGACCAAAATACTTGCTGGTTGTGGTGCCTGAGAACAATGACACCTTCACACGTGCAAGAATTACTGTTAATTACCTGGATACTTGTAGAGATTTTTGCTCTCTCTGTTGTGATACAGAGCACCATGAAGAAAGTTGTTGTCCTCATAGAAAAATTGAGAGAGAATTTGATGACATGGAATGATCTGCTGATCCTCTGCTAGTTATCTCTGAGGAAAGCTCTAGCACGGTCGCTAGCCAGGCCGATGCAGGGTATACAGGTAGGCAACCTCGGGGTATTTCAGGGGTTCGTTCACCAAATAGCACAACAGATGAAGCGGAGGACAACAATATGCATGAGGACTGATCAAGGAGATGACGATATATGATATGTTAAAGCTAGAAGCTTGTTTTTGCTTTAATATATTATATCAAATGTTGGATGTATGTACTTATAATGTTTGTGAATATGTTTAATTATGCATAGGATGAACTTGGTTATGTTTTTGTAGTAGCAAGTTTGGTAATGCTACTTGGTGTGTAATGATCTAATTATGAATTCAATGCCAAGTTTACAATTTCGTATTATCTCTTTTGATTAATTTGCCTTGGATTGATTAATTATCAATTTTGTATGATAATTATATGATACATGGTCAAGTTTATTTTTTTCTAAAAGTGAATGACAATGGATTCCTTCAGAACCCATTGTCAAAATACAACTTACACAACATTCTTTACTAGAAACTATTGTTTTTAAATCTCATTTTACAAACTTCTAAAATGTCTGTCTATCACACAAGAGTTTTTCTTAAAAAGACTTGTAATAAGGGAGTAAGACAACGGATATTTAGAGAACTTGTTGTACATTATCTTATACACAAATTTGAGCACACCATTGACATTTATTTTATCTTCTGTCTACACGTCACTTTAAAAATAGTGGAAATGTGAAAAGTTGATATATCTCTTATCAAGTATCAATATCGGTCTTCTTTCTGATATATGTAGTGTTTCGTCTTATAATACTTTTAATCGTAACATGTCACTTAATCGTGATTCTACAACATTATCAATCATAGATTATAACAATACAATACTAGAAATATGCCAATAGACATCGGCTAAAAACCGATGTCTTTCTAAATTTTGACCGATGTCTTCGCATGCGATGTTAAAAGTCGGCACTTCAGACATCTTTTCCAGACTAATTCTGATGTCACTGCCTCAAATTTTTCATAAATTTGTATTATTATAACTTGAAATATAGTAATACTATCAAGGTTAGTGTGACGCCCTCCAAACCCGGGGTATAGGTTTGCGAGTCACTCGACCAACGTAACACAAATATACCTGTATATAGGCATGATATAGCAAAAGAAAGTACCCATTAACCAAGACCGCTTCCAGATTATGGCATGAAACAACTTATAAGTCATTATTATTACAAACCAGTTCACAAGTAACGTTATATAAACTTAAAGTACAAAGCTAGACATCTAGTCTAATTGCTAAACAAGACAACAAAAACTACCCGTCCGATAACTACGACCCTGGGTGATCTCCTAGCAACTGGAGAACTATCACTCGCACTACAACTGCTCATCCTCTCGCTTCACTGGAAGAGGGTTAGATAAACAAGTATGAGGCAAATGTGCTCAGCAAGCATGTATATATCAAACACAACTTTAAACGAAATGGTAAACATGGATATCAAAGTATAAATCACAAGTACTGAGCATATGGCTGTAATCAATCTCAAATGTAACAAATGGTATTAGATTTGGATTTTTTTACATTTAAAAAAACTTCAGTGTTAAGCTGCTGATCAGTCACGTATTAACCCCGGACTATGCACACAACAAAGTCCTTTAAGTAGGATCCTTAGCCTCATTTTGCCTTGATTTATTCCGACCACAAATCTGGTTCGACCATTATTGGTCCATTTTAAAAACATTCCAATTCAATCGCAGGGTATCAGTAATAGTATGCTCAACAAAGTTAAGTATGAAATGAAACAAGTATTACAACATCAAAAATGAATTGCCACTGTTCAATATAAGGTAAGGTTCAAGAAGTAGGCTTTAGATGGTCTCAACAGTATAATTATTTCATTATAGAAGGAAACGTAAGGTTAGGGTAGTTACAAGGTGAAACAGGAAGTAAAAGTTAGTTATATTTGGGACAAGTATGAGGGTTCAAGAAAATATGCATAACAAGTAAAGGTAATACATTTACATAGGTACAAGATGGGGATAAAATACTTGCATAGGTACAAGATAGGGGTAGAATACTTGCCTGGTCAAACGTAGTCAATTATACTCTATCAGTTGGCTATACTAGCTTCTCCTTTCCTTTGCCTCGGTCACTCGATTCTATAATGAGTAACTCACGTTAGTATGTCTAATTGCTTTTATTCAGCCTTTTTAATATGACTCGTATTACCTGTTTAAGCCCAAAAGTCAAACATGTAATTACTAGTATTTACTGATCGCTCGTTTCTAATTTACGACATTATTAACTCAATAATCAGCTATCTCACAAATTTTACAGAGCATATATTGTCATTTAAATGCAATAAATAACTCACATAAGTCATATAGCACACAAGAAATAATTTTAAAATAATATTCGACTCTCGTTTTAAAAGGAAGTGCACGTAAAATAATTTTAGATTGAAAGTCGAATCATTTTTGACAATATAAAGTTTTAAAAATAAATTAATCAAATAATATAAAATTAATTGACTAATTATAAATAATTAAACCAATTTTATTGAATAAAACTAAGTAAAGAAAGTAATTAAATTAAATTTAAATTAATTAGATTTAATTAATAATTAATTAATAAAATTAACTGATTATAGAATTAATCAATCAATTAAATTAATTAATTATTAATTAAAAATAATTAAAATAATCAATTTTCGAAATTAAATAAATATAATATGAATTTATAAAAATATTTGAATAAGTAAATGAACTTTTAAAAGTAAAATATGATTTTTAGAATATTTTTGAAAATTAAATCCCAAAAACATTTTTAGAAATGCAATTAGAGTTTGGGAAGATCGAAACCGGGTTGGGAATCGGGTAAACGGGTCGTCAAGAATGGATACAGGTCGCCAAGCCCAATCGACCATAATTCACACGATTCAAAGGGCTTTTCATGAGGAATTCACGGGAACATCAACCAAAATCATAACACATCTTAATTTTACTACCAAACACGAAGAACGACTCCGATTTGACCATAATTCACGTCGGCGGCGGAAATTCGGATCAACGGAAATGGAACCCCAACCTTCGATTATTATACATGGTTACACTCTATTTCGTGCGATATATCAAGCCATGGTGACCAATTTAAGGAACAATTAACCGAGCTCAAATTCCGACTTAAAATAGAAAAATCCGGCGAGTTCTATAACTTCTCTATTTGCACGATTTCAAGCTCAAAAATTAAATTAAAAATCACCATCACGCTCAGTATAACATGTAGAAGCTAACTATACCATCGATTAACAAGAACAATCACAATTTTGAATTATCCCAAAATTAATAGAAAAATTCGAATTAATTAAAAATAATAAAAATTCTGAAACTTAGACCCACCCGAAATCTGAAGATGGATTTGAATAGGTGGTGATGAGAGGTTCGATTCGACTACTAGAGCGTTGAAATCGGACTCCGGTAACACCTTCAAAATTGAATTTGATTCTTGAAGAACACGAAGAACACGTATCGTATTTTTAGGTATTTATCGATATATTATGCTTTATTATACGTAAAATAATTTAAGATACGCCTATTTATATTAAACGGGAAATAATACCCCAAACAACATTTTTGGTTCAATATTGATCCGTTGGATGGTTTTTAATTCGAATAAAGCGTACCGGTTACGAAATGATAATTATCAAGAATATATGGATAATTACGAGGATAATTTAATAATATATATACAAACCAAAATATATTTATAACGAATGTCCAAGAATATTTTTTCACATCAACGAATGAATTATTGGTACCCGAATAATTAGGGAACAAATTAAATTCTCATAAATGAATAAAAACGATAATATCGAAGAATTAAATAAATATTAATACGAAATTTTTTTCAATAATGAAACGGACACGAAAAACGAGATAAAAATAATAGACTAATTTGCATTTTGCATCCTCTTGATTTTGGCTTATTGCATTTCACACTCAACATTATAATTATATGCATTTTGCATTCCCTAACTCTCAAGGGAGGGCCCCTGTAGTCTGTACTCCTTTAAGGATTTTACGTTAAATTTGACCGTTACCGTTAGTTAAAATGAGGATATTTCGGTAATTATAATCATTAATAATTTTTAAAATTAAATTATTTCAATTATTATTATGATTTTTAGATTTATCAAATTCTAATTTATAATATGCAGATTTTTCAAAATATTATTTATAATTCAAATTTTTTAAAACAGAATACATTACTAAATTCTCGTAAAATATTATTTAAAATATAAAATATAATTGTTATAATTTTCAAAGTATTCTTTATAAAAAAATATATCAAAACTTTAAAATTTCGTCTTTTTCGGTTTTTTTTATAAAAAATTCAAGTTTTAAATTGTGTTTCTTTATTTTTTAAAAATAAATTATGTTAAATATAATAATAAATCATGTAACAATCAGACTTAAAGGTGTTAATTAAAAAAAGTGCAAACTGTAGTGGACTTGAAAGTTAGGGAATGCAAAATGTATATAATTATACTAGTCGGTGCGAAGTGAAATAAGCCAAAATAAAGGAGATGCGAAGTACAAATTAGTCAAAATAATATAACAAAACTTTAACTAAAGCCCCTAAAATTTTAAAAATGGGGAATAAAATGAAAGATATTTTGACTCACTCGTTTTAAGAAAAAGGACCCGAAAATTAACAAATAACACGTATCATTTATTATACACTCAGATATATTTTTAATAATCAATCTAATATTTAACAAATTGATCCATCTTATTAAATCTAATTACTATAAATCCAAACAATTCAAAACAATTATTCTACACACAAAATATCAAGTCTATTATTAAACAAAATTTCACAGATATTACAGTTAGACCCACTTAAATATAGAACACACAAGTTAAAAAGAAATATAACATCGAATAAACTACACAGTTATTAAATTATAAATTAAAGCCCTAATTACGCTATGTAATAGCAAAACTTCGATTAAAAAGAGTACAAAAACAACAAACACGATTGTGAGACGAATAAGAATATGGGGAGAGAGAGAGAGAGAGAGAGAGAGAGAGAGAGAGAGAGAGAGAGAGAGAGAGAGAGAGAGAGAGAGAGAGAGAGAGAGAGAGAGAGAGAGAGAGAGAGAGAGAGAGAGAGAGAGAGAGAGAGAGAGAGAGAGAGAGAGAGAGAGAAAGAGAGAGGGAGAGATACCTAGTTGAAATTACATACAAATCGCAGTAGCTGAAGTTTCGAAACAAACCCAAAATCAAAATTAAAATTGAAATGGAATTTGAAATTAACTTACAAATAATTAATTTGTAATGGAACAGAGCTTACAATTAGATGGTCGATTCCATTTTATCTTCGTCCGGTTCCTTCAATTAGGGTTTCAAATAGTGAGATGGTGAAAATTAGGGTTAGGGTTGAGATGGTGAGGTAGTGAGATGATGAGATGGTGAAATTAGGGTTTTAGCTACAGAGATGGAGAGAGAGACGGGAGGGACGAGAGAGAGAGAGAGAGAGAGAGAGAGAGAGAGAGAGTGAAATTGGGGTTGACTGTGTCGGAAAAGGGGGAAATTGGGGGAAATAGATATTTCACTAAAGGGGGAAATATTTTGGTAATAAGGGGGGAAATATTTTGGTAATAAGGGGGGAAGTGTGGCACAAGATTTTTAATTTTTAAAAAAGTGAGAATCGACAACGGTTATCTTTTGAACTGATGTCTGAAAAGAGCTTTGACATCGTTTAAAAATTAATTGATGTTGAAACAACCTTTAACATTAGTGGCATTTTCAACCGATGTTATAGCACCGATGTCTATTGGCATATTTCTAGTAGTGATATCGAGAAAGTTAGTAGTACTAGATAGTATTCATAATTCCATAATAACAATTAACTGATAGATGACTTATGTACATTGTGTCAAAATCAACGAATACATCTTGATCGAGAGAATATCTTATTTTCAAGCGGTAGACGTTATTTTTTTTCTAAAAGTGAAAGACAATGGATTTAGCCAGAAACCATTGTCATAATACAACTTACACAACATTGTTTACTAGAAACCGTTGTGTTTAAACCTCATTTTACAAAATTCTAAAATATCTGTCAATCACACAAGAGTTTTTCTTAAAAAGACTTGTACTAAGGGAGTACGACAACGATTTTTTAGAGACACAACTGTACATTATCTTATACAAAAATGTGAGCACACAATTGACATTTATTTGTCTTCGGGCATTCTACACGTCACTTTAAAAATAGTGGAAATGTGAAAAGTTGATGTATCTCTTATCAAGTATCAATATCGGTCTTCTTTCCGATATATGTAGTGTTTTGTCTTATAATACTTTTAATAGTAACATGTCACTTAATCGTGATTCTGCAACACTATCAATCATAGATTCTAACAATATACGAGAAAGTTAGAAGTACTAGATAGTATTCATAATTCCATAATAATAATTATATGATAGATGAAATATGTACATTGTGTCGAAATTAACGAATACATCTTGATCGCGAGAATATCTTATTTTCAAGCGGTAGAGGTTATTTTTTTTCTTAAAGTGAAAGACAATGGATTTAGCCAGAAACCATTGTCATATATAATACAACTTACATGACATTGTTTACTAAAAACTGTTGTGTTTAAACCACATTTTACAAACTTCTAAAATGTTCGTCTATCACACAAGAGTTTTTATTAAAAAGACTTGTACAAAGGGAGTACGACAACGGTTTTTTAAGACACCGTTGTACATTATCTTATACAAAAATTCGAGCACACCGTTGACATTTATTTTGTCTTCGGTCATTCTACACGTCACTTTAAAAATAGTGGAAATGTGAAAAGTTGATATATCTCTTATCAAGTATCAATATCGGTCTTCTTTTTGATGTATGCAATGTTTCTTGTTATAATACTTTTAATTGTAACATGTCAATTAATCGTGATTCTACAACATTATCAATCATAGATTTTAACAATATATGAGAAAGCTAGTACTACTAGATAGTATTCATAATTCCATAATAATAATAATAATATGATAGATGACATATGTACATTGTGTCGAAATCAACGAATACATCTTGATCGCGAGAATATCTTATTTCAAGCGGTTGAGATTATTTTGTTTTCTGTCAATTTAGCATATTTAGATTAAAATTTCGTACGAGATAGATTTTAAAAATTCTAATTTTATTTTTTGACATCATTAAACCAATAGACATTACAATTAATGTGTATAGTTCGATTATAGAAAAAAATTATTTTTTTAAATAAGAGGATCCATTCGGAACGATAATCCTTAAAATGAGATGTATTTCTAGGATATTTATATTAAAATATTGTACGAGATTGATTTTAAAAATTCTAATTTTATTTTTTGATATCACTAAACCAATAGACATTATAATTAATGTGTATGGCTCGATTATGTAAAAAATTATTTTTTTAAAATAAGAGGATCCGTTCGGAACGATAATCCTTAAAATGAGATGTACTTCTAGGATATTTATATTAAAATGTTGTACGATATTGATTTTAAAAATTCTAATTTTGTTTTTTGAAATCACTAAACCAATAGACATTACAATTAATGTGTACGATTCGATTATATCAAAAATATTTTGTTTAAATAAGAGGATCTGTTCGGAACGATAATCTTTAACATGAGATGTACTTGTACGATATTTATATTAAAATTTTGTACGAGATTAATTTTAAAAATTCTAATTTTTTTTTGACATCACTAAGCCAATAGACATTATAATGTGTATGGTTCGATTATAGAAAAAATATTATTTAAAATAGTTTCGTAAGATTTGATCGTTAAAAAAATAATATATAAGATCGGAACGTAACTGATTAGAGTAAGAAGAGGGGAAAATTAAGAAGGGGGAACACTTTATTTTCATCAAATTTTCCTACCGGTGAACAGAGGAGAGGGAAAATTCTAATTATTTTGGGGAGATTCACATCTTTTGTTAATTCCCGCTTCTACACTTTCTCATTCAGTCCATGGGAGATAGTAAATGAAACTTGGGGATTTTCAGTGTAATCTTGATTTGGGTGAACTCATGAGTATACAACTTTGAGGTAAAGTTGCTTTGAACTTGTATGGGTGTGATAATTTCTAAATTGTGTAGTTATGTATATGTATATGTTTCTGTGTATTCCGAGTATACAAGCCTATTTGAATTTAATTAGAACAGTCCGAGTATACAAGCGTGTTTGAATTTAGAATAGTTTATGATGAGTATTATGTAAATATTTGAATGTAGTTGTTTGAATTCAAAACATCTAGGAATTGTAATAGTCAATTTATGATAAGTATTATGTAAATATTTGAATGTATTTGTTTGAATTGAAAGCATCTAGGAATTGTAATTGTCAATTTATTTCAGTTACTATGATATACTAGTGTTTTTTTGCCCGCGCTCTACGCACGGGTTTTCAATTTTATTTATTTATTAACTATATCACATTCTTTTGATTTATTTAATGATTAAACCTATAATTATAATTTATAGGTAGAAATTTGTTTTGTAATTGTTTGTTTTTTTCCACGATAAATTAATCTTTTTGCTTGCAACATTTGACTTTGAGTTTACTTGCTGTTAGGAGGTGGGTTTGATGTTGATAAAAGTATTAAAATATTTATAAATTCTTTTTTTATAGAATATATTTAAGATTTTGAATTTGGATTTGAAGGTGTCTTTCGAGATATGGCGGTAACTCATAATCTGGATAGGAGCTTTATGAAGATATAAGATGTGTTTGAAAGATGTTCAAGAAATTTTTAACTTTGTAAATCTTGATTCAAATTGTTTGAATCAATTAAGTCAATGACTATCTTTATTTTAGAGAAAACAAAAGTGATTTATTAGTAGATGTATAGGACTGTTAATATAAAATTTGATTTGATAAACTATGTATATTTTATTTTTATTTTAGATAAAAGAAGTTATACTTATAAGTAAATATAATTATTTTCAAAACTCACCATTTAAGTATCAAAAAATCTTGGTCAATCTAATAAATTATTCAAAATTTTAATTTTGATTTTTTTATCAAAAAAAGATCCAAGATGATTTATTTTCTTTTTTAACATAATTTTGTGATGATTAGATAACTTAGGTGATAAATATTTATATTTTGTCGTCTGATTGATGTACCAATTAAATAATAAAAAATACTATATTATTAAACATTAAGAAATTAAAACTAAGAAATTTTCATCGTACAGTGGAATCTTACACATGCATATATCATTGATTTATAGAAGAAAAAAATGTATATTGAGATTAAAAAAATTAAATTAAGTTAATTTAATTTGAATTATATTAAAATAAAAATTGAATATTGATTTGATAGTGTTGAAGAAAGAGAAAATAAATTGAGAAGATCAAAAAAAGGAATAGAAATTTTTTGGAGATCTAATTTTTGGATATATCAAATGTAACGATGCTAATGTGCATAACTTAATTTGTTTGTAGTAATTTAAAATTTGATTTCAAAACTTACCATAATTAGTGAAGAAAACAATAAAATGCATGATTGTGATAAGCATATTTAATTAATAATATTAATGATTACATTTATAACAATGCTGACGTGGTTTTTTTTTAAAATTATTTTTGGAAGTGAAATTACATTCTTACCCCTTTAAGATTGTTCAGGAATTTTAAATTGAAGGTGTCTTTTGTGATATGGCGGTAACTAATCTGGATAGGAGCTTTATGAAGATATAAGATGGGTTTGAAAGATGTTCGAGAAATTTTTAACTTTGTAAATCTTGATTCAATTTGTTTGACTCAATTAAGTCAATGACTATCTTTATTTTACAGAAAACAAAAGTGATTTATTAGTAGATGTATAGGACTGGTAATATAAAATTTGATTTGATAAACTATGAATATTTTATTTTTATTTTAGAGAAAAGAAGTTATACTTATAAGTAAATATAATTATTTTCAAAACTCGCCATTTAAGTATCAAAAAATCTTGGTCAATCTAATAAATGATTCAAAATTTTAATTTTGAATTTTTTTATCAAAAAAAGATCCAAGATGATTTATTTTCTTTTTTAACATAATTTTGTGATGATTAGATAACTTAAGTGATAAATATTTATATTTTGTCGTCTAATTGATGTACCAATTAAATAATAAAAAATACTATATGATTAAGCATTAAGAAATTAAAACTAAGAAATTTTCATCGTATAGTGGAATTTTACACATGCATATATCATTGATTTATAGAAAAAAAAATGTATATTGAGATTAAAAAAATTAAATTAAGTTAATTCATTTTGAATTATATTAAAATAAAAATTGAATATTGATTTGATAGTGTTGAAGGAAGAGAAAATAATTTGCGAAGATCAAAAAAAGGAATAGAAATTTTTTGGAGATCTAATTTTTAGATATACCAAATGTAAAGATGCTAATGTGCATAACTTAATTTGTTTGTAGTAATCTAAAATCTGATTTCAAAACTTGCCATAATTAGTGAAGAAAACAATAAAATGCATGATTGTGATAACCATATTTAATTAATAACATTAATGATTACATTTATAACAATGCTGACGTGGTTTTTTTTAAAATTATTTTTGGAAGTGAAATTACCTTCTTACCCCTTTAAAATTGTTCAGGAATTATTATATACATAGATTACGAACCCATCCCACGTACTCACATAGTCTATATAAGTTGACACTTGACAAACACTTGACACACATCCGACAATACACTTGAGAAAATGGTAGGATGGAGCAGACCTCATGGAAGTAAACTAAAAGTTAATGTTAAGAGATTGTTTACACATGAACTTCATGGTTGTGGTCTTGCTGTCATCATTAGAGACAGTGAACGCCATTGGGTTTATGGTCGTTGTAAAGTTACTGGTGGGAGTGCACCATATGCACTAGAAATGCATGCACTCTTACTTGCCCTGGAATAAATGGAAGAAAAATATTGTGATTGAGTGTGAGTGTGCTGAGGCTTTGCAAGTGATTAATGATACTGAAGAGGATGAAGTGTAAGATGGTTAGGTTGAAAGAATAAATGAACTCCGATATAAGGATTTGGAGGAGTATGAGATTGTACTCATCGATCCCTCTGCCAATGTTGCTGCCGTTGCTCTTGCCGATCATGCCCACATTGAATGTAGTGGTAGCTGCTTGTAAAAGAGTTAACGTCTCCTCCAAGTGTTATCCAAAGCATAATTGATGTTGAGAGTAGGGGAAACTAATTAGGAGATGGGATGGTGGGATATATGGTGCTTAATTATGTAATTTAGAATGCATGTATTACTATTTTTATTAAATTTGAAATGAATGATACATATATCCTTTGCTACATACTTGTGATTCTTTGTTTTTAGTCTGTGATGTGCTGGTCTTCGCTCTTTAGGTAGATGTTTAATTATAGTATGTAATTTAGTATGTGATCTGAAATCCAATATTAGAGATTAAGTTAAGATTAGATAGCTTGACTTCAGTTCTAGGGACAAGCATATACTTGATTCATTAATTTCTGAAATTTGAACATTCTCTGATCAAAAGAGTGACACAATAAATCAATCCAAAAATTTGTATAAAAGTCTAAATTAGATGGAGAGCAAATTAAATTAATAGGAGCCAAGAATTTTAGTGAAATTACCAATAACAAAAATGTTCAAATTCAAATGTAAAATGTTTGCATCTAGACAATTATGATGAATCTTCATAACTTTCACCAAACTCATCAAGTTTATTACTATTTTGTTGCAGCCTCATATTGTATGCCCAAAAATACATACTCATGCTTCTTTGTTTTAGTAATTAAAGTGATCAAGGAAGGATAAACAAAAAGGAATTTCAGTGTCAATGTAAATTCATTGGTTCCCTCCCCCTCCTGGTACTATCAAGGTTAATGTGCACGGTAGAATATCCCCATTCCCGTTCCCACGTGGGAATGCCTCTATTGTTGGTGTCATACTAAAGGATGAAGAGGGTTCCCTTCTGTGTAATTTACTGGATACAATTCCAAATCTGAACTCAACTGCAAAAGCCGTTCAACTCTGGGCTATCTTCAATGGGATGTGTCTGGCTTTTGAACGAGTATTTAGAAATATCCATCTGGAGACTGACAATGGGATGTGTCTGGCATTTTATCTTGTGAAGAACTTTAGAGATGGTGTTCCTGAGGAACTTCATAACCTAGTGCAGCAGATTGACAAGATGAGGAGGGACCAAGGTGGACCATTTCAATCTTCTTAATTTATTCCAGGCGTAACACGGCATCAACATATCTTGCTCATTTGGGAGGAAAGCTTGATAGGTTGTACTTCTTGAATACTGTATCGGTGGGCGATCTTGACAAATATTTAGCTATAGATATGGACCTGTTTGGTGATTTCAATGATGGCCTTGATATAGATAATGAGGATGAGAAGGTAGTGAACTTTCTGAAGGCTGGAGAAATTCCTCCTGGAGGTGCTGGCATTGTGGAGCTTCACCACGCTATTTTAGAAGACGAAATAATTGATTGAAGCATAAATGTGATTTTCGGAGATTCCTGAGACTTTATTTTCTTTGTGTTAGTAGTGATAGCAATATAATGTCACTAATTTTGGTGTATATATAATTACTACATCTTTGTAAGACATGATAAAATTTGTCTTGTGTTTACCAACTATTTAAGGATGTAGATTTTGGTAAGACACTTTGGTGTATAATTTGTTTTGGTTGTGTACAAGGATTACTTCTCTATTTAAGGTAATTTTTTTTAAAAAAAACTCTCAGAAAATAGGACAATGTTTTTCCGCGAAAACTGTTGTCACCTGTTTTATGAAGTATATGATTAAGACAACGAGTTATATACTCTTGTGTGAAACTCCTTTACTCAACAGACCCGTTAAACAATTGTCTATATGTTTTGCAATCTAACAATAGTCTGTCTAAACCATTGTCTGACGCCACCTTGAGGACAACAGTTTAATATGAATTGATCGACACTTGTCTAAAATTCCGTCACACAATTCGCACATGAATGACTATTATCTGATACGAGTACTAGGGCACCAATTAGACAATAGTTTAAAAAACGCTGAATAACGTTTGTCCTAACTATACTCATACGACGCTATTTTGAAAGAAAACAATAAACTGTTGTGTGATTTTATCGGACAACAGTTTTTTTTCCCACTTTTGTGTTACAGGTGTTGTATGATTCAGTTTTCCTTGTAGTGTGTATTGATTCGAGAAGTCAAGTGTATTGATTCAAGAAATCAAGTGTATTGATTCGAGAAGTCAAGAAACAACTAATTCAAGATATCAAGGATTAGAGAAGTCATTATAACTAATTCGAGATGTCAAGGATTAGAGAAGTCAATACACTAATTCGAGAAGTGCTAAAAATGTTGATTCGAGAAGTGAAGATAGCCAGTTCGAGATGTCAAATTACACTGGTCCGAGAAGTCAGTCTATATGGTTCGAGAAGTCGGTTTATACTGACTCGAGAAGTCAAGATATCGAACCAAGCATTTCAGAGATACCGAATAGGGGACATAGCAAATTATCTAATCAACAACAGACAAAGTTTTGGAGATAAAAAATCAATTCAAACCAAGGCATATGCAATGGTCTCAATCGTTGCAATATGCACATGGAAAAGCCTACAAAGAAGCTCAGAGAGACAGTCAAAGTATACAACTAAAGATATGGATCTGGCAATATGCAAAATAAGAGAAATTCACAGAGATGCCAACCCAAAATAGTATAAACAAAGTTTGGCAATCTTTTGTAGGTTACTAGTTTTAAAAAGTGAGATGTGTGCAATTTATAATTACGCAACTCCCTTATCTTTAAATCTTAAGTTTTCCATTATAATATTCAAGTTTTATCTCTCTGAGAAAACGAAGCTGAGAATTCATTTTCTGAATTCACAGTTTGTAACATCTTTGGATCTAATACTATATTGGATTAAAAGTAAATTTGTTTATTGTTGTTTTTCCGCATTATTCTGTTTAACAACATACATATTTAAGCTACAAGTAATCGAAGTAAGAAATCATAAACGAAAATAATCAAAGAAACAACAGATAATATGTTCACCCCTCTCCATATTATCTTCCAGTGAAACTCATACTCAACAAATAAAAAACAAGACTTATCTACATACATGATTATGATTAAAAACATTGTCAATATATTAACATCCTTAAAATCAAGTGCTTGAAAACATCTAATCTATCATAACAAACAATAATAACGTGTAAATAACTATTCGACAGACATATATGAAATCCAATATTATAATTTTTAAGCATATATAAATTCGGTAATAATTAATAATTAAACAAGACATGTAACTATAATAAGGGAACGAAAGTCGGAAGGTTTTTCCGGTTTACGTTGAGAAAATGAAACTAAACATTATGAGCAAAATAAAAAGTTAAGGATTACCACAAAGAACAAGAGATTGTATTATCGGCTTCTGCCTTCCTCTTCGACACAACGGATCATAGATATTAGCTTGATATAGTATGACTCTCTTAATCCTTAATTCGGATAACAACTCGTGTTGATAACGTGTTAAAAAAATAATAGAAATATATAGATTTGAGAGACAATGTAGAAATTGAGAGACAAAAATAAAGACGGGAGATATCATGTTTAATATCATATCTTTATGTGTCTAAATTAATCATGTGACATGCCTTTATATAGGGCTACAACTTAATGTTACAAACCAATAAAAAGTTACTAAGTTACAAGTAGGTGAAAAGCTAAGAGTCTAGAGATAGAAATGCCAAACGTCTTCCAGATGAAAGGCCAAAGTACATACTCTTTATTTTATTGTTTATAATAGGAAGGAATATTTTACTTGGTAAAAATAAGTTAAGAGTCAAGGCTCTCAATCAAGAAGAAAGAGTGAACTCTTTAAAGAGGCTCTTAAAATCTTCAAGGTCTAATTTTTACAAGCCTCTTTATTTTTTAACTTAAAAGCTCATATCAAGAGACTCTTAGATATACTCCTACATTCCATAAAGATCTTATTGATTTGTTAAGATGATTTTAAAGAGATCCCATTAACTTAGAAGATGATAACAGAATGGCAGTTAGCTCAGAAAAGATCTCAGGCTGGTGTGATAGGGAGTAGCAGTACGGGAGCTAGGGGTGTTGTTAAATGGCAACCTCCGATCTCGGGATGGTATAAGGTGAATGTAGATGCATCTATTCAGGTAGGTACTTCTGATTTCAGAATGAAAAGGGTGAGTTTGTGAAGGGGATGCTCAGAAGTTTTAATGAGGAAGTGTCGGTATTGGAGGTAGAAGCTGTGGGAGTGTATGAAGCACTACGTTGGTTAATGGAGTTGGGGTTAAGGCAGGTGATTGTAGAGAGTGACTCACTGTTAATGGTGAATGCTCTGCTCAAGAATACTACGTATGTTTCTGAAGTTGGAACCATCTTTGAGGATTGCAGGTCCATTCTTCGACAACGTAGCGATCTGAAAGTTCAACATGTTCGTACACAAGCAAATAAGGTAGCTCATAACATAGCTAAAATTCCTTGTATGTCGGGAACAATGAACAATTTTTATTCTCCTCCTTCCTGCGTGTTGGAGTATATCTTGTATGACTATTTCTTTTGATTAATGAAATTATTTTCAAAAAAAAAAAGGAAAAAAGATCCCATTATCAAATTACATTTGCATATATTGGATTGACTTTTACAAATTTGTTATTCAATTTTTTATACAACAAATAATTTGAATTTGCTTCTGTGAATATAATTTTGACTAATAACTTCATTACAATCAACAAATTTTAGACATTAGTTAACAATGTTAAGTTTATGTGTGTCATGAATAAGTCCATACCCTAAATAATAAACAAAAAATAGTAATACTTTAGTAACATTATTGAAAATATTCGTATAGATAAGAAAGATGGTTTGAATGATAAGATTCAAGTAAGATTTATCTATATTTTTTGGATAATTAATATTTAATTAATCAATATATATTTACAATTTTTTAAAAATAAAAAATAATTCTGATTTGATTAAGACTGAATTAGGTATATTACTTACTTAAATGTGCACTTTATAAACTAAACAAAATGTATAAATTTAAAAGAATTGCAATAAACTATATTTTGTTAAAAAATAATTTATGATTAAGCACCAATAAAATGGTATCCCGTCAAAACTTTTCCAGAAGAAAGATATCTTTTTCCATTTTCATTCATTTCTAAATTGATATTAAATACATGAGTAGTGCTAGAGGCACAAAAAAAAATTGTTATCAAATGACATTACATGGTTTGATGTGATAGTATGGTATTTTTTGATTGAATAATGCTAGAGGCCCCAAAATAGGTACAAAAAAATTTACAAAATACAAACAGATTCTAATTGGTTGTAATAATAAATGACCTTGCATTCACACCAATAACACAAATCAAAAAGAATAATGCTAGAGGCCCAAAATAGGTAAAAAAATAATTACAAAATACACGTGACAGATTCTAATTGGTTGTAATAATAAATGGACCCTGCATTCACACCAATAACACAAATCAAAAAGAGTAGTGGTAGAGGTACAAAAAATTGTTACCAAATGACATGGTTGATGAGGTAGTATGGTGTTTTTTGATTTGTCTTATTGGTGTGAATGTAGGGGCCCATTTATTATTACAACTAGAATCTATCACGTGTATTTTGTAATTTTTTTTGTACCTATTTTGGGGCCTCCAGCATTATTCTAAATACATTGCATGTTTTTCTCAAAATATTTACACATTTCAAAAACAAGAAAAGAGTGCATTGGCGGACTGAGCGATGAAAAAGAATCAGAAGGCGCTGGAAGCTCAATCTGGAAACATCAAAAAGTAGAAGAATCAAATATCCGTCAAGATACCAAAAAGTAATGGTTGTACACCACGCTAATTCAATATTTCACACACTGGTAACTCAGCAGCCGTATATAACCAATGCGATTCAGCATCAACAGCTGCACCAACTCTTAGGGTTATACGGCGCCTCTCTCCCTTTCCTCAAAGACTCTCTTATGTTTTACATTCTAACTAGCTTGTCTCCAATTAAAAACATTTTCATTTCCTCCAGCATTCGAGGGAGGTGTTGAAACTGATCAGGTATACTAACATTTCTTTTATCATAGCATATACATATGTGATATATATTGTTTCTTTCTTAATTTCTTTGTACTTCAATGATTTTATAGTTATGTGTTTTTAATTTGCCATGTTGAAGATGCTTTATGATGCTCTAAATTAGTTTCACCTCTAATGCTCACTCTGAACGAGTTCTCATTTTTGTAAACCACGAAAATAATTTCTTGCTCGTGGTTTGAGGTTATTAATTTGTACACTTGATTGGAAAACATTCCATTAAAGCAAATTTGAAGGTTTAAGTTTCTTTGTGAATGTGTTGGGTCTGATCAGGTGTGTTGGATCTGATTAGGTATATCAACACAAACAATTTAATTGAGGGTTATTATAATTCATTAAACCTTGCATATGCTAACCAGTTTGATCAGTTCACTGATGCATTAGTCTCCTGAGTTCCGAGTTGAACCTTGTCAATTTCAATTCTATTATGTGTTAGTAGGCTGGACAATTTCCCTTTATACTTTAAACTGAAAAAAAGTATTACACATTTAATCTTATTATTTTCCATTGTGCACTGAAACAGGCTAGCTAGGTTATTTGTCTCCATATAAGGCGGTCTGGAAGTAAAGATAGGTGTTCAGTTGAAGTTATCCTCATCAAACTTCTGTTCTTCCAACTCAAAACACGATCAATGATTTCAAGCAGATTGCAAGGAACATTTTGTATGAATCCAGAGCAAGGAAGACACAGTCATATTCCACAATTAGAATGGAAATGTCCTCCAAAAGTATGAGTTGAAAGATTGATATTACGTACATCATACAACCCCTTTTTAGTTAAAGATGCTACATACTTTTTAATTATATATCTTTTCATACATTTGGTGTTGACTATTACCCATGGATTTCAATAACAGTTAACTTTGGATCCTGATTGGCGTGTGGCTGCTGGGGAAGAGAGCACAGAGGCTGTAATCCAGAGGCGTGTACCCACTGATCCTAGGTAAAGTCTCTTATTCTCAAGGGTATTTTTTAGTTTTATCGTAATTTAGCACCAGTGATCAGCTATTAACTTTTGGACTACAATGTTAGACTTCATGCTGCTTCATTACGCGAGGCTAGTGACCATTCTGACAGCAGAACCCCGGAAATCCCTATAATTCCCATAGAAGAGGAAGGCGACCTGCTAAACAACAGTTCATCAGCATTCCTGACTACTGCTGCCGGCATGGAAGGTGAAACAATGTCCCTTGTTAATAAAGCCTTAAATGCTTTAAATGGAGTCGCGTTGCGCCAAGGTGAACCTCCAATTGGTATGGGCTTGTTCATGCAATGGCTCAACTCAGATTATGTTCGTAGATTTCTCAGCGGGCAAAGTTCCCCGAGAATCGAGCCAGCGTCCATGCCAAATGATCCAACACAGTCAGTTGCTGAATCATCACTACCATTGATGGTTACAGCCAGCAACAAAATGAGCTCATTTAATGACGTTGAACCGCTTGTAGAAGTAACAATGGCACCAATGTCTCCTCTGTATTCCTCACCCAGTGCCAGTTGGGTATCAAATATGAAGACTGAGAGGATAGTCGATGAATATGGAACCTTTATTGGGAAGATAATGGAACCCATTCCCAGCTGGAAAAGTATCACATCACCTGTGGTTTCATTGTCTTTGCCACAGACCAATCAGCTATCAGAGTTTCCCCGAGCAAGCCTGCAGCCGACTGCAGATGGATTGGCATCGCTCCCATATAGGAATCCATCTATACCCGAGATGCACCTGCATTCTGTCTTGGGAACAACTGCTCCAATACCTGTGCCCAGGACAAACCTCTTAACATCAATGGGTTCAGGTCCTTCCCTAAGGACCGATTTCGTTACGTTGCTAAAGGCCAACCAGCATCCTGCTGCTAATAAGATACACCCTGCTACTAATATGATACACCTTCCGCCAGCCTTTGGTCCCCCAAACCCTCTCATCAACTCCTCGTCATTGCATGGAAACCCTCAAATAGTTGGGCATGGACAATGTCCGCTAAAGCTACATCAGAATCCGTGCATGAACATTACAGCCAGCAACAATACGATCTCATTTAATGACGATATAGCGCTTCCAGAAGCAACAATGGCCCCTATGTCACCTCTGTCTTTGCCACAGACCGAGCTAACAGAGTTACCCAGGGCAAGCCTGCAGTCGACAACAAATGAATTGGCATCCCTTCTGCATTGGAATCCACCTCTACCCGAGATGCATTCTATCTTGGGAAAAACTGCTTTATTACCTGTGCCCAGGACAAAACTCGTAACATCATTGGGTCCAGGTCCTTCCCTAAGGACCGATTTCATTACGTTGCCAAAGGCCATGCAGCATCCTGCTGCTAATGTGATACACCTTCCGCCAGCCTTTGGTCCCTCAACCCCTCTTGTGAACTCCTTGTCACTGCATGGAAACCCTCAAATACTTGGGCAAGGACCATCTCCGCTAAAGCGGTGCATGTACTTTAGCACTCCCAGGGGATGTCGGAATGGCGCCACTTGCCCGTATCTGCACAGCAAGTCCGATTAAGCATCACCATCTCAAGTGGAGGCACTTCCTGATGTGAAGAGACTGAAGCTAGGTTTGGACACTAGTGGATCATTGTAAGAAAAAAGGTAGCTGCATGCAATAGATAAGTTCTGGGAGAATAGCTAGTGCTGTTGGCTTAACTTTTTTGAATTTGCTTTTTCATTAGACTAGACATTCGGAGATGCTTCTCATTATGTAATCTTTAAGAACTTTAATTTATGCAAGCTTCAAATCTGGAAACATGCTTTGAGAATGTACAAGTTCTTGGAGTGCTTAGCTTCAGACCAAGGTTAATCAAAATCAAGATGGATTGGTGAAAACACAGATTAATAAGTAAAAATAATGAACTTTAGGTCAATGTCAAGTAGGTTAATATTAGGAGAAATAATCAAGTTTAGGTCAATGTCAACTAGGTTAATATATGTTAATATTAGGCTGATTGGTGTATTTAAAGAAACAAAAATCCAAACTAATTAAGATTAAAGAGTTTATATCTTTGAAACCTGTGTGGTTCTATTTAACTTAATTAAAGAAATTACTTACAAACAAAATGTATTAAAAAATTAGTCGAGAGAACATTCCAATTATACATGCGTAGTACATGACTAGTAGGGAACTCTAAACCCAAACCAACAATTGTAAAAAAAACCTGACCAAAAAAGGCATTGAACATTGAATAATTAAGGGCCTGTTTGGGTAATGAAAAATAAGAGTTTACGAGAGCTGTTTGTGTACCCAACTTAATAAGTTGAAGGTTAGAAATCACCAACATTTTACTTAACTTATCAACTTATTCTTTGATTTCTTTATTTTTTTAATACTTTATATTTTAACCTTTGTATTTTTAAATATTTTTTTAATTAAAATGCAAGTGTTGAAATAATTGTATTTAATAATTATTTTTTCAAATTTAATTTAACAAACTCTTAACTAACTTTATAAGTAAATTTATCCAAACACCCGTATAACCGTATAACTTATAAGAATCCATCAACTTATGACTTATAAAACACTTACTCATTTTAAGTTATAAGTCAACTTTTCTGTGATATCCCAAACACGCACTAAAACTGTACCAGTTCTTTAATTTCGGCTTGGTTTCTAACAAAGTTAAAGATCGAATAATATCAAACCAAACTTTGTTAAACTTTACTAAGTAAGGTATCAGAGCATCTTAAGGAGTCGATAAAAATTTGAATTCAAGTAGTGAAAAAATTGAAAGGAAAGAATATTATACCAGTAAAAATAAGTTAAGAGCCAACTATATAGGTTCTTAATTTGAGAAGAGGGGTGAACTCTTAAACTTTTAAAGAGCCTCAATCTCTTGAAGGTCTAATTTATTTTTACTAGACACTTTATTTTTTTTCATTTAAGAACTCATGCATAATAAGAGACCGTTAAAGATGTTCTTGCATTGTATAAAGTTCTTAGTGATTTGTTAACAAGATTTTAAAGAGAGCCCATTATCAAATTTCATTGCACTAGATTTGATTTTACAAATTAGTTATTTAGTTTTTTTATAAAAAAATTATGAATTTGCTTCTCTCAATATAATTTTGTATAATTTCATTACGATCAACCAATTTTGTACATTGGTTAACAATGTTAGACTAACGAAATTAAAAGTTTATACGTAGTAAGAATAAGTCGATACACCAAATAGTCAAGACAAAATAGTAGTTCTACGTAGACCATTATTTTTTTTAAGGTAATCTTTTTTACTATTATAAATAAAAACATACGGTACCCTATACTATACGTTCCTATGAAAATATAAGGCCAGGAAAGTACAATAAACGGGTTCATGGAACAAGGTCAATTTCACTAAATAAATGGAATACAAGATTGAAATCCAAGATTAAATCTTGGTTTATCCTTCTTCATCTGCTCGAGCTCAAGTTGTTGTAGGAGCTAGAGCTGCAGCTAAGAGAGATCTGATCTCCACACTCAGAGTTCGCTACCAGGTTACCCACCTCTCCAATCTCTTGTAACATTTCTCCTAGAGTCTTTGCTGCAGCTGCCACCATCAAAATGTGTCTTTCCATCCTGCCAGTTAGGAACCCAGAATGGCTTAACCGAGTTCCGCTGATCCCCTTGCACCCCAAGATCCCCTTGGTCCACTCGATCCCTTTCAGATTCATATTGACTCCCACCAGGTGCCTCCCTGATTCCATGCCCACCATATCCACTAGACCTAGACCAACCATGTCTACCATGATCTCCGCGTTCTCGAACATTCTGTAGGTTCTGTTCATGTCTTGGAGTGAAGAAGTGGAAGTCAGTGTCATCATAATCGAGCCCATCAAGAGAGGAATGGCAACCGAAGAAGTTAACAGCTTTGAAGATCATCATATCATGCTTGCAAGAGTAGTAGCAAGAGTAGTAGTGAGTCGCTCTTAATCTGAATGTATTTTCATAAGTCACCCGGAAGGAACATTAATCAATTCAGAGATATGGAAGAATTCCAATTTTAAGGAGAGAGGAGTAGGAGATCTGAGTTGTGGCCGAAGGCTGTGGTGGCTGGAGAAAGGTAGCTGACTTAGTAGTGTTTTTGTTGGGGGCAATGTGGTAGCGGAGATGTGGGGGAGATTGATAAATTTAACATGTGATTTGATATGTATAGTTGTGATTTAATATAGTAAGAAATGTCGTGATAAGATTGTTTCTCAATTCTCACTAATTTTCATTTGAGCGCTTCCATATTGATACACACACACATTAGGCTAACCTCTATGACTAACCTCTATTTATATATTTATATATATATATATATATATACTAGCTTATAACCCGTGCCGAGCATGAGTCGACATTAAAATATTAGTATTAAATTAAAGTAAATAAATAAATCTTGTAACTATTGAATTTAAAGTAAATAAATAAATCTTGTCTAATTACGTAGTTGTAAGGAATCGAATCCTGGATGAAGTTAAAGATTTTTAAAGTAAATAAATCTTGTATAATTATGTAGTTGCGAGGAATCGAACCCGGGTTAAGTGATAACTAAATTTGGTACTTTGGTACTTTGGTACTTTGGTACTTTAGTACCGCGCGCCATTTTCACATTGTTTTGCTTATTAATAAAGAGTATAGATATTGATGCTAAGCTCTATGACTAACCTCACATTAACCTAAATTAGGCTATTACAGAATCTCTCTGTTGTTTAGAATCACTCGAAGAGAAGAACACAAATGGTTTATTAACCAAAACAAAAGCCTCCTTTCTTTTCTATTCATTTCATCTTATATTATATAAGATAATAGCCCTCAATTTTTACAAAGAATTCAGTAGTCTAAAACTTAATAAACAAGGAAAGAAATATCGGACAAAATAGAATTGCGATGACTAAGCCGATAATAATATCTTCCTGTATCAGCCCTAATGACTTATGAAATTAGTGGGACTTTCCTTATCCGATTGCATCAATTATCGGCGGTTCTCCTGAAAGACTTGACTCTGGCAAGTTTTGACGGACATAGTAAGCAAACATCTAAGGATAAAACCTCTTCATTTTTGGCGCTTTAACCAAACATAATCAAAATTTGGATGATTTTTCCATTGCATGAGGAACTTATAATATCCTCCTCGAAGAGTTGTCACAAATTGATGGTCCCTTGTAGTAGAAATAGCATATCGTGCTACTCTAGTTTTTGGGACTCGCACAGTATGTGTCTTTTCAGAGTACGGAGTTCTGAAGATTTCTTCAACATCAAATTATGTAAAGTCTTTTATGTTGAATACAGGACTAATGCGAAAATTAGAGGGCAATTCATTAACATGTGCATTATTACCCAATTTTTTGGTAATTCGAAAAGGACCTGCTCGACGTGCATGAAGTTTTGTAAAACTCCCAGGTGGGAAACATTCTGGCCTTAAGCAAACAAATACCAAATCACCCCATTATATTGTTGATCCTTATGTTTTGCATTAGTTGAATCCGGATAGGAATCCCTATGGAAGGTCAGCCATCGTTTGGATTCATCAAAAATTTCTCGCATATAATTTAAAAAAGTCTAAAGTAGCTTTACTTAGCATAGATGGCAAAGGTAATGAGTTAGCATCAAGAGTAGTGTCAGGTCGTGACTCATAAACCACTTCAAAAGGCGTGCAACCTGTTGATGTATTTATAAAATTATTGAAGGCAAACTCTGCATGTGAAAGCACCAGATCCCAACTATTCACATGATGAGTAACTAGACAACTCAACATACTTCCCAAACTCCTGTTAGTCGCCTTAGTTTGGCCATCCGTCTGAGGGTGAAAAGTACTAGAAAAAATAAGCTTCGTTCCTATCCTTGTCCACAATGTTTCCCAAAAACAACATAAAAATTTAACTCTGTTGGACACAATTGAATTTGGAATACCGTGCAAACGGATGATTTCTTTCAGAAATAATGCAGCAACTTTTGACGCATCAAAAGTTTTTTAGCCGGGAAAAAAATGGGACATTTTCAAGAAGCGATTGACAACTGCCATGATTGAGTCATATTTTTTAGAAGCTCTAGTACCAAATGATTCCAAGCTCCATGACTAACCTCACATTAACCTAAAGCAGCCTATTACATAATCTCTATGTTGTTTGGAGTCACTCCAAGACAAGAAAAAAAATGGTTTATTAACCAAAACAAAAGCCTCATTTCATTTCCATACATTCCATCCTATATAATATAAGCTAACATCCCTCAATTTTTACAAAGAAAACAGTTGTCTAAAACTCATTAAACAAGGAAAGAAAAACCTAAGACCTAACACATAAATTTTGGTCGCAATCTTCGCCTCAAGACCTAAGACATAATTTTTTTATAAACGGATGTGTTAATTAGTCGCTAGACAAACTTGACTGACTGACCCCATACATGGATTAAATTATAAGCTTGTGGAACGACCATCCCCGATAATAATATGAACATGATGCAAGGTAAGATATCTTAAGGCATGTTGTGGAGAAGGCAAGAAAAAATTGCCAAAAAGGCTCGACAATTCAAAAGAAAAAAATCTGAAAAAAAATCTATTTTATAAATAAAAAATAATTATTTTAATTCATTAGAGTTTAATTATGATAATAAGAATATGATATAACTTATTTGACTTCTCTTGTGCTTGATATTTTAGAACTACAGTTTCCCAATTAATAGATACTAGCTTGTTTAATTTTGTGATGATAAGCATTCTTCAATTTGTTGAGGTAATCCTTAATCATACTTTAGCGTGTTCTACTATCGAGAGTTTCTACTATTTTTTTGCAAAAATTAGGGATTAGGTAGATCTATGCATTCTACAAGGGATTAATCAGTCAAAAATTGAAAAATGGTAAAAAAAAACATTTAAATTTAATTTTAATATAGAATAAAACTTATACATTATAGATTTTTATATTTGAAAATTGTATTTGAAATTAAAATGAGGTTATGTATATTTTTTATTACATCGGTTTTTTAAAATTGAAATTAGTTTTTATAAATATAAATTACGATATCCAAATCAAAACATTAAAAGCTCTGTAGTCGGTCAGTATTTGGGTTTTAGTCGATCGATAATTTGGATTTGATATTAGTTTGGAGGAGGTTGAGCCGTTGAGGTAGTAGTTGAGCCACCAGTTTGAACTTGTTGGTGGCACCATGTACCATGATTTATGCAAGGAGGATCGGGTTTGGTATCGGTACTTCGGAGGAGATTTTTTTCTTAGTTGAGTGTATTTGATGATTAATTTTAATCTCGAACTGGACGTAGTCTTGGTCCGGATAAAAGTTCAATCCAAAAAGTTAGAATTTCCAATAAAATCTCGGATAAAATTTTATAATTTCAATTAAATCCAAAACTATAAAAAAAACTTAAAGTTATCAATATTTAAAATAATTTGTAAAATTCCGATTTGGCCCCTCCTGATCCGGCCCTATCCACGGGCATATATATTTTAGAGGAAATTTGTCCCGATTTTAAAAAGCCCAGTCATATCCAATATCTAAATATCGACCTGAATTTGGATTTTGTGCATCTCTAGACGGGATAACAACTATAAATGGAGGTGCTTATATTATAAGTTATATTATGCGATATGTATGAAACTAGTTGAGATAATATGATTACTATTTTGTATTATTTGAGGTAGTCGTTAACATGGATGCCGGTAGTTGCTTTAATTCCCTACCCCATATGAAATTTTTTGCAGTACAACTACCATTCATCATGAGTATTGGATGTCCGAACTGAAAAGTGATATGTGACTAAAAATGCATTTGTGTTTTGTCTTAAAATTGTGAATATAAAAGCGGAAGAAACATAGTTCAATTTACTTAAAGGGATACACGTGTACGGAATATACTCTGTACCAATAACCAATTTTATTAATAATTAGAAGAATAATTTATTTTCCTTATCAAAGGACTTTATAAAAATTTCGTAAGATTCAAATTCATTTTCTAACTTTTGGAATAAAATAATGAAAGTGATCTTAATAAAGTAGACATATGAATACTTTTATGTATGTTGAGATATATATAATCACAAAAATAAAATAAAAACTAGACACGTGATGATGCTTAATTATCAAGAAAAAATCTTGAATGAAATTTAAAATGTAACATAATATATATGAAAAGCATAACCATACTTATCTAATGGGTTCTATATATATAACAACAAAAAAGCTCAAGTAGTTCAATGGTTATATTGGTGACTTGAAATTCATAGTGATTAGTATTGAAGTGTCTTAGGTTGAATTCTCAAGATGAGGATTTAGATTTTTATAACATTTGACTTTGGAAAGGCATCAAGGTAAAATTATGATGCATTAAAGGGTATAATTATATTATTACTTTAAATAAAATAGGAAAATGTTGTGCTATGATATATATATATATATATATATATATATTGATATGGGATAAAAATAACCCTAAAGACATAATTAATATTGCATTAATTAAACCTAGCTGGTCCATAAATAAGGCCCATTAATAAGGCCCGAAACTCTAATTAAATATTAATTTCGTAATTAATATTTGGGCTAGAAGTACAACCTGTATTAGGAGACGTCCAATATAGGCTTGTTCTAATACAAGTGGGATTGTTTCAATACAAGTCCGTTATGATATGGAAACAACTCCTACAAGGAAGGATTTAGAATTTATCCTTATCCACCGTCAAGGATAAGACTTATCCTTCAATAAAGTCAATACTTATCCACCGTCAAGGATAAGACTTATCCTTTAAGAAAGCCAATACTTATCCACCGTCAAGGATAAGACTTATCCTTCAAAGAAATCACACTAGTACAGAATGGGCCTATAGCGTCGGTCAAAAAGAGCTATAGCGTCGGTTAAAAGGCGTAGTATATGTAGGGGACGCTATAGGTATATGCCTACAGCGTCGGTCAAAACAACGTCGCTAAAACCTCTTTGGCGTCGGTTAAACAACCAACGCAGAATATACAATAACCGACGCTATTGGTACTGACATTAGCATCGGTTGTCTGGAATGCCGACGCTATTGGTACTAACATTAGCGTCGGTTGTCTGGAATGCCGACGCTATTGGTACTGACATTAGCGTCGGTTGTCAGAAAAACCGACGCTTATAGTCTTTACATTAGCGTCGGTTGTCAGAAAAACCGACGCATATAGTCTTTGTTATTTGCGTCGCCCACTTGATAACCGACGCCTAAAGTAATTTTTTTTTAAAAAAAATTGGTTTACTGTTCCCACTAATTTATCTAATTATTTCTGGTTTTTTTACCCATAATACTATTCAAAATTTCATGCATAATATAAAGAAATGCACAATCTACTATCTATAAGAACACTGAAAGACAAACAATCAAACAAAAACTGATATAAAAAAAACTCAGCTTACTTCAAAATAAACTAAAATAAATAATAGCAACTTCACATAAAATAGATTAAAAAATTTAAAGAACAACTACTGATTACAATAAACATCAAAAACTATTTTTAAATTTATAATCCCCATGAGAAACGGATCGTACAAGTGTATCCCTTTTGAATCCATTTAGCAGCTAGTTCTTCATACTTGGAGAAGTTGGATGCAACTGAAAAACGCTTATAGTTATTTCTGAGCACGGACTTTGTGAACTGAAATCAAGAACTGGCTATCAGGAATACCATTATGATGTTCAAAAACTTCAACTTTAATCAAGAAGTCTGAACTGACCGGCCGATGATCAGAGATCCACATTTCCGCTCGTTTGTACGAAAGCTGTTTTATGCCTTTCCCTAACCACAATATGTGATCACACCTATATAGTGAATAACATGTTTAATTGTACATCAGGAAGGTAGAAAATGCACCTGATTCTTAATTGTACCTTCTTGGTATGACAAACTTAAGCATCATGCAGGTTCTACCTATACCATAGATCTTTTAGTTTAATTTGTGGCAACTGTATATATATGCTACAATGGTTTTCCTAAAATTCCTGCAATACATACCAAGTTCTAAAATCTAAACTTATATATACAAACACAAGCAACAAGGACTAATTATATTATAACACATGTTAGATATCTGCATTCTACCCTCGTTTCAGATTATAATGTTACACTAACACGAGAAAGGATATAGAAAAAGAGGGAGTGAAACCAAGGTTCTTTATCTACTTTTCTAAAAAATGAAGATAAACGTGGATAAAGAAGTAATACTACAAAATAATGCCACTGAAGTACTAAAATCCCCTTTACGAGACTTAAGTTACCTGTTTCAGATTAATGGACTGAAGATAGCCGTTGATCACCACAACAGAATATTCAGTCAAGGTTGTTGAAGCAAAATCCTCAATCAACGCCTTCTTAGATCCAAAACCATACAATAGGAGACCTAACCCAGCCCTGGGTAAGTACAGAAACATATATTAACATAAATCAAGTGATCGCAAGCCCAGCAGTATGCCAGTATCTCCCCCCAAATTGCAAAACATTGAATAAACAATTTTCAAAAGATTGCACACCTTAACTCAAAAGCCCATTTTGAGTACAAACTTTTGTAACTTTTTATCAGTGAAACAATTTCTTTCTCGTGTTTAGGCTCAATATTGGAAACTACCTCTCGAAGCTCCTGCACATATCACATATAGATATTTGTTTAGGCTCAGTAAAATGCACACACATTTGGCAACTAAGAGGAATATTTTAGAACTGAGGCAGAACCTGCTCATCAACAATATTGATATCAGAAATTGTATCAAGGGACTTTGACTCTTGAGGAGGACATGCTAGCTGAGCTGAGAAATTGTACGACTACCAACCTTGAACACGTCCTGGTGCGTGATAGGTTAGGTTACGCCAATGATTTGGTTGTCCTGGATAATGGTTACCAGGTTGTCTTGAAAGATGTATGCTTCTGCATCATCGAATGGCAGGACAGGGTTACTGATGATGGTATCCAAGCCGATGAAGATGTCAGGGGTATTCCTGCTGACATTCCACAAAGTTTCTGTCAAGGAACTCAATATAAAAGTTTCTGCCTGAAGTATATGCTAGAAACTCTATTGAAAGACCCGGTTAAGGTGGAGGTCAACAACCACAACAAAGATGTACTTCAACTTATATCATATATAAAGTCTGATGGAAACCTACTAAGGGTTCATTATTAATCTCATTGAGCAAATGTATTCATACAACTTTTCATATTCATGCTAAGATTTTATGTTGTTTTCCTAGTCCCCCTATGCATGTTGGACCTGATATTTCTAATTTCCAAGTAATTTACTTGTGTGCTCAGAAGCTTTTATTTCAAATACGGAAACAGCTATGACCAAATATTGACCATGTGTCAACTAAGCAATAGTTTTACACTAAACTTGTTGTAGGCTATAATACAACATTGACCTTGTGTTTATACAAAAGGTACGTAATGTATATATGGCTGGAAGTAGTTACTGGATCGGCTTGATGTATGTTGGGAAAAATGATGATCATTTATCCTGGGTGAAGATCCCGGCAAGAGTTGTTTAAAAATGAAGGAGAGAAGAGATTGAGGTATATATGACTAAACAAAACAAAATCCTAATCAACCCTCCTTGAGTCAGTGGAGAGTTTGTTGCATTTGGTCAAGGATTAACTTTTTTAATGTAAAAAACATCAAGGTTCATTCATAATAAATTAAAATCTAAGATTATAGTTGTATAAAGGGTATGAATGGAGGCTCACATCTGAATTTATGTTGAACTGTATAAACAAGATATCTACACTGCTGATCGTTAATAGAGTGTGCAAATGACTTTCTAACTTAAGACAGAACAGGAAATGTTGCATAAAAGTGAATCACCCCTAAAGATGGCATAAGCTTCAAACCAGCAGGATATAAACATATGCAATCATAATTTTAACGGAAAGAACATATTCAAACATTGCCTTGACAAAAAAATCCCGAGTGAAGAATGCATGGTACTCAATTTGTGTGTAGTAGAGAAATGCATAATGATCATTTTATGTGTAAAATCTTTGAACTTTCTGTGCACGCATTTATGCAAGTTCACGCAGATGGTGTAATAGTGTGTTACAAGTGCTTATTACCATCTTATGCAGCCACACCTAAGTTATACTTATCCAGTATATTAAGTGATAAGTTGACTCTTAGATAAGCATATATAAATATCCTCCACCAAGACTACGAAATAAGAATTATAAATCATAAGTAAAGTTCAGCTAGTAAGAGCAAGGAGCATAAGTGAGGAACATGAAGAAAATTTTTTTGTTGAAGATACATAATTGTAGAATGAACTATATTTTAAGTTGTTACCTCTAAGAAAACTTTCTTCTGCAAAAAATCTTCAATGTCCAGCCGTGCAGCCGTGGCAAGGAGTTTTAAAGCTTTTCCTTCCTGCAGCAATCACAAGTAATAAGCTTATGCAGAAATATGTAATTTTAAATCTTGCACTTTCATCTTACAAACTGAACTTCTAAACTACAGAACTCCATGTCTGACCAAACTTTTGCATCACAATTACTTTACGAAATCCAAACAAATGATAAGCTAAAATAAACAGGAGCATAAAACTCTAACAAGATTATACAAATTATGAAATATCATAAGCTTCCACATTTGTAACTCATTTGTAAAATTGAAGTACTAATTCCAAATTTCATTGTGACCTCACAGTGGTATATTTATGCAACAAAAATACAAATGGGTGATAGTTGTAGCCTTGAAACAATCTCGTTTATAACAAAACAGGGAACCATTTCCCACCTTACGTGCAGATACCAAAGTATGGTCTCCTTAGGCATTCGCGGGAAGCCTTTAATAGGAAAAATAAGCTGTAGTAGATGCAAGGCTAAAGTAAATAAGCAGTATTCTTGAGGGATTAGTTTGGCTGCCAGGTATGGATTGAAAGAGGTCTTAAGGAATGTGCCTTATGGTTGTTATTAATAAACTCAGCATTATCATTTGGTTTAGCAGTACTCTCCATAACCACAGAAATTAAATTCTTACTACAGCAGATACACAAGATTTCTTGAGAATTGCACGTACCTCAACTGGAATTTAGCAGACAAAGTTTTCCAGGTCCAAACATTATCCAAAATTCTTTACAAAGCCCTATTGCACCATAACTGACTGCTGCAAGCCTGACTCATGGGGTGCACAAAGAGTGTGACCACACAGAACCATTCAGGATTGCAGGTATTACCTCCTCTGTTTCTCCACCTACAGGTTTCTCAGGCCACTAGCGGCTAGGACATCACCTGCGTTCAGTCATTATTGAAATAGAGGCAACATATCTAAATGCCAAAAACAATATAGCCACCTCAAACTTTAAAAAAATAGAAGATAACTAAAATAGAAGCAATTTCCCTATGCATAAATTAATTGCATGCATCTACTCTTACACCAAACATACATATACTCGGTTAACCCTTCTCTTCGTAGAGTCTGTGTGCCAAATTTCATCTCTACTCCTTTTTCTCAATTCACATGTAAAGATGGCATACAATAGATCTGAATGTTTTCCTTTCTTTTTCATTATGCCACAATTTCGTTTTAAGTACTTTAGCACACTTAAAGAATAAGTTGCTGAGAAGAGCTCATTGAGTAACTCATAAAATACAATGAAGACAGATTCCGTATGTTACAGACAAATAAGTAGGGGAGGTTCACTGAAAGAGGTCTGAAGTTGATCAGTGAAGTTCAATCTCTTCATACATCATTTAACATCATCCTCATTAGCCACATTAACACCATCAACAAACTCCATCAATATCAAAAGAAATTTGCAAGGGGCATTGGATAATTTATCATTTAAACAGAAGCATCACTAATAATTATAATAAGAGAAAACCAGAAATCTATATATCGCTATACACAAACCCAATTAGAAAAATTAGGGTTTTACCTGAAAATTTGATGCCGAGTGACAAATTAGGGCTTCAATAGCTAGATCGATTAGTGAGAGGATTAGCAAATAGTTCTTAAACTGGTTAGGAAACTACAAAAATATCGGTTTTGAGATCGATGAGTGATCGCCGAGAGGAGAAGAGACGAGAGAGAGAGAGAGAGAGAGAGAGAGAGAGAGAGAGAGAGAGAGAGAGAGAGAGAGATGGGGATGGGGGTGACGGGAGTCATCTCTGTTATTTTTCATTTGATTGATTTGAAAAAAAAAATATAAGTTTCATGCTTTGATTGGTAATATAATGGGTTTCACATTAATTGATTAGCTAATAAAATTAAAGTATTTAAAAATTAATAAAGATGAAATATATTTTAATGTAGTCTTTTCTAAATTCTTATACTTAAATGCACTCTATAGCGTCGGTTCCCCAAAGGCCGACACTAAAAATTCACTCTATAGTGTCGGTTCCATAACAGCGACACTAAAAAGTGCATGTAATGCGTCGGTATTACAAAACCCGACGCTAGAAGTCCTCTATTGCGTCAGCATTCGTAGAACCGACGCATAAAAGTGTTAAAAGCGTCGGTTAATGTGGACAACCGACGCCTTAGATCAAGGAAAACTGACAATAGGCGTCGGTTATGCTAGCAACCGACGCATAAAACATGTAAAGGCGTCGCTTGCCTCTAGAACCGACGCTAAAAGTGCGACGCTGTAGGTGCAGTTTGTACTAGTGTCAATATTTATCCATTAGGCTTTTAAACGCCTATATAAAGGGCATGACCCCTCATCTCAGAACTACATTTTTGGACACAGCTCCATACGTCATCTACAACGTTTTAGACTTCATCCTCGAATAAGGACATACAAGTCACTACGTGCTTGGTGTGCCCATGCCACCATAGCCCCGAGGGCAACACCAAGAACTACGTTTTTTGGCTTGATTCTCAGCACTGATTGAGATACGTAGGCATCTTATGAGGACCGATTTAGTCACGAAACACAAGAGCAGCCATTAAAGCTCGAAGCTCTCTAAACCCTAGCAATTAATTTACAAGTACGTTTTTTATTCCATAACATTTGGCGCCGTCTGTGGGAAGACAACATCAACCATGACAAACACACGAAGAACAACTCGAGATACTCAAACTCCTGAGGAGCTTCTTATCACCTCTGAGGCTGATACTCACGGAAATCAAGCACCGCCAACTACTGGCATTCAAGGGGAGAATATCCCCCTCACCACCACTCAAGGACCGGAGATCCCAATTTCGGTTGAAGGGACGAATCCCCTGCAGATGGTCGTTCATGGATCTAATCCACAAGAGACCGCTCACCAGCAACTAATCACGACCTCCCCACTGCTCATGAATGCACCAAGTGGTCTTCAACTCCATACTACGGATCTTCCCCAATACGCAACTCAAACTTTGGGGATGCCAAGCTATGGCATGCCACCTCGACCCATGACGGACGGTAGTGGTCTCAATCCCACTTACCATGAGGCATACGTTCCTCCTTATATACAAGGTCTGGGACCCCAAAATCAACAAACTCGACGAACCCCTTTGATTCAAGACTACTCGGGTCCCTATACTGAGGACGAGAATTATACATCTGCAGAAGATAGGGATGTTGCCCCAAGGAGGAGGCGTTCTTCCCAAACAAATCGGGAACAACCCCAAACTACTAAGGAAAAGATTACGGCCCATGAAGCAGAGGCTACAAGGCTCAAGAAATTACTGGCAGAACAGGAGGCCGCGAAAGCACAAAGCCAAGATAGTGGAAGAGTCCCGATAATCAACCTGGACCCAACACTGAGAAGAACCAAGAGGGCTGAAGCCCCAAGGGGTGATCCTAGTGTTTTGTTTCCCCTAGGAGATCCTGATGATCCTACACCACCGTTTACTCAAGACATCATAAAAGCCACCATATCCAGGAAATTCAAGATGCCAACGATTAAAGCTTATGATGGAATGGGAGATCCCGCGAATCATGTAAGAACCTTCTCTAATGCACTGCTGTTGCAGCCAACCAATGATGAGGTCAAGTGTAGGGCATTTCCACAAACCTTGGCGGGCATGGCCCAACGTTGGTATAGCCGTCTACCTCTCAATTCCATTGGGTCTTTTAAGGAACTAAGCAAAGCGTTCATCAACCAATTTGTTAGTGGAAGGGTGCACGAGAAAAGTTATGCATCACTCATGGGAATCCAACAAGGAAAGAATGAAGCCCTAAGGGATTATATCAACTGATTCACCCGGGAGGCTCTGAAAGTCCCGGACTTAGAGGACAAAGTGGCTATGATAGCCCTGCAACAAGGAACTACTGATGATCACTTCAAAAGATCGTTAGCAAAACATCCACCCGAGAACATGCTGAAGCTCCAAGATAGAGCCGGAAAATACATCAAGGCTGAAGAAAGCATGAGAAAGTATGAGCCCACTACTGGTGGTAGTGGAAATTCAAAGAAGAAAAGGAAAGAAACTCAGGAGTACGACGTTAAGGAAACGTTTCCCAGAACATCAAAGGATTCTGATTCTCCACCCAAGAGGAACAATTTTGGGCCAAAGTTTACGGAGTATGCAAGATTGAACACTCCCAGGAGCCAAATTCTGATGGAAATATCAAAGGATGAGGATCTCCGATGGCCGAAGCCACTAAGGACTGATATATCTAAACGGAATCAAAACCAATTCTGTCGGTTCCACAAGGAAGTCGGTCACAACACCGACGATTGTAGACAATTAAAAGATGATATCGAGTTTCTAATACGGAGAGGAAAGCTCAATAAATTCACCAAGGATGGAAATCAAGGGAGTCAAAGAGGAAACTATGAAAGAAAGGATTACGACAGAAGGGACAACGATCAAGATCGTAATCCCAATCCCAATCCCCGAGGCCCAGTCATCAACATGATATTCGGAGGACCAACTTCTGCTGGGTCCTCCCGAAATTCAAGGAAAGCCTATGCCCGAGAAGTAATGACTGTGGTTGGAGAAGCACCGAAACGTGCCAGAATAGAAGTATCAATAGGTTTTGATGATTCAAACCTGGAGGGAGTGAAGTTTCCCCGCGATGATCCCTTAGTCATCGTTCCTGTGATAGGAAATTCTGAAACCAAGAGAGTTTTGGTCGACAATGGAGCTTCAGTGGACATCTTGTTCTATGATGCTTTTATCAAGATGGGCTATACTGACTCTCAGTTGACACCCTCGAATATGCCCATATATGGATTCAATGGAGTGGAGTCAAAGGTGGAAGGCACTATCCCACTCCCAATGACAATGGGGCAAGGGTCGAATACGTCTACTCAGATATTGAACTTAATAGTTATAAAGGCAACTTTGACCTACAATGCAATCCTGGAAAGGATGGGCCTTCATGCATTTAAGGCTGTAGCCTCGTCTTACCATCTGAAAATTAAGTTCCCAACAAGGAATGGGATTGGTGAAGAACGGGGAGACCAAAAGATGGCTAGAAGTTGTTACGTAGCCGCGTTAAGGCCTGATGGAATCGGGGGGGAGGGCAGGTTCTCCCCATTGAAGACATGGATACTAGAGATAATGAGGACAGGAGAGGGAAACCAGCTGAGGATTTAATCCCAATTTCTTTAGTCCCTGGTGAACCAGAGAAGGTGACTTACGTTGGAGCACTATTGCCTGAACCATTGAAGAGCAAACTCATATCTTTTCTTCAAGAAAACAATGATGTTTTTGCTTGGACAGCGGCTGACATGCCAGGGATTGATCCCCAGTTGATAACCCATAAATTGAATGTGGATCCTGAAAGGAAGACAGTGAAACAGAAAAAGAGAAATTTTGCTCCAAAGAGGCAAGAGGCCATCAAACAGGAAGTAGATAAGCTTCTGGAGGTCGGGTTCATTGAAGAAATTCAATTTCCAGAATGGTTGGCTAACCCAGTAATGGTCAAAAAGGCCAATGGAAAATGGAGGAGGTGTGTGGACTTCACTGATTTGAACAATGCATGTCCTAAGGATTGTTTTCCCTTACCAAGGATTGATGCCCTAATAGATGCCACAACTGGGCACGAGATGCTGAGTTTCATGGATGGCTTCAGTGGATACAACCAAATCAAAATGCACAAAGATGACATCTCCAAGGTATCATTCATCACTGACTTTGGTGTTTTCTGTTATCTAGTCATGGCATTTGGACTTAAGAATGCAGGGGCAACATACCAAAGGTTGGTGAACAAAATTTTTGAACACCTGATTGGAAAAACCATGGAGGTCTATGTGGATGACATGTTGGTTAAAAGCCTCGATAAGGCCGATCATATAAACCATCTACATGAAGCGTTTGAAGTGCTGAGGCACCACAAGATGATGTTAAATCCAGCTAAGTGTGCCTTTGGTGTAGGCTCGGGAAAGTTCTTAGGCCTGATGGTTTCCAAGAGAGGAATCGAGGCTAACCCCGACAAAATCAAAGTAATTCTAGACATGGAACCACCACGTACTGTCAAGGATGTCCAAAAACTAACGGGAAGAGTAGCAGCATTGGGAAGATTCATCTCCAAGTCAGGAGATAAGTGTTTACCCTTCTTCAAAGCACTCAAGAACGTGAAAAATTTTGAGTGGACAGTTGAAAGCCAGGAGGCCTTTGAGGCCTTGAAGAAGTACATAGCCGAGGCACCAGTATTGGCAAAACCAAAGCCAGGAGAAATTCTCTATTTGTACTTGGCGGTTTCTAACACAACCCTAGGAGCTGTTTTGGTAAAAGAAGAGTTGAAGGTTTAGAAGCCCGTTTATTACATGAGCAAGATTCTACATGGGGCAGAAATAAACTACTCTACGGTAGAGAAGTTTGCCTTAGCCTTGATTATGGCCTCAAGAAAGCTACGCCCATACTTCCAGGCACACAAGATAGAGGTCTTGACCAATTAGCCTCTAAGAAATATCTTGCATAGCCCTCAAGTTAGAAGGTTGATCAAATGGGCTATTGAATTGGGAGAATTTGACATCAAGTATAAGCCTCGAACGGCCATAAAAGCTCAAGCACTCGCTGACTTCATGGTTGAATGCACCATTGACCACCAAGAAGTCAGGGGCAGGAAGTAATAGTGGAAGACAAGAAAGATGAAGAGATGGTGTTCAAAGAATATTGGGT
Source organism: Heracleum sosnowskyi (assembly GCA_030848705.1). Lineage (NCBI taxonomy): Eukaryota > Viridiplantae > Streptophyta > Magnoliopsida > Apiales > Apiaceae > Heracleum > Heracleum sosnowskyi. The sequence continues at coordinate 107,253,000 of CM061245.1, forward strand.
GCTCTATTTTGATGGAGCATCAAAAACAAAATCAAGTGGAGCAGGTTTAGTGCTACAAAGTCCTGATGGATTTTTCATAGAGTACGCACTGAAACTTGACTTCCCAACGACAAACAATGAAGCTGAATACGAAGCCCTGATAGCTGGCTTAGGGCTGGCTGGAGCCTTGAGAGTTAAAACTCTAAAAGTATGTGGAGATTCGAGGCTAGTGGTTTGCCAAGTAAATGGGGAGTTTGAGGCCAGAGATGAAGTCATGGCCAAGTACTTAAAACTTGTCAAGGCCATCATGACTCAGTTTGATGAATGCTATGTGGAACACATTCCAAGGGAAGAGAACATGAAGGCTGATGCCTTGTCTAAGTTTGCTTCTTCTGAAATCGAGAACTACGCTGGAAGTGTATACTTCCAAGTATTGAAGACCCCAAACATCAATGGAAAGTTAGTAGCACCTAATGATGTTGCTAGCTATTGGATGGATCCCATCAAATCTCATCTGAAAACTGGGTGGTTACCCAACGACACTTCAGAATCACGAAAGTTATATGTGAGAGTACTAAGGTATACCCTGATTGAGGGAATCCTATACAAAAAGTCTTTCATTGTTCCATATCAGAAATGCTTGAGACCCCAAGAGGCAGAATTGGCCCTAAGGGAAGTATATGAAGGAATTTGTGGGCAACACTTGGGGGGCAGAGCCCTTGCTCATAAAATCACTCGTCTAGGTTTCTATTGGCCAAGCATACTTGCAGATGTTAAGGGCTACGTGAAGAAATGTGAACGGTGCCAAAAGCATGCATCGGTGGTTAGACAACCCCCAGAGATGATGACATCCATAAAATCACCTATCCCATTCGCCATGTGGGGAATGGATATACTTGGACCATTTCCAATGGCAAGTGCGCAAAGAAAGTTCTTGATAGTAGCAATCGACTACTTCACCAAGTGGATTGAGGCTAAGCCTTTAGCCAAGATAACCACCAAGCAGGTGATGCATTTCTTCTGGAAAATGTGATATACAGATATGGGATTCCACGTATCTTGGTCACAGACAATGGAACTCAGTTCAACAATGATGAATTTAAGAAGTATTGTGACGAGAATGATATCAAGTTACGCTTCACTTCTGTTGCCCATCCTCAAGCAAATGGGCAAGCTGAGGTTGCCAATCGAATTATCCTGGATGGACTGAAGAAAAGAGTTGAACGCTCTAGAAACACTTGGGTAGACGAATTACTCCCCATATTATGGGCATATCGTACCACTTGTAAAGTCACCACTGGAGCAACCCCCTTTCTGCTGTCATATGGGGCAGAGGCAGTGGTTCCAGTGGAGATTACTCACACATCTCCAAGAGTTGAAGCTTATGAGCCAGAACAAATAAAGAAGGCTTGAGGCTAGCTTTAGATCTAATTGATGAAGTTAGAGATGAGGCAAATGCCAAGATAGTTGAACATCAGAAACGAGCATCTTTATATTACAACCTAAGGGTTAAAGAGAGATTCCTCTGTCAAGGAGACTTAGTCCTCCGAAAAATTGAGGCATCCGGAGTTGGACAAAAAGGCAAGTTGGCCCCAAATTGGGAAGGATCATATCGTGTCAGGAACGTATTTGGTCGAGGCTCCTACAAATTGGAAATCCTGGAAGGGATTGAAGTGCCAAGAACTTGGCATGCTTCAAACTTAAAAGTCTATTATGTTTAAAGTATGTCCTAGCTGGACTCACTACTAGTAAGAAAAAAGGGAAGTAAGAAAACTTACAGCAGCAATAGCCTGGGCACCCGCATGCTCCACTCCCTATATGGTAGAGTTGGAGACAAAATCCTTGTAGTCACAAGGAGCCAATGAGTGGTAGGACCACTCAGCAGCATGCTTAGACACCCCCACCACGGTGTCTTTCTTCCTAAGACCTCAGTTGGGGCGCCAAACTGAGCTCTTGGCCGAGGAAGGACCCTTAACCTCTTCAACAATATCCACATGGGGCCTTATAAAGGCTGGGACACTTGTAGCACGGGGATCCTTCCCTCCCAAACGAGCCCTCTTCATTCTAGCTGTTTCACCATCCTGGGGCTTGTTGGTCTTGTTAATAAAGGCCGCAGCTGCAAAAACACAAGGAAAGAAACAGTGGGTATAAGACAATTATCTTAGATAAATAAAGGAAATAATGAAATAAGGTTCGATGAAATCATGAGCTTCCTATAAATCAGATGAAAGGTTGACACTAGTACAGAAATGTGTTTTAGTTTCGCACCTATTGTGTCGGTTCTTTACTGAACCGTCGCTTTTTCCTACTTTAGGCGTCGGCTGTCAACATAACCGACGCTAAAGGTCTCCTGTGCAGGACCTATGGCGTCGGTTTTCCACTTTAACCGACGCTTTAAACATTGTTATGCGTCGGTCTTAAAGAGTCGACGCTTTTGATGACTTATAGTGTCGGGCTTTGATACAACCGGCGCTAAAAGATGTACTCATATGCGTCGGTCTTTTAAAGCCGACGCCTTTGAGGACGTATTGTGTCGGTCTTTGATAGAACCGACGCTGTAGAATCTGCTCATATGCATCGGCTTGTAGAACCGACGCTATTGCATTTTGTTTGTATTAAGCTAAAGCTTTTTTTTATTAATAGTAGCTGAAACTTTTTTATTTTTTTTGACGTACAACATATTAGGTGGAGGTAAATGAGTATTTTGAAAATCACTCAACAAAAATTAAATTTAATTAATTTGCTACTTGATGGATTCTAAGTATTAATTAATAAATATAAATCTTTTACTATATATATTTTTTTAATTTTAATTTTTAATTTTTAATTTTTAATTTTGCTAATACCAGACAGTCACAATACAGTTCATAGTCATATCGGGTTGTCTTCCTATTTGGACTCTTTAACCTGTTGTTCCTCATCCCCAATTCCCCAATTGTTCATCCTCAATTCCTCCATTTTTTAGTTTCTTCACTACGCTGCTAATTACTCGATTTCTCCATTGAAGTGACTACAATTTTCCGGGTTCAATTCGGCATCTCTAATTTCTTTGCTGGTATGTATGTAAGCGTGTGTTTAATATGCTGGTATGTATGTAAGCGTGTGTTAGACTTTCTTCATTTTGTTTGTTGCTTGATAGTGAATTTATCATCTTTAAATACTAATTATGTTCTCTCTTTTTTTATTCTTGTGTTCAAAAATACAATCTTTATTTATAATTTGTTTGTTTCACAGAAACCCCACTAAAACCCTTGTTAAGATTCCGATTTGTTCTTCAATTTTAAGTTTCTTGGGGGTGTTAGATTTTAATTTGCATCAATTCAACAAATTTGAATTATATATTTACTATCATTTTTATCAAAGTTAGAATCTTTAAGTTCACTATCTGGGTCACCTCCTTACAACTACAACACATGACTTAGTGGGTCTGGTTCCAATCCTGGTTCAATTTATGGGTCAGGTGAACAAGCTCAGTTAACTCACCCAACTGCTTGTAAGAACCTAGCAAAATTTACGTTAATTATTTTGGCTAGTATTTATGTTTTTTTTTTAACAACTAGTATGTATGTGTATGTCAGTGTAATTTCAAAGTTGAAATTAACGTAAGACTTGATTTAATTATAGGGAAAATTGGAAGTGTAGAAGTGGACACCAGTATAATGCTAGTGCTGCTTTCCTTCCGTTTTGAAAAGATAGTGAATGAAACAATTAAAGATTGTATATCTGACCAGAGAATATAATAACACTATAACTTAAGTTTACCTAGAATTTAGTTTCTGTAGAATGTGATATTACACAACATGATAGAATCAGGGGTGAAGTCAAATGGCTTGTTTCATATCAGGTGATTTAGTCCATTATTTAAAACTGAGCTCGATATCAGCGACTCCCACAATAAGTTCAATGCCTGCCAATTTTTGTTTTAATGCTACTTGTCAGTTCTAGACTAACTTTATCAGTACTGTGATAAAATGATGTTATTGTTTAATACCTGTTCCATACCTATGTTGATCACCTTTTATTAGTTTTCTGCATCAGATTATTAATTTCTGCACTACTCTATTTTCTGCATACAGTTTTGCATCGGATCAATAAATATCTGCTCTGCACTATTTTCTGCATACAGTTCTGTATCAGATTGTTAATTTTGTGCGCTGCACTATTTTCTGAACTACACTATTTTCTGCACTTCCAGCGCTGCACTATTTTCTGCACTGCACTGTTTTCTGCACACATTAATATGAATTGTTAATATGTATCAGATTGTTTTTTGCGCTGCACTAGGTTTTTTTCCTACACTACAGGGCTATATTGTTTTTTTTAGCTAAGTACAGGGCTACATTGTTGATTATTCTATTTGTTGAAGAATACTATATAAGATAAAAATGGTTAGCTACCTTCCCGATTAATCTTCTCACACAATTTGTTTATTTCTTTTACTGAGTCATCCAAATGCCGAGGGACTAAGGAATAAATCTTTTCCATTTTACTGAGTCACACATTTTGACTTTGAGTACGTTACACTAATAATTAAATAAATCCCTTGTCAGAACTCTAGCCTCTATACTAAAGCCTAGACTCTATGTTTTCTGTTCATTTTTCATCAAAGCCAGGGGAAGTTTTTCCGCAATATCTTTTGCTTCTGATAGAATGATAGTAGTAATAATAATATAAGTTTGTTGTACATAGCATATTATTTGTTTTCTAATAGTTTAATATGAGCCCCAAGAATCAAAATCGCTTTTCTAAAATTCTGCCATTTGGTCAATAATTCTGGGAAAAAACAATGAATTTTGTAGCTAATTGCATGTAACTAAATATTTGATATTACTACATATATAAGTGATTCTTTTCTAAATATAGTTTTTTATTCTACAGAAATATAACATGGATCGTCATACATGGATGTACAAAATATCACGTGCAACACAAGATTATGTTGATGGAGTTGAAAAGTTCATTGAATGTGTGGAGGGAAATCTAAAAAAGAAAAGGGAACAGGGAAATGAAGACAAGATCACATGTCCATGTCATGATTGTTATAATTAAAAAAAGTATCCTAGTGTTGCGACAGTTCGTGACCATCTATTTCGTCGTGGTTTCATGGCTGATTACACTAAGTGGATTTGGCATGGCGAAGGAATACATTCCGAAAAGTCAAAGACATCTGATGGGAATCGTGGAAGTATTGGAGAGAGTATGCCTACCAATAAAGAAGATGATGCAGAAAATGATAGGATGAGTGAGATGATCGAAGATGTTGAAGAGCTCCTAGTGCACCAACCGAAAATGCTTGAAAACTTGGTTGACGATTCTAAAAAACTTCTCTATCCAGGGTGCAACGACCAGTTTACTAGGTTATCAACAACCTTGAAGTTATGTAAGCTTAAAGTAAATAATGGGTGGAGTGACAAGAGTTTCACGGAAATGCTAAAACTTTTAGTAGACATTCTTCCTCTAAGAAACGAGCTTCCCACTTCTACTTATGAGGCGAAGAAGATACTATGTCCCATGGGTATGAATGTAAAGAAAATACATGCATGTCCAAATCATTGTGTATTGTTTCGCAATGAGCATGAACAACTACACACATGTCCAAAGTGTGGAGCCTCTAGGTACAAGCGGGAGGGAAATAATCCTTCTACTGATGTCAAGAAAAGGCCTCCTGTCAAGGTGTTACGGTATTTACCCATAGTGGAACAGTTCAAACGCCTCTTTGCGAATGTCAATGATGCAAAGCTTATGAGGTGGCATGTGGAAGGGAGAAAAGCAGATGGGATGCTTAGATACCCTGCTGACTCTCCACAGTGGAGAACCATTGACGGAAAGTTCCCGGAATTTGGTGGAGAAGTTAGAAATCTATGACTTGGACTTTGTGCGGATGGCATGAATCCGTATCGCACTCTAAGCTCTCAATATAGCACATGGCCGGTTCTTCTAACAGTTTATAACTTGCCTCCTTGGTTATGCATGAAGCGCAAGTATATCATGTTGACGTTGATGATTCCTGGTCCTAAAGAACCCGGAAATAATATAGATGTTTATCTTCAGCCACTTATTGATGATCTAAAATCATTATGGGATCAAGGTGAGAGGATATATGATGCATACAGCCAAACAGATTTCACTTTGCGTGCCATGCTTTTTTGCACCATAAGCGATTTTCCTGGCTATGGAAACCTTTGAGGGTACACTATAAAAGGAGCTAAGGCATGTCCGATTTGCGAAGATGCTACGATTGACCTTCGTTTAAACAATTGCAAAAAAAATGTATATATGGGTCATCGTACATTTCTTCCCCACAATCACCCTTATCGGAAGAGGAAAAAGTTTTTTGATGGGACTATCGAGACTCGAGTGGCTCGTTTGCCTTTATCCGGGAAAGAGGTTTTTGAACGAGTTAAAGATATTGATGTCGTACTTGGAAAGTTGTATAAAAAGCCAACTTCGAATAGTATTTGGAAGAAAAAATCTATATTCTGGGATCTTCCGTACTGGGAACACTTGCAAGTTAGACATTGTCTTGATTTTATGCATATTGAAAAAAATGTTTGTGAAAGCATTATTGGGACACTGTTAAATATACCTGGTAAGACAAAGGACGGGATGAAAGCCAGATTAGACATGAAGGAGATGGGTGTCAGAGCAGAGTTAGCACCGCAACAAAAAGGTAAACATACATATCTACCTCCAGCTTGTTATACCTTGTCTAGAAAAGAGAAAATCAGCTTTTGTGAGTGCTTATCTAGTGTGAAAGTTCCATCTGGATATTCGTCAAACCCAAAAAACCTTGTCTCATTGAAAGATTTGAAGCTGGTAGGTATGAAGTCACATGATTGTCACGTTTTAATGCAACATCTATTACCGGTTGTAAATCGAGGAATATTGCCGAAGGAAGTCAGATTAGTGATCACGAAACTGTGTTTCTTCTTTAATACTATATGTAGTATAAGGTCATTGATCCCATGACATTGGATAAACTACAAGTTGATATTATTGTTACACTTTGTGAATTTGAAATGTATTTCCTACACTCATTCTTTGACATTATGGTGCATTTAGTGATTCATCTTGTGTGAGAGATTAAAATTTGTGGTCCTTTATATTTGCGGCAAATGTATCCCTTCGAGAGATTCTTGTGTATCTTAAAAGCATATATGAGAAATCGACGTTTGCCTGAAGCTAGCATAGTTGAAGGGTATTCGGTTGAAGAGACCATTGAATTTTGCACAGAGTATTTAACATCTGCCAATCCAGTTGGAATTCCAAGGTCTCGTCATGAAGAAAGACTTGAAGGCCAGGGTACATTGGGACGTAAAATGATCTCTCCTACTATTGAAATGCTTGACAGAGCACATCTTTTTGTATTACAACATATGACAGATGTTAATCCTTACTTGCAAGAGCACATAACCGATATTCGATGAATGAATCATTCTAAGAGTGGCAAGTGGGTAACAAATGAACACAATCGATCGTTTGTTAAATGGTTTAAAGATCGAGTGATGTCTCGATATTCAGAAAGTCCATCCACCATTTCTAATACGCTGAAATGGTTAGCATATGGCCCTGACATGCCAGTGATATCTTACCAAGGATATGATGTAAATGGGTATAGTTTTTATACACAGTGTCAAGATAACAAGAGCACTGTGTAGAATAACGGAGTATCTGTGGAGGCTTCTTCAACAGAATTTGAAAGAGGCAATTCCATCACATCACGAGATATAAAGAAGTCATATTATGGGGTAATTGAAGAAATTTGGGAGCTTGACTACAAAGATTTCAAAGTTGCTCTATTCAAATGTAAATGGTGCGATATCAAGCGTGGTGTTCGGGTGGATGAGTCAGGCTTCACATTGGTAGACTTTAGTCGGTTTGGTTATGAAGATGACCCGTTTATATTTGCTACACAAGTTAAACAAGTTTTCTATATTCGAGATCCCGCTGATACTAGGTGGTCCATTGTTCTTCAAAGCAAGCGACGCATTCTTGGAATTGATAATGTTGAAGACGAGGAAGAGTATAATCAATTTGATGAGAACCCCCCCTTCTCAATTGGTCTACCTACCACTGTTAGGGAAGACAATGTAGATGGAAATTATGCACGTACTGATCATGATGAAGGGCAATGGATTGATCATCAAGTATAGATTTTAACAAGTTCATGCCAATAATAAAGGTAATTTATTAAAAATAACAAAATGATTGGTTATGTATTTTTCATTATCTAATACTTATAATACATCTACTTACTGTTTGTAAAAGATGATAACCTTTTTTTTTTATTTTTAAAATATAACTTGTACACTTGTGTAGTTGGTGAATAACTTATCAATTGTGTATTATTCTGTTGCATAATTTTGTTTAAATTCTGTGAGTTCAACTAACTGATCATCTCTTAGTAGTCATTAAGAATATAAATGTCTTTTTTCTTTGTTGAACTGCTCTCATGCTGGATAAAGTGACCATATTTATTATTTTTTAGGTGTTTAACATGGATGAAGATAAAATAGAGGAAAGTTCTAAGGAAGTATCCAACAAAAGGAGCAGAGGCCCAACGATGTGCAAAAAATTAAAAAAAAAGGATTTTAAATCGGAACTTGGATTGTAGCATTTCTTTCAATGATCTAGGTGATCCAATTGGGGACATGCGCAAAGATTTCAGGACTTATGTAGGATCAGTGGTTCGATTCCAAGTTGATATTAATGTCGAGAGTTGGGATGTAGTTAACGAAGGATTGAAAGATGCGATATGGGATGATATTAAGGTACATATATTTGAATTATGGTGTCCGTTTTGGTTTACTGTGTACAGTTTTTGATTAGTGCATGTGAAAAATCACAAACCTGGTGATTTTGAGCTAAGCGTCACTCACAAACAGTATTCAAAAATAACAAACCTGGTGATTTTGGTTTCCTGTGTACAGTTTTTGTTTAGTGTGTGCGCCATCCTGAGCTCATCCAGAATGTTAGATATAATTGCTGACGTTTGTTCATCAGTGTTTAAGTACCAGGTACATATCAGAGTTTATCTAGAAGCCAGTCAGAGTTTGATAAAGTCTGACGTGGTGATAGTTGACTTAGCTGTCGGTGCAAAGATAAAGATTCTAGAAGCAATATATTCTGAAGATGGAAAGAAGCAGAATATATTGATACAGCTAAGGAAACGGAATAGAAGACTGAAGCAATCCTTGATTGATATGAATTGTATAGCTAACTTATAGGAATATCAATTAGAGATGGATTGTAAGTAGCTGTGTACTATATAAACACAGATAGGTTATCCCTAGAAGGGACGCGAATATTGAATATATTATTCTTGTAACCTAGTAGCTCTTTGTGATTCATTAACATCACTAAGAGAGAAACTGTTAATATAATTACAGTTTGTTGATTTATAAAAAGTGTTCTTGATTGTTATTCTCATATACATACTTGATTATATTGTGTATTCGGCCTAACAATTGGTATCAGAGCCAAGGCTGTTTAATATATACAGTTTTACGATTCAAACACAGTAATAATCATGTCTGAAGAAAATCAAACTGCTTCCAAGGCTGAACAGGTTAAGCCTAATTCTGTGAGTCGATATGAAACAATCAGGGTTCCAATTCTCAGACCAGTAGAGTATCCAATTTGGAAGGTGAAGATGACCATGTTTCTGGAGGCTACAGATCCAGAATATCTTGACAGAATTTATGATGGTCCTCATAATCCAACCAAACTAGCCCCTGTTGTTGATGGTCAAGAACAAAAGACTGTTCCAAAGGAAAAGAAAGATATGACTCCTGAGGACATCTCATCAATTGCAAAGGATGCAAAAGTTAGACATCTACTCCACAGTGCTTTAGATAATGTTATGTCTAACAGGGTAATTGGCTGCAAAACTGCCAAAGAGATATGGGATGCTTTAGAAGTCAGATGCCAGGGAACAGGTGCTATTAAGAAGAACAGAAAGACAATACTCACACAGGAGTATGAGCACTTTGATTCAAGACCTAATGAAACCTTGACTGAGACTTATGACAGATTTTGCAAACTATTGAATGATCTGTCTCTGGTTGATAAAGAATATGAGCTTGAAGAGTCTAATCTCAAGTTTCTGTTATCTCTACCTGAAAAGTGGGATTTAAAGACAACCACGATAAGAGATAATTATGAGATTGCTGATACAGATCTTGATGAAATCTATGGGTTGTTGAAAACTCATGAACTGGAGATAGAACAAAGGAATAGAAGATTAAGTAAAAAGACAAAATCTGTTGCTCTCAAAGTTGAAGAGAAGCCCATCAAGAAGGAATCATCAAGGAAGAAAGCCAAGGGAAAGGCTTTAGTCATTAAATCTGAAAGTGAGTCATCAAACTCTGATGATGACTCAAACTCTGATGAAGCTTCTGACTCTGAGGATGATGAAGAACAGATGATGCAAATGGCTGCACTGATGGTGAAGACCTTCAAGAAGATGGGATTCAAGAACTTTAAGAAAGGGAAGAGATTCTCAAGGAAAGATTCAAATTCTGAAAGAAAAAGTTTTAGAAAGTCTGATGGAAGGGAGACCAAGTCTGGCAAGAAGGATAAATCTGAAATCCAGTGCTACAAGTGTAAGGAGATGGGTCACTATGCTCCAGAGTGCAAGAAAGGCAAAACTGAGAAAGCACTCATCTCTAAAGGCAAAGACTGGGCAGATACTTCAGACTCTGATGATGGAGAAAATTATGCTCTTATGGCAACTGTCAAAGATGAGACTCAATCATCTGAAAATAAGGGTATAAAAGAGAGCACACTTATCTTGGATAGTGGATGCTCAGGACATATGACTGGAAATAAAGCCCTGCTATCAGACTTTAAGGAAAAGGCTGGCCCAAAGGTTTCCTATGGAGATGGCAACATAGGACACACTCTGGGATATGGCAATATTAATCTTGGAAGTGTCATCATCAAAGATGTAGCTCTAGTCTCAGGACTCAAGCATAATCTGCTATCTGTGAGTCAAATCTGTGACAGAGGAAACCATGTAGATTTTCATACTGAATACTGTGAAGTTATCAGTAAAACTACTGGAAAAGTTGTTCTAGTTGGACACAGGCGCAACAACATTTATGAAGCAAGTTTGGTAACAAACTCTGATGGAAAAACAGTGTGTCTAACTGCAAGAATGTCAAATGAAGAGAGTTGGAACTGGCATAAGAAGCTCTCTCATCTCAATTTGAACAACATTAATGAGCTAATAAGAAAGGATCTTGTAAGGGGACTTCCCAAGTCAATACTTAGCTTAGATGGCCTATGTGATTCTTGTCAAAAAGCCAAGCAAAGGAAGTCATCTTTCAAGAGCAAATCTGAATCTTCAGTAGTGGAACCTTATCATCTTCTACATGTTGATCTCTTTGGACCAGTGAATGTGATGTCCATGGGCAGAAAGAAATATGCTCTAGTAATTGTTGACGAATATACTAGATATACATGGGTGTATTTCTTATCAAAGAAGGATGAAACTGCTCAGACTCTGATGGATCATGTAAATCTACTGGACAAAGGATCACAGCACAAAGTCAAAATTATAAGGAGTGATAATGGAACTGAATTCAGAAACTCAATTATGGAAGCTTTCTGCAAGGAAAGAGGAGTGAAACAAGAGTTTTCTGCACCTGGAACTCCACAGCAGAATGGTGTAGTTGAAAGAAAGAACAGAACTCTAATCGAAGCTGCTAGAACTACGCTTGATGAAGCAAAATTACCAACTTATTTCTGGGCAGAAGCTGTTCAAACTACTTGTTTTACTCAAAATGCAACATTGATCAACAAGCATGGGAAAACACCATATGAGATGGTGAAAAATAAGAAGCCAAATTTGAAATATTTTCATATATTTGGATGCAAATGCTTTGTGTTGAAGACTCATCCTGAACAGTTGACCAATTTCGAGTTAAAAGCTGATGAAGGAATCTTTGTTGGTTATCCATTGTCAACAAAAGCATTCAGAGTCTACAATCTGAGAACTAAAGTGATCATGGAATCCATACATGTGTCATTTGATGACAAGAAAATAACTGGACTTGATGACTTAGATGGATATGATCAACGGCGTTTTGAAAATGAAGGTTTATTCTCTGATGATGTAAACTCTGATGAAGCAGTACCGACAAACTCTGATGGAGCGGTTCTGACAAACTCTGACGAAGCATACTCTGAACCTCTACTGGTAAATACTGGAGAAACTGAAAATTCTCAAATTGAACAACATAGAGAACCAGTTGAGGGGGAGCGTGAAGAAGCTCAACAAGACACAGAAAATGAGTCAGTTGAGGAAACTGATTCAAACTCTGACAGTTCAAACTCTGAGCCATCCAATTCAGGGGGAGCCTCAGAAGTTGCAGAAAGTCAACATATGAATCAGGAGAGCGTGGATCATGGGGGAGGATCCAATAATGATGCAAGAAACCACCTACCAACAGCAAGAAAGTGGACACAGGCACACACACCTGATCTCATAATTGGAGATCCTGATGCTAGTGTGAGAACTAGAAGTGCAACAAATAATGAGTGTCTGTATCATGCTTTCTTGTCTCAAACAGAACCAAAGAAGGTGGAGGAAGCTCTTCAAGATGCTAATTGGATTACAGCAATGCAAGAAGAGTTAAATGAATTTGAAAGAAATGAAGTCTGGACACTTGTACCTAGACCAAAGAATAGATCAATAGTAGGTACAAAGTGGGTTTTCAGAAACAAGACTGACAGTGAAGGTGTGATTACAAGAAACAAGGCTAGACTTGTGGCTAAAGGTTATTCACAACAGGAAGGAATTGACTATGATGAAACCTTTGCTCCAGTTGCAAGATTGGAGGCCATAAGAATTTTTCTGGCCTATGCTGCACACAAGAAGTTTAAAGTCTTTCAGATGGATGTGAAAAGTGCTTTTCTCAATGGGAAGCTTGAAGAAGAAGTATTTGCTGAACAACCACCAGGATTTGTAGATCCTAAACATCCAGATTATGTCTACAGGCTTGACAAGGCATTATATGGACTAAAGCAAGCACCAAGAGCATGGTATGAAACTCTTGCTCAATTTCTTTTAGAAAGTGGGTTCACAAGAGGTACAATTGATAAAACCTTGTTTTATTTCAATTCTGGTGATGATTTTCTTTTAGTTCAAATTTATGTAGATGATATTATCTTTGGATCTACTAATGACAAACTTTGTAAGAAGTTTGCAAAGCTTATGCAATCCAGGTATCAAATGAGCATGATGGGTGAGCTTAGTTACTTTCTAGGCTTACAGGTCAAGCAAACAGATGATGGTATTTTTATCAATCAAGCAAAATATACCAGAAATCTTCTCAAGAAATTTGGTATGCTTGATAGTTCATCTGCTACAACTCCCATGGCTACTGCAACAAAGCTAGACAAAGACATAGGAGCCTCAGTAGATATGCCAAACTACAGAGGAATGATAGGGTCTTTACTGTATCTTACTGCAAGTAGACCTGATATCATGTATGCAACATGTCTTTGTGCAAGATTTCAAGCAGATCCCAGAGAGCCTCATCTAACAGCTGTAAAAAGGATTTTCAAATATCTCAAAGGAACCATAACCTTGGGTTTGTGGTATCCTAGAGAATCAGAGTTTAAGCTAATTGGTTACTCTGATGCAGATTTTGCAGGCTGTAAGATAGACAGAAAAAGTACAAGTGGAAGCTGTCAATTTTTAGGTGACAGATTGGTTTCTTGGTATAGCAAGAAACAAAAGTCAATTTCCACATCCACTGCAGAAGCAGAGTATATAGCTGCTGGTAGCTGTTGTGCACAGATTCTGTGGATGAAGAATCAGTTGTTGGATTATGGTTTGAGGTACTCTAAAATACCTATTTTCTGTGATAACCAAAGTGCTATTGCAATGACAGGAAATCCAGTACAGCACATCAGCATAAGGTATCATTTTATCAGAGAACATGTGGAAGAAGGAAACATTGAGCTTCATTTTGTGTCTACAGACCAACAACTTGCAAATATCTTCACCAAACCTTTGAGTGAAGCTACTTTTACAAGATTGGTAAATGAACTTGGAATGATCTCTGGTTCTGACTAGAGATACGGGTTAGACTCAAAAACTATACATGTTTGATTTTTATGCTCATGATTCCTTGCATGTATTCACTGTTATGAGTACCAGTGTCATAAACTCTGAAAGTAACCTCTAATGCTAAACTCTGTTAGTCATACTCTGTCGGTTAAAGTCTGATGTTAAACTCTGATTATGATTTTTGTCTGAAACACAAGGACCAATGAAGAAATTAGTATGGAACATAATTCTCAGTAAGTAATTGTGAATCCTTAAGAGTTGTTTAGATTCTGATCTCAAATATGTGCAGTAAGTTAACACAACATGATACTGTCTCTGTATTTATAGCATCTCTTAGTTTATTGATCCTATACACTGAGTCTGTATTAGCTGTTTGCATTTTCTCTCATAAATTAATTGTATTAATTGATGACAAGTCTAAACTCTGATTATTAATTGCAAATAATTCACCCTCAAATCATAAGATGCCAAATAGAGCACAAATTCCTTTGAGATCATGTTGTGCCTAGGAAGATCCAGGAACTTATTGTATGAAATAAGGGCTAAAATCTTTGATTTTTGGTGACTAGTGCCAACCACTGATTACTGGAAGAATAAAAAAAAAAAAAAAAATATATATATATATATATATATATATATATATATATATATATATATATATATATATATATATATATATATATATATATAAAGGGGGTGAAAAATAAAAGAAATATCCAAATGAAAGGATATCAGTATACAGAGTTTAGACATAAAAATCAGATTTTATTTTATACATGAGAGTTTAGGCAACCAGTTTTTACTGCTTTAGTTTGTGGATTTTATGCACTTTGAGATGATTTAAATATTGATTTCGGTAAACTCTGCTATTGCACACACAATTATTCACACCTGTACGGTTTGATAAAAGAGTTTATTGACAAAGAAGGACAAATGATAAACACTGATGTATTGTGTGAAATACGCCGAGGTAACTTTGTTTTAATCTCTGATGATTAAAATAAATTATTTGTTTCAGACATTTTATAATTTTGAGGAAAAACATTTGTTTTGGTATTTCAAAAGAGTATGTTTGGGCATTGGTCTAGAAAAGTGTTAAAGAGTGGAGAGAGATTGCATACATAGGAAAGTGTAATCGGCGGTAATTATTGTTGTTTTTACTGCGCATGCGCATTGGAAATTGCCAATTACTGCTGTTAGTCATTGTATGTGTGACACGTGTCTTATTTACACAGAATACGGGGTAAGACAGTTGTGTTTTAATGATTAAAAACTGTTCAGTTTTTAATTTTAAATTTTATATTTATACATTATACACACAACCGTTACAGTTTTTCACGACTTACTCCAATTGTATTCTAGTTTCACTCACACATATTCACAAACACTTTCTTTTCTTAAACTCTCTCGTGTTTTTGAAGCTATTTTCTGCTTATTTCTTGACATTACTAATGGCTTCAACTGCTTTCACTGCTTCTGGACTTGAGTTTGTCCCTAATAACTATTCAGCCCCATTAAACACTGTCATTGCACCAGAGGCGTTTCATATCATACAAAACTTTCTTGCTCAGTCAGAAATTGGGCGTGCTTTAGTGGAGCCTGCAAAGCTTTATGGATCTCAGATCAAAGCTTTCTGGGAGACTGGTGTCTATGATGATGGTGGTGATTCTGGTACCCCATCCATAGTTTTTGAGTTCCAGGAGATAGAGTTTGTCATAACTCCAGGAACTGTTCGTGAAGCAATGGGCTTTGCACATTCTGACGCGTACACCATTGCTGTTGGTGATACTGATCTTCAGAGAATGATGCAAGCTATTGGATATACTGGGTCTTTGGCAAAGATTGGCCAATTGAAGCGACCGCTCTTACGAAAAGAATGGAGGTTCTTTTTCGATTGCATAACTAGAGCGTTCGGGAAGAAATGCACAAATTGGGACGCCATTCCAATAGACAGTCTGCAAATCGGGTATTCACTTCTATTTAACAGTAATTATGATTTTGCTAGACTTGTCTTAATGAACATAGGAGAGAAATTAACAGAGAATAGGCATGTAGTCTATTTTTCTAGGTTTTGTCAAATTTTATTCTCTGCATGTGTTAATAATGTTGAGATTAATGAGGAGGACGTAATTCCCTCATTCAAATTGCACAAAAGGGTATTCTCTGATCTTACGAATAAGGATTTAAAGAAGGTAAATGTTGGTGAGTTGTTGTTACCTGAGAGAGTTCTTCAGTTTTTAAATCCTGAACCTCAACAACAACAAGAACCAGTAAATCCTGAGGTCTCTCCATCTCCAACTCAACCTAAATTTATAAACTCTGAACCTATTCAATCCGCATCTCAACAACCAAGGACTGGTGGTAGGATCAAACACAGGGCTTTCAAATCTTCAAAGTCTGTGAATCCAGCTACTGAAGTTGGTGTGTCAAAAACCTCTATGCCACAGTCTGATGGTCCATCAAAGAAGCAGAGGGCAAAAAGGCCAAAGTCTGATAATGCTGATGAGGACAGTGAAACTGATGAAGAAACTCTTCATCAGAGAAAACGAAGATTGGTGGCTGCACATCTTTTTGGTGCATCAAATGTAACTGCTGAAGCTGTCAATATGGACAGAGTCTCTGAGGAAGATGTAGCTCCTGAAGATATTTTTCAAGAGGAGATTTTTGATACTCATGTGCCTAATGAGGACAGAGTAAATGCTGACCCTGGCATGATACATTCTGAGAATGAAGCTCCTACATCAAACGCTGATGATGTAGTTGAGGAAGCTGCACATGAAGATGCAGATGAAGCTCCTGAAATTCTTGTTCAGGAGGCTACAGAAAATATTGAGGCTGAGATTTTTGAGCCACAAGGATTTGATATGGATGTTGAAGCACACAACTCTATAAACTCTGACCATCTTGAAGTTTTTGATGAAACAGAGGGTGTGGAAGCTGATCACACAGTAATTCTTGAAGATTCTATGGCTACCCACACAGAGATTCTCTCTGTTACTCACCAGGTAATTGAAAAGGGTGAGGAAGTTGATCAGACCTTAAATACTGATGCTACTGAGAATGTTGCTGTACATGCTACAGAAACTGTTCAAGAGATTATTGCAGAGATTCCAGTACAAGAGGCTGTAGCTGAAAATGTTGAGAATATTGCAAAGACTGTTGCAAACTCTGATGCAGAGCCTGATGCAGAGAATGCTAATGATGATGATAGTTCTGATCATTCCCAAGAGGAGTTATTTGGTAGTCAAGCAAACTCTGATGAGCTAAGAGAGGTCAATCGAGCTACGGCTGAGCATTTTCAAGGGATGTACTTTTCAAATTGGTCGAACAAGGATACTATCTTTTCTGATGAGAGAGCTGCAGACTTTGTCACAAAGTCATCTAAAGCGATTACAAATCCAGAGCTTCTCACTCATCTCAAAGCCACAATTATCCAAGTCAAATCATTAAACAATCGTTTTGATGCTTCTGACAAGGTTATTGAAGGTCTAAGGAATGATATAGCTGCAAGGGAACTTACACAACATAAGGATAAATCATTGTATATTTCCTTGTGTAAAGCTCAGAAAGTTTTTGATTCCAGGTTGTCCAAGGTTGAATCAAGTCAAAATGTCAACTAAGTTGGATGAAATTGCAAACTCCATTGAATTGCTCACATCAGTTTTGCTGTCTGATGATGTCAAAAAGGGAGAGAGAGTGCCTCAAGACAAATGCAAAGGCTCTCAAACTCTGACTCGGAAAGATGACACTACTGATGGTGGTGCAAAAGGTAAAAATCCAAGGACAAGGAATGTTCAAAGGCAAGGGAGGAGATCAAACTCTGATGCTCAGAATGCTGATGGAAAAAGATTATACACTGGAGGGCAGTCTTCTTCAAGGGTTAGAAGTTTACTTCTTTCCTCTAAATCTCCAGTTACTGATGAAGAAGTTGCTACACAGTTATTCTTAGCAGAACATAGAAAAGATGTTACTATTGAAGATATCCAGGCAGAAGAGAAATTGCTTGCTGAAGAACACAGGAAAGATGTTGAAGCTGGAATCTACAAACAGAAGGTCCTCTAAATCTCCAGTTACTGATGAAGAAATTGCTACACAGTTATTCTTAGCAGAACATGGAAAAGATGTTACTATTGAAGATATCCAGGCAGAAGAGAAATTGCTTGCTGAAGAACACAGGAAAGATGTTGAAGCTGGAATCTACAAACAGAAGGTTATCAAGGCTCCGAGGAGAAAAGAAAAAGGAATTGTTATCAAAGAGAATGTAAACTCTGATCAGAGTTTACAGTACTCAAGGAGGCCTGTGATTAAAAATGCTGACAAAGGAAAAGGTAAACTGGTAGAAGAAGAACAGTTACCTAAGAAGATTTATTCAACCTCTGACATTGCTCAAGTTGAAACAAGATTAGCTAAATCAACCTCTGACGCTGCTCAAGTTGATGTTTCTACTAAAGTTATGACAACCTCTGACGTTGCTCAAGTTGTACATAAATCTACACAACTCCCAGGATTCAGCAAACCTAAAATTCTTGAAGAATTAAAGCTTGAAGCTGTGAATTTTTCAGAAACCAGAACTGTATTGGGAAAAGAAGCTTTTGATAAATCTGGACTGGGATCACACAGAGAGAGAAGAACAAATAACAGATCTCAAGATAACATTTCACTGGCAGAACCTGGTATTGGGGTTATACAAGAAAACCTTGATAAGTTAGAATTTGTTCAGTTGATTTTTCACAAAGTATTGAAGAAGCAGTTTTTGTTATACTTCATGAGTGATGGAAGAGTTTATAAAGTTGGAGAATCTGATGTTAATCTCAAATCATGGGAAGAACTGGAATATGTACTTTATCTTCTAAAAGTCAAAAACAGACATACTCATGATGTTGCTCAAGTTTTGAGAGAAAAGATGCTGAGATCTAAAGCTATGCTTGGAGGAGGAGTATCAAGTGTTTATATTCCAAAGTATAGGGATCATACTGGAAAGTTAGTGGAGATGAAGAGAAACAGTGCTAGATTTAGAACTGCACTTGGAATAAAGACTTTGGAATTTAACTTGGAGTCAGACAAGTCTTATTTTATTCGGCTAGGAAATGATATGAGAAGCAATAGCATATATTCTCTAAGAGCTGCTATCTATCAAACGGGGGAGAGTGATTCAGAACTTAAAGAGCTAAAAGAGATTATGGTGGATGAGCTAGAGAAGGCTGAAAGAAGACTGCTGATTGATTATCTCAGGACAGTACCTGATATTGAAGAAGTCAAGTAAAGTCTCACTCTAAGTTTTTATGTTTTCTGTTCTAAGTTAAATTTAAACTATGTTTTAAAATTAAACTCTGTTATATTTTAAACACTGCATTTGTTATATGTTTTGACATCATCAATTATCTTTTTAACTTGTACATTTTTATTATGCACAAGTTGGGGGAGATTGTTAGATATAATTGCTGACGTTTGTTCATCAGTGTTTAAGTACCAGGTACATATCAGAGTTTATCTAGAAGCCAGTCAGAGTTTGATAAAGTCTGACGTGGTGATAGTTGACTTAGCTATCGGTGCAAAGATAAAGATTCTAGAAGCAATATATTCTGAAGATGGAAAGAAGCAGAATATATTGATACAGCTAAGGAAACGGAATAGAAGACTGAAGCAATCCTTGATTGATATGAATTGTATAGCTAACTTATAGGAATATCAATTAGAGATGGATTGTAAGTAGCTGTGTACTATATAAACACAGATAGGTTATCCCTAGAAGGGACGCGAATATTGAATATATTATTCTTGTAACCTAGTAGCTCTTTGTGATTCATTAACATCACTAAGAGAGAAACTGTTAATATAATTACAGTTTGTTGATTTATAAAAAGTGTTCTTGATTGTTATTCTCATATACATACTTGATTATATTGTGTATTCGGCCTAACACAGAAGATTTAAGTAGAAAGTGTATTCAACATTGATAAGTAAAAAGATAGTTAAACAACCATAATTTAATATTCTTCTGATTTATTATTCTTTTCAATTAACAAACCAATAATGTCAAATTATATCGGCAACTAATCAGATTGTATAATACCTTTAAATGAAGACCTGTCCCAGTTTCTTTCAAATGCAAAAAGGCTTCTTCAGTGAATGAATTCCTTTCCTGCTGTCTTTTCCCTTCTGTTCAGCATTTTGAATTCCTTTCCTAGTCCTCTTACTACTGCTTCAGCTTTATCACCTTTGGGGCTTTTAGAAGTATCGTCTGTAGTTGTATCCTGCTTTTGTAAATGTTGAATCCAATAACAACCAAGTCCCTGTCTCAAAATCAGACATCTTAATTACTGTCTTAATTACCAGGTTCTTAATTACTGTCTGAACTAGACATCTTGAAGTTGCAACACCAGACATAGTAATTTGAAAGCATGGATGGTCAGCAAAAGTAGGACAGCATAATATGGTCAGCACTCAAGACATAGCCTTATAGCGATAAAATTAGCTAAGCTTTAATTGTAATTTTTACATAACTGATTATGCATGGATTATAGGAAAATCAATAATTCTGAACAGTAGATATCAGGAAAAAGACTAAGAAGAAAAAACAACAGTAATAGTCTCCTAAAGTTGTCATGTCGTGATTTTTAGAGCACGAATATGCAAAAAATATAGAAATTAAGACAACTATTTTTTACTGTATAGTGTTACTAGCAGAAAAAAGAGACAACTATCTTTTCTAGTACAGAACTGTAAAAGCACACCAATATAAAAACTAAACTAGACATTAATAAGTAAACAAAAGACTTTCAAATCTGAATTGACTTTTAAATTCTGAGGGCATCATTACATATACTTCTTCTGGAATTTGATTAATAATTGAAGTAATTTTGTCATCATATTCAGAATCGTTGGAAACTGGATGATTCACGTAAAAAGAACGTGTTAGAAAGAGCCGGAAAGCAATGGAGGGATTTCAAGGGCAAGTTGACAAAGAATTATTTGCGCAAAGGGAAGAGTCCATGTGAAAAATATCATTATATCACCAAGGAGATGTGGGAAATATTCAGCAAGAGACGTGAAACCGAGGAGTTTAAGGTAGTTGTCTGATTTCTTTAGTAGGATTTGAATCAGATTTGGATAAATCCATCAGGATCTGTTCAATTTTTTCCGGATCAGATTGGATCACCTGATGAATTTTTGTGCATAAGAAAATTTATGCATAAGAAAACTTATCATTGTTTTGCTGCTCCATTGACCAGTACTTCAATTTTATGCATAAGAAAATTTCATTTACCTCTGATCCCTGATC
The DNA here is from genome assembly GCA_030848705.1 of Heracleum sosnowskyi. Taxonomy (NCBI): domain Eukaryota; kingdom Viridiplantae; phylum Streptophyta; class Magnoliopsida; order Apiales; family Apiaceae; genus Heracleum; species Heracleum sosnowskyi. Next base: position 107,274,341 of record CM061245.1, read on the forward strand.
TTGTATTCATAGCTATTTAGTCGATCTACCTGCTTGTTTAATTAAACAGGAAATCAGTGAAAAAGCTAAAGAAAGTCAAAAATGTAACGAACATGTACATTATCTTGGGCCTAGTGGATATGTGGGACAAAGGGTCAAGTGGTGTGCGAATGACCCCATCACTTCTTTGAATGATTCTGAATCTATCGATCCATCAGTTTTATCGAGCCAGCTTACCGGACCCAATATGATTGGATTAGAGCACGTACAAAACCTCAAGAGGGTGGAGATTACTAGTTCCCAAATGACAAGACAAAGGAGGTGTTTCAGAAAATGGTAAACTACTTACTTAATTTTTTAAGTTAAATTACATAAAATATTATAGGCTGTTAATTAATATTTACTTTTTACTGAACAACTCTGACAGGGAGAGTTGCAGAGTCAAGTTTCTGATGGGTCATGGACACCACAAGGCCACGATGACATATTGTCGCGTGCACTTGGTCGTAAGGAGCATGGAGGACGTGTTAGAGGGGTTGGTGGATCCGCAAAAATTAAAGATGTATTTGGATCTGGGAAGAACAAATATAGTGGAGTGGTCTCGGTGGATGACTTGGCTACAATTACACAAGAAATCACCAAGAAAGTTCAGAAGGAGTTCGAGGAAAAGATGAATGAAATGATGAATTCAAAATTCGAAGGTATCTTCAATCATTTAAAGGAGATTGGTGTCTCACTCCCACATGATTTTGGTACACCAAAAAATGAAATTGTTCGAAGTAGTTGCCAGTCGGTGGATCGGGAAGATCATTTTTCAGATGTCAAGGTACTTTTGTATAACTTTTCTTGTTAATTACTTGCACATGTATAGAGCACTTGAAAATTTCATAAATCTGTTGGTTCATCATGCAGATTCCAACACTTTGTAGTCTTTGTGTGATACATTCAGAGAAGGGAAGAGTTGTTGTGGCAAGGGGGACTGTTTTCCCATCAAATAGTCAAGGGAGTAATATGCTTCATAATAACCCGATCGCGCCTCACAATGTCAAAGTATCAGTTGATGATGTTGTAGCTGAATATCAACTTACTCCTCTTCCTGTGCCATGTGACGAGCATGAGACAATAGGAAATGCAGCGGGTAGCTTTATTCAATGGCCAAAGGACCTTGTCACTTTAGGGCAGGTATATCTTGTGAGGTTCAATTGTTAAATTAATTTTTTCTCATTTAACTGCAATAGATCATCGATATAACCATTTATGATTAGGATCCTATATCATTGGAGAAGAAAAAAGGTCAGGAAATGACTCCCAAAAGCAATGTTCAGATTCCAAAAAAGGTTGAAAGTAAAGGTTCGGTGACCCCTCTAAAGAAAACCCCTCCAGTACTTGGTGATGACATAAATACAAGTGAGCATTGTCGATCTTTACGTTTCTTGATCAATAAGAGGCCTTCTAGTAAAAAAGATGAGATCTTTAAGTTTGAAGAAAATGGAGAGGATCCGATATACATCGCCCATGATGACATCAATCAGTTTCTGAAAATGAGTTGGTTGAACATACCTATTTTGGAAATTTTTCTCAAGTAAGATAAAGTTTTTTCCTCAAATTAATTTATTATCTATCAACACACGTGTTTATTGTATTGAGTAATATTTGTAGGTACATTAGCACGTTATGCAATGAGTTTAAGGATGATACGTTTGCATTCATGTTGCCATCTAAATTGGCAATATCTCATAATCGTGACTATGAACAATTAAATGAAACAACGGAGTACATGGCAGATTGTTTGGTTGCTAATAAAGACAAGCATTTTGTCTTAGCACCTTATATCCAAGAGTAAGAAAAAAATTAGTTTCTACTAGTAATTATATATATTATTGTAATTATCCAACATAAATATTATATGTTTCTGTATTTTTGTAGCGAGCACTGGATGTTGCTTCTTTTTTGTCTCGATGAAAGTGTTATCTATGTGTTTGATTCGTTGAAAAAAGAAAGGAAAATACGCTTGACAACACCTTCACGAACGTAAGTTAGATGTGGATTCAAATTTCATATAGTGAAGTGTATATTCTAATTCAGTAAGACTATTTATTTCACAGGGCATTTAAAGTATATGTACCTGAAGGGGGAGAAGGAATAACAGAAAAGAATTTCTTTGGTATCATACTGAGGTTCAGGTATAACTTGCTTGTTCTTACATTTATTTGTTTATTGCTCATTTATTTAATTAAATATATTGAAAAAATCTTGTTGGTTTAAGTGTAGTGCTCTCAACAAGAAGGAGGTACGGAGTGTGGTTTTTATGTTATGAGGTACATGTATGACATAGTCATGCTTTCTCAAAAGAATCCCAACATCAATTGGAAAAAGGTAAGAGAAACAACAAAACTATTGTTTTAAAAATATTAAACTCATGAGTTTTTTAAAATATGTTATCTTTCATATTTGGAAGGGTCTCGGTTCAAGAAGCTATACCAAAAAGGAAATCAATGAGATTAGAGAGCTTTGGGCCAAATTTTTTACTCTAGAATGTCTATAATCAGGTAAGATAGTCAATTTCAAATGCTATGCTCTTATAATTATTTTAAAGTTGTATTATTTGACTCTTCGACTATTTTGTAAGTCGATGGCTATCGATATAAATTTGATAAATAATAAAAACTCGATCTAGAAGGAAATCATACAACGGTTTTATATGAATTATACCCGAAAATAAAATTTATTGTAAAATGCTGAGTTTTTTACTTATTATGTTGTAGGTGCGTTTGCCATGGAGTTAAGGGAATATCCAACGGGTACAGGTTCATCGTGCAAGAAGTTGAAGTACTAGCTAGAACAATTTTTCATACTTTTTCATTGTTGGACATTTATGATGTAATTTAATTTATATTGTAAGGGAAACCGAGTACGTACTATATAGAAAGAATTTTTGTACATTAAATCTTTCAAATTTATTTATTGAAGTTCTCGATAGATTTGAGTTGTGATTTTACTGTTTCTTTTTTGTTGGTGTGGGTGTATTGATTTGTGATGCAGCAGGTTTATTCAATAAAACAAAAAAAGGGAAAAAAAAAACCTTTAGGCATCGGTTGTCTGCTAAAAGAACCGACGCTGATGATCATTACTTTAGGCGTCGGCATTTTGGAAGACCGACGCTATTGCTGAGAACTTTCAGCGTCGGCATTTTAGACAACCGACACTGTTTATCAGCAAATAAACGTCGGCATTTAAAACAACCGACACTATAGGTGAAATCAAAGGCGACGGCATTTTGAAGAACCAACGCAGTTTTTTAACAAAATGCGTCGGTTAATGTACTATTTGCGTCGGTCAAAAAACCGACACAGATCAACTTAAAGTGACGCTCGCTTGACCGATGCCTTAGGCCTATACCTATAGTGTCGCCTACATATACTACGCCCTTTAATCGACGCCTTAGACCTATTTTGACCGACGCTAAAAGTCCATTTTGTACTAGTATGAGTCCGTTTTGATTGGTAGAAACATCCTCAAAGCTTTTCCAAGACAAACTACAAATGAATGCAAAGGAAAGCATACAAAATATGCATGTCAACTGCACAAATAGAGTTGAATACAACGAACCCCGAAGGGTGAATTTTGCTAATAAACATACAAAAAAAAGCCTAAGATGCCTATTGTTAATTAGCGAAAATTTCAAGATCAGGAGAAGTTTGATATGATAGACTTGAGAATGAATCACTACGAGTGGAACCATCAATAAGAACTCGTAAGGGTGAAGGGTTGAAACCCCAGAAACCTAAGACATTCAGTCCAAACCCCATCATTCGATATGCTCAATGAAAGGCTTGAAGGCAAAATAAGACGGTATAAGACATAAAAGGCTTATGCAAATGTCAAGTTAGCCTCGAATAAGGCAAAATCGTCGTAAATGTGTAGGTCGCTCCACACTTTACACCAAGATGATACTCGTGAAACACTAGTGTATATTAAAATCCCCAAAAAAGGTTAGTAAGTCCCAGGAAAGGGATAAAAAGACCCCAAGTCTCGAAAAAGACCGGTATAACTTCTATGAAATCCTAGTGCATTATCATAGAAGTTGGGGGGCAAATGATATGGGATAAAAATAACCCTAAAGACATAATTAATATTGCATTAATTAAACCTAACTGGTCCATAAATAAGGCCCATTAATAAGGCCCGAAACTCTAATTAAATATTAATTTCGTAATTAATATTTTGGCTAGAAGTACAACATGTATTAGGAGACGTCCAATACAGGCTTGTTCTAATACAAGTGGGTTTGTTTCAATACAAGTCCGTTATGATATAGAAACAACTCCTACAAGGAAGAATCTAGAATTTATCATTATCCACCGTCAAGGATAAGACTTATCCTTCAAGAAAGTCAATACTTATCCACCGTTAAGGATAAGACTTATCCTTTAAGAAAGTCAATATTTATCCACCGTCAAGGATAAGACTTATCATTCAAAGAAATCAATACTTATCCATTAGGATTTTAAACGCCTATATAAAGGGTCTGACCCCTCATCTCAGAACTACGTTTTGGACACAGCTCCATACGTCATCTACAACGTTTTAGACTTCATCCTCGAATAAGGACATACAAGTCCCTACGTCCTTGGTGTGCCCATGCCACCATAGCCCCGAGGGCAACACCAAGAACTATGTTTTCTGGCTTGATTCTCAGCACTGATTGAGATACGTAGGCATCTTGTGAGGACCGATTTAGTCACGAAACACAAGAGCAGCCATTAAAGCTCGAAGCTCTCTAAACCCTAGCAATTAATTTCCAAGTACGTTTTTTATTTGATAACATATATATATACATATATACATATATGTAAAATAGATAATAGATAGATTAGAGCTTGTCCCTAGTTTTACAACTAACAATATTATCAACAAATAACATAACCACTATTCATCCATTACTCATTAAAATCAAAATGAGAATAAAAAAAGAAATTGAAGAAAACTAAAAAATCTAGAAAATGAACAAAACATTTGTTGGGGTGCTCACACCATACCATACCTTTAGAGGCACCACTATACTTCTGTCTCTTCATTATTGACTGTTACTTTCACTAATAGAGATTGAAGTAACCCTTACATATTATAGTTCCATTGATGGTTACAGCCAGCAACATTATGAGCTCATTTAATGACGTTAAACCGCTTCCAGAAGTAACAATGGCCCCAATGTCACCTCTGTATTCCTCACCCAGTGCCAATTGACTATCGGATATATATGAAGACTAATAGGATAGTCAATGAATATGAAACCTTTACTGGGAAGATAACGGAACCCATTCCCAGCTAGAAAAGTATCACATCACCAGTGGTTTCATTTTCTTTGCCACAGACCAAGCCATCAGAGTTTCCCAGGGCAAGCCTGCAGCTGACAACAAATAACATGAATGGGTCCACGTCTTTCCCTATGGAGCGATTTCATTACGTTGCCAAAGGCCATGCAGCATCCTGCTGCCAATGTGATACACCTTCAGCCAGCCTTTGGTCCCTCAACCCCTCTTGTGAACTCCTTGCCACTGCATGGAAACCCTCAAATACTTGGGCAAGGACCATCTCCGCTAAAGCGGTGCATGTACTTTAGCACTCCCAGGGGATGTTGGAATGGTGCCACTTGCCCGTATCTTCACAGCAAGTCCGATCAAGTATCACTATCTCGAGTGGAGGAATCTTCCCGATGTGAAGAGACGGAAGCTAGGTTTGGACACTAGTGGATCAATGTATGAAAAAAGGTAGCTGCAATAGATAAGTTCTGGGAGAATAGTGATGTTGGCTTAACTTTTTTGAATTTGCTTTTTCATTAGACTAGACATTGGGAGATGCTTCTCTTTTTAATCATATGTAATCTTTAAGAACTTTAATTTATATGCAAGCTTCAAATCTGGAAACATGCTTTGAGAATGTATAAGTCCTTGGAGTGCTTAGCTTCAGACCTGTTAATTCTTGGTTTATGATGATTAATCGCATTCAACAACATTGGACATTGGATTATGCAATGGAGTTAGAATAGGATAAGATAAATTGTACATTCTAGTTTGACTGATTCTATACTTATCTTTCCTAAACAAACTTCTTGAGATAAACCTAGTTTGAACTTTTCAAAGACTTATCTTTTCAAAGGTTTTATAACAAAACTAACGGATTGTTTTCTAAAGACTGATTCAAATACTTTCAAACAAATCTTTTTAACAAATCTTATCTTGTTTATTATTTGAAAGATTCTATCCGTTATATTGTTTCTATATATATCCAAACTCATTCGTTTTCAGAGAGACTACTTACAACCGATTGTTTTTGAAGCTGAATTTATTCTCATCTTTCTTTCTGAAAAATACATTCTTGTTTCATAATCTTTCAAGATCATTCAGTCAAACAAGAATTAGTTTGAGTTGTAATCTTTTCTTTGTGTGTATTGTATTTATATCAACTTGTTGTCGGGTTGTGGCAAGGTATTGGTTTCAAAGGTTAGTCAAGGTAGCAAGTGTGCTAAGTAGCAAGTGTGCTAAAGGAAAGGGTTTCTTTCAAGGGACTATCCTATTGTAATCAAGGAAAGATTGTAAGTTCTTTATTAAAGTTGATATAATACATTCTCTATGCTAGTTGGCATGGGGACTTGGATGTAGGCCATAGACTAGAGTTAAGGGCCGAACCAAGTGAAAACTTCTGGTGTTCTGCAGTACATTTATTTTTAATTATAACTGTTCATACTGCTCATTATTCTGTAACTCTGTTTATAATTGAGACTATCCCATTGTCTGTCTCAATTAGAAAGAGACCGTCTCATTTGCTATCGTAATAGTAATTTTTAATATATAGATTGTGCCATTCAAATTTCAAGACCAAGGTTAATCAAAATCAAGATGGATTGGTGAAAACAAAGATTAATGAGTAGAAATAATGAAGTTTAGGTCAATGTCAAGTAGGTTAATATTAGGAGAAACAATGAAGTTTCGGTCAATGTCAAGTAGGCGCTAATATATGCTAAAACTAGCTGATAATTGGTGTCATGACTTTTTTTGAGTCTGACATTAAAAATATTAATATTGATTAAATATTAATAAATATTGTGAAGAAAATGTACTTGTAGTGAATTGAATGATAAAAATATATAATAAATAAACACTATTTAATTATGTAGTTATATGCAAATTGAACGGGATGAAACTAATGAAATTAAATAAATAAATCTTGCATAATTACGTTGTTGTAAGGAATCGAACCGAGGGTGAAGCTAAAAATTTAAAGTAAATAAATCTTGTTTAACTACGTACTATCAAGAGTTTAGTGATAACTAAATTTGATATTTTGGTAGTTTGTACCGCTAAATATTTTTTTTCTTATTAATAAATAGTATAGATTAGGTTGAATGGTATATTTAAATAAACAAAAATCGAAACTAAGATTAAATAGTTTTTATCTTTGAAACCGATGTGGTTCTATTTAACACACTAAAACTTTTAAAAGAAACCTAGAAACAAAATGTATTAAAAAGTTAGTTGAAAGAACATTCCAATTATACATGCATAGTAGGGAATTGGAAACCCAAACCAAAAATTGTAAAAAAAAAACTGCACTGACAGAATCCATTAAATAATTTAAAACTCCAAAACAAATTTTATTAAACTTTACTAAGTAGGATATTGGAGCATCTCATGGAGTCAACAAAAAATTGAATTCAAGTAGTGAAAAAATTGGGAAGGAAGAAATAATTTAGGGATAAAAATAAGTTAACACCCAACTAGAGGTTCTTAATTTAAGGAGAGAGGTGAGCTCTTAAATTTGTAAACAGCGTGAGTCTCCTGAAGGTCTAACTTTTACTAGACTCTTTATCTTTTCACTTGAGAGCTCATATTAAGAGACTGTTAAAGATGTTATAACATTGTATAAGGATCTTAGTGTTAGGAACTATATTGTTTTTTAAGATAATCAAATTAACTTAGTAAAAATTGTACAAGTAAATATAGCTATTAATAGATATTATGCTCTTACAGTATCCGTTGATGGGTAGCTTATTTACGGATAAGATTCAATGTATGCTTGTGTATTTCTGATGTTGAAGTTGAAGTAGTCTTGATAGGTTAAATGAGTCATGTTGACTATCAATAGATATGTAGAACAGGGGGGCTAATTGTAAATAGTTGATGCCTAGTAATTCTGCATACGTGAAATTGACTGTCAACGGATAGCTTAATTAGCCTTCTACGGATGAGGACATTGTACTGTTTGCTGATAGTAGTACTAGTTGTCTACGTGTGTGATCAAGACACTGTCAGCGGATACAACTCAAGTAGCTTCTACGGATACACTCTGTACTTGTGAAAGGGACAGATAAGTCAGAGCACATGGGTTAACAGACTATACAGAGCATAGAAGCCAGTATTTCTGGAAAGCTCACGAGAAGAAAGCAGCGTTCTGTTTGCATGGTCAAAAGTAGCATTTCTATAAAAAGACAATCAGCCAAGAAGGGCAAGCTACCAACACATGGACCACTGCTCAGAATGGAGAAACAAGGATCCTAAACAGATTTACTTTTTGTATTATTGGCTGTTCAAATATCTTTGTAGACTCGAGTTATATAACCAAGTAGTAGCATAATTCTAGAACCAAGAAATCAGGTTAGATAATTTAGAGAGCACAAAACAATATCCTTTGTAAATTGTTGAAGCTAGAATTGTGTATTTGCAGCTGTGTGTTTATTCATAAACATTACAGAGATTTCTTCAATAAAAATCTCTCAGGTGGACAAAAACAATCCACCTGAATTTTTAATTCTAATGTCAACTTATTTGTGTTTCTGTTCTTGTTTTTAATTTCACATCTTCACTATCAAGAATCAAGAAGGATTTTTAAAGATTGTATTCAACCCCCCCCCCCCTCTACAATCTTGATTCATTGTCTAGGAATAACAATTGGTATCAGAGCAAGCTTCTAACATACAAGAAGTTTAAAGATCTAAAGACAACTGAATCATGGGTCAAAAGGATCATGGAGTCAAAATACCAGTTATTGATAGAGAAAACTACTTTCACTGGAAAGTAAAAATGCGTCTACGTCTTATGTCCATGGATGAAGTTTATGTAGAGTGGATAGAACATGGCCCTCATGTACCAATGAAGCCAAACCCCTCAATAGCTCAGGAACCTGTAGGAGCTCCAAACACAATTCCAAAGCTACGTTCAGAATGGACTCCTGAGGACATCATTGCAGTTCATAAAGAAAAAAAGGCCATGAATATTTTGTTCAATGGTCTTGATTCTGATATATTTGACAATGTTATTAACTGCTCTACAGCTAAGGAGATTTGGGACACTGTACAAACCATATGTGAAGGGACTGAGCGGGTTAGGGAAAACAAGATGTAGCTCCTCATACAACAGTATGAACACTTTCATTTCAAAAGTGGAGAATCTTTGAATGATACTTTTAGTAGATTTCAAAAATTGTTGAATAGATTGAAGTTTTATGGAAGAGTGTATCAAGTCAAGGATTCAAATCTTAAATTTCTCAGAGCCTTGCCAAAGGAGTGGAAGCCCATGACTGTCTCCTTGAGAAACACTCAAGAGTATAAGGACTTTACTCTTGAGAGGCTGTATGGAACCCTAAAAACATATGAGCTGGAAAAAGAGCATGATGAAGAAATTGAGAAGGTCCAAAAGAAAACTGGATCTGTTGCTCTAGTAGCAAGTGTTGAAAAGGCCGAGGACATGAAAGAAGAAGCTGTTGAAACTACACCAAGCCAAAGTGCTTGTGAAGGTAGAGCTGAATCAAGAAAGTGCAAAGGAAAGATGATTGAAGAAAGTGAGCCCTCCAATCAAGAGGAGATAGATGAGCTAGATGAACATTTAGCCTTTCTGTCAAGAAAATTCTCAAAGATCAAGTTCAAGAGAAACCCTGATGTGTCCAAACCATTCTGAAAGGACTTTGTTGAGAGGTCCAAATTTAAATGTTTCAATTGTGGAATGGGAGGTCACTTTGCCAATGAGTGCAGGAAACCAAAGGCTGAGAAGAGTGACAGGAAGTTTGAGCCTGTTGATTCCAAGAATAAATACTTTGATCTTCTCAAGCAAAAGGGTAGAGCATTCATAACACAAGATTATGACTGGGCTGAAGATGGGAATGATCCTGAGGAGGACACTGAATTTGTGAACCTTGCACTGATGGCTGATTCAAGCGAGTAGGAGGCCAGTTCATCATCCAATCAGGTAATTACCACCAATCTCTCTGAGCTTTCTACTGAGGAATGCAATAGTGCAATTAATGACATGTCCACTGAATTGTATTATATGCGTATTTCTTGTAAATCACTTACTAATGAGAACACCATGATTAAAACTTCTAATCAGTTGTTAAGTGAGAGGAATGCTCTTCTGGAAACACAATTTATTGAGTTTGAGAAAATGAGAGTAGAGTGTCAAGTTGCCAAGGATGATTTGTTGATTGTGCTTAAAAGAGAAGAATCTATTAAAGCACAGCTAGCCAAAGAACAGGAAACAATAGCTAGATGGACTGATTCCAGGAATGTTGCCACAAACATTATTAAGGCTCAAGGTGTGGATACATTCTACAAGGAATCAACAAGAAAAGATAAAGAGAAACTAGATGTTGAGAGTCTAGGAGATGACACTTCTACGGATAGTGAGCATCCATTGGAGGGTAATGCCTCTACGGATAGCAAGCATCCGTTGATGGACAGCACCTCTACGGAAGTGACTTGTCCAAAGAAGTGTACATCCAGTGTTAGTCAAGAGAAACTTGAGAAGCTGAACAAAAAGTATGGTCCAACCAGCAAAAATTTTGTTCAGGGAAAAGGTAGCAAAACCAAAACTTCTCCAATTCTTCAACTCTACAAGACAACTCTTGTAGTTGATCTTCCAATAACCTCATTAGTTTAGTGGCTGCAAACCTTTTTGCTATTAGAGTCAAACTTAGCCTTTGACTAATTATGCTATCTCTCACTACTTGATTTCAGAACCATTACCAGTCTGAAGAACAGAACTCTCTAAGAAGGAAATACGTCTCAACAATCTTTAACATGAAGTAGATTTCAGACAATCTGATATCCAACCTTTTCATGTAAGAGTTCACAACCAATTTGCGAGTTCGTATCCGGAAGCTACTTCAAGATCATATCTCGACTTAGCTTCCATCTATGAAAATATCAACCTACCCTAGACGATCAATCAAATTGATTGTCATGAGTCTATGATTATTCATAGATCAACCCTCAGCCAAACTATTATGGAATAGCTCATCCGATTTCCTATATTGAATCGTCTTATTTATCACATTCTACAACTCTTATAGAAGCAAAAAGGTAGCCCTGAATGTCCTTGTGCTCATACTGTCTGCACAGTCTTAAGCTCATAGACATTAGTTTAGTTTACTATGCAACATTTGCATTATTAAACCTAATGCACCTAGTCTCATATGCATCTTCATGTATATTAAAAATAAGACATTTTGTATTAACGAGTTAAGCATTTAGTCTAACTTTTAATTCTTGAGAACATTTCTCAAGTTTCAAAGTTCATCAGCATATATGGGATAAGTCAACGTGTTATTCTACTACGATGTGTGATATTGCAGAAGTTATAATATATATATAATTCTATAAGTGAATACACATAACTACTAAGTAAATATTCAATTTTATTCTTATAGCACCATGTGAATCAGGTCTTTATTCATTGGTGGCTCCCACTATTTTTATTTAAGTTATACAACCCTCTATATGTATAACTAAACATTCATAATGTTAGTGAGAATAAGGATCCTATTTTCCATCACATCACCTCGGTTGTGGCACGAAACGCAATGTGATGTTCCAAAGGAAGACAACTCTTGTCAACTACATCTCATGTTATTCCTTATTATCTTTTAGCCTCTTGAATCATTGAGTCTCGGTTGTGGCACGACTCACTCAATATTCTAAGTCAAGTCAAACCCAACATCTTGCATAATTAAATTAGAATTCCAAAAGCCCACGGCTGTAGCACATAACGATAATTGGAACCTAATTTATCATACACATCTCATGTGATAGACAAGCATCTCTTAATCTCAAAACAAAGCCCTCGGCTATAGCACGAAACGACAATGTCTCAATATAAGAACTCTACTTGCTATTATATTGGAAGGCTATGACCGACACAAGCCCGTTGTGTCATTGGCCATTTACTACTTGATATAAATTTTAATTAAGAGGGATTATATTATGTTACAATCATAATCATATTACAAGGAGATTCTCTTTTTCTTGAGCAAAATACAATTATGATATTTAAATGAAAAATTCCCAGTGTGTTGGAGGGGTCACATCGGTCCCGTTTAAAACCCAACGGCCTAGACAGAAATTTTCATTTTCAACATCAAAAGAGTATTTCACTCTATGTTTCATAAACATAAGAATCTCATGGTTGTACTCATAATATTCTTAATTAGGTTATTAAACATCTTTGACTAACCTAGAACGTCTAACGTGAATCCTATGTTCATTGTGTTCGCCTAAATCTATCATTGCATGGTAAATTTAAACATACATCACATGTATAAACATTAATAAACTCATAGGTAGACATGTTATAACATATAGCACAATAATAAACAATGTACGAATTATTGCATGCATTTAATATTATCAAATAAGGCATCAAATACACTTTAAGGGCTATAATCAATTAAAAATAAATTTCTTGAAAATTTTAATTAATCTCAGCATGTGCGTCTCGAAAAAAACGAATCCAACAATACCTTACACGTCTCAATCGGAATTCGGATGCGTTCAAACAAGCCAAAACAAGATTGTGATCAAGCTGTTCGGCGCGGCAACAGCGCATGTGGAGGCAGCGCGTGTCAGACACACACCAGCCTTGCCGACAACAACTGATGCCCCTGCAACCTCTGTCCTTCCTTTCTTTATTTCTGGTACGGAAGTCCGTGCAAACCAATGATTACAATAATCATTTAACAACCACTTTAAAATCGTATATACAGATTATAATTTTTATATTAAAATACTTTTTAATCACTTTCATAAATAAAAAATAAATAATCTGTATATCAGAAAATTCAAAGAAAAATATTCTACTGATCTACAACCATTGTAGAATCATATTCTGGGATCAAAAAATATTTTCACAATTTACTTTTATTTAATTCTCAATTAAATTGATTATAGCTCCAAATACGATAAAATCGATAATAAAATCATACAAGTTCATAAAATTCTGAAATTTTTTCCATGAATCTATATGCATACAACCTATGCTCCGATACCATTATTGGGTTTTATCGCATACGCGAAAGCATGAATAACAATTATTTATATATAAAACCCGTATTTAACGCATACGATTCGTGAATAAAATTAGAGAATCGATTACTAACCTTTAAAAGCGATCCATGGATGATGTACAGAGGCTCCTAGCAGTTGCTCCTCAAGTGTGAAGTACTCCACCGGTATCCACCAAGAGCTCGAATCAATGGAGGGAGGAAGTGGCTTGAGAGAGAATTATGGTTGCCTCCTTTTTCTTTTTCTTATAAAATTAGGGTTAGGGGCTTGAGGGTTTATAATAGTATATTTATAGGCAAAATACTCAGCTGAATATTTGTCCTATAAAATATTATTATTATTAACCCTTTAATTAATTAATCTCATTAATCAATTAATTAATAATTAAAACTCTTTTAATCATTAATTCTTTTTCTAAACTCTTTAGAAAATAATTCTCTCACTTAATTTAATTTCTTAAATTAAATTCTTAATTAATAATATTAAGAACTCTTCTTATTTAATTTATAATAAATTAAATCATATTTAATTGATTATAAAAAATGTTAATCAAATATTTATTTCATAAATAAATAATGACTAGCCATTATTAATTATTTCCTTCACCATCAAATCATTCTCTTTTATGGGGTGACCCTGTAGGTTCAATATTAAGCTGGTAGTAGAAATAAATAATAATAAAACTATTTTATTATTATTTATATGAATTCTTCTAATTCATTAAATACGATTAATAAATTAATCATATTTATTCTACATCGTGAGTTATACTTCTTAGCATATCGCGACTATCCGGATAATATGAATTCACTGCTTAGAATACCAAGAACCTATTCAGTGACTAGTTACCGTACAATGAATTCATTCTACCCTGTAATGTCCCGATTAAATACAAGACATGGATCTCGTGTCAAGCCTATCTAATTTAATCATATGCTTTCTTATTCACTATGCTTAGTTCCGATTAATGCAAATTAGAAACTTCTTTCTAATTTCATTCACTCTGGCCAGAGATTCCTGAATTAGCATAAATAGAATAACATAGGACATTCTCTTCCTTCACTAGTGAAGGGGCAGATCCTTTATTGATAATTCACTATCTTCGTACACAAATTCTTATACCCAGAAGAGCACTAATTATTGTCCCTCGAGACTAAGAGCTAAACCAAAGTATAGTTCATTGTACACAAGATGACTATGATGATCTCAAGTCAAAGGACACTTGTACAACCATCACTATATGAACAACTACTGACACATGAGTGAACTCCATTAGTTGTTCAACTGATCGAGTCATGTTCAGTGAACTCATTCCTAATAAGCACCTACATACTAGCTATAGTGTCAACACACAAATATCTATGAGAACAGAAATCCTTCATAATGAAGCAAGCATAGTATGTACCGATCTTTGCGGATTAATTAACTACCAATTAATTATTCTACGACCAGGAACTATTTAAGTTTAGAGTTATCATCTTTAAGGTCTCATTATCATGATCTCATCATAATCCACTAAAGCTTTACTCTAAACTATGGATCATCTAATTTAAACACTTTAAATAGATAAAGCCCGTTATAAAACATATTACCATTTTATTAATTTAAACAAACTTGAATCAGATTGAACAAAGTGTCTCCTAACTCTTCATCCATGATTGGATTTAGGACACACATCTTTCATTCCTATCATATCAGCATGACTTCAGGCGAACACATCCAAATTGGCCATAAGGAAATTAGTTAGGCTTTCTCTCAACTCATCGCTTAGCTGTGACCCAATCTTAAGAATCTTACCAGGATCCTCTATGTCTACCAGGATCGAGATCGTGTCTTCAGCAGGACCTGTCTTCTCATTTGGGATAAGAATTCTTGGATCAAGATCAAGATAAAAAAGGTGAGGGTCTTCCATAGGCATCTCACCCCTTGATGGCGCGTCCTCAACAAGCTTCTCCTTCCTTGAAGGCGCGTCCTCAACAAGTCTTTCCTCCCTCGAGGGCGCATCTTCAATAAGCTCTTCCTCCCTCGAGAGCGCGCCCTTTAGGGTGCGACTGCCTTCCAAAACCTCCTGATGCTTTCCTTTGATACTTATAGAAATCGATTCCTCTTTTGTCGACACATCCTTCACAATCCCTTCCTGGAATTCATCAATTAGAGGGGGTTCCTCCAATAATAACACCTGAGGGTGTGCCCTTCATAGAGGGACGTCATCTTCTGGTTCCTGGACTGTGTAATGAGCATGAATCTCCCCCTTGGCATTCTTGAGCATCCCCTGGGCATCCTCCTGAGGAAGGACGCGCCCTCCTAGTCCATTGCGACGGAAACCCTTGACAGTTCTGTGGTAGCACTCCCTTGAGTCATACTGTGACCCTCGAACTGAACCAATCCCGTTAGGGGTGGGGAACTTCATTGTCAAATGATAAATGGAAGTAACCACCTTCATCTCCTTCAGCAAAGGTCTCCCTATGAGGGCATTGTGGGCAGATTCTTGATCTAACACCATAAATTCCACCATTTGAGTTACATATAAGGGTCCTTCACCAAGCGTGACCGGGAGCTTAATCGTGCCCATAACTCTGACAGCTTCTCCTGTGAAACCATAAATCCAGGCATCTTCTCTGACAATATCCTTATCAGGCAAACATAATTTCTTGTAAGTGTTGTAGTAAAGGATATTCACTGAACTTCCATTGTCCACAAAGACTCGATGCACGTTCATATGACCTATTTGTATGGCAACCACCAAGGCATCATTGTGAGGATGATGCACCCATCTTGCCTCTTCCTCTGTGAAGGTGATATCCACTGATTCCCCCTTGAACAACTTGGGAGGCTTGAGTTCCAAGCTGTTCACACTAGTTAAGGGCTTATGACGTGCTTCCCTAGCATACCTCTCCAGTGCATTGTTACTGTCTCCACCAAGATGGTGCCCTCCAAAGATGGTATGAATGCTTTCATCCCGAGTAAAATGAACATCCTTAGACCTATCATCACCGTCTCTATCCGGAGCGCTCTCTCTTTCCATCCTCCTATCAGGTTCATCTTTATGCTTCTTTACCTCTCTAACAATCCAGTAAGTTAGGTATCCTACCTTGATCAATTCCTCAATTTCTTCTTTTAACTGTCGACACTCGTGAGTATTATGTCCAGTAGACTCGTGGTACGTATAATACTTCTTCTTTTCTCTGCTCTGCCACGAGGATAAAGGTGCGAACTTCTTGAATAAGCCATTATCCTTGTTTACTTCAAAGATATGTTCGATAGAGGCCGCCATCGTATAACTCCCTGTTTGATATCTGTTCAACCTGTCGTAATCCGGTGGAGTCCAACCTCTCCTAGCATTAGCGACATTCACCCTGTTTGGGCTATATCCTCTCCTCCTATAGTCGGGGCTCGGAGACCTGTCCTTCCTTTTAGAGCCGTTCCCCTTCCCTTGGGGGTCGGATTTTTTGTTATCAGCCAGAGATTGTTCCATGATCTTGAAGTATTTAGCCTGAGAAAAGAGGTCTGCCAGAGTTGCTAGGTCCTTCCCTTGGAGGTGTTTCCAGAAATCAGTTCCGACTTGAAGTCCTGCAATCAAGAAACTTTTGAGTGACTCATCTGTTGCTCCTCTAACCATGGCAGACTCAACACTGAACCTCTTGAAGTACGATTGCAAACTTTCTCCTTCTTTCTGCTTGATATTGGTCAAAGTGGTCACTGGTGGAGCATACTTCACAGTAGCTTGGAACTTTGTCAGAAAAAGAGTTTTCATTTCCTCCCATGAAGTGATCACACATGTTCCAAGCTTTTGAAACCACTGGTGAGCGCTTTCCCTAAAGGTCGCTGCCAGAAGACGACACCTAGCCAAGTCAGGTACTTGATACACATCCATTTCTATATTAAACCTTCCCAGGAACTCAACAGGGTCGACATTCCCATGAAAGCGTAAGTCATTGGTTGTATTCCTATACCTTGCTGGAAGCTGTGCCTCCCTCACTGCTGTCGAGAAAGGGGAGGGGGCTTGAGTTGTTGAAGTAACTCTTCCTCCCTCAAGGTGTGTGAGGAGTTTTTTCAGGTCATCCACACTGAAGCTTCCCACACCTGGGATAGTTTGGACATTAGTTTGAGTACCTCCAGTAGGTGGAGGTTGGGTATGCACTATCGGAGGAGGTTGAGGTGGAGGTTGGTTGGTTTGAGCCCCATCCCGATTTTGATCTTGCTCCTGGGTTTTCCCTTGGGCTGTAGAATTCCCTTGCAACCTTGGATTAGGACTTGGAGGGCGCGTCCTCTCCTCATGACTTCCTCCTGATCTACTTTGGGATGAGACATGTGTTATATGCGGATCTCTCCCTCCAGAAGGTCCTCCACGGTAAGGGGCATCATACCTATTCCGTCGATCATTACCCCTGCTCCTATAATCCAATTCTGTATCTCGTTTCCTTCCTGACCCTTCAAATTGAGGGGCTCGCTCATGATCATGGGGCCTCAACCTGAGATCAGGGGGCACTCTCTATGAGTCACGGGGCTTCGCACCTTGATTACTTCGTAAGTTATCTCGTAGAGGTGCTTGCTCGTACCCATGGGGCCTCGACCTGTCTACATGGGGCTCTCGCTGTGGATCACGAGGTTGCACTTCTAGGTTATGTCTTGAATCATCACGAGGACGAGTATGCTCTTGTCCATGGGGCCTCGACCTGTCAACATGGGGCTCACGATATGGATCAAGAGGTTGTTCTCCTCGAACTTCTCTGTCTCTTTGCCATTCGACCAATAACAACCGTAGATCGTCGTTGTTAAGTCTTATGCCAAGACGATCCTTCAACCTATTCAAGCGTTGTTCTTGGTCTCGGTGGATCTCGTCAGCCCTTTGAACTTCACTCTCGGACTACCCTGACTTATGAGGGTGTGGGGATGGACGTCGTTCCCCCTAGGTTGCTCCTGACTATCCGTCTCCTCATCCGGAAGTTCAACAATAGGCACTCTATCCTCTTGATACTCTAACCACCTTGGGGTAACATTCTGAAACCTCCCAGCGTGAGATTCGTCACCCCCTGTCATGTGGTACCTCTACCCGTCCGATGATGATTGTGGGGTTGTCGCCTAATCCGACCCCTTCCTTCACTTCTCTCGACTGTATCCAACCTTGCTTCGAAACCATTCAAGGCGTCCCCCATGCGATACAGCTATTCCATCAGATCTGAGTTACTAATGAGCACCGGTCGTTGTCCCCCGACGATAGGCGTTCCATAAGCAGGATTTGGAACACTCCGGGGAACGTACTCTTCATGGCGGGCGTGGTCATGCCCTTCACTGTCGTCTGAACCGACCTCATCCATAGGACGTTCGTTGCGATTGTGTGACATCTTTTCCTCCAAGGATTAAGATCTTAATTAGCACCCCTCCTTCTAGCGCCAATTTGTTAACGGAGGAATTTGGTATTAACAAAGTTCGAGGTTTGTCGCCGGAATCAAGATCTACAACGGTGGTCCTTGGGTGGTGAATTCACCGGAGTATGGTGGTTGTGTTTAATTGGTGGCTGAGATTGCTTAGGGTTTATGTTGGCTGCCTCAGAGCTCTCAACTTTTGATCTCTTACAATGTGCCTACGTACCCCTTTATATAGGGGATCAAGCCAACGTAGTTCTTGGGGAGGAAGTTTCCTCCATGGGCTTGGTCTCTGATCTTCAAGGCCCAGTCAAAGTCTTCCACCGCCTTCCTTACTTAGACGTAGGACTTTTCCATCTCTTTCCATACTTAAACGTAGGACTTCCATCTCTTTCCATACTTAGAATTTAGCTCACTTTAGGAATGTCTAACGATAAGGCCTAGTCACAAAGGCCCAAGGCTCACCTATGACGTCAGGATTTCATGGATAAGGAAACTTCCCCCGTCGAGGACTAGTCCTATCCATTACCAACTATTTCCTTAATTCATAGATGCAGGTATAGCCATGACTACGTTTGAAATGGAATGTCATCATGTTTACAATAATTGGTATCATTGATAACAACTAATAATTGGAGTCAAGGATAACAATTAGAAGCAACTCTCTTGCTGAAGATTCAAAGCACAAATCTTTTTATTCAATGAAGAAGCAGTGTTTTATCCCAAGCAGGAAGGTTGAGAAGCTCTCACCCTTGCATGACAATACAAGGAACTCTTTTCTAAAGATGGTATTGGTGAGAGGACTGCCTCATCTGGGATTCAAGCTAGATGAAATATATGAGGCATGTCATTAAGGGAAGTCAAAGAAACATCACAGAAAAGCTATAATGTGATAAGCATTACTGAGCCACTTCAGATGATACGGATGGAACTCTACGGACTAGTTAATGTCTTATCTACAACAAAGTAAAGATATACTTCAGTGATGGTTGATGTCTACTCTTAATACAAACTGGTGTTGTTCGTTCAATCTGAAGGACAGGACATCACAGATGAGATTAATCACATTTCCATGATCAGTAACAAATACAGGAAGACCCTGAATTGGCCAATAGAAGCAAACTCTGAATTTCTTTCAGGGGTTTGGAGGAAAATGTTTTACAAGTAAGCATCTTGGCAAGATTGGCAGCTAAGGCTCTTAAGGATATTTTCCTCGGCTAATCAGTGGAATCTAAAGCCTACGAGGTAAATTTGATTAATCAACAAGAGGTGATTGAAAGTCTGAATATGATGTTCAACAACTCCAAGCTCTCAGCTGTTATGTGTGAAATTAATGGTAATGATGATTCAAATCCAAGCAGTGGTAATGGTAGTTTAACTACACAGCTCAGTACTTCAACAGAACCACTCAGCGAGGATGAGGATTCTCAGGAAATCCCAGAAACAGCTTAGGGGGAGCAAAAGAAGGATCAATTAGTCAGATCAACACCACAATGAATATATAGAGGACACTTCAAGAACGTATCTGTCAAGACAAAGGGTTTAGATTCAATATCATTCCTGATGTCTAGTTCTTAGTGATCCTAGTGGTGGGGTAAAGACTGGAGCTATAGAGTATGAATGATTATTTTCTTGGTTTTCTTTCTGAAGAAGAAACAAAGAAAGGTAAAGAAGCTCTGATGGATCCAGATTGGGTGATTGCAAAGCAAAATGAACTCAATCAATCTGAAAGGCAGAAAGTTTGGAAGCTGGTACCCAGGCCTAAGGGAAAATCTGTTATTGGAACAAGATGGGTATCCAGAATACTGGATGAAATTGGCATTGTTATGAGGGACAAAGCCAAACTGGATGCTAGGTTACTATTAGGAAGCAATATCTAACAAGAAGCACCAGTGACGAGACTTGAGGATATCAGGATATATCTGTATGGTGAATATGATCAAGTGCTCTCCTGATTGGTGAGATAGTAGAAGAAGTCAATGTACAACAGATCCTGGCATTTGCTGTTGCAGATCAATTGGACGTTGTATAACTTCTCTTCACAAGATCACTACAGATTGGTATGAACCGGTATCAATACTCAAGCAATCGTCAAAGACATGGTATGACACTCTAACTGAACTTTTACAGAATATGAATTTATTAGAGTTGTCATAAGGCACAAACATAATGTCATATATGTGCAGTGATATCATGATTATATTATATGTTGGTCTACTAACGAAAACTTGAGCAAGAAATTTGCCAAGTCATTGCAGAGAATATACAAGATGAGTATGTTTTTTTTGGGAAAGTTGCAATTCTTTTTGGAATTACTTTGAGCAAGCCAGAAGAATAATTCTTTTAGGAGCACAAGTAAGCCAAAAGAGTGATGGCAATAAAAGTAAGTCAAGAATCTTTTGAATGTGCATAATTGAGAAGATTCTAGACATGCCAAGACTCCCTACCAACAGCAGCCACTAAAGCTTGATCAGGACAAATCAGGTAAAAGACAGAAATGACAAGCTAGAGAGGTATGCGTCTCATTAAGTTATTAGCTGCAAATTGACAACACATATTGTATTCTCAAGTTGCCAATGTCCAAGGTTCCAAGTGGATTTTGAGATATCTTAAGGGAATACCAAATCTCAGTATATGGTACCCTAAAGATACTTGTTAACATGTTTAGCTATTTAGATATAAAATACGCAGGTTGTAAGAAAGACAGGAGAAGCATCTCTGAATGACAGGAGGATCATCTCTAGAAGCTGTCAACTTCGTGGAGGAAGATTGATTTCTTGTTATTATTTCAGGAAATAACTTTATCTCCAACAACTCTGTGGAACAATCCACGACAATTCACCTTGACAACAGGTATCATTTCTTTCGAGAGCATGTCTTCAATTCATAGAGTAACTTGCAGACACGCACTTTATTTGAAAATCTCATCTGCAAGAAACCCTTGAATAACTTCACAAGTATAAAATTGTTCATATTTTAAGGACTTGTGAATTTATTTAACATCCAGTCCTCATCTTAATAATTTAGTGCTAATATCTAACTCATAGATATTTAGTATTAATTTATTATTATTTATTTAATGAAATTTGAATTATGGAAATTGAAGCAGTTCAATATCTTATTTGCTCCATAATTTAAAATACATAAAATAAATATGCAGCATAATTTATTGGATTTTAATTGGTTAATATTATTCAATGATATTTAGTCGATTTTATTCTGAGAAAATTGTGAATTTTCTGTTGACAATTGATTTTGGTAAATTTGAAAAGATTTATTAGAATTAAAACTTGACAGGAAATAAAATAGTCTAAATTTTAAAACAAGAACAGGTTTTAAAATGAAGACAGAAGCAAAAAATATCGAATTTAGGAAATTCGATAGTTTTTCAAGTACATAGATAAATCTATCGAAATAAATTTTCGATAGTTTTTGAAAAGGAAAAAGAAAAACTATTGAAAACATTTCTCGATACTTTTTGAGGAAAATTTGAAAAAGCATCGAATTGAATTTCATTATTCTTTATCTAAATTCTCGATTGTTTTTTAATTAAAATGAAAATCTATCTGAGAGAATTAATTTTTCCTTTATTTTAATTCTCGATAGTTTTTCCACAAAGGATCCCTCGATAGTTTTTCAAGCTTTAAAAGGTAACAAGTTCGATAGTTTTTCAGAAAAACTTTTTAAATTCTGATTTTCAAACTCTTCGTTATTTTTCAAAATTTATCGAAGTAAAGTTGACAGTTTTACCCCCAACTGAAAACCATCGAACATACTATTAAAAACATCGAACACTGTAAAGACAATATTGCCCCTGTCAATTCAATAAGTATTTAACAACCCCTTACGTTTTTTTCTTATTATCAGATCTAAGGGCTTTTGTTTATACTTACTAGAATACATATAACCAAGAACATCACTGCCTCAAGAACTTGTTTCTAAGAAAACTATTTTCACTATTGTTCTTTAGAAGTTAATTGTTTTCAATTGATTTCTTCAGATAATTCTGATTATTTGTGTTACCAAAAGTAGGGTTCTTGATAATAGTGATTCGAAGTTGTGTTTTTTTTAAGAAAAAAGGGGTAATTTTGTTTTAAGGGTATTTTGTGTCAAGTTTGATTAATTAGTAATAATTAATTAAATTTAATTGGTTTTAGTTTTGGTTGAAAAGTAACCAAGACTAATCATGTCTCGTTTCAAAACTTGCAAGCCATTACGAATTTACAGTTTCGTGCATGGGCAGAGTTTCTGAACACACGTTCATTAGTGGCATATGCCTTGAGTACTCCCGTAGTCCTTTGCATCGATCAATTGACTGTGTTGTACACAACCGCCACGGATACAAGTGAGAATAACGTAAGATCCTTCAGTTTTGTTGTGCCAGGGGGCAGAACAATAAGGGTGACGGAACATGACTTTAATAGAATACTACATTTTCCTACAGAAAACCATGTTCTGGATCCCAAAACTGAGGAGATACATGCTTTCTTCACTCTCATAAGAAGTCAACAACCTAACTTCTTTGTGGGAGAGTTCCTTAAGCATTACCTGACTGGGACCACTGGATGAAAGAACATGCATAGATGATGTGCTTTGTTTCTATCCTAGGTTCCTACAGCTAATTCTCAATGATATCTTAACAGATGATGAGCGTGAGACATTCGCTGAAGAGGAGACCATGGAGTGCATGAAGATGAAGAGCAATGCAATAACCGCTCTGATAAGAAAGAATATCTTCCAGGGGTACCCACTGTTCAAACTTGAATATCTAAGAACGGTGCCCCTACCACTTCTACCCCCAGGGGAACAGGTAAATGAAGGTAACATTCCTCAACCTGATCTGGCTCCTGAACCACAACAATGGATGTTGATCCAGAGCCCTCAGTGGCCATCCAGACCATGAGATTGCAACCCACAATCTCTAACCACGGTCGAAGAGCCTTTGGAAGTGCCAAATGAAAACATAAACGAGCCTCCTTACCCTCCTATACCCAATATTCAGACATCCATGAGTGTAGAGGGAGATAGTGCCAAAGCAGCACCACATAAGGAGATACGCCATTCAACAACAGCTATGCCTTACTCTAAAAGGAGAAGAACAGAAAACGAGGCAACTGTTGAAACTTCATTTCAATCATCCAAAGCGCCCTTTATTGATTTTTCTGATGCTGATTGGGCTAAGCTAACGAAAGCAATATCTGAACCAATAGCTCAATCAAGTAAGGAAGAATTGACGGAAGCAACTGGTGTTCCGACCATATTACGGTTAGGTTCACTGATTGAAGGTTCTTTACTGAACCAACGGTCTTCACAGACGTCGAGAGAAGGCTTTGACCTAAATGCACAATCTAAAAGGTCATTGTCTACCTCCCCAGATGGAACATATCTGGATCCTGCGGGTAAAGGGTCTGACGTAGGTGCAGATCGGCAACTCGTTGATAGTGAATCAATTACTATTGAGGAGTCAACTGAGGTGAAGTCTTTACAGACTCACGGGGAAGATTCGGGATCTCTGCTGTTAAAAGAGCCTATTTCTAACCCCCTAGAGATTCAAACTCTAGATCCTACAACGGATATATCATCTAAGGATGATCAGCAACTTGGTTTATCCAAGGACGGGGACTTGCGAAGCCCCATTGCACCACCGGTGACCTCCTTAAGGACGGCTACGGTGTTTTCTTCTGCAGGTACAACTAGCACAAAAGGGATTGAGTGAAACAAAAACACTTACACCTGCCCTGAGTGGGAAAGGAAAAATGAGTTAAACACCGACAGAAACGTTGAGTGTACACCCAGAGCCAAACGTGAGGAGTGACATCCTAACCCTTCCAAATATTGAAGATTTGCTATTACCTGGAGGTACATGTTCAATCCACCCTCAAGAAGATTATGGAATATGTTGAGGAACCAACAACCCGGACCTTCACAGCAACAACCTGATCCTTCTGCTACCTTTTACAATGAGGATAACTTCATCGAGGATTCCTCAACTAAGGGGGAGAAAGTTGGAGAAGGGGAAACAAATGAAGTGACTAATGAAGGTTGGCAAACAACTGGATGGGGAGTTTGGGAAACCAATGAAGCTATTCCAGTTAGACAGTACTGGATTGAGGACATAGTACTAGAAGAAAGTGAAGAGGGATTTGAAGTCATGCAAGAGCAACCGATTCAGGAGGAGCATGAGCCATATCATCCAGAGCCAATAGAACATCCTATCTTGGATGATGATATGGAAGAAGAAGCAAATTCTCTATCACTAAGAGAGAAAGACACCACTGAAGGTGATTCTCATCAAGATCCAAAGAACTACAAAGCTAAATGAACTGCTCCATGAGCATGTTAAGGAAATCTTGATGAAGGTCAGTCCAGAGATTACTGAAAACCCTCCTATGGTTAGATTCATGACGAATGACTTGTTCAGAATCTGCTACATGACGGAGGACAAACTGAGAGATTACCCAAACGAATATCTAATATCAGTTGAGAAGTATCTTAGATCCACTGGATTCACATCAACGGAGAAGGACAAAGCAGCCGACACTCTAAGAAAATATCTTATGGAGAATGTTCCCTACTATAGGAAGAGAGTGGAGAAAGGATTGGAAGTGCATACCAGATTGCCAAACATGCCAAAGCTAAACAAGAAAGATGTTAACATTGCATGGTTATGGGCTGGAGTGGGTCAAAAGGTTGAATATATTGGAAGACACATCCAAGGAGCAATCCTTAAACCTGGAGAACCACTGCACTATCTATCAGTGATTGATTATCAAGCTGCTAACTCCGATCCAATGAGTGAAGAAGGTGAGATTGGAATGGACTGAAGAACAGAAGCAAAGAACAAAAGAACTATCAGCTCAATCAAGAGGAGCAACTTCAAAGTGAAAAGTTTTATTGTTCTTTGATTTATGAAATCTGGAAATGTATATATATCTGATCCAGAATGCAGTTAATATTATTACGTTGTCTTACTTTAAGTAGTTTCATGTTTCCTTAGTTAGTTGAGTTGTCCTCGAAGTATTTGCTTGTCGAACTCTATCCAATCAAATATGGGGAGATTGTAAAGCATAATGTAACATAAGATGTAAAAGAGATAACTACAACTCAACAAAGGACAAGACAGACAATAGTATTAACAGAAGCACAGGAATCCAGAATCAAAGAAGAAAAGGTAAACTCAAAAAATCAAAATACGTTATGTATTCTTGAAGTCCGTAAACAGGTCACGGAAAGAAGTTCATGAAAATGTTCAAGCCTCAGTGACAACAAAAGAAACAAGACTTTCAAGACGACAGAAGTATGTGAATGATTTAGGGTTCAGTACCACGGGATTCCAGTGATGAAGCAACCAGAACGACAAGGGACTTATCAGCAGCATTGAATTGAAGACATAAAAGAAGAATTGATCAAGTGTTATTCATCTGTGAACCAGACCAGTTGCACTAGGTGACGACACTAAAAGATCAAGTTGTTTTATCGTCTCAGAAGAAATTGATACAGTCTAAAACTGAAACACCCTGGAGCTGAATGGATTTTCTAAAAGGTCAAGGACAAGGAAAAGAGTTCGATGGTTTTATTGTTTATAAAAACCATCGAAGGTGACATAAAGAAAATCAAAAGAAAAGGATTCGATAGTTTTCTAAATTGGAAAACCATCGAATGAAATGCATAAAGTAAATGAATACTTTAATAAAGTAAGTATTACATTCGATAGTTTTTATTTAAAAACTATCGAACTGAATAATTACTTTATTCATTCGATACTTTTCAAATTAGAAAGTGGGTGAAAAGTTTGTTTGTCTGTCAAGTTGATGAGAATTGGACGGCCAAGATTGTTTTAACAATTAAGGTTCGATAGTTTTCTAAAAACTAAGTCTATAATTACACAGAGAGAGGTAGTGTCTTCCTCAGTCGAGGTTAGTTCATAGTAGCAACTACTGAGAGAGAAGTTTGAGCCGGAGAAGATCATAGAAATTTATAGTGCTCAGAATTCTTTCATTGTATTGATTATGAATAACCTAGAACTCATTGAAGCTAATCTACGGATTAGAAATTGTAGCACCCCTCGAGGTTTATATTTATAAAACGATATATTCCCCGACTTTTGGTTTGGTTTGGTGTGTTTGATTTCGTTATAGAACTGAATGAATTATCCGCGAACGAAATTGAATTATTTGTGAGTATCGTATTCAACCCCCCCTTCTACGATACTTCGGGACCTAACACACATCCTTGTCTCCCGAATGAGAAGCACCCACTAGATAGCAGGACAAGTGATCCCAAGTCTTTGGGTGCAAAGTACATGATTACTCCAAAGTTCCCTAATGAGGACGCGCCCATTGAGTACAGGAACAGAGCTCCCAAAGCACACAACAAGGTTAACCCCCACATCCCCAATGAGGACGCGCACATTGAATACAGGAGGAGGCCTTCAATCATCAGGCAAACCCCTATAAGCCTTCAACCACGGACATCCCCCTCCTAGGGCACATCCTAGGAGGGAATTCTTCAATATCTTGCCAATACTAAGCCAAGGGAATCATCCTTCATCACCAAGTTGCATCTTCAAACCAATAGGACGCACCCTCAAAGGGTCTAAAGGGCGCACCCTTGTTCCCATGAGGACAAGCCATAAGCCTTCCTTGTATCAGTCTCACGTTAATGAAAATATTATTCTGTTAAGTCTTCCAGTCATATAAAGTTGTCAGTCCACATCGAGAGGACACGTCATGGCCAAAGGGGGCACGCTCTCTCCCCTACAAGAACAAGTCCCGAATCTTCCTTATGTCATGCTATGCCAGTATAGTTGTTATCCTTTATCAAACCGTTCATCAAGCTGTCATGATCATGAGGGCGCGTCCTCAAGGGATGGACGACCTAAAAGGGCGCGTCCTTACCCCTATGAGGGCAAGCCCAAACCATTTTTCACATTAGATCTAGCCCTAATACATTTTAGATATCCTAATTGAACCTTACTTGACCCGAACCTAACCTAAAAAACCGTTATCAAATTTTGGTTATAACGGAGAGATGATGTGTTGAAAATGGGAATTGAAAGTATATTGAGGAGTGTAAGAAGGTTGTTACTAGGTGCGTGTTTGGGGTATCACAAAAAAGTTGACTTATAACTTAAAATGAGTAAGTGTCATATAAGTGATAAGTTGATGAATTCTTATAACTTATACGACTGTTTGGATAAATTTACTTATAAGTTAGTGAAGAATTTGCTAAATTAAATTTAAAAAAATAATTATTAAATACAATGATTTCAACACTTGCATTTTAAATTAAAAAAATATTTAAAAACACAAATGTAAAAATATAAAATATTAAGAAACAAAGAAATCAAATAATAAGTCAATAAGTTCAGGAAAATGTACCCCATTGTTAACATTCAACTTATCAACATCTATACTATCTATACTATAATATTATAAGCAAACCACCCTCTATTTGGTTGGTAGTTTGGTCATTTAGTTTGGTCCTCTAAATAATAACCGTTAGATGTAAATATAGGTAAATGAGAACCGTTTGATGTAATATTAAAAGAATATTCTTTTTTTGATATCTAAAATGCTCCCACGGGTTCAAGGTTGGAATCCCGTCAACAACATATTAAAATTTTTTAAGATAAAAATACAAATAAATGCTAATAAAATAAGATAAAAAATACTAAAAAATCATATAAAAAATACTATTATAAGCAAACTACCATCTATTTGGTTGGTTGGTAGTTTGGTTCTCTAAATAATAACCGTTAGATATAAATATAGATAAAGGAGAACCGTTTGATGTAATATTAAAAGAATATTATTTTCTTGGTATCTAAAATACTCCCACGGGTTCAAGATTCGAATCCCGTCAACAACATATTATTATTATTAAATATTTATATCATCTATTTTTCTAAGCTACATTCAAAAGTTCAAGATATTATTCCGTTGACAACATATTAAAAAATTTTAAGATCAAAATACAAATAAATGATAATAAAATAAGATAAATAATAATAATAAATCATATAAAAATACTAAAATAATAAATTAAAAATACTAAAATTCATAAGTTGGGTCGACAAACACCCGTAAACTCTTATTAACTTATAATGTGAGTAAAGTGCATTATGTGTACTTGCAGTTTAGGTGTCAGATCACTTGGGATACTCAAGTTCAAAAATTAGCACTTGCTATATTGACACTCAAAACTACTAACACTTTGCATGATTCCGTCTATTTCTGTTAACTCCGTCTATTTTTTGAAGGGCAATTCAGTCTTTTTCATTTTCCAACGGTTGTATCGTGTATTTATACGCTTCCATTCCCCCCTTTGCAGTATTCCGTCTCAAATTTATTCTTCACAAAATTGATTCTGGGTTTTGGCATAATAAGACTAAATTCCGTCTGAATCATATTTATAATTTGACAAATAAATTTATTCGTCAAATTTATAAGATTAATAAGTTAATAAATATGATTTGTGATTCTGGGTTTTGTGGGAAAATTGTATTTTTATTGTTTGGGTGCATTTAAAGATTGTTTTGTATTGCATGTGTGTGTCTATAATTATAGATACAAAGAAGTGTTGGTGATTTGTGGAAAGAGGTGATGCAGATGGAGCAAGAATTTGAGTCAAAGCTGAGTGTGCAGAACAAGAATCCACCAAATAGATCTCAAAGCTTTGCATTTAGGGTCCCACAAGAGAATTTTTCCATTCAAGATTTTGAATTGGGCAAGATCTATGGTGTTGGTTCTTACTCTAAGGTTTAAAAATCTTGTTTTTTTGATTACCCTTTATTTAGTTTTGGTGTTTTTTATGTTAGATGTTGTTTTAATGTTGTTTTTGAGATTGAATGGCATGTTTTTAGGCTCAAAATTGAGTGTTTTTGATGTTTTTGTGGTGAAATGCTGATGGGGTTTTCGGGGTTTTAGAAGATCATAAATTGGTTTGTTTTGATACTTGTATAATTGGTAGTTAGGTGTGGTGTTAAAAAGGTGCATTCTTGGAATATAATGTTTTGTTGCAATTCTTGTTATGTTTGTGATTCAAGTTTATAGGAGTAGAGTGGACCTTACACTTCAAGCTGGAAGAATCAAGTTTATAGAAGAATCATCTACGTATTTGCTGGAAGTTTTCAAGCTGTAATTGGTTTGTTTGGTAAATATTACTCATTTAAAGTGATTCACCACTCGATCCTGTAGCATTAAACATGTTGATTTTGGTATTTGGAGTTGGTGTATCTCTAGTCTCTACCCAAATAAGAAGGAAATCTGTCCTTTTCTGTCCCTAGAGTACAACTCGCAAATGTTCTTGCTGGGATTCCTTTTATTAACAAGTCCTACATTTTCTTTTTGCAATTTGATATCGTCACCTACTGGAAGATTCTAATAATTTTTTTAAAAATAATGTGCGCTACTCTATACACTAACTTCATTTGCTTTTCGTTCACATCTTTATTTTAAATTTAAATAATATTAGTGGATTGACTTGTTCTCTTATGTACTTCATTCTGGGACTAGAGGAACGTACTTCATACGTATACAAAACGAATAAGACTGAATTGCCCTCAAGGAAATACATGGAGTTAGGGAAATTTGACGGAATCACGCAAAGTGTTAATAAATTAGAAGGTCAGTATAACAAGGGCTAGTTTTTGAACTTGAGTATCCCAAGTGGTCTGACACCTAAACTGCAAGTACACATAATGCACTTTACTTATAATGTATAAGTTGGTGGTGCCAAACATGCCCTAGGTATGTGGGGAACAGGAGAAGATCATTACGAGGACCGGACGGTGGATTGATTTTAAGAATGATTATAAGACTATGGATTTGAAGTTTATGGAGACTGTTTGGTGTGTGTTTTCGGAGTTGCATCAGAAAGGTCTTATTTATCTAGATTTTAAGGTTACTTTACTGGCTGCAAAATGCCTCTCTCCAGCTTTGAAGCTAATTCAAATTTTAAACAAGTGCCTAATCCCGAGATAATGGTTACTTTCCCAATTGCTGATGATTCAGATGGTGCAGCATTTGTGGCATGGACACCTACACCGTGGACGCGTAAATCCTACGACGGATCTTCTGCTGGAAAGAGTCAAAGCACTACAGATACTTATGAGGTTTTGGATAAATTTTCAGGGGCTTCACTTGTTGGAACTAGGTAATCATTGTCTTCTTAACTCTGGGGATTTTCTGTGAACACTAAAGTATATGCTATTTTTGCAGATTGTGAGATTATGCCATGTTGTTGATGTACTCTTGCATATTAGAACCGAACTTAGCTTTTCAATATTACTTTTTCGGATACATTGTCCTGCTGTGATCCTAATGACGTAAATTAAATTCTCTCTTTGCAGGTATGTGCCGTTGTTTGATTACTTCAAGGATTTTTCAGATGTGGCATTCAAGGTTGTTGCAGATGATTATGTTACCTCAGACAGGGGCAGCGGGGTTGTCCACTGTGCTCCGGCATTTGAGGAAGATGATTACCGCGTCTGTCTGTCTTATCAGATAATCACCAAGGTGAAGAGATGCAGTTATACTTTTAGGTTTTGACTTGAGCCTTTGAATAACATATTCTTGTACACATTTGTATGAATTTTTGTACATATTTCTTGTGTCTAATTCTAATTTTTAATCACATTAAACTTGACTTGATATATCATATACTATCCAACTTATTGTATCAAACTTTGCAATATATTGATATTAACAGATTCATACTTCTAGTTCAAGAGACTTCAGTAGCAAAGCTATTATCTAATCTTTTCCTTTTGCTACTTACGGCAGAAAACTACTTCCCGAGCAATTTGGAAAGAGATAGTGGCCAAAAAACTGGTGGTTAACGTGCCTACGATCATATCTTGAATGCAGTAGAAAATTTGGGAAATTGATTGAGTTCATTGTTATCCATGACATTCTAGTCAAAAATATTTTAAGGGTGTGCAACTATAAGTTTAGGGTGTGCAAATATCAGCACCCTTTATATTTACAGTTGAAATAGGAAAACATCATATTGTGTTCTCTTTAGGATGTTAAATATTCGACGGTTCACAAAATACCTGCTGGGTGACTTGAGGAGCTGTTTGTTTAACTGAAAAGTCTAGCTTAAAAGGCTGAAAGTAATTTTTGTCAGTCTGTTAATTTTTACCTAAAATTTGAAGTGGACATATATGTTGAGTTTTAAAAAGTAGAATATATAGTTACTTGTTTCATTGATTTGTTTAAGTCAATAATTTGACTTGACAAAATTTGATATTAATATAGCACATGTTACTGCTAAGCTTTTTTGGGTTATTTTTTTATAAATGTATTAGTTTTGCATTATCACAAAATTTATCTTACATTACATATAGCGTTTTTTTGATTTTTTCTGGTTGTAAACTAATAAATTGAAAATCATTAAAAGCAAAATGTTAGTAATATCTTCAAAGTAAAAAGTTACTTTTACTTGTAAGCTAAATAATTAATTTAAGTGACAAGTTATTATAACCAATGGGTTACCCTGCTTCTTTTTGACTTTGGCTTTTGAATCATACCATTGTTCATTCCTACTGTACTGTCCTAGGTTTTTGTCATCTAAATGTTTATATTACTGTATAACATTATTTAGAAGATATTTATATAATGATCAACACCCTTTTTGTAATTTTTTGTTTGCTTTGTACTTTTTTAGGATGTCATCTATTTGTACTAGCATTTCAAGAGATCGAATGCTCTGTTTATGTATGAGGAATTTATAACTTTAAATCATAAAGATGCTCGCCGTCCCTTTTTTTCATACTTTAAAATTTTAAGTCAGGTTGACCAAATTTGAAGAGTCCAAGCTAGTCAATGCTGAAAATGGAGCTAGGGAAACTACTGTTTAGAATTGCTGACTTTAAGGGCCGTTACGTCAAGGAGGCAGAAAAAGATATTATTTTAGCTGTTAAGGTAATCATGGTTGACATGACCTTACTTGAAAGGGAGTTTATTTGTTGTAGTTACTGGGCTTGTGATGTATATGTGGAAAGTTTCCGAACTTTTGCTTATTTATTGTTATATTTTAATTATTGGTAACTGATAAATCTTTGAAGGTTGTTTATCTATAAGTCTGTAAGTATACCACACTTTATATTTTTTCAAACCGAATACATGTACTTTATCAAGCTGGCCAACCTGTCTGCTACTTCAGCATGCTTTTTGGGTTCGATTGATATAATGCTCAGCCCACTGAGAGGAGATTATGTTGTTCACTGTGCAGGAGATGGACAAACTTGTTAAATCTGGAAGCTTTACTCATTCATATCCTTTTTGTTGCAGATCTGATACTCCACTTATAGACAGAGCTGTTTCTAGCTGGTATGCATTTTCAAATTCTATATTCGTTTCTGGGGTTGGTAAAATTTCAATGGCATGATAGTATGACACCAAAGAGGGAGACATTCTAGTAATACCCAAATTTCTTGATCTTCATAATATATTATGATGACTATGTACATGATATTACAAACACTGACTTTTGTGTCCTAATTTAAAACAATGGTGTGGGTGCAAGGATGTAAGAGTTTGAATCTAATTATATCACAAATATAATATTCTAAACACTTGTATTACTTATTGTGTTTTTGACGTTTTCATTTCTAATTCTTTATTTGTGTTATTAGATTGTACACATTTAAGATTAACTATCATTAAGCTTAATCACTATCATCTGTGTAGGTTTGTTGCCGTGGAAAAATTAAAAGATCACCTGCCAGAAAATAGTAGACGAACATACTGGGTTTCTGATTTTGTGAAGGTCTGCATCTCCTGGGTTCCCATGCTTTTAATCTCATTTTGCTTCTTTATTATAGACTATATATGATACCTAAGGTATCATCCACCAGATCGATATGTTTTCTCAATTGATTTCAGACCGATACTCACTTTCCATACTTTTGGGTCCAATTTCATTTTTCCATGTAAGCAAAACGTGGTCCTCTTATTTTCATTTGTTCCAAGGGTTTTGGTGATACGTGTCACTTCATGTTGAATCCATGTAACAATTAGTCCCCCCATTTGGGATGCTCTACGCGTAATAATTGCCTATGTTTTTTTTGTTATATGTAATTTCTACCAGCTCCCCCCTTCGTTTTTTGTCAAACTTTTCTATTTCCATTGTCCCCTATATTCACATATATATAGATCAAACCCTTACAATCCCTTTATATACGGAAAGCCCTAAAACATAATTTCTCTCTAGACCTATATAGAAACCGATATATAGCCCTAAAGCATAGTTCCCCACAAAATCACTGACATCTATTCGCTGCAACCACTATTGCATTCCTTACAATTAGGAACAATACTAATTGGTCACTTCTAATCATCTTTGTTAATTGCTTGCTATTGATTTGTCATATGTGAACATTGGTGAAGTTTTTATTTTGAGGGCATTTTGTTTACTGCAATCGTTACTCCATAGCAGCATTTACTTTTTCAGGAAAAATGTTTTCACAGTTGGCTAGAAAATGCAAGTGATTGGGCTGTAAGCGGAAATAGATTTTGGGGCACCCCACTCCCGGTTTGGGCTAGCGAAGATGGTCAGAAAATTGTAGTTTGTAGGTTCTGTTGAAGAACTTGAAAAACTTTCCGGCACAGAGGTTCATTGCTTTGCTCTTAAATCAAGTTTATGATTAGCTTTTGACAAATAAAAATTAATATTGTTTTTGTTCTGTTCATCATTATATACTTATAGATCTTCATTTCATTTAAAATTACAAAGTTGTCGGTGATCATGAATATAGCTTTGGGGAATGTGAAGTGCGTCTGTTTGTGTAGTATGTTTTGTGTTTTATCGTGTTGCTGGTTAACATATTAATGTAATTTCCAGGGATGTGTGAACTAGTTGATGAGGTCTAATATTTATCAACTCAACTTTTAGTATCAAAAAAATTGCGAGATCATCACACTGCATTTTTTGCCTAGTAGTACCAGTTTAGAGTGGCTCAGTACTTGTATCTAAATGCAAATTTTAAAATTTAATCGTGCTTATATATGAAGCAACAGTAGTTATTTTTGCTGGGTTTGGGCGTTCCAAAAATGCTATTCAATCCTGCCTCACTTTGTTATTTTGCCACCAATAGGTTAAAGATTTGCATCGTCACAAGATTGATCATATTACAATTCCGTCTAAGAAGCATGGCGTACTTCGACGCGTGGATGATGTAAGTCCTTGGACTTCCGTGTTTTCATGTTTTGGTTCTTGCGGTTAATTTTTTTTTGCGTATTTTTCTTGATGAATCTTACTATTTAGAAACCTCCTTCCTTTCTCCCCTCAAGTGATTGATAATAACAAACAGAGTAATGAGCCCATCTCTATCATTCCCTGCAGTATTTATTTCTCATAATACAAACTCTTCTACTCTTATCGTATCTCTATCATGTTGCCCTTTTTATAGTTTAAGAACCTTTTCATTTGATTGAACCCCTACTTCATTGATGTGGTTAACCCAAGTAAGGTTTCAGCACTATATATGTGCATTATCATCTGAGCGGAATTGTTTCTAAATGAACACATATTACATGAAAGAGATTGATTAAAGTCATTTGGAAGTAGAAAAAGAAGAAACTTAATCACTCACATAGCATGATCCGCACTTGTGATCACACGAGATTTGTTTACCTATTGTCTATACTCTATACTTCAATTCTCGGGCAACTCCTTCTCAGGCTTATCTCTATTTAAATGGACACCTTGGTTGATTGTGGTTTTCTATGATCATTCTAAGTCGCTCTGGACACGTTATTTATGGTTTACTTGAGCTTGATTTTCAATTCTATCTCTGCTCTTGACCTTTTCTCAATGCTAACGCCTTCTCTTTTACTGTTTAAATTTTCTGCAAATGAATCAAGAATATTAAATCCAATCTAGGACTTCATGTGGCTATTATTGCAGGTTTTTGATTGTTGGTTCGAAAGTGGGTCAGCGCCACATGCTTATCTTCATTACCCATTTGAAAATGTTCAGCTATTTGAGAACAATTTTCCTGGTCATTTTGTGGCCAGAGGGTTGGACCAAACTCTTGGGTGGTTAGTGCTCTACTAATATTTTTTACTTCTATATGAGATTATATACTTGCCTACTTTCTGAATCATTTTCTTTGGTGGTGTTTATGGTAGTTCAGGTGTATTTTATCTATTGATAATTTTGATATCTATGTCATGCCATGACCAATTACTTTTCTAGTTTTTCAGTGTTTTTGTGTTTTCATGTGTTTTTGATAGTGAAGAACAGTAGAACAAGTAAGAGAACAAGAGATTTAAGATAGAATTGCAGAGAATCAGAGAAGAATTGATAGATTGTAGAGAGATTAACACTAGAGAGAGATAGAAATCAGTTATAGAGAGAGAAAGACATAACAGAATCTAGAGAGAGAAAGAGATTGGTGGAAATGAATTCCATTTTCTGAATAATTGTTCAAACATAATTCCAATACAATACTGATGTCCAGTATTTATACTAGTGCCTAAAAACACATATAACAGTAATATGACTAAACTGCCCTTACTATTACTACACACCCTTACTGCTAATACTGATTACTATAGTACTAGACTCTCAGCCATGACATTGGCCTCATCCTCACACTAAGGCACACAGATCCTGACAATCCATTATCTGGATATTGGATACATGGCAGAATATAAACTAAGTGAAACGGAGACAATGGAACTAGTTGTTCCAAATGCTTGAATCGCACAAGAAAGTAGATAGCTAAACTGAACTGCAGTAATTTTGTTATTGTGGCTACATTACATTATGAAGGCCAAGGTTATAGGCTCCTATGTTGTTTTGGGGCCATAACAGGCTGTGTTATGACCCTTATTGGTATTTACTAATGAATGGGTGATCTGATCTAAACCAAGGTCCTGTTGTAGTATGTAATAAATGTTTGTTTAAAATTTAAGTTGTGTTGTCCGGATGTGGTTTTGTAAATGTGGACTCCAGTCTTATGATTTGGATGTACAGGTGAATTTTAAAAGCATCTGCCATTCTGAGTGTACTTGCGTAATGTTTAACTTGAATACGACTTGGATATTGGGTCATATTCTTGCGGTGTTTAATCTATGAGGGTTAGTCGGTTAGGTCAACAAGTTATATGAAATTGTGGCTGCCTTATCACTATTATACCATAGCTATATTACCAAGCAGATTCACATGTAGTTTCGTTGAAAGACTTGGTAAGCAGCAATTAACTTGTGCCTTTGTGTACTGCAGGTTCTATACTCTTATGATCCTATCTAATTCATTTTTTGGTAAACCTGGTTTTAAGAATCTTGTATGCCAAACCTGGTTTTAAGAATCTTGTATGCC
The DNA here is from genome assembly GCA_030848705.1 of Heracleum sosnowskyi. Lineage (NCBI taxonomy): Eukaryota > Viridiplantae > Streptophyta > Magnoliopsida > Apiales > Apiaceae > Heracleum > Heracleum sosnowskyi. Next base: position 107,311,349 of record CM061245.1, read on the forward strand.
ATGGTCTAGTCCTAGCCGAGGATGGAAAAAAGATGAGGAAAATATTAAATAATTATCCGCCGCCTATGGAAGTTATTAATGACTATGGTGCTGTAAGTGTTGCTATAATTTCTTCTAAATATCAAAAAAATAACTCTGCACATGGATATTACCTCTTAACTACTCTATATCATTTTCAGCAGTGATTTTGAACTACTGTATTGTTTTTCAGGACGCCTTGAGATTATACATTGTAAACTTCATAGTTCTACAGGCTGAGACTTTACGTTTCAAAAAGGAAGGAGTTTATGGTGTTGTAAGAATCTTTGTGACCCTTTCTTCCCTTCTGCTTTGGTCACGAGAATAATCAATACCTATAATGCTGTAGGGTCAGTTTTTCGGTTAACAATTCGTGGTGCAGTTTCCTTCTCACACATAATGTTCATGCAGGTAAAAGATGTTTTCTTGCCATGGTACAATGCATATAGATTTCTTGTTCAGAATAAAAAATGACTAGAGGTCGAGGGCTGTGCACCATTTACACCTTTAGATCGCGCCACCCTTCAAATGTCCTCCAATGTTCTTGACCAATGGATAAATTCAGCAACTCAAAGTCTATTCATGCTTACCGGCTGTACACGGTTAGTTTAAAAAAATTCTGTTGATTTCTCTCTGACGTTATGGCTATCCTAAGTGTTTGGACGTACTGTACTTGTGCACTTGTGACTAGATATTATTGTTCTGGTTGGATTTGATATTTTGTTGATGTTTATGACATATTATGTTGTTATCTAGACGTAATATTTATTAAGAGCCTGATCCGTAAGATATTAAACTTGGTGCCGATTCATTCGCTAAAAGTATTATTCAGCGAGTCTCTTAATTAGGAGTTGTATTATTTTGCTTTCATATCATGATAAGTAGTACTTTTTTACATGATTGGAAGTATGATTATCCACTTAGAGAGGTAGCCTATGTAGTCCTATGGTACATAAATGAAAAACTTATTGTACTTGCTGGATTGAGAAAGGTAAAGTACAGAATATTGGTAAATAAAATGAAGGTTTAAGTTTGGAACATTGAGATTGTAGTTCTATTTGATTTGATTTTTGATATGATCTTTTATATTTGAAACCGTACACTTCATTTTGCAACAATCCAAGTATAAAAAGCCTTGCACCAACTTGTTTGTAGAGAGTAAGGTCCATGGATGATTATCAATCTTACCCTTTGATTTTATTTTTGTAGAGAATAAGGACCATGGTAGAAGACAATATTTTTTTAATAGTTAAATGATTCAAGAATATATGAACTTTTACTTATGTCATGCTTATATGCCGAGGGCGGGACTCGTATGTAATTTCAGTTCCACATCCGAGATCCTTTAAAAAAAAACTTAGGTCCAGACACTTCGATTTGCGCTTAGGTCTGAAATAGGCTTGAAGTGTTTATTTATTTTGAGATGAATTTGAATTACGAATGGTAACATAACTTGAAAAGAAACAAATGTGGCTCCGCTAGTACTACCTAGTACTAGCGGATTTTTTAAATATTTAAATATTTTTAAATATTTGAGATATGTGGCTAGATGTCCTGATTTTTAGTTACCTAGTACATGTAGTAGCATGTCAGTTTGAGAAAGTTTTAGTAACAATTAATTACTTCTACCATTTAAAAGTGATATAATTTAGAAGTAGCCCGACCAATATTAAGCAAATTGCATCATTTATCATAAAATACATGACTTCCGAATTTCCCGGTTCTTACATTAAATATTTATATGTTTAAATGTAAAAATTATTCGTTAAATGATCAAATGTGTGTCCTATAAATGCTATGTGAAGTTTTGTGATAATTAGATTTTTAATTAAAAAGGGTGGATATTTTATTTTAACTTATTTTTATTTATTGAACGAATAATTTAATTCGTTTTATAATCATTCGGGTAATTGGTGTATCGTTCGTACCAATATTTCATTCATTAAAGTGAAATATATCCTTAAACATTTGTTATAAATATGTTTTGGTTCGTATATATTATTAATGAATTCTTGTAATTATCCGGGAATTTTGATAATTATCGTTTCGTAACCGGTACATTTTATTCGAATTAATAATGATTCAATGGATCAATAGTGAACCAAAAATGTCGTTTTGGGGTATTATTTTTCGTTTAATATAAATAGCTTATTTGTTAATTCATTTTTATCGAAAAATCCGTAAAATACCCAAAAATTCTCAAATCTTGTTCTTCAAGATCAAACTCAAATTTGAAGGCGTTATCGGAGTCAGATTTTAACGCTCTAGTAGTCAAATCGAAGCTCTCAACATCCTCTTTCCACATCTATCATCAATTTCGTGTGGGTGTGATTTCTTGAATTTTTTCTAATTTTTAATAATTCAAATTATTATTTTTAATTTGGGGAAAATTTTTAACCTCGTTGTTCTTAATAATTGATGGTTTGACAATGTTGTTTACGTGATTTAGAGTATGAATATGATTTTTAATTTGAAATTCTAGTTGATATTCGAGCAAATCGAAATTTTTTATAAGTTTATCGAATTTTATTCTTTTGGTTGGAATTTTTGAGTTCAGTTTAGTTGTTCTTACAGAGGATTTCACCACTAAATAGATCGTGGGATGCCGAGTGTGTACAAGTGAATATTGTGTTGGGGATGAATTTCGGTTGGCCGGAAAGAAACTGCCGTTGTCGGGAGAGGCGATTCCGTCCATTCTTGGGACGGTTTTGTTATGTTTTCTTTTGATTTTTAATGTGTTTTGGATAGCAATGAGTCCCCCGGTAAAAGCGCCTTGAAATTTGTATGTTGCGAATTGTTTTGTACTCGTCGGAATCCGGGGAGGTGGCCGGAACCTACCGGAATCCGGTGGTGTTCTTGGCGACCCACCCGTGTTCTTGGCGACCCGTTTTAGGTCCAACTCCGACCCGATTTTTTCTCCCAAACCCTAACTGCCATTTCCTAAAAGTGTTTCTGGATTTTATTTTTGAAAAAAATTCAAAAATTGTTTTTAAATTCTAAAAATTTATTGATTTACCTAAATCTTTTTAGTAAATTCTAATTATATTTATTTAATTTCAAAATTTAATTAAATCTAATTATTTTAATTATTTTTAGTTAATAATTAATTTATTTTTAATTATGTGGTTATTGAGTCATAATTGTGAAAAATTGTTCCGAGACTTATTTAAATGTTTTGATTATGTTTAATATTATCACGAGGGGTAGTTAAGGTATAAAATGGTTGATATTATTAGAAAATATAAGTGATAAGATCATTGACTTTTATACTATAGAGACATTAGACGAGCGAGACTAGCGAGGGTACCATAGTATCCAGGTTTCATACAGTTGATCAGACACGCTAGATAAGGCAAGTGTATATTCTCTTCATTTATTGTTCAAGTGATATTTTCTTCAAGTATTATGCGAATGTTATCTTCATTGCAAGTGTTCCATTAAATCTCGTAAAGTCACGAGTATTCATTCATATCTCTTTATATCCAATTCAAAATTTCATCGTTGTGTTATTGGTGTGTTATTGAATATTGAGTTTGGCATCAATACCTTCTTCATATTTATGTATTTCCATATTGAGTGGGGAAAAACATAGTTGTTGAGATGAGTTGATTTAGAAATTCAAATTTTTTGAATTTTATATGAGACTTTTAAATAAACATGCTTGTTTGAAGATACTGATTTGAGATGTCACAAATTTCGAATGTTGAAAGTTGTGAACCCGATAAGGGTAAAAAGAGATTTTTTAAAGATGAGGGTTTTATTAATAACCCGAGATAATTGGAATAGAGCGTAAGAGGCTGTGGCGCCGGTCCAGCTTGTTGAATTATAGGCCAATGACAATAAGTGCCTGAGGGGCAGTGAATGTCCGGGATCCTTTAATGTTTAGAGCCTGCTCTGTACCACAGTATTGGGGGCGAGCTATGAGCGACTGATCATCGACTTAGCTCGTAGCGTCTGAGTAATTACAATTTATGGTTTAGTCATTAACTGTTTTTTAATTATGGTTGATTATCATTAATCAGGGTCCATTTATTTACTTCATGGCTAGTGATGAAATACCTATCATGTTCAGTTTTATACTTTATACTGTCTAATCATTTGATATCATGTTGGAGTCTTAACTTACGTTCTTTATATACCGGCTATATACCGGTTGAGCATTTTTGGCTCATTTTTGCTTCTCTATTATTCTAACCTTTTATCTAGGTACGAGGATGTCTCATAGGGACGAGCGGCTAGGGTGAGGTGAACCCTCAGGTTCCCTGGGTTGGTGGACCTGGGTTGGTGGCCGGGTAGTAGTTTTCGGTTGTAACCAATAGATGATTTGTAATAATAATGTAAGACTAAAACTGAATTAGTGTGTAAAACTTATGTAGACATTTGGTTGTTAGCGTAATACCTCACTGGGATTACTCTAATGACATAGTGATTTGTAATAACTTTAATAGTTTTGATAACTTGTTTCATATTATAACATGTGCTCGATCCTTAATATTTCGGGTGTTTCGGGGTCATTGCTATATTTATATTTATGTTTATAGGGTTGTGATTTTTATTGGTTGAGCGCTACCCGATCTTGACCCCGGATCAGGAGAGCGTCGCAAAGTACATGCCTTTACCTTTAGCAAAAAATTACATAATCATTATAGGCAATTAAGATAGCCAACCATTTTAGCTATTGCCCTGCTCATGTCCCCACTTCCCCACTTGAGCCTCTCTTCTATGACCCTTTCCTTTTAGATCTAATTGTTATTTTAGTGCTTATCGGTTTAGTTTTTGTCTTTCAAAGAAAGTCCAGGGAGTAGTTTGGCACCTCAATGTCCTTTTTCTATATGTTCTGGAGTAATTATGAGAAAATCAAAAATGATGATATATAATAATAATAATAATAATAATAATAATAATATTTTTTGAAATAATATTAAAATAACCAGAATATTAAACAATTTATCTTTCCTATATTTATTTTGAATTTCGGTGAATGGCCAAAGGGAAAGAAAAATTCAACAAAAAAACTAAAGTTGTATGAGCAATATTATTTTTTATTTTATTTTAAAACACGTAAAATTTAATAGAACGCTCAAAGTTATGTTAAAACTATTATTATTATTATTTTGTTAAAAACTACATAATGTTGATTTTTTTTTAAAAAAAATAGAGAAATATTACAAGACTGCTATTAATATGTAATAATTAATAATATTATTAAAATTTTAACATGTTAGAAATATTATTTAAAAACATATGTAATATTTTTTTTTAATGTCATTCTTGTCTTTAAAAACTTTACTAATGCAAGAAATTAAATATACAATTTTAATATTTTCCTAAGTGTTTTAATCCAGAAAAATAATAAAGTAGACAATTTGAGTGGCGTTAGCTCGTTGTCCACATATGTTTCTTTATACAAATACGGTAATGTGGCGCCTCCCAAATTGTCTTAATCTATTTTTTTATTTTTTCTCAAATTTTTTAATTAATAATATTAAAGGTTAGAAAATATCTAAATTATCTTTTAATCTTTAGTAATGAAAATCCAAATTATCCAATATTTTCCTAAACTTTCTTCTTAAATCAAGTTACTATCTTAATCAAGTCAAATCACCATGTTAATATTTTTTAAAACTTTCTTTTGAACTCAATGGTACTATCTTAATATCCTCACATCTTTTTTCATGAAGTTATAAAATTTATCTTGAATTCAGATTATTATCACAATATTTTACTTAAAAAAACTATAAGAAATTATGTTCTCATATTTTTTTAAAAAAACAACATTCACGTTTAATTTATCTATATGTTTGATATATATATTAAAAATCAATTTTTAAGTTTTACCTTCTAATTTCTATAGAAGATAATACTTATAGAAAATGCAAGTTTCAATAAAATAAAGGGAAAATAGATTTTTTTATCACTAAAATATTGACTCTTTTAGAAAGTAACCACTAAACTATCAAATAATTAATTATAACCATCAACGTTACATTCGTTTTTGTTTTTAGACATTCCGTTAATTGTGTCGTTAATGTGTCGTTAAAATAATATTAATGTGCTTAATAGATCGATAATGTGTCAAAATTAATGGAAATTAGCCACTAAACATTGTACAACGTTAAAATATATCAGCATTATAATTTTTTCCATAATTTTTATTATCTTTTCATAAATTAACTCATTATTATTGAAATCATTTACTATCTTGTTAACAATAGTTTTTTAAAATAAACAAATGATTAATGAAATTATATATTTTTAATAAAAACATATTATATATATAAATGTTTTAGATTCGCATCGTTGATTTTTTAAATTTCATGAACCAAATTTAATCATAAAAATAAAATCAGATATCTATATTACTTTTTTTGGTTCAATATCTAGAATTTTGGATTAAAAAAATAGATTGGAATCAAAATTTAATATATTCAAAATTTTACAATATTAAATTGGGGAAAAAAATTACTTTGAAGATATTGTTGAATTATTTCTTAAATAAAATGACCAGTTGCATGAAAAACAATGACAGTATTGTACTTAAAATATTTTTTATTTATCATGTTACGTTAGATGATTAAGTCCACATTAACATTATTTTAACTGATATTTCATTTATACTTAATGGAATGATTAAAAACAAAAAATCATGTAATGTTAGTGACTATTTTTAATTATTTGAATGTTCAGTGACTATTTTCTAATAAAAACAAGAGTTAAGTGGTAAACAAATCTATTTTCCCATATTATTTTAATGGCACATTAACGGCATAATTAACGGAATGCCTAAAAGCAAAAACAAATGTAACGTTAATGGTTATAATTAATTATTTAGTAGTTCAGTGGTTACTTTCTAAAAGATCCAATAGTTGAGTGATAAAAGATCCAATAGTTGAGTGATAAAATAAAATATAGAAATCTTAATTTTTTTTTTTTTTGCATTTATTTTCTTGAGTACCTATATTTTAAACAATAAAAATTTAAATCAAATTTATGATATACAAAAATTGATTTATAGTTGATGTAATTTATTTATTAAATTTATTTGTTATCTATTTAAATTTTGTAACAACGACAAAGCGGGTCAATGGTCGGAAACATGTTTAATGACAGAGCAATTCATTAGCAGGAGCATATTATATGCAACAATTTTATATTGATGTTATATTATGTATTTTAAAGTAGAAGTTGGAAAATGAATTTTGAAAAAAAATAAAAACGGTGACAAATATACTAATATTAAAATAATGAAAAAATATTAAATAATTGTCCAATTCTATATTTATCCAAAATTTCGGTAAATGATCAAGACAAAATAGAGAAGTCAAAAGAAACCCTAATTTTTTGTTAGAGATATCATTTTATCTATAAACAAATATTTCGTAAAAAAAATTTAGAAAAATTATTACAAAGCCGCTGTGAAGCATGACTTAGTAAACTAGTATATATATAAATGAGGATATGTGGGAGGTTAGGTGACGCCTCTAAAATAGGAGCAAAACGTAAGTGTGTTGTGTAGTAAGTGTGTGTAAGTGTAGATCTAAATAATATAAACAATATTAAAGCATAAATCGAAATAACACAAACACTACTAAACTAGTTTATGACTCTTGACCTTACAAAGACTCAAGCTCCTCTTTTATAAAAAGAGTGTGCTACAAGAGATACGAGCTAGTTGAAGCCTAAAAATACACACGAAAGGGTGGCCGGAAAGTCGCCGGAAAATGACCGGAATAACGGCTTGAAAAACCGACTTTCCTTAGCTCCTAAGGTCACTTTATAAACTGCCTAAACAAGATTTAGGAGAGGGTAAAGCAAGGATGACCAAAGGTGTGTGTGGATGAGCAAGAATGGAGAAGAAAAACAAGCCAAAAAGATGTAGATCTAATAAAGAACTACGGCTTTACACAAAGAAACGTTTTTGAAAGTTTGGCTACTGATTGTAGATTGTTTCTAGTGTGTTTTCTTCAGCATAAGCTTGGCTCAAATGGCTTGAAATGAAGTTGGGGGTAAGGGGCTTTTTATAGCCAAAAATTAAGCATATTTTACTTAAATAAAATGCAACCTTATCTTTTAGGATAAGGGGAAAGTACATTGTACTTCTAGATATTTAAAATCTGCTGGAGAAATTCAAATTTTCAAGAAAAAGTGTGCCCACACGTTTTTAAAAGGGTAGCAGAAGTTAAAATGCGAAAACGTCCTTACCGACAAACAATAATTGCAATATTCATAATCAATCAAAAATTACATGCAAAAATTATAAAATTTTGTCTAGACTTTTGAAATCATCAATAGATATGGTGGTAAAAATTTCATCAAGAAATTCAATTCCCATCAAGGACTTTGAAGCGACCGTCAAATCAATTACGTTTCGATTTTAGGGGTCTCGGAACAAAGTTAGCCAAATATTATGAAGCTAACACCATCTGAAATAGTATAGATAATAATGAAAAATCTCAAGTTTCAAGTCAAAAAGATGTGTGAAAGTATTTTTACGGATTTTTCGAACGTTAAAACAGCCTGCCGGGACGACCGAAAAATTCATTTGTCTTTACCGACAACTTCGACAAATGTTTTGACCTGACACATATTCAAAAATAATATTTCATGAATATTAATGACTATAAAGTCCAAGGAATAAATAAGTTTTAATTTAAAAAAAAATTATCCGAAAGAGTAAGGATTTACGGGTATTTTGGAATAAAATCCATTTTGGGCAAGATGGCATGGTTTTAGCTAAGGAAATTTGATATAAAATTTTAAATAAATATATCAAATATATTTGAGGCTAAAACATTTAAGAACAACACTCTTTTAAATAAGTTGAACGGTTTTTGACTCGTAAAAGCAGTGTTTGAAATATCTTGGTTTTCGTGCCTTTAGCCAATACCTATTTTTATGACAAAAAAATAACCTAGTATAGGAAATATCATTAGCATGATATTTATATCCAAGTCGATATCAAATAAAATATGTCGCAAAATATTTTGGTTTGGGTTGACCAGTTTGACTTGATTCCCGATAAATGTCAGAAAGGAAACCTAAGGGAGGATTTACTAAATGGCTGGCTTAGTAACTTCCTAAATCTAATTTAATTTTCACTTTTATTTTGACAAATTCCAAAACCTAAAGGAAAAGGCTGATTCTCACAATATTCCCCTTTTTGGTATTTGTCAAAACTAATTATAAAAATTAAATGTGTGTGCAAGCTACTTTCCCTAAGTGTATGCATGATACAAAATAAGCAATTCGGGGTTACTTCCCCTAAATACATGCATTCACACAAAGCACATAAAGATAGATCATACAATCAGTTTTAGAATTTATCCGAGTGACAAGTGTCCGTACTTATCACCAAATTCCAAATCTCAATCGTCCTTGATCTTCAATTCCCTTAGTTCTTTTCATTTCCTTTGGGAGAGCACATAAAGATTTTCATTCTCTTAGTTCTCTTCCCCTTTTTGATAAAATGCCAAAAAGTGAAAATTACTACTTAGGGAGGGGTATATATCTAAGAAGCACCCACCAATTCCTTATCACTCCAATCAGTCAAAACTCTGAACTTCACAAAAGGGACTGGTATAAGTAATTTACATATTCGTTAAAACCTATTCTACGAATACAAATGAATCACCCATTTACAAGAGAAGAATAAAAAAATGTTAAGTCCGTCTTGTACCAATGTCTTTGGTAGACATTCCTTTGTGAAACGGATTTGACATCCTTAATTGATCGTAAAGGATCAATTTTTCTGCATGAATTATAAACTGTTAGATAGATTTATAAATTTGAAGTTGTAACAATTTAAAATTCATTTAATTTAAATAAAGTAAGAGTTGAAGGAATTTAGTTCGAATTTGGAAAAATTCAATTTGGTCATTTGTTGAATTTGACCCTATTTTATTCCAAGAATGTGAAAACATTCTTTTTCTGCAAATTAATTCGAAAGTTAGTAAGTATGTTCAATAGAAAGCTATTCAAATTTATTTAGCATAGTGAAGTACTTGATTTAAATAGTTTGAATATAAGGAATTTAACATGGCATTTAAACTATTAAATCACAAGTACTGATATTCAGTAATTCTAAATACTTTGAACTACTATTCATAAATAGTGTTCTAAAAATGTTAAATAATACAAAACCAAGTATTTTAACAGTTCGAGAGAACTAATATAGCAAAGAATCTAAAATTCTAAGTGCAGAATAAATATTAGTCGAGCGAGGCAGTGGGGAAGTTTGGTCGGATACAAGTAGACCAAAGCATTGTACTTTTCTGCACAGAACCAAGAACTCAAGTCTTAGTATTGTTTTTCTTAACAAGACAACATAAGAAATAGTGAATCACAAATTAGATTTAGTTCAATATCATGCAAGTGAATCACAAAAAAAATAATCTAATTGTCATCAGTTTAAACAAGATAGACACAATTAACACGAATGAGGGTCGCGGATTGGCAGTGACTATCAGTCTAAAGATGATTAATCATAACGAGATCATAATCAAGAAGGGTTGAATTTTGACATCACTTAGTCATACCAACGGGGAACCTGCAAAACACAATACAAAAACAAGAGTTAGTACACATGTTATGCAAGTATAAAATGAAGACAGCAAAGAAAAGTCTTCATATATTTGCTTTGCAAATATATCTTCCGATGTTTGTGGCTATCAGTTATAATTTTATTATCATGGAAAATCAGATATTGATTGTAAGAATTTAAACATCACTTAGCCATCTCTCTTTAAGAGAGGGTACCTGCAAAACAAAAAACAAGTGTTAGTAAGAGATTAATTATAATTAAATAAGCCATCAGCAGTCCCATAAGGTGGACACACAAAGGTGGCAAAGAGACTGACATCATCTGGCACATCCCTTGGCATAAAGTTTTGCAAGTATCAGAGCTATAACAACTCAAAATGCAAGAAAAATGCATTTTAAAAGTCACTGGTTCATCCTGGGTTCAAATCAGGGATTCTCTAAGGGAATCACAAGCAGTCCATGAAATCAGCAGTATGTGAGACCACAGTATCCTAGTTGTGCAATGCTTATGAATAATTAAGTAATAAGGAATGTAAAGTACTTAAGCTGATAATAATCATTAAAACAGAGTACTACATTCATTAACTTAAAAACAACTACAACAACATTCATCATCATAAACAAAAGAAGCAGAAACATCCAATCCAGTTTGGTACTGGTACCCAAAAGGAAACAACAGCAAACTAGTGCACACAGCCAGATAGTGCATCTAAAGTTAACAAAAGTAGGGCAGACAACAACTAAACACACATGAATCTAATCAACTTGATTATAAAAATTAGAGTTGATAACAACATCAATCATGGCGTCACTAACATCACTAGCATTCCTAACATCTTTGTCATCCTTAGCTTCCTTTCCATTTCCAATATTCTCATTCTTGGCAACTACATCCACAATCTCTGTATCAATATCCTCAATGACAATAGTTTGGGTGAGTAGAGGGAGTGTTCAAGTCAATCTGAATTTGAACAAGTTGAGATAAGTTACTCTCAAGAACACTCACTCTTCCCATAACAGATCCCAACACAGTCATCACAATATCCATTTTCTCAAGCAACTGAGTGTATTTCTCATTTAAGGCATCAATTAGAGCTTTAAGCTCTTTGAAATCATTTTCCAGTTCCACGGCCTTAGAGGATAACTTAACAAGTACAGAGAAATAGGCAACTAATTGAGCATGAGAGACATTGGAGGTAGGAATGGCAGTAGGAATAGTAGATGAATCAACAACAAGTGGAGCAAGTAGCATATAAGGCACAGAATGATTTCAGCTAGCAGTTGGTAGAAATGAGTAAAATGCTCATAGTTAATGCTCATTTCAGTGTTCAAAACATTTGGAGGGATTACAACTCCACAGAAAACAGAGACAAACAACCTTGGTTCATCAGGGTTAAATGTGAAAGTCTCATACACATTGACTGGGCTCATTCACAGGATTTTAGGATCTAGCTTAAGTATTTGACCCAACACCACATGATCTAAGAGAAAAGGCTTCCCATTGATCACAGAAGTCAAGTAAAACACATTTCCAATCCCATTTCCTACCCATTTTCCCATAGAACTCAGACACCAAATTTAGTAAGAATTTCCTAGAAGAACTGACCAAAATAGGGTTCCACTTAGCCACACAGAACAGACCAAACAACTCAGACTCCTTAGCAAGTAGAAAAAGTTTACCAGGTCACAATTTACTCTTAAAAGTTCTATCATGGGCTTCATCATTAACATACATAAGAGGGTTCATAGAGTTATTAAAGTGTTTAGGCTTTTTATGTCTTTTAGGCTTAAAAGGAGAGGAATTAACAAAAGGACCAGGTTTGAATAAATTCAAGATAGTATCAACTGGGGTCTTGGTCATTTTAGCTAATAAGAAATGTATTTAAGGCAAACAAACAAACAAAGAGTAAATGCAGAGAATGTGTAATAAACACTGCAGGGTATATACTCTTAAATACACAAATAAGCACAAATACCAAGTATATGAACAGTAATGAACAGTATAGATCTAGCAAAAAACAGTACATAGGACACATCAAGTACACAGAATTTGGATTTAAGGACTATCATCAAATCAATCTGTCACCATGTAAAGCTGAAGTTTATAACTAATGATAAGGCCAAAAATACCAGAAATTGGCAATACAAAAGTGGTAAGAACGGATACCATTGCCAAAATGATAATTGCATTTAATGTAAAGTTGAAAGCATGCACCAAGAAGTAGATATTTGTATAAAACAAATATAGATTAAGCAAAGAAGATCAAATCAGTTCAGGATATATATATCAAGATTACAACTAAGCATATCTCAAACACTGATACAAATCTATTGCTGAGCACAAATAAACTAAGCAAAGTGTGAACACCATCAAATAAACTCTAAGTTCAGAGCATAATGAATTCACAAAACTGAACTTTAGAAGCTCAGTTGATAAACTCAACCAATCTCAAAGAAATCAAACTCAACTAGAGTTACATAACACATTAAGCAAGTATGACTCACACTTAACTGAGAAATATCTCAAGGCAATGCAATAGACTCACATAACATCCTTATTGAACTCATTTAACTCACACGGGAGTTAGAGTTAAAAAGAAAACACAGAAAACACTGGACAAGTGTCTTAGTTTTAAACTAAGTCACTAGAAGAGATACTAAGATCTCTAACTACACTTTCAGAATATATCAAAGCATGCAAGTGATTAGAAAAACTAGCAGAGATACTAAGATCTCTTTGATGGTGTAATGATTTCCATGAAGATTCAGGTCATTTATCAATTTGTTGTATCTCTCAAAAACTTCAGAGATACCTTCCCCTGGATTTGATCTGAAATGCTCATAGGAAGATGTAGGAATTTCCATTTTGTTCTCTCTCACTTCTTCAGTCCCTTCATTGATTATCTCTATAGTATCCCATATATGTTTTGAATCTTTACAATTCAACACATGATTATGCATAACTGGATCCAGAAAATCAACTAGAATTAACTGCAAGCAAGCATCCAAAGAAGCATCTTCCTTTTCATCAGTTGTAGAATCTTTTGGATCGTTAGGATACATCCTTCCAGCTTGGGTAATAACATTATTCTCAATCCGCTCCCCTTCAACAACCATTGGAATAGTTGGTCCTTTCTTCAATACACCAAGATACTTTGGATTTGCCACTTGAAGATATAGAAGCATCTTTTTCTTCCACATAGGATAGTGCTCTTTGCTGAACATAGGAATTTTGACGGTTCCAACTTTTTGAGTAGTCATCTTGAAATTTTTATAAAAATAAAAATTGAACGTTCTTGATAAATCATAAAAGTATGGATCTTGATTTGTGCGTCAATCAATTAGTTCTGATACCAATTGTTAGGTCCTGATAAGTTTGTAGAAGGGGTGTTGAATACAAACGGTACTGTTTTCTCGAATTTGTTCGGTTCGTGATTTAACAATTTATGAACAAATTAAAGCGAAATAAAATGAAACAAAATTCAAGTTAAATATAACTTATATTAAACGTGAAAGGTGTTGCAAATATTGTACGGATTACAAGGTTTGAATATCAAACTAATTAATACAAATTTAGAATAAATTCGACATGAACTTTTCTATTTTTGTACTAAAAAGATCGAATACTAAAAGTATAGTTCGAGATAAATTCTAGGGATTATGATCCGCTAGATTGTCAAAGCAATACAAGTAAACTAATTCCAAAGGATTAAATGTTGCAAAGTGCTCAAGAATTAATTTCACTGAATTTGTAGCTCGGACAGTTGGTGGCTTTCAATGGCAGAAGTAAATAGAAAATGGAATGTAAGTTGCTGCTTCTGTTTGTCTTTCCTTTACAACCACTTTGACTTCTGTCTTTAATAGCTTTTCATACGCAGATCTTTTACTTGGAAAGACTATCAAAAAAAGCTCTCAAAGACTATCGGGAAGACTATGGTTTGTACTAGCAAGACTATCACTTGACTTGGTAGAACTTTCGGCAAGACTATCTTTGAACTAGCAAGACTATCGGTAAGACTATCCAGGATAGTCTTACCAGTTCATTTTGATAGTATTTCCATCCTATAATTAATTCTTAAATAATTAACTCATTAATTAATTTATATAATAAATTAATTCTAACAGAATAATTTAATAAATTAATTAATCAACTAAGGTAAATTAATTAGGAAAGAATTAATCAAGGTCTTCTCTCAGATATAATAATTCTAACTTAATTAATATGTTAATTAATTTAAAGAATGAATTAATTTATTAAATAAATCAATCAACTCACTTAATTAATTAAGAGAGAATTAAAATAATTTCTTGATATCATAATCAATCTGTGAACCACTGAAAATAATGACGAACTTCTACTGAATGACGTTGACACTCGATGTACTGTCTGGTTCATGAATGACTAACTTCGATGACGGTTCTTCATCTTTTGACTTTGAGCTGTGGTTCTTTTTCTTTTCCCTTTTACTCAAACACTGTAACCTGTACACTTGCTGTCACACTTCTGAAATCTCTGTCTTTATAATAAATCCACTTTCTTGAATACTTCGCTGAGACTTGATCAAATAAATGAACTTCTTTCAATGTAGAATTACTTCAAGTCTGTAGATGACTTTAATCTTCATTCTTTTGACTGATGTTACCACTTGAGATTCCTTAAATAATAACACTCGACTAGGGATATTTAGGAATAAAAATACTATTCATATAATCTCATTTTTAAGTCACGTACTTAAAGATATCGAATACGTATCATAATTCCAAGGACATTTATTATGCTAATATTTATAATGCAGTAAATAAAGACATAATAAAATAATAATAATAATCAATAAAACATAATTTTACAATAATAAAATGTTTTCCCTAAAACATAAAAGTAT
This sequence comes from Heracleum sosnowskyi, assembly GCA_030848705.1. NCBI lineage: Eukaryota > Viridiplantae > Streptophyta > Magnoliopsida > Apiales > Apiaceae > Heracleum > Heracleum sosnowskyi. Next base: position 107,326,789 of record CM061245.1, read on the forward strand.
TGTCTCTAGGGCACAAATACTAACAATCTTCCACTTGCACTAGAGCCAATATCCCATGTATCCAATACATTTGGAACTAGTGTGCATATTACGTGCTTTTGCTGCGACAAAGTCTTGGTCAGTGGTTCTGCAATATTATCAATAGTATGCACTTTACATATAAGTATATCTCCTTGATTATTAATCTCATTGATAAGGTGATATCGCCTTAGTAAATTCCCAAAACATTCTCTTTGGCTACTTCGCTAGTATCAATATACTAAGCCTCGATTGTAGAATCATTTACGATTCTCGCTGTGAACTATTCTAGCTTACAACACATCTATTTAGACAAAACACAAATCCAAACTAAGACACGGAACCATCTTGTCATTCTAGAAACTAGCATCCGTGTAACATTTTACATGCAGCTTCTCATCTCCTCCACATACCAAGAATGAGTCTTTAGTCCTCTTTAGGCACTTAAGAAAATTCTTGATTCCAATCCAGTGACCATCACTTGGATTAGACTGGTACCTACTCGTCATGCTTAAAGCATATGAGACATCATGACGAGTACATATCATCACATACATTATGAAACCAATTTCCGAAGCATATAGAACTATACTAATGTGGTCCATATCATTCAATGATTTCAGACCATTTATTTTGAGATCACTATCTCATGAGACATGGGAACATTAGACATGGGAACATTTCGCTTTTAGCCTCTTTGCATCCCTAATTGGTGCACTACATTGTCAATGTATGTACTCTGACTTAAGCCGAAATTTTTTCGTGATCTATCTCTATAGATCCTGATTCCTAAGATATAGGACACATATCCTAAGTCTTTCATCAAGAAACTATTTCTGTACCAAGTCTTAACAGTTTGTTGAGAAAGAATGTCATTCCTTATTAGTAATATATCATCTATATATGATACTAGGAATGCCACATGGCTCCCACTAACCTTCTTGTAAACACACGGTTCATCTTCATTTTGAATAGAGCAAAACTATGTGACCATTTCCTCAAAACATATATTCCATCTCCTCGAAGCTTACTTTTATCCATAAATGGATCGACGTAACTTATAAACCATTCTAGCAAAACTTGGATCTACAAAACCTTCAGGTTGTGTCATGTACACATCCACTTCAACGCTCCCAATTAAGAAAGTAGTTTTGACATCCATTTGCCAGATTTCCTAGTCATAGTAAGCAAGCAAAATCCTGATGGACTTGACCATTGCCACAGGTGAGAAAGTTTCATCATAGTCAATACCATGAATTTACATTACTATCCATGTCAGTTTTCTTCTTAAAAACACACTTGCACCTTGTATGTTTTACCCCATTAGGTGGATCAACCAAAGTCCATACTTGGTTTTTCAGACATGGAATCCATCTTAGATTTCATGGCCTCCTGCCAACTTTTATATCTTAGAATGTTCATAGTGTCTTGATAGGTAAGAGGCTCGTTATCATTATTCACAAGCATTACATCACCATCCTGAGTCAAGAGAAATTCATAATATCTCTCGGACTCATGGTGAATCCTACTAGACCTACGAACAGCCTGTGTTTCTTGAGCAGTGTTGTCATTAACATTTTCTTGTACATTCTACTCTTGTTCCAAATTCGGTCCAATGTTATATCGTGGTTCTCGATCCTCATCGAGATCTATTTTCCTCCCACTATTTTTTCTAGAAAGCAATTCTCTCTCAAGAAATACAGCAGTTCGAGCAACAAACACTTTGTTCTCTGGAGGATTAAAGAAGTAATACCCTTTTTGTTTTAATTTGGTATCCCACAAAATTACATTTATCTGATTTTGGTCCTAGCTTGTCAGAGGTTAAATGTTTCACAAACGTTTTGCATCCCCTAATTTTCATAAATGACATTCTATAACTTTTCTCAATCCACATCTTATATGGTGTCTCCTGAACCATTTTAGTAGGAACACGGTTTAGTTTATATGCACATGTCTCTACGGTATAACCCCAGAAACTTAATATTAATTTAGGGATTTGTTAATCTTATTTAAAACAACCATGATCACATCATCAAGAGATTCTCAATTTTTCCTTGAATTAGGTACTTCAAATCAAAATTCGTCAATAGTTTGATTTCCAGATAGTCGGAGAAGTCACAAGTGGTCTCACTTAAAACCCAACACCTTACAAGTTAATAACCCGCTTTTGTCAAAATTGCCCCATATTAAAAAATTGAAAATTCATACTTAATTCCATGTTTCATAAACACAGGAATCTCATGTTCGTTTTTGTTCATTTTTAAAATCTTGAATCGTTACAGATTTTATCTTTCTTAAGCAAGCATGGCATGAGTGTCGTATCTAATACATACATGATTAATCTAATTAAACATGCATCTTTATCTCTACGTATACATCTTATCAAGTACAATCATAATATATGTAAAGTGCGTAAAGTAAACGTGTTTGGTTATGGTCCATCCTATGTGATCTTTCTAAGCTAATGAAAAGATCAAGGTCAATCTATGGTGGTTAATACAATAAAAATACATGTCTTCTCTATTGTGTCTTCTTGGGAATCGCCTCCTTGAAATATCTTCATGTCTTCATGTACCTTACATAAATAAATACAAACTAGGCTAATGAACTTACAAGTAGAACTCGAGTTACATTCGAGATTTAAACATTACAAGGAATAACGACATGTAAGTCGTATTTAGAAACCAAACCATAAAAACAAAACCACTATAGGTCTTTAGGCCATAACCAATCACCATGCTCATATAACAATTAATAACATCTCAGATTGCATTAACATATCATACCATATCATATTTCTCATGATCCAATCACAAAAATCAAATAAAGTGTAAATCAAAAAATCAAAATCAGAATTCAGAAAATAATAAATCGTTGTTTAAAGACAGTAAAAGACGTCAAACGTCTTACAGACGAACGAGTGACAAACTCAGTTTTGTTCAGACGCCCGTTTCCCTTTCCGAAAAGGTATTTTAGGCGAAAATCAGACACATTATGCAAATTTCACCAAATCTGCGCAGCGTATTCAGAAATCGTATCGAATATGATTCTCATAACAAGAACAAACATATAACATGTATATATCAGTATACATACAGATTATATGATCATCATATGATCATCCCAATCATCATTAATGTACAATTTATGCATATACATCAATACAATATTCATGTTATTATAAAAACAACACATCAATCATGCCAGTCACAAACATGCTTGTATATACATCAAAACTTTAAACATATAACCGAATTAAAACATTTTTGTAAGTAGCTCTGATGCCATTTAAGGGTTTCGAGCATATAAACGCAACGTGAAAACGTGAAAACAAACCAATATTCGAAACCCCTTTGCAGGATCCATGCGAAAACAAAAGATTTAATTCGAAGATTAAAAACAAATACCTTAAGAAGCTTTAACAGTTCATTAATGAAGGATTAATGGATATCCAAAGCTTGTTTAATCACCACGATCCTGCTCTCGCGATCTACGCTCTATGTTATCCACACGAACGTTTTTTTTGAAGGACTGATGTGTGCTATCACCCGAAAACTGCTTCTTTCTTTCTCTCTTTTCCTCCCATAGACGGCAAGAGTTTTTACATATAAAAAATGTTTTTCAATAAATAAATCAGCCTCTTAGAGAGTTTATATAGAGAAAAATAAGTTTTATTAATTATAATCCAATTATAATTAATACTAATCCGAAATTTCAATTTATTATTTAATTAAGTCTCACTTAATTAATTAATAAATTATTTCAGAATTAGTTTAAGTAATTCCCTTTCTATTTAATTAATTAATTAAGTCATACTTAATTAATATTATAAATAGAATGAATTAATTATTTAATTTAAATTCATAATTTAAATTATTTCTCTTTCAAGCATTCTTTGTGTGTGGCCCTGTAGGTTATTATTACGTTGACAACAATTTTAATAACTAATTAAAATTGTAAACAATGAACAGCATCTAGTAATACATCATTGCTACCCAATTAATAATAATTAAATTGGTGATTCGATTAAGTCTTTCGTGAATAATGTTCCATGTAATATAATCCCTTTAACCTTAATATTATAGATTAAACTCGAGGCATGTAGTGTGTCATCATCTTCATAATTTAATCTTAATTTTCCTGATCGATGAGTAGACTAATAAATCAAATCAACATTTGAGCACAGCCATGCATTTCATAGTCTCACTCAAACAAGATGCCAATATTATCACTCCTAAAATTAGGAGGGTTAAATCCCATCTAGATCATTCATATTTCTTATACGATTCATAATATACCCAATGCCTACTTTTATCATCACCCGGTCAAAGGTAACTTTTAATGTCATCAAAGTATATTAATTCTCATATAGAAATATAATGATTTCAGGTCTAAGGATCATTACACCATTATCACAGTGAGAATTACTTATGACACTATTAACATGTGTAATCTCACGGCGGGTCAATCCAGTGTCATGTACTCTTACATGCACCTATGTTTTGACTTTAGTATCACCATACCTACGACCAATGAGATGTGGTCATCAGTCAACAAACATACTAGTCTCTGTGCATTACTATTGTCCTTAAATAATAACACTCGACTAGGGATATTTAGGAATAAAAATATTATTCATATAATCTCATTTTTAAGTCACGTACTTAAAGATATCGAATACGTATCATAATTCCAAGGACATTTATTATGCTAACATTTATAACGCAGTTAATAAAGACATAATAAATTAATAATAATAATCAATAAAACATAATTTACAATAATAAAATGTTTTCCCTAAAACATAAAGTATTGTCTCTAGGGCACAAATACTAACAGGATGGTGAAACAATGTCCCTTCTTAATAATGCCTTAAATGCTTTAAATGCAGTTGCGTTGCACCAAGGTGAACCTCCAATTGGTATGGGCTTGTTCATGCAATGGATCAACTCAAATAAAGTTCCTAGATTTATCAGCGGGAAAAGTTCCCCGGGAATCGAGCCAGCCACGACGCTAAATGAGCCAACACAGTCAGTTCCCCGATCATCACTTCCATTTATGGTTACAGCCAGCAACAATATGAGCTCATTTAATGATGATATACCGCTTTCATAGGTAACAATGGCCCCAATATCACCTCTATATTCCTCACCCAGTGCTAGTTGGATATCAGATATGAAGACTGAGAGGATAGTCAATGAATATGGAACCTTTGTTGGGAAGAGAATGGAAGCCATTACCAGATGGAAAAGTATCACATCACCAGTGGTTTCATTGTCTTTGCCACAAACTGAGCTATCAGAGTTTCCCAGGGCAAGCCTGCAGCCGACAGCAAATGGATTGGCATCCCTTCTATATAGGAATCCACCTATACCCGAGATGCACCTGCATTCTGTCTTGGGAATAATTGTTGTAATACCTCTGCCTAGGACAAAGCTCGTAACATCAATGGGTCTAGGTCCTTCCCTAAGGACCGATTTCGTTACGTTACTAAAGGCTAACCAGCATGCTGCTAATATGATACAACTTGCTGCTAATATGGTACACCTTCCGCTAGCTTTTGGTCCCTCAACCCCTCTCACGAACTCCTCGTCATGGCATGGAAACCCTCAAATAGTTGGGCAAGGACAAGGTCCGCTAAAGCCACAACAGAAGCCGTGCATGTACTTTTTCACTCCCAGAGGATGTTGGAATGGTACCAGTTGCCGGTATCTTCACAGCAAGTTTGATCAAGTTGTTGGGTTTTAACCCAATATGATGATATGGGTTTGGGTGATTAAGACTATTTTGGTAATAATTGTATGTGGAGACAATTATTATATATTGTATGTCTTATTCATTAAGTTAGGGAATTAAGTACCAAGAATAAAAAGTCTTGTATAACAAGTATGGTAAGTCTTGTAGAATAAGTATGGTAAGTCTTAGTGACTAAGTTTTGGGTGGCTATATAAACATAATCATATTATGTTTGATGTATGCTTGAGCATTGTTTGGCTTGAGTATCGTGTGAGTGATACGCCATGTGGTGAGATTGTATTATTGATAACTGTTTTGATTAATAATACAAGTTGGGACATGGTTGTTTCTGCACCATATATATTGTGTGTGTGCTTTGCTTTGTTTGTTTGTTTGAATCTCGTATTGGTGTGTAGCCCCTAAACCTAACAAGTGGTATCAGAGCCAAGATTCGTGATTCGAGATGGATGAGGTTGAGGGAAAGCTCGAGGTTCAACTGCTATGGAAGAATACAATGAAGGATTTGCTGACAAGAAGCCTACGAAAGTAGGAAGAGACAAAGTTATGTGCGGTATGGTGGTTGACTTGTACCGCGGATCAATGTGTTCGGGCTCGAGATGGAAGAAGATAGAAGAGATGATCGCAATTGTTTCAATGACTTGATCAACCAGGTGAATTTTGGATGATTCTAGTATTGTTCTTCTACGAGCTAAAAGATTGAGAAAGCAAGCATCGGGTGACTCAACTGATGGAAGGGCGCTCCTGGTGGATGATGCACGTGATTTTGTAGATGGATACATCATTATGTTGAAGAACGATGGTTTGGAGGTCACTATACAGGTTAGTGATTCTCAAGATTGGAAGAGCAAGATTGAAAGATTCTTGTTCGAGGGGAGGTATGGCGAACGGACGTCGATGTCGTTGATGGTTACCGTTCAATCTAATACGGAGTATTGGGTTGAAGAGGGGGATTGTTGGGTTTCAACCAATGTGGTGATATTGGTTTAGGTGATTAAGATTGTTGTTGTAATAATTGTATGTGGAGACAATTATTACAATTGGTATGTCTTAGTCATTAAGTTAGGAAATTAGGTACCAAGAATAAAAAGTCTTGTATAAAAAGTATGGTAAGTTTTGTAGAATAAGTATAGTAAGTCTTGGTGACTAAGTTTTGGATGGCTATACAAACATACTCATATTAAGTTTGATGTATGCTTGAGCATTGTTTGGCTTGAGTATCGTTTAAGTGATACACAGTGTGGTGAGATTGTATTATTGATAATTGTTTTGATTAATAATACAAATTGGGACGTGGTTGTTTCCGCGTCATTTATATTATGTATGTGATTCACGTTGTTTGTTTGTTTGAATCTCGTATTGATGTGTAGCCCCTAAACCTAACACAAGAATCAACATCTCGAGTTGAGGCACTTCCCGATGCGAAGAGACTGAAGCTATATTCAGACACTAGTGGATCGTTGTATAAAAAATGGTACTTGCGGTAGAAGGTTCGGGAGAATTGTGCCATTGGCTTAAACTATTTTTACTTGATTTTTATTAGACTAGGCATTCGAATATGCTTCTCTTTTAGATTATATGCAATATTCTTTTAGAACTTTAATTTATATGCAAGCTTCAAATCTGAAAACATGCTTTCAGCATCTACAAGTTCATGGAGTGCTTAGCTTCAGACCAAGGTTAACTAAAAATCAAGATGGATCGGTGAAAACATAGATATAATAAATAGAAATTTGAAGTTTAGGTGACAGAGGTTATGTAACAACCCGAATTTTCGGACCATTAACTAATATATGAATACTTAAACAAAACATAAATTTTTATTAAATCGAATCAGAAAATATCTGATAATCCTGATAAATATCAAAGTTTGAATCTCTGAAATGAAAATACTGATAAGTCTAAAATAAATAAAACAAGTTCTCGAATTTATTAAACCAACTAAATAAACTGAGTCTGAATCTAAGGTCTGGGTAGCACTCATCTCAATACCCTGCTTAACCCTGATTACCTGCGGAAAGAAAATAATACGAGTGAGCCAAATTGCCCAGTACGAATATAATTTTAAAAGAAAATAAAACTTTCAAATAACTGATTGAATTGTGTCTCACCAACACAGAGTTTCCAAATCAAGTATAAATATAAAAGGAAGCAAGATAGCCAACGGAGATAAAAGCAATGAATCGAAACAGAACAAATATAAGGCTGAATAAAGTAAGGTATGTATCGATAAGGGTCTCTTATACAAATATGTACTCGCACAAAGCGGAGTACAAAACAGAGAATTCTTCCCTGGTAATCCACGAGAAGAAAACACATGAAATGCACAAAGCATTTCTACAATACAGAGAATCCTTTTCTCGTAATCCAGGAAAAGAAAACACACAATAGCGATCATGATCAATACACAATCTCATACCCCAAAGACGTGCTCGTATACTTACAGCACTGATACGAGTAAGTGCCTAGTTCACCTTTACTCCGAACTCCATGTGAACATTGTCTGTGATTAACCCACACAGATCGGTCTAAGAGCCCAACACATAGGTTTCAAAATATTGTCAAACTCATTGCACGGAACAGAACAAAACAGTATCGCAATACAGTTGCGAAGCGAAACAAAAATATATGAGTTGGCAATAATAATTATAAAAAACAGAGAATACGAAACGAATATAAGAATGCGTACTAAAAAGTACACAGAGAGTACAGAGCTCACAATTTTAGAAAATTGACTTAACAATAAATTTAATGAATATTTTTATAATTTAATTGCAAGAAGAAAGAATAAGAAATTCGTACCAGTAGGTAACAGAGAGTACAAAAGAGTGACAATTTATAAATCTGGATCAACAATATATAATGAATATTTATAATTTAAAATGAGAGAATAAAGAATAAAGAATTCGTACCTGATAGTAGCAAATGAATTAGTGTTGAATTAACCAAAAGTCCGCTAACAAGTCACAACTATACTTCTTTATGCGGATCTAGGAGCCAAATTAATTAATATAATTAATATTTCAGATTTTATATAAGATCTAAATAATAAAATGTGCATATTAAATTAGCACCATAGATTATATAAATATTATGTCTACTATAATATCACATGTAATTGATTTAGTCAGCTTCACGGAACCAGCAACGGACAGGGAGGAAAATTAGTATTCTTATTTAATACAAAAGCTTAAAGTACAGACACTGATTTCTTGTACATAAACATACAAATAATAATCTTAAACCACCCACCAGACCATACTACATCATTTAACTGGATGATAATTAGACAACAAATATTAATAGCATAGTACTATAGTAGTACATGCATTCACGTAACAAGTGAGAAGAAAGCTTTATAATTTTGTTATTAACTCTCATAACTCCAATCAATCAAATTTACAAGCTAATAATTAACAATCATTAAAACTTTAATCTCATGCTCTCTCTCCTTACAAAAATTATCCGAGAAGGATTTTAAGTCATTTGCTCACATAATTACATATTCATGTTAATTAATGCTATGACTCACATAGACCATCATAAATATTAAATTAAAAGCCGTATTAAACTAATGGTGTATTAATTATATTGATTGCCCAATCCTTTTTATTGTTAAAACATGTTTACAAGAATATTAGTAACTATATGCACGTACAGGAGACAACAGGTGGAACTCACATTAGAAAATAGAAAATAAACTTGAAGTTAATGTGGGGTTCATCAAGTCTTTTGGAAGGGACATATTTATTCATGGATTTTTAACTAACATAACTTTATGTATTCTCACATGTAAATTGGCAAGAGACATATGATATGTTAATCAAACAAAGAGAGCGAGTCATAGAATGAACTATAGTTTAGAAAGAACTAACAACTAATTGATTCTATAATATTAATACAACACGAACATTCAATATGAACCTCAATTATGAAGCGAAGCAAAGTGAACCGGCGATGACCCTTTTTCTTCCTCTAGCCGAACTTGTCTTTCTCCCTTGCGTACTTAAACGACTGCGCCTCTATAACCATATATCCTATACGAATACTAGTTTACAGATAATGACTAATCAATTAAAATTAGGTTTAGATAAACTATATTTAACTCTATTCTTATCATAAAATAACCGAGGTTTTATCTACTCATATGACTGACCCTAATTTACTTAAATCATTAACCTTTTTCTTATTAGAAGAAAAATAAATATATTTTATTAAAAAAAATGCCCAACTAATACACATAATATATAGAAACCAAAATAAATAGGTGGGATTGTTATAAAACTTAAAACTTAATTATAAAATATTAATAAAGAAAATGACAAGGAAGATGAGAGTTATAATTTGTGTGATACTATTATATTTTTGTTGTCTCCGTATTTTACAAGTGAAGGGTCCTATTTATAGGACTTCCTGACTATCTTGCTTACATATGAAATCACAGTAATAAGTCATAGTCTAATGTATGCTGCAATGTCCCAAGGTTCAGCGTGTAATAAATGATGTATATAGTAACTTGTGTTTTGATTCCGGCTATAGAATGAACCTGCATGTTCACAGGTCTTAGCCGTCTAGAACTTTGACAATCACCTATTTATTATAACACTCCCCCTTGATTGTCAAAGATGAGTTATCTCAAGGATTGACTGCCTCGTTAAAACCTTGCAAGAAAAAAACCCAGTGGGATAAAAACCTTGACGAAGGAAAAAGAGTACAGTCTCCCCCTGAATAAAACATCTCACAATTTGACATCTTGTTGTAGTAAGGATCCAGTCTTTGCATTCCCATATTATTTCGCAGCTTCTCAAAAGTTGATGTTGTTAGGCTCAAGACATGTCTGAACACCACTATTAACAAGCCTACACTTTGTGACTATGTCACATTACATGACCTAGTGAGTTCTATCACTGGGATGTAGTATAGGTCTCTAAATGTACTTGTCTTGTTCTCATGAACATTAGCTTGACCATGTATGCTCAAAGTTATAATGAGCTTAGTAAAGTTTCTTGCATCTAGATTGTATATAAGCCATTGAATAATTATCCTGGTAGAAGTTCAGAAGTGTTCATGCAGCAGGATAGAGATAAATAAGGCTATGAAGAAATAAGTTGCAGAAATTTGTCTAAGGCATTATATAGCAAAGTCAGAAGAAAGCTATGTCATGAAGTCACCAATATCCATGTCGTGAAGTACTATATCGCATAGTCCATTTTGTACTATGTCGAGAAGTCCTCAAGACACATGTCGTGAAGTGTTGAAGTCAGCAAAGTCAAAGAAGCCGAGATCGTGAAGTCCTCAGAATCCCTATGTCGCATAGTCTTCAAATGACCTATGTCGCATAGTCTTCAAATGACCTATGTCGCAAAGTCTTCAAAGGCTATATCGCGTAGTCCTCACAAGGGAGATCGCGAAGTCAGGAATAAAGTGGAGTTCACGATCTCAACACTTAGCCGTTTACAACAAGACAAATCAAGGTACAGAATCAAGAATCAAAAGAGACAAATACTGAAGCATTTGTTCTGGCAAGGTGGTCCAAAGAACAGATGGCAAATCTATAGCTAAACTTGGAGAGAAAGATAAGAGACAAGCAGCTACAGAAACGGGAAAGACTCCGAAAAGCAGGTGGTCCTTCCTGACACAGTTAACGTCTTATGGCAGGACAAGTTGGACTTTCAGCAAGGGGTAACTGTGTAAAAATAGGTGTGTGCACTAGTTTGTATAGGGCTTATATATATCATGCACATCCTATTGTTAGCTGCAAGAGAGATACACATAGTTATTTGCTAAGCTCTTTTCTCTATAAGCAAGCAAGTTCAAACTGTTCTTGTTTAGAAGCCAGAAATTCTTTTGTGAATTTCTTGGAAAGCTGTAGTATTTAATTTGCTTATACAAAGTAGATTAAAGTGATTGTGTGTGTTATTTACGTTCTGCATATTACATATCATAATCATATACAGTCTGTTACTTAGTTTTCAAGAATCGAAAAATATATCAAACTATCCATTCACCCCCCTCTGTCTAGTTTCTAGTAGTATTCATTTCTAACAAGTGGTATCAGAGCGTAGGCTGTTAACGTACAAACAGGAAAAGATCAAGATTGAGTTCACAGAAACTAAACAGTATCAAGATTCCCCCCTTTAACAAGGAGCACTACAGTTTATGGAAAAAGAAGATGTTGCTTTTCATCAAAGCCTCTAACCCCATGTATTTAGATATTCTAAAGCATGGTCTCTTCATTCCAATGATCGAGATTGGTGAATCAACCATTGGCACTGAGATTGTACCAGCAACACATGTGCCCAAAGATCCCTCAAAATACACTGATCCTGAAAAGGAAAAAGTTGCACTGGATGGACATCTTCAACTTATCATTTGTGAATCTATGGACTTCAACATGTATGGCACTGTTGCTCATTGTACTAGTGCCAAGAAGATGTGGGATCTTATAGAAGTGCTCTGTGAAGGAACTACTGAAGTAAGAAAGAACAAGAAGCAGATTCTTGTTTCACAATATGAAGCCTTCATGGCTCAGCCAAAAGAGGGAATAACAGAAGTGTTTGAGAGATTCAACAAACTGATAAACGAGCTCAAACTCTATGACAAACACTATGAAATAGAAGAGCTCAATATGAAGTTTCTACTAACTCTTCCAGATCACTTGGAACCAAGAATCTCTTCCCTAAAAGAAAGAGATCTAACAAAGATTGGTTTTGATGTGTTATATGGTGTTTTGAAGACATATGAGTTGGAGCTGTTTCAAAAGAGATCTATTCAAGCAAAGCAATGATTAGTGGCTAATACCTCCTGTGCACTTATTGCTGACAACCTAAGTCAAAGAATGGACTCTCTTAAAATCAGTCAGGTCAAGATTGAGGAACTGGAAGTTGAAGACACTGGTGATGAGGTCCAGGTCGTCTATGATTTTCCTGAGGAAGATGAGTTTTACAGCATGGAGGAACTGGACAAAATGGAAAACAAATCTTTTGCTTATATGGCTAGGAGGTATCCTAACATAAGGTTTAAAAGAAAGCAGCCATTCAGGTCCAAGTTCAATACTGGAAACACTGGTGGATCTAGTGGCTCAAACACCTTCAATAAAGGAAAAGGGATTGCTGGTGCTGCTAAGGGTGGATACAAGACAGGAAGTGTGGATAGGACCAAAATAAGATGCTATAACTGCAATGAACTTGGGCATTTTGCCACTGAGTGCAAAAAGCCTAAACAAGTCAAGAAGGACAAAGCATACTTAGAGCTTGAAGCTAAGTATGAGGCTCTACTCAAGAAACAACAGGGCAAAGCTTTTATTGCTGAGGGAAAATGCTGGGATGACTCTGATGAAGAAGAAGAACAAGAGTACTCAAACTATGCCTTGATGGCATTTTCTGATGATGGTGATTCAAGTCAGGTACCCATTCTTACTTCTCTTGATATGACTCCCCTTCAATATAAGCAAACTGTTGAAGATATGAGCACTAAGATGTTTAATATTCATACTAGCATGTTAGTAGCTAATGAAGAAATTGATAGACTAACTGCTAAGAATGTTGAGCTTACAGAAAAGAATGAGAAACTTGAGTTAATGGCTGTGAACCTGGATGGTTTGAAAAAGGAGGTTGAGTATCTTAAAAACAAAGTGATTTGTGCTGAGCAGATAGAGAAAGCCCTTAGGGAACAAATTGCTGAAACTGAACTGAAACTAAGAAACTTTAAAAACTCCTCTGAACTTATTCAAACCTATCACAAGGAACACACTGAAGACTGCAAGGTTGGAGTTGGTTTTGACTATGATAATGACAAGGGAAGGAAGAAGGTCAAGGGCAAAGGAAAGGAAACTTTTACAAACAAAAATGCCCCAACCATACTGTCAAGTGTTGAACAGCCCATCTTCAGAAAGAGTGCTGTTGAGTTTGATGAGGAACTACTGATCATCAAGCAACAACTACTTGAAGAAGATGAGGCTGCTAAGAACACTTCTTCCTTTCCTGAACTTGTCAATCAGAAAGAGACCAAAGACAATCTTGTCAAGAGTCCTAAAGCAAAGAAAGAAGTTGTTAAGAAAAGGAAACAAAACAGAAATGGTAAAGTGGGTATTAACAAGGGAAACAACTATGCTTATGTGCCAAATGCTCCCAGGAAACAATGTCAAAAATGCCTATCTGTTAATCATTTGACTCATAAGTGTAGTAAGCCTGATATTGTTGAAGTTGACAACCTGAGTAACCATTCTGCTAGCATAAATTCTAGTCATGATTCTTTCTGTGGTAAGCCAAACTGCATGACATGCTATGTGACTGTGATTGCTAACTGTTTATCTCTTAAACATAAACTTGACTCTGCACAATCTGGTGAATCACACACACATATGCATTCTCATAGGACAGGGTCCCCAATCAGGGTTGAGAGGGTGAAAACTTCATGTGAGCCTAAGAGTGTAAACTCCAAAGCCACAGAAAAAGTGAAGTCTCCTACTATGAGAAATGCAATTTATGACAGAAGAATTATTAATCAAAATGTTTCTAAATCAACTGGACCCTACCAAGTGTGGGTACCAAAAACAACTTAGTCATTTTGTGAATGCAGGGCAACAGGAATAAAAGAGTCATATGGATCTTGGACAGTGGATGCTCAAGTCACATGACTGGTGATATAGCCCTGCTATCACATTTTGAGGAAAAGGCTGGTCCATCAGTAACCTTTGGAAATGACAACATTGGTTATACAATGGGATATGGCAGTGTTAAATCTGGAAATGTCATTATTGAAGATGTAGCATTTGTGGAAGGACTGAAGCATAATCTCTTGAGTATTGGACAATTCACCAACAGAGGTTTCAAAGTGGAATTTGATGAAGACCTTTGTTCAATCTCAAAAAGGGAAAGTGGTGAAGTTGTTCTAACTGGTGTGAAGAAAGGAAGCTTGTTTGTAGCCAATCTCAAGGCTGCAGATAAGGGAGAAGTCTGCTGTTTCTACACTAAAGCCACAAATGAGGAATTCTGGCTATGGCACAAGAAGCTGTCTCACTTGAATGTTCAGGCAATGAACTCTCTAACCAAGAGAGAACTTATCAGGGATTTGCCTGCCTTGGAGTTTGTGCAAGATGGAGCATGTGAAGCTTGTCAGAAAGGAAAAATTAAAAGATCCAGTCACAAGAACAAATTGCTCAATACAAATTCAAAACCTCTGCAGCTAATTCACATGGACTTATTTGGCCCTGTGAATGTAATGTCCCTCTCCAAAAAGAAATATGCTCTAGTGATGGTAGATGACTATTCAAGATATACTTGGGTGGAATTCCTATTCTCCAAGGTTGAAGCACCCCAAGTCATAATAGAGCATATCAAGAGAGTTGATAAAGAAGCACAAAGCACTGGTTCCTCTGTAGTTTCTTTGAGAAGTGATAATGGGACTGAGTTCAGAAATTCAACATTGTATGAGTTTTGTAAAGATAAAGGAATTTCTCAACAATTCTCAGCTCCTAGAACACCTCAACAAAATGGAGTAGTTGAGAGAAAGAATAGAACTCTCATTGAAGCTGCAAGGACAATGCTGCTGGATGCAAAGCTACCCACTAGCTTTTGGGCTGATGCTGTTAACACAGCATGCTATGTGCAAAATAGAACATTAATCAATAAGAAGTCTGGCAAAACTCCTTACTCATTAATGACTGGAAAAAGAGCATCCTTCAAGCACCTGCATGTGTTTGGAAGCAAGTGCTTTGTGATGAAAGATACCTCTGAGCATGTTGGAAAATTTGATGCAAAAGCATTTGAAGGTATCTTCATTGGATACTCTCTGGAAAGGACAGCATACAGAATATTTGTACCTGAGCAACACAAAGTCATGGAAAGCATGGATGTTACCTTTGATGACAAGAAAACTCATGGACTGAAAACAAGTGATCAAGACAGTGTGCCATTGAGATTTGAGAATCAAGGTTATCTTGAGGATTCTGAAAGTGAAGATGAACCCCCTGTTCAAACCGTTCTAGAGAATGAAATCCTTGAAGTTGACAATCTTCTTCAAACACCTGTGCAAGGGTTCACAAACACAGGGGGAGAAGAAGAGAATGCACCTATCAACCAAAATGAGCTTGGAACAGATCAAGGAAATGAACAGGGGCACACAAGGAAATGGAACAGAGCCCACACTAGGGATCAAATCATTGGAGATCCTAGTGAGGGAGTTAGAACAAGAAGGGCAACATTAAATACATGTCTGTATAGCTACTTTCTGTCACAAGAGGAACCTAAATTAATTGAAGAAGCTTTGAAGAATTCTGATTGGATTGTTGCCATGCAAGAAGAGTTGAATCAATTTGAGAAAAACAAAGTATGGGAACTAGTACCTCCTCCAAAAGGAAAGAATGTTATTGACACCAAATGGGTGTTCAGAAACAAAATGGATGAAGAAGGAGTGGTAATAAGAAACAAAGCAAGACTGGTTGCCAAAGGATACTGTCAGCAGGAAGGCATTGACTATGATGAGACATTTGCACCTGTAGCTAGACTGGAAGCCATCAGAATCTTCCTGGCTTTTGCAGCTCACTCAGATTTTAAGGTGTATCAAATGGATGTGAAAAGTGCATTTCTCAATGGTGATCTTGCTGAAGAAGTTTATGTGTCTCAACCACCTGGCTTTGAAAGTGAAGACTTCCCAAACTTTGTGTATAGATTGCTCAAGGCACTCTATGGACTCAAACAGGCACCAAGAGCCTGGTATGAAACTCTATCTCAATTCCTTCTTGAGCATCAATTTACCAGGGGTACAATTGACAAAACCCTATTCTTCAAGAAGCATGGAAATGATATCATTCTTGTTCAAATCTATGTGGATGATATTATCTTTGGCTCTTCAAATGAAAAACTCTGTGAAAGGTTCTCTAAGTTGATGCAAAGCAAATATGAGATGAGTATGATGGGAGAGTTAACCTACTTTCTAGGCCTGCAAGTACATCAAAGGGAGGATGGCATCTTTATAAACCAATCTAAGTATGTCAAGGATCTTTTAAAGAAATATGGTTTAGAAGAGTCATCCCCAGCTAAAACTCCTATGTCTACTGCAATCAAGCTGGATGAAGACAAGAAAGGCAAGAGAGTTGATATCAAGGTCTATAGAGGAATGGTTGGATCCTTACTCTATCTCACAGCTAGCAGGCCAGACATCATGTTTGCCACATGCCTTTGTGCAAGGTTCCAGTCTGATCCCAAGGAATCTCACATGATGGCTATCAAAAGAATCTTCAAGTATCTGAAGGGGACTCCTAATCTTGGGCTATGGTATCCAAAGGGCACTGGGTTCAACCTGGTTGGTTACACAGATTCTGATTATGCTGGATGCAGAATTGACAGGAAGAGCACCTCTGGAAGCTGTCAATTCCTAGGTCAAAGGTTAGTGTCCTGGTTTAGTAAGAAACAACAGTCCACAGCAACATCCACAGCTGAGGCTGAATACATTGCTGCTGGAAGTTGCTGTGCTCAATTGCTTTGGATTAGAAATCAACTCATGGATTATGGGCTAGTGTTAGAACACATTCCACTAATGTGTGATAATACTAGTGCAATATCCATAGTTGCCAATCCGGTTAATCACTCTACTACAAAGCACATTGAGATCAGGTACCATTTCATTAGGGAACATGCTGCAAATGGTACCATAGAAGTCTCTTATGTTCCCACTGAGAAACAATTAGCTGACATATTTACTAAACCTCTGAATGAAGCAGTCTTCAACAGACTTGTGAGTGAAATTGGAATGCTCAATCCTTCATTTAGTTGCTCTAAGTAAGTATGCCAGTAAATTGTTGCAGCAGTAAATTTTCACTGTATTTAAATGCTCTATTTGTTTGGAGTGAAAATTAGCTGAGATATGATTTATAAATATTTCAGTATGTTACTGCAAATTTTTTCAAAATCATTTGTTAGTAAAGTTGTGAGCTTTTGAGACATCTCGATATAGATGATTTTCAGAGTTCACGACACGGTTCAAATAAAACAGACTTATATCGCAAACTGTTGAGATTGTGAGTTTGCGACATAGTTCATTTTATGACTTCGCGACTTAGAATATCTATATCGACAAGTCTCCACATTTGACAGAATTTTGATTTAAATTAATTTTATTTCAAAATGTGATAAAAGTCTGACAATTTGCTTGATATTCCTAAAAGAGAGCTTTAGACAGGGTATTTCTACTATATCGCAAAGTCTCCCCGATCCTTTCATCTTGAGGACTTTGCGACATAGTTCATTTCTGAGACTATGCGATATACTGTGCAAGACTTTGCGGTACAGGCCATTTTTGACTTCGCGACATACAAATAGACTGTACAAATTCATAACTCCATATCGCAGTGTCTCTATCATATAAATACCCTTTTCTAACCGTTCACAACTTTTCATCTTGTCTATTGCTCTCAAACTCTCAAACCTAAGCACAAATTCTCTACTCTCTTTTTCACACTCTCTCTCTCTCTCGAAATGGCACCCAAATCTCAAACAGTATCATCCTCTATCCCTTTAACCATTCCCAAAGAAACCAATCTTCTCACCATTCCCTCTGAGGCTGAGGCTAACCCAAGGTACAAGTGTTTTGTACGGTTCTTGAACACTTCCTACCTAAGCCAAGCCCTAACCCTGAACCCTACCTTGTATGTCGATGTGTTGGAAGGATTCTGGAGAACGGCGTTGGTATCAACAATGGCTAGGGAAGATGGAACCTCATTCCAGGAGGTTAGTTGTTCAATTGGAGGCAAACACTTTCAGTTTGGTGAAAGGGAAATCAATGCAGCTTTGGGGTTCAAGGTTGAGGGTCATGACCAAGAAGCTACAGATGCTCAAATCGTAGATTTCATGACCTTCATTCGGTATGCTGAAGAGATAGATACTGGAAAGCTAAATAAGAAGTTTGTGAGAAGGGAGTGGTCATTTCTGTTTGACGCACTCCAGAAGGTGTTTCTCTGCAGGAAGACAGGATGGGACCATATCAGTCACATTGCTGTGAAGCTAGCCTACTCCTTGGCCAACAACCAGGAGATCAATGTGGGAGCCATAATTCTCAAAGAATTGGCTCAGAGGCTAGGCAGGACTGTTCGTGGTAGAGGTAATGACATCTTTTACCCTCGTTTCCTTCAAGTAATTTTAAATTTTCTTGATGCAAATGTCCATGAATTAGAGGGTATAGATAAAACTAAAATGGCTTATTCCAAGTCCATGTCCAAAGTTCTATTTGGCTCATTGGACACAAGGAATCAAGTGGATGTGATTCTAAGTGTGACCAAGCATATGCAGGACACATTTGAGTCTTATCCACTTGATAAGCCAATATACCATGCACTTTCCTGGACAGGGGAGGCTGAGACTGAAGGAGCTACACAGTCTAACCCCAGCCTTCCCATCCCATCCAGCAACCCCACTACAAACAGTACCATAGAAGTAAGGCAGCCAAGTGCATCAATCTCTCAAAAGATTAGTGTTACTAAAAAGAAGTCAAAGAAGAGAGCCCTAGAAGTGATAAATGAATCTGTAGAGATAGCTAGTGAGAATCCTGAGTCCCCTCTCACCAGACAAAAGAAGAAATCCAAATCCAAACCTACCACTGAATCCTCCCAACAGGATTTAGATGTGGAAAAAGGGGTACACCTGTTACTGTCCATGGCCTCTCAACAGGTCATTGGCATTGAAAAGAGCAGCCTCCCCACTGCACCTTGTACAGAGTCTGCACAGGGTCAAGACCTCACTCTTGACCCTAGGAGTGATAAGGCTGATAATACACAGAGTGGAGAGCACATCACTGTTGAAACTCCTCCTATTTCTCAGGGGGAGTTGCCACAATCTAATCTAAACCCCACTTCTCTCTCAGATTCTTCCATAAAAATTTCTTCTGAACAAGAGAGTCATTCAAATGACAATCTTGCCTTTGATCAATCACAATTCTCTCCTGTGATTGAGCCAATTTCAAGTGACATGGTGCATGACACTATGCTCACCACCCAGGAACCACATCTAGTTGGTCAGGGAATGCATGCTGGGGCATATCCTAATGACACCAACACTAACATGGAGGATTCACCAGTTTTCACTGGAGACTCTATGCCAAATTCTCCCATCCTTAGGGATGTGGAACTGTCTTCACAGACAAATAGGGCTGATGTTGTAACACATCCCATTTCAATGGAGACAACATCAGACCCTACAGCCATTCCAAGGCTGGGGGAGACTCAAAATCTTACATCTCATGAAGTGCCTAGCACTAGCTCTCACTTGGCTCAGGCCACTATGTCAGAATGGCTGAAGCCTGTGCACCATGACAGGCCTTCAGGATCATCATCTGTGCCTTCCAAAATGACAGAAGAAGCCATACAAGATCTCCATGTGGCACAGATTGATGAGTTCTCAAAGATAGCTCAACATCTCCTCACCTCAAATCTCCCAAATGCTGATTATGAAGCCATTTTACTCTGCCACAAGGAAGATGTTGAAGCTCAGCAGGAGAAGATAGTGGATGCAGCTGAACCAGAGGGAAATGTGGATGCCTGGTTGGATGCTAAGAGGACTCTCAAGCTCAAGGATGCCCTAGCTTTTCTAAGAGAAGAATACCTAACTTCTCTGGGCTCCAATGCAAAGGATCTCTCTCCTGCTGCCATCTATGATGTTGTTAATGATGTCTACAGGAATCAATTAAAGGCTCTGCACTATCTTGGGAAAGGGCTTCAATCAGAGATTTCTTCTATCCAGGAGGCGACAGACAGATCCCTCACTCAGCTCAGAAATTCATATCTCTCTGATTTTCCCAAGGTGGAAGGCATCCTTAAAGAAATCCAGAAGACAAACTCTACTGTAAGCATGATGGACCTCTCTCTGGCCATGGTCACAGACAACATCAGGAAGCTGGCTACAACCCTGGACAATCAAGTCAAGGCCAATATCAACTCAAATGCCATGCTGAATGTAATTTGGAAAAATCAGTATGGTGACAAATTGGTGGATGAGGTCCCTCTGTCAAACATCTCCAAATTTGACTTTGCCAAGCTCAAGGAGCAATCTCTCAATTCCTTCAAGTCTCAACAGCTCTTCTCCAAGGTGGATGGTCTTGAAAGAGAAGTGGCCTCTCTGAAAGATGAAAACAAGGAGCTTGCCAACTCTCTAAAACAGCTCAATGACAAACTGGATGACCAAGGCAACAACACCTCCAATATCCTGCTGGTGCAACAACAGATGCTGACTTCAATGATGAAACAAATGAACCTGCCTATCCCTGGGGAAGCTCAAGACTTCTTGTCTGATCCCAAGCCTAAGGGGGAGAAACAAAAGGAGGTCATTCTGAAACAGAAAGGGGGAGTACCTGCCAAGCAGCCAAAGCATAAGGGCAAGGGCAAACTCATTGAAGAAACCTTAAAGCCAATCTCAACCACCTACTATCCATCAACAATGCCTAAAGATATCTCAAATCCTCAACCTACTCAACCTACTTCCAATGATAAACCTGTCAAAGCTGATATAATCACAGAGGCCAAGCTACAGGAAGTTGCCAACTCAAACATCTATCATAATGAGGCCTTTCTGGAGTTTCTGAAAGCCATCTACAGCAGTGCTCAAGGAGATACAAGGATGTACAGACAGAAGATCAAGGAAAGCATCAAGTATTTCACAGTGGCAATAAGGAAAATCAAGGATGTCCATCTAAGAGAGATAATCATGGTGTGCAAGGACAACTGCTTGTGGCACCTAGCGTTTCAAACTCTAGAGAAATTGAGATTTACTGAGCTGTCAATCATTCTGGAGTTGATTGAAAAGCATGGGATGAACAATGAAAGTCTTTATAATGACTTGAAGATGGACCAGAATAAAAGATTGCCTGAGGTTATATCCAAGCCAAGGACAATAATTTACCAAAGCCTATCTCAAGACAGTAGTATTGACCAACTAGTAATTCCCTCAGACCTTTTAATGAAGAACAATGCAAAGATCAACCAGGTGCTGCAAATGCTGAGAGCTAAGAGAGGAGCTAGGACAGCTGAGGAACTAGAGATGATTCGAACTCTACAATCTTTTCTGATTCATGGAGTCATTCCTGAATCTGTCAAAGAAAAGAGCAAAAAGAAGGATGGGGAGGATGATGATGAGGAGAAAACCTATGAAAGGAGATCTCAGACAAGGAGAAATAAGGATGGATCTAGTGAGAGCAGCAGGAGCAAATATCAAAAGAAATCAAAAGATGTTGGTGATGACAAGAGGGACTCAAAAGGGACAAAGGAAACGACCAGGAAAACAAGAAGTGGAATTCAGCAAGTCAAGGACATTGCCAGCAGTACTTTAACCACAACACAAGACTCTAAGTCTAGGGTGGGTACTGTTAGCAATGATCCTCCAAAATCATTATCCATGACTTTTGAACCTGAATTGCCACAGAAGAAAGATAAAGCCACTAAAGTAATTTCAAGAAAACACTTCCACAAAGTTACAGCTAGTGGAGTGTTACAGTGGATGAAGGGGAAAGGAATGAAGCTACTTCCAAGTGATGTGGCACTGAAGACTAATTCTCCTTGTTCCAGAAAGGTATCTCTTGTGAAGCATTTGAAGATCAAGAGTGTACCCAAAAGGATAAGGATAACAAAGAAGACTGGAAAACTCACAAATGTTATTGGCATCAATGTGCTTCCACTAGATGAGGACTATGATGAAGATGCCCTAGCATTTTTGAGGGCTCAAAGGATCTTTGAAGTCAAAGTGAAGTTGGATCATCTAGAGATCAAGTACACTGATGGAAGAGAAAGGATAATGAAGCAAGGAAGCTGGCAATATTTCTATAAGTATGAGCTTGAAAGGATAAATGCCTTACTGAATTTTGAAGAAAAAGAAGAAAGAACATGGAAGATAGATATTGCCAGGTACTTAAAGATGCATGCTGATTATGAAGAAAACATGAGGAAAGAGAATGAAGAGAAAAACATACAGAGAGAGAAAGAAATGGCTGAGATGGAGAAGAGGGCTAAGGAGCTAAGGCAGAAAGGGATGTGCAGGGTCAAGCAAAATCCTTACATTGTGGAGTACAAAAACTCACATGGAGGTCAAAGCAAAATAAGGATGGAGTTTCTTGATTCCTATGTAGAAAGTGCACTCAAGGCTGCAATTGATGATTTTAAAGGCTCACCTCTCATTGAAGAACTGATTGCAAGAGAAGAACTTCAAGAAGCCATCATAGACATGAAGAGAAAAGAAGAGATAAGGAAAAAGAAGATATATGATGATTTGCTAGAGAAGCAATTGGAAGCTGAAGCTGCTGAGCAACAAAAGTAATCTGTAAGCTTTCAATTTTTCTACGAAATCAAATTTCTGATCTCAATGTTCATGAATTGTTCTCTCTGTTACTAAATTTCCTTTTATGTTAGTTAGGCTTGTTATCAGACATGAAATTGTGCCTAAGGGTCTTACTCACAATTTGGGGGAGATTGTTAGGCTCAAGACATGTCTGAACACCACTATTAACAAGCCTACACTTTGTGACTATGTCACATTACATGACCTGGTGAGTTCTATCACTGGGATGTAGTATAGGTCTCTAAATGTACTTGTCTTGTTCTCATGAACATTAGCTTGACCATGTATGCTCAAAGTTATAATGAGCTTAGTAAAGTTTCTTGCATCTAGATTGTATATAGGCCATTGAATAATTATCCTGGTAGAAGTTCAGAAGTGTTCATGCAGCAGGATAGAGATAAATAAGGCTATGAAGAAATAAGTTGCAGAAATTTGTCTAAGGCATTATATAGCAAAGTCAGAAGAAAGCTATGTCGTGAAGTCACCAATATCCATGTCGTGAAGTACTATATCGCATAGTCCATTTTGTACTATGTCGAGAAGTCCTCAAGACACATGTCGTGAAGTGTTGAAGTCAGCAAAGTCAAAGAAGCCGAGATCGTGAAGTCCTCAGAATCCCTATGTCGCATAGTCTTCAAATGACCTATGTCGCATAGTCTTCAAATGACCTATGTCGCAAAGTCTTCAAAGGCTATATCGCGTAGTCCTCACAAGGGAGATCGCGAAGTCAGGAATAAAGTGGAGTTCACGATCTCAACACTTAGCCGTTTACAACAAGACAAATCAAGGTACAGAATCAAGAATCAAAAGAGACAAATACTGAAGCATTTGTTCTGGCAAGGTGGTCCAAAGAACAGATGGCAAATCTACATCTAAACTTGGAGAGAAAGATAAGAGACAAGCAGCTACAGAAACGGGAAAGACTCCGAAAAGCAGGTGGTCCTTCCTGACACAGTTAACGTCTTATGGCAGGACAAGTTGGACTTTCAGCAAGGGGTAACTGTGTAAAAATAGGTGTGTGCACTAGTTTGTATAGGGCTTATATATATCATGCACATCCTATTGTTAGCTGCAAGAGAGATACACATAGTTATTTGCTAAGCTCTTTTCTCTGTAAGCAAGCAAGTTCAAACTGTTCTTGTTTAGAAGCCAGAAATTCTTTTGTGAATTTCTTGGAAAGCTGTAGTATTTAATTTGCTTATACAAAGTAGATTAAAGTGATTGTGTGTGTTATTTACATTCTGCATATTACATATCATAATCATATACAGTCTGTTACTTAGTTTTCAAGAATCGAAAAATATATCAAACTATCCATTCACCCCCCCCCCCTCTGTCTAGTTTCTAGTAGTATTCATTTCTAACAGATGTGGATAATGACTTTGTAAGTAAATCTTCCAGATTATCACATGAGCGAACTTGTTGTACATCAATGTCACCATTTTCTTGTAGTTCATGAGTGTAGAAGAATTTTGGCAAGATATGTTTTGTTCGATCCCCTTTGATATATCCTTCCTTTAGCTGCTTAATACAAGCTGAGTTATCCTCAAACATAACCGTGGGGCAATTTGAGATACTTGATAAACCACATGATTCTCGTATATGTTGAATGACAGATCGTAACCAAATACATTCTCTGCTTGCTTCATGGATTGCAAGTAACTCTACGTGATTAGATGAAGTTGCCGTCATAGTCTGTTTTGTAGATTTCTAAGAGATAGCAGTACCACAATATGTGAATAGATAACCTGTTTGAGATCGTCCAAAATGAGGGTCTGACATATACCCTGCATCCGCATATCCAACCAACTGCGATTTTGAATTGCTCGGAAAGAATAGCCCAAGATCAATCGTTCCACGAAAGATATCTGAATATATGTTTGATTCCATCCCAATGTCTTTTAGTTGGATCAGAACTGAATCTTGCCAGTAGATTAACAGCAAATGCAATATCAGGTCGTGTGTTGTTTGCAAGATACATGAGAGCTCCAATTGCACTAAGATATGGAACTTCAGGCCCTAGTGCATCTTCATCTTTTTTTCTAGGACGGAATGGATCCTTCACAACTTCGAGTGATCGAACAACCATTGGTGTAGTTAGTGGATGAGCTTTGTCCATGTAGAACCTAGTAATCAAAACCAGGCCTTTGAGAGAATCCCTGGGCTACCAGCCGGGCCTTATATCTCATAATTTCATTTCTCTCATTTCGTTTTCGTACAAATACCCATCTATTCCCGACGGAGACTACACCAGTTGGTGTTCGGACTGCAGGTCCAAATACATTTCTCTTGCGCAAGGATTGCAATTCTTACTGGATTGCAATTTTCCATTTTGGCCAATCATCTCTTTGTCGACATTTTTCCACACTTTGTGGTTCAGGATTGGAGTTCATAATAATATCACATGCCACAGAAAAAGCATATATGTCATCAACATCAGTACTCCCACGATCCAATAATTTTCCGTTATGTACATAACTCATTGAGATCTCATAATTTTCAGGTACCCTTGCTTTTACAGAAGCATGTGCCACTTCAGGGGCAATATCCTCTTCTGGAGGCAATACCACTTCTGGTGGTTTTGTCACAGCCACTTCAAAGGCTTGAACCTCTTCAGGAGGTGATACCGCTTCTAGGATATTTTCTGGAACACTTGCCACTCCAAGTGCAAGTCCAATAAATTTCCGTTTTCGTGGTACAACATCTTTTGCACCAACGGGTCTTCCACACTTCTGGTGTGGTTTTGAATTACCAACCAATTCTTCAGGAATTGATTTATGAACAGGGATTTCAACCCTTGTCGGAGCGTTAACAGCAGGTATATGCGATTTTACAATATGTCTAGAATCATTAAAAGCATCCGGTATTTGATTAGCAATATTTTGCATATGAATAATTCTTAGAACCTCAGATTCACATTGTTTAGTACGTGGATCAATAACATTTAATCCTGATGTATTCCATGATAGTTCAGTATTTAATTTATGCAAAATATTATCTCCCCCTAATGGGGGGGGACATAGACTCATCAAAATGATAATCAGCATATCGAGCAGTAAAAACATCACAAGTTAATGGTTCAAGATATCTAACGATAGATGGTGAGTCAAATCCAACATATATGTCTATTCTTCTTTGCGGTCCCATTTTAGATCTCTGTGGAGGTGCAATAGGAACATATACAGCACTACCAAAAATCTTAAAGTGTGAGATATCAGGAATTTGACCAAGAACTAATTGTTGAGGGGATTATTTGTGGTAAACAGATGGCCTTATCCTAATTATATTTGCAGCAAGAAGAATTGCGTGACCCCAAACAGATGTAGGTAATTTTGCCTTTAGAAGTAAGGGACGTGCAATTAGTTGAAGTCTTTTAATTAAGGACTCTGCTAAACCAATTTGTGTGTGCACGTGAGCTACAGGGTGTTCGAATGAGATCCCTACTGACATACAATAATCATTGAAAGTTGCAGATGTAAATTCAGCAGCATTATCTAGTCGAGTTGATTTAATGGGATGATCAGGAAATTGGGCTCGCAATTTGATTATCTGAGCAAGTAGTTTAGCAAAAGATATATTTCGTGTGGAGAGTAGACAAACATGTGACCATCTAGTTGAAGCATCAATTAGAACCATGAAATATCTAAATGGACCAGATAGTGGATGGATAGGACCACAAATGTCACCTTGAATTCTTTCTAAGAAATTGGGAGACTCTATTTGAACTTTAACTAGAGATGGTCGGATAATTAGTTTTCCTAAAGAACACGCTGAGCAAGGAAGTTCATCACGTGGTATAACTTTTTGACTCTTAAGAGGATGTCCTGTAGAATTTTCTATTATACGACGCATCATTGATACTCCTGGATGACCAAGTCTTTCATGCTAAAGGGTGAGTGATTTTGGGTCTATGATTTTGGGAATGATGATAGTGTGAGACTCGATGACTCTAATTTGGGTAGCATATAATCCTGAAGATATTGATTGTAATTTTTCTAGGATCCTCTTATGGCCTGATGTATTTGAAGTGATAAGGAGATATTCTTTTTCATTTTCACTAGTAGTTTCTATGTGAAGATCATTAAGACGAATGTCTTTAAAACTCAGAAGATTCCTAGTGGATTTACTAGAATATAGAGCATTATGTACGTGAATCTATGTCTCATTTGGTAGGATAAAACTGGCTTTCCCAATACCCTCTATTATATTTGATGTACCCGAAATCGTCTAGACATATGAATTGGTTTTAGTCAACTGTGAGAAATATTTCTGATTTTGTAAAATTGTGTGAGTGGTGGCGCAGTTAGCAATGCATATATCTCCCATATTTATGTTGTGTACATATATAAATGAACAACAATTTTATTAAGACAAACAAAGTACATTCATCCGGAACATAAACAAGTACATAGAAGCAGAAAATTAAAACAAGTACAGATAAACACATGACATGAAAGAAATACATATAGAAG
Organism: Heracleum sosnowskyi; assembly: GCA_030848705.1. Taxonomy (NCBI): domain Eukaryota; kingdom Viridiplantae; phylum Streptophyta; class Magnoliopsida; order Apiales; family Apiaceae; genus Heracleum; species Heracleum sosnowskyi. Next base: position 107,354,348 of record CM061245.1, read on the forward strand.
CTTCTTCATCTAAGCCGTAGTAAATATTAGCACTAGTGTCAAGTTCATTTGAATTCTTTCTTATTGGTTCATTATTAAAGCTAGCCAAATTTGTTTCCACCATTTGTTCATTCTTCTTTTTAGATGCCTCGTAAAGATCTACAAGATGTTTTAGTGTGTGACAAGTACGAGTCCAATGTCCATGAGCCCTATATCTAAAACACATATCTCTAGTATCTCCTTCTTGTGGTGCCTTCCTTTTATTTGGAACTTCACCTTGCCACTTCTGGTGACCAGAATTGTTGTAGCCATCACGCTGCCACTTCTGGTGGCCAGAATTGTTGTGTCCGTCACGCTGCCACTTCTGGTGGCCAGAATTTCGAAACCGACCACGAAAATTTCCACGCCCACGGTATCGTCCGTAACCTTGTCCTCCTCTATACTCGTTCCCACGCTAATTCTTCCGGAATGACGTGTTATGTACTTCAGGTAACTGGGCAGAGCCTGTGGGGCGTATCTGATGATTTTTTAGCAACAACTCATTATTCTTTTCAGCTACCAGAATGAGAGATATTAACTCGCTATATTTCTGAAAATTGTGCTCCCTATATTGTTGCGCCAGAATCATAGTGTTGGGATGAAATGTTGAGAGGGTCTTTTCAATCATGTCAGCATCAGTATTATTCTCACCACACAAAATCAGTTTTGAGCTTATTTTAAACAAGGTAGAATTGTATTCAGCAACAGATTTAAAATCTTGTAACCTTATATTAATCCATTCATAACGGGCATGTGGCAAATGGACAAGATTCTGGTGATCAAATCTATCTTTGAGATTGGTCCAAAGGGTGAGTGGGTTTTTGACGGTTAGGTATTCAGATTTTAAATTTTCATGAATGTGGTGCCTGAGAAAAATAATAGTTTTGGCATTTTGTTCAACAGTAGGGATTTTTTCTGTTTCTATGGTGTCTTTTAACCCGTTAGCACTAAGGTGTAATTCTGCACCGGGCACCCAAGATAGATAGTTATCCCTAGACACATCCAATGCAACAAAATCTAATTTTGCAAGATTCACCATTCTGAATATAAAATAAATATTTAAAACATGATATAACAATATAGCACATTAAGACGTAAACAATTTAACCATGTATCGCATAATAACATTTGTTGCATAAAATGATAAATAACATAAATTAAAATTGCATAATATAGCTATCTTTTAATTTAACAATAATATCAATACATGTATAAATAACAGGCATGATAATATCAACATTTATAAAATTAAAATCGACAGAATTCGAGCGTACCTTATTGATCGAATAAAACTCGGGCAAAGGCTGAACTAAGGTAGAAGAAATTAAATTGCACCTTCTTCGTCGAATAAAGCTCGGGCAGAGACTCGTGCTGATAACGTGTTATAAAACTTAAAACTTAATTATAAAATATTAATAAAGAAAATGACAAGGAAGATGAGAGTAATTTGTGTGATACTGTTATATTTTTGTTGTCTCCGTATTTTACAAGTGAAGGGTCCTATTTATAGGACTTCCTGACTATCTTGCTTACATATGAAATCACAGTAATAAGTCATAGTCTAATGTATGCTGCAATGTCCCGAGGTTCAGCTCACCTATTTATCATAACAGGTGTGATGAGTAATGAATGTGTTAAGACTTAAGAGTAGCCTTATCTTAAATTTTATTTTTTTCTGCATTCAAATCGTATTATATCCTTGTCATTTTTTCTAAAAATGTCACTCCATGGTATTTCTTTTTAATAAAAGTATCCAGACGACTAATCTATACTATATTATTAAAGACGAAACATTGAAAGTTTTGTAGTCTGGTCATGAAAGTTTTTGTAGTCTGGTCACTCAATTCATAGTCGTTAGATATTTTTGATCAAATCGATGAGAACCGTTAGATAAAATATTAAAATTATTATATAGAATATCTTTTCTATTTTTTCTAACTAAAACATCTCATTTTCCAAAAATATCGCAAACAATTTCATTTACTAAAATAACATAATAAAGTTATAATTGCTAATAACTAACTCATTACCTTTTTTAGCCAAATTGTATATTCTTTTTTATATTTTCTAGCTAAAATTTCTACTTTTCTATTTTTCCTAACTAAAACCTCTCATTTTCCAAAAATATCACGAATAGATCTATTTAATAAAATAAAATAATAATATTATAATTATTAATGACTAACCGATTAGCTTTTTTTTCCAAAACGTATATTCATTTTTATATTTCATAACTAATATTTCTCTTAACTAAAACCCTCAAAAATATCACGGACTATTCCATTTATTAGCATAAAATACTAATATTATAAATCTATCTATCTATCTATACTATATTATTAAAGACAAAACATTGAAAGTTTTGGTACATGATTTTTTGGTACGGTACTTGCCTTATTGAATTGTTTATTTAATTATTATAAAAATTATTATAATCAGTTACCCTTTCATTTAAAATGCATTACCATTTTTTTCTAAAAAAATCACGAGCAATTTCCTTTTCAAGCTAAAACATGTTACTTTTTCTATTTACTTTACTAAAATCTCTCATTTCCCAAATATATCACGAACAAACCCTTACTTATTTATTTTAAAACATATTTTAATACTTTTAATTGGTAATTACATTTCCCCTCTTTTTCTAGAAAAATCACGGGCAATTACCTTTTTCAGCTAAAACATGTTATATTTTCTATTTTCCTTACTAAAATCTCTACTTTTCCAATTATATCACGCGCAAACCCTTGCTTATTTACTTTAAAATCTATTTTAATAATTTTAATTGACAATTATCTTTTTCAACTAAAACATGTCACCTTTTGTATTTTTCTTAATAAAACCCCTCTATTTTTCAAAAATATCACGGGCAAATCGTTACTTTTATATTTTAAAATTCAACGAAAACATGTTACTTTCTATTTTTCTTACTAAAACCCCTCTTTTTCCAAAATATCACGGGCAAACCGTTACAATTAATAAAATATAAATAATAAAATTAACAATTATTAAAAACAATTTGTGCATCGCACGGGTTTTATGCTATCTATACTATATTATTATAAGCAAACTAGCCTCTATTTGGTTGGTTGGTTGTTGGTTAGTTGGTATTTTTAATAACAACCGTTAGATTGAAAGAGAGATAAAAGGAGAACCGTTAAATGTAATGTTAAAAGAATATTTATTTCTTGATATTCAAAATACTCTCACGGGTTCAAGGTTCGAATCCCGTCAACAACATAGTTTAAAAAATATTTCTTTTTAGATATTTAAAATGTTCCCACGGGTTCAAGGTTCGAATCCCGTCAATAACATATTATTATTATTAAATATTTATATTACCTATTTTTCTAAGCTATATCCCGTCAATAACATATTATTATTAAATACAAGGTTCGAATTCCGTCAACAACATAGTTTGAAAAATATTTCTTTTTAGATATTTAAAATGTTCCCACGGGTTCAAGGTTCGAAACCCGTCAATAACATATTATTATTATTAAATATTTATATTACCTATTTTTCTAAGCTATATCCCGTCAATAACATATTATTATTAAATATTTATATTACCTAAGCTATATTCAGAAGTTCAAGATAGTATTCCTGTCGACAATAAATTAAAAACATTTATCCTCAAAATACAAAGACATGCTTACACCAACATCATACATACATTATTAATTTTAAAAAATTTATTTTTCTACTAATAAAATTATATAATCAAAATACAGATAATAATATAAAAATTCTAAAATTCATCCGTGCATCGCACGGGTTAAATGCTAGTATTATTAAAGACGAAACATTAAAAGTTTGGTAGTCGGATGGACGGACGGTCGGTACTTAGTGATTTTATTTAATTACCCTTACTTATTTTTTTAAAAACTATCACTAAATAATAACATTATTTATAACCAATTACCTTTTCAGCTAAAATACATTACCTTTTTATATTTTTTTTTCTAACAAAATCTTCTTTTTTTCTAAAAAAAACACGGGCGGTTATCTTTTTTAATAAAAACATGTTACTCTTTCTATTTTTTCTTACTAAAACCCCTCATTTTCCAAAAATATCACGGGCAAATCCTTTATTATTTATTTTAAAAATCTATTTTTTTTATTTTAATAATTAAAAGTATTAAAATCGATTTTAATACTTTTAATTATGAGCACTTTTTAAGCTGAAACATGTTACTTTTTCAATTTTTTCATTTTCTAAAGAAATTATTATTAAATAATAACATTTTTATAACCAACTACCTTTTCAGCTAAAATACATTACTTTTTCTATTTTTTTCTAACAAAATTCTTTATTTTTCTAAAAACAATCACCGGCAATTATCATTTTCAACTAAAACATGTTACTCTTTCTATTTTTCCTTACTAAAAACCCTCATTTTCCAAAAATATCTCGAGCAAATCCCTACTTATTTATTTTGAAACCTATTTAAATACTTTTAATTACGGGCACTTACCTTTTCAGATAAAACATGTTACTTTTTCTATTTTTCCTTACTTTTCAAAAAAAATAACGGATAAACAGTTATTAATTTATTTTAAAATTTATTTTAATACTTTTAATTATTTAAAAAAGTTTAACACGCCTACTTATTTTTTTAGCAAATGTAAATTAATAAAATATTAAAACATAAATAATAAAAATTATGATTATTAATAACAATCCGTGCATCGCACGGGTTTTAAGCTAGTTATATCTTTATATATAATTAATGTAAAGGGGTTATTTGGTATGGCATGACATGGTACGGTATGATCGTCACTTCTCTAATTTTACACGACACCTTAACTATAACTTTAACCTAAACTCTACTATAATAACACACACGTGCAAATATTTAGCATTTTAAAATAAAAAAATCCCTAAAACAAAGAATAAAATATTTATAATGTAGGTTAAGCAATGATTTTAAGAAAATAAAAAAGTAATTAATATAAAGATAAATCTTAAATTTAATAGTCAACAAATTATCTTAGAAATTTTACAAAAATAATAATTAAAAATAAATTTGTAAATGAGATATATATACTCTTGATATGGGCTAAAAATAACCCTAAGGACATTATTAATGATACATTAATTGTGTCTAAATTGGTCCATAAATTAGACTTGATTAACGAGACCCGAAAGCTTAATTAATTATTAAATTCATAATTAATTAAAAGGCTAATTATGCAGTCCATTAAATGTGTCCAAGTTGTGACCTACATCAACTATAAGTAGTCTTGAACAACACCAAACTCTAAAAGGAGTCAGCCTCCTACAAACTAGGATTTATAGTCCTGATCTAAGAAGATGACTTGATCTCCAAGTCACGTAATTTTACCCTAAATCTAAGGCTATCCATGCCTATATAAAGGACCTGATCATTCATTCAGAACTACGTTTTTTGGCTTGATTCTCAATTACGAATTGAGATACGTAGGCATTTTGTGATGACCGATTTAGTCACGAGACACAAGAACAGCCATTAAAACTCGAAAGCTCTCAAAACCTAGCATTGAATTCGAAAGTATAGTTTTTATTCCACAACAACTCTATATTAGTATATTTATTTCTTTAATGTAAATTAGTTTCATTTACAAATGTGCTTCTCATTTTGAATTAAAAAAAAAAATCTGGATGTCTATGAAATTAATTTGGAGACCTTAGATACCAACATTATAACCAGGGAATCAATCTTCATCCGATGGCTCATATTAAAACAGATTTAATTGCAATTTTGTAAATGTTTTAATATTTAAAAATAATGTCCTGCACTCATTTTAACCATATCGACCATTACAAAAAAAATTAAATTGTATCCCTTCCATCCAATCTATTGGTTTCTTTGGGAGAGAGGGAGAGAAAAAGGATGCGTCACTTTCTCTTAAGTTTCGTTCTGCCGTTAGGAGTTAAACATCAAGCGCAGAATGTCGTATCATTGATTATTGTTTACTGTATATAGTTTTCTACATTTTTTCCTCGATGTCGCTGTTTCTTTAAAAGTCAGATTAAGCTAATTGAATAATGAAAACTGTGCACGATAGTGTATTGTGTGCAGAGTGCAGAACTGGATATGCAGTATATCAGTGGTGTTGTATATCTATTGATTTTCTTAACAGGGGACAAAAACTGAATACATTCCTAACATACATGTGATACGTGGTGTGTAAAAAGTTTTAACTGAAAACTACAAACCTGGGCGATTGAATGAAGATGGATGACCTGGATTGGTCTCCAGATCTTCAAAAAAAAAATGAAATCTCCATAGAACTTAATCCTATTCACGAATAACTTTTGCTAATATGTATCTCCTCTTGAAACAATATCAATGCTAAAAATTGATTATGAAACCCAGCTCTTGCACTTCACCATGCCTTAAAATTGATATCGACGCCAAATGTTTACCCTTTTCTCCCAGACCGTTTTTGCCTTAAAATTTATACATCTGAATTGTGCGATTAAAATTGATCAATTCCATCTTAAAACAGAGGGAATAACGCAATCCACAATGCCACCTATATATAGGGACCTTTTGGACCGTTGGTGAGAAGAAAAATTGAACATAGGATTGAGTGAAAATCTCACGATTAACCTGGCTATTGGGAATGGGGTTCCCCTTCCAAATAATCAAATCACTCATCCAAACACAAGCAGATGGACTTTAGGTTCCAGTTTTCACTGAGTGCAGTTATGAAGCATGAACAAAACGCCCCATACTACAGATATTGTTCAACACATTGTCCATTACATTCCATAGTTTGCTACATAGTACAGCACAGAACTTGCCTGTGCGTTGGCCGCTTAAGTAAATAACACACAAGTGAAGTTCAAGGCAAGTGTACAGTCCTTTCTCTTTTGGCAAGACAGCAAAATTTAATTATTATCCATGCCTACTTTTCACATTTATTTACGTAGTGATGTTAATGTAATGCACTGCATCGAGTACTCATAACATCATAGATAGTAAAAACAGGTATTCTTTAAATTATAAGCTACATAAACACTTGCAAATATGTTAAAAGGTTACATGGTTCCAAACTAAGAGAATAGAACATTTCTCAGTGAATTATCAAGCATACACTTCAGTGACACAGGAATCTTGGTCACCCGTTAAGCTGTCCTGAGTATAATATGAGCACCGCTATCAGTTTCCACAATGTCACTCACCTCGCCAACCTTCAGTGCATAAGCTGCCTCTTCAAATGGCTTCTGCATTTGTCCCTTTCCAAAGTAACCTGCATGTACATATTCATTTCATTACATCTATTTTGTCCCCAACAAATATTGCCAGTATACAAGACCATAAAACAGATTCATGATTATGATGGCAGAAAACTATTCTTAAGTCATCATTAAGTATTTGAGAAATCCCGTCCTCCAGGAATCTAAGGGTGGCAAAATTTGACACAAACCGAGACCCGACACCAAAAAAAACGGATTTCAGTTTTGGGTCGGTTAGAAGTTTACCCGAAAAAATCGGGCCGGGTTCGGCTTGACCCAAAATACCCGAACCCTACCAGCATCCTACACAAGACACTAACATGAAATACAAATGTGATGCGGTAGATTAGGATGAGAAGTCTCTCTGCAGAATCCAACAGAAAATACTAAAATGCTTCAGTACTACTATAAAATATAGTCATTGCTAAATATTCAGCAAATTAGCCATTACCACAAATTTTGACTGGGAAGAGTTTTTTTTTTTTTTTTGCGGGAAAAAAGGGGGAAGAGCTATTGGCCTCGACCCAAAAAACGAAGTGCCTTTTACTACAAATATAGTGACCCAGACTAACAGTCAAGTCTTTTCTATACAGAATATAGTGAACTTCCCTCCTCGTGAGAGATGTATAACTATGAATGTAAAACTGATCTCTAAAGGTTTCCAGTAGTCCCTGTTAAGTATCGAGTTTAGCAACAACTCAGTACATGTTCAACTCACGACAAGCTGTGCAAGAGTTCTGCAACTGAAGCTACTTCACTTACAAAACTCTATATAGCAACAGCATCCTTTCTGCTATGAAGTCCAGTTTCAACCTTATGATTAATTATTTTCAAATCACACTATATAGCAGTGCCTTTTACTTGAAACATAGTGACCCAAATATCAGCCAAGTATTTTCTATACAGAATATAGTGAACTTCCCTCCTCGTGAGAGATGTATAACTATGAATGTAAAACTGACCTCTATAGGTTTCCAGTAGTCCCTATTGAGTATCGAGTTTACATGGTCAACTTATGAAAAGCTGTGCAAGAGTTCTGCAATTGAAGCTACTTCGCTTACAAGATTCTATATAGCAACAGCATACTTTCTGCTATGAAGTCCAATTTCATCCTTCTGATTAATTGTTTTCAAATCACACTACATAGCATTAAAATTCCAGATTCCAGACCCGGAGAAAAAAGGATTGATGGATACTTTCTGATACAGCAGAAATTTAAATAAATTGCCCCCACAGCTATACTATAAAAGAAACAATGGATATATTTGAACCACATTATAATCGCATATGCTGGGGCAGTACTGGATGCATTTTAATGTGGTGGAATATTTCCATCCATCGTAAATAAAATGATTTTCTAAGAGGCCAGTATTAGTATAGTTTAGATTGTAAGCAAGCCGGCAATTGGTGAACCAACGAACTTGGCGAGACATGTGACTGAAGCAGAAACTAAAATCGCTACTTTTAAGTTGAAACAGTGCGGCCATATTTTTTTCCCTCTTATCTTTTTAAATGATACTCCCTCCATCCCACTTGTATACATTGGGAGACGGGGGCTCGGCACGCATTTTAAGCCTCCTATAAAGTATACTTTCATAAATATTTTTAAAGTATTTTTCTTCTGAATTAAAACTTAACGTTTGAATTTTTATTTAAAGAAAAAATAATTTTAAAATAATTTATAGAACTATAATTTTTGTACACCTTAAAATGTGTGCCAAACAGTGAGAAAAAACCGTATAGAAATGAGTGGGACGGAGGGAGTATAAGCCAAGATCAGACATATCCCATTTCAGCTTCGCTCCTACTACTCATTGTAGGTTCAGCTCAAATGTGACCAACTATAAGTAGTATATACAGGAGTATTTTCAGGAATATTGAACACAATCAATAGGTATATAAAAAACATGGAATGAAAGCGATATGACCCACAAATTTGAGACTCCTTCGTTACATATAACCTCTACAATAATTTAACACATTCTTCACTACATGCAAGATGAAGAAAGTAGTCAAAAATATTTCCTTGAGATAAGCTGGTAACACACAACCAACTTTGTGAGATGACACACCTCATTAGCATGTCGTTCCGAGTAATTATTGTTTCTTACATGTATTTCACATGTTAAAAAGGTATCTTTTGCGCCACACAACCAACTTTGTGAGATGAAGATGAAGAAAGTAGTCAAAAATATTTCCTTGAGATAAGCTGGTAACACACAACCAACTTTGTGAGATGACACACCTCATTAGCATGTCGTTCCGAGTAATTATTGTTTCTTACATGTATTTCACATGTTAAAAAGGTATCTTTTGCGCCACACCAACCCCTAATCCAGCTCTACTGGAACCGACTTCCATAATTCATTAAAAACTGTATCACCCCGTTTTTAAATTCCTTTCCAATTTATTGCATCGACTAAGTCCAGTTTCAGACCTAACCGTCCGGTGATCCAAGACAAGGGTTACAATAGGGTAAACTAAGGTATAAATACCTATCTCCGCAGAGAATCGGCAGGTAGTCCCTTTCAAGGGTAGCCTTTCAATTGTAAGCCATAACATTTATAGTATCACTCATCTTTTACAGTTTTCAAATCTAACATACAAATAATATTATATATACACACATATATTAGAATTACAAGATCAATTTATATTATGATAATACTCTATATCATTTATTTGCCACGTTCTAACATTAACATTCTACAATATAATTAGCAAATACATCCTATTATCAGTCACATTGTTAGATATATAAATATTATGATATCTTAAATTTAATTAACATTATAGATATTAATTAAATAATCCTCATATATGCTATAAATAATGAATTCCAAACTATTACTCTACTAAAAAGACACTTTCGATTTTATGTCTTGGTGGTATCATTGTTTGTCAAAAGTACCAAATTTTAGTTGTCACAAATTTATATCCTTATATATATATTTTAAATTTTTTTTTGGTGTTACGAGGATTCTTATACAAAATTTTGGTTGTATGGTCCTTAATACCAAGGTCCTTAGTACCATCGACAGGAAACACAAAAATTTGCAGATTTAATTCATATTCAACTTTCTTTTCATAATTTAAAAAAAACAAGAGTTTATATAGATAAATATTACTTAAGAGTCCAAGTAGTTTAGAGTCCAAGTAGTTTCCTGCTTGTCTATATCTACTAGACCATAAATAACTAAAAGAAACAAATCCTTTTAATATACTACTACTACAATATACATATATAACTTTATAACAAAATATAATTAAATCTATTTCTAATTAATAATAGTTAAATAAATGCAAACTAAGGTCATCTCCAGCAGTTGTGATCCAAAAATCTAAATTTAGATCACCAACTACTGATCCAAATTTTGATCCAAATTTCTGACCAACTCCAGCAGCATGATCCAAATTTTGATCCAAATTACTATTTACATATTATAATATATTACATAAATATTATATCAAACTACAAAATCTTAAATTTAATGTTTAATCATTGTTAACTATTTATATTATATTTAATGTATTAATTAAATTAAAGATATAAATTTTTTTAATATACGTAAATAACATTCAAAATGTATGTTTAGTACATTATATTATAAGTTTTATTCTAAAATTAAATTTTATTAGCTATTAATTACATACCATTATTAATTAAATAATTAAGGAGTCACAAATCAATTTTAAATCTAATAAACTAAAAATATACAATTAACAAAATCATTATTTTTAATATTTTTTTTGCTAATTCATTATTTTTAATAATAAACCAACTAATCCAAATTTGGATGAGTGGTGATCCAAATTTGGATCACTACGAATCACTGCTGGAGGAGAATTTGGGATAATCCCCTAGCTCAGAGTTCTGAATACTTATTTTTCTTACTTAAAGTCTGTCGATAATCCTTCCCCTAATTTGAATACAATGAGTGCACCACTTGTAAGATTAAGGAAACCCTTGTCTCCTCCCATCACTACTAATCTTTCAAAAAGATTGTTAAATTACCACCGCTCCATAATATAAAAGATACTTCTAAAACTAGCCTTCCCCATTTTAAACCTTATTTCAAATGAAAAAACCAACACTATAGTACTAACTCCTCTGCTTTCTAAGAACACAATTTCCAAACAAATGGTTAGGACCATCAAATTTACCGAAACAAAGTCAATCCTATTCCTCCAATCAAACGCTCTCTCTTCCAAAACGAGAATTCATTCTCCAAATCACGCACTACTTTTCGTTCCACAAGGATGCTACTTACTAGATAGTAGATACAAGTAAATTTTAATATCACATTACGACAATTAATCCAAAACAAAAGATTTATAGGAACAAACACAGCTAAAACTAAAACATTTTCTCCGAACACAGTAAGTACATACTAAACGTAATAAACACTTTCACAAGTGTCAAACAGTTATACAACAGAACCTCGATAGATTACTACTACTTCTCCATTTCAACATAATCTCGATAAATTCGATAAAATTCAAATCAGAAAGAAAAAGAGAGGATATATACAAACCTAGATCGCCGCCGCGCTTAGCAGAGCTACAATCAGATACAGTAGTAGCGACATCCTGAAACTTCGCTTTTCCCGAAACGACGTCGTCTCGGATTGATTTGAGCTGCGAAACAGCAGCGTCTCTGGTAGTGTTTCTAATGACTCTACCTTCTGGATCCTTCCATGACTCTTTGCGACGAGAGCCTTTGTGCTTTATAAGTATGTGATAAGCCCTAATTTTGTCACCGTGTGATGATGAAGAAGACATTTTTTTCTTTTTTTTGTCAGCCGTTCGATCTCCGGATGAGATCGGCGTCTTCTTTCTCTTCCGATCGGCCTCTATTGTCGCTGGTATGACTTATGAGAAGGGAGAGGGAGGGAGGGAGAGAGACAGACAGACAGAGAGAGAGAGAGAGAGAGAGAGAGAAGAGAGTCCACGAGATCTTGTTTATGAAAAGAGGGAACCGATGGTCCAATTGGAAATTAACACGTCACTGATTCGTAAGGCGGCTACGCCTAACAGCAACACTCAATTAAATCGAATATTTAATTTTTAATTATTATACTAGCTTAAAATATAGTGCGGACAATTTTTAATTATTGTTTATATTTTAATATTTTATTTATTTTAAAAAAGGTAGCTATGTTAACGTAAGTAAACTTTTAAATAACTAAAAATATTGAAATAAATAAGTAACATTTATCAGTAATATTTTTGAAAAATAAAATATTTTAGTAAGAAAAAATTGAAAATATAACATGTTTTAGTTGAAAAAATTAATTGTCCGTGATATTTTTAAAATTTTATCTTAATAATATACTATATATTAGGTCTTAATCATGATTTTATTATAAATTAAAATTAGGTATTATAAGTTTATTAAAAATAGAGTAAAAACCAAATCAAAAAGGCGAAAACCAAAACTTTTTAAATAGCTGTAATTTCATTATTTAGTTTTTAATATTTTGTTAATTGCATTTGTTAAAATATTAAATATGTTAATTAGGTTAACTTTTTAAAATAATTAAAAGTATTAAAATAAATTTTAAAATAAATAAGTAAATATTTGACCGTGATATTTTTGAAAAATGAGATGTTTTAGTAACGAAAAATGTAACATGTTTTATTTGAAAAGGACAATTGTCCACGTTATTTTTGAAAAAAAAATTACCTTTACTAACATAGTATAGATTAGGTCTGAATTATGATCTAATTATAATTTTGTTATTAAAATAGAGTTGAAACCAAGTCAAAAATCCAAAATTTAAATGTTTAGTCTTTAATAGCATAGTATTTAATAACATAGTATTGATAGATAGTATCAATAGTATAGATATTTTCAGTAAGTACTTATTGTTATTTATAATTGAATTTTATAAGCATTTTAAAAAAATATTAAAATACATATCATTTTCAATTTTAAAATTTAAATTTTATAAGTTCTCGATTATATTTTTGGCTTAATTATGACCATCTAAGTTTGCACATTTAGACAATTTATGTGAATAACATCAAGAATATCAAGATGTCTCAGCTTGGCTCCTTGACACCTTAGCTACAGGAAAACGGGAGGTTCTAATAAGGATTATCTCGACTTTATGGGCTATCTGGTGCTTCCGAAATAAATTGGTCTGGGAAACCAAGGTGGTAACAGCGAAGGTGGCAACAGAGTGGAGTACTAAGATGATTCTGGAATGGCAATTAGCTAGAGTTAAACTTGGTGCTCAGGGAAATGGTACAGTGAATGACACAGGAAGTGTTCAGATTCCGAAATGGGAACCACCAGAGGAAGGTAGTCTGAAAGTAAATGTTGATGCCTCGGTTTTTGAGAATGAGCATTTTTACTCTGTAGGGATGATTGTTCGGGACCATCTAGGAGCGTTCATCCAAAGCAAAACAATGAAGTTTCCTGGGAGAGTGTCGGCTTTTGAAGCAGAAGCGGTAGGAGTTTCTGAGGCGCTTTCTTGGATAGATATGCTAGCTATCAATAATGTCATTATCGAATGTGATTCACTGCTCACGGTGTCTGCTGTCAAAAGCTCGAAGTCTAATTTGCTAGAGGTAGGTAATGTTATTGATAGCTGTAAGGAAAGATTAAGAGATAGGGATGATGTCTCTATTGTTCATATTAAAAAGCACACCAACAAGGCTGCCCATATGTTGGCTAGATGCCCTTGTAACATTGGTTGCTCTTCTGTCTTTATGTCTCCTCCAGATCATATGTTGGAGACCATTTTGTCTGATTTTGCTATTGAATAAAATTCAGTTTGTGTTTCAAAAAAAAAAAAAAACATTTTATGCGATCCAAACATTTTTATTTTCAATTTAAACATTGATGACATGTTTCCTGTTTGATTTAAATAAAAAGTGAGAGTGGACTTCACTTGCTCCCCTTGAGACCGATTAACACTTAGAAATTATATACTTGCAATATATTCCCTCCGTCTCGTCCAATTATTTACATCTGATTTGGATATGAAAATTAAGAAAAAGTGTAAATTATTGATGAAAAGTAAGAAAAGTGGTGGGACTCATTAATAGTTAATGTATAAAGTGAGTATAGTGGAGGAAAATAGTGAATGGAGTTCATTTTTATATTATAAAACTTTACTATATTTGAAAAAAAAAATTGAAGGTAAGAATTGGAAGGACGTCAAAACTATAAAGAAATGGATGGGAGAGACGGAGGGAGGAGTAGAAACACACGGTCATTCAACATAAACATAAACCATCCACGTACTAAAACCTTAAACATAAAAATAATTTGCTTAAAAAATGAAGCAAATGAAAAATATGAAATTAAAATATTGACATTCCTAAATAAATATAATTAAAATTACATAAAAAATATTAAAATTACTGAAGTCCATAGTGATGGTCCGCGTCCATGACATGTCCTTCCATCAATGTTTGTCACTACTAAATTGATTCTTCCTGATCCGATTCCAACAACACTTTCTTATTATCAGCTTCAAATGCAAGATTTAGTCTCATGAGCAAAGCATGGAACTTAATACACCTTCCTTCCCTCTTCAATAGTGATCCGCATGGCAACTTAATATCTTCCCTCTGTCATTTCTAATAACTATACCAATTCCTGTGATGTTTCAATTGTCTACTGGAACATTAGAGCGCTTCTCTTGACATATATAACCTATAGCTGGTAAACTTCAATAATTATTATTAGCATACATTACGGGATATTATACCTGTATAGTTAAAAGAATATCTTCAGAATATTTTGTATAGTTTTGTAACTTCTTGTACAAGAATTAGGTTTTAGGATACATCTATATAAGCTCCAGGCCCCAGGCCTCATTGTATAGGCGAGAGACAGAAATATATAATAACACACATCTGTTTGTCTGCCTCTGGTTTTATCATGGCATCAGAGCAGGTTACCTCACCATACTACATTCACCCTGCATCAAACACGACCCTGGTAATTTCTCATGTGGTCTTGCGTGGTGAGAATTATGGAGAATGGTCTAGATCAGTTCAGAATGCTTTTAAGGCGATCAACAAAATTGGGTTTCTTGATGGCACCATTAAGAAACCAGCAGATATCAAAGAATTGCCTAAATAGGTGCAAGTGAACTCCATGCTCGGTGTTTGGATACATAATACACTCGACGCATCCATTCGATCCACTGTTCCTCTCACTGACAGTGTCAAGGATATGTGGGACGACATAAAACAACGTTTCTCGATTGGAAACGGGCCTCGTATCAATGAACTCAAGTGACAAATATCAAATTGTGACCAACAGGGAGATTCTGTTGTCATCTACTATGGACGTCTACGCAAGCTTTGGGAAGAATTGGCGGCATATATGGCATCACCGTGTTCTTGCAAATGTGATTGTGGTGCTAAAGCAGCACTTACTAAGGAACGAGAAGATGAAAAAGTTCATCAATTTCTCATTGGTTTAGACTCTGCGCTATATGGTAATGTTCAGTCCAATGTTTTGATGCAAGATCCGCTTCCTCCTCTGAATACAGTCTTCTCTAAAGCAATGACACAAGAGAGAAACCTTGTTATAACTCGCACGACGGACAAGAAAAATGAAGTTGTTGGTTTTGCTATGCAAGGTGCGTTACGTGGCCAAGTGTTAGGTCCAATTTCGTTCACGGATTAATCTTTCAGTTCTATAACGAAATCAAACACACCAAACCAAATCAAGTTTCGGGGAATATATCTTTTTATAAATATAAACCTCGAGGGGTGCTACAATTTCTAATCCGTAGATTAGCTTCAATGAGTTCTAAGTTATACACAATCAAAACTTTGATAGAATTCAAGCAGAATTAATTTCTCTGGTATTTTCTCTCTGGCTCAAACTCTTTCTCAGTTATTGCTTCTGTGAAAATAACTTCGACTGAAGAAGACACTATCTTCTCTCTGTATTAATTGTAGTCTTCAATTGAAAACTATCGAACTAGGAATGTAGAAACAATCCTGGCCGTCCATCTTCAACTTCAACCTGTAAAACAAGAATACTTTTCACCTGCTCCTTAATTAAAAACCATCGAATGAAATACTTTAATTTACCATTCGATAGTTTTTTAATCAAAACTATCGAATACCAAATTAAAGTAAACATGGTTTTCAATGAATCATTATTATACCATTCGATAGTTTTCTTAATTGAAAAATTATCGAATTCTTGTTTCTTGTCTTTTATCAATTACTGATTCCACTGAGCTCCTGGGTGTTTAAGTAATAGACTGTATCACTTTCTTCTGAGACGATAAAACAACTTGATCTTTTCAGTGACGTCACCTAGTGCAACTGGTCTTGTTCACAGATGAATAACACTTGATCAATTCTTCTTTTATGTCTTCAATTCAATGTTGCTGATAAGTCCCTTGTCGTTCTGGTTGCTTCATTTAAATCACTGGAATCCCGTGGTACTTAACCCTAAATCATTCACATACTTCTGTCGTCTTGAAAGTCTTGTTTCTTTTGCTGTCACTGAGGCTTGAACATTTTCATGAACTTCTTTCCGTGACCTATTTACGGACTTCAAGAATACATAACGTATTTTGATTTTTTGAGTTTACCTTTTCTTCTTTGATTCTGGATTCCTGTGCTTCTGTTAATATTATTGTCTGTCTTGTCCTTTGTTGAGTTGTAGTTATCTCTTTTACATCTTATGTTACATTATGCTTTACACCAGGGCACCGGGACAGGAAAAAGGTCTGAACGGCCTCGAACTTACAGTACATGTACTCACTGCGGAAAATTTGGGCATGGACAGGATACTTGTTTTGAATTGCTTGGTTACCCGGACTGGTGGTATGCTGAAAATAGAGCAGCATCAAGAGGAAAAGGAAGAGGTGGTCGCGGTGGAAGAGTTGGAAATAGTCGTGGTCGTGGTACTAATGTTGCAAACGCCATGGGACAGGGACCTGGTAGCAACCCAACATCACAACACATAAACGATGGGGACCGTACTGGACTTCCTTCAGTCTCGAATGAACAATGGCAACAACTAATGTCGATGTTCAATTCCATGAATTCAAATTCTTCGACTGCAAAACTCGATGGTAGGAGTCTTTCCACTAGATGGATAGTCGACACAGGTTGCTCAAACCACATGAGTGGAATTAAAAGTTTTTTTTTGTCTTGAAGGATGTGACTCCTTCTCAGGTTGGTTTACCGAATGGTAAACAAGTTCTGGCAACGAAGGAAGGATCCGTAATTTTGAGCGAAACACTTACATTGACTGATGTGCTCTATGTTCCAGATTTAAATTGCAATTTAATCTCTGTTTCACAATTTCTTGCTAGTTCTTATCATAACATCACATTTACTGATAAGCTTTGTGTACTACAGGACCGCAATTCGAGGATCCTGATTGGAGTGGGTGAACAAAGTGACGGGGTTTATTGGTTCAAGCCAGAGAAACGTGTTCAAGCTTATCAGACCACTCTGTTAAAGAAGCATGAATTATGGCATCAAAGACTTGGACACCCATCTCAAAAATTAGTGTCTCTTTCACCTTTCTTTCTCAGTAGTGACAATAAAGCTCATTATTCAAGTAAAGATATATGTGAGTATGAAGTGTGTTTACGTGCACATCAAACTAGAAGTATTTTTCCTTCAAGTAAAAATAAAGCTGATGATTTATTTGCCTTGATTCATTGTGATATTTGGGGTGATTATAAGGTTGCTTATAGTTGTGGTGCATATTATTTTCTTACAATCCTTGATGATCATTCGAGGGCTGTATGGGTCTATTTAATGTCTTCTAAAAGTGAAGTAGGACAAATTATTAAGGATTTTTGTTCAATGGTGCAAAATCAGTTCGATAAAAAGGTAAAAATATTAAGGAGTGACAATGGTTTGAAGTTTACATGCTTAAAACGTTTTTATGCTGAAAATGGAATTTGCATCAGAGTTCATGTGTTGGTACACCTCAACAAAATGGCAGAGTTGAGAGAAAACATCGCATATTCTTAATGTTGCACGAGCTTTACGGTTTCAAGCTAATCTACCAATAACTTTTTGGGGTGAATGTATTACAATGGCTGCTTATGTCATAAATCGAACTCCCACAACTCTGTTACATAATAAATCCCCATACGATATTTTGTTTAGAAAATCACCTAATTATTCTACCATGCGTGTTTTTGGGTGTTTATGTTATGCAAATAATCGGCCTAGGGTGAAGGACAAATTTGGTCCAAGATCACGGAAGTGCATTTTTGTGGGTTATCCTTTTGGTAAACAAGGATGGCGGTTATATGATTTGGAAAAAAAGGAATATTTAGTCTCTAGAGATGTTATATTTGTTGAAAATAAATTTCCCTTTTCTACTAGTGACGATAGTGCGGATGATGTGAGCATGCACAAATTTGCAAACCAGAAAAATTTGATTGAAGACGATGTTATTAGTCTAAAAGATAGGGGGAGTGAAATAGAGGTGGAAAATGAACTTGATCAAGAGCATGTGACTATTGTAAATCCAACTACAACTACTCAGTCAGTACTATGACTTCTTCCACGGAAAATCTTGGTAGAAGGCATCATGTTTGTCAACCGTCAACACGACTCAAAGGATACATCACCAATACTGTCCATGTTAAAAACCCTGTCACTACACTTGATTCATCCTCTCCAACACGGTCCTCAGGTACACCATTTAATATAGCTTATTATGTGAATAACGATGTATTTTCTATGAGACATAGAAAATTCTTGGCAGCTATTACTACAAGTGAAGAACCAATTTCATTTGTCGAAGCAAACAAAAATCCTGAATGGCGTGCGGCCATGAAAGAAGAAATTGATGCTTTAGAAAGAAATGGCACATGGACTTTAGAAGATTTGCCTCCAGGAAAGACAATATTAGGTTGCAAGTGGGTATACAAGATAAAATATAAGGAGGATGCCTCTATTGAACGTTTAAAGGCTCGTCTTGTTGTTTTTGGAAATCGACAAAAAGCTGGTATTGATTACAAAGAAACTTTTGCGCCCGTTGTAAATATAGTGACAGTACGAATGTTTCTAGCTGTTGCAGTTGCTCAAAATTGGGAGCTCCATCAAATGGATGTTCACAATGCTTTTCTTCACGGTGATCTTGATGAAGAGTTATACATGAAACTTCCTCTCGGATTTAATTCACCAATTTCTGGTAAGGTGTGTCGACTTAGGAATTCCATATACGGCCTTTGTCAGTCTCCTCGTAACTGGTCAGATAAGCTTTCTACAGCGTTAAAGAAATTTGGTTTTAAACAGTCATATGTCGATTATTCATTGTTTTATTATAGAAAGGGGCAAGTCTCACTACATGTTTTGGTGTATGTTGATGATCTGGTTATTGCAGGATCATCTCACGAGAAAGTGATAAAATTCAAAAGATATCTTTGTGAGTGTTTTCATATGAAGGATCTTGGGGTTTTAAAATATTTTTTGGGTCTCGAGGTGGCTCGTGGTCCTAGTGGTATATTTCTTAATCAAAGAAAATATACTTTAGATATTATTATTGAAGCTGGTTTGTTAGGCGCGAAGCCTATTGCTACTCCTATGGAACAAAATCACCAGTTAGCTCGATGCAATGGGGAATTATTTTCTGAACCTGAAAAGTATAGGCGGCTCATTGGTCGTCTGATTTATTTGACGATTACTCGTCCTGAGTTATGTTACTCTGTGCATATACTATCTCAATTTATGGGCGCACCTATGATTGATCACTGGAAAGCTGCATTACGGGTGCTACGTTATCTGAAAGGTTGTCCAGGTCAAGGCATTTTATTACGAAGAGATCGCAATTTGCAAATATATGGTTTTTGTGATAGTGATTGGGCTAGCTGCCCTCTAACTAGACGATCATTAACGGGCTACTTTGTTTTACTTGGATCTTCGCCAATAGCTTCGAAGACTAAGAAGCAACAAACAGTGTCACGTTCTTCGGCTGAGGCGGAGTATCGTTTGATGGCAACAACTACATGTGAGTTGCTGTGGTTGAAATCAATCTTGCTTTGCTTAGGAATATGTCATGACAGACCTATGAGATTATATTGTGATAGCCAGGCAGCTATGCAGATAGCAGCAAATCCAGTCTTTCACGAGTGATAGGTCCATAATTTAATACATTTTTAATACCTATTTTATGTTTGTTTTCGTAATTTTATTATTTAATAAATTGTTTTCTTTTGTTTTGTAGGAAAATAAATAAAATCATATTTCAAGCAGAAAAAGGTGAAAAAGGCAAGGAGATGGAAATACTTGAAGTCAAAAGGAAATTGGAGAAAAATTGGAAAACTTATCGGAGAAGAAAAAGGAATTGAGGAAATATTTCCAGAATCCGATTTGTAGTCAAAGAGCCCAAGCCCATTATTTTTCCTATAAATATAGATCTCCTCTCTTGTATTTGGACACCTAGAATTTTATAACTCTTTTATTGTTTTCTGCTTTTACTATTGTCTGTGGCTATTATCCGGCGTACTCTTTTTGTTCTCTATTATTAATATATTATTAATTATCGTTTTTACTCTTGCCGCGTCTTTCAATTACATCTTCGGTAATTAGCTTCTGGCACTTAATTTTCCGTACATGCATGCTAGATTGGTTACGTACATGCATTGTAGATTGGTTATTTAGTATATTAATAAAGCAACTGCCATTCACTGCCATTCACGTTGGTGTTTAAATCTTGTATGTGCCTTTGCCTATCCTGTTTACTTAGCTAATTTGTTTTGCCAATCCATTCTACTGCCTTGCATGACACACGAGCTAATTAGTTTTTATTAGTTTATTAAATCAACGCATGTTCAATAATATTAGTTTTTATATTATTTGTTTTGTTTATTTAATAATCATGAGTAGCTAAATTAATTCTCCTAGGATGAAGATGAAGTAAATTTGATTATTGTTGATATCTTCTCGTTCCTATTAATTGATTCTCGTGATTTTTCTTTTTGCTTAATTGTTCAATTGACAAAGTGATTTTGATATATTATTGTTACCAGATTTATTTTTCATAGCCTATGCTTGCTCCATGAAGTTTTGATAGGTTATTGTTAGATAACAAGTTTCATAGTATATGCTTGTCTCGTTAATTGATATATCTTATTTGTGAAGGAAAGAGAATTGATTTTAGGGCGAGTTGGTATTAATTGTGATTGATTAATGGATTCGGATTCCTAGGTTTTTCCTTATCTGATTTTAATTGTTAATTAGGTTAAACAAATCTCAACTTAAATCTTATTGTCTAGTTCGCCTGAGTTAATTGTTAGGGTTTTGAAAATACATAGTCTCTGTGGATCGATCTGTGATTGCTACAACTAAACACTGTGCGCTTGCAGTTTACATTATTTTTACACATCAAGTTTTTGGCGCCGCTGCCGGGGATTATTGGTAATTTTCACTCCTTGATATTTAATTCTTCGGATTAGTTTCTTGTTCTGCATTGTTTGTCTTTTAGGGACAGTGAAGCGGAGGAAAGTTTGGACAAGAAGATTGCTAGAAGGCCTCGTCGTCTCTTGTGAAATTTTTGGAAGCGCTTTTCGGTATTCCGTATCACCTCTCTCTGTTTTCTTTCCATCCATTATTGAAAAACACAAAAAAAATTAAATATTTGAAAAATCCAAAAATATTAGTTAATTATTTGTTAAAAACCAAATTGTTGCATCATTCATTCTCACATAGGAGCACATCATCTAGATTTCTTTATTGTCTTTATCGCTTTCCATATTATACAATTGTGGTGATTGCTGGAGGAAAGAGGTACGTACAATTTAGAATAGAACACATAGTGTATTGCATCCATAAGTGTTTATTTCTCGTTCTTTGTGTGTTGCATCATTAAATCAATCTTAAGGGCGCCACCCAATTTCAAGATAAGGTGAGGGATTTTATCACTCTTTCCTTGGCCCACAAATCACTAATTCGTTCATCTTGCATTCCCTTTCCTTAATAAAATTAATTAGACGTTAGCCCCTAGGATATCGCGCTCAACTAGGAAGAGAATCTAGGAGGAACAAATCACTAAGTATTTTTCGGTGGTGTCTAGGACTAGCGAAAGCTTACCTGGCCTTTAGACTGGTGCCTAGAATGGTGGTTAGCCTCTTGGCAATGCTTCCTCCTGCCTGGCCAGTCACGACGAATGCTTTTTGAGCTGTTACTTTTAGTAGTATCTTATTGTTAGGAGCAAGGTCTAGATTTTTTTTAGGATAAGATAGATTTTTCTTTTGATTTTCCATCTTCTTGGGTGTTTACTTATAGCTCTTGTCTTCTACGTGCTTATTTGATTGCTTCTCTTGTATGCAAAGTACTTGGGTTCGAGATAATACATCTAGATTAGTGAGACAATCCGACCTTTCATTACCTGGAATAGCAAGACAACTCGATTTCTCTTCACCCACTAAAATTGAGTCAAAAGAAGTAGAAATTCCAACAACCATTATGGCTGTTTCACTTAAAGAACGTTGTTACCCCGCTCGTACCGCTCAACCCTCATGCATAGTGCTACCAGCAGTAACCGCAAACAATTTTGAAATCAAACATCATAACATTAGCATGTTACCTAGGTTTGCTGGGGTAGAGGGAGAGGATCCATATCTTTTCATTCGAGAATTTGAGGAAGTGTGTGCTTTACAAAAACTTCAACAGTTAAGTGAGGATTCCATTAGGCTCAGACTCATTAACTTTGCTTTAAAAGAAGATGCTAAACAGTGGTTGTATAGTCTACCCGTTAATTCTATTTACACATGGGAGGGATTTGTTGCTATATTTCTTAAAAAATATTTTCCCAACCATAAGGCTAACAGGCTTAGGAATGAAATCAACCAATTTCAACAAAATCGAAATGAGCCTTTTTGGAAATATTTTGATAGATTTCAAAAGTTGTTGTCTAAGTGTCCTCAACATGGTATAGAAAAATGGAGACTTTGTAAAATTCTCTATGAAGCCTTAGATAGCCAAACCACTGCCTTGTTAGAGTCTATGTGTAATGGTAGGTTTATGGATAAAACTGATGAAGAAGCTTGGCAATTTTTTGAAGAGTTAGCTGAAAGAACAATGTTGTGGGAGTCAACTAGGGAACCCAGTCAGGAAACTGAAAAATCTAAGGGCGTACACGTAGTTGGTAATTCTATTGCAACCGAAGCTAAGTTAGCTACACTCACTAGACGTCTAGAAGCCTTAGAAACCAACAAGGTGTCCTCACAAGTGTTTCTGTGTGCAAATTGTAATTCTCCTAATCATTTGATAGAAAATTGTCCTGAACTTGAACAAGCCAATGCCATGTTTCAATCGAGAGTTAGGAATGATCCTTATTCATCCACATACAATCCTGGTTGGAAAAATCATCCAAATTTCTCATGGAACCAAGGTCAATACAATCAGTATAACCAAAATTCTCAACCTGCTTTTCAAAAGCCCAATCCTGGTCCATACCCAACTCAAAATCCTAACTCATATCCTCCACAAAATCTCGGTCAATATCAAAATTCAGTCCCCTTGAATCCTCCTGGTTTTGCAGAATCTGACAAAAGATTTACTTCCATTGAAAAGAGTTTAGAGGCATTGCTCAAATCTCAACAAAATTTCATGAACACTATGACCCAAGATAGGCAATTGCTAAATTCCAATGCTCAAGCCATATCTAAGCTAGAGGTCCAAGTTAGTCAGTTGGCAAACACCATCAGTGAGAGAGAGAAAAATCGATTTCCTAGTCAACCCGAGATTAATCCCAAATTTCATCCAAATCAAAAGTCTCATGAAAATGTGAATTCTGTTATCTCTCTAAGGTCTGGTAATCAATTCAATAATCATGCTGGTGTCAATACTCAAGAAGAAGATAAGTTTACATCTGAACCAAATCCGTTACTCTTGAATCCTAGTCTTAAACAATCTTCCAATCCCAAGAGTCCTGAAGAAGTTGAATCTAATGAGTCATCACCCTCCGATGAACCGCCTTCAAAACCCCAATCTGATGTGTCTATTGAAAAAGTCTTTAAGCCAAAAGCTCCATTTCCTCACAGACTTACTTCAAACAAACAATCTGCTCAATTAGATAAGATTTTGGAAGTCTTCAAGCAAGTCAAGATTAACATTCCTCTTTTAGATGCAATTCAACAAGTTCCCTCTTATGCTAAGTGTCTAAAAGATTTGTGTACTCATAAAAGAACCACTCATGTTCCTAAGAAAGCTTTCCTAACATCTAATGTTAGCTCTATCTTGTCAAATCAAATTCCTTTGAAGTATAAGGATCCTGGTTGTCCTACCATTTCTTGTGTCATTGGTAATACTCTCATTGATAAAGCTTTACTTGATCTAGGAGCTAGTGTGAATCTTCTTCCATTATCTGTCTATCAAGACCTGGGTTTAGGTGAACTTAAAGAGACTAGTATCACTCTTCAGTTAGCTGACCGTTCTGTCAAAATTCCTAAGGGTATGGTGGAAGATGTGTTGATTAAGGTTGGTGATTTTGTCTTCCCCGTCGATTTCATTGTTCTAGAAACCGAACCTGTCCAAAATCTCAAAAATCAAATTCCCATCATTCTAGGAAGACCTTTTCTTGCCACCTCTAATGCTTTGATTAACTGTAGAAATGGATTAATGAAACTCACATTTGGAAACATGCAAATTGATCTCAACATTTTCAATGTAGGAAATCAACCCAATGAGCTTTTTGACCAACCCATGGAAATTAACATGATTGATGAGTTAGTTGATAATGAAATCATGAATGTTGATGATGTTCTTAACTTTTGTCAAAACTACTTTGGTCAAGATTGGGATGATACTGGTCATAAAAATGAGATTAATGAAATGTTAGAGTCCACCATTCCTAGTTCCAATCGAGAGTCGGAACCTTTTCCTTTGCCACTTTATGAAGCTAATAAATCAGTTGAGACAAGTCCACCAGAATTAGAACTTAAACCTCTTCCCGAAACTCTCAAGTATATGTTTCTAGGTCCTTCTGAGTCTTTTCCAGTCATCATTGCATCTGATTTGACACCTTCTCAAGAGGAAGAACTCTTAATTGTACTTAGAAAGAATAAGGAATCCATAGGGTGGAGCATATCTGATATCAAGGGAATTAGCCCTGCCATTGTCCAACATAGGATTCACTTAGTTGATGATGCTAAACCAGTTAGAGAACCGCAAAGGAGGTTGAACCCGACTCTTAAGGAAGTTGTTAGGAAAGAAATCCTTAAATGTCTAGATAATGGGATCATCTATCCTATATCTGATAGCTCTTGGGTCAGTCCTGTTCAAGTAGTGCCTAAAAAGTCAGGGATCACTGTAGTTGTTAATGAGGATGATGAATTAGTTCCCACTCGTGTTCAGTCTGGTTGGAGAATGTGTATTGATTATAGGAAACTAAATGCTGCCACTAGGAAAGACCATTTTCCTCTACCCTTCATTGATCAAATGTTAGAAAGGTTAGCAGGTCACTCATACTATTGTTTTCTAGATGGTTTTTCTGGCTATTTCCAAATTCCCATTGCTCCCGAGGATCAAGAAAAGACCACCTTCACATGTCCTTTTGGAACCTTTGCTTATCGTCGTTTAGCTTTTGGTCTAACCACTGCTCCTGCCACCTTTCAAAGATGCATGATGAGCATTTTTTCTGATATGGTAGGCGACTTCCTAGAAATCTTTATAGATGACTTTTCCATCTTTGGTTCTTCTTTTCATCAGTGTCTTCACCATCTTGACTTAGTTTTAAAACGATGTAAAGAAACAAATCTTGTTCTTAATTGGGAAAAATGTCATTTCATGGTTAAAGAAGGAATTGTTCTTGGTCATAAAATATCTTCAAAGGGCATTGAAGTTGATAAAGCTAAAATTGATCTCATTGCTAATTTATCTCCACCAAAGTCTGTCAAAGAAATTCGTTCCTTTTTAGGACATGCTGGTTTTTATAGGCGTTTCATTAAAGATTTTAGCAAAAAGGCAAGACCATTGACTAATCTTCTTTCCAAGGACATAAAATTTGATTTTTCTAGTGAATGTCTCCAATCTTTTGAACATCTTAAGAAAGAGTTGACATCGGCCCCTATCATTCAATCCCCTGATTGGAATCAACCTTTTGAGCTTATGTGTGATGCATCTGATTATGCCGTAGGTGCAGTCTTAGGACAAAGAATCAATAAGATACCTCATGTCATATACTATGCTAGTAAGACTCTAAATGATGCTCAACTTAACTACTCCACCACAGAAAAAGAACTTCTAGCTGTAGTCTTTGCTCTTGAAAAGTTTCGGTCATATCTTATAGGTTCTAAAATCATTGTTTACACAGACCACTCTGCTCTTAGATATCTCTTCTCTAAGAAAGACTCAAAGGCCCGATTGATTAGGTGGGTCTTGTTGCTCCAAGAGTTTGACTTAGAAATTAGGGATAAGAAGGGTTCTGAAAATGTTGTTGCTGATCATCTTTCCCGATTAGTAGTGGAGTCCTCCATGGATATTCCTTTGAATGAGTCTTTTCCCGATGAACACCTTCTTTCCATCTCTACCACTCCTTGGTTTGCTGATATTGTTAACTACCTTGTCACTGGTGAAATTCCTTCTCATTGGTCGAAGCAAGAAAAATCCAAATTTCTCTCACAAGTCAAGTACTTCTTTTGGGATGATCCCTATCTTTTTAAGTATTGTCCAGACCAAATCATTAGGAGGTGTGTTTCAAACCATGAGTTTAGAAGTGTACTTTCCTTTTGTCATGATCAGGCTTGTGGAGGTCACTTTAGTGCTAAAAAGACTGCTGCTAAAATACTTCAATCTGGTTTCTATTGGCCCAATTTGTTTAAAGATTCTGCAGAATTTTGTGCCGCTTGTAGTAGGTGTCAACATTTAGGAAAGATCACTAGAAGAAACATGATGCCAATGAATCCAATCTTAGTTATTGAGATTTTTGATGTTTGGGGTATAGATTTTATGGGTCCCTTTCCTAATTCTTTTGGTAACCTCTACATTCTCTTAGCGGTCGATTACGTGTCTAAATGGGTCGAAGCCATACCAACTAAGTCTAATGATAACAAGGTAGTTCTTAAGTTCTTAAAGGAGAATATCTTTTCTAGATTTGGTACGCCTAGAGCTATAATTAGTGACCAGGGTAAGCATTTCAAAAACCATCAGTTTGAGTCTCTTCTGAAGAAGTATTCTATCACTCACAAGTTAGCTACACCTTATCATCCTCAAACTAGTGGTCAAGTTGAGGTCTCTAATAGGCAGATTAAACAAATTCTAGAGAAAACTGTTAATTCAAATAGGAAAGATTGGTCTGTTAAGTTGATAGATGCACTTTGGGCTTATCGTACTGCTTTTAAAACTGTTTTGGGTATGTCTCCTTATAGGCTTGTGTTTGGTAAGGCATGTCATCTCCCCGTTGAACTTGAACATAGAGCGTTTTGGGCTATTAAAGAATTGAATTTTGATTTACCCACTGCTGGTAGCCATAGGAAGTTACAACTATCTGAGTTAGAAGAACTTAGGAATGATGCCTATGAAAATGCTAAGATTTATAAGGAAAGAACTAAACTTTTGCATGATAAATCTATTTTGAGAAAATCTTTTTCTCCTGGTCAAAAAGTTCTTTTATACAACTCTAGGCTGCATTTGTTTCCTGGAAAATTGAGATCTCGGTGGGAGGGACCATTTGTTGTTAAAGTTGTTTTTCCTCATGGTGCTATTGAAATTGAAAATCCTACAACTGGTGAAACATTTAAGGTTAATGGTCAAAGGCTTAAACCATTTTTAGAACTGCCAGTTGATTCTGAGGAGGAGGTGATCCACCTCCTTGATTCGTGATCCAAGTAAGTTCCCTTGTTGTATATAGTAGATAGTTCTATTCCTCTGTCATGTCTTATCAGGTATTCTCGTCCTTTTACTTTGTCATTTTTCTCTCATTTGCATACATTGAGGACAATGCATGATTTAGGTATGGGGGAGGGGTTTAGTAGTATTATTAAAAAACAAAAATCCAAAAAAATTGAAAAATGAAAAATGAAAAAATCCCAAAAAGAAGTTTAGTGTTGTAAATTGTAGAATTCTAGCCTTGTGAAATGATTTCTATTGGCTTTATGCACCCTTACATGCTATAGTAATCTTGTGTTTCTGATACTTTTGATTAAGAAGTGATTTGATAAGTTCTTGTTCACACACATACACTAGCAAGTTGAAACTAGTAGACTTACTGAATATTGCAAGTAATTAGAAGGACATGAATATGTGCAAAATGATTTGGTTTTCATGCTTTGAGTACAAGTTGATGCACTGAAGAGATCTTTTGCTTGGGATTGATTATGTTTTTACCACCATGAGAGATTTTGAGCCTATATGCATATCTTTTGCATTTTATATTCGTTTGCTTGAGTGTCCACATGTTGTTTGCATTGCTAGCGTTTGTTTGAGACCTTTCTTGAATGCATGACATTATTTGATGATAAGATGATAAAGGCATTTAGGAATAACCTATATTTTCCAAATTACCACACCATTTATATATGATCAATTAGTTACCCTCTTGAGCTTAAATCCTATTTTTTTCGGTGACACACCACATTACTTGCCTGGACCTTTTTCTTGTTTAAGCCTTACTTATGCTTGATCCCAAATTGTCAATGGCTAGTAGGAACTTGAGGGAGTAATAAGGTGTGTAAGATGGGTTTACTTTTGTTCATTACTTTTGAGGAAATATTGAGTTTGGTTGCATACTTGTTAGTCGTTGTTCAATAAATTTTTGAAGGAGGATTGTGGTTGCTTATATCTATCTCTTAGCTCTCGAAGGAAAAAAAAATGAAAAAAATCGAAAAAAATCGAAAAAAAAAAAAAAAAAAAGAGAATATATAAAAAAAAAAAAAAAAAAAAAAAAAAACAAAAAAAGAAAAATATATATTATGAGAGCATACTTATGTTTTTGTGATCCTTCTTCGTTCGACTAATCAAGCCTTTTGTTGGAAAAAAATCAGAAAATTCAGTTGTGGGGAGGATGTTTGGTGATGTGTATGATTAATTATGGTGCCTACTAGCTTTTGACACTTCACCTTATTTGGCCTTACTTGACATACCTTGTCCCTAGCCCCGTTACAACCCAAATAAAGACCTTTTGATTATCATCATTGATGTATGTTGTGTTAAAGTTAGATTGATACCAAATGTCAAGCATGCTTATGATTTTGTTGGAATAGAGTGATACACTTACCCTTGTTCTTGAGTGAATATTCTTTTGTGAGTGAAAGGTGAGTTATTGCTTATTTCTGCATTTGAGATCCCGAGTTTTGACTCAAAAGTGTACTCTTGTGGGCTTAGCATGGTTACCAACTTATTCTTACACTTGACATGGACTTTTGAGCACTTTTGCATATTTCTTTGAGTAATCTATGTGAATTCTTGCATCTTCCACGACAAGACATTGCAAAGTCATTTTTGATTCTTAAGTTGATGAAGCATGAGAGGACTTGTATGTGTGGCGTTGCATTGCCATGCGATCTTTTACATGAGCTAGATGGATTTTGTGGGTACATTCACTATAGGCCCTCACGAGACCTTACTCGTCCACTAGGGCTGCCTAGGGGTTTAAAGGGCTTGTTGCATATGCCAAATGCAACCGTGATCACCTACGGAAGTGGTATTATCTATTAGTTAGTAGTTTATAATATGTTAGTTTTTCTCGAGGACGAGCAAAAGATAGGTATGGGGGCATTTGATAGGTCCATAATTTAATACATTTTTAATACCTATTTTATGTTTGTTTTCGTAATTTTATTATTTAATAAATTGTTTTCTTTTGTTTTGTAGGAAAATAAATAAAATCATATTTCAAGCAGAAAAAGGTGAAAAAGGCAAGGAGATGGAAATACTTGAAGTCAAAAGGAAATTGGAGAAAAATTGGAAAACTTATCGGAGAAGAAAAAGGAATTGAGGAAATATTTCCAGAATCCGATTTGTAGTCAAAGAGCCCAAGCCCATTATTTTTCCTATAAATATAGATCTCCTCTCTTGTATTTGGACACCTAGAATTTTATAACTCTTTTATTGTTTTCTGCTTTTACTATTGTCTGTGGCTATTATCCGGCGTACTCTTTTTGTTCTCTATTATTAATATATTATTAATTATCGTTTTTACTCTTGCCGCGTCTTTCAATTACATCTTCGGTAATTAGCTTCTGGCACTTAATTTTCCGTACATGCATGCTAGATTGGTTACGTACATGCATTGTAGATTGGTTATTTAGTATATTAATAAAGCAACTGCCATTCACTGCCATTCACGTTGGTGTTTAAATCTTGTATGTGCCTTTGCCTATCCTGTTTACTTAGCTAATTTGTTTTGCCAATCCATTCTACTGCCTTGCATGACACACGAGCTAATTAGTTTTTATTAGTTTATTAAATCAACGCATGTTCAATAATATTAGTTTTTATATTATTTGTTTTGTTTATTTAATAATCATGAGTAGCTAAATTAATTCTCCTAGGATGAAGATGAAGTAAATTTGATTATTGTTGATATCTTCTCGTTCCTATTAATTGATTCTCGTGATTTTTCTTTTTGCTTAATTGTTCAATTGACAAAGTGATTTTGATATATTATTGTTACCAGATTTATTTTTCATAGCCTATGCTTGCTCCATGAAGTTTTGATAGGTTATTGTTAGATAACAAGTTTCATAGTATATGCTTGTCTCGTTAATTGATATATCTTATTTGTGAAGGAAAGAGAATTGATTTTAGGGCGAGTTGGTATTAATTGTGATTGATTAATGGATTCGGATTCCTAGGTTTTTCCTTATCTGATTTTAATTGTTAATTAGGTTAAACAAATCTCAACTTAAATCTTATTGTCTAGTTCGCCTGAGTTAATTGTTAGGGTTTTGAAAATACATAGTCTCTGTGGATCGATCTGTGATTGCTACAACTAAACACTGTGCGCTTGCAGTTTACATTATTTTTACACATCAACGAGCGAACAAAACATATTGAGATGGATTGTCATTTTATACGAGATGAAATTCGCTCTGGTAATATTGTTACCTCCTATATACGTACATGTAACCAGCTGGCTGACATTTTTACTAAAGCTCTCGATAAATCTCAGTTTCAGTCATTTCTTCGCAAGTTGGGCATTCAAGATCTTCATGCTCCACTTGAGGGGGAGTATTAACATACATTACGATATTTTATACCTGTATAGTTAAAAGAATATCTTCAGAATATTTTGTATACTTTCCTTGTATAGTTTTCTAATTTCTTGTACAAGAATTAGGTTTTAGGATACATCTATATAAGCTCCAGGCCCCCATGCCTCATTGTATAGGCGAGAGACAGAAATATATAATAACACACATATGTTTGTCTGCCTCTGGTTTTATCAATTATTAATATAATTGACATATGTCATATTTGCTATGTGTTTCTTTTAGACAATGAATATAATATTGAGCAGAAAACAACTATTTATAAGCAGTAAAATACATGAATGTTCAAGACTTCCAAATTCACCATTTCATGAACCAGTTAAATATCTCTTGGGTTTCCTGCCTCTTGGGTTCAATACACTTTCAAACCAATTGGTGGGCTAAAATTTTTTAAATTCAACTACTATAATTACTAACAGTCAACTAAATTAACTGATGCAATTAATTGAACTATTAAAAGCTCCAAACCTGTTTCAGTACACGATAATGTCAATATTACAAACAAAAGATCAACGAAAGAAGATGAAGCTAAAGATGCAAATCATATATCGATCAGTTCAAACTTGATGTTGTTTTATACATACACATATATGTACATTTTATATGTTCATCACATCCCCATCTTCATCCCAAAGTTTTTCTTAATTAACTGAATCGATAGAGAGACTAGAGAAAGAGAAAGAGATGAGATGAGATTAAAAAAAACCTATTTTAACTCCCCAAAATAAAAAGAGTGCATGTCACTTTCGATTTTTTTTAATTAGACCTGATTTGATGGCTATAATGTATAATATTTCAAACGATCATTACATACTCGTCCGGTTCGTTACTTGGATGCTTCAAATTGTCCAAACGTGCAAACTTAGGCGTCATTTGACAACAAGCGGATGGTACCGTACGGAACTGAACGAGAGGAAAAGAGTGATTCAGAGTGTTTGTTTCAGGATTTAATTTCTGAACGAATCCTAAAATATCCTGGACGACTCCAACACAAAACTCCAGCTGAACGGTTCACGATGTGATCCATGACTCTCACATAATTAAAATTTAATTTTTATACGAGTTTTATATCTCTTTGTTAAGTTAATTATTATTTAAAATTACTAGTTATAAGCGAAATGAGGATTTCAAATTACCCGGTCTCAAATATTTAACAACCCAAGTGATTGGGTCTCAAAAGATTTTTGTACAGTATCTTTAGAAAATATTTGGATATTAATTCCTGTAGATGTCTATTTACCAGGAAAGATAAATTTTTATTGAATTTTTTTCGTCAAATCGAGATATTAGCCTCCCTTGCCCCCTTAATTTTGCCCCTAGTTATTACAAGTCATATTTGTTATGCTACCTAGATATTATTATCGTTGAATTTATCAAGTTATACTTTTACATTTTAAGTTTTCTTTTTGAATACAACGTGAGACTTGTTTTTATTTGTTTTAAACTATTTTTTAACATTATTAGTATTATTATTATTATATAGGATATTTTAATATGATACTTTCTAAATCAGTTTATTTATGTAATTTTAATTAAATAATTAAATTTTATAAAATATCTTGGTTCTAATATTGTATTATTATTTAAAATTATGTGATTCAGATTTAACAAATGACTTTTTTCTACATTCATTAATAGTTCAGAAATTTATTCATCCAGATTTTTTAGCAATTAAAAAAAATGGTTCAGATTTATCAAATGACCCCTTAGATGATCAAACTACGATTAAGCCTATATTTAAAAATATATATATATCTTCTCAATCTTTATGAAAAAAATGGTGTCATTTTGCGAATACAGTTAAACCTCGATAAATGAATACCCATGGGACCACCAGAGTATTTTATTCGTTTATCGAGATTATTCATTTATCGAGATTAAAAATGCATTGTCTATATTATGTCGGGACTGGAACAATTATTTATTTGATGAGGTTATTCGTTTACCGAATATTCATTTATCGAGATTCTAATGTAAATAAATTGGAATAACGTGGTGACTTGTTTTTTAATGAACGGCCTATTTGATGGGCCTAAGACCATCTCCAACCAAGGACACCAAAATAGTGTCACTATATCACTATTTTGGTGTCAAAAAGACACCATCCATAAAATCAACTCCAACCAAGGGACACTATACTTGTCACTAAAAAGAATCTTTCACCTATAAAATAGAATATTCTAACTTTGTTCATTTTTTATATTATAAATAACTACTATATTTTAAATTATAATGTTATGATCGCACAATATTAAATTTATTAATATAACAAATTTTATAAAAAAAATAATATCCAAATTTGTTTAAATTTAAAGTCAAAATGTTAAAACATGATTTAAGAATATAAGAATCAAAAGATATTTTACTTCTGATTTAGCAAACATGAAAATATAGCATTGGATTAAAGTGGAAAACACTTTGGCTTAATTATTTGAATTGCCATATTCTTCCCAGAGATGCTCAATCAAAGCATTGCGAAGTTCAAAATGAGCTTCCTTATCTTTGATTTGTCGATATCTACTGAGAAAATCTTGAAAATATAATTCATGATTTAAAAGAAAATTTTTGTGAAAGTTTAAAGTATAAAAATTAAAAATTAAAATAAAGATACAAAAAAATATTTTAGAATTAACAAGAGTTAAGAATAAAAGAAGTTTCAATCGATAAAATCTTAAGTTAAAATTTACAAAAACAATTAACTTTAGTAGGACATAGATGGAAGAAATTTGTTTTGTTAACAAACATAGGGGTATTGTTGGAATTTTGAAAGTCACCAAATTTGGGTCACTATTTTAGTGTCCCATTGGAGTTGTTTTGTCACTATATCTATCACTATTATAGTGATTTAGTGACCGGTTGGAGTTGCTCTAAGTTCAACTTACACCTGATCCATCCCAATCCAAATAATCCAATATCTTGTAGCACTCTCCGTCCATAAATTTGAAGCCCAATCCATCCAACTAAACCATGTGCCTGACTGCCTGTACTCTGTAGTATACTAGTATGCAGGATTGCGAGTTTGTTTGAAGAGTGAGTTCATGTGGTCCTTGGTACTACATGTTTATGCTAGTAATTCAAAAAACAAAGAAACAAAGAAAAAGCCTCAGACAGCACATTACAAGAAACAGGGCATTTCCGACCGCTAAACACCGACCGACCAATCGTACTAACTTCACATGGACGAGGAGTGAGGACCATGCATGTAATTAAAGATCTCATTGTCAATACTTACTAATCTTTGCTAGATGAGTTGAAACGGTGTTTGTTCTGTTTGGGTATTAGTGAACTGATCAGCTCCCCTGTGTATAGAATATCTGACACATGATCAAAGTTCCAAGGTAAATGCGAGGTGGCACGGAGACAATGTCTGATATTATTTCATAGGAATTCGAGTGGACAAGTGAAATGTTTCAAGTTAGGGCAGGGAGAGAGAGGTATGTTTGTGGTGAGGAATGTATAGGTGTTACAAGAAGAAAATGAGTGATCATAACTAAACATTAGACAAGAGAGACAAGCTCACAGGCCTTCTTTATCTACACCAAACTTGCACTACAACCTACCAGATAATATTGATTCTGCATTGATACATCTTCCTCACTCCACCTCAGATTTCACTAGTGGTTCTCCTCGTTTTTCAACCAGATCATGTCTGTTACCAATATACAAGTTACTTGTAGTCCTAGAATACCTATATCTTGGCTACAATAGATTGAAAGTTCCACCTCAGAAACATGAGTGTGCAAACAGAGGCCGAATACTTAGCAATGAAGGTGAGACACGGAGTACGGTTTATGTTAATGAGCCGTATAACACCCTTACAAATTATAGATGGGTCAATAAAATCGAGGAAATGTTATTTTCAGAGCAGTTTTTTAATTTCGAGGGCTATATGTGTCACATATCCCCGTGCATTCATAATTTGTAGCATATTCTAGTACAAATATGCTATAAATAGCTATGGAAATAAAATTAAAAAAAAAAAGAATTCTGAAAATAACATATCCCTAAAATCGAATTTGTAATTTGTCGTAGAGGCGGAACCAGGTACAAGCTACCTAGCTTAAGCCCCCGGCTATGCCGAGATTTTTTTTTCAAATCTCGGTTTATAATTAAAATTCAGTAAAAAAAATTTATTAAGCTCCGGCTAACATTCAAAAATCAGTAATATCTTATTTTAGTCCCGGCTGAATCTATATTCCGGTTCCGCCAGTACGTGCACAGAACTTTTGTCTTCGTTAGGACCTTATCAGTTGGGACATGGAATATACATAAAAATGTAGTATATTTATGTATATTCAAGAAGTGGAGACACTTGAAGTGATTTTAACTGGGCACCAAGTTACGGGGCTTTAATTCTGGAGGTTGTGTGTTGAAATTCACTCTTTTTCCTCCGGCATGGCACCTAATGTGTCACTGTGTTTGAGAATTTTAATTTACTTGCTCTGTTCAATACTGGTATATCTAATATATTTGATGTTATTGAATCATTAATCAGGGGCCGAACTAGGTAGATGATAACCCATACTTCCGCCACCGATCATGATCATAATGACTTTAAAAACTTTTAGATGTAGACATTGTCCTGTAACAAGAGATGCATGCACTGTTGAGCTATACATAAACACTCAATTATATCTTAATTATTCTACATTACATGCATGATACCCAGGGGCCCTGCCAGCTCTAGCTCCTCAAGTTAAAATTACCAAAGCGGAGTAAGCTACCTTGCGTATTCATTCTTTGTATTTCTGCAACCGTTCTTTGATTTCGTTATTATAGATCGATAAAGAATCTGATTAGTAAGACTTCAAAATGTATTAGTAAATTCGTGTGTACAAAGGATCGATATACAGATATAGTGAGGTAGAGATCAGACGAGATTTCATCAACCCGGTTTCCATTCTTTTCATACTAGTTGTTTACAGTTGAATATCAACTTCACTGCACTGCTTTGATAGTGCAATGCACAAAACATAAAGCTTCTATCGATACAGATACGTACTGAGATACATTTAACACATCGCAATTCATTGCCTATTGCCCCATTGACAAAGAAAAAGAGTTGGCACCACCGATCTTGAGAATGCACAAGTATAATTGATTGACAACTTAATTACAAATCATCATATAACCTAACCCATAACCCATCAAAAAAAAATTGTGAAAAAGATTAAATGGGTCTTCGCGGGTTAGAACTCCGAAGATAAACCTTGCATATATGCAAAAGCCAATAAATCCGACAAGTATGAGGCTGGTTTCATTGAATGATGGACATGACATAGAGAAAATCTTCTTCTTGGCATGGAATGGTAATACCCATATCATGATTAAACCCGAATTCTTCTGCAGCTCTTTGAAGTAAGCTTTGGAATTCGGAGTGATTCAACCATGATATCGGGACAATATATCTGCTTCGATTATCACCAACGTAAACTGGAAAATGGCCTTTTGGCACGTCATTTGGAAGATCATTATCGTTGTTCCTTCCAAAACTCGAACATCTTTTGATGATCTGCTTGAGGGCCGCAGCTTGAGTTTGTTTGTTCGATTTCCTCACCGCCATTTGATATATAAAAAAAAACAAGTGAAAATATGGAAAAAGTAGTAGGAGATTAGTTGGTAATGTGGAGAAGGTGGTGAAGGGAAAGATGGGAGATGACAAGGTATTTAAGGAGGAATATAAGGATATAAGAGAGGGGGGAAAGGACAAGAACATGTGAAGTGTAGTACAAGGGAGAGAGTTAGGCAAGGATGTTTTTAGGAGTTCCAGAACCGGGGGTTCATACAATAACGGGACTGCCCGACCTTGTTGCTTCTTCTGTAGACATCATGGGCCACCCTTCACCGGCCACCACAGAAACTACCCCTTCGCTCGTAGATATCTCCAAACACAATTACACATACATAAATGGATACGCACATATGTGTTTGCGGAAGGGAGGTGAAGTTTGGCCGTTTACATTCTGGAGTTATTTTCCTTCCAACACTGTTTTTTTTGGTCATTTGTATGGGTGCTTGACATTGGTGAAATGAGTAAAATTAATGGAAAGTTTTGAAAAAAAATGAATGAATACAAATTTGTTATGATAGGATTTATTAAAAATCTCAAAATGGGGTGCTCGGTTTAGGTGATTATGAATGGAATGTACGAATGAATAAAAATATGAATAAACACATATAAGAGTTAATTGTTGAGCACTTAAACACAGATGAAAATCATTTTACATCCAAAAAATAGCATAACTATATATAGAATGTTTAGTTCACCTCTTCTTATCTGGACCATTATTCTCATTTCAGTAGATCTTCACTGGCACATTCTATCTATATTGTTTAACCTTCTCATTTCGCATGTGAAGAAAAGGTGAAACAAGTGTATCCCTAATAGGTCATTCATACAAGGACTTGTATTGTATGTGATGGTTCACTGTATTTTTGTATTTTTGTTCTTTTCCTAAAAAAAAAGAGAGTTAACGAAGTATGTTATCATAGAATGTAAGGATAATAACTATAATAAAATTCACAATTACCAGGTTAAATAAATTGCAAATGGAAATCCAAGTAATAGTGCATATAGGATTGACCAATTCTTTTATTCCAATGCTTGTATACAAGTAATAATTTTAAGGGTTTAATACTCCTAACTAATTTCTAATTCTAATATAAATGCATGAGAGATACTATTATAATTACATCGTAATTACATATCTTTATTAGATAATTACAGCTTTGCGATTAGCTCATATAACTCCCCTTAATATGTATTTAGAGACATTTTTCTCCAATTTTAAAATTGTTTTATGATTCTTTAAATTTTTAATTTTATGATGGGTGTTTTAACTATTAAGCATAATGTATGGATTGAATTATTATTTTGTAAGTTAATAATAATCTCTTTGTTTAACATGAAATTACAGTGAAAAGATTATATTCCTTTAGAGTTGTTCACGAACGAACAGAGCTGTTCGTGAACAGGCTCGAGCTCGGCTCATTAAGGGCTCAACTCGACTCGGCTCGTTAAGAACTCGAGCTCGAACACAAAAAATTGTTCATTAAGAAAACGAGCTCGAGCCGAGCTATTAGTGAGCTCAACTCGAACTCGGCTCGAGCTCGACTCGAGCTCGTTCGGCTCGAGATCGGCTCGATAAAGCTCAAAAAATTAAGATATATTTGACATATTTTTATATTATTTTATAACATTTTAAATTAATTTTGCAATTTATAGTATATGTATTTTAGGTTTATTGGGTTCGGTTTCGACAAAAAATGTTTTAGTTCGTTGGGCTAAGAAAAATTGGGATTTATTATCTATAAAAATTGTAAGTTCTAATGAGTTCGGCTCGACTCGGCTCGACTCGACTCGTTTTTGTTCCATAAAAGCTCGTGTTCGGCTCGTTAGTTAACGAGCTCGAGCTCGAACACGAATTTTGTGCGATAAGAAAGCTCGGCTCGGCTCGTCAGAGAAAAAAGTAAAGCTCAGCTCGTTTACATCAAAGCTCGGTTCGGCTCGGTTCGTGAACAGCCCTATATTTCTTCAACCAAGTATTAAGTTACAATCGTACCCCCTTGATGTAACAAACTAAACATAAAATTAAAATGATCAAAAGGAATTAAAAAATGTTAAAAGTATAATCATATTAAAAATTTCAAAGTGGAGTGTTGGGTTCAGGTGATTATGAATAGAACGTAAGAAATGAATAAAAATATGAACAAACACGTATAAGAGTTAATTGTTGAGCACTTAAACACAGATGAAAATTATTTTACATCCAAAAAATAGCATAACTATCTATATTGTTTAACCTTCTTATTTCGCACTAGCTTATAGCCCGTGCGATGCACAGTTACTTAAATTTTATTTATAATTATTTTGTTTATAATTATATTTTTATTACCTATGCAACACACGATTGTTTTTTTAATATTTATAATTATATTTATTTATGAATATTTTAATATTTAAAAGTTATTAGTTTACATGATTAAATTATTGTTAAAAAAGATTTAGCCAAAAAAAATTGTAGTTAAATATTTGATATTTATTATATTTTACACGCTCAATTTAATATTTGTTTATATTGAGTTATAAAAGTTAGATTTGGCCAATTTTATAGTCCACATGAAATTCACAAAATAATCTTTAATTTAGTTGTGGTTTAATAGTTCTTTTTTCAATTAAAAACTATTCTAAAACTAAAAAGAGAATAAAGTAACGAAATTTAATGTTGAGAATTCTATTCGATTTAGAAAATCTACTTATATGTAGTTTAGATTATTAGAATACCATTTATTAACCAAATACAGTTTTAATGTTAAATCTAACGGTTTTCACCTATCTATTTAAGATTAAACGTTTTTTATTATTTTGTTATTAAATGAGTTTCCTTATTTAATTACAACTATTTTTATGTTTTGACTTTTTAGAAAATCCAATCCTAATATATTATCTTTTAACTTATATCATTTTTAGATAATAACTTCTTTTTATATGATATAATCTTGATCATCTATTTTTAAAAGTATTGGATCTAACAGTTGAGAATGTTTTGGCGGTATTTAGGACCAAACTACCAGGATAATATCATTAATTTTTCTTAATATTTATAATTTTTTTTAATTTATATTTTTTTTAAATATTTATTGCTAAAATATATAATATACTCTTTTTTGTAATATGTTAATAATGCGAGAACTTTGAATTTTTGAGAAAATAAATTATCAATTAAAATATAATTTTTTTTGTAATAGTTCTTCTTTTAAAGTAGTACACCATCAAAATTCTGTATAAAATTCATTTTTTATAGTATATTCCGTAAATATCTATGTTATTATATTAAAGACTAAATAACGAAAGTTTCTTATAAGTCTGGTCGCTTTGTTTGATCACTCAATCTATAATCGTTTGATCTTTCAAATTAAATTGTTCAGAAATGTTAGATATAACATTAAAATATCATGTAGAATGATCTAAGGTTTGAATCTAACAACAACATATTAAAATTTACAGGGTTTTTTTGAAAAATAAGAACTTTTTCATTTTTTTTCTTGCGGACATAGGTTATTTGATAATATTTTTTGTAAAGTACGATTTTTCAGAAAAGTAGTATACTAATTGATTAACAAACTTTTAAAGTTTCGAATTTAATAATTTACAATGTATATAGGTTAAAAAAGTTTGGCCTCTTCTATAGCTGTTTAAAATTTCAAAATACGATTTTTTTTAATATGAATATAGTACTGCTAACAATGAAATTAGGTTCCTTATAAAACAAAATCACCATTTGCGTATAATTTATTATTTAATAATAAATAATATTTAATTAATTATGATCTAAAACTTAATAAAATAGGATAAAAATATGCACAATTTTATAAAATTTTATCCTCGTATTATTATATTCTTTGTTGATTTGAATTTTTCTTAGATTGATTTTAATTTTTGAACATAGATTTCTAAATTGAAAATAGTTAGAAAAAAGTAATTAAATTGACGTTAAAATAATGATGACATAATAATTATTATTAGAATTTAAATAATCACTTTACTAATTTGGACTTTATCTTATGTTTTAAAAATCAGATTTTGACGATTTTACACCCCACATGAAGATAACTAAATTATCTTTAATTAAAAGATGGTTTAACAATTTTTATCTAACTGGAATTGTCCATGGAAGAGAAAAGAAAGTCACAAATTTTTTACATGGACAATTCTATTCAATAGAGAAAACTTATTTATATTTGGTATATTTGGTTTAAATTATTAAAATACACTTTTTAGAATTTAAATATAATTCTATTATTAATAAAATACACTTTTTTAATATTTGATCTAACAATTTTCATTTATCTAGTTAAGATCTAATGGTCGTTATTAATTTGGTTGTCCAAGAACCGTACGACCAAAATTTTGGATAAGATCCCTATTATGCTTATTATATATATAGCTTATAGCTCGTGCGATGCACGATTACTTAAATTTTATTTATAATTATTCTGTTTATAATTATATTTTTATTATCCATGCAACACATGATTGTTTTTTAAATATTTATAATTATATTTATTTATGAATATTTTAATATTTAAAAGTTATTAGTTTACATGATTAAATTATTGTTAAAAAAGATTTAGCCAAAAACATTATAGTTAAAAATTTGATATTTATTATATTTTACACGCTAAACTATTCTAAAACTAAAAAGAGAATAAAGTGGCGAAATTTAATGTTGAGAATTATATTCGATTTAGGAAATCTACTTATATGTAGTTTAAATTATTAGAATATCCTTTATTAATCAAATACAGTTTTTAATGTTAAATCTAACGGTTTTCACCTATCTATTTAACATTAAACGATTTTTATTATTTTGGTATTAAATGAGTTTCCTTATTTAATTACAACTATTTTTATATTTTGACTTTTTAGAAAATCCAATCCTAATACAATATCTTTTAACTTATATCATTTTTAGATAATAACTTCTTTTTATATGATATAATCTTGATCATCTATTTTTAAAAGTATTGGATCTAATGGTTGAGAATGTTTTGACGGTATTTAGAAACAAAGTACCATGATAACATCATTAATTTTTCTTAATATTTATAATTTTTTTAATTTTTAATTTTTTTTAAATATTTATTGCTAAAATATAATATACTCTTTTTTGTAATATGTTAAAGATGCGGAAACTTTGAACTTTTGAGAAAATAAATTATCAATTAAAATATAATTTTCTTGGAATAGTTCTTCTTTTAAAGTAGAAGTAGTACACCGTGACGATCAAAATTCTGTAGAAAATTCATTTTTTATAGTATATCCTATAAATATTTATGTTATTATATTAAAGACTAAATAATGAAAGCTTCCTTATAAGTTTGGTCGCTTTGTTTGATCACTCAATCTATAATCGTTGGATCTTTCAAATTAAATTGTTGAAAAACGTTAGATATAACAGTAAAATTATCATGTAGAATGATCTAAGGTTTGAATTTACTAAGAACATATTAAAATTTATAGGTTTTTTTTAAAATAAAGATTTTTTTTATTTTTTTTCTTGCAGACATAGGTTATTTGATAATATTTTTTGTAAAGTACGCTTTTTCAGAAAAGTACTATACTAATTGATTAAGAAACTTTTAAAGTTTCGAATTTAATAATTTACAATGTATATATGTTAAAAAAGTTTGGCCTCTGTAGGTGAGTCTAAAATTTCAAAATACGGTTTTTTTAATATGAATATAGTCCTGCTAACAATGAAATTAGGTATCCATGAGTTCTTATAAAACAAAATCACCATTTACTTATAATTTATTATTTAATAATAAATAATATTTGATTAGTTATGATCTAAAACTTAATAAAATAGGATTAAAAATATGCACAATTTTATAAAATTTTATCCTCGTATTATTATATTCTTTGTTGATTTGAATTTTTCTTAGATTTGATTTTAATTTTTGAACATAGATTTCTAAATTTAAAATAGTTAGAAAAAATTAATTAAATTGGTGTTAAAATAATGATGACATAATAATTATTATTAGAATTTAAATATTCACTTTACTAATTTGGGCTTTATCTTGTGTTTTAAAAATCAGATTTTGACGATTTTATACCCCACATGAAGATAACTAAATTATATTTAATTAAATGATGGTTTAACAATTTTTATCTGACTGGAATTGTGAAAAAAGAAAGTCACGAATTTTTTACATGGAGAATTCTATTCAATATAGAAAACTTATTTATATTTGATCACTCAATCCATAATCGTTGGATCTTTTAAATTAAATTGTTGAAAAACGTTAGATGTAACAGTAAAAGTATCATGTAGAATGATCTAAGGTTTGAATCTACCAACAACATATTAAAATTTATAGGTTTTTTTTTAAAATAAAGAATTTTTTCATTTTTTTTCGTGCATGCATAAGTTATTTGATAATATTTTTTGTAAAGTACGATTTTTCAGAAAAGTACTATACTAATTGATTAAGAAACTTTTAAAGTTTAGAATTTAATAATTTACAATGTATATATGTTAAAAAAGTTTGGTCTCTGTAGCTGAGTCTAAAATTTCAAAATACGGTTTTTTTTTAATATGAATACAGTCCTGCTAACAATAAAATTAGGTATACATGAGTTCTTATAAAACAAAATCACCATTTATGTATAATTTATTATTTAATAATAAATAATATTTGATTAGTTATGATCTAAAACTTAATAAAATATGATTAAAAATAAGCACAATTTTATAAAATTTTATCCTCGTGTTATTATATTCTTTGTTGATTTGAATTTTTAGTAGATTGATTTTAATTTTTGGACATAGATTTCTAAATTTAAAATAGTTAGAAAAAAGTAATTAAATTGGTGTTAAAATAGTGATGACATAATAATTATTATTAGAATTTAAATATCCACTTTACTAATTTGGGCTTTATCTTGTATTTTAAAAATCAGATTTTGACGATTTTATACCCCACATGAAAATAACTAAATTATATTTAATTAAATGACGGTTTAACAATTTTTATCTAACTGGAATTGTCCATGGAAGAGAAAAGAAAGTCACGAATTTTTTACATGGAGAATTCTATTCAATATATAAAACTTATTTATATTTGGTATATTTGGTTTAAATTATCAAAATACACCTTTTAGAATTTAAATATAATCCTATTATTAA
Source organism: Heracleum sosnowskyi (assembly GCA_030848705.1). Classification (NCBI taxonomy): domain Eukaryota; kingdom Viridiplantae; phylum Streptophyta; class Magnoliopsida; order Apiales; family Apiaceae; genus Heracleum; species Heracleum sosnowskyi. Next base: position 107,398,459 of record CM061245.1, read on the forward strand.
TAAAATACACTTTTTAAATATTTGATCTAACGATTTTCATTTATCTAGTTAAGATCTAATGGTCCTTATTAATTTGGTTGTCTTCGACCAAAATTTTGGATAAAATCCCTATTTTGATTATTATATATAAGGATTTAATATAATAAGGATATCAAGTGTATACTGATATAAATATCTTACTAACTGCTTTTACTTTTAATGATTCGGTTTTATTTACAGTGTATATAAAATTTTAAAATACATTATTACTTAAAATGTATTAAACAGAATAAAAATTATGTTATGATTATATAAAATTTTATTCTCATATTATTATATTCTTTATCGATTTGAATTTGTTCTTAATTAATTTTGATACTTTTTTGAAAGAAACATAATATTTATCTATATTTAAAAGAATTAGTGGAAAAATAAATAAATTGGTGCTACAATAAAAAAAATATTTATTAAAATTTAGATACACACTTTACTATTTGGGTTCTATCCTGAGTTTTAGAAATTGAATTTTGACGATTTTACAACCCATGCGAAACTAACGAAATTATATTTAATTTAATGATGGTTTAATAATTATTATCTAACTTGACCAGTTGACCTACTCATAAAATAAATTGAAAAGAAAAGATGGTTAAGAAGTTTTACATAAAAAATTCAATTCAATATAGAAAATCAATTCATAATTGGTTTAAATTATCAAAGCACACTTCTTAGTATTTAAATATAATCCTACATTTAATCAAATACACATTTTAATATAAGTATTATATTCAAAATTATCGTTTATGAATATGAAACCCTCAATATTTTGATAATATCCTTTTATGTTTGTTATATGTAAAATAATATAATTATAATTTGGATTAATCAAATTGTTATGTTCTTTCAGGAAAAAAAGTGTTTAAATTTATTCATGTACATGACTTCTCCAAAGTCTGTTATAACGTAGGGTCCACGTGTATCATTGTAATCGATATGAATTGTTGTCTTGATATTTGGTTTAACAATTATTATCTAGAACTATACATAAATTCAAGAGAAAAGATATTTAAGAATTTTTACACAGAAAATTTTAAATTATCAAAATACACTTTTTAATATTTAAATATAATTCTATTATTAATCAGATACACTTTTTAATATTAGATCTAACAATTCACATCGATCTATTTAAGATCTAACTATAATTATTAATTTGGTCGTAATCGTACACAGACGATCGATTTTAATTTTTTCTTAAATTGGTTTTAATATTTTATTGAAATAAATATAGAATTTATAAATTTAAAAGAATTAGGAAAAAAAATTAAATTGGTGCTACAATAATAAAAATATATTTATTAAAATTTAGATAATAACTTTACTGTTTGGGCTCTATCTCGAGTTTTAGACAACAGATTTTAACGATTTTACTGCCCACGCGAAGCTTACAAAATTATCTTTAATTTAATGATGGTTTAATAATTATTATCTAACTGGAACTATCCATAAACTAAAGAGAAAAGATAATTACGAATTTTTACATAAAGATTTATATTCAATATAGAAAACCTATTTATAATTGGTTTAAATTATCAAAATACATCTTTTAGTATTTAAATACTATCCTATTAATAATCAAATACAATTTTTAATATTATATCTGACGGTCCTCATCGATTTGAAGATTTATAGTTTTATAATCCAACGGATCGTATATTTTTGATAGTACAGTGACCGACCAAAGTTTTGGATAAGATCTCCCTTACGCTTATTATATATAAGGAGTTAATGTGAAGAACGGTGAAACAAGTGTATCCCTAATAGGTCATTCATACAAGGGCATAATTTCAAGCGTTTAATACTCCTAACTACGTGAATACAAAAGCATTTCTAATTCTAATATAAATGCATGAGAGATACTATTATAATTACTTCGTAACAGAATTTTATCAAATAATTACTGCTTTGCGATTAGTTTATATAACTCCCCTAAATATGTATTTTTAGAAACATTTTTCTCCAATTTTAAAATTGTTTAATGAATCTTTAAATTTTTAATTTTATGATGGGTGTTTTAACTATTAAGCATAATGTATGGATTGAATTATTATTTTGTAAGTTAATAATCATCTTTTTGTTTAACATGAAATTACAGTGAAAAGATTATATTTCTTCAACCAAGTATTAAGTTACAATCATACCCCCTTAATGTAACAAAATAAACATAAAATTAAAATGATCAAAAGGAATTAAAAAATGTTAAAAGTATAATCATATCAACATGGGAGTTGAGCAAATTAGTTCTTCAAGTTTTTTCTATACTAATTTGAAACTTACCTTGTGTACACTAATAATTAAAGCCAGCCTATCGTCCTGCATTGTTATTCCTACACGCAAAAACATAACAATAACACGTCTATTAATTTATTAATAAATAAATTCAATTGACACAAAATCATTTAGTAGTTATATATTTTTGTTTTGGTGCTTCAGAAATAATTTAATTTAATACTCCCTCCGTCTCATAAAACACTTCCCATTTTCCTTATTGGTACATTCAAAATACTCTTCCCCTTTCCTAAAATAGTAACAAAAGTATATTAAAAAACTAACCCACCAACTTAAACAAATATATATCTCTTTTCCCCAAAAATTATTTTACTTATATTTTACTCCCTAATTTATTTTACTTATATTTTACTTATATTTTACTTATATCTCCCCACCTACTCTCATTTCAATCCCTAATTTCTTTTCTCTCGTTTCTCTCTTCATTTTTTCAGTCGTCTTTTTTATAAGCTATCAAAAACATGAGTTTCCATCACGGATTTTCAGATTCCGATGATGAATCTGATAATACTGTTGATTATGCTTGCTCTGATCCCGATAACTGTGACAAAGGTGTTTCTTGTGATGGAGAACACAATTATAGTCGTGAATATGTTCGATTGAGATGGGGAAGTGATGGTGAATCGTTCGATAAATCGGAAGTAACAGTGGAAAAAGACCTTCGATCGCCGTTTCATGGAAGTGTTATTGAAGAACCCAAGGTTGAAGTGTCCCCTCTTTGTTCAGATCCAGATCAAGTGTCCGTCGTTGTTGCTCCAGAACCGTCGGTCGATGACTCCGACGACGACGTTGAGCCTGATTCAGAAGATGCTTGCTCTCGTTCCTAATTTGTAAGTAAATACTCATTTTTGTGTACCTCTAATTTTGAAATGATTGGGAGTGATGAGGCGTAGTTGAAAAAATGATATGCATGTCACTTTCTTCTTTTATTCTTTGTGATGGTTGAGGTTTCATTTGTCCGTGTTTTTGGCTTGTCCGTGTTTGGAAATTTGTAATTGTCATTTTGGGTTGAAAGAATTAGGGTTTGTGGGTTTGGATATGATTGACCCGATTTCGTTTTGTAATTAGGCTTTCTTTTTTGTTTTTATCTGTTTGTGAAATGATGTATATGATGACTCGTAAGATTAGGCGATTTTATGTTGTGAGTTAGTGTGTTGTGATTTGTAGCGATACGATTGGATATGATAATAGCTTAAGTTCCTTTGTTGGAGATGTTAGGGTTTAATGAGGATATTTAATACGGCTGTTCATTTTTGTATTTGTTTCTTGCTATATGCTGTATCTTCGATAAATGATGTGCAAGTGGTTTGATTGAATTGAGGATTTGTTTGATAGTTGAGTATTGAATAACAGTTTCCTTTTAATTGGTCTTGGATATGGAAAGCTCTGCTTGGCTGTTTTGAATAGCACACACTATGCCCTTCCAGTAAGAGCTGTCTTGGGGGTCCATTGAGCCTCCTTGAATCTGCATCCCTGCTGGACACGGCCACATTGTTATACAGTGTTATACATTGTCATACATTGTCATACATTGTCATACATTGTCATACATTGTCATACATATTGTTTACATTGATATTTATGTTCATTACATTTAGTCTTGCATTCATATACAATGCATACATTACTACATGTGCATAAAATGCTTCCTGCATCTAGTTCTGTTGTGGAGCATGAATCAAATTCCATGCTTCATATACTGCCCACATTGGTGCTGTTTAGGTCAGGACTGTTTGGTGGTTGTTGTACAAGAATGAATGTGAATTCACCTTGTTGATGCACTTGTTGCCATTCTTCATCTGATTGAGTAATGTGAGTCCTTGCATTGTCCTGTTGTATAAATATTACCTTTGGTCCTTCAAATTTTGGCCATTTCTCCATGATTGCTGGTACTATGTCATTGATAAGCATGCTTCTTGTTTCTTTTTTGCCTACTGACTCAACCACCTTAGTGATTATAGTACCCTTAGGTCTGTTTTTAGATGCCCTCTTTGCTGGTTCTTTATATGTGAATGGAAATATGCCTATTTTGCCATCAAATATGCATTCATCTTGTGCATTAAACCTTGGTCTTGCAACTGCTGCAGTGAACATCACCTTTGGTATGAACTTACTTGACTTTGCAGATCTGTACTTGCCTCTTTCATTTTTTTCTAAATAAACTCTCACTGCTTTCTTGCTAAGGTAAAACCATTTTTCGTCTATATGCACAAAATCATACATTGTCTTATACTGCCTCTTTGTTGCTGCTGTGTCTCCCATGAGTAGGCCTAGAACCCATTCCATTCTTTGCATGACATTTGCATCTTTTAATCCAGGATGTAGAGGATTTGTGTGAGGTTTTATCAGTCCCCTTTTTATCATTCTGTTAGCAGTACTGTGTGATACTTTCAACTGAGCTGCCAGGTCCCTTATGCATGATCTATCTCCCATATTTATGCTTGTTACTGCATTAGGTGGCAGTTGGATTCTTTTCCTTCCGGAATTGTGTCCATCTGTTGCCATGTTGTAACTCTGCATGCATGCTTTTTGTTGTTGTGCTTTATTCCATATTTTGCTAATTGTTCTTCTAGTGACATTGAACTTGTTTGCTGCATCTCTTATGGCACCATGGTAAGGTTTACCTTCTATTTCTGTTGATGGGTTGCTTAGCAAGTAAATCAGAACTTGTAATCTTGCATCACAGCTGAGCTTGGTCCATTTTCTGCAATGATGATTACCATCCATATGTTGATGTTGTGCATGCCCTTGTGTGTCTCCTTCTGCTGGTTCATTTAAATCAAACTGGTGGAGAAAACCTGCCATGCCTTCATTACCTTCTTCTGTTGCTGGTGGTTGATTGAGATCGAAAGGGAAGCCTCCAACACTCATTTTTCTGAGCACAGAATGGCCAAGCAGTGATGCCTTACTTTCTGAATTGTAATCTGTTTTATATGTAATCTGTGTATATGTAATTTGCTTATGTAATCACATTTTTCTTATGTAATCTGTTTATGTGGACAGCTCTTCTTGGCTGTTTTGAATTGTAAAGTAAAATGGAGGGAAAGTTTATCTACTTTTCCCCCCATAATCCATTCTGTTAGCAGCATAAACAGATTACAATCATTTGTTAGACATTTGTTTATTGTTTTTCTTAAAACTTGTGTTTTTTCCCAAATGGGAAGATTATTATGAGACGGAGGGAGTAACATGCATTATATATTTTACTCTAATCTAAAGTCGCGAGGAAATAATATGGCAACAATATGTGAACGCTCCAACTCCCATCTTTTTCTTCGTGACATATCCATATACTATATCATCTTTGAAACCCAGTACAATCATTCTAATTACTGGTAATAGTATGGGCATCAATCATTTCTCTACTATATATTTGCCTGTCAGGTCAATGTTGCAAAAACAATATAATATTCTAGTATCCCACAGAATACCTACCAATAGTTGGCAATTTATGAGAGAAAACCTACCCTCCTGCAATGAGTAAGTTCACAAACGCAGACTAGAGGTGAGTATGTATTTATAGTTCCATATACATAATAGACTTCATAGCAAAGCAGTTTTACTCTATCGAAAATAATTACAGCTGTACAAACAAAAAAAAAATAGACAAAAAGACAAACTTCTTGCAACAAAGGCAGGGCTTCCCCATGTGAGCTGCTGGAAGTTCAACACTGCCATTAAGAACATCAGTCATGCGATGCAAGCAAGCCTGTATATGTTCCTGATAAAATTAAGAGCCACTAGTTTCAATGGTCTCTGCTCTAGTAACACAACTAAAGAAGGAAAAAACATGTTCTAAGGTGCAAAACAGTTCTACTCAAAAGCCATGTTGGTTTTATGCCTTCCACATTCAAAACTCACAATTGTCTCCATGCATTATTTATTAGACATCACACAGTAGTCATGCAGCATCATTTATTAACCATCAAAGAATAGCGTACACTCAACTCCTAATTATCTCAGTCAACATGGAATTTCACACAGATACAGCAAAAATATATATATATATTGATAAATGAAAGTTACATCCAAACAAACTTGAAACTTCCCAGCCTGTAATCAGTTTTCATATAAAATATCAACTTGCAACAGGAAATAGATAAGGGAAAACAAAAACAACAAAGAGTACAAATACTGATGGACAACCCCTAATAGGACAGACTAACAAATAATGATAAATGTGTTGACTGCTAATCAATGCAAAGGAGAAAACTAGTGGATAGGAACTCCTTGTCATCATTCATCAACAGGAGGCAAATACCATAAGAGCAATCAGCAAAATGAATTTTCTATTGGCTGATATCGACCTTGTTATCATCATGTGGAGGCCATGTTATTCTGGCCTCTACAAGATTATTCCAACTTATCAGAAGAGAACTGTATAACTCTGTGTGTACACCATTACATAAACCTGACACATTTTTTCATATCTAAATGTTTCCTCTTTCAAAAATCTAAGATCAATGATCCCAATTACATGCCACAGTAAAATCTTATATTTTAATATGCGAACCATTTTATCAAAGTTAGGTAAAGCAAACAAATAAAATGTCTGCACAAACCTTTTTTGTTATATATTCAATACCACTAATCGTAAATTCAAACAGACAAACAGAGTACCAGCAAACAACTTAGTATGACATATCACGTTGGCAGCTCTTAAAAATTCAAGATACCTCATAATTCCAACTAATAACTTAAGATGATCTCCAGGGTCAAACATACTATGAACTAGTATGACATAATGAACAACTAATTTCAGGGAAAAAAAATTGACAACAATAATCAGGACAGCCCTACTTACAATTTATAATAAAAGCAAGTCTTCTATAAAATACTAACTTAAGTCATTCTAAAAACATTCCAAGCTTGATAAACCTGACCAAAGCACATCCTCTTCCCCACCGCACCCCAACCACCATTCAGGCTACAAGAAAAGGGGTCCAGTTCACAAAACATATATAAAGAAACAAGATTAGATATGAACACGATAACACAAAAGAAGACGCTTTGACTTTCATGACACAACAATGCACGGATAAATGTGCCCCATCGCCCTTATGAAAGAACATGCCTAAAGAATTTTAAGTGTTTTTCATTTATAACATCCACATTACAAGTTGTGAATAATGATCCGAGGTAAATGTACTTGAAAGTAGACCTCCTGCAGTTTGCATATCTCAATATAAATGTCCTCCCTATGTAACTACAACTTATTAAAAATATATAAACAGATATTCCTAAAGAAATTCTAGCACCAGGAGTAATATTATTGGTTATACTTGCTAAAACCACTGAACCAGAAACGAAGTCGTTTACCACTTGTCTTAGAAGAAGTTTCATTCAAGCTCTAAAATGAAGACCTAAATGCATGCAGCATAAAAACCAGAACTAGTTTCAAACGAAAAGGGGCAAATTAGAAGGATACCAAAAACAAAAAGTGATGTCACTGAAAGACTCACAGCAGGGATGTATGTGATTGAGTAAACCCCTACATGGCTACATTGATATACATGAACTATTACAATGTCTACTGTTCTTAAAAATATTGAAATTCGAGAAAATATACACGTGCACGCGCACACATGAAGAAATTAAACCACTACCTTAGTCACATTCGATCACCACAGGCTCTAGCTGCCCATCCATAGAAGTCAAGTGTTTTCTTAGCCTCACAATGTGACCTTGCACCTAAGAAACATAACGAAATAATATCAAAAATAAAACATCACACAGACTGCATATAATACAAAAGTATGCTTATTATACAATTAATATAGAGTACATCTAGTTCATATGTTTTATATCTTTAAATGTCATCAACCTTGACTTCAGGAAGACCCAGGTTACTATGATCTATGAACTTCATACAAGTACTCCAATATTGCTAAATCATTATTTAAAACAGAGAAAATAGCTACATAAAACCAATTTAACATCAAGTACTGTATCAGGAAAAAAAATGCTAGCAACACAGTCAAACTAAGAAAAAAACAGATGCAACAAAATTTTCTTATCTATTACTCTTTATTATAAGATGAAATTCCCTTTCAAGAGCAGCCTTTCAATTGTAAGCCATAACATTTATAGCATCACTCTTTTCGTTAGAGCAACTCCAACAGCATCATAGTTCATTCCTTAAATTTAATACAAAATATTGGATATTAGTAACTTAGGACATGAACAGGTAATCATCAACAACAATATTTCTTATATTCATTCCTTTTATGATATTTTTTTACTAAAAGTACTTTTCATCTCTAAAAGTACATATACATTGGAGAGAGAAGATGATTGTTCTTAACAATTATTATAAAATAAGTTAGAAGAGAAGAGAGGTTACTTATAAATAAGTAATGAGAAGAGGACCCTAGTAATTTAAGAGATCCTTAAAACACTATTGGAGTATTTTTTATCCTCATGTTCCTTATATTTTATATTTTAGCTTAGGATCCCAAATAGCAAATCTATTGAAGTTGCTCTTAGCATCTATTTACAGTTTTCAAATCTAACATACAAATGATATTACAAATACGCACACATATATATTAGAATTACAAGACCAATTATATTATGATAATACTCTATATTATCTTTTTGCCACGTTCCAACATTACCATCCTACAATAAATTAGAAAATACATCCTATTATCATTCACATTGTTGGATATATAAATGTATCTTAAATCTAATTAACATTGTAGATATTAAATAATCCTCTTATATTCTATAGATAATGAATTCCAATTTCCAAACTATTACTCTAATAAAAGACACTTTCCAGTAGTGTCTCATGGTGATATCATAGTTTTTCACAATAGTGCCAAATTTTAGTTGTCGCGAAAGTATATCCTTATATACAATAAGCGTAAGAAGGATCTTATCCAAAATTTTGGTTGTATAGTCCTTAATACAACCAAAAGAATCTCAAAATTTAATATTTTTTTAAAAATAGACTATCAAGATTATATTATATATAGAGAAAAACTTATATTATCTAAAAAGAGACTTATGAATTAAAAGAGGTTGCATAAGAAACAGATTTGCCAAAAGACTAAACAAAAACGTATTTATAACTTAATAAGGAGACCAATTTAATTAAAACGTACATTAAAAGATTATATCATATTATTTTCTTTTCTATATTAAATCCTATATATTATGTACTATATAAAATAAGAGTAAAAGAAATTTTATGCAAGTACTACCATAGGTCAAAAGTTCGATTCTCATAACATATTTCATATAATATTTTATATTCCTAATTTTCTATATGAAAGTAAATTTGCTTTGTTTTTTTTTCGAACTTTGAAACTTTGCTGCTAACATATTATGTGATTGTAATGATACAAATTTTTATTGAATCTCGCACTAATCTTATGCACTGCGCATAAGCCCCAGAAGCGCAGCTGAAGTGCGGTTATTTTTATGTTGACTTTTATCTTTGACTGGGTCATGTAAACCCTATTTTTCAGCCAACACTTATATACACAACCTCTTCTCCTCCTTCCATCTATACAAACAGCGACTAAGAAACACCTAACTCTTCTATATATGTACACACACATTGTTATACTACACACACACTGATACACAGATAACACATACAGACACACATGCACTAATATACTATATATACTGATTATACACACTTTTTATGAGCTTATACCTATCTTCTAATTGTTTCTTCATCACTAATTTGTCTATACTAAGCTATAGTTAGTAATGTAGTTATAGATCACTGATTATACTACGCTATTAGCTATATATACTGATACTACATACATATTAACAGTGTAGATATGTGAATAAATATCTGTATTTGAGTGTGTTGTATGAAGAGAAGATGAACAATAGTGAATTCGCTGTGAATTTCTTTGCAACTGAACTTTAAATTATTTTAGACTTTGAATTTATGTGCTGATTTTAGTTGTTCTATCATTATCATAACTAGCATAATAGCCCGTGCAAGGCACGTGACTTTTTCTAGCAATGTACGGAAGTGCGAAGTTCTTAGGATTTAAGAATTCTGATTGTACACTAACTTTATTTGAAATAAAATATATGAACTCCTAAGCATTGTATTTTAAATGTATAAGCCAACTAAAATGCAACTGGAAGCACCCATTCACTAGATCGTATCATGTTTGCCCTTTTTCCTTTATTGTTGACGGTTTGAGGTTTCGATGATGCTGGTGATCGCATATATTTGGTTGTAAGTGATCCGTGACTGATGTTCTCATGTACCTCGAATGAAATTTTAGTCCTTTTGATAACACAAAAATGTGTCCTGAACTCGGCACTGATATATGTAATACTGATGTTTAGACCCGCCATGTCAGTGTTATTAAACGCGATATGCGCCCTGATGCACAAAGGCCTCCTGGGGCATAAGCGCAACGCGTAAAGCGAGATGCGCGGATTCATCGAAGACAAGTAAATATTCATATATTCGTGATATATAATGCAAACCATTACAAATTTATAGATAATAAGACATATAATTGCAAAACCAAAATGTCATCTATGATAAAATAACCAAATTCATCACAAACTCAAAGTATATAATAACTTAGTCAAAGTAACAAAGAAATGCATAGGTAGTTTACTATACTCCATCTACAAAATCCACAATCCACAAAATCATCTTCTACACCATTATGATTCGAATCCTCAACAAAGTCAAGTTTATCCTCATTTTCATATATATGTGTGTACAAGAATTATACATATATATATTCAAGAATCATATATATACACACACGTATATATGTATGGGTATCATCAGTTTCCATGTGTACATAATATATGTATACACGAATCAGTATATTCAAGATCAGAAATCTGGCACCCGTTCTCGTAGTCGTACAATTGCTCGCTCTGTCCCTCCTGCGATGTTTGTGTGTGTATATATGTTTTTGTACATATCTGTTGTTGATTGATATAAGTATTTATGAATATTTTTTACCGCTTTTTTTGCGCTTCTCGCACTGGCTTAAGCCCTCAACGCGCACAGAAGCACTCGCTTTAGTGAAGTCGCATCGCATCTCCAAAGCGAAGCGCTTCGGGTGCGCATTGCATCGCATCTCGCATATGCGCGCTTTTAATAACACTGCGCTATGTATATATGTGTGCATGCATCTATGCGTTGATATCAGATGGGATTTCACGGTAATACATGATGTCCTTTTTTTGCTTGTCAACAGCGGTATGGGAAAACTCTGTATAGCTGCGATAGTTCCCTAACTCAAAATTTTAGCAGGCTCCGATTTAGGAGAAGAGTTTCTACTATCATTATTCTCAATCCGGTGAAACAGATTCTCAATCACGTGTAATTTTCTAGCGATTGCCATAATGTCCCTAATTTAATTTATAGATAATTTGATTTATCCAAAATTCGGTATGCACTAAACATAGGATATTTCTTAACCTATAAATATGTTATATAAGTCATATTTAGACTGATTTACTAAACATGTACGAATTTATTACAGGTCTTGCTGCAACTTTGAATCTTAAATTTCTAGCCGAAAAAAAAAGAACTAAAGTTAAGAGAACATAAAGTTTAAAAACCAAACGTATTTTTCTTTTTCATTCTCAGAAAATCTATCTATGGAAATTAAAATTTTGAGTTAATAATTTGACAATTTACTCTAATTGTTGTCTTTCTTGTATTAAAAAAATTCAATAAACAAAGGTTAAATAAAGTTCTCTATTTCCTTTCTTTTCAAAATTATACTCTACTCTCAGTTGGACATGTGACATTTATTTACATCAGTCATGTTCTTTAAATTTTTGGCATTGTAGAAATTTAATATGTATCCACGTAACGATAAAAAGCGGTAAAGGTATTGTCCAATCAATGTACAAAAAAATAATTTATATAACTTAAATTTTTATCTTTTTGGACCTTATAATTTTAAATAACTCCGAGTGTATAATGTGATTGATCGATCATAATAATTTTATTCAAAACATATCTCTAAAAAATTGTTAAACACAAAACTCTTAAAACACAATTTATCGCGATCAAACACAAACATCTACGTCAATTCAACGCCGAGTTCAATAACCATATATAAGTGTTCAGATTTAAAATCATTTTCTTAAAAAACAAATATAAATATAAATATAAAATATTAAACTCATCCATGACATATGTTATGAGCTTGTACTTGTATATGTAATAAAAATACTCATGAATATTAGGTATAGATGTTATCGATATGTGCTATATACCAGTGATTGTTGTCTAATTTTTAAATATTTCGACACTAATTTTTATTAATTTAAAAATAAATAATTATATAATATATAAAGAAACTACTTGTAATATGTTACTTATGTTATATCAATATTCAATATTACGTTTTATGTATTAAATATATGAATAATTCAAATAAATTGTGTAGTACAAGAAAGATAGACTGTTGTGCAAAAATATAAATTATTTTATAGTTAACATTACATATATGAAATATTAAATATCTTATGAATATTCACATCTTACGAAATATCTTATGAATATATATATATATATATATATAGAGGAGAGTTCAATGAGGAACTCTAAAAATTGGGTAACTTAGTAACTTTTCTTTTCAACCGTTGGATCAATCCATCTCATAATGTAAATAAAGGTGGAGTTACACGTCCGTTAAAACTAACATCCTAACGTGCATGCATTAGGTTTTTAACTACTTTTTTAATCTATATTCTTATTAAAGCTTTTAAATATTTTATTTTTGTAAAAAATAATGATTTACTCTAAAAGGTATATAACACAAAAAAAGGAATATACAGAACATTAAATTAATATATAAAACAAAAGTAAAAACATAAATAAAATTTACAACACAATAATTTACATGACACTAAAATACATAATGTGTTTGTCGACTTTCATATTGAATTACACAATAAAAAAAATTATTTCCTCTAAAAATTATATAACACAAAAATTTGAAAATATATAAAATTAAATTAATATTTAAAACAAAGGTAAAAACATAAAAAAAATTAGAATAAAATTTACATAACACAATAATTTACAGAACTTTAAATTACAAATTTATTCTATATTCTATAATATTTATTTTGTTTTACAAATTTTTATAATATTAATGTTTTGTGTGTTCTGTATTTTTTGTGTCCTACATTTGTTATTGTTCTGTACTTTTATATATGTGTTTTATAATTAATTTACCAGTGTTCTGTAAAAAATTTATATGTGTTTTTATGTTTTGTGAAAAAACTACAGAACATGTGTGTTGTACAAATGATAAACTATTATTATGTAAATTTTTGTATTTGTTTTGTTCCTATATTTTATAAATTAATATATAAAACAAAAGTAAAAAACAAATAAAATTTACAGAACACAATAATTTATAGGACACTAAAATACAAAATGTGTTTGTCCACCTTCAAATTGAATAACACAATAAAAAGTAAAAAAATTTGATTTCCTATAAAAATTATATAACACAAAAAATTGAAAATACAGAACATTAAATTAATATATAAAACAAAAGTAAAAACATAAAAAAATACAAAATACAAAATACAAATGAAATTTACATAACATAATAATTTATAGAAAATTAAATTACAGAAAGTTAGAAACATACAGAACATAAAGTTAAAATATAAAACAAAAAAGAACAAAATGTTAAAAAGAATTAGAAACACAAAATATATATATATAAATTACAGAACACGACATATTTATAGATAGAACATAGAAAATATAAACAGTTTTTTTACAACACTAATGACAGTTAGTAATTAACGGAGGCGTTTTAACGTGTCTATTAGTATTAGTATTAGTATTATATATCTTACGAAATATCTTATGAATATATATCTTATGAATATTCATATTTTACGAAATATCTTATGAATAGACCGTTGTGCAAAAATAGTTTAGTATATCTTATGAATCACCTTTGTTTTTTGCTCAAAAGTTAATATAATAATAAACATAGGATACAGAGAGATGTAATAAGATTTTTAAATCATAACCAAAAGAGACAAGTAGCATAATGGTTGTAAGGAGGAATATATTAGAGAAGGTTAATGGTTCGATACCTCATAGAAACAATTTTTTTTCTTGAATAAGAGAGCAGTGGCATGTTCACGTAATTTCGTAAAAAGTAAGGATAATATGATAATTTCACAGGGCGTTTATTGGCTCAAAATGCCCCTAAAATATCCCCATGTTCTCCTATTATATATAGAATGGATGGATGGATGGATTTAGTTTTGCTTATAAATGTCTTATTATCTATAAATTTATAAAGTATTAAATTATATACCATGATTCGTATATAACTACTTGCCTTTGCGCTTCAGCTCACGTTGCACGTTTAATAAACACTGGGTAAGAGTAGGACTAAGAATAAGGACATCAATTCAATAACTTCTGGATACTAATTTATAAAAGCTTTGGTTACATGTGTGTGTTCTAAGACGCTATAAGAGTATTATGTGTCTTCGTGGAGTTTGAAACTCAACTTCTAAAAATATCTTATTTCTCAATAACAAGTTCATTAGCGTTGTTAATTTTAATACTAAAACATAAACAATAAAGTAAAAATATATAAAAAACTTATCATTTTATATATAATTACCTTGAGAAGTTTAAGATGTTGAAAATGAAAAGAAAAATACACTTCTTCTATTTAATACAATTAAAAAAAATAAAAGTAGACAAAATTATTCAATACAATTTTCAAGTATTTTTATAAACTGCATTGCATATAAAATAAAAATATGAATAAAAAAATATATAGTATTCAAAATATAGTAATATATCTAAACTTGATATTAAATAATATTAGGAAAAAATGTTAAAAGGACAAAAAATAAGTAAAAAAATAATTGAATCTAGACACTATGCGATCCACATACATTCAATATACATTATACTACTCAATGTACTCAATATATGTACATCTCTCTTTCTAAATTTCTAGATCGTCTTCTTCTCCTTTCTTCTCATTTCCATACAATTCTTATCTTCCCTCTTTTATATAAACTAGCTTAAAACCCGTGCGATGCACGGATTGTTATTGTTATTTTTTTAATATTTTATTAATTGTGGTTGTGCAAAAAATAAGTAGGCATGTTAAAATAGCTTAACACTTTTAATTAATTAAAAAATATTAAAACAGATTTTAAAATAAATAGGTATGAGTTTGCCCGTTATATTTTGGAAAATGAGGGGTTTTAGTAAGAAAAAATAAAAAATGTAACATATATTTAGTTTAAAAAGGTAAATGCCCGTGATATTTTTGGAAAATGAGGTTTTAAAATTTAAAAATTAAAAGTATTTAAATACGTTTTAAAATAAATAAGTAAAGGGTTTCCTGTGATATTTTTGGAAAAAGAACGGATTTTAGTGAGAGCAATAGAAAAATTTAATTGTAAAAGACAATTTCCCGTGATATATTTAGAAAAGGGACTTTGTTAGAAAAAATATATAATGTGTTTTAGCTGAAAAGTTAATTGGTTATAAATAGGTATTTGATTATTTATATTTTAATATTTTTAGTAATTGCATTTGTTAAGAAAAATAAGTAGACATGTTAAAATAGGTAAACTTTTAAAAAATAATTATAATATTAAAATAGGTTTAAAAATAACTAAAGGTTTATCCGTGATATTTTTGGAAAAGTAGGGGGTTTAGTAAGGAAAAATAGAAAAATTAACATGTTTTAGTTAAAAATGGTAATTGCCCGTGATATATTTGAAAAAGTAGGAGAATTTGTTAGAAAAAAATAGAAAAAAAAATGTATTTTAGGTGAAAAAGGTAATTGGTTATAAATATGTGATATTATTATTTAGTAATATATTTCTATAAATAAGTAAGTTTAATTAAGTAAAAATACCAAGTACAATTAATTAAGGGCAATTAAGTAAAATCACAATATACCATACTGACCAACCAAAATGCGGGCAATTAAGTAAAATCACAACGTACCATACCGACCAACCAAACTTTTAATGTTTCGTCTATTATATAATAGTATTGATAGTATTGACTAGCTTAAAACCCGTGCGATGCACGGATTGTTAATTGTTATTTTATTATTATTTTATTAATTGTAATTGTGCAAAAAATAAGTAGACATGTTAAAATAGTTAAACACTTTTAATTAATTAAAAATATTAAAACATATTTTAAAATAAATAAGTATGGGTTTGCCCGTTATATTTTTGGAAATAAGGAGTTTTAGTAAGAAAAAATAAAAAATGTAACATATGTTTAGTTTAAAAAGGTAAATGCCCGTGATATTTTTGGAAAATGAGGTTTTAAAATTTAATAATTAAAAGTATTTAAATATGTTTGAAAATAAATAAGTAAAGGGTTTCATGTGATATTTTTGAAAAAAGAATGGATTTTAGTGAGAAAAATAGAAAAAGTAAATTGTAAAAGACAATTTCCCGTGATATATTTAGAAAAACAGGGACTTTATTAGAAAAAATATATAATGTGTTTTAGCTGAAAAGGTAATTGGTTATAAATAGGTATTTGATTATTTATATTTTAATATTTTTAGTAATTGTATTTGTTAAGAAAAATAAGTAGACATGTTAAAATAGGTAAACTTTTAAAAAACAATTATAATATTAAAATAGGTTTAAAAATAAATAACTAAATGTTTTTCCGTGATATTTTTGGAAAATGAGGGGTTTTAGTAAGAAAAAATAGAAAAACTAACATGTTTTAGTTAAAAATTGTAATTGTCCGTGATATATTTGAAAAAGTAGGGGAATTTGTTAGAAAAAATAGAAAAAATAATGTATTTTAAGTTAAAAAAAGGTAATTGGTTATAAATAGGTAATATTATTATTTAATAATATATTTCTATAAATAAGTAAAGTTAATTAAGTAAAAACATAAAGTATAGTTAATTAAGGGCAATTAAGTAAAATCACAACGTACCATACCGACCAACCAAACTTTTAATGTTTCATCTATTATATAATAGTATTGATATCTCTAGCTACAATTGCTATTTCTACGTAACATGTACTCAATATATGTACATCTCTCTTTCTAAATTTCTAGATCGTCTTCTTCTCCTTTCTTCTCTTTTCCATACAATTCTCCTCTTCTTTCTTATCTTCCCTCTTTTATATAAATATCTCTAGCTACAATTGCTATTTCTACGTAACATCACAGTTTTTCCTGCACCCACGAAATTCAGCGACGATCAAAAGAAGTATCTGATTTCCAACCCATGAATCTGACAGGTACTCCAAGTCATGTCCCGTGTCGGGTCGAGTACGACCACCGGAGGTGTGTGTCGGAGTAACTTAGAACATAACTTGTTCTATAAAAATCTCAATAATAATAACATAATAGTAGTCGATTAATCTAGAAGCTACCACCTAGTGATTTTTAAAACACCCGTATATTCTACTAATATCAAACATATATATAATTTATTTATTTTTTATTGGATGACTACTACCCACCACTTGAGTGTAACAGAAAATATTGATACAAAATTTTGAAACACCTTCCTTTTTTCCTATTTTGGTACGTTTTGCTACTTTTAGGAGGCCTTATTTCCGAATCAAAGAAACTTTTTAGAAATTATATATAAATTCTTGTAATACTCATTATTAATTAGAGATGATTTTAATTGAAGAATATCAAATAAATCGGAGGATTTGATTGTCTATGTCCAGTCTCTGCAGATGGGGAGATGGGTTTTATTCTTCGCTTAACCCTCTATTACTTGTTGTCCTACATCGTTCGAGACGGGTATGAGGACAAAATGGAAGAGTCTGGGTAAAAAAGGGCCTTTTTGATATATAAGTATACTCATAAACTGAGTAGCTGATGTTGCCATTACTTTCAAAAATCATACTTACTATCTGCTCTAGCGAAAACTCAATTCCTAAACTACACATAGGTGCTAGATCAATTACATTATTTTCCAGCAATCTGATCCCCTGAATCAACTGAGAATCCATTCCTAAAATGTATCCAATCTGCTATTGGTTCTCACCAACTAAGTCCACTTATCATGTCCTGATAATGACTAATCGTGACATTCATTTAACCCACTAATTATGCATCCACCATATTTCCTTAATTTTCACGCCTGTGATAAGTTTTTAGTTCCCCAATTTGCTTTGCCCTTCTATGGTAGTTTACTAGGTTGCTATAATTGGGAGTTTAAAACAGCTTTTATTTCCAACTTTACGAGGATATCTCAAGTCTCAGCCCTTTCCTTTTAACAATATTGGTTACCCCAAATAGGTGTTCGCCACTGACCACAAATCTCCAAACGCATTATAGAAAAACAATCATAAAGAAAAAAGAAAGAGGGGTCTAGAATCATGGTCAACATAAAATTCTACAAATGCAAAGGGAGAGACAATCACATGAAATATTGTGCAAGCCAAGTACAGTTGTCAATTAAAGAAAGCAATTAAGAGATTATAACCTGTTGACGAGCTGCAGCAAGCTTTGATAGTTCATCCCCCTCTGAGAAATTTTTGAACCACTGACTAAGTGGATGATCTTTGGTCTCTTCTTCCTTTCCTTCATTTACTTTATCTAATGTTTAAGACCAAATATCAAAACCTAAAATTAACAGAAGTTATGCATGGAAGAGTTCAAAGTACAACCTAAATTAATTATACCTAAATGCAGGTCCAATGGAGCAGAAAGAGATGACATAACGGCTGGATGATTATGCACACGGGCAAAAAAGTTCTCAAAAGGATCCGGGAAAACAATCTCGTCATAAGATTCCATGACAACAGGTTTCTTAATTGACTGGGTACCAGGTTCATCTTCAGAGTACAACTTTAAATGATGAAATCTAGAAGTAATCAGAATTCTTAAAGTTAAAATTGCAAGGAGAGAAAATAAACAACACAAAAACATAATAAATGATAACAATAATAGCAATAAATAGCTCACAAGGTCACCGGTTTATCGCAGACATCAGCGTGGAAGTAAAGGGTGATAGCAATCTCAAATTCACCCCAGCCACACTCTGATAACTCGAATGGTGGTGATTCAACCGTTCTGACAGGGTTATTAAAACTTGGATGCAGCTGAAACACGACTCTTTTGACCACCACTCCCAGATCCTCATTCGTTGCTCCGCGCACATAAACTGTCCACTTGTGCGATTGAGTTCTAATTAATCAATAAAGTAAATTCAGAACTTCATTAAAAAAATGCACTCCTTACTGTTATTAAAACACGTGCACTAGCACAGAAACCACACTTACTCAGTAGCCTTTTTCCCTAGCCAGAAAGACATAGTTCCATAAACTATCGGAACACAAACCTCTGCATCTTTAAGTCGTTTGTCTACACTCTGCAGCCAATATCCCCAAAAAGAGTACAATTAACAACGACGATTCCTTCAATTCAAATACTTCACAATTAAACCTACTACAAGAAGGTAATATAAAGCTGCTAGTATACCGAGCATGTGACTTTGCATAATAGCCCCAAATTCCTTATCATTTCATTTAATTATCATAATAAACTCTATTCGAGATATTTATTAGCTCGTAATTCACATAAAGAGGTAACCACATAAAATTCCCCACAGTGACATCAAATACAAACATAATCAATAAAATCAAGAGTATTACTCAACTTTATACATCAACAAGATATTACTATTATCGGAAATTTCTCATTACTTGCATAAAGTGCGAGCATGCTTGTACATCTCTCTCTCTCTCTCTCTCTCTCTCTCTCTCTCTCTCTGTCTCTCTCTCAAACATACATACGGAGAGAAATTGTTACCTTAGAATTGGGATTGTTATCTTCAGAAGGTTTGGCAGTTATGAAGCGAAGTGAAGTTGTAGAAGAATCTTCAGCTCCTCCTTCTCCATCAGAAGCTGCTTTGTCACTTTGTGTTTTGGGAACCAAAGCGTTTGTCATTTGCTAACTAATTGTGATTTTTAAACCTTCAATTTTCAAATTGCGTATACACAAGCAACAGGTTACGTTAGGGTTTATGGTCTGGTGGTGTGAATTGTGATTTCCACTTTTCTTTCTAGTTGAGGTCTGAATTTCAGTACTGGAATTGGATGAATTAAGTAATGAAACTGGAATTCATATCAATATTTTAGGGTGTTCTTTCATGTGTTGCCTAAAGGGAAACTGCGCATATATTTTTAATAAATATAAAAACTAAATATATACATATACAAAATGAAATTTGATAAATCATCAAAATGTTATTTTTTTCAAATATTATTTTCCATTTTACTATTTTATTAAAACATTTACGAAAAATATGATTTCCGATCGGAATTAATCAAATGCAATTGTTTTCTTACTATTTGCAACAACAAAAAATAATAAGATGTAACTTATTTTTATGGTTTTTGAGAAATAACTAAAGTCCATTTTGATCACATTTGTGTTATATTAGGTTGTAAATTCATATTTTTGTAAATAAAAAGTTAAAAAGATAATATTTTGGAAAAGTTAAAATGAAGAAACGTAGCCACTCTAGCATATTAGCTATCTCAACTCTTAAGTTGAATTTAAGTAATTTGACAAAAAATAATTGTACTCCAATATAATATAGATACAATATAAAGGTAATTAATATTTGATTGACAATTATAATCATACATTAATATTGATAATAAAATTCTTCATCTTCATCGTAAAAATTCTCGGTTATTTTCATCAATTCTCTTGAGAATATTGAAATTATGGTATAAACACAACATTAGATAATACGTAGTGTTTAATAGCAGAACATTTAAATACAACTAAGTTCAATTATAAAATTTTAATATTCATGTGTTTGATTTTAAAATTCAGTTTCATGACTTTTAAATTTAGCGGTAGAACACTAAAATTGTTGTATTAATATAACAACACAACATTGTAAGAAAATAAGTTTAGTTGTAGAATATTTTATAAAAGAAAAAAAGTAAGTTCAGTTGTAAAATTTTGAAATTCATTTGCATAATTTTTAAAATTCAGTATTAGAACTCTGTATTTATACTACGAAACAAAATAAGTTATGCAATAGAATCCTATTTTTTCAAATTTTATTTTCTTGTGTAATTTTTAATGACACAAATAAAAAATTAATTAAAGAAAGAAAATTGAAATTGAAAAAGCAGCCAAAAGACATGTGAGATAAAAAATAAAAATATAAAGTTTTAAGAAATGAGTAATTGATATATCTCTTATTTAAATTTATTGAACTAATATGTAGTTATTTTATTTCAACAATACCCTTACAAGGATTTGTATTTAAAAACGAGTTAAATATGGACAGTTGATCTACATATAATTCAACAACTAACATCAGTTTTTGGATTATTTTGTTGAATCAGTTTATACATGCATATTTTGTCTACTAACCAGTGTTGTAAAAATCTAAAATCAGGACTACTTGATTGAAATACCTATTTAGGATTATTCGATAAATCAGGAATTAATCAGAATAAAAATCAGATGCATTTTAATATTTTAATACTATTTAATATATCATTCTAATTTTATTAGTTATTTATTAACTAGTATGTATTTATAGTATCATAAAATCTATTTTATTCATATTTAATTACTAAATAATTTTGATTTTAATAATTTATTATGAACATTCTGATCGAAAAGTATTAATTGAATTTTAAAAATCAAATCTACCACCTAAAGGATTAATCGGGAATTATTAGAACCACGATTACAACTATATATATATATATATAGGCCAGGGTTCTAGAGAGAACCCTCTTAAAAAATTACCAAGGAACTTTTTTTAAAATTTAGTTTTAAATTAAAATAAAAATATAAATAGTTGTATATCATCCTAATAATCCCAAAAAGTTAATTACTTACAAACAAAGATTTATTTTTAAATTTAAAAAAATATATGAAAAAAGTATGAATCTATTTTTGAATCTCTTATATATATATATAAGAGATTCATAAGCAGATTCATAATTTTTTCATATATTTTTTTAAATTTAAAAATGAATCTTTGTTTATAAGTAATTAACTTTTTGGGACTATTAGGATTATATATAACTAATTCTATTTTTCTTTCTATGCTAAAATGATTTTTTTTAAAAGTTTCTGGATTCCCTTTTTAAAAGGGTTCTCTCTTGAACCTTACTATATATATATATAGATACCGGATATATTTGTCCCAATCCAAGATCTAGTTTTTGATATAACCACGGAAAAGCACTCCAGAGGTTAGTTCAAACTCCAAATACACGAAATGTGCATAAATGGAAGAAAATGTAATAACTTAATGATTCATGTACTGTATACACACCTTTAGTTTAATTCAATCAATCCTTGAAATTTCTTTTCTTCACACCGCTCTCAAAGTTTCATCCCCATCACTCTACTTTGACGCTTCTTATTCATTACTATATAGTAATTTTATTCCCATCCTAATTGTATTCTCATCTCATTATATCCACAGCGACCGAGCACAACTCAGATAGTCTATATTACGCAAGTAAACATGGCGATATAAAAATCAATATTTTTGCACAATCCTAGCATAAAGGTGTAGAGTGCAAAGGACCTTGCCTCCACAAGAAAAATGTTAGTACAACATCAAGAGCCATGCAACATATCTGCCAACTGCATGAACACAGGAAGTCACAGTGTTGACCACCCAAGGTGGCACTCTAATCATCAGAGCTTATCCTGCTGCCAACTACCAGGGAAGCTCAACCATACTGGCTAATTACAAACTAAGCACACAACAATAGGAAAAAAAAAACAGATCCTACACAGCTACATAGTTTTCCAATTCATTACAAATTTGGCAAGGGAACTTCCATGGTACATCTGATGTAAAAAAAGTACATACAATCATCTTTCTCACGATCTGAGTTTGAGCACAAGGTCTA
This sequence comes from Heracleum sosnowskyi, assembly GCA_030848705.1. NCBI lineage: Eukaryota > Viridiplantae > Streptophyta > Magnoliopsida > Apiales > Apiaceae > Heracleum > Heracleum sosnowskyi. The sequence continues at coordinate 107,421,676 of CM061245.1, forward strand.
AGACCAGAAATCACTTAAACACTACCAGCACGGTGAGCCTGCAAAGTTAAATGTTAGAAGCACTCAGAGCCATTACCTTGCATTGTTCATTCATGGCCAACAGTTGCGCCTCTTTTTTGTCCAGCAGAGCACTCAATTTCACATTCTCATCCATAAGCTTTTGCACTTCAGTCTCTTTCTGCACCTTCTCACACTCTAACTGTGTTGTTTTAGCGACTAACCTGCTCCAAATTCAAGTTTAAGACATTATAAATACTAACAAGCATTATAACTAGGAGAGCAAAGTTGCAACATTTAACTATTCATCTAATGCATGACAATAAAGAATACCAGGACTTGAAAGGAAGGTTAAAAAATAACTTAAAGCTTACAAGAATGTTCAAGTGCACAAGTGTTTAGTCAGAAGATCGCATGAATTACTATAAGAATGATCCATCCCGGTTAGAAAAAGGTGGACCACAAGTCTTCCTATTATTTGCATGTAATTAACCATATTTTAAGGAGAAACTTGAAGTGACAGAAAATTCAAAGTGTGAAAAACATCTAAAGCAAAGCAACCCATATCTAAAAATCCAAGAAAGTTGAACTGTTTTGGATAACCATCGGGTTACACCAGACATAATTTTTGTAATCAAATACCATGGCCTAATAATAAAGCATTTTAATTAGTTGATAATATTTTATTTTTTTGTTAAGAGAAACTTTATTTCATAAATGAATTGTATCGAATACAATATCCGGAGTATAAATACAAGATCCGGAGAGAAGGGGTTTCCTTCATTCAAGAAAGTTTATCATCTAACCGAAAGGCACGCAAGTTGCCCCCGGACGTTTAGACAATAAAGCCTTAATGTCTGAAAAGAGAATGCCCGGAAAATAAAATAAGTTCCAAGTATATCCGAAAATTGATATGATACATAAGATACTGGTATATTAGTTGATAATATTAGTATTGTATTTGTTGGGGCTTGGGAGTTTTTTTAAAGATTCCTGGAAAAAGTTTCATTAACGCCTAATTCATGTCGAGTAGACCTTGTTGTGAGACTTCTTAATTCATGAGTGAAACTGCACCTGACGTTTCAACCCAAGTCTAAAGGCAAATGACAGGCTTCACGCATAATAAGTATTAGGTGCGACCAAAGTTTTTGACTAACATGTGCAGTAGCATTAACACAGGTGTTTCTATAAAACTGTCCATATGCCACATGTCATTTGCTAATTATAGTAACCAGTTTATGGAGCAGCTTCAAGGTGCACTAGTCTAAAGGCGCATGGCAGTGCTAAGTTGATATATATAACCATAAAGACATACCTACATCAGTCAACGGTTCAAGAATAAACCAGGTTTCTTTTAACATTATTTTTGTAAAGATTGATCAAGCATACAAAAAAAATATCACCTTAACATAAAGACATACTACATCATTCCCTTAAGATACTTAAAACACTTATCAGTAAGTATCCAAAAAAAAAAACACCTATCATCAAACAACTCTTTGGCTGCGGAGGAAAACTATAATTAGCAAATGACATGTGCCAAATGCCACATGTCATTTGCTAATTATAATAACCAGTTTATGGAGCAGCTTCATAAGGTGCACTAGTCCAAAGGCGCATGGAAGTGCTAAGTTGATATATATAACCATAAAGACATACTTACATCAGTCAACTGTTCAAGAATAAACAAGGTTTCTTTTAACATTATTTTTGTAAAAATTGATCAAGCATACAAAAGAACATCACCTTAACATAAAGACATACTACATCATTCCCTTAAGATACTTAAAACACTTATGAGTAAGTATCCAAAAAAAAGAAGAAACAACACCGATCATCAAACAACTCTTAGGCTGCGGAGGGAAACTACTGGTCATGAATATACCCGGTAAATATATTTGTAACAGAATGGTAGTAGAGTGAGTTAACATGAGTAAACAGAAAAAATTAAGATGACAAGTAGAGCTGAATTTTGTACAGAAAAAAATAACCTGGGACCAAATACTATATAGTGCAACTGTTGCAGGCTTAGCTCAGTTCATGAGCTCAAAATGATCAGATATACATCCAAAACTTCATTAGAACAAAGAAAAAAATTCACAAAGAGGACTATTACAAGCCTTCTTATTGTTTGTACGTAATTAAGTTGCGACATTTGAGTGGTCCACTTTACCATCCCAAGAACTAAAGGGCGTGAGTTTGATACCACCAAAATTTAAAAGAAGTTAGCAAAAAATAATAATTAAGGGCATAAATTTAATTTTAAAATAGAAAAGAAACGATAAAAAGTTGTTCTTGCGAAGCTTGAAAGGAAGCAATGACCAAAGGGATTTCATTTCTAAATAATATGCAGTCCCTTTAAACCCGCATCTTGATTTTAATAAAACCGATACTACTAATTAACAACGTATAATGACCAAGATGCAACATACAAAAATGCTGAAGTCCTCTAAGTCGTGTCTGACAAACATGTAAAACCCTAACAGATGATGCATAACATCAAGTAAAAACTTAATATGTGCACAGTTGGATTTTAACTATAAACAGGTCCGTATCTGAACTGGGGAAGTAATAGGTAGGATGCAGCAGGTATGGTCTAGATTTAGTGCATTCAACAGTTTGAATTCAATGACTAAAAGAATATATACTGACCGTTCAAAAAGCTTCTCAATAGTTTGAAACTGCTTCTCTGATGAAAGAAGAGTTTCTCTCACACTAATGAGACTACTAACATAGGACTTTAAAGATTCAAAGTCTTGCTTGACTCGTGAAAGCTCCTCTTCATTTTCCGTAGCCCGCTGCCTCTGTCTAGAAGTTTCTTCTACCAAATCATCAACCCTCTGCCTCATTTCAATCAATACTCCGTTTGTGCCCATTGCAAACTTTTCCATCTCGTCCAACTTCGTGGACATGTTATCAATTTGAAAAGCTTTCTTTTTTATTTCTTCTTGTCCTATTGTTACCTTTTCTTTTTCACTAGCAGTTTCAGACTCTGCCATAATAATCCTTTTCACAAGAGACTCCATTACATCTGTGACCATCTGTACACTCTTGAGTATCTCACCAATATAAAGGCCATCTTGTTCATCAAGAGCACCAGGATGATTGCCGATGCCAATCCATGTTTCAACATCTGGACTGTCAAATGAAGTAAGATCAACATTCCTTGACCAACCAGACAAAGGTGTCCCATTTCTGTCAACAATCCCTACCCCATCTAATTGTTTGATACCGCAGGAAGTTTGAGCCAAGTGAGGAACTGCCATGATTCTTGCCCTTGATCTCAAGTATGTCAACAATGTTGCTGTTGTTTTCACCCTCCGCCAGAGAACCTCCAACTCCTTTTTTGCATCTTCCCCAGACCCATCTATAGTCACATTTACCTCTGTAACTTTTGTTTGTAAAGCATCAAGTTGGGACTGGTCAAGTTCCAATTCCTCCTTCCAAACTACACTTTCTTGGTTTGATTGAGGCTTCAAAATTGATGAGTCTACATCTTCCCCTGTGGCCATTGCTTTTTGAATTTTAAATAGCTGATTCAGTAACTTCATGTAAAGAGTTCTGTAGACATAATATCTTTTGCAATGCTCAAAAAGTAATAAGAATAAAACAATTCTAGCTGGAATAACAAGTGGAAAAAAGTAAACTCTATATGATTCTGATTCGATACATAAGGGAAGAGAGACGAAAACAAGGGCCTAAAAACATATAGGTGAACTTTTAACTGGCTAGATACTATGAACTTGAACTTCTTGCTGGCAGCTAGGCATACGTGTAAACATAAAATAAAACTATCAACTATACACTATCTTAGCCTAAAAAATCTAAGAACCTCCAGAATTCACCATACATACATAATTGAACATCAAATTATAAATTTTAATATACAAATATAGAATTGCCTACAATACAAATCAGACTCATATATATGTGTGTGTGTGTGTGTGTGTGTGTGTGTGTGTATATATATATTTCATTGCTTTAGAGTTTGCAGCCTAAGATGGTTGTATTTGAACACAAGTTTGTACCAGTGTATTAACACAGTTTTGAATGTACATTTATGATGTTTTATTTTGACTGCAAATATTTTTTGTTTGAGTATATATATCTTGTATCAAAGCATTACTTGAACAGTAATAGTGTATATTCTACACAAACAGGGTCATTTAATTTGGGCTTCAAAGCAAAAAATATTAGTACCAGTGCATATCATCTAATTCCAGACCATTTATTCACAACTGATTATCTTTAAGTTGCTTTAAGAGCTTCCTTCAACAAAAATAATTATTCGTATGCTCGTCACTTGTCAGGAAATTAGCCTTAAAAACTATATAGTCTTACAGTGTTGCTATTTTCATTTGACCTCTCTCGCTAAGAGTAGAGTGCGAGTGCTAAACAATAACATGAAGATATTTTTTATTAGCATATTTGATCGTTTGTCATTAAAGTTTCTATCGTCACATGATCGTTATTAAAGTTTCTATCGTCACATGATCGTTATTAAAGTTTCTATCGTCACATGATCGTTACAGCTATTGTACTAGAAGAAACCTAACCTTAGTCCTGTCCTTTCCTTGCATCTTTTCTCATCTAGAATTACATACAAACGTTTTCATGTCCAATAACCTTTTCTTGTCTATTACAATTGGTAAAGAAATCTCGCGATAACTTCAAGCATTTGTTGCTTATTCATCATTGTCAACTTCAGAGTTTTCTAATCAAAAGCTGAAGTTTGTAATCAACATAATCTCGTAAAGTAAACATTAATCAACGCCTTCATGAAATGAAAAATCACAAATAAATCAAAATTAAGCGAATCAAGGCCTTAAAATTCAAAGATCGTCATCAAACTAGAACTTTCACAAATCCTAACTTAACAGAAATTAACAACATAAGCTAATCACCACAACAAATCACACCAGAATGTCTAATATCGATTACATAAACCCTAAGATAGAAACAACAGTTTGTGAATTACACAATTGGTAACGAATTATGGATCGGATATATATATATATATATATAAGTAAATATAAAAAAGTAATACATATACCTTGTGAAATGAAAGGAGAGGAAAGATTGGGAAGACAACGACGACGATGACGAATGTTGATGGAGAATGATAGGGAGGTGCCCACCCAACCAGATGAGCAATACAATTTGGGACCGTTAGGCAGCCAGCCGATTAACTTTTCCTTTTCCTTTTATCTCTCTCCCCCTCTCTCTCTCTCTCTCTCTCGTTGGATAATATATTTTTATCTTTTCTATATTTTAACTAATGAGATTTGTTTATTACAATATATAGAGTTAGGTAATAGGAACGTAAACTTGACCAACAATTCGTGACCTACTTGAGCTCGGCTCGTAAAATATTTGAATTCGACTCGGTAGTAATCAAGTCGAGCTCGAGCTATTTGAATATTCTACTGATTACTCGGCTCGTAAGGTTCGCGAGCCTAATTGAGCCTCTATTATTTTTAATTTTTATATATTATAAATATATATTTATATAAATATTTAGTATTTAGATATAATTTTTATATATAATCGAGTCGAAATCGAGCTATATAATCGAGTCAAACTTGAGCCGAACTTGAGCCGAATATCATATTCGAACTTTTGTCAATATATGGTGAAGTCGATTCGAGATTTCGAGCTGAGCTCGAACATATCGAACTTTTTACGAGCCGAGCTTCGAGTTTGAAATTGAAGGCTCGGTCGAGCTCAAATTTTTTAGTCGAGCTCGAACTCGAGTCTGGCCGTGTTCGACTCGGCTCGGCTCGATTACACCTCTACGTAACATATATTATCAGCTCTAAAAAAAATAAAACTAAATTAGACTTTTGTTTTGATAGATATTTTTTTTTTCAAGTTAAAGCATAGGTTGTCATACTCAACAGTTACACAATTTAGACAAGTGTAGACCAAAAATACTGTGTTATCGTTGTTCAGAGAAGTAACGTTTCTTCCTTGTGCTCTGAGCATTAGTTGAGTACAGGGAAGACGGAATTGGACAGATCTCGAAAAATCAGTAAAAAAAACAGTTCAATTCCACCGTTGTTAGAATGCGAAGAATAAAAAATAATTTTATTGATATCAAGAAGATTTTACTTCTAAAGCTTTTCATACTTTTTTTAAAAAAAACCATTTCACGCGTAGTTTATTTTAAATATGTCATTTTCGGATGAAAATAGCAATGTTAAGTCGTTGTTCATCGAGTTTGACCCCGACAGGTTCTTATACTGTTCAACATGCAAATCTTGATAATGTGTGCTTTCGACCTTTTTTCCCTGGTTTGCACCTTTTGGCTAGCTTATCCAGTGCACTGTATTTTCCAAATGGTCTAGTGTACTTGTCAAATACTATATACAAAAAGACAAGGGTGTGCTTCTAATCTATTTTCTAGGAATTAATAGTCCTGTATTATACTTTGGATTGCTACTCTGGATGAACCTACAACATTATTTGAGAGACTTGACTACTGAAGAAGTTGTGACCAGTCCAGAGAGAAGGCCAACAAGAAGTGCACTGTTGTAAGTAGTTGGTTCGCCCTGCATTGAGTTATTTCTGGAATCTATATATGTTTCATTGAAAAATGGCCCTCCAACCATTGCTCCAACCGCTACATTTGGATTCGGATCTGTCGAGTTAAGCCACTTGAAGCCATCTGTGCAGCCTGTTGTGGCATTCACCGGAATTGAGGAACCTCTATGATGTATATATTGAGGATTGTTGTTGCCATATCCGATGAGGTAGCTCATGCTCATTGGATTGTTGCCTAGCAAATATTCAGCCTACACATTGTTTCGACTTAGAGTCATAACTTATGTAGAGAAAGACACATGTTGTATTACAGGGAATGGAGATTTAGATTATTAGTAATTGAAAATTTTACCTGTGAGATAGAAAAATTGCGGAGGTCTGTCGCGTTGTATAGTTTACCACTGCAGTACAGAGTAGGTGTCTTGGATGTGAGCATGTAATCACTATAAATAACTACTAGGAATGCTGTGGCAATTGAGTACTGCAGAGAGTTCCACTCGTCAACCCATAGCATGCCACCTGCATCAAAATTAAGGGACTTATAACTTATTGTCTAAACTTTGCTTAGTAACAGATGTTTGTAGATATGATGAATTGATGATTTTGTAATATTTTACAGGTTGCAAAAAGCACTATTCTGGAGTTTCCTACTTTTAGTAGAGCTGCTTTAGCCATTTTAGGCAGAAAAAAAAATTACCATCTGTCATTTTGGTTGTTTTTGTTGGTGAATCAGGTAGAATGGAACACATCACATACTCAGCCGTTTTACTGTACATCTGAAGGCCAATTTTTTCTTCGCCTGGTATCTCTTCCGGACCAAAGAAGCTAATTCTGGATAGCAGAACCTGTTCAGAAACGTAAAAATTCAAATTTCTACGCGTATCACCACAATTCGTGATGTCATAATATGGATGGCTATATGTCAGCAATCATTTCTCACTAAGCTAACCAAAAAAATAAGGGGACTTCCAGTTTTAAGAGGTAATACATGCTTCACTTGAACGAGTATCCTTGTTACTGGTAAAAAACCTTCATCTACAATGCCCTAAAAGGTTTATTTATAGTATTATTTAGGGTGATATACCTGAGTTGCAGCCAACTTGTTATCCCATGAAAACCATGATGGGTTTCCCCAATTACCAAATGTTTTGCCATTTCGTACAGTAACATAATTGAGGTACATCGGATCTTCCGTTGCGTGATAGAGCCATGAAGCAGCCCACAGAAGTTCATCCTCATATTTGCTAGAATTATAAAATTGCTGCACTTGGGGAACACTTTTACTGTAAGAACCTCTGTATTCATCAGCAAAAGTGAAGAGTTGTTGGGCATGCTTCAGAAGCAATTTAGAGTAACTTGAATCGGCTTTCTTGAAGACTAGTGATGCTGAAGCCATGGCTGCTGCTGTTTCTGCGGCAATGTCTGTTCCTGGATAAGATTCATTCACTTGTGTGAGTGGCCTTCGCTCTGTCATCACCTCAGGTCTTTCCCAGCATGCATGGTCTACTCCTGGATCTCCCACCTTTCACCACACGGAGGAAAAAAAATTGAATAAACAAAAAGAAATGATAATTTTGTCAAGTAATATATTACCACAAATTACAAAGAACTGATATTTATGGTAGAGATGAATCAGAATGGTGATTGTATTTAAGAATCACCTGAATATAGAGCACATTCTCTGAAGGATGGGCATTAATTAGATAATCGGTGATCCACTTGAGGGAGTCTCGAGCATGATCCAACTGCCTCACTTTTTTCATGTGATCTTCATACTCTAAAATGCCCCATGACAAAACTGTTGCAGTAAAAGCCATTGGAAATCCAAACTTCATCGAGTCCCCAGCATCATACATTCCTTTTGATAAATCCAAGTCCTCTTCTTTCCCGTCATACAGTCCCGAATCTCCTCTCCATTCAATTCCATTTTTCTCCAATTTTCCAGCTGCAACCACAACACATTACATTACAGACTGGCCTTAATATATAAAGGGCACAAGGCTTAGAGGGTTAAAATATTTACATTTTTGAATTTCAAAGAACTGCATGGCAATATTGAGAGCATCAACATATTTATCGACAGTTCCATGAGCACGAGAATTCCTGGAGCGGAAGAAGTGAAAATCCTTCCACAGGGTTAGAAAAGCTGCTGTCACAACAAGAACAGCAAAGACCGAGACAAATAGCCACCAGCACCATCCCAGTTTCGCTCTCTGTTTTTTTGATTCCATTCAATCTTCAAAGTTTTCAAGAAGACAGCTTTCTTGAAAAATATAGAATCCAATTCCAGTTTATAAGCCAAACCAGGTCGACTTTTTCCAGCATATATCAGCAACAGATCGGTTTAAATTACTGGAAATGTCAATAAATTATTTCTTTATACATCAAGATGCCGTACATTTGATACTTCTGGACATGCAGACAACTTTGAGAGATGAAGATGTTTAATTTAGTAGGTGTCAAGAAAATGAAACTGTCTTTATTGTCATTGGAGTATTTGATTAAGTAATAAAAAAATGACACAACAGCATAAACGTTAAAAAGGGTACATAGAACTAAATTAGTTTCAAGATTCTAAATTACATCTCCGTCTGAGGTCAATGTCTAAAAAACTCGACATTTGGATTTCAGAAATAATATATGTTGCGTAATCCTGCAACTAAGTATATTACTTGAACTTTCCAGATGTCGTGTTTGTTATATTGTTTGGTTTTGTATGAGCATAGAGTAACATAATCGGATGTGGTTGCATTAACTATGGCAACTCGGCAAAATTTGTACTAGTTTTCAACCATGTCCTCTTCTTACTGTGTTTACAGAGTATTAAGCCATCTCTTGTTAAATCGGGAGTGTTAGTCCATTAAATCACAAGGTCAATTAGATTAATTTGTAATTGCATAAACCTTATACTACAACATTTCATTTAACAGTATTGCTACATAAGTTCTTACTTGTATGTAAACGCTTTCGGCAAAAAAAAAAACATGTGAAATCTTATAAACCAGGGTTGATAACAAAATGTATATCTGTGTCTCTCCAACAGAAAATGGAAAAAATTTAAAGTAATTAATCTATTATGAGGCAATGACAATCCTAAGATCGTACGTAATGCACAAGACTCCTGCAGGGTCTCTGGAACACGCAAAAATCAACAATTATGATCCTTTTAATACATCCGTGGGAGAAAGAGGAGGAGCATCCAGCTGATAAAGATTAAGAGCAGGACCAACAAAGCGAAACAAAATCCAAGCCCCGATGATAATATAAATGGAAGCATAAGCAAACTTGTTGATCCAGAACAAAAGACCCTTCTCACCAACATACAACTCAAGTGCCTTCTCAGTAAGTGTCATTTCTTCCCACTCTTTTGGAGGCTTAGGCTGCTTAGGTGCAGGGGTGCTCTGTTCCAGCTCTTGTTGTCTCGCTCTCCGTCTCGAAACTCTCTTGAACCTAAGTGGTGCAACATCAGGTGAAGATGGTGCATCAACTTGACCATCTTTAGGGGTGCTGGTGATCTTGTTGTTGGTGCTATCAGTTGAGCTTTTTAGAGGAGTGAGTGAGAGTAAGTGTGGGTGATGAAGTTGAGTAGGGTGGTGAAGTGGGAACTTAGTAGGAGGAATTTTGGTTAGAGGTTTAGCAGGGAAAGAGAGGAAGGTGGTGTTCATCTTTTGGTGAAGAACAAACAACAGCCACTGGATGAATTTTCTTATCCCTTTTATTATCCTTTTTGAAAGGAAGCACACTTTGTAGGAACCGGCAAGGATTGAAATAAGAAAAACAAACTCTTTTGAAAACGTAATTTTAACATGCGTTTTTACGTGTTACAAAATGGTCCCCTCATTTTCCTCAGAAACAATTCAACAACTTGCTTAACGTATACAAATCATTCTTAATTAAGCAAGTAAAATCAAGAAGCACTCTATGATCTCAAACCTTTTCAGATATCAATTTACAAACTATACATCTCCCACATTTGGTACAATCCTCTCGAGTGGACCTCTAGGATGGTTCAAATAATTCGAAAAGCAAACAGAGAAAATCGAAGTAATAAACAATCAGATAGATCAATTCACCGTCACAAATACACAGGTGCGGAACCAAAGTGGGCTAACCTAGGCTGGAGCCCTGCTAATTTTAAAAAACTAGCGATAATTTATTTTAGCCCGACTGTTTTGTGATCCTGGTTCCGCCACTGCAAATACGAAAGTATTTGAACGGAGAATAATACACGATTGAGCGTACAACACACACAGTACATAAACTATTCACTACTTCAGAAATGATATCACTTGACAGGCATGGGAATCACTTACTCAGTTGAGGCACCATCCTTCGCAGACCTGCCACCATTAGTACTAGCAGTAGACTGTCGATCCTCGTCGTCGATAGTAGACGATTTCTTGATGAACTCTATGCAATCAGCAACTGCTTCATTATGATGAGAATCATAAGAGTAACAAGACCGATGATACTGATGAACCGCGGACGATGATGTTTTCTTTTCATGTGTTGTGCTCTTGGACAATGCAGACTGCATCATGATCAATCTAAAAACCGCAACACGAAAACGCTCGAGCAGTGACATGGGAGATATCAACCGTGTTGATTTTCTGGTGCTACCTCTGAGCCTTGGTATGCAAAAATTGGTTTTCATGTTACTTGATCTTCTCATATCTATAGGTGTGTCCATGTTATTTTGGCTGTGCTTGTAATTTGTTCTAGCCTAGGAGAGAATATGAACAGAACATATGATTGAGGTTTTTTGTATTATGAGTGATCAAGAATCTAGCTAGTAGAAAGCATAATAGCACATGTAATATAATTTAGCTAGAGTGTGTTTGCCGACTGTTGTGGTATTGTAAACTAGAAGTCCAATATAAATATACGCGAAAGCGAGATCAAACTTGGCTTGTGTGAGTTGTAGCGGTGGGGCTGAGCTACCTTACAGTAAACCAACCAAACTCAAACGGTTTTTTATTGAACCTGAACAATCTTTTATCGGACCGAATAATGTTCGATAAATTCGAGTTCGATAATACAATGAACCGTGCTCGAAAAGGGCCAAACTCGAAATTTTATGAGAAACTCGAAATAAAACTGATTCTTAATTTCTTGTATTAATGTACAAGTGCTGGTGTTAACTTAAAGAAACCGCTAAAACTTGCTCATCATGTGGGATGGAGTAGTTTTATACAAGGAAGCCGTGACTAATCTCAATTAACAAATGTAGGATTATGAAAGTTCGCTGTATGATTAAGCTTGAAATGAGTGGTTAATAATGGACAATTGTACATGCACTAGAGGGTATTTTGGTTTTGGACCAAAGAAAATACTTTAATTTATATTCGTTTTTCAGAAATATGGTTCTAATTATACCCATTTTACACCTCTTAATCTTATGCTTCAATCATCCATTTAATAATATCTAATCAATGATTTTGATCATTGATTGATTTTGGTTGTGAATTTAGAATTGCATATGTTTAGAGGAAGAAAACTTGAAATCTTTGCTGGGGGGTCAACAATCTTTTTCCAAAAGTGATTCACAACAAACCTATATCCTCTTGTATATATTAATCATTTTTATATTGTTTTTTTAGGAGGACTGCGTCCAAGAAAACCATAAAAGAAGCCGAAAGAACGGTTTGAATTTGGACTTTCTTGGTTGGTTGCTCTAATTTGACTCCAAGTATTCATTTACCCATTTTTAAAACCCGTTTAACAAAAAATAGTTATTAATTTGCTTCTGTTGCTTGAATTAAGGCCAAAACTGGATGTATTCTCTGGTAGAAAATGTTTATATTCATCACTACATGCAGTGCTAAAAACGTTATCCGGCCAGTCCCACCACACGTACACATTTGCTTATTTTTTACTAGATTCGAATTCTCAATATCTCACGAAAAGAATTACATTTATTTTGACAAGGTTTGAGTCAAAAATATTACGTGAAGTAAACAAGGGAGATACCGTTACATCAATAAGTAATTGATGTTGGTTACTGGTCTTTTATCTTGTGTTCTCCGTTTCCGGAACACATGAGTTAAAGCAAGTGCGCCGTTTAAGCTTAAAAAGAATGGGCAGGGTCAACAAAATCTTGTCTTAAATGGGAGACGGCCAGACGGGGGAGTTTCAGTGTTTCACATGCATACATGTGCATATTTTTTTTGTAAATATATGAATCAAGAAACACCAACTCTCTTGTACTTCCATGTCTCGCCACAAATAAATATATATCATCAATCAGTTGTCTATCAACCAGACTTACCGACGTTGATTTTTAAATCTCTGTAGTTGTTTGTAGGTGAATGTTCAATGCACCGAGATTCTTATTAAGAATATTGAATTACTTTTATAATCTTACTTTCCGTTACAACTGATACACAAATCTCTTTCTAACACCTGATAAAGTCATAAAATGAAGTTGCATTTTTAATTTACATTGTGATTTTGTGAATTCAAGAATGTGCGTTTTAGTTTGGGTGCTTCTGGTAGCTGTAACAGTTTCACATATGCAATTTCTCACATGTTCGTTGCACCATCACACGACCTCTAACTATGTAGCGATAACACTGTCAACTGATAATCATCTTCGGAAAAACAACGTTGTATATTTTCTAGAAAATAAAATTCATGTGGCGTTTTAAAATTACAAAGAACTAGCTTAGAAAGCAACGATTCGTTTATTTTTTCTTCGGTACAATAAAATGATTTGGCATCACCGTCACCATTGTCATGATCTCAGCATTGCTCAATGTGGTGCGGACTCAATGTTGTGTTGCATGCTCACTTGAAGACCTTAGGAGGCTGTATTTGATGAACTTCTTGATTAGCTTTCTTTTTTGAGAATATAGAGCTAATTAGCGCGCCAATAGGCTTCCTTCTGGACTTCTTTTTGAGATAATTAGGCGCAGGAGATGATGTTACTAGAGCTCCTTGATCAGCAATAGCATCTTTGTTGACGATAACCTTGGCCAGCAAAGGAGTACCTGGAAACTTTACTGACCTATTATTGTTCCCCTGCAGTAACACGCCTTCCTTTTCTGCTTTTGTTAAATCAACTTGAGGGGTACTGCATGCAATATTTTCTATGAACTTAAGCTCTTCGTCTTCAACCTCGGGATCATTGTCGATGCTTAGCTGTTTATGGAATTCTCTTGAGTACTTCATTTGTTCTAGCTCTTGCTTTGTTTGTTCAAGTTCTTGCTTCAAAGATTTGAGGAGGTATGTCATCAATTTGTCTTCTTCTTTAGCTTTTTCGAGGCTTTCCTTTGAATCTTGTAGCTCAGTTGCTACTTCTTTTACTTTGGACTGGTATTCCCTGCCTTGATCACTTGTAGCTTTGATTTGCATCTGCATGTTGGAATGCAAGTTGAAACAGGAAAGTTAAAGCAAAACCAAAAGAAGTAAACATACCAGGAATGTACCACTCAGAAGTAGTATGAACTAAATTTTGCACACAATACCTCCTTGAGTTTGTTGCCATAGATTTCCCCAACTAAAACTCTTTCTCCAAACAAAGAAACAGCTTCCTTAACTGACCGGAAAGGTTGGCGCGAATCAATCTCGACATTGCCTCTCACGACTACACCCTCTTCTCTTTCCATCTTTCAATTTGATGATCTCCTTGACTGCTGAAGGGTGATTGTAATTTTGCAAGCATATATACATGTAAGTAGTAAATATTTGATAATGATGTGCGGTGAGGTTTATAAGGTTGGTTAGAGTAATAATATAAAATTTGATATGATGGAGTTGATGTCTTTGCGTCCACTTCACTAGAAGCAAATTCTGTTAATTGAGGGTGATTGACTGATGGTATTGGTGGTTGTGCCATCAAATTCAATCTTCATTAGTCCTAATCCATTACTTAACAGCCATCTAAATTCTACTGTTTAGATTTGGACCCTCCCATTCATGTTTAACGTCTTTCGCATCTTAGTCTTAATCTCTGAACTAATCATGGCAAAATGTACAGGGGGCTTTTCAGGTTGCAGCAACTTTTTTGGGACCAATAGTTAATTAGTTGTGATTAGTTCTCGGTTGTTGGCTTGTTGCCAAGTTAAGTAGCTATTCCTCCCGGAACAAAAGGATCAAAACCTTCTACGCCCCACGCTGGATTTACGGATTGTACTTTTCCCGTTGGTCCATAAGGATCGGACACCCATGTGATTATGTTCAACAAACAAGCATTTGTTTCCCAGAACATATACATATATCTACGCAACAAATATTAATCAAAACTAGTTGTTCGATAGGCTGAAACACAAATTTTCGAACAGACATATTATAGAAATGGATGAATCCAAATATCATATCATGGAATAAAATGTTTCCAAGTAATTCAAAGTTTCAAGTTACGACATTTAGAACGGAAAAAAAAACAGAAAACAGACACATCATTGTCGGTGTCACAAGAAAGACAACCAACAACAAGAATCAACTAAGGAAGCCAATTGAGAAGCTCAGTCTTCCAATGGGAAACGCACATGCTTTCCTTTTGGTGTTGGCAAGCCTTTCAACTTCAAGACACCATCACAGTCCGCTTCTCCTTCAAGCTCATCATCGCTGTTATACACGAATCGAGTGTGCTTCCCAGCAAATTCCACTGCATTGACACTGACCTTGCTCAGTCCTTCACACAAACCATCCAGAATTGCATCATCACAGTAATCTTCTTCCTCTTCTTCATCATAATCCTCCTCCTCTTCTTCGTCGTACACTTCATCTTCAAGATCATCGTCTTCTTCATCCTTAGTACTTGCATTCACTTGAATTGACCAGATAGATGCATCATCATCATCAGTAGATGACTTCACCTTACTTGCACCACTCGCTCCATCATAAGTCAACACAGAGGTGCAATCAGATGAAGAATCCACAGAACCTTCCGATTTTTCAGAGAAATCGAATAATAGAGTCCTTGTTATCTTCTCAGATTCAACAGACTCTTCCTTCTTCTGCCCCTCAAATATCTCAGTAACAATCTGTCAAACACATAACAATAACACCCACACAATTAGTCTTTTACAATCATAAAAACAGTAAAAAAATTAATTAAAAAAAACACAAGAACACCCGAAATCAGAAAATCGAAAACAAACCTGAGGAAAAGCAAACTGTTCTGGGACAGGAGAGGAAGTAACAGATTCTAAGCCCTTTTCGACACTTCCATTTCCGGAAAAATTGGAAACCTGAGGGGTGTTGTTAGGAGTTGGAGCAGCAAGGCCTATTACCACTCCATGATAAAAAGGCCTATCAACAGAAATCTTCGAAATCACGGCCTCTTCTTCAACTTTCTGCAAAAGGGTCTTGACTTGACCTCTCAACAGAGCCTCTCCAGAACCAGGAGTACCAACATTCTTGGAGATTGAACCACAATTCTTCCTCTTCGAAACATATGATGATGGGGTCTCCAAACTGCCCATAGCAAGGCCAACAATCGGTGAATCATTCGTGATATCGAACAAAGCAGACCGTTCTTGTCCAGTCCTCTGTTTCGATTTCACAACGCCCTTTTCAGTTCCCTCAGCTTTCTCTGAAAAAATCAAGAATCCGCAAGAAACCCGAAATAATTAGTACTACAAGAAAAAATTAAATCCGCAATCAAAAAATCAAATTTCAAGAATTGAGTAAGATTAAAAAGACCTACTTGACATGGGTATGTTGGTGCTGTTGTTGGCGGAAGCAGCGAGAGCCTGTGATCTTGTAACTCTTCTAATGGAAGATGGAGTCTCCATTCTCGAAAATTCGAATCGAATAAAAATGAGAAAAGAGAAAAATTAAGGACTAACAATTAGCGATGCTTGTTGTTTAGGAGATGAGAATACTGAAAGATTGAAGAAATGTATATTGTTTGTGAACAAAGAGGGATTTAAATAGGAGGCTTGCACAATTAGGGTTTAGGAGGGGAATAATATGACCGTTAGAGCGTGTTTAGGCAAAGATTAGAAACTAGCCGTTGGACGTACAATTCAAATTCATGTGGTATTTTTGTTGGGCTTTTGCAAAAGGCCTATGTTTGGGCTGTATTTTAGCCGAATGACTGCCTGAGACTGAGAGAGTTCAAGCTGGTTTAATCCATATATAATTTTAAGAAGTTGATCCATTTTAATTGTTTTTTTTTTTGACAAAGTTGATCCATTTCAATTAGAGTGTAATTCGATTCGGGTGCTCAAGCTCCGGCTCATTTATTAGGACTCGGCTCGGTTTAAACTCGTAAATGAGTTAAGTTCAAACAAGTTCGAGCTCGTTTAGTTAAACGAGTTGAGTTAAGTAAGAGGTTCGAGCTTGTTTACTTAAACGAGCGGCTCGGCTCGGTTCCTGATTTGTTCGAGAAGAACGCCTCTTATTTGGTGGTACATCCCTTTCATCATCATCATCAGAATTATAATCTTCGTCCTCAGTATAAGGACCTGAATAGTATTGAATCAAGGGGGTCTGTCGAGTTTGAGTTTGTTGATTTAGGGGTCCCAGACCTTGAATATAAGGGGGCACATAAGCTTCGTAGTATGTTGGATTAATACCACTACTCCCCATTGTGGGTCGAGGTGGTATTCCATAGGTTGGCATCCCGAGAGTTTGAGTCGTATATTGAGGAAGATCCGTGGTGTGAAGTTGAAAGCCACGTGGTGCATTCAAAAGTAGTGGAGAGGTTGTGATTGGTTGCCGGAGAATAGTCTCTTGAGGATTAGGTCCATGAACAACCATTTGCAGGGGATTCGTCCCTTCAACCGAAATTGGGATTTCTGGTCCTTGAGTAGTGGTGAGGGGGATACTCACCCCTTGAGTGCCAGTAGTTGGCGGCGGTTGGCTTCCGTGAGTCTCTGTTTCAGAGGTAAGAGGTAGCCCTTTAGAAGTCTGAGTTTCTCAACTTGTTCTTCGTGTATTTGCCATGGTTGATGTTGTCTTCCCACAGACGGCGCCAAATGTTGTAGAATAAAAATTGTACTTTCGAATTTAATGCTAGGGTTTGAGAGTTTTCGAGCTTTAATGGATGGTCTCGTGTTTCGTGGCTAATTCAGCCCTCACAAGATGCCTACGTATCTCAATTCGTAATTGAGAATCAAGCCATAAAACGTAGTTCTGATGTGAAGGATCAGGTCATTTATATAGGCGTCAGGAGCCTTGCATTTAGGGTAGAATTGGGTGACTTGGGGGTTAAGTCATCTTCTTAGATCAGGATTGTGAATCCTTTTTTGTAGGAGGCTGACTCCTTTTAGGTTTGTATACCTTGGTGGCTAATCCTTGAAGGAGTTGGCACACTCTGTACTCTTTTTATGAGCTGCACATTTTCCCCTTTTATTAATTACGAAATTAATAAATAATTAGGGTTTCGGGCCTCATTTATCGGGCTTAATTCTTGGAACAATCTAGATTTAATTAATAAGTCATTAATTATGTTTCTAGGGTTATTTTCAGCTCATATCAAGTAGCATGAAAAAGGCAACTGCCCATGATTTTTTTAAGAAAAAGAGAGGATTTGTTAGAAAAAATAAAAAAGTAATGTATTTTAACCGAAAAGATAATTGGTTAATCGGTTAAAAATAATGTTATTAATTAATAATATCTTTTTAAAAATAAGTAATTAAGTAAAATCACCTAACAAACTTTTAATGTTTCGTCTATTTATATAATAGTATAGATACATTACTTTTTCGATAATGTATTCTGATATTTTCGTTTAAGTTTGAAACTGCCCGCTCCTACTCAAGTTCTGGCTTGGTATCAATTCAGTAGCTCAAGTTGCGAAGTTAAGGCATCATTTGGCCGAGTGAACAAGTAGACTCTGATGAAGGGGATGAAATTTGTTTAGGCCTCGTCCCATATGCAATGAGAAAGATCTCTTACCCTCATGTATTTGTTGTGGGTTTGTTTGCTCCCACTGTGGACGAGATCCCCTGGCTTTGATAAGCCTTTTCAGCGTGTTTCTAAGGTAACCATCCGGTTACTCTTCCATTTAGTTGTGCGATTCCGTTTAATATGTTAATTTTTTTAGTGTCACTTATTTTGGCAAAATGTTTAAAACAACAATGCAAAATTAGTATAGTTTATAGGTCACAAGTTCATGTGATTGCTATGCAAATATGCAAATTATTTTCTTGTACTTGTAAAAGGTTTCCTGTCCAGTGTCATGTCTCTAGAGGCAAGTGTTCTTGTGTTTAGTAGATTTGTTCTGGAAAATTTCAGTTGGCTTGTAATTTAATACAGTATCTGCTTCTTCATAGGGCTTGAATTTGCTTCCGATTGCATAATATTTATCCTCAGTCATAGAATAAGTTATGATATCATCCTTAATCTTTTAGAAAATACCAGAACATTTGGCTATTATTATCTCAAATAATACTCTGGCACAATATCATCCTACGAAAATACGTACTGTAGTTTTTGCTTCACATCATGCATATTGAAATCTAAAGCAAAATTAGTAAAGACGAGTAGACAACACATATATATAAGAGTGACATACATATGATAATTGATCATAATATTTAAGGACATTTGCGGGTGTTATTATGAGTCTTGAGGTTGAAGTAGCAAGGGCAGGCCTCATAATTCCCAGAAGTCCCTGGTGGAACACAGTTGCACCTTCCGCAGCAGCTCCCACAGGCTCTCTTGCACAGGTTTGGCCTCTTTGTTTCACTGCATCTCGTATCACACAACGCGGTGCAGTTGATACTCGGTGGCGCCACCGGACTCCCTACCGGACCATTCAATCCTACCTGCAAAAAATAAACAATAACATTTCGTTACAAACCGCAACATAGACAATCTGTTATACATCTGTACTAAATATGTAGACATTACTATTTGTTGGGCATCTGTGATGAAAATGAGAAGCAGAACTGCAAAAGCTCTTGAGAAAGCTGCCATTGATCAATTAACAAAGAACTAAAGAAAGCTAGCTAGCTTGATGTGAAAAATAGTAGAAAAACAAGTGAGGAATTTATAGTGAGAGTGATGAGGAGGATTGGACTAATGGTCTTAGGATGACTTAATGTATGGGCTGGCAAGGATCTAAAAGTATGATTGAGTTCAATAAATAAAAGGGTGCAAGTGGTCAATAAATTTGGACTAAAGATGCATCCTAGAAGGTAACTTAGCTCCTGTTTCGAGCTCTAGTTTTCAAACATTAGACTGAAATTACAGATGGCATTGGGCCAACAAGAGAATCTGTCCAGTTGGATTTGCACAAATATAGATACTAATTTCACTTGTTCCCACTACTATATGTTGTTTGTCGCCTACTTATTTTTAAGTATGTGTATCATTATAGTACAGTTCATAACCAGCTCATGTGTGACGGTGATTTATGGTGCTAGTCCTACAAGTATTATTTCTCAGGTTGTGTATCTTGGCACAAAATATTTTAATGCTAGTGGTTGTGCACATAATTAAACCATGCTAACAAGATGCAACACATTGTTAATCACCTATGTAAAAAGACTAAAAGAGTAGTAACACGGTGTAATTCGAATCGAGTCAAAGTTTGTATTTATAAATTTGAGCTTGGGTATTTTTTTCGAGTTGAGCAAATTCGAATTTGAGTTATTTTTTTTATTTGAGTCGAGACTAAAATTTGTGTCGTATACGTGATATATTATTGTACAAAAAATAAAACATGAGGTTTTTAGAACTGCGTTCTCACTTCGACCGATGTATAATCATGTAATTTTCGTACCTATTATACATAAATACAATGAAATAATCTGATATGCATGTTCTGCCCAAAATCTCACATGTGTTCAATTTAAGGCCCACATGTAATATATGCCCAATTGACATGGATTTGGTGAGGATTAGACGGACTGAGGTGCAGCTTCAGAGTACTAAGGTTCAGTTGAGATGAGGTGCAGCTTCAGGGCAGTCAGAGTTAGACAAGGACTCAACCTCCTATACTTTAGGAGCACGTAATTATCATCAAGGAAGGACTTCTAGCTCTGTTAAATAACTATGGACGAGATATTAAAAACAATTATGAGATACATCTTAATATATTCGGATAACTACTGAATATACGAGGGATTTATGAGCTTATAGTGTTATGCATGGATGAGGACACTAGGAAGCTCAGCTCAAAGCTATTTGGATAAGCTACAACTCTCAGATGGTCTATCACAAGCCACAGTTGGATTAGCTCTGGAAACATACTTTGGCTTATTAAGACGTGGCTAATTCATCAAGTAACAGAGCCCAAACCCTAAGAACTACATTGTACTTGGTTTCTATAAATATTGGATATGTAGGCACTTTGCAAGGAGGTTGAATCTCACTTTATTCTACAAGGATTATGTAGAAGCACCTGAGCAATACACATTTCCGGCAGCTATTCCGCCCTAGTTGTCAGAAAATCTTGCAAACTCAGTCCCAAAAACACCACATCTCTCCACCTGCTCCGACAACCAGAGCTGAAGTTGTACACATGCATACCTGCAGTTGTGCCCGATATCTAAGGGCAAAATCTGTTATTCCAACGGGATTCTCTCGAAGTGTTGTTACCAAATTCCTCTCACAATATTTTTGGCGCTAGAAGAAGGGAATTACTGATCTTTTGAGGGGAAAGATGACGAAAAGTTCTGGCGATGATCGTACGTCGAAGAACGATGGAGGTGACCATGAAAATGAGCCGAAAATGAGCCCAGAAAAGAACGACCAGAGATGGATTTCGTATGGTGATTCTGGTCTGGAACAGCCGAAAATAGGCGCATATGAGCTTCAGGTTCGTGTATGTGAACCAGGAGTAGGTTCAGCTACGAGAGGTTCTAGTACCTCGAAGCTTCTCACAGCAGGAACATTGATATGTTAGACGGAACAGGTGAGAAGCTGAACGTCCTGCTAATGGAGGTAAATGCCATATACAGAGGTTCAACTAGTTGGAGGTTAAGGTCTATTAAAGTTCCCTTGCTAAAAATTGTGGAGCAAAACACTAGTTCACACAATACTTCAGTTCGTAAGGGAAGTAAACAGCTGAACTTCAAAGGCAATGAGGGTGTGAACCTCCTGATTGATTAACAACAGGCGAATGGTGTGAACCTCCTGGTTTATGAATACTGAAAAGGGTATGAACCTCCTGGTCAATAAGCAGTATGTGAACCTGGAAAATCATTGTGAAGGAGGTTCAAGTAGTTGAACCTGAGAGGTTCAGATATAAAGCTGGTAAACTTATTTTTCAAGAAAGGATGATTAAAGTTGTATGGGTAGAATTAAAATATGGAGTTCCTCCTATGGTGCCTCTTGTTTCCTACGACGAGCGTGTTCATGTAGGCTTAGAGGTCCGTAGCTGAAGCTGTCTATTCTTTCTACTAGAAATTGAAGGTTGGTTGAACGTGGTTGCGGATTATATAAGGTTCATTTTGCATTTAATGGCTGCAATGAACAAGGGGATAGTGGATGATATGCTGCCCATGAAGGTATATTGAAATTGCTAAATTTTCAAGCGAACATGATTTTTAAGCAAGGAATGAGTCAAGTTCATTGGTAAGCAGCTGCGTTTTACGGGTCATTAGCTTCACCTGCGGTATGCAGGTTCATTGGTGCCACCTGCGGTTCATTGGAATTAGCTGTGGGGTACAGCTTCAGCTGGGATTGCAGCTTCATTGCAATTCACCTACTGGTCACATATTCATTGGAATTTAGTTGTGGGCTGCAGCTACATTGGTATCCAGCTGCGGGTTGCAACATTTATGGGTTCATCAGCTTCACCTGCGATTTGGAGGTTCATTGGCTTCACCTACAGTTTGTAGATTCAGTTTCACTTGCGGTTGAATGGTTCATTACTTTCACCTACGATACGCGTATGTTTGGTAAACTGGGAAGAAGGGTTAACAATGAAGCTCTTCGTCAAGAATTTAGGAAAATTTGATAAAAAGAGATCTCTCAAATAGAGCTTCCCAGAAACGAGGATGAGCTACATACTACATTTATATCCTCATAATTCGCGTGAAGCAGTGCATGTCACCTTCATTTGTCATGGTCAAGTCATCTCTAGGCTTTAGGGTCTTTGAGGGTCTCGTACCTAATGGGTGATGGAGGCATGTTGTATGTGTAGCGCATGAGTGGTAATTGGTATGTTCCGGTTGGTTGGTTGGTTCCCTACCCAGGCAGCGATAATCGCTGGTTCACACCTGCTCAAATCTGTTCAAGTGCTAATTGCCTTGGATTGGCTTGGTCCCCTGTGTAGAAGCACCTACGGAAGAAGGTTAAAACAACTTATAGAGGTGCTCATATTGAAAGCTTCACAAATAGTGGAGGATGGAAACTCAGAATATCTAGTGGCAAGCGTTAAACAAAGTATACGAGTCCCCGACCCAAGTGTAGTTGAAGCTCCAACAGAAGGTTTATCATGGGAGCTGAAGGTGGACCCTTAGACACCTTGATGGAAAGATTTATGATGATAAATGAGGTCATATCCTTCAACATATTGGTCGGATAATCTGTTCTGATGAAGGTGCGAATGGTAGCCTCATTGTATTGTGTGGCTATAAAGATCTTTATGTGGCATAAAGGGAATGAAAGCCTCTAAGGCCGGCTGAAAAAAGAAGCTCCTGGAAGAGAGCTAGCTCAGTTCATGAAAGTTTCATGTAATACTGTTATAATGATCCTCCTAGCGAAGAACTTCACGAGGATATTGCTATTAGCTAAGGTGAAAGGCATATGTATAGGCCTATTTGTAAATATCGAGGATACAACTCAGCTTAAACAAGTTTGTAATGAGTAAATAATAATTCAATTGTCACAGGAATCTCAGAAGATCATATCAGTCAAAAGAATGAGATTAAAAGTCATCTACAGACTTGAAGTAATTCTACATTGAAAGAAGTTCATTTATTTGATCAAGCCTCAGTGAAGTATTCAAGGAAGTGGATTTATTATCACGACGGAGATTTCAAAAGTGTGACACTATGTATACATGTTACAGTGTTTAATTAAAGGGAATTTAAAAGAAAAGGGAATCACAGCTTAAAGTCAAAGATGAAGAACATTCATTGAAGTTAGTCACTCATGAACCAGACAGTACATCGAGTGTCAACGTCAGTCAGTGGTAGTTCGTCATTATTTTAAGTGGTTCACATAACAATTTCTTGTAGCAAGAAATTAGATTTTATTCTCCTTCAATTAACTATATTATTTAATTAATTTAGCTAATAAATTAATTCTTTCAAAATTAATTTATTTGATAAATTAATTAAGTAGGTAATTAAATTAGAATTAAATCTAATACTAGAAAGACTAAAAATAGAACTGGTAAGACTATCCTTGATAGTCTTTGTAGTTCTATTGATAGTCTTTCTGAAAGTCTTGCTACTATAAAGATAGTCTTTCTGAAAGTCTTATCAGGCTTAAGGATAGTCTTTCTAATACAATCGATAGTCTTTCCAATTATATTCATAGTCTTTTTAGTACTAATGTTAGTCTTTCTAATAGTCTTTCTAAGCTTTTTAGAAAGTCTTTTTAGAAAGTCAACAGTTGTGTACTGATTGATTTAAAAGGAAAGAAAAGGCATTCAGTGGATGGTTAACAAGCATATCAAGACAGAAAGATTGAACATATCATTAATTCATTCTGCCTTAAAGACAACCAACTACCGGAGCAATCTTTTCACAGTGAATTAAATTCTAGCACTTATTGTGATATTCAAGCCACTAGAATTACTCTACTTGTATTGCTTTGACAATCTAGCGGATCTTTATCCCTAGAAATTATATCGAACTACTTTTTAGTATTCGACCCTTTTATTACAAAAATAGATAAATTCATGTCGAATTTATTCTACATTTATTTTATCAAGAATCTTGTAATCTGTACTCAATTTTTAACACCCTTCAAGTTTAATATAAGTTATATTTAACTTAAATCTTATTTCATTTAATTCCGCGATAATTTGTTATTGAATTGTTAAATCACGAATAATACAAATTTGACAAAATGGTACAGTTTGTATTCAACCCCCCCCCCCCCCCCCTTCTACAAAAATATCGGGACCTAACATAAGGGGTAGATGCCCACAAAGAGGTTCTCATGCTGGAAGTTCCTCCAACATCAAAAGCTAAAACCTTGGAATACCTTAGGAAAGGAATTGCGGAAGGAGTTGAGGATAAAGGTCTCAACATAATTCCGGGAATGATGCTATCACACAAGGAAAGAGGTACGAGTAACCTCTCGGTTAATAAAGGAAGTGGTGCGAGGTTCGAACCTGAACCTCTTGAGGAAAAAACCAAAAAATATGGAAGCTCAGGAAAGCAAAGGAGCTGAGATAGAATCTCAGCTGGAGTGAACTTGAATCATGGTATGCCGAGATAATGGAAAGAAATCAGGTAAATCTTATAGGTAGATTACTAACTGTGAAGGGGTAACTTCCCCTAAGGCACTAATGTCTGCAGCTTACTTATCAAAGGCTGGAAAAAATCTGGAATACCCGGTAGAAGGCGTTCTTGAAGGTATTGGTTGAAGCGACCAAGCAGAGGTCACAGAAAAAGGTTCGCTGCTAAGGAAGAAGAAAATAACTTCAAACCTCTCATTAGTATGGAGAGGTGTAGCTTCACACACGGATTGCCAAACTTGTTGGAAGCTGCAACTGGACGTATATTGCCGGCTTCGTGGATGCCTATTCAGACTTCTCCTACAAGGAACGAAAAGCTCTATAAGGTTCAATTCTTGGTTATAGATTAACTACTCCAAGGAGTCGGGGGGTATAGGATACCATATTACATGAAAGGTTTCTAAAAGAGACCAATGGCCAAAGTAAAAGGAATATGAATGAAGTTCAGCTTCGCGAACCCTCGACGACCATCAAACCTTGAGGTTGTTAGGTCCCGATAAGTTTGTAGAAGGGGGGTTGAATACAAACTATACCGTTTTATCGAATTTGTTCTTCTTATGATAATACAATTCAAGAACAAATAATTGCGGAATAAAATGAAACAAAATTCAAGTTAAATATAACTTATATTAAACTTGAAAGGTGTTACAAATATTGTACTGATTGCAATGATAAAATCTCAAACTAATTAAAACAAACTTAGAATAAATTCGACATGAACTTATCTAATTTTTTAATAAAAAGATTGAACGATAAATGATAGTTTGAGATAAATTCTAGGGATAAAGATTCGCTAGATAGTCAAAGTAGTGCGAGTAATTAATTTCTAGTGGCTTGGATATAACAATCAATACTAGAAATGAATTCTCTGATCAACTTATTTCTCCGGCAGTTGAGAGACAGTAAAGGCGGTTTCTTTTCTTGAAGATGTGAAGTTATGTTCTGATAATACTGTCTTGAATGCTCTTGCATATATATCTTTTTAAGTCTTTAAAACTTGTACGCCTCTTTTTGATTCTAGCATGACTATGCAATAACCTTGGAATGACTATCAAAAATGGCTTACAATGACTATCATTTTAGCCTGAAATGACTATCACTTTAGGCTGGAATGACTACCAGAATATTTAAATTAAGTTGCAATGACTATCCAATTGAACTGGGATGACTATCGGGATGACTATCCTTGATAGTCATTCCAGTTCATTTCTATGATAAAATGACCTAGCATGACTATCGGGATGACTATCCTTGATAGTCATTGCAGTTTATTTTTCATAGTTATTGCAGTTCAATTCTAATTCTAATTTAATTAATTCTTATAATTAATTTATTTAATAAATTAATTCTGACCAAAAATCTGAATTAGATGTCTATCTTGAAGAAGGAAGGTATATTTGCAAGCCTGGTGAAACATTTGATGTTTTACAATGGTGAAGATCAAATTCTGTGAAATGGAGAGTGTTGTCTCACCTGGCAAAAGACATATTGTTTATTCCTATTAGTACTGTGGCATCTGAGTCCACGTTTAGTGCAGGTGGTCGAGTACTGGATCAATATAGAAGCTCTTTGAAACCTAATATTGTACAAGCCTTAATTTGTACATCTGATTGGTTAAGAGCAGAGCATAATTTGTCAAGTACTTACAATTCTTGTGGTGCTTTGGTAAGTCTTAATTAGTTAATAAATTTTTAAATATAATAGGTACACTACATATTATTAATTTATGGTCAGCAGGAATATGACGAGGAAGGAGATCTGGTTGATGTATTGGAATAACCATCTGCTCTTTATCATATGGTTAATCATTTTATTTCAACTAATCATGGATTTTGATTTTTCTGTTATTAATAATATGCAGTGTACCTTATAGGACCAAGAAGAAAAGAAGAAGACAAGGAGCTGCAGCTTTCTATGGATTGGACTAGTTTTATTTTAAATAATGTTTCTTTTATGAAGAAAAACTTCTATTTTTGTTAATTTGGGTTTAAGACTAAATGTTTATGCACTTTGTCAGACTTAAGTACTATTTTTGGCTTATCATGGGTTTACTGTTGGTTTATGAATGCTATGTTATGGTTTATAAATTTTGGTATGGATGGTGATTAATTTTAATTATATTGGACTATTTTTTTGTTGTTGTACTCTATTGCTTTCAAAGTTGCAGTATTGCAGAACTTGCAGGTTCTTGGTATTGGACCTACCGTTTGGCTAATTTACAAATTTGTAGAAAGATAAGTATTTATTTAATTTGATATTTATCGTTTTATTAAATTCTGAATTGCTAATGCTTCCGTGCTTGTGTGGGTAATGCAGAATGATGATCAATGTTCAAGAAGGTTTCATGGAGTCTATCTCAGTAGTTTAGAAGGTGTCCCTACATATTGATTCCATTATTTTCTTTCTAGAACATGATTCAGAACTAAAGCCGCTTGACAAGAAAAGAAAAGATAAAGAAGTACATAATGGAAGTTCAGATTATGCTTTCTGATAACAAGTCTTCATCTCATCTTTTTGGGCTTGTAATTTTTCCTATTTATAAACATAGTTTGTGATCTTGTAGTTATACTTGAATATGTAGTTTGTAAAAAAGTTAAAAATAATGTAAATAATGATTGCCAATTATTTTTTAATTATTTAAAGATAAATTAAATAAATGTCAAATTCTATAATTTTTTGAATTATATTATATTCGAGTTCGATTCGAAACAATTCGAGTAGATCGTATATTTGACGAACATAATCGAGCTAAAAAGGAGCTTACGAACTCGAACATGAACCGGGTACGAGCTCCAGTTTTTTTTATAATGTTTGAATCCGAGCCGATCTTGACCATTGTAATTGATAATATGAACTGAACGCTACCACATCATAGTTCGAAGGTATTCGTCTCGTTTTCACCCCTAACGACTAGAACCTGGATGACTTGCAGATTCTATCTCAACCACCCGAGACTTAGAAGTCTCAATGTTACCACCATTAATCACCTTAGCTTTCGGAGAAGCTACCATAGTGTCTTCATCAAACGTAAAATCCCTGCTGATTACAAACTTAGAATCATTAATAGAGTAAAGACGATAACCTTTTATACTTGTTGCATACCCCAAGAATATAGCCTTCTTGGCCTTCGCATCAAGTTTTCCCTCGTCAACATGGTAGTAGGCCGTGCACCCGAAAATTCTAAGTCTCCTATAATCTGCATGTTTTCCAGACCATACGTTATAAGGTACATCTTCATCCAGAGATGCATGAGGTGACCGGTTGACAATGTGTCGAGCAGTAGCAATCGACTCTGCCCACCATTCTCTACCCAAACCAGCATAGGATTGCATACACGTTGATTTTTCCCGTAATGTGCGATTTAGCCTCTCCACAACCCCATTCTGTTGTGGTATCTTCCTGACTATCCAGTGTCTAACAATGCCCTCTTGATCACAAAACTCCTTGAAAACACCATATGTATACTCTATACCGTTATCAGATCACAATGTCTTCAACTTCTAACCAGTTCTGTTTTCAACCATTGTTTTCCACTTCTTGAAGGTATTGAATACCTCATTCTTATGTTTCATGAAATACACCCAAACATACTTAGAACAATCATCAACAAAAGTGATAAAATACCGCGAGCCTCCCTTGGAAGTGACAGAAGTTGGTCCCCAAACATCCGTATGCACATAGTCTAATATACCTCCACTTCTATGTTTGCTTGCCTTGAACTGAACCCGGTGTGCTTTATCGTACAAGCAGTGCTCGCAAAAATCCATGCAAGCCTTTTTCAAGTTCTTCAACAAGCCATCTTCACCAAGATAATTTAGACCTTTCTCCGACATATGCCTAAGCCGCCTATGCCATAACCTAATCCATTCATATGGATCTCCACCACTACTAGTAGCCGCAACCATCGTACTTTTAGTCACAGTTGTACCCAAAAGAGCATAAAGATTTCCTCGAGAAATACCTTTCATCACTACCAAAAAACCACGAACAACTTTCATCTCACCGTTTTGCGTAACGATTTGACACCCACCAGAATCCAAAGCACCAACAGAAATAAGATTGTTCTTCAATTCAGGGACATGCCTCACATCCGTCAACGTTCTCACCACTCCATCATGCATCCTAATACTTATAGAACAAAGTCCCACCCTTTTACAATCATGGTTATTTCCCATCAATACGGTTCCACCTTCGACGCCTCTATAAGTTGTAAAGCACTTTCGATTCGGACAAATATGGTAAAAGCAACTAGAATCGAGAATCCACATGTTTGTTATTTCTCCTTCACAAGTGACAGAATAACAATCATTATTGTCCCCTTCCTCCGAAGCATAACCAACCTCTTGTTTCTCTTGTACTTTTTCGGTATCCTCGTTGTTCTTGTTCTTCTTCCGAGCAACCCTTTTATTAGGAAAATTTGCTTTATAATGCCCAGAATCACCACACTTGTAGCACTTCCTCTCCGCAGGAGGTCTAGAATTCGATTTAGACTTGCATCTCCCACATTTTCCTCGATCATTGCCTCTACCCCTTACAAACAACCCTTGTGCTTGCTCATTATTACTACTAGTAGCCATACCACCAGTTGCAATCTTCCGAAGATCATCCGCTAGAAGTGAAGTTCTTGTCTCATCCATCGTAAAAGTGTCACCCACAAGCATCAAAGTTTGTACAAGGTTCTCATATGATTTCGGCAACGAAAGAAGTAACAAAAGTGTTTGATCTTCCTCACCTACCTCCACATCAAGGTCCTTCAAATCTGATTTACACCTATCAAACTTGTTGATGTCGTTCCGGATAGATGACCTTTCCTCCATCCTGCAAGTATATAGTCTCGACTTCAAATCTATCTGATTTATTAGAGTCTTCGTCATGAAGTTAGACTCCAACTTTGTCCAAACAACCGCATCTGTTTTCTCGCCATCAACCAAGAATGCAATATCTCTCTCGAGGCATAACATGATTGAAGCCCGTGCTTCGAGATCTAATTCTTCCCAATCTTCATCCGACATATCCTTGCTTTTGTTTGCCTTACCCGACAAAACTTTGTGTAACTTTTGCGAGATCAACATATTTTTCATCTGCATCCTATAATATGAAAAATCATTCCTCCCATTGAATTTATCTATCTCATACTTCCCAACTTTGACTACACCGCCTGTAGAAGCCATACCTAACTTGTTTCACAACCAGTCTCTCTCAGGAATTTTATCAAACACCTTGTGTGCACGACACAATATACAACCCAAAAACACCTCAAATCGGAGTTTTACCACCCAAATCTGATTTTGGCTCTGACGCCAATTATTGGGTCCCAAACGAGGGACAATCCTTGACGCATCGGAATAACACCTGAAGAAAAGACTTTTATGTATAACTCACACCACATTCTATCACCACAAGTTATAAGCTGTAACACAAGACATTAATCAAATTAAACACAAAGAAGAAGAATTTTTTTTGGCCAAGTGAAAGAGCATTTTT
The DNA here is from genome assembly GCA_030848705.1 of Heracleum sosnowskyi. Classification (NCBI taxonomy): domain Eukaryota; kingdom Viridiplantae; phylum Streptophyta; class Magnoliopsida; order Apiales; family Apiaceae; genus Heracleum; species Heracleum sosnowskyi. The sequence goes on from CM061245.1 coordinate 107,452,019, forward strand.
CTTGTATATATTGATACGTATGTTTTGTATGTATACAATATCACAACCCTTAAAACCTAGCTAATTTACTACCGTTTACGTATCTTAGTAACCATCGGCCTAATTTAAGAATTAATCCAAAAACACTTTTGGGCCAAAAAATATCCGCTCCAAGTCGCCTCACTACGGGGAGCTTAATCCTCACCGTGGTGCAACAATCTCTGCCCCTACCTCATTAAACATCCATACCTTATTAAATAAACAGACCTTCTAGATCTCTAAATTCAATCTCCACCGTTCAGAATTTATATATATGAGTAAGTTCTAAACAGTCTCAAGTATAATGGTCACACGAAAGCTGCCAAAATAACTTTTGAACATTATCAAGACAAGATTTACCTACTCAGCTTCACGTTTTGTTTAATGTCTTAAAATTTTGACAACTGGGTTTGCAATGAAACGTGTTTACTGAATTTTATTGACCAAGTAAGCATAAAATGTTTTATATGCTTTTCTACTAGAATCATACATATCTTTTTGACATCGCAAACGGACTTAATTTATATAATTCCATAAGCTCACAAACAATCAATTTCATCGTTACTGGTTTAAGAAGAAAGTCTGATTGCAGTTGTCCAAAAAAGAAACATGAAACATGTCAAGTTTGGCGTTTAAAATCAATATGGTTCATTGTATCAGTATGTCCTAAGACAGTTAGACTTCAACGTCGTCTCAGTTCGAACATAGGTTTTTAACTCTGTTTGGTTTGAAAGCACGGTTCTTGTGCGACTTGTGTTTGATGAAAACGAGCCAAGTCAATTTTATTAATTGAACAAATTTTATGTTCCTAGATACCCTTAAAAATCAGCAAAGTTCGACTCTTCATAAACATTTCTTTAACATTCAAAAAATAAATAATTAATTAAATTAGTTACATATTATTGCCGCAGAAATCAACATGCATATGGTCATGTGTTTAAAATAAAAATATTTTTTATATAATCACCGTAAATTTATATTTTTTTTCCGAATTATTAACTAAAAATATAACATATATTTAACCTAAATAATGAAAATTAATTTCAAATGCAGTGTGATCCCATAAATACATCTTTTGATAGATTGGGTGTTATTTAAAATAATTATATAATATATATAATCATCGTAAATTTATAGTTTTCTTTGAATTATTAATTAAGAAATATAACATGCATTTTACCTATATAATCTTCAAATTCAGTGTGATTCCATAAATACATATTTTGATAAATTGAGTGTTTATTTTATTTTGTTCGTCACTATTTGTTTAAAATTCAAAGGAATATATAAAGTTAAGCGAAAATGTTTATTAATAAAAACCGTATTTTGTCCATCTAGCTTAGAATGGCAATTCGTTTGTGTCTTGTATTTTCGTGTCATGTACTTTCGTCTGTTAGGGTTCGTGTATATTTCGTAGGGGTGAGCAAAAAACCGATTTAAAACCGAAACCGATAAAAACCGAATCGTAAAAATCCGAAACCGAGTTGAAACCGAACCGAAACCGAAAATTAAAAAACCGAACCGTTCTTGAGGTTTCGGTTTTAAGTCCAAACCGAACCGAAAAAAACTGAACCGATCCGATTAATAAAAATAAAGAAATAAAGAAATTATATATTCTACTAGACCAATTTTTATGAGTAGTGGGAGTAGATTAATAAAGATCCTGACATTTCTTTTAATAATTATACTATTTTGTTCTTGTTTTTGAAGTTTTAATTTGTAATAGTTGATTAATAAATGTAGTTTAATAAACTTCTATATCTAAGTATTTTATCTGTTATTTTATTTTTGGATGTGACGATTTTTCTTGGCTTTCCTGGAAAAACTCTTTACTTATACAAAGACTTCAGAATTCAGATAGACTCGAGATTGTTGAATTTCTTATATACATTTCAAAGAAAATATTTTTGAAGATCATGTTAAATTTTCATTATTCTCGGATCATGTTGGACTTAAATAATTTATTATGAAAACTTTGTATGTTTATTTTGGACGAAAAAATAATTTGTAACTTTGCAAGCTTAAAAATTCGAAGTCATTTTATTTATTTTGTTATGTTTATTTGAGGTGGTTTTAAAACCGAAACCGAACCGATTGTAACCGATCCGATCATTTTAAAACCGAAACCGAACCGACGGTTTCGGTTGCGGTTTCGGTTTTCGATTTTAAAAACCGAGGATATGCGGTTTCGGTTTTAACCTAAAACCGAACCGATCCGACCCGCGCTCACCCCTAATATTTCGTGTCGTGTGTCGTGTACTTTTCGTGTCGTGTTTCGTGTAATTTTAAATAAAAATAAAAATAAAAATATTTAAATAATAAAAATTTTAGTTAAATTTTTACAAATATGTATTGAAAATAAGTTTTTACATCATATTTACAGATGATATTATAAAATTCTGTATAAACATATAATAAATATTAATTTATCTAATGTAAAAAAATATCTAATATAAATATAAATATATAAATATATATTTATTTATTTCGTGTACTTCGTATCGTGTCGTATACCCAAAGGGTAAACACAAAACCGACACTAAATCTCGGTCGTGTACTTTCGTGTTCGTGTATTTTCGTGTCATGTATTGAAAATGCAAACACAAACACTAAATTTTTGTGTCATTTCGTGTTGTGTCATAAATTATCGGGTCAGATTCTAGTAGCCTGTATTACTTAATGGGTCTCTGGTATTACATTTCAATTTTATCCATTAAATCAAACACGTGCTAGCGGAGTTTTGACAATTATATAAACCCCTACCATGGGCGAAGCCGCCGAAGCGCTGTCACTGACTCACTCTGTGGCAGTGTGTGTGTCCTGCCGCCTGTGAGTGTGGCACCTAATGATTTTTTTGGTAACCGAGTGTGGCACCTATGTTACCCGTATGTGAACGTAGTAGTATAATATTGAAAATAGATAAATAAACTCCAATTTTTATTATTTAAATTCTAATTATAATTTTGTACCGCAATTATTCTTATTTTTTATGCATTTTTTGTCACCTATTATGAATAATAATGTAATTTTCTTGTCTTGAAAATTAAAATTAGAGCTTAAATAGTAATGTTTCGAATTTATTATAATAAGGGTTGTATCGAGGAGAGAGTACGGTTCGATTTGATTCGATTTTAAGATAAAATTGACATAGAAATTATATTTATTTTAATTTTAAAAATTGAAAATTAAAAATCGCAAGGTTAACTCTTGAATCGCATGAAATAAAATTGAGCAAAAGATTTGGTTATATCATCCAAGTTTATACAATAACGTAAATAATGACACACCTCAACAATCAACACCGTAGATAGTTTGTTTTTTTTTTTTTTTGACTATTTAAGTTTATGTGCTTTACAATGAATATTTATTCTCATATATTTTAGGATAAGCTAGAATTGAACCCAAAATTTGAAAAAATATAAAATAAATTTTATCACTTGAACTATCCCATCTTGCTTAACACCGTAAATAGCTTGAACTCGCAAAAAGAAAACAAATGAAAAGTCTTGTTTCTGGCATGGCATGTCTAGTATCCAAAATATTATCGAGTACAACAAAGACCTAAAGAGAAAGTTTATGTATGCAAATTGTAAAGCCATCCAAGTTTTGATGTTGGAAACTAAGGTATTTTTTTAAAAAAAACGGTAAATAATTGTTTGAAAATTTTTAAAATCAATTAATAAAAATATTTTTGGATAAAAAACCGTTTTTAGAAAAAATAGGTCCTCTCATATTTTTAGAAAAAGAAAAAATAAGTCCTCTCATATTTTTGGGAAAAAAAATTGCTTTTCAATTTTTCTAGTAATCAACAAATCGTTTCAACATCAAACCTCGTCAAAAACAAAAAAAAATTAATATTATACCCCAAAACATGCACATCATTACCAAAAAATTTCATAATAACACTTATTTTAACATCACTTTTTTCAGCAACAAAACAATTTTTAACATCAATTTCAAACAAATTGTATTGATAATTTTTAATATCACTAGTCTTGCCTAGTATATATTTACATGATTAAATGTCTTATTCTTTTAAAGGATTTTTCAAAATATGTTACTTATAAATATATACATATAAATATAGAGTCAAGTCCAATGGAGATCACTGTTCATTGGAGAACATATATGGTTTCTAAGTTTTCAACAAAATAGTGATTGCCATAGAACTTTCATATATATACCCGGCAATTACCTTTAAATTAAAACATATTACCGGGCAATTATCTTTAAATTAAAACATATTATATTTTATATTTGTTATCACTAAAATCTCTCTTTTTCAAAAATATCAGGTGCAACCCTTACTTATTTATTTTAAAACATATTTTAATACTCTATTTAAAAAATAATAAAATAATATAAAAATAGTAACTACCTGATTAAAACATTTTTTTTCTAAAAAAATCTACTCTTTTTTCCAAAAATATCACGGGCAATTACCTTTAAATTAATATATATTATATTTTATATTAGTTATCACTAAAATCTCTCTTTTCCAAAAAAATCAAGTGCAACCCTTACTTATTTATTTTAGAATCTATTTTAATAATTTTAATTATTTCAAAAAACTTACATATTTTAACATGTCAACGTATTTTTTTAACAAATACAATTAATATAATTAAAACACATCTAAACATATAACGGACAATTATTTTTTTAATTAAAACATGTTAGCTTTTCTATTTGTCCTTATTAAAAAAACTTACTTATTTTAGCATGTCAACATATTTTTTCAATAAATACAATTAATATAATTAAAACACTTCTAAAAATATCACGGACAATTACTTTTTTTAATTAAAACATGTTATCTTTTATATTTGTCTTTATTATTAATATTATTTTAATAAATAATAAAAAAATATTAATAATAGCCCATTTATCTTTCTCAGCCCCATCTGTAGTTCTTTTTTTATTTCTATGTTCTAATTAATATTTAAGTTTCTCATTTTATAATTTATCATTTTAATTTATATTTTTTTCTTTAAAAATTTTCGTTTGCATTAATTTTTTAATTTTTTAATTTTTTAAAGCTCGTGCCTTGCACGGGTTATGGACTAGTATATTATTAAAGACGAAATATTAAAAGTTTTGGTCAGCCGGTCGGTATTTGGGCCGGACCTGTCTATTTATTTATAACCAATTGTTTTTTCCAGCTAAAATACATTACTTATTTTATATATTTTTCTAATCAAAACAACTAATTTTCTAAAAATAAAATAGGTAACATATTTATAAAATTGTAATATTATTACATATTTATAACCGATTACCTTTTTCAGCTAAAACACATTATCTATTTTACATTTTCTAACTAAAACAACTCATCTTCTAAACATAACACATGGAAAATAAATATGTAATGGTAATATTGTTATATATAATTATTAATAAATAACCACTTACCCTTTTCAGCCAAACACGTAATATTTTTTAATTTTTTCTAACTTAACAACTAATTTTCTAAAAATTACACGAGCAACATATATATATATAAAGACAATATAAATTTATATTTTCTAATTTAAACAAATAATTTTCTAAAAGTAATAGGGGCAATATATATATATAAATGTAATATAATCAATATACTTATATAAAGAAGAAGACGGGGGCGGTGAGGTGGCGCCTATAGAATCGCTCCGTTCTATTTTTCTAATTTTTTCAATTTTTCACAATTTTTAATTTTAATAATTACAACTTCCTTTATTATTTTCGATTTTGTAGGAAGGAAATTGAAAATAACACTTTTATTATTTTCAAACTTGATAGAACTTTCTTTGATTTAGAAAATTACAACTTCCTTATTATTTTCGAATTTGTAGGACTTGATAGAACTTTCTTTGATTTAGAAAATTACAACTTCCTTATTATTTTCGAATTTGTAGGCTTGATAGAACTTTCTTTTATTATTTTCAAACTTGATAGAACTTTCTTTAATTTAGAAAATTACAACTTCCTTATTATTTTCGAATTTGTAAGACTTGACAGAACTTTCTTTGATTTAGAAAATTACAACTTCCTTATTATTTTCGAATTTGTAGGATTTGATAGAACTTTCTTTGATTTATAAAATTACAACTTCCTTATTATTTTTGAATTTGTAGGCTTGATAGAACTTTCTTTTATTATTTTCAAACTTGATAAAACTTTCTTTGATTTATAAAATTACAACTTCCTTATTATTTCTGAATTTGTAGGCTTGATAGAACTTTCTTTTATTATTTTCAAACTTGATAGAACTTTCTTTGATTTAGAAAATTACAACTTCCTTATTATTTTCGAATTTGTAGGACTTGATAGAACTTTCTTTTATTTAAAAAATTACAACTTCCTTATTATTTTCGAATTTGTAGGCTCTTATGTTAATAATTGCAAATTTCTTTTTTATTATTTTCAATCTTAATAGAACTTTCTTTTATTATATATTTTCAAACTTGATAGAACTTTCTTTTATTATTTCCAAACTTGATAGAACTTTCATTTATTATTTTCAAACTTTATAGAACTTTTATTTTATAATACTTCTTGACTTTTAAACATAATGGATTTCTATGTTATTCACCTTACAAACACCTATAAATTAAAGGTCATTCATAACAAAAAATCTACACCGACATTTTTTTACATAGCTTCAAATTTTTACAACCATATTTACAATCAATACAACTATGGCCTACACCATGTTGGATGTTTTGAACGACAACAACTATACCTGGATGATAAGTGATATAGTCAGAAAAATAATTATAGAAATATAATTGACAAGTCAATGGAAAGGCCGATATTTAAGGCCCGACAACCTAATTATTCATTAATTTCGTAATTAATGAATATGGAAAATATACAGCTCATAAAAAGAGTCCAAAATATGGTAAATTCATCAAAGAAGGATCTGGAATCCCAATTAAAGGCAATTAATGAGTCATAGCCTTTATCAACAAGGAAACGAATTCTCCAGCAAGAAATACAATGTTTATCCAATATCAAAAAGGAGACTTATTCGCTAAGACTCCTAAACATATCATAAATACTAGGCTCTAGACGCCTATATAAGGACCCTGATCCTACAATCAGAACTACGTTTTGGGCACAGCTCCATACGTCACAACGCCTCGAAGGCGCAACAAGCCATAAAGGCACCCCTAGAACTACGTTTTAGACTTCATCATCGAATAAGGACATACAAGTCACTACGTCCTTGGTGTGCCTGCCGCCATAGCCCCGAGGGCAACACCAAGAACTACGTCTTTGGCTTGATTCTCAATAACGAATTGAGATATGTAGGCATCTTGTGAGGACCGATTTAGTCTCGAAACACAAGTGCAGCCATAAAAGCTCGAACCTCATTAAACCCTCACATTAAATTCGTAAGCTCAGATTTTATTCCACAACATTTGGCGCCGTCTGTGGGAAGACAACATCAACCATGGCAAACACACGAAGAACAACTCGAGATACTCAAACTCCTGAGGATCGCCCTGTCACCGCTGAGGCTGATACTCACGGAAATCAACCACCGCCAACTACTGGCACTCAAGGGACGAATATCCCCACCAACACTCAAGGACCGGAAATCCCAATTTCGGTTGAAGGGACGAATCCCCTGCAGATGGTCATTCATGGATCTAATCCACAAGAGACCGTTCACCAGCAACCAATCTCGACTTCTCCACTCATCATGAATGCACCGAGAAGCCTTCAACTCCATACTACTGATCTCCCTCAATACGCGAATCAGACTTTGGGGATGCGAAGCTATGGCATGCCCCCTCGACCCATGGCGGGCGGTAATGGAACTAATCCAATCTACCATGAGGCATATGTGCCCCCTTATATTCAAGGTCTGGGACCCCAAAATCAACAAACTCGCCAGACCCCTTTCGTTCAAGATTACTCGGGCCCATACACCGAGGATGAGGGTTATACAACTAGAGAGGATGTCGCCCCAAGAAGGAGACGTTCTTCCCAGACAAATCGGGATCAACCCCAAACTACTAAGGAGAAAATTGCAGCCCATGAGGCAGAGACTGCAAGACTCAAGAAACTCCTTGCTGAGGAGGAGGCCGCTCAATCTCAAGGCCGAACGACTGAAGGGATCCCGATAATCAACTTGGATCCACCGGCAAGAAGAACCAAGAGGGCCGAAGCCCCAAAGGGTGATCCTAGTATTCTGTTGCCCCTAGGAGATCCTGATGATCCTACACCACCGTTTACTCAAGACATCATGAAAATGCCTATATCCAGAAAATTCAAGATGCCTTCGATCAAAGCCTATGATGGAACGGGAGATCCCACAAATCATGTAAGGACCTTCTCCAATGCACTGCTGTTGCAGTCAACCAACGATGCGGTCAAGTGTAGGGCGTTTCCACAAACCTTGGCAGGTATGGCCCAACGCTGGTATAGTCGTCTTCCTCCCAACTCAATTGTGTCTTTCAAGGAACTAAGCAGAGTTTTTATCAATCAGTTCATTAGTGGAAGGGTGCATGAGAAAATCTCTGTATCACTCATGGCAATCCAGTAAGGAAAGAATGAAGCCCTAAGGGACTACATCAATCGATTCACTCGGGAGGCTTTGAAAGTCACGGACTTAGAGGACAGAGTGGCTATGATAGCCCTGCAACAAGGAACTACTGATGACCACTTCAAAAGGTCGTTAGCTAAACATCCACCCGAGAGCATGCTGAAGCTCCAAGATAGAGCCGGAAAGTATATCAAGGCTAAAGAAAGCATGAGAAAGTATGAACCCACTGCTAGCGGTAGTGGAAACTCAAAGAAAAGAAAAGAAACTCAGGAGTACGACGTCAAGGAAACGTTTACCAGAACGTCAAAGGACTCTGATTCTCCACCCAAGAGAAACAATTTTGGGCCAAAGTTTACGGATTATGCAAGATTGAACACTTCCAGGAGTCAAATTCTGATGGAGATTGCTAAGGAAGGAGATCTCAAATGGCCGAAGCCAATGATGGCTGACATGTCCAAACGGAACAAAAATCAGTTCTGTCGATTCCACAAAGAAGTCGGTCACGACACCGACGATTGTAGGCAATTGAAAGATGAGATCGAATTTCTGATACGAAGAGGAAAACTCAGCAAAGTCACCAAGGATTGAAATCAAGGGAGTCAAAGAGGAAACTATGAAAGGAAGGATTACGACAGAAGGGACAACGACCAAGATCGTAACCCTAAGCCCCGAGGGCCAGTCATCAACATGATATTCGAAGGGCCAACTGCTGCTGGGTCCTCCCGAAACTCAAGAAAAGCTTATGCTCGAGAGGTAATGACTGTGGTTGGAGAAACACCGAAGCGTGCCAGAACAGAAGTGTCAATAGGTTTTGATGAGTCAGACTTGGAAGGGGTGAAGTTCCCCCACGATGACCCTCTAATCATCATACCTGTGATTGACAATTCTGAAACAAAGAGAGTCCTAGTCGACAATGGAGCTTCAGTGAATATCTTGTTCCACGATGCTTTTATCAAGATGGGTTACACTGATTCTCAGTTAACACCCTCAAATATGCCCATATACGGATTCAATGGGGTGGAATCAAAAGTGGAGGGCACTATCCAACTCCCAATGACCATGGGGCAAGGGATGAATACGTCTATTCAAATGCTGAACTTCATAGTTATAAAGGCAACTTCAACCTACAATGCAATCCTGGGAAGGACTGGTCTTCATGCGTTCAAGGTCGTTGCCTCATCTTATCATCTGAAAATCATGTTCCCAACGAGGAATGGGATTGGTGAAGAACGAGGAGACCAAAAGATGGCTAGAAGTTGTTATGTAGCCGCGTTAAGGCCTGATGGAATCGGGGGGCAAGTTCTCCCAATTGAAGACATGGATACTGACGACAATGAGGACCGAAGAGGGAAACCAGCTGAGGATTTAATCCCAATTCCCTTAGTCCCTGGTGAACCGGAGAATGTAACTTATGTCGGGGCACTACTACCTGAGCCATTGAAAAGCAAGCTCATATCTTTTCTTCAAGAGAACAATGACGTTTTTGCTTGGACATCGGCTGACATGCCAGGGATTGATCCCCAATTGATAACTCACAAGTTGAATGTGGATCCTGAAAGAAAGACGGTGAAACAAAAGAAGAGAAATTTTGCTCCAGAAAGGCAATAGGCCATTAAACAAGAAGTTGAAAAACTTCTAGAGGCCGGATTCATTGAAGAGATACAATTCCCGGAATGGTTGGCTAACCCCGTAATGGTCAAAAAGGCCAATGGAAAATGGAGGATGTGTGTAGACTTCACTGACTTGAATGATGCATGTCCTAAGGATTGTTTTCCCTTACTAAGGATTGATGCATTAATAGATGCTACAGTTGGACACGAGATGCTCAGCTTCATGGTTGGCTTCAGTGGATACAACCAAATCAAAATGCACAAGGATGACATCTCCAAGGTATCATTCATCACTGACTTTGGTGTTTTCTGTTATCTAGTAATGGCATTTGGACTTAAGAATGCAGGGGCAACCTACCAAAGATTGGTGAACAAAATTTTTGGACACCTAATTGGAAAAACCATAGAGGTATACGTAGATGACATGTTAGTTAAGAGCCTCGATAAGGCCGATCACATTAAGCACCTCCGAGAGGCATTTGAAGTGCTAATGCACCACAAGATGATGTTGAATCCAGCTAAGTGTGCCTTTGGTGTAGGCTCGGGAAAGTTTTTAGGCCTAATGGTTTCCAAGAGAGGAATCGAGGCCAATCCCGACAAAATCAAAGCAATTCTAGACATGGAACCACCAAAGACTGTCAAGGATGTCCAAAAACTAACGGGAATAGTGGCAGCATTGGGAAGATTTATCTCCAAGTCAGGAGAGAAGTGCTTATCTTTCTTCAAAGCACTCAAGAACGTGAAAATTTTTGAATGGACAACGGAGAGCCAAGAGGCCTTTGAGGCCCTGAAGAAATACATGGCTGAGGCACCACTGTTGGCAAAGCCCAAGCCAGGGGAAATTCTCTATTTGTACTTGGCGGTTTCTAGCACAGCCCTTGGAGCCGTTTTGGTAAAAGAAGAATTGAAGGTTCAGAAACCCATAAACTATGTGAGTAAGATTCTACATGGGGCAGAAATAAACTACTCAACGATTGAGAAGTTTTCCTTAGCCTTGGTAATGGCCTCAAGAAAGCTACGCCCGTACTTCCAGGCTCACAAAATAGAGGTCTTGACTGATCAACCTCTAAGAAACATCTTGCATAGCCCTCAAGTTAGTGGAAGGTTGATCAAATGGGCCATTGAATTGGGCGAATTTGACATCAAGTATAAGCCTCGAATGACCATAAAAGCTCAAGCACTTGCTGACTTCATGGTTGAATGTACCATTGACAACCAAGAAATCGGGGGGGGGGGGGGGCAGGAAGTAATAGTAGAGGATGAGAAAGATCAAGAGATGGATTTCAAAGAATATTGGGTGCTCTATTTTGATGGAGCATCAAAAACAAAATCAAGTGGAGACGGTTTAGTGCTACAAAGCCCTGATGGATTCCTCATAGAGTATGCACTAAAACTTGACTTCCCAACGACAAACAATGAGGCCGAGTATGAAGCTCTGATAGCTGGCTTAGGGCTGGCTGGAGCCTTGAGAGTTAAAACTCTGAAAGTATGTGGAGATTCGAGGCTAGTGGTTTCCCAAGTAAATGGGGAATTTGAGGCCAGAGATGAAGTCATGGCCAAGTATTTGAAACTTGTCAAGGTCATCATGACTCAGTTCGACGAATGCTATGTAGAGCACATTTCAAGGGAAGAAAACATGAAGGCTGATGCCTTGTCTAAATTTGCTTCTTCCGAAATTAAAAACTATGCAGGGAGTGTATACTTCCAAGTCCTGAGGACCCCAAGCATCAACAGAAAGTTGGTAGCACCCATTGATGTTGCTAGTTGTTGGATAGATCCCATCAAGGCTCATCTGGAAACTGGGTGGTTACCCAACGACACTTCAGAAGCACGAAAGCTGTATGTGAGAGCACTAAGGTATACCCTAATTGAGGGAATCCTATACAAGAAGTCTTTCATCATTCCAAATCTGAAATGTTTGAGACCTCAAGAGGCAGAATTGGCCCTGAAGGAAGTACATAAAGGAATTTGTGGGCAACACTTGGGGGGCAGAACCCTTGCCCATAAGATCACTCGTCTAGGTTTCTACTGGCCAAGCATGCTAGCAGATGCTAAAAGCTACGTGATAAAATGTGAAAGGTGCCAGAAGTATGCACCAGTGGTTAGGCAACCCCCAGAGAAGTTGACATCCATAAACTCACCAATTCCATTTGCCATGTGGGGAATGGATATACTTGGACCTTTCCCAATGGCAAGTGCACAACGAAAGTTCTTGATAGTAGCAATCGACTACTTCATCAAGTGGATTGAGGCCAAGCCATTAGCCAAGATAACCACCAAGCAAGTGATGCATTTTTTCTGGGAAAATGTGATATGCAGATACGGGATTCCACGTATCTTGGTCACAGACAATGGAACTCAGTTTAACAACGATGAGTTTAAGAAATATTGTGATGAGAACGATATCAAGTTGCGCTTCACTTCTGTCGCCCATCCTCAAGCAAATGGGCAAGCTGAGGTTGCAAATCGAATTATCCTAGATGGACTGAAGAAAAGAGTTGAACGCTCCAGAAACACTTGGGTGGACGAATTGCTCCCCATACTATGGGCATATTGTACTACCTGCAAAGTCACCACTGGAGCTACCCCCTTTCTGTTGGCATATGGGGCAGATGCAGTGGTTCCAGTGGAGATTACTCACACGTCTCCAAGAATTGAGGCTTATGAGCCAGAAACAAATGAGGAAGGCTTGAGGCTGGCCTTAGATTTGATTGATGAAGTTAGAGATGAGGCAAATGCCAAGATAGTTCAGCATCAGAAACGAGCATCTTTCTATTACAACCTAAGGGTTAAAGAGAGATTCTTTCGACAAGGAGATTTAGTCCTCCGAAAGATTGAGGCATCCGGAGTTGGACAAAAAGGCAAGTTTGCCCCAAATTTGGAAGGACAATATCGCGTCAAGAACGTATTTGGTCGAGGCTCGTACAAGCTAGAAACCCGCGAAGGGCATGAGGTGCCAAGGACTTGGCATGCCTCAAATTTGAAAGTCTATTATGTTTAAAGTGTGTCATGATTGGACTCACTACTAGGACAAATAGAAATAAGGTTCGATGAAATCATGAGCTTCCTAGAAAGCAAATGAAGGGTTAAAACCCCAGAAACCTAAGACATTCAGTCCAAACCCCATCATTCGATATGCTCAATGAAAGGCTTGAAGGCAAAACAAGACGGTATAAGACATAAAAGGCTTATGCAAATGTCAAGTTAGCCTCGAATAAGGCAAAATCGTCGTAAATGTGTAGGTCGCACCACACTTTACACCAAGACGATACTCGTGAAACACTAGTGTATATTAAAATCCCCAAAAAAGGGTAGTAAGTCCCAGGTAAGGGATAAAAAGACCCAAAGTCTCGAAAAAGACCGGTATAACTTCTATGAAATCCTAGTGCATTATCAGAGACGTTGGGAAGCGCGATCAGCCATTTTAAACCCAGAATCTTCAAAGAAAGCCCATAATCTTCAAAGAATTCTTCAAAACTTCAAGTAAGAAACCCAGAAAACGATGAGATTCGACAGAAAATCTCGCCAGGAATCGCCTAGTGACTGGAAACCCAACCGGTTAAGGAAGGGCAACCGTCTATAGCCAGTTAAGGCCCACAAATCCATTTATGGATTATAGAGATTAAAACCCAAATAATTTGGGTCTTAGGCAAATTCGAAGCCCAAACAATAAAGGCCCAAGGCTTGAATAATTTAAGTCCAATTAAAAATTGGGCTAGTTAAGGCCCAAGAAAAGAATGAAATTTAAAATATAGCCAAGGCAAAATCAAAGATTTAAGGTCGAAAAGACATTAAATCGAAATCGTACGACCGAGGTCGAAAACATATGGGAAAACGAGGTCGATTCCAACGACCTCGCTCCCAAATAAAGTCGAAAAATAATGAAATTGAGGTCGAAAAAACCTTAGAACGACATTATTGAAAGCTCGAAGTCGAAAATATACGAGGAATTGAGGTCGTTTCCATCGACTTCGCACCAAAAATCCAGTCAAAAAATTGAAAATTCGAGGTCGAAAAGACCCTAGATCGAAGTCGATTGATTGAGATCGAAAATACACTATAAATCGAGCTCGAACCCCTCGACCTCACACCCAAGTGAGGTCGTGTGAGGTCGAAAACAGAATGACCCAGGTCAAAAATGACCTGCAAAATGAGGTCGAAAGTATGAGGAATCGAGGTCGAATGACCCAGGTCGAAAATGACCTGTAAATCGAGGTCGAAAGTATAAGGGATCGAGGTCGAATGACCGAGGTCGAAAATGACTGGGAAGTCGAGGTCGAAACCATCGACATGGGACCAATCAAGGTCGAAAAAGACTTAAAAATCGAGGTCGAAACCTTCGACCTCACTCCAGTCGAGGTCGAAATCCAGATCGAATTTCAGGTCGAAAATGACCTGTTTCCTGGTCGAATTTGAGGTCGAAAATGACTTGTTTCCTGGACAAAAAGGAGGTCAAAAATGACCTAATTTGAGGTCAAAAACGCCCTTAAAAATGGAAAATTTTGAGGAAAAACACGTTATAACTTCTACGAAAACCCCAAGGAGATTTTCCCAGAAGTTGGGGGGCAAGTGATATGGTCAGAAAAATAATTATAGAAATATAATTGACAAGTCAATGGAAATGCCGATATTTAAGGCCCGACACCCTAATTATTCATTAATTTCGTAATTAATGAATATGGAAAATATACAGCTCATAAAAAGAGTCCAAAATATGGTAAATTCATCAAAGAAGGATCCGGAATCCCAATTAAAGGCAATTAATGAGTCATAGCCTTTATCAACAAGGAAACGAATTCTCCAGCAAGAAATACAATGTTTATCCAATATCAAAAAGGAGACTTATTCGCTAAGACTCCTAAACATACCATAAATACTAGGCTCTAGACGCCTATATAAGGACCCTGATCCTACAATCAGAACTACGTTTTGGGCACAGCTCCATACGTCACAACGCCTCGAAGGCGCAACAAGCCATAAAGGCACCCCTAGAACTACGTTTTAGACTTCATCCTCGAATAAGGACATACAAGTCACTACGTCCTTGGTGTGCCTGCCGCCATAGCCCCTGGGGCAACACCAAGAACTACGTCTTTGGCTTGATTCTCAATAACGAATTGAGATACGTAGGCATCTTGTGAGGACCGATTTAGTCTCGAAACACAAGTGCAGCCATAAAAGCTCGAAGCTCATTAAACCTTCGCATTAAATTCGTAAGCTCAGATTTTATTCCACAACAATAAGAGTACGAGTGTGTAGAATGTGGGAATCTGTCAATCCAAATACTGAAGAACTGATCAGTCTTGACATGATTTTGATCGATGAAGACCACTATCACATGAGTCTAAATTGCTCTTCATACGCATAACGTTGCCTAAGAGATTGGAAGAAGGCATCGTCAACATATCACTGCATGGATTTCAGTTCATATGTCCGGATATGATTGATGCACGTATTAATGACACCAACATACTCTCAGATTTTTGATGCAGTAATATATTAGAGTAATATCTAAGTAATACTATTATATAAGTTATAATTCAAACTATCATGTTCTAATATTATTTTTTCTATGTTGATTTAGATGTTGTGGGCTGCTTGACCTACTTGGGTGGCATTGAAGTTGTCAAAGGCGGTTGGAAAAAAAGAGATCTCAAAATTGTCACAAATTAATAAGTTATGCATTATATTAATTTTAATATAACTGTTAATTGTTTTTTATTGTTCTTGTAATTTTATATTACTTCTTTGGTTACCCCAATTTATTTGTTTTACTTATTTAATTGTTCTAATTTTTTTCTTAAACAACTCCATCACCGGTACCATAACTTTGTGGGAAAATTTGGCCGAGATTGTTGATACAAATTTATACAAGGAGGATGGTGGACCCTATATAATAATTGTCACATCTACCCAGATTAAAAATTTTAAAAGTAATTATCTTTATTAATGTTTTTATAATATATAGTTTTAGAAATTGCAAATATATAAATCTATCTTATCTCGAGTGAACGAATATCATTAGATATTATACAAATATTTGTTTCATTGATATTATTGATTTAATTCTTATATTAGTTTTTAACCATTTATTTACTCTTATATGCAGATACAATTAGCTTTTCTACCACAAGAAATAGTAAAATTTATACAAATCTGGATACACCGTATGTGTCATCCCTGAGAGAGAGATTTGCTCACCTCTCTACTAAATTGCAAATCAGTGGAGACTCTCTCCCCATAATGTCGCATGAGGAAAAAATGTTTATTAATTGGATGAACATCGAGGAATTGCTGAAAGCGGAGTGGAGTGAAGATCTAAAGGTTAATTTTGTACATTTTTTGTTTAGCTAATTTATTTTACGTACCTTGCACTTGACCTCAATTATTATCAATGTTATTTTTATTATCATATTTATACTCTAATCATATTACTATAGGAACAAATTGTTACTATAAGAGCTGAGATTTTTGGGATTGATAATACCCATAACTGGTACTACACTGGCTGTAAAACATGTTCCACAAAGTTGGACTTTTGTGAGGGACATTATATATAGATGCAAGCCTTGCAAAGAAATTATTGACCATCCTCTTATCATGTAAGAAATTAATTTAATAACTTTATTTTATATTTTGTTTATACATATATTAATCTTACCATGATTTGTGTGTTTATACAGGTTTAGAATACAAATAAAAGTTAAGGATAAAACGAGAGATACAACTTTTGTACTATTCAACAATAAAGCAGAACCATTGCTAGACACATCAGCAAATAAGATAGTGAATAAATTATCTTTAGACAACAATGATGTTCCAAAAGAGCTTGAAGGATTATTTGAAAAAGATATAGTGTTTAAGTTACGATTGAATGCTTATAATCTCAAAGAAGGATTACACAGTTTTACTGTTGCTCAAATATTTGAGCCAAAAGAAATTTTGGAACAAGAGTACAAATTGAAGAAATCAGTCAATGTACATTCTAATTTATTATAGCTTATGTGTAATTAATTAATTAGTTTAAAAGTCTAATATCATATGCACTATATAATATAACAAATAAGTTGTAAATGATTTTTCTTCTTCATGCAACTATTTTTAAACACTCATTATATTGCAGGATTTTAAAGATTCTGCTACATCTGAGACTGGTGTTGTGTGTGTGCATGGCAATGGAGCTGGTGATGCAGGCAATGGAGCTAAAGAAAATTCGAAACAAGAGTACAGGTTGAAGAAATCAGTTAAGACATATTCTAATTTATTACTAGAATTTATGTAAAGTCAACTTCATTAGTTTAAAACTCTAATATCATGCACTATTATCTATATAAAAATATTGTACATGAATATTTTTCTAAGCACTCACTGTATTGCAGGATTCTAAAAGTTCTCCTACGCCCGAGACTGTGCATGACAAAAAGAAAAGGAAAGTATCAATTGAGGATAATGAAAAGGACAACAAAGTTGGTGATTGATACAGTGGAGCTGGTGACGGAGACAATGGAACATGTATTTAGCATTATGCTACCGCCTATTTACACAGGTATTCTCAATCTTACTTTTTAGTATGAAATAATATGTACTAAAGGTTTCGCATTATACTTTTAAACTACATTGATAACTTGTCCGATTTTAATATATTTTGAATATGCACTAAATGTCTATTGAGATTGATAATTACTGTCATTTTCTTAGCTATTTTTAATTATTATGTTTGTTTCAATAAGATGGAATTTTGCTAAGATTTGAAATATTACAAACTATAAAATTTATAATATATAATATAAATTATATATTATCTTTTCTAATAATACTATATAAATATAAGTAATATTATATGTTTATATTGATTTTTGTCAATATATATATATATATATATATATATATATATATATATATATATGGCAATGGTATCGGTCCAACAAAATAAAAAATCAAACTATATAAACAAACAAAATATGTAAATATTTTATTATACTACCTACCCAAATACAAATTTTATAGAATATATTTTATTTGATAATTTAAATAATTTTTGTAGATATTAATTTTACAATTTTTATTCTAATATTCTTTTTCTTAACAAATATATTTTAATGTCGCTGCGAAGCGCGGCTTAGTAACCTATTTATTAATAAGTAACTAACTGTATTTTTAAGGACATTGTCTGTTATATATTTTTTAACTAAAACAACTCATATCCGAATTAAAAATAACACGGGCAAAATATAGATATAATGATAATATTATTATATTAAACTTATAAAATCCATGTTTAATATAATTTTTTATAACATATAATTTAAATAAGATAATTAATAAAAAATAAAAATAATAGCATATGTTATAAGAAACTCGGTACATTACATATAACATATTTTGTTATTTGCACTTTAGTTACTTTTTGATATGGACAAAAAAGTAATTATAGAAATATAATTTCTGATTCTTTGGAAAGGTCAAATATTTAAGGCCTAAAATCCTGATTATTTATTAATTACGAAATTAATAAATAAGGAAAATATACAACTCATGAAAAGAGTCCAAAATATGGTAAATTTCTCAAAGAAGGATCCAAAATCCCAATTAATGAGTCATAGCCTTTATCAACAAGGAAAATACTTCTCCAGCAAGAAATACGATGCTTATCCATTATCAATAAGGAGACTTATTCGCTAAGTCTCCTAAACATACCATAAATACCAGGCTCCAGACGCCTATATAAGGACCCTGATCCTACAATCAGAACTACGTTTTGGCAGAGCTCCATACGTCACAACGCCTCAAAAGCGCAACAAGCCACGAAGGCACCCCTAGAACTATGTTTTAGACTTCATCCTCGAATAAGGACATACAAGTCACTACGTCCTTGGTGTGCCCCTGCCGCCATAGCCCCGAGGGCAACACCAAGAACTACGTCTTTGGCTTGATTCTCAATAACAATTTGAGATACGTAGGCATCTTGTGAGGACCGATTTAGTCTCGAAACACAAGTGCATCCATTAAAGCTCGAAAGCTCATTAATCCTAGCAATTAATATACAAGTACGTTTTTTAATCCACAACATTTGGCGCCGTCTGTGGGACGACAACATCAACCATGGCAAACACACGAAGAACAGCTCGAGATACTCAAACTCCTGAGGACCGCCCTATCACTTATAAGGCTGATACTCACGGAAATCAACCACCGCCGACTACTGGCACTCAAGGGGCGAATATCCCCACCAACACTCAAGGATCGGAAAATCCCAATTTCGGTTGAAGGGACGAATCCCCTGTAGATGGTCATTCATGGATCTAATCCACAAGAGACCGTTCACCAGTAACCAATCTCGACTTCTCCACTCATCATGAATGCACCGAGAAGCCTTCAACTCCATACTACTGATCTCCCTCAATACGCGAATCAGACTTTGGGGATGCCAAGCTATGGCATGCCCCCTCGACCCATGGTGGGCGTTAGTGGAACTAATCCAATCTACCATGAGGCATATGTGCCCCTTTACATTCAAGGTCTGGGACCCCAAAACCAACAAACTCGCCAGACCCCTTTCGTTCAAGATTACTCGGGCCCATACACCGAGGATGAGGGTTATACAACTGGGGAGGATGTCGCCCCAAGAAGGAGACGTTCTTCCCAGACAAATCGGGATCAACCCCAAACTACTAAGGAGAAAATTGTAGCCCATGAGGCAGAGACTGCAAGACTCAAGAAACTCCTTGCTGAGGAGGAGGTCGCTCAATCTCAAGGCCGAACGACTGAAGGGATCCCGATAATCAACTTGGATCCACCGACAAGAAGAACCAAGAGGGCCGAAGCCCCAAGGGGTGATCCTAGTATTCTATTGCCCCTAGGAGATCCTGATGATCCTACACCACCGTTTACTCAAGACATCATGAAAACGACTATATCCAGAAAATTGAAGATGCCTTCGATCAAGGCTTATGATGGAACGGGAGATCCCGTAAATCATGTAAGGACCTTCTCCAATGCACTGCTGTTGCATCCAACCAATGATGCGGTCAAGTGTAGGGCGTTTCCACAAACCTTGGCAGGCATGGCCCAACGCTGGTACAGCCGTCTTCCTCCCAACTCAATTGGGTCTTTCAAGGAACTAAGTAAAGCTTTTATCAATCAGTTCATTAGTGGAAGGGTGCATGAGAAAAGATCTGTATCACTCATGGCAATCCAGCAAGGAAAGAATGAAGCCCTAAGGGACTACATCAATCGATTCACTCGGGAGGCTTTGAAAGTCCCGGACTTAGAGGACAGAGTGGCTATAATAGCCCTGCAACAAGGAACTACTGATGACCACTTCAAAAGGTCGTTAGCTAAACATCCACCCGAGAGCATGCTGAAGCTCCAAGATAGAGCCGAAAAGTATATCAAGGCTGAAGAAAGCATGAGAAAGTATGAACCCACTGCTAGCGGTAGTGGAAACTCAAAGAAAAGAAAAGAAACTCAGGAGTACGACGTCAAGGAAAAGTTTCCCAGAACGTCAAAGGACTCTGATTCTCCACCCAAGAGAAACAATTTTGGGCCAAAATTTACGGAGTATGCAAGATTGAACACTCCCGGGAGTCAAATTCTGATGGAGATAGCTAAGGAAGGAGATCTCAAATGGCCGAAGCCAATGAGGGCTGACATGTCCAAAAGGAACCAAAATCAGTTCTGTCGGTTCCACAAAGAAGTCGGTCACGACACCGACGATTGTAGGCAATTGAAAGATGAGATCGAATTTCTGATACGAAGAGGAAAACTCAGCAAATTCACCATGGATGGAAATCAAGGGAGTCAAAGAGGAAACTATGAAAGGAAGGATTATGACAGAAGGGACACCGTCCAAGATCGTAACCCTAAGCCCCGAGGGCCAGTTATCAACATGATATTCGGAGGACCAACTGCTGCTGGGTCCTCCCGAAACTCAAGAAAGGCTTATGCTCGAGAAGTAATGACTGTGATCCGAGAAGCACCGAAACGTGCTCGAACAGAAGTATCAATAGGTTTTGATGATTCAGACCTAGAGGGAGTGAAGTTTCCCTACGATGATCCCTTAGTCATCGTTCCTGTAATAGGAAATTCCGAAACCAAGAGAGTTTTGGTCGATAATGGAGCTTCAGTGGATATCTTGTTCCACGATGCTTTTATCAAGATGGGTTACACTGATTCTCAGTTAACACCCTCAAATATGCCCATATACAAATTCAATGGGGTGGAATCAAAAGTGGAAGGCACTATCCAACTCCCAATGACCATGGGGCAAGGGATGAATACGTCTACTCAAATGCTGAACTTCATAGTTATAAAGGCAACTTCAACCTACAATGCAATCCTGGGAAGGACTGGTCTTCATACGTTCAAGGCCGTTGCCTCATCTTATCATCTGAAAATCAAGTTCCCAACGAGGAATGGGATCGGTGAAAAACGAGGAGACCAAAAGATGGCTAGAAGTTGTTATGTAGCCGCGTTAAGGCCTGATGGAATCGGGGGGCAAGTTCTCCCAATTGAAGACATGGATACTGACGACAATGAGGACCGAAGAGGGAAACCAACTGAGGATTTAATCCCAATTCCCTTAGTCCCTGGTGAACCGGAAAAGGTGACTTATGTCGGGGAATTACTACCGGAGCTATTGAAAAGCAAGCTCATATCTTTTCTTCAAGAGAACAATGATGTTTTTGCTTGGACAGCGGCTGACATGCCAGGGATTGATCCCCAATTGATAACTCACAAATTGAATGTGGATCCTGAAAGAAAGACGGTGAAACAAAAGAAGAGAAATTTTGCTCCAGAAAGGCAAGAGGCCATTAAACATGAAGTTGAAAAACTTCTAGAGGCCGGATTCATTGAAGAGATACAATTCCCGGAATGGCTGGCTAACCCTGTAATGGTCAAAAAGGCCAATGGGAAATGGAGGATGTGTGTAGACTTCACTGACTTGAATGATGCATGTCCTAAGGATTGTTTTCCCTTACCAAGGATTGATGCATTAATAGATGCTACAGCTGGACACGAGATGCTCAGCTTCATGGATGGCTTCAGTGGATACAACCAAATCAAAATGCACAAGGATGACATCTCCAAGATTGGTGAACAAAATCTTTGGACACCTAATTGGAAAAACCATAGAGGTCTACATAGATGACATGTTAGTCAAGAGCCTCGATAAGGCCGATCACATTGAGCACCTCCGAGAGGCATTTGAAGTGCTAAGGCACCACAAGATGCTGTTGAATCCAGCTAACTGTGCCTTTGGTGTGGGCTCGGGAAAGTTTTTAGGCCTAATGGTTTCCAAGGGAGGAATCGAGGCCAATCCCGACAAAATCAAAGCAATTCTAGACATGGAACCACCAAAGACTGTCAAGGATGTCCAAAAACTAACGGGAAGAGTGACAACATTGGGAAGATTT
The DNA here is from genome assembly GCA_030848705.1 of Heracleum sosnowskyi. Taxonomy (NCBI): domain Eukaryota; kingdom Viridiplantae; phylum Streptophyta; class Magnoliopsida; order Apiales; family Apiaceae; genus Heracleum; species Heracleum sosnowskyi. The sequence continues at coordinate 107,474,596 of CM061245.1, forward strand.
TGTTAGATATAATTGCTGACGTTTGTTTATCAGTGTTTAAGCAACAGGTACTGACCCGAGTTTATCAGAAGCCAGTCAGAGTTTAATTAAACTCTGACAGGGTGAAGAGTTTAAAGGAAGCCGGTCAGAGTTTATTTAAAGTCTGACAGGGTGATAGTTGAATTAGCTGTCGGTGCTGAATTGAAGATTCTAGAAGCAATATATTCTGAAGATGGAAAGAAGCAGAATATATTGATACAGCTAAGGAAACGGAATAGAAGACTGAAGCAATCCTTAATTGATATGAATTGTATAGCTAATTTATAGGAGTATCAATTAGATAAGGATTGTATGTAGCTGTGTACTATATAAACACATATAGGTTATCCCTAGAAGGGATGCGAACATTGAATATATTATTCTTGTAACCTAGTAGCTCTTTGTGATTCTTTAACATCACTAAGAGAGAATTATTTAATATAATTCAGTTTGTTGATTTACAAATCTGTGTTCTTGATTGTTATTCTCATACCTACTTGATTATATATTGTGTATTCGGCCTAACAATTGGTATCAGAGCCAAGGCTGTTTAATATATACAGTTTTACGATTCAAACACAGTATTAATCATGTCTGAAGAAAATCAAACTGCTCCTAAGGCTGAACAGGTTAAGCCCAATTCTGTGAGTCGATATGAAACAATCAGGGTTCCAATTCTCAGGCCAGTAGAGTATCCGATTTGGAAGGTTAAGATGACCATGTTTCTGGAGGCTACAGATCCAGAATACCTTGACGGAATCAATGATGGTCCTCATATGCCAACTAAATTGTCCCCTGTTGTTGATGGTCAAGAACAAAAGACTGTTCCAAAGGAAAAGAAAGATATGACTCCTGAGGATATCTCATCAATTGCAAAGGATGCAAAGGTTAGACATCTTCTCCACAGTGCTTTAGATAATGTTATGTCTAACAGAGTAATTAGCTGCAAAACTGCCAAAGAGATATGGGATGCTTTAGAAGTCAGATGCCAGGGAACAGGTGCTATTAAGAAGAACAGAAAAACAATACTCACACAGGAGTATGAGCACTTTGATTCAAGAACTAATGAAACCTTGACTGAGACTTATGACAGATTTTGCAAACTGTTGAACGATCTGTCTCTGGTAGATAAAGAATATGAACTTGAAGAGTCTAATCTCAAGTTTCTGTTATCTCTACCTGAAAAGTGGGATTTAAAGGCAACAACAATCAGAGATAATTATGATCTTGCTGATACAGATCTTGATGAGATCTATGGATTGTTAAAGACTCATGAACTTGAGATAGAACAAAGAAACAGGAGATCCAGCAAGAAGACAAAATCTGTTGCTCTCAAAGTCGAGGAGAAGCCCATTAAGAAGGAATCATCAAGGAAGAAAGCCAAGGGAAAGGCTTTAGTCATAAAATCTGAGAGTGAGTCATCAAACTCTGATGATGATTCAAACTCTGATGAAGCTTCTGACTCTGAGGATGATGAAGAACAGATGATGCAAATGGCTGCATTGATGGTGAAGACCTTCAAGAAGATGGGGTTCAAGAACTTCAAGAAGGGAAAGAGATTCTCAAGGAGAGATTCAAATTCTGAGAAGAAGAATTTCAGAAAGTCTGATGGAAGGGATACCAAGTCTGGAAAGAAGGATAAATCTGAAATCCAGTGCTACAAATGTAAGGAGATGGGTCACTATGCTCCAGAGTGCAAGAAAGGCAAATCTGAGAAAGCACTCATCTCTAAAGGCAAAGACTGGGCAGATACTTCAGACTCTGATGATGGAGAAAACTATGCTCTTATGGCAACTGTCAGAGATGAGACTGAATCTTCTGAAAATAAGGTACCCCTAACTACTTATGCTTATGATACTGATAATATATCTGAGTTAAGAGTATATCTGAAAAGTGTTCATGTTAGCTATAGGGATCAGACTTTAGAGAATGAAAGAATTAAATCTGAGAATCTTAGTCTTAAAGATAGAAACAAGTTTCTTGAAGGAGAACTTGAAAGTATGAAGCAGATTCAAAAAGAAAGAGATGATGCTGTTTATGTTGAACAGGAGTTGCTTAAAAGGTATAGGCAACTAGAATCTGATTTAGAAAAAGAAAGAAAAATAATCAAGACTTGGACAGATTCTGGAAGAGACACTCATCAAGTGTTTCAGACTGATTCTGTAGGTTTAGGTTATTGTGAAAATGATGAACTTAGGTTTAAAGACAAGGTTAAGGTAAAACCACAACTTAAACCTGTGAAATTTGTTCCAGAAGCCAATAAGTTAAAATCTGTTGTAATAAGAGAAGCTGATATGGAATCAGGTGAAGCCTGTGAAAGACAGGAAAATATTAAAACAGAAAAACTTAAGGAAAGAGAAACTGTTAGAAAGCCAGTAAAAACTTGTGAAAAACAGGTTAATGTTGGTTTGATGACAGGGAAACAGTTTAATCATAAGCTGAAAGAGATAAAATCTGCCATGAAACCAAAAGGATCCAAGAAAAATAGGAATGGAAAAGTAGGCATAAATAACAGAAATAATCATTTGCCTAATGCTGGTGCTTCAAGGAAAACATGTTACAATTGTGGTAGTTCTAATCATCTTGCTAGATTTTGTACTAAGAACAAACATATTAATTCTTTATCTTCTACATCAGGAGTAAAGAATGATTATGTAAGAGTTAAACCATAAACTTTATGCAAACACTGTGGGAGCACTTGGCATTCCATTTATACTTGCAAGAGTTATCATGCTATTTATCACAACTATTATGAGCTAAAACCCAATTTGAAATGGGTTAGAGCAAACTCTGCTAGTGTAAAATCTGACAATGTTAGTTTAAACTCTGATAATACAGATTCCGCTGCAAAAGCTAACACTGTTAAGAAAGACAAAGGATCCAAGCAAGTCTGGATCCTTAAAACTAACACTTAGTGTTTGCTTATGATTGCAGGGTATAATAAAGAGCACACTTATCTTGGACAGTGGATGCTCAGGACATATGTCTGGAAATAAAGCCCTGCTATCAGACTTTAAGGAGAAGGCTGGCCCAAAGGTTTCCTATGGAGATGGCAACATAGGACACACTCTGGGATATGGCAATATCAATCTTGGAAGTGTCATCATCACAAATGTAGCTCTAGTCTCAGGACTCAAGCATAATCTGCTATCTGTGAGTCAAATCTGTGACAGAGGAAACCATGTAGATTTTCATAGTGAATACTGTGAAGTTATCAGTAAATCTACTGGAAAAGTTGTTCTAGTTGGACACAGGCGCAACAACATTTATGAAGCAAGTTTGGTAACAAACTCTGATGGAAAAACAGTGTGTCTAACAGCCAGAATGTCAAATGAAGAGAGTTGGAACTGGCACAAGAAGCTCTCTCATCTCAATTTGAACAACATCAATGAGCTAATAAGAAAGGATCTTGTAAGGGGACTTCCAAAATCTATACTCAGTCTAGATGGCTTGTGTGATTCTTGTCAAAAAGCCAAGCAAAGGAAGTCATCTTTCAAGAGCAAATCTGAATCATCAGTAGTGGAACCTTATCATCTTCTACATGTTGATCTCTTTGGACCAGTCAATGTGATGTCTATGGGCAGAAAGAAATATGCTCTAGTAATTGTTGATGAATATACTAGATATACATGGGTGTATTTCTTGTCAAAGAAGGATGAAACTGCTCAAACGTTGATGGATCATGTAAATCTACTGGACAAAGGATCACAACACAAAGTCAAAATTATAAGGAGTGATAATGGAACTGAATTCAGAAACTCAATCATGGAAGCTTTCTGCAAGGAAAGAGGAGTGAAACAAGAATTTTCTGCACCTGGAACTCCACAGCAAAATGGTGTAGTTGAAAGAAAGAACAGAACCTTAATTGAAGCAGCCAGAACTATGCTTGATGAAGCAAAATTACCAACATACTTCTGGGCAGAAGCTGTTCAATCTGCTTGTTTTACTCAAAATGCAACATTGATCAACAAACATGGGAAAACACCATATGAGATGGTGAAAAATAAGAAGCCAAATTTGAAATATTTTCATATATTTGGATGCAAATGCTTTGTGTTGAAGACTCATCCTGAACAGTTGACAAAGTTCGAGTTAAAAGCTGATGAAGGAATCTTTGTTGGCTATCCATTGTCAACAAAAGCATTCAGAGTTTACAATCTGAGAACTAAGGTGATCATGGAATCCATACATGTGTCATTTGATGACAAGAAAATAATTGGACTTGAAGACAAGGATGGATATGATCAACTACGTTTTGAAAATGAAGATCTATTCTCTGATGATGTAAACTCTGATGAAGCAGGGTTGACAAACTCTGACGAAGCATACTCTGATCCTCTACTGGTAAATACTGAAGAAACTGGAAATTCTCAAATTGAACAAAATAGAGAACCAGTTGAGGGGGAGCGTGAAGAAGCTCAACAAAATACAGCAAATGAGTCAGTTGAGAAAACTGATTCAAACTCTGACAGTTCAAACTCTGAGTCATCCAATTCAGGGGGAGCCTCAGATGCTGCAGAAAGTCAACATATGAATCAGGAGAGCATGGATCAAGGGGGAGGATTCAATAATGATGCAAGAAACCACTTACCAACAGCAAGAAAGTGGACACAGGCACACACACCTGATCTCATAATTGGAGATCCTGATGCTAGTGTAAGAACTAGAAGTGCAACAAATAATGAGTGTCTGTATCATGCTTTCTTGTCTCAAACAGAACCAAAGAAAGTGGAGGAAGCTCTTCAAGATGCACACTGGATAACAGCAATGCAAGAAGAGTTAAATGAATTTGAAAGAAATGAAGTCTGGACACTTGTACCTAGACCAAAGAATAGATCAATAGTAGGTACAAAGTGGGTTTTCAGAAACAAGACTGACAGTGAAGGTGTGATTACAAGAAACAAGGCTAGACTTGTGGCTAAAAGTTATTCACAACAGGAAGGAATTGACTATGATGAAACCTTTGCTCCAGTTGCAAGACTGGAGGCCATAAGGATTTTTCTGGCCTATGCAGCACACAAGAAGTTTAAAGTTTTTCAGATGGATGTAAAAAGTGCTTTTCTCAATGGGAAGCTTGAAGAAGAAGTGTTTGTTGAACAACCACCAGGATTTGTAGATTCCAAGCATCCAGATTATGTCTACAGGCTTGACAAGGCATTATATGGACTAAAGCAAGCACCAAGAGCATGGTATGAAACTCTTGCTCAATTTCTTTTAGAAAGTGGGTTCACAAGAGGTACAATTGATAAAACCTTGTTTTATTTCAATTATGGTGATGATTTGCTGTTAGTTCAAATTTATGTAGATGATATTATTTTTGGATCTACTAATGACAAACTTTGTAAGAAGTTTGCAAAGCTTATGCAATCCAGGTACCAAATGAGCATGATGGGAGAGCTTAGTTATTTTCTAGGCTTACAGGTCAAGCAAACAGATGATGGGATTTTTATCAATCAAGCAAAGTATATCAGAAATCTTCTAAAGAAATTTGGTATGCTTGATAGTTCATCTGCTACAACTCCCATGGCTACAGCAACGAAGCTTGACAAAGACACAGGAGCCTCAGTAGATATGACTAACTACAGAGGAATTATAGGGTCTTTACTGTATCTTACTGCAAGTAGACCTGATATCATGTATGCAACATGTCTTTGTGCAAGATTTCAAGCAGATCCCAGAGAGCCTCATCTAACAGCTGTAAAAAGGATCTTCAAATATCTCAAAGGAACCATAACCCTGGGTTTGTGGTATCCTAGAGAATCAGAGTTTAAGTTAATTGGTTACTCTGATGCAGACTTTGCAGGCTGTAAGATAGACAGAAAAAGTACAAGTGGAAGCTGTCAATTTTTAGGTGACAGATTGGTTTCTTGGTACAGTAAGAAACAGAAATCAATTTCTACATCCACTGCAGAAGCAGAGTATATAGCAGCTGGTAGCTGTTGTGCACAGATTTTATGGATGAAGAATCAATTGCTGGATTATGGGTTAAGGTACTCTAGAATACCTATTTTCTGTGATAACCAAAGTGCTATTGCTATGACAGGTAATCCAGTACAGCATTCCATGACCAAGCACATCAGCATAAGGTATCATTTTATCAGAGAACATGTGGAAGAAGGAAACATTGAGCTTCATTTTGTGTCTACAGACCAACAACTTGCAGATATCTTCACCAAACCTTTGAGTGAAGCTACTTTTACAAGATTGGTAAATGAACTTGGAATGATCTCTGGTACTGACTAGAGATACGGGTTAGACTCACTTTTTATGTTCATGATTTCTTACATGTGTTAACTGTTATGTGAACCAGCATGTTAAACTCTGATGATAAACTCTGAAAGTAATCTCTGATGCTAAACTCTGTTGGTCATACTCTGAAAGTTACAGTTTAATGTCATACTCTGATTGTAATTTTGTCTGAAACATTTGGACCAATGACGAAATTTGTATGAAGCATAGTTCTCAGTAAGTAACTGTGAATCCTTAAGAGTTGTATAGATTCTGATCTCGATAATGTGCAGTAAGTTAACACAGCATGATACTGTCTCTGTATTTATACCATCTCTTAGTTTATTGATCCTATATACTGAGTCTGTATTAGCTGTTTGCATTTTCTCTCATAAGTTAATTATATTTACTGATGAAAAGTCTAAACTCTGATTCTTAATTAAAAAAATTCACCCTCAAATCAAAAGATGCCAAAAAGAGCACAAATTCCTTTGAGATCATGTTGTGCCTAGGAAGATCCAGGAACTTATTGTATGAAATAAGGGCTAAAATCATTGATTTTTGGTGACTAGTGCCAACCACTGATTACTGGAAAAATAAAGAAAAAAATAATAATAAAAAAAAATAAAAAAAAATAAGGAAAGGGGGTGAAAAATTAAAAGATATATCCAAATGAAAGGATATCAGAAAACAGAGTTTAGATATAAAATCAGATTTTATGTTATACGTGAGAGTTTAGGCAACCAGTTTTTACTACTTTCGTTTGTGGATTTTATGCATTTTGAGATGATTTAAATATTTATTACAGTAAACTCTGCTATTGCACACACATATTTTCACACCTGTACAGATTGAGAGAAGAGTTTATTGACAAAGAAGGACAAATGGTAAACACTGATGTATTGTGTGACATATGCCGAGGTAACTTTGTTTTAATCTTTAATGATTAAAATAATTTCTCTGTTTCAGGCATATTATAATTTTGAGATTAGACATTTGTTTTTCGAAACAGTATGATTGGTAACGAATCTATTTTACATTCAACAGAGAACAGAAAGAGTGTGTTTGATAAGTTCTGATGGTGATTAGTAGGGCTGATGAGTATGTTAGTTTATTGTTCAAAGTGATATCATTTCTTTTACTTTACAATTACTATGAGATACTGAAATGTAAAACAAAACAATGAATTTTTCTCATTAAATGATTCAAACTCTGTTTACAATCAGACAACATTATACTCTTGTCTAGCTACTTGTTCGATTAACAGGTTATTATAACATCTGGGATTTTCAAAGCTTGACAACCCCCTGATGTTGACTCATCATCATCATTCTCTCGCATTCTCTTTCTGGCTTGCAGCTTGCAGGACTCCAAGAAGACATTCTTCTTTGAACCCTTCAAGTAGCTCTGATAAAAGAGCATCATACAGATCTCCACAGCCTCATCATCTGCAAGGATGGGCACATCATATGGTCCAGGACGGATGATGTGCACATAGGGGTTGGAGATAGGTCCTTCCGCTATTTCATCATCAGCTATGAGCCCTTCATCATTCAGAAATGATAACACAAGAAACTCATCAATGATGTAGTTTGCTTGTTGACGCCAGTTCAAATCTAAGAAGGATTCTACATCCATGAATTCAAAGATTCCTGCCATTTGATGTATGGTAATTTTTTTTTGATATGTGTATTGCCTGTTGTTACAATGCTCCAGATTTTATAGCATCCAACAGGGCAACTGAAAGGTTTTGCGTGGTTCGAAGCTCTGGAAACATGAAAGTGCGGAGTTCCAAGACAGTCATTATTCTTCCGACTGTTGAGCTCCTTAGTACTTTATTATTATGTTTCTGAGATATACAAATCGATAATTTTATTATTATTGATTTTTTTTAAAAAGCGGTTATGTGATGCACGGTGTCTTCTCGTCTGCACGTATGTGTTGGAAGTTGTTCAATACAGCTGTCAGTATCTGTACGTGTGCCACGTGTCCCACTAACACAGTAAATGGAGTAAGACAGTTGTGTATTGATGATTAAAAACTCTTCAGTTTTTAATTTTACATTTTATTTTTATACAATACACACACCTTCGTTTAAAATTTTCACATCTTACTCATACACATCTTGTTAGTCCTTGTGTATTGCAGAAGGGGGGGGGGGATGAATGCAATACTGATAAAATTCAATCTAAATTTCAACAACTAAAATCAAGATTAAACGTTATCAGCAATATATGCAATCACGAACAGTATTTAGTAAGAACAAGATTCACAAAATAAATGTTTTATTTATTTTGCAAAGTGTTGCTACAACCTCAAGAAAGAATTCTCGAGCTTCGGGTTTTCTTCAAAGACACTTGCTTGTCTTTGTTACTATTCTAGAATGAGTTGATAGAAGGTATAGGACTAACCCTATCACTATCAGTCACGGGTTTGTGAAGCTGCTGTCACTGTCAAGTGGCAGCTTCTTACAGATTGTCTTACCCATGTGACTTTCCTAAATTGCTAACATGTCAGATATACATTACAAAGAAAACAACCTAGATTCATTCTATTTCCAGCTAAACCAATTCAGCAGATAAAGACTTGACCTTGCTCTTGAATTGATTCGCTTTTGATTTGTAGTGCCTTGAAGCTTCTGTCGTAGTCTTGCAGACTTGGTGCAGCTTAGGGATGCTGCATCACGCCTGTTTCTTGAACATTTAAACTGTCACGGGATTTGACTGAAAAAGATACCTAGCATAAGGATCTTTATTGAGACAGTTACTTTTGCCGCAAAGCTTGCTGTCACAGGAATGATCTTTTGGTGACAGTATGAGTTCCCCGCATAGAGTGCTGTCGAGGATCCCAAACTTGCTGTCGAGGGCAATAGTTGCTGTCGCGTAGTCTTCCGCCAATGTTGCTGTCAGAGTGAATATGCTGTCGTGACTTGCAACATTCTGTCTTCTTGTAATCTTACTGTCACAGCTTTAGGACAGTAACCTTTATTCATGTTGTCATCCAAAAAGCATTCCTTGAGGCTTGAACACATAAGTGAACTTCTTTCAAACAATACAACTAGAATAACATTACATACTGATTACAAGAACATACTTTGGCTATGACAGTATGTTCTACTTAATTTAAAAAATTAAGTACAATCAAAGTTAAGATGTTTCTATGCTATCACCCATAAATCCCAACACATCTTTTGTCACACACGCATATTCACAAACACCTTTCTACACATAAACTCTGTTAAGCTTTCGAATCAAAATCTTCGCATGGCCACCACATCTTTTGTTGCTTCTGGGTTAGAATTTGTTCCTAACAATTACTCAGCTCCTTTGGCAAATGAGAATGCACCGGAGGCGTTTCATTTGATTCAGAGTTTCTTGTTAAACTCTGATATTGGTACTGCTCTAACCGCACCATCGAAGCTGTCTGCATCAAACATCAGAACTTTTTGGCAGACAGGTACTTATGATAATGGAGGAGAGACTGGGTCTCCGTCTATTATTTTTGAATTTGAAGGAAACGAATTTGTAGTTACTCCAACTACTGTTCGTGATGCGTTGGGACTTGAGGATTTCAATTCTTTTACAATCTCTGTTGGCGATCCTGAGTTAGTTCGTATGATGAGGGAAATTGGATACTCTGGATCATTGGCAAAGATTGGTCAATTGAAGCGACCGCTCTTGAGAAAGGAATGGAGTTTCTTTTTCGACTGTATAACAAGGGCGTTCGGGAAGAAGTGTACCAACTGGGATGCGATTCCCACTGATAGTCTTCAAATCGGGTATTCTCTTCTTTATGGAGGTCATTTTGATGTTGCTAGGTTAGTTTTACATAATATTGGTGAGAAAATGCTAGAGAATAGGAATGTTGTTTATTTCTCTAGATTTTGTCAGTTAATATTCAACCTTTGCTGTCCTGATATTGAGATTTTAGAGAATGATGTGATTCCTTCTTTTAAATTGCACAAACGAATATTCTCTGATCTTACTAATAAAGATACCAAGAAAGGAGATGTTGGTGTTTTGATGTTGCCTGAGTATGTGCAACAATTTTTGATCAATTCACAACAACAACAATCACCTGCACATGCTGAAGCTGGACCTTCTGTGTCTCAATCACAGAGGTCAAAGCAATCAAAATTGAGGGCTGTTAAAAGTGCAAGGGTGAAGCCATCAAACGCTGAAGCTGGGGCATCAAATGCTAATGATATGCCTCAGCAGAAAAGAATGAAGAAAAGAAGAGCCAATAGGGCAAAGTCTGCTATTCTTGATGAAGAGACTGAAACTGATGAAGAAACTCTTCATCAGAGAAAACGACGATTGGTAGCAGCACAGTTGTTTGGTGCTGAGAATATCTCTTTAACTGTTGCTGATAATCTTGAGATTCCAAATGATGAAGCTGTTCCTGAGGACAGAGTTTTTATGCAGACTGTTTTTCAAGATGAAGCTCCTACATCAAATGCTGATGTCGTTGAGGAAGCTGCACGTGAAGCTGCAGATGAAGCTCCTGAAATTCTTGTTCAGGAGGCTACAGAAACTGTTGAGCCACAAGGATTTTATATGGACATTAAAGCAAATCTCTCTATAAACTCTGAACATTTCCCAGAGGGTTTGGAAGCTGATCAAGATACTGTTGAACTTGCAGAATCTATGGCTTCTCACACTGAAATAATTTCTTTTGATCTTGAGAAGGGTGAGGAAGTCGATCAGTCTTTGGATGCTAATGCTACAAAAACTGTTGCTACAAATTTTGATGTTGCTGATAAGGATGCAACAGAGAATGTTCCTGTTGAAGCAGAGTTTGTTGTCAACTCTGAGGATGTTATTGTTCTTGAAGCTCTACAATAATCTGTTGTTGAGATTGTAACAAAAGAAGCAGAGTTCCTGCATACTGCAAACTCTGAGATTCCAGAACTTGATGCTGAGAATATTCCTGCAGAAAATACAGCAGAGAATGATAATGATAATGATGGTTCTGATCATTCTCAAGAGGAGTTATTTGAGAGTCAATCAAACTCTGATGAGCTAAGAGAGGTCAATCGCGCTACAGCTGAGCATTTTCAAGATATGTACTACAATAGATGGGCTGCTGCGGATTGTATCTTTTCAGCACAGAGGGCTGCTGATTTTCTTGGTGATTCTGTAAAGACGATTTCAACTCCTGATATTCTTACAAGTCTGAAGGCTACTGTGATTCAAATTAAATCTCTCCACAACAGATTTGATGAGTCTCATAAGGAAGTCACTGCTTTGAGGAATGAAGTTGGTCTGAGAGATCTCACTCTGAAGAATGATAGGACTTACTACAATTCCATGTTCAAGAAGCAAGCTAAGGACTCTGATGATATTCAGAAGAGGCTTGGGAAAGTTGAGGAAAATCAGACTGCAATGTCTACTCAACTGTCTTCTATTTCTACTGCCATTGAATTGCTGACATCAGTACTTCTTTCTGATGATGTCAAAAAGGGGGAGAATGTGCCTAAAGACAAATGCAAAGACATTCAAGCTCTGAGACAGAAGGATGATTCTACTGATGGGGGAAGCAAAGGAAATAAAAGAAAGGTTGTTGTTCAAAGGCAAAGCAGGTCAAGAGTAAACTCTGGTAGACAAATAAACTCTGAAACGATAAACTCTGGTGGTCAATCTACTTCACAACTCAAGCGTTTAGTTGTTTCAACTAATCCATCTACTGATGAAGAGATTGCTACTAAGATATTCATGAAAGAGCATGGAAAGAATGTAACTATTGAAGATATCCAGGCTGAAGAGCAGATGCTTGCTGAGGAACACAAGAAAAATCTTGAAGCTGGAATCTACAAGAAAAAGGAAATCAAGGCTCCTAGAAAGAAAGAAGTTGGTATTTCTATCAAAGAGAATACACAACAGAGTATACAATATACAAGGAGACCTGTGATTGGAAACTCTGATAAGGGTAAAGGCATAATGATTGAAGAGCCTTACCTAGAGAAGAAAGATAATTCAACCTCTGACATTGCTCAAGTTGAAACAAGATTAGCCAAATCAACCTCTGACGCTGCTCAAGTTGATGTTTCTACTGAAGTTATGACAACCTCTGACGCTGCTCAAGTTGTACAGAAATCTACACTACTTCCAGGATTCAGCAAACCAAAAGTTCTTGAAGACTTAAAGCTTGAAGCTGTGAATTTTTCAGAAACCAGAACAGTATTGGGAAAAGAAGTCTTTGATAAATCTGGACTGGGTTCACACAGAGAAAGAAGAACTAATAACAGATCTCAAGACAAGTTTTCATTGGCAGAATTTGGAATTGGAATTACTCAAGAAGGCCTTGACAAACTAGAATCTGTACAGATGATTTTTCACAAAGGAATCAAAAAGGAATTCTTGTTATATTTTATGGCTGATGGCAGAGTGTATAGATTTGGTGAATTTGATATCCAGTTAAAACTTTGGGAAGAGCTAGAGTATGTTCTATATCTACTTGAAGTAAAGAATAGAAGTACTTATGATGCTGCTCGAGTTTTGAAGGAAAGGATGATGAAATCCAAAGTTTTGAGTGGAGCTGGAGTATCAAGTGCATACATTCCGAAATACAGAGATGCACATGGAAAGTTGGTAGAAATGAAAAGGAATAGTGCTAGGTTCAGAACTACACTAAATAAAAAGGTTCTTGAGTTCAATCTAGAGTCTGATAAACCTTTTTATATCAGACTTGGCAATGAAATGAACAAAAACAGCATATATTCTTTGAGAGCTGCCATTTATCAAATTGGTGAAGATGAACCAGAAATGAAGGAGCTGAAGAAGATTATGATTGCTGAACTAGAAAGAGCTGAAAAGAAATTGCTATCAGACTATATCAGGACAGTGCCTGATATTCAAGAAATCAAGTAAAGTCTGACTGTAAGTTTTTATGTTTTCTATTCTAAGTCAAATTTAAACTCTGTTTTAAATTAAACTCTGTTATATGTTAAACACTGCATTTGTTAAATGTTTTTGACATCATCAATTATATGTTTAACTTGTACATTTTATTATGAACAAGTTGGGGAAGATTGTTAGATATAATTGTTGACGTTTGTTTATCAGTGTTTAAGCAACAGGTACTGACCCGAGTTTATCAGAAGCCAGTCAGAGTTTAATTAAACTCTGACAGGGTGAAGAGTTTAAAGGAAGCCGGTCAGAGTTTATTTAAAGTCTGACAGGGTGATAGTTGAATTAGCTGTCGGTGCTGAATTGAAGATTCTAGAAGCAATATATTCTGAAGATGGAAAGAAGCAGAATATATTGATACAGCTAAGGAAACGGAATAGAAGACTGAAGCAATCCTTAATTGATATGAATTGTATAGCTAATTTATAGGAGTATCAATTAGATAAGGATTGTATGTAGCTGTGTACTATATAAACACAGATAGGTTATCCCTAGAAGGGATGCGAACATTGAATATATTATTCTTGTAACCTAGTAGCTCTTTGTGATTCTTTAACATCACTAAGAGAGAATTATTTAATATAATTCAGTTTGTTGATTTACAAATCTGTGTTCTTGATTGTTATTCTCATACCTACTTGATTATATATTGTGTATTCGGCCTAACAGATTTATCTCCAAGTCAGGAGAGAAGTGCTTATCTTTTTTCAAAGCACTCAAGAGCGTGAAATTTTTTGAATGGACAACGGAGAGCCAAGAGGCCTTTGAGGCCCTGAAGAAATACATGGTTGAGGCACCACTGTTGGCAAAGCCCAAGCCAGGGGAAATTCTCTATTTGTACTTGGCGGTCTCTAGCACAACCCTTGGAGCCGTTTTGGTAAAAGAAGAATTGAAGGTTCAGAAACCCATCTACTATGTGAGTAAGATTCTACATGGGGCAGAAATAAACTACTCAACGATTGAGAAGTTTGCCTTAGCCTTGATAATGGCCTCAAGAAAGCTACGCCCGTACTTCCAGGCTCACAAGATAGAGGTCTTGACTGATCAACCTCTAAGAAACATCTTGCATAGCCCTCAAGTTAGTGGAAGGTTGATCAAATGGGCCATTGAATTGGGCGAATTCGACATCAAGTATAAGCCTCGAACGGCCATAAAAGCTCAAGCACTTGATGACTTCATGGTTGAATGTACCATTGACAACCAAGAAGTCGGGGGGCAGGAAGTAATAATGGAGGATGAGAAAGATCAAGAGATGGATTTCAAAGAATATTGGGTGCTCTATTTTGATAGAGATGGATTTCAAAGAATATTGGGTGCTCTATTTTGATGGAGCATCAAAACAAAATCAAGTGGAGCCGGTTTAGTGCTACAAAGTCCTGATGGATTCCTCATAGAGTATGCATTAAAACTTGACTTCCCAACGACAAACAATGAGGCTGAGTATGAAGCTCAGATAGCTGGTTTAGGGCTGACTGGAGCCTTGAGGGTCAAAACTCTGAAAGTATGTGGATATTCGAGGCTAGTGGTTTCCCAAGTAAATGGGGAATTTGAGGCCAGAGATGAAGTCATGGCCAAGTACTTGAAACTTGTCAAGGCCATCATGACTCAGTTCGACGAATGCTATGTAGAGCACATTCCAAGGGAAGAAAACATGAAGGCTGATGCCTTGTCTAAATTTGCTTCTTCCAAAATTGAAAACTATGCAAGGAGTGTATACTTCCAAGTCCTGAGGACCCCAAGCATCAACGAAAAGTTGGTAGCACCCATTGATGTTGCTAGTTGTTGGATAGATCCCATAAAGGCTCATCTGGAAACTGGGTGGTTACCCAACGACACTTCAGAAGCACGAAAGTTGTATGTGAGAGCACTAAGGTACACCCTAATTGAGGGAATCCTATACAAGAAGTCTTTCATCGTTCCATATCTGAAATGTTTGAGACCTCAAGAGGCAGAACTGGCCCTGAAGGAAGTACATGAAAGAATTTGTGGGCAGCACTTGGGGGCAGAGCCCTTGCCCATAAGATCACTCGTCTAGGTTTCTACTCGCCAAGCATGCTAGCAGATGCTAAAAGCTACGTGAAGAAATGTGAAAGGTGCCAGAAGCATGCACCAGTGGTTAGGCAACCACCAGAGATGTTGACATCCATAAACTCACCAATTCCATTTGCCATGTGGGGAATGGATATACTTGGACCTTTCCCAATGGCAAGTGCACAACGAAAGTTCTTGATAGTAGCAATCGACTACTTCACCAAGTGGATTGAGGCTAAGCCATTAGCCAAGATAACCACCAAGCAAGTGATACATTTCTTCTGGGAAAATGTGATATGAATATACGAGATTCCACGTATCTTGGTCACAGACAATGGAACTCAGTTTAACAACGATGAGTTTAAGAAATATTGTGATGAGAACGATATCAAGTTGCGCTTCACTTCTGTCGCCCATCCTCAAGCAAGTGGGCAAGCTGAGGTTTCAAATCGAATTATCCTAGATGTACTGAAGAAAAGAATTGAACGCTCCAGAAACACTTGGGTGGACGAATTGCTCCCCATACTGTGGGCATATCGTACTACCTGCAAAGTCACCACTGGAGCTACCCCCTTTCTGTTGGCATATGGGGCAGAGGCTGTGGTTCCAGTGGAGATTACTCACACGTCTCCAAGAATTGAGGCTTATGAGCCAGAAACAAATGAGGAAGGCTTGAGGCTGGCCTTAGATTTGATTGATGAAGTTAGAGATGAGGCAAATGCCAAGATAGTTCAGAATCAGAAACGAGCATCTTTCTATTACAACCTAAGGGTTAAAGAGAGATTCTTTCGACAATGAGATTTAGTCCTCCGAAAGATTGAGGCATCCGGAGTTGGACAAAAAGGCAAGTTGGCCCCAAATTGGAAAGGACCATT
The DNA here is from genome assembly GCA_030848705.1 of Heracleum sosnowskyi. Lineage (NCBI taxonomy): Eukaryota > Viridiplantae > Streptophyta > Magnoliopsida > Apiales > Apiaceae > Heracleum > Heracleum sosnowskyi. The sequence goes on from CM061245.1 coordinate 107,490,656, forward strand.
TCGCGTCAAGAACGTAATTGGTCGAGGCTCGTACAAGCTAGAAACCCTCGAAGGGCATGAGGTTCCAAGGACTTGGCATGCCTCAAATTTGAAAGTCTATTATGTTTAAAGTGTGTCCTGATTGGACTCACTACTAGGACAAATAGAAATAAGGTTCGATGAAATCATGAGCTTCCTAGAAAGCAAATGAAGTGTTGAAACCCCAGAAACCTAAGATATTCAGTCCAAACCCCATCATTCGATATGCTCAATGAAAGGCTTGAAGCCAAAACAAGATGCTATAAGACATAAAAGGCTTTTGCAAATGTCAAGTTAGCCTCGAATAAGGTAAAATCGTCGTAAATGTGTAGGTCGCTCCACACTTTACACCAAGACGATACTCGTGAAACACTAGTGTATATTAAAATCCCCAAAAAAGGGTAGTAAGTCCCAGGTAAGGGATAAAAAGACCCCAAGTCTCGAAAAAGACCGGTATAACTTCTATGAAATCCTAGTGCATTATCATAGACGTTGGGAAGCGCGATCAACCATTTTAAACCCAGAATCTTCAAAGAAAGCCCATAATCTTCAAAGAATTCTTCAAAACTTCAAGTAAGAAACCCAGAAAACGATGAGATTCAACAGAAAATCTCGCCAGGAATCGCCTAGTGACTGGAAACCCAACTGGTTAAGGAAGGGCAACCGTCTATAGCCAGTTAAGGCCCAGAAATCCATTTATGGATTATAGAGATTAAAACCCAAATAATTTGGGTCTCAGGCAAATTCGAAGCCCAAACAATAAAGGCCCAATAAGGCCCAAGGCTGGAATAATTTAAGTCCAATTAAAAATTGGGCTAGTTAAGGCCCAAGAAAAGAATGAAATTTGAAATATAGCCAAGGCAAAATCAAAGATTCAAGGTCGAAAAGACATTAAATCGAAATCGTACGACCGAGGTCGAAAACATATGGGAAAACGAGGTCGATTCCAACGACCTCGCTCCCAAATAAAGTCGAAAATAATGAAATTGAGGTCGAAAAAACCTTAGAACGACATCGAAGGCTCGAAGTCGAAAATATACGAGGAATTGAGGTCATTTCCATCGACTTCGCACCACAAATCCAGTCAAAAAATTGAAAATTCGAGGTCGAAAAGACCCTAGATCGAAGTCGATTGATTGAGATCGAAAATACACTATAAATCGAGCTCGAACCCCTCGACCTCACACCCAAGTGAGGTCGAAAACAGAATGACCCAGGTCGAAAATGACCTGCAAAATGAGGTCGAAAGTATGAGGAATCGAGGTCGAATGACCCAGGTCGAAAATGACCTGTAAATCGAGGTCAAAAGTATAAGGGATCGAGGTCGAATGACCGAGGTCGAAAATGACTGGGAAGTCGAGGTCGAAACCATCGACCTGGGACCAATCAAGGTCGAAAAAAGGCTGGATCGAGGTCGAAGGCTCGAGGTCGAAAAAGACTTAAAAATCGAGGTCGAAACCTTCGACCTCACTCCAGTCAAGGTCGAAATCCAGATCGAATTTCAGGTCGAAAATGACCTGTTTGCTGGTCTAATTTGAGGTCGAAAATGCCCTTAAAATGGAAAATTTTGAGGAAAAACACGTTATAACTTCTACGAAAACCCCAAGGAGATTTTCCCAGAAGTTGGGGGGCAAATGATATGGACAGAAAAGTAATTATAGAAATATAATTTCTGATTCTTTGGAAAGGTCAAATATTTAAGGCCTAAAATCCTGATTATTTATTAATTACGAAATTAATAAATAAGGAAAATATACAGCTCATGAAAAGAGTCCAAAATATGGTAAATTTCTCAAAGAAGGATCCAAAATCCCAATTAATGAGTCATAGCCTTTATCAACAAGGAAAATACTTCTCCAGCAAGAAATACGATGCTTATCCATTATCAATATGAGACTTATTCGCTAAGTCTCCTAAACATATCATAAATACCAGGCTCCAGACGCCTATATAAGGACTCTGATCCTACAATCAGAACTACGTTTTGGCAGAGCTCCATACGTCACAACGCCTCAAAAGCGCAACAAGCCACGAAGGCACCCCTAGAACTACGTTTTAGACTTCATCCTCGAATAAGGACATACAAGTCACTACGTCCTTGGTGTGCCCCTGCCGCCATAGCCCCGAGGGCAACACCAAGAACTACGTCTTTGGTTTGATTCTCAATAACAATTTGAGATACGTAGGCATCTTGTGAGGACCGATTTAGTCTCGAAACACAAGTGCAGCCATTAAAGCTCGAAAGCTCATTAATCCTAGCAATTAATATACAAGTACGTTTTTTAATCCACAACACTTTTAAAATTTTTAAGATCAAATAAATACAAACCGTTAGATTTATTATTCAAAAATATTTTATATTATAATATCTAAAATGCTACTAAAGATTACGTCAACAATTTATTAAATTAAAATATTTATATTATTAGATATATAAATCCAATTTATTATATACACATATAAATATATATTAAAATTTTATCAAATAATATATAATTACAAAATTTTAAATAAAATAAAAAAACATTAAAGAAAACCGTGCATAGCACGGGATGTAAGCTTATATATATATATATATATATGTGTGTGTGTGTGTGTGTGTGTGTGTGTGTGTATACTAGCTTAAAACCCGTGCGATGCACAGATTGCTAATTGTTATTTTATTATTATTTTTTTAATATTTTTTTAATTTTAATTATGCAAAAAATAAGTTGGCTTGTTAAAATAGCTAAACACTTTTAATTAATTAAAAACATTAAAACAGATTTTAAAATAAATAAGTACGGGTTTGCCCGTTATATTTTTGGAAATAAGGGGTTTTAGTAAGAAAAAATAAAAAATGTAACATATATTTAGTTTAAAAAGGTAAATGGCCGTGATATTTTTGGAAAATTAGGTTTTAAAATTTAATAATTAAAATTTTTTAAATACGTTTTAAAATAAATAAGTAAAGGGTTTTTTGTGATAATTTTGGAAAAAGAATAGATTTTAGTCAGAAAAATAGAAAAAGTAAATTGTAAAAGACAATTTTCCGTGATATATTTAGAAAAGAAGAGATTTTGTTTCGAGACTAAATCGGTCCTCACAAGATGCCTACGTATCTCAATTTGTTATTGAGAATCAAGCCAAAGACGTAGTTCTTGGTGTTGCCCTCGGGGCTATGGCGACAGGGGCACACCAAGGACGTAGTGACTTGTATGTCCTTATTCGAGGATGAAGTCTAAAACGTAGTTCTAGGGGTGCCTTTGTGGCTTGTTGCGCCTTCGAGGCGTTGTGACGTATGGAGTTGTGCCCAAAACGTAGTAGATGACATATGGAGCTATGTCCAAAACGTGACGTATGGAGCTGTGTCCAAAACGTAGTTCTGATTGTAGGATCAGGGTCCTTATATAGGCGTCTAGAGCCTAGTATTTATGGTATGTTTAGGAGTCTTAGCGAATAAGTCTCCTTTTTGATATTGGATAAACATTGTATTTCTTGCAGGATAAGTCTTTTCCTTGTTGATAAAGGCTATGACTCATTAATTGCCTTTAATTGGGATTCCAGATCCTTCTTTGATGAATTTACCATATTTTGGACTCTTTTTATGCTGTATATTTTCCCTATTTATTAATTACGAAATTAATAAATAATCTGGGTTTTGGGCCTTAAATACTTGGCCTTTCCAAAGAATCAGCAATTATATTTCTATAATTACTTTTCTATCCATATCATTTGCCCCCCAACTTCTGGGAAAATCTCCTTGGGGTTTTCGTAGAAGTTATAACGTGTTTTTCCCCAAAATTTTCTATTGTTTAGGGTATTTTTTACCTCAAAATAGGTCATTTTCGACCAGGAATTTGGTCATTTTCGACCAGAAATTAAGTCATTTTCGACCTCAAATTCGACTAGGAAACATGTCATTTTTGACCTGAAATTCGATCTGGATTTCGACCTCGACTGGAGTGAGGTCGAAGGTTTCGACCTCGATTTTTAAGTCTTTTTCGACCTCGATCCAGCCTTTTTTCGACCTTGATTGGTCCCAGGTCGATGGTTTCGACCTCGACTTCCCAGTCATTTCCGACCTCGATCCCTTATACTTTCGACCTCGATTTACAGGTCATTTTCGACCTGGGTCATTCGACCTCGATTCCTCATACTTTCGACCTCATTTTGCAGGTCATTTTCGACCTGGGTCATTCGACCTCGTTCCAGCCTTTTTCGACCATGATTTCTAGGTCAATATCAACCTCGATCTCTAGGTCGTTTTCGACCTCATTTTGGCGTGATGTTGAACGCTTAGACCTCGTTTTCTAGGTCATATTCGACCTCATTCTTTCGACCTTGAATCCTTCTATTTTCGACCTCACTTGGGTGTGAGGTTGAGGGGTTCGAGCTCTATTTATAGTGTATTTTCGATCTCAATCAATCAACTTCGATCTAGGGTCTTTTTGACCTCGAATTTTCAATTTTTTGACTGGATTTTTGGTGCGAAGTCGATGGAAACGACCTCAATTCCTCGTATATTTTCGACTTCGAGCCTTCGATGTCGTTCTAAGGTTTTTTCGACCTCAATTTCATTATTTTTCGACTTTATTTGGGAGCGAGGTCGTTATAATCAACCTCGTTTTCCCATATGTTTTCGACCTCGGTCGTACGATTTCGATTTAATGTCTTTTCGACCTTAAATCTTTGATTTTGCCTTGGCTATATTTCAAATTTCATTCTTTTCTTGGGCCTTAACTAGCCCAATTTTTAATTGAACTTAAATTATTCCAGCCTTGGGCCTTATTGGGCCTTTATTGTTTGGGCTTCGAATTTGCCTGAGACCCAAATTATTTGGGTTTCAATCTCTATAATCCATAAATGGATTTGTGGGCCTTAACTGGCTATAGACGGTTGCCCTTCCTTAACCGGTTGGGTTTCCAGTCACTAGGCGATTCCTGGCGAGATTTTCTATTGAATGTCATCATTTTCTGGGTTTCTTACTTGAAGTTTTGAAGAATTCTTTGAAGATTCTGGGCTTTCTTTGAAGATTCTGGGTTTAAAATGGCTGATCGCGCTTCCCAACGTCTATGATAATGCACTAGGATTTCATAGAAGTTATACCGGTCTTTTTCGAGACTTGGGGTCTTTTTATCCCTTACCTGGGACTTACTACCCTTTTTTGGGGATTTTAATATACACTAGTGTTTCACGAGTATCGTCTTGGTGTAAAGTGTGGAGCGACCTACACATTTACGACGATTTTGCCTTATTCGAGGATAACTTGACATTTGCATAAGCCTTTTATGTCTTATACCGTCTTGTTTTGGCTTCAAGCCTTTCATTGAGCATATCGAATGATGGGGTTTGGACTGAATGTCTTAGGTTTCTGGGGTTTCAACCCTTCATTTGCTTTCTAGGAAGCTCATGATTTCATCGAACCTTATTTCTATTTGTCCTAGTAGTGAATCCAATCAGGACACACTTTAAACATAATAGACTTTCAAATTTGAGGCATGCCAAGTCCTTGACACCTCATGCCCTTTGAGGGTTTCTAGCTTGTACGAGCCTCGACCAAATACGTTCTTGACGCGATATGGTCCTTCCCAATTTGGGGCCAAATTGCCTTTTTGTCCAACTCCGGATGCCTCAATATTTCGGAGGACTAAATCTCCTTGTCGAAAGAATCTCTCTTTAACCCTTAGGTTGTAATAGAAAGATCCTCGTTTCTGATGCTGAACTATCTTGGCATTTGCCTCATCTCTAACTTCATCAATCAAATCTAAGGCCAGCCTCAAGCCTTCCTCATTTGTTTCTGGCTCATAAGCCTCAATTCTTGGAGACGTGTGAGTAATCTCCACTGGAACCACTACCTCTGCCCCATATGCAAACAGAAAGGGGTAGCTCCAGTGGTGACTTTGCAGGTAGTACGATATGCCCATAGTATGGGGAGCAATCGTCCACCCAAGTGTTTCTGGAGCGTTCAACTCTTTTCTTCAGTCCATCTAGGATAATTCGATTTGTAACCTCAGCTTGCCCATTTGCTTGAGGATGGGCGACATAAGTGAAGCGCAACTTGATATCGTTCTCATCACAATATTTCTTAAACTCATCGTTGTTAAACTGAGTTCCATTGTCTGTGACGAAGATACGTGGAATCCCGTATCTGCATATCACATTTTCCCAGAAGAAATGCATCACTTGCTTGGTGGTTATCTTGGCTAATGGCTTAGCCTCAATCCACTTGGTGAAGTAGTCGATTTCTACTATCAAGAACTTTCGTTGTGCACTTGCCATTGGGAAAGGTCCAAGTATATCCATTCCCCACATGGCAAATGGAATTGGTGAGTTTATGGATGTCAACATCTCTGGTGGTTTCCTAACCACTAGTGCATGCTTCTGGCACCTTTCACATTTCTTCACGTAGCTTTTAGCATCTGCTAGCATGCTTGGCCAGTAGAAACCTAGACGAGTGATCTTATGGGCAAGGGCTCTGCCCCCCAAGTGCTGCCCATAAATTCCTTCAAGTACTTCCTTCAAGGCCAATTCTGCCTCTTGAGGTCTCAAACATTTCAAGGGTATACCTCTGCCCCCCAATTCTGCCTCTTGAGGTCCCAAGGGTATACCTTAGTGCTCTGACGTATAGCTTTCGTGCTTCTGAAGTGTCGTTGGGTAACCACCCAGTTTCTAGATGAGATTTGATGGGATCCATCCAAGAACTGCCAACATCAATGGGTGCTACCAACTTTCCGTTGATGCTTGGGGTCCTCAGGACTTGGAAGTAGACACTCCCTGCATAGTTTTCAATTTCGGAAGAAGCAAATTTAGACAAGGCATCAGCCTTCACGTTTTCTTCCCTTAGAATGTGCTCTACATAGCATTCGTCGAACTGAGTCATGATGGCCTTGACAAGTTTCAAGTACTTGGCCATGACTTCATCTCTGACCTCAAATTCCCCATTTACTTGGGAAACCACTAGCCTTGAATCTCCACATACTTTCAGAATTTTGACCCTCAAGGCTCCAGCCAGCCCTAAACGAGCTATCAGAGCTTCATACTCAGCCTCATTGTTTGTCGTTGGAAAGTCAAGTTTTAGTGCATACTCTATCAGGAATCCATCAGGACTTTGTAGCACTAAACCGGCTCCACTTGATTTTGTTTTTGATGCTCCATCAAAATAGAGCACCCAATATTCTTTGAAATCCATCTCTTGATCTTTCTCATCCTCCACTATTACTTCCTGCCCCCCGACTTCTTGGTTGTCAATGGTACATTCAACCATGAAGTCAGCGAGTGCTTGAGCTTTTATGGCCATTCGAGGCTTATACTTGATGTCGAATTCGCCCAATTCAATGGCCCGTTTGATCAATCTTCCACTGACTTGAGGGCTATGTAAGATGTTTCTCAGAGGTTGATCAGTCAAGACCTCTATCTTATGAGCCTGGAAGTACGGGCGTAGCTTTCTTGAGGCCATTATCAAGGCTAAGGCAAACTTCTCAATCGTTGAGTAGTTTATTTCTGCCCCATGTAGGATCTTGCTCACGTAGTAGATGGGTTTCTGAACCTTTAACTCCTCTTTTACCAAAACGGCTCCAAGGGCTGTGCTAGAGACCGCCAAGTACAAATAGAGAATTTCCCCTGGCTTGGGCTTTTCCAACAGTGGTGCTTCAGCCATATATTTCTTCAGGGCCTCAAAGGCCTCCTGGCTTTCAGTTGTCCATTCAAAGTTTTTCACATTCTTGAGTGCTTTGAAGAAAGATAAGCACTTTTCTCCTGACTTGGAGATAAATCTTCCCAATGCAGCTACTCTTCCCGTTAGTTTTTGGACATCCTTGACAGTCTTTGGTGGTTCCATGTCTAGAATTGCTTTGATTTTGTCGGGATTGGCCTCGATTCCTCTCTTGGAAACCATTAGGCCTAAAAACGTTCCTGAGCCTACACCAAAGGCACACTTAGCTGGATTCAACATCATCTTGTGGTGCCTTAGCACTTCAAATGCCTCTCGGAGGTGCTCAATGTGATCGGCCTTATCGAGGCTCTTGACTAACATGTCATCTACGTAGACCTCCATGGTTTTTCCAATTAGGTGTCCAAAAATTTTGTTCACCAATCTTTGGTAGGTTGCCCCTGCATTCTTAATTCCAAATGCCATGACTAGATAACAGAAAACACCAAAGTCAGTGATGAATGATACCTTGGAGATGTCATCTTTGTGCATCTTAATTTGATTGTATCCATTGAAGCCATCCATGAAGCTGAGCATCTCGTGTCCAGCTGTAGCATCTATTAATGCATCAATCCTTGGTAAGGGAAAACAATCCTTAGGAAATGCATCATTCAAGTCAGTGAAGTCTACACACATCCTCCATTTTCCATTGGCCTTTTTGACCATTACGGGGTTAGCCAACCATTCCGGGAATTGTATCTCTTCAATGAATCCGGCCTCTAGAAGTTTTTCAACTTCTTGTTTAATGACCTCTTGCCTTTCTGGAGCAAAATTTCTCTTCTTTTGTTTCACCGTCTTTCTTTCAGGATCCACATTCAACTTGTGAATTATCAATTGGGGATCAATCCCTGGCATGTCAGCCGTTGTCCAAGCAAAAACGTCATTGTTCTCTTGAAGAAAAGATATGAGTTTGCTTTTCAATGGCTCAGGTAGTAGTGCCCCGACATAAGTCACCTTCTCCGGTTCACCAAGGACTAAGGGAATTGGGATTAAATCCTCAGCTGGTTTCCCTCTTTGGTCCTCATTGTCGTCAATATCCATGTCTTCAATTGGGAGAACTTGCCCCCCGATTCCATCAGGCCTGAACGCGGCTACATAACAACTTCTAGCCATCTTTTGGTCTCCTCGATCTTCACCAATCCCATTCCTCGTTGGGAACTTGATTTTCAGATGATAAGATGAGGCAACGGCCTTGAACGCATGAAGACCAGTCCTTCCCAGGATTGCATTGTAGGTTGAAGTTGCCTTTATAACTATGAAGTTCAGCATTTGAGTAGACGTATTCATCCCTTGCCCCATGGTCATTGGGAGTTGGATAGTGTCTTCCACTTTTGATTCCACCCCATTGAATCCGTATATGGGCATATTTGAGGGTGTTAACTGAGAATCAGTGTAACTCATCTTGATAAAAGCATCGTGGAACAAGATATCCACTGAAGCTCCATTGTCGACTAGGACTCTCTTTGTTTCGGAATTGTCAATCACAGGTATGATGACTAGAGGGTTATCGTGGGGGAACTTCACCCCTTCCAAGTCTGAATCATCAAAACCTATTGACACTTCTGTTCTGGCACACTTCGGTGCTTCTTCAACCACAGTCATTACCTCTCGAGCATAAGCTTTTCTTGAGTTTCGGGAGGACCCAACAGCAGTTGGCCCTCCGAATATCATGTTGATGACTGGCCCTCGGGGCTTAGGGTTACGATCTTGGTCGTTGTCCCTTCTGTCGTAATCCTTCCTTTCATAGTTTCCTCTTTGACTCCCTTGATTTCCATCCTTGGTGAATTTGCTGAGTTTTCCTCTTCGTATCAGAAATTCAATCTCATCTTTCAATTGCCTATAATCGTCGGTGTCGTGACCGACTTCTTTGTGGAACCGACAGAACTGATTTTGGTTCCGTTTGGACATGTCAGCCCTCATTGGCTTCGGCCATTTGAGATCTCCTTCCTTAGCTATCTCCATCAGAATTTGACTCCTGGAAGTGTTCAATCTTGCATACTCCGTAAACTTTGGCCCAAAATTGTTTCTCTTGGGTGGAGAATCAGAGTCCTTTGACGTTCTGGGAAACTTTTCCTTGACGTCGTACTCCTGAGTTTCTTTTCTTTTCTTTGAGTTTCCACTACCGCTAGCAGTGGGTTCATACTTTCTCATGCTTTCTTCAGCCTTGATATACTTTCCGGCTCTATATTGGAGCTTCAGCATGCTCTCGGGTGGATGTTTAGCTAACGACCTTTTGAAGTGGTCATCAGTAGTTCCTTGTTGCAGGGCTATCATAGCCACTCTGTCCCCTAAGTCCGGGACTTTCAAAGCCTCTCGAGTGAATCGATTGATGTAGTCCCTTAGGGCTTCATTCTTTCCTTTTTGGATTGCCATGAGTGATGCAGAGCTTTTCTCATGCACCCTTTCACTAATGAACTGATTGATAAAAGCTTTGCTTAGTTTCTTGAAAGACCCAATTGAGTTGGGAGGAAGACGGCTATACCAGCGTTGGGCCATGTCTGCCAAGGTTTGTGGAAACGCCCTACACTTGACCGCATCGTTGGTTGACTGCAACAGCAGTGCATTGGAGAAGGTCCTTACATGATTTGCGGGATCTCCCGTTCCATCATAGGCTTTGATCGAAGACATCTTGAATTTTCTGGATATAGGCATTTTCATGATGTCTTGAGTAAACGGTGGTGTAGGATCATCAGGATCTCCTAGGGGCAACAGAATACTAGGATCACCCTTTGGGGCTTCGGCCCTCTTGGTTCTTCTTGCCGGTGGATCCAAGTTGATTATCGGGATCCCTTCAGTCGTTCGGCCTTGAGCGTTGGTAGCCTCCTCCTCAGCAAGGAGTTTTTTGAGCCTTGTCGTCTCTGCCTCATGGGCTGCAAGTTTCTCACTAGTAGTTTGGGGTTGTTCCCGATTGGTTTGGGAAGAACGTCTCCTTCTTGGGGCAACGTCCCTCTCGTCTCCTGTTGAGTAATTCTCGTCCTCGGTATAGGGACCTGAGAAGTCTTGAATCAAAGGGGTTCGTCTTGTTTGTGGTCCCAGACCTTGAATATAAGGGGGCACGTATGCCTCATGGTAGATTGGATTAGCTCCACTACCACTAGTTGGGGGTCGAGGGGGCATGCCATAGCTTGGCATCCCCAAAGTCTGATTCGCGTATTGAGGGAGATCAGTAGTATGGAGTTGAAGGCTCCTCGGTGCATTCATGAGCAGAGGGGAGGTCGTGATCGGTTGCTGGTGAACGGTCTCTTGTGGATTAGATCCATGAATGACCATCTGCAGGGGATTCGTCCCTTCAATCGAAATCGGGATTTCCGGTCCTTGAGTGTTGGTGGGGATATTCGCCCATTCAATGCCAGTAGTTGGCGGTGGTTGATTTCCGTGAGTATCGGCCTCAGAGGTGACAGGGCGATCCTCAGGAGTTTGAGTATCTCGAGCTGTTCTTCGTGTGTTTGCCATGGTTGATGTTGTCTTCCCACAGACGGCGCCAAATGTTATGGATTAAAAAACGTACTTGTGTATTTAATGCTAAGGTTTAATGAGCTTCGAGCTTTAATGGCTGCACTTGTGTTTCGAGACTAAATCGGTCCTCACAAGATGCCTACGTATCTCAATTTGTTATTGAGAATCAAGCCAAAGACGTAGTTCTTGGTGTTGCCCTCGGGGCTATGGCGGCAGGGGCACACCAAGGACGTAGTGACTTGTATGTCCTTATTCGAGGATGAAGTCTAAAACGTAGTTCTAGGGGTGCCTTTGTGGCTTGTTGCGCCTTCGAGGCGTTGTGACGTATGGAGTTGTGCCCAAAACGTAGTAGATGACGTATAGAGCTGTGTCCAAAACGTAGTAGATGACGTATGGAGCTATGTCCAAAACGTGACGTATGGAGCTGTGTCCAAAACGTAGTTCTGATTGTAGGATCAGGGTCCTTATATAGGCGTCTAGAGCCTAGTATTTATGGTATGTTTAGGAGTCTTAGCGAATAAGTCTCCTTTTTGATATTGGATAAACATTGTATTTCTTGCAGGATAAGTCTTTTCCTTGTTGATAAAGGCTATGACTCATTAATTGCCTTTAATTGGGATTCCGGATCCTTCTTTGATGAATTTACCATATTTTGGACTCTTTTTATGAGCTGTATATTTTCCCTATTTATTAATTACGAAATTAATAAATAATCTGGGTTTTGGGCCTTAAATACGTGGCCTTTCCAAAGAATCAGCAATTATATTTCTATAATTACTTTTCTATCCATATCAATATTTATAAGATTATGCTTTCGATAAAATTTCTTTACTTTTAAATTTTAAGACCAAACAATATTGTATATTTTTGATTTATTTATGGAACAAATCTCTATTTATTTCATCTCATAACTATTCTACTAATCAGATCCTTAAGTTGTGTCCATTGGACTTGAATTAACACAATCAAAGAACAATTAATCAATAATTAACCAAACATCTTGCATATAACTTTTATATAAATAGACATACTTAGCAGTTAAACATTATAAAACAAATTCAACAAGTACATCAAGGTATTAGGTCTTGCTGGCATGTCTATTTGCTTTCTATTATATGTATCTTACTTTTTGTTACACTTGTCTACAGCTTTTCTCATACAATGTTCGATCAACTTGAGATGTTTGACCCTGCAAGAACCAACTGGAAAGTTAAAGTTCGTATAACAAGGATGTGGGCTTCTGTTTCAACTGCTGGGAGCAAAGATGGGAGCAACTCTGTTACATGATACAATGCAATTTTATTAGATGATGATGTTAGTATATTTCTTATATCGTAGAGTGAGACATGTGTTCTGAACAAATATATTAGGTTACTCTATCGTATTTTTTTTTTAATATAGTCATATTCAATGCTTCTAATATGTTTTGTAGAATTTCCACATTCATGCATTTATATATCCTGATAAATGGAGCCAAGTTGGAAGCACTCTTACCGAAGAAGGCATATGTGATAACTAATTTCAGTGTTAAGCAAGCAATGACGAAACTCAGACCCGTATGTTCGAAATATATAATCAATTTTATCAGTTCTACTACAGTTGAGAAAGTTGTTGAAGATGATTTCATGATACCAATGCATAAATTTGAGTTTGTCGATTTGGGAGACTTATTCGAGAATGTAAATAATCATGTTCCTCCGTTGTATCCCGACCATGCCACATGTATGAAAATAACTATTTTGTCTACAATTCACTAATTTAATACTATTTTTTTGTGTCATTCTCTTTACTATGTTTCAATTTTTAATTATGCAGATATCATTGGTGTGGTTGAGAATTTTGAAAAATTGAGTCCTATCCCCACAAAATATAGACAAAGGAATATTGTCAAGTTCAGAATTTGCGATGGAAGGTAACCAATCAAAATAGCATGGATATAAAATATATCGTTCTCAATATGAAAAAATTATTAACTATTAAAATTCGTTTGTATTTAGCATGTTGTAGTTTTTTAAACATGGTATAACATCTAAATCTTCTGCTACATTTTCTGTAAATTGTTTATTTGTATATCATAAATTATATATATATATATATATATTAAATTAGATTAGATATATTAGATTATGTTACTTAACATAATTATTAAATTTAAAATTTTAAAAATTATAATAATTCACTGTGTATGTTCCACGCATTTATATAAATCTGTCAAAAACTAATATTTCCTACAGGAACTCTCCGAAAGTCACAGTTTGGGGTAAACTGGCTGAAATCACGGACAAAAATTATAAACCCGAACTGAAAATTCCAATCATTGCAATATTGACCAGTGCAAAGCTACAAAAATTTATGAGTGAGACTATCATTCAATTTTGCAAATATCTAAGTTCATATTTTCAATGATTAAAATGTTTCCTAATTTAAACACATTAATCAATCTCTTCTTAATCTTGCAGATTCTGTCCAGATAAGTACTATACCATCTCACAACATTTATTTCAATTTGGACACTGATGTGGTAAAAACACTTCGTAAAAGGTAAATATTTTTAAATATCTATTTTTCAGACAGATTTATTTTTTTAAATTTACTTTAAAAAACATTTAACCTATATGAAAAATTATGTAATTTTAGCGTGAAATTTATTTTTTAGGCTAGCTCAACAGGGATACAAAACTCCTGAAGATATTGGATCAATATCTACTGTATCTAATAGTGTTCAAGTTGTTGAAACTCTGACACTTAAGGAATTAACCGAAAAAACATCAACTGACTATATAAAGGTATGATAAGAAACAATATCTCATTACATATTTTTTAATTTCTTTTTAATGGTTCTCTGTAATTTGAATTATTATTCTGTAGAGAAATGTCATGTGTATTGTTACAATCAAAAGGGTGGAAGCAGGTGATAGTTGGTGGTAGCCCGTGCGAGGCACGGGCATGCTCTAGTTATTTTCGGTTATGTTGGTCTCATCGTTTGGTGGAATGCATGTAGAAGAAAAGACATAAGCATGTAACGGTATATCAGTAGGAAATATGTCGAAGGTTTTATGATACATGTTTTACAAAATCCCAGTCTATAAGGTTGTTATTATGACCTGAGTAGGCGCAAATATTTTGACTAATTAACATGTTTTGTTAGCACGCACGATCCTTCTGTACTGCAAGATTTCGTCGGTTATAATTTTGCCAATCGTATTTGAATGAGAAGATGGTTTAGTGTCACTTTGAAAGAATATCGGGCATCTTTTACCATTTCCATTGCCCGGGGAACGTTGGCACTCCATTTACCTATTTGTAGTTCATGGGGTAGTCGTGACCTTGTGTACTGCAAGATTTCGCCGATTATAATTTTTCCAATTGTATTGGATTGAGAAGATGGTTTTAGTGTCACTTTGAAAGAGAATTGAGCGGCTTTTATCATTTTCATTGCAGGGGGAACGTTAGCACTCCATTTACCTGTTTGTAGTTCATGGGGTAGTCGTTAAGTGGGTGTTGTAAAATTTGATCGGTGTGCATAATAGAGTAAAAATGTAGAAGTACAAGTTGTATTAGTATGTGTGGATACACTATTTAAACGAATGCATACCACTTTGCCCGTTTTAAGAAGGGTCTCTGCAGACACGTTGAATACAATAATTGTACAGGTGTGGATATAATTTATTTTAGAAAATTATTACTTATACCTTTCAAGATAATGCTAAACTGATTCGTGATAAGTTACTCGTTTCACCTTACAATTGCCACTTGACACAAATAATTTAACATTTAGTACTTTTAATATTTTATCATAGATATTCAAAAAAATTAAACCAATTTAGTTTAGATTTGATTTAGTCGTACGATGACAACTTCAACTTTCTTGTAAAAATCTCCAACACAAACTTTTTTATTTATATACAAATATAAAACTTTTTTGCATTTTTCGGGTTCAATACTTTATATACTATAGTGGATTTTTCGAAAATGACCAATGTATAAAATTTATCTATTGAAGACGAGATTTATAATATATTGGATCATAATAAAACTACAGTTTTAATCTTATTAGTAGCTAAAATTTCAAAAATGCATATATAATTATAAGTTGTTAATATCTTATAATTAAACAATAATAAATGTAAAATAATGATAAAATCCATGTTTACGCTTATTATATATAAGGATATAATTGAAAAGAAGTAAATATGTTGATAGTTTTAAATTTTAAAAAAAATATTAAAAAAAATATAATAAGTGATATTGGATATAGATGTCAATATTTGTCACACTATCACCTAGTTCACGTCAGTTTAATTTTGTGATGATAAGTATTCTTCAGTTTGTTGTGGTGATCCTGCCACCAGTTTGAACTTGTTGGTGACACTATGTGATATGGTGGAGAAGATTTGCAAGGAAGATCGGTTTGGTATTAGTTCGAAAAAGATTTTGTTCTTAGTTGAATGTATTTGATGATTTGTTTTATAAGCTAATTAATAATCAGATAGGAATTAGTTAAAGGTGTCAAATAAATGCTCCATTTTGAAAGTACCAATACTCTCCGGGCTCCATAATTCTCTATAAGCGGCCGGTGTAGTATACATGTCCTTAATGCATGAGGTGGCGGGATTGAGATGCACACAAATTCGTATTCGAAAAAAACTGTTCGAACTGGTTAAAAAAATCAGAAAAAATCTGATTAAAAAAAAGTCCACCTCAATTGGATCCAGCCCGCAGGCTTAAACGAATCGCATATTTTTCACAAAACCCCGATCCGGTTCGAGCCGAATAAACCCAAATTTAATCTCGATTTGGACGTAGTCTTGATAAGGATAAAAGTCCAATCCAAAAAGCTAGAATTTTCAATTAAATATCGGATAAAAGCTTAATTTTTTTAATTAAATCCGAAAAAATAAAAAAAAGGTAAAGTTAATGTTAAAGTTATCAATATCTAAAATAATTTGTAAAAATCCGATTTGGCCCCTCCTGACCCGACCCTATCTACATGTATAAATATTTTAGAGAAAAATTGTCTCGATTTAAAAAAGTCCGGCCCTATCGGATATCGAAAAATCCGACCTGAATCCGGATTACGTATCTCTATTCAGGGTAACAACTATAGAGGTGCTTATATTATTACTTATATTATCTGATATGTATGAATATAATTGAGACAAAATGATTACTATTTTGTATTATTTTATATTATTGGATGCTCGGACTAAAAAGTGATATTATGTGACTAAAAATGCATTTGTACTTTGTCTTAAAATTGTGAATATAAAGGAAGAAACATAATTAAATTTAATTAAAGAGATACGAGTCTATTGGATATACTTTATACCAATAACCACTTTTATTAATAATCAGACAAATGAAATTATCATGAAAGAATCTTGAATAAAAACTAAAGTGTAAAATAATATTTGTGAAAGACATTACCATACTAATGGGTTCTATACCACAACAAAAAAACCCAAGTAGCTCAATGGTTAAATTGGTGACTTGAAATTCTTAGTAATTAGTATTGAAGTGTCTTAGGTTCGATTCCCATCAAGATCAAAATTTTCTTACATTTTTATAACATTTGACTTTAGAGGGGCAGTTATGTAATTTCAAGTGTTGAATAAAATGGTTCACAAAGTGCTTGTTGCAGTATAAGATATATAATAGATGTCATGTGTATTGTTACAATCAAAAGGGTGGAAGCAGGTGATAGTTGGTGGTACTATGGTTGTAACTTCTGCCATGAAGAGGTTCACCTGCTAGAAGGAAGGTATAAGTTTGTCAATCCTAAATGTCTTAAAAGCTCGCCATATGCAGAAAATAGGTATTTATATCAAATTATCTAACTTTTTTTTTTGTAAATTATCATTATTGATAATAAATAAATAATGTAAGAATACATACGTATTTGTAAACAGATACAAAATTATGGTGATTGCTCATGATAAAATTGAAGCATTTAATGTTGTCCTTAGTGATCGCGTTGTTAAACGATTAGTTGGTAAAACTGCAACCATGTTGTTGGAAGAAATTGAGGATCTTGCTGAGGTATAACCAAAACCAACTATATGTTTTTATGAATTAAACCTGATCGTTATACTTACGCATAAAAATTTCACGCTAATGGCTTATTCTTTATTATATATGTTAGGCTCCTCCAAGTAAACTTTTTTCTCAACAAATATTGGACATTGCGAACAAATATGTTATTTTCAACATATTGATCAATGATGATAATGTATTGATTAATAGTACTATGTACAATGGCAATGATGCATATTTATCCAAAAAGTCAATATTATCAACTTCTGAAACAGTAGAAGAAATTCATGTGCCCATATGTATACACAAAATATGTCCCAAAATTTGTATGACGTAGACAATACATGACTTATTTTAAAAAGTGTGCGCATATGTATATACACGAGATTTGGTTCAGTAACATTTTTCTTAATTATGATACGCTTTAAAAAGGAATTCAAAACTAGGTCCAAAAGAGAAATTATTGTACAGATTTACTATATGTGCAGCTGTAGCCGTTGACAATTGACTATAACAACATAATTTTAGAAATATGCCAATAATGTTTATAATTAAATGAGTTTTGGTCTTATTAGTAATAAATAAATTTAATATTAGAAATTGATATGAATATTTATATAAGGGGTTATGTCATAATATCTGAAAAAATTATTTCAATTTTAGGAGTTTTGAGCAAAAAAAAAAAATTAGTGAACAGATAGTTTCCGAATCATGATTACCGTGGACGAGCGATATAATAAAATTATGCAAATAAACAGCTCCCACGCAGCTATCAGTGGGGGATGATTTCATTTAAAGCGAGAAAATGTGTTACATTCCCACTTAAAATAATCAGCATCAATATGTAAATATTAAATTGATTTTGTATAATGGAATGCTCAGAGACTTCTTGACTTGGCATTTAATTAAATAGATATTTACACGCTATGGATCAAAGAAGAAAACAGACTTCTTGACTGGGTCTTTTGTATGTGCACTTGAGTGAAGCGTTAAATTGTCCAAGTCTTGAGAGTATAATGTGTAACTGAACAAGTGATACATATTAATATATACGAATAAATCTTGACATAATTACAAAAGTTTTTATAAAAATCATTACTCTCATTTTAAGAGTTATTAACTATTTTACGATGACAGTTTTCCTGGTTTTTCAAGTCGGTATTGAGTTATGTGGATATTTGAGGTTTTAGGTTTTATTTGTACAAAATTGAACCTAATTATGGTAATAATTAAGAATCACCTGTTTATCTAGTATGAGAAATGACTAAGAAGAGCTTGATTGAGGGTAATTAACAAAGACAATGACTTCCTTTGATGATTGATTGTTTTACATAAAAGTTCAATCTCTTATTTAGGGCCTGTTTGGCAATGCCAAAATAAGCCGACTTATGGCTTATAAAGTCATAAGAGCTTATAAGGGGTGTTTGTATACTCAACTTATTTAATAACTTATGATTTATAAATTGATAAGTTCAATGTTAGAAATCACCAACATTTTACTTAACTTATCAACTTATTTTTTGATTTCTTTATTTTTTAATACTTTAAATTTTTACCTTTATGTTTTTAAATATTTTTTTAATTTAAAATACAAGTGTTGAAATCATTGTATTTAATAATTATTTTTTCAAATTTAATTTAGCAAATTCTTCACTAACTTATAAGTAAATTTATCCAAACACCCGAATAACTTATAAGAATCCATCAACTTATCACTAATAAAGCATTTACTCATTTTAAACTATAAGTCAACTTTTGTTTGATACCCCAAACGCCCACTCAGTTGTATGTATAATTTTACAATATTGCTCTTACCACATTCCCCACCCCCACTAGATATTTGGTTTATCTTTTCATATATTTTAATCTTTTTAATTAAAATTTATATCTTAAATTATTTAAAAATAAATTAACATGTAATTTAATATTTTAAAACTAAAAAAATTGTTATCTAATTTTTATATGGTAAATACATAATTTAAAAACAAAAAATATTACACATGTACGGTCTAGCAATAATGTGATTCAAATAGAAACATGATTCATAATCGCAGAAATCGAAATTAATCGATTGACCTACTAATTCAAAGTTAATCAAGGATTGATAGATGGTTTTTAGATAAATTTGGATTTTTAATTTTTTTTAAAAATCGATAAAATATTTTTAAAATCTTAAATAGGGATTAACCGGGGATCTTTTTGATAAGTGAAGAACTTTTATAGCAATGGATTGGAGCTGTAATTCATTGACAAGCATTTGCTTCTTCATCAACAACAATACAAATAACCCTAACATATAAAAAAAAAACAGTTTTAACAAAAAATAAATAAATTATATAAATGTAATTTCAATTTTTTATCAAGCATTATTTCATCGTATAAATAATCCATACTACCTGTTTAATTAATTTCGACTTTTATTCTCTTACACATTTATTGATCATCTTCTTCTCCATCAACAACATTAAAAAAACCCTCAAAAAAAGACACAAGCCAAAGTCTTGTTTGACCACCAGAAGAACCCCCCCTCTCCTTCTTCCCTTCTTCCTCTTATCTGCTCCAACCTTTCCTGTAAAAATTAATGTTTTTCATATTCTCTTACACACAACGTATACACACACCATTATATATACAATTCTTTCATACCCATGATCCCTTAACTCACCCTCCTATACATACAAATCATGGGTTCTTGTTTTTCAACCAAGAAAATTAATGGGTCAAATAGTAACACAAACACAACCACTGCCAATATTCATAACCATCATCAAGGTGTTACAAAGCCAACATGTTCAACAACAAGTACAAGTAATAATCCTACTAAATTGACTTATAAGAATGATTGTAATAACAAGAATCAACAGGTGTTGCTTAGGCATAAAGATAAGGCAAGTTCAAGAAGACAGAATGGTGTGATTCCTTGTGGGAAAAGAACAGATTTTGGGTATGATAAAGATTTTGATTTGAGGTATACTATTGGTAAATTGTTGGGTCATGGTCAATTTGGGTATACTTATGTTGCTGTTGATAGAAGTAATGGAGATCGTGTTGCTGTCAAGAAAATCGATAAGAATAAGGTACCCTTTTTCGTGTTTTTGTTTGTTCTTGATTTTGTAACTGTGATTGATTTGTTTTGTGTTTAGTGTTGTTTGTAATGTGCTAACTGTCTGTAAGATTGGTAGGTGAAATAATGAGGGTGTTAGTGTAGAAAAGTTTTTATCTTTACGGATATATTGATGAGCTAGGTGATGGATCAATCATGCTATTTCGGAGTGTATTTTGAGTTATTCGCTAAATTTGTTTGTGATGGCATCGTATGGTAATTAATGGACTGTGCTTCAGTTATTTGCATAATAGTGTTTTATGTCTACCTAACTATTGGAACTATTGGAAATTGGTTATGTACTTGTGATTGATTTGTTTTAATATCTAGTGTTGTTTGTAATGTGCAAACTAATCTCTAAGATTGGTAGGTGAATCAATGAGGTTGTTAGTGTAGGAAAGTTACTTTCTTTACCAATGTATTGTTGAGCTAGATGATAAAACAACCATGCCAAACACTCTCTTCTTCTCTGTTAGATGTTTCTACGATCATTATCTTGTAGTGTACTTGAGTCTTCCCTGTAAATTTTTTCTGCGATGGAAGAGTATGGTTATAATAAACTGTGTTTTAATTATTTACATAGTAGTGTTCAGGTCTACCTAACTTTTGGAACTTTAGGCTGGAGCTTACGAGGTACAGAAGTGACACAGACTACCTCATTAATCCCCACAGTCTATTTTGTTGCCTATGGAATAAATTTAAAATCTCTGTACCAAATCTATTTCTCAGCCACTCATTCTGTTGTGAATTTTGCCATTGTATTTGATTATTTGAGTCTGTGAAATGTTTCTCCAGCAATGTATCTTTATTGGGGTCAGTCAAGTAATATTTTAGCAGTATAAAATGCTTCCATAGGGGTTGGGTATTAGGTAATCAGGGATCGGAGGGAAGTATGTTACTTATGTTCGAGTTGGAGGAGTGAAAATGAGATCAATAGGGGGATATTCGATAGATTTTATGTGTGGAAGGTATATTTTAGTTTTTCCAGATGCTTGCCAAAGCTGAAATACTTTAAGTCTTTAATTTGATAACTGATGTCAGATATGCTCATTTAGAGGCATTTGCTTTTTGCTCTAATTTGTTTTAATCATTTGTTTAATTTTGGCAGATGATCCTTCCTATAGCTGTTGAGGATGTTAAGCGAGAAGTCAGGATTTTGAAGGCCTTAAGTGGCCATGAGAATGTGGTTCAGTTCTATAATGCTTTTGAAGATGATTCATATGTTTATATAGCTATGGAGTAAGTACTTTTATGCCTTGCAAAGATCTAGAAATTATTATCTTTTTGTAATATTATTTTCCTTGAGTCATGTCTATATAAGTTGATCATCTATTTTCGTCATCTAATATATTCCTGAATATTACATTATTAGGTTATGCGAGGGTGGTGAATTGCTGGATAGAATTTTAGCCAAGTAAGTATTTTCCGAACAAGTTGATTTCTGATAATGATAAACTTAGCATGATTACAGGACTTATTGTGAATTTTGTGTGATCAGAAAATCCAGCCGGTATACCGAAAAAGATGCGGCAAGAGTTGTAAGACAGATGCTAAAAGTTGCTGCTGAGTGTCACTTGCATGGTTTGGTGCACCGTGACATGAAACCAGAAGTATGCCTCAACTAGATCAGTGATGTTTGCTTTTATTAAACTCTACCTTTTTCTGTTCTTGCTCCTTAATGGTGCTTCCCTTGATTATTCAGAAAAGTATTTCTCTTGTAGAATTTCCTTTTCAAGTCGCCGAAAGAGGAATCAGCATTGAAGGCTACTGATTTTGGTCTCTCTGACTTCATAAGACCAGGTTTGTAGGTTTTTATTTGAAGTCACTTCTTTACTTATTTTGTTAATAAAAAAAACTAATATCTATTATAAGAGTTCTCATATCGGGAATGAATGATCTGATCCTTTATGTATTTGGTATTTAAAGATAGGACATTATGCAGCTTGCCTACTAGCTTATAAACTTTTCATGCACATTTTTTAATCTAAAAATGTGAACATGTTTGAGATTCTATACTTAAAACTATTGCCAAATTCTTTTTTGCTCCCTCCATTCAGAGATAAAGTCCACTTCTCTATTCTTTATCTACTTATATGTGAACAGAATCTTTGGGCTGAAGGGATTATTAAATAGAATTGTTTCCAGTGTTGTGAAGTGTGAACTTTGCAACTAATACATAGACAACTACCATTCAAAAGTAGTGTGCATAGGCTGAAAATGGCCACATATTATAGTTTAAATTAAAACTATAAAGTGAAGATGAAAACTGCAGATATAATCTATATTATATACTGAAGTAAAATCCTTGAAGGCATTTTCTCTCTCATTTTCCCACCTAACTCGTAAATAACCCCCCACTCTCTTTCTAATTAGTAGTTCCACCATTTGTCAAGTGCCTTAGCAGTTAGCACATACACAAAACAAACCATGAACCTGAACCAGATAAGACAAAACTCACCACCTGACCCACCCCTACCCCTACTTGAAACCGGGTCTAAAACAGAAGTTGAAAAATTACTGTTTCATGTATTAGCAAGAATCTTACTCACATTTTCTTCCCCACTAGTAATCCAGTTCAAAAGTGTATTCTGGCGATGGCCGAATCTTATTTCGGGTGATTTAGGAAAAAAGCTAATTGCTAAAGTTGTCCACCCACTTATCATGGTTATCAACTCATTTCATCCTGAAAAAGGTTAGGTTATGCCGTTATGGGTGGTATTGTTCAGGAAGGATTGCCGTTCGGCAAGAGCCTACCAATTAGGGAGAATTAGCTTGCAGTTTCATGATTTTGTAGGTAGTTACTTTAATTTGAATTTGGTAACTGATAGGTTGAGGCAAGACTTCTTGGTTAATATTAGTACTCGGCAATTAAGAATTTAATATTATTATATTTATAAGGAGCAAATATAAGTAGCATTGTTGGACTTGACATACAATATTATATCCGAAGTTACTAAGAGTCATATCATTTATAATATTTTTAAGGAACGTGCTAGGAGACTCTTGGAGTTGCTCTGATCTTCTACGTGATTCAGTTCGAGGCTGAAGGTTGATAAGTCTGGAGCATTAATCACATAACATTTTCTAGGTGTAATAAGAGAGCAAATTTATCATTGAAGCAAGTGACCTAATGCAAGCATAGGTACTATCGTCATGAGAAGCTAGCGACATGTGCATGCATTATGCCACTTGCTTCAATGGAACATATGCTCTCTTATTGTTACACCTAGAATGTGTATGTGATGGACTCTAGACCAATCAACTTACAGTCTCAAATTCGTTTGGAATACTCAACCGCCCGACATTAATATTGAAAAGTCTTACATCTACCTATCAGTTACCACAAACCAGAACAACTACCTATGAAATCATAGAACTTAAGATAATCCCCCTCAATTTGTAGGCACTTGGCGAGCGACCATCATTCCTGAAATATTACTGCCCATAAGTCCTGTATTTCAGGATGAATTGAGATGACAATCATGATTAACGATGGACAACTTTGACCGTCAGCTTCACTCCTATGTCCCCCGAAATAAGATTCCATCATCGGCAGCATACACTCTTAAAACTAGACTTTAGTTGGAAAGGGAACGTGAGGAAGATTTTTGCTAATACATAGAATGGTAATTGTTTGATGTCGAGTTTGGACTTGGGTAGGGGTGGGCTGGGTTGTAGATTTTTCGTCTCTGGTTCAGGTTTATGGTCCAGTGGTGTGTAAGCTGAACTTACCCCCTTCTACTTCTGTGCACCAAGTAATTATCGTTTCTCAACTAAAGCAAGCCAGGGACACAATCCATTCTTTCCGCTACCACTATTAGATGAATTTGAATTCATAGTTGAGCCAACTGCTGTTCTTGAAGCAAGGCATGAAAGAAAGAAGAATTCCCAAGAGATGGAGGTGTTGGAAGGACCTTCCCTCTTTCTAAGCTACGTGGGAGAAGTTTGATGCAATCTGAAGTTTCCTGATTTTCACGTTGAGGACAGGGTGAAGGTTTTGAAGGGGGTTAATGATACAACCCCAATCAAGTACACATAGTCTAGGCGTATGATGAGAGATTTATAGGCTGTCTAATTGACATTGCCAAATCAGTTAAACTACTCCATCTGTCCCGCTTTTATTGTCCACTATTTCCTATTTAGCTTGTCCTAAAATAATTGTCCAAAATTGATTAATATGGCAAATTATGTCTTAATTATGTTAACTTTTATGAAAAACAATACAATTATTTAGTAACTATTTGTTTATTTTATATGATTGAATAAAAAGTGGATTTTTGATGGTGGACAATAAAAATGGGACGGAGGGAGTATATTAATAGCTGTTGTATTTGTTAGGTATGAAAGCTAGTAGAATTAAAAGCTATATATGGTAGGTGCAGAATGTAAGAATAAATTGTCAAAGGGAGAGTGTGTGATGGACTGATGGCTTGTATTGAGCTCTTGCTTTTGGAAGAGAACCAGGTCTCTCAATACCTGCATACTATGTTACTAGGACTCAGGTATGGAGTGTCTAAGAACTGGAGACAGGGGATTGTCCAATTTTCGGGCACAGTAGGGGAACACAACATAGAATATAATGAACATGTATATTATATAAAATTCTACAATTAAAGCTAACAATAAAACTTGAATCAGACATGATCTTCTGAAGGACTTTGCAAATTAGGCACCTTTTTTTACTCTTATTCTTTTTATGCCCGATTTTCCTTTGTCATTCCGTCTAATATATATATTTTTTATTTTGCACATAAGTTTTTCTCATGTGGTCTTTTAGTTGGTCAAAGTGTCAAGATTTCAGTCAAAGACACAAAATAAGTGTTGTGTCTGACACAGGTACGGCTACCAAAACTGAAGAGTCGAAGGAACATAGCCTGGATAATCATCTTTCTGCTATTAAAATTAATTTAGCACATTCAAATAGTATATTTCTCTCTGTTGTTATGAAATATATCGAGGGGTTTATTACATAGCTTAAGCACTAGGCGTTTATTTTTCTTTGAGGTATCACACATTTTGCTTCAGGAACTGTATTTATGAAGGCAGCAGAGATATCAAAACAAACTACAAGGTTTAATCCTTCCACTTCTTACATTGTTGACCTTGCACTCCATACAATCTGAGTACCGAAATTACTCTCTGTGACCAACAAATTAGGGCTATTATGTTTCCCAACTTCATTGCATTGCACATTGCCAACACAATTCTAACTTTGTAACATATGAATGTTCTGGCTAATTACTTGTTCAATTATGAATTGTAATTGAAATCTTATGCAGGAAAGAAGTTTCATGATATTGTTGGTAGTGCATACTATGTTGCCCCAGAAGTTTTGAAACGGAAATCAGGTCCGGAGTCTGATGTCTGGAGTATTGGTGTAATTACCTACATTTTACTTTGCGGACGGCGTCCTTTCTGGGACAAAACAGAGGATGGTATCTTTAAAGAGGTGCAACACTAATACTCTTTTTTTTGCTAAATTACTTTGCTTTTAAATAAGAAAAGTTTCTTTGGAATTCTGTAGAATGACTTTTATAAATAAATTTAAATTTTTATCGTTGTTGGAGATATTAGTTGTACTAATAAAAATTACCTCGTTTCAGATAATAATATGAAACAATTATCTCTCTAAGTTATAGGTTGTTTACTATATGATTGTGGAAAGTTCCGAGTGAAGGAGTAGTTGCAAACAATTTTATTTGTCTTTGCATAAAGTTTGTTCAAATCACCTCTAGTGGTCCAAATCAGAGAGATAAATTTTGAAATAATGATAAGATAAATTTGTCATGCTGCTGGAATTAGGTAGTAATTATAGTATAAATATTTAAACATTGATGTGATCTAAAACTGTATACGTAGCTTAGTCGTAGGTTGTTTGGCTCTGCATGTCGCAGCTATCTACACAATGGCATTTTATTTAACCACATATCGTGGAAGTAACAAACCTGAGAAGAATTGTATCAATGCCAGTAACAAGTGAATCAAGAGGAATTTTTTCAAGGAGCCTTCTCAATTTTCTTCAGCCGACTCTTTTCCATTTAAATTGTATCCTATTACTCTCTTTTTTCCATCCACTTCCTAACTAGAAATTTCAATCCCGTATTGCTGTATTGATTTTGCTCATAAAGTCAAGTTGTTCCACTTTGTTGTCATTTTGTCTAAATAATGCAATTCTAATATATACATGTTATATTTGTTAGCTCATTACCATAGTTTAAAAACTGCCCAGCCGGACTGGTTCATGTGGTCCAACCGGGACGTGGTATGCAGGCTGGTCTGATTGAGAAAGTGGATCAGTCCTGCAGTCATCCCGCCCGCACTCCCTGTAAAGCAATCCATATCATGGGGCCTGTTTGGCTGCCTTCTTTTAAGCCGACTTATGTATTATAAGTTGATAAGAGCTTATGGGGGGTGTTTGCCTACTCAACTTATGAACCCAACTTATAACTTATTTGATGATAAGTTGAATGTTAGGAGAGACGTACATTTACCTCAACTTATTTACTTTTGCTTGATTTTTTTTATCGTTTTAGTAGTTTATATTTTTACATTTATTTTTTTAAATGTCTTTTTAATTCAAAATGCATTTATTGAGATCATTATATTAATTAATTATTTTTTTAATTTAATTTAATGAAAATTTTTCTAACTTATAAGTAAATTTATCCAAACAGTTACATAACTTATAAGTATTCATCGACTTATCACTTATATAACACTTATTCATTACAAGGCAAAAGTTATCGTTTTTAAGATACCCCAAACACCCACCTTGTCGGTGTAGGTATGAACCAGCCAGTTCAGTGACAGTTTCACTATACAATCGTAGTTGTGACTTGTGAACCTTATAATTGTCGTCTAAATGGACGGGCACCAACCGGATGAGATATATGTATTTGTGTGTTTGAGTTTGTGCCTATATATATATATATATTTGAACTGAACTAGTAGGTATTTATTGATATTAGATTACACGCTACAATAATTTATTAATACGATTTGATCAATCAGAATTCAGACCACCTTTTAGCCAGATGTGTGAACTATTAAACCAGCGAATCGCTCCTTTTGGCAGGTCGCTTATTTATACTATCCGTGTTCCATGTCTTTCTGAATGCTAGTGGTTTTGCCAAAGTAGTCTTTGAACTGGTTTATATTCTTGGTATATAAGAGGATTCTCCTGCAGTTTATTGGGCTACCGCGAATGTGCATAATTCCATATAGTTCTATAATTTAGTTTCTATGTTGGAGGTTTGTGGAAACAAGCCTGATTCTCATTTATGAATTTTAAACTGATCCATAATGTCTTCAATCCAATCAAAAGCTGTTCTCTTTTCTACATTTCAGCATATAAATTGATTATATGCTCTGCAGGTTTTAAGAAACAAGCCTGATTTTCGTCGAAAACCATGGCCAACCATAAGCAATGGAGCAAAAGATTTTGTAAAGAAATTGCTTGTAAAGGAACCTCGTGCAAGATATACTGCCGCTCAAGCTCTATGTAAGATTTACATGTCTTCTGTGCTGCAAAAACACTTAAAGAAATCAAAATGTGGCACACAGTTGGGCATCATAGCTTTCTTACCACATCTATGGACCATGTGATTATAGAATTTATATTATGTTTTCTATTAAACTCTTAATCTAATATCAACCTTTTTATAACATGTTCACCCTAATCCAACACATCGTCGATTAAATGAGCAAATTGTATTCAAACAATTAAGGATTTGGTATGATGCTAATCATATGCATAAAGCTTTTATTTGTTTACCAATATCATTCACTATGGGTATCTGTAAGCTCTAGTGAAGCTCTACTTTTTTGTTTCAACATCTGTTCCAGCATCTTGAAATATTCAATTTTGCCAGCACACCCATGGGTCAGAGAAGGGGGTAATGCCTTGGAGATTCCTCTGGATATATCCGTTCTATACAACATGAGACAATTTGTCAAGTACAGCCGCTTGAAGCAGTTCGCCCTTCGGGTCCGTTTCCCTTCATTGTTTCTTAGCAATTTACACACGATTTTGATTAGTATACTTATTTAAATCGTAACTAAGAGAGGAGTTTGCTATTTGGCAGGCAGTGGCTAGTACTCTTGATGAAGAGGAGCTTGCTGATCTCAGGGATCAGTTCCATGCCATTGATGTGGATAAGAATGGTGCAATCAGTCTTGAAGAAATGAGACAGGTTTGCTTTTTCACATGCTTTGATTGCAAAAAGTTAATTTTGGAAATTACGTATGTTAGGTCAATACTAGGTTATGATGAATGCCATACGTAATGCTTTTACGTTTGCTGTCTGAAGGTGCACTCTTAAATATTCTTATGTGTTTTTTTCCATTCCAGGCTCTTGCTAAAGATATTCCTTGGAAAGTGAAAGAATCACGTGTCTTGGAAATCCTGCAAGCGGTATGTGTATGGGTTTAATCAATGGAAATTTGTGAATCTTTCTCAATTATAATGTCCATTTCGTTTTTCACTTGGGTGTTTTTATTTATTTCTATTTTCTTGAAAGAGTTATAATAAGGACACCTCGAGTGAGTGAACTATTGATAAAGGATTGTATATACACTATGGGAAGGAGTGGTTTATGTTTAAATTTAGAGTAAAATGCACTTTACATCCCCTAACTTATCACCATTTGGACTTTAGTAACTACCTTTGACTTCAGATATTTTTTGCAATCTTGAGCAAAAAAAACTCATCACTGCAGATTGTCTGCAATATTATGTCAAAAAACATTGTTAACATCAAATTCTAGTAGGGAAAATTTGGAGTTGTAAAACTTTCAACGGCTATATTTTTCGAATAAAATAGATTGCAGGATTTGTTCATCTTTTTAACTTAATGCCTTACCCTAAGCATTCAAGCATCTTTCTAACAGCAAATGTATCCCAAATTCAAATCATTCGAAGACTATGAAAACGGGGTAGCATAATAAAGGGGTAAGTGCTTACAGCACTGAAAGGTTCTTTACCGAATCTTCCAAAGCTCTGATTTTTTTTTTTACTTCCTAAAATAACCAATAAAAGTATTAAATTTGGGGGGAAAAGTTTCAGAAGCCAAAAGATAACGACTATTCTAAGAGTCATGGGGATGCAAAAGCTCTCATCTTTTCCGTAGGACTTTATTATCAAACATCAAGATCAAGAATTGGGGGAGGTATTGAAGAATATGACTGTGAACATTGCATTTTCTGGTTTCTTCCCACTTTCAACAAACAAGAATGAGACAGTATGCCAGCCATTTTAGCCACTGGTCTGAACCCGGGGTTGAACTTACTCTCCATATTTTTTGCAGGATTTTTCTTGGTTCCGCCAAATTTTCCACCATTCTTGAACTTCCATAACAAAACAAATATAAAAATCCCAACTATTGTATGGCTTTTTTCTGATTTTAGTCTTGAATATATGGGTAGATTCATAGGATTGTAAATGTGGAATCGTATTGTAGGCCTTACTTTATACAGTTTCTTTGACCATATAAATTTGACCAATGGTATCAGACAAAGAACTTTTTTTGTTTTGCAACTCACCGCCCATTGTTTGCGTTGATACCATCAAATTTTTTTCTATCCCCCAATACCTTCATGCTAGA
This sequence comes from Heracleum sosnowskyi, assembly GCA_030848705.1. Lineage (NCBI taxonomy): Eukaryota > Viridiplantae > Streptophyta > Magnoliopsida > Apiales > Apiaceae > Heracleum > Heracleum sosnowskyi. The sequence continues at coordinate 107,520,557 of CM061245.1, forward strand.
AACAGTGATAAACTTTACTTCTAAGTAGTGCTTCTCTATGATATTAGCTCATGTGTATGAATATATGCTTGGGGCAGATGGACAGCAACACTGATGGCCTAGTTGATTTTCACGAGTTCGTTGCAGCCACTCTTCATGTCCATCAACTGGAGGAACATAATTCAGAAAAGTGGCAACAAATATCACATGCTGCTTTTGAAAAGTTTGATGTTGATAAAGATGGATTTATAACTGCTGAAGAGCTTAAGATGGTGAGTTTGTTGTGTTGCATTCTTGCACAGATGACCTCTTTTTTTCTGTTGCTATATAGAATAAATTTCTTCCTTGTTATATGCAATTATGAACAGCAAGTTTCGTTTGACTCATTGAATGTGACTGTGACGTGAAGTCACTTCAGGTAAACACTTGGGTGTTTCATAGTTTTATCTGTCATTCTGTCTTTCTCTGCTAGACTAAGTTTGTTTTTGTTGCGGAAGCTTTAATGTAATCAATCATCAATGGAAGCCAATTTGCTGAGTTTGACAGTTCATAGCGATTATACCGAACATTCAGCTAATAACAGTGTGTAACCAAGTCATAACTCATATGAGAGAAGATAAAAGAAGAGGAAAGTAGTTGAGAGAAGAGAAAGTGAAGGAAGCTATATAAATTCCTTTTCTTGTATACCTGATTTCAGAAATTTGGGATATGGAAGGAATAAAAAATTATTATTTAGATGGAAAAAGGCCTTTGTAGAATTGTTAAAAGATTTTAAGCTTTCTTCCTCTCAATTTTCTCAAAATCCTTTAAAGATTATAAATTCAAGTTTGGGTCGATATGTAAAAATATCTTATCTCACTTTTTTCCTCTTCTAAAAACTTGGAAGCACGTGAGAAGAAAGTTTTCGGAAACTCTTTTGATTTTGTCGAAGTAACCAGTCGCTCTAAAACCTCAAGGTGTTAGAAGAATGCACTCTCCAGGATCATATATTATATTCTAACAGATTTCTCGAATTAAAACTCCATAACAACACTGTAAAATTTAAGATAAGTGTCCAAATATTTGAGGCAACACAGTAATGTTGAAAACTAGCTTTTCTGCCAATTTTGGCCAACTAATCTGCAAATATGTACTATACTATGTGGTTAGTTATGGCCATGATACCATAGCCTAGGATGGTACCAGATATGTAGCAATGTGTTTGATTAGTTTGTTTAGAGTGATTTTTCCAGCTGCACTGTTACATAATTCACCTGTCCATGTATAATAATTAGCCAGCTGAATTCTAGACTGCTGGATTCATTATTAAGTATGTAACTCCAGACAGTAGTTGCTCTGGAGGGATTGAAGGTTAGTAAGCAAGTGAATTCTGATGAACCCTCATTGCAGTTGTGTGCTCCAGGGTATACATTTAAGTCGGCCCTTTTTTTAATCACTAAGTATGTGTTTGGAAACAATGGATCATGAAATTGGAGGAATAGGTTGTACAAAATTATGTTGCGTCGTGGCCAAGTAAATCTTCTAGCTTAAGTCAAGATGTTGAATGGCCAAATACAGACCTGCTTTATTTTGGCCCAAACTCTAAAATACTGTTATCAATGATGTCGTAAAATCACGTGGAATTTACAAATTTTACATTTTAAATTTGCAGCATACAGGATTAAGAGGATCCATAGACCCGCTTTTGGAGGAAGCTGATATTGACAAAGATGGAAAAATAAGTTTGTCTGAGTTTCGAAGGCTTCTTCGAACTGCAAGCATGGGTACGAGAAATGTGAATAGTCCTGCTGCCCATCGAGGATCTCGGAGATAATGAGACACCTGAAATTTCTGGAAAAAAAACGAGATCGATTGGTAGAAAGTTAAAAAGTGTGAAAGCATATAGGTCTGCAAGGTTTTCAGGTAGGTAGTGAGTGATCATCCATCTAGTTCTTAAGTACATTGGTTGTAGAGTTGCTTAGTGATTATGGTTGTGTATGTAAACGTTGTTCATTTTGGCAGCCAAATATGCAGTGTACATTTTCTTGATGTTTCCAGTTCCTTGCAAGATGTAATGTGTGATTATAAATAAAATCGTAGTGAGAATTGGCTGCATCTGCACTCCTTTGGGCCTAATGAAAAGAGTAGCTTCCCAGAAACAGTGCATATACAATCTGCAAGTTAATTCGATGAATTTGCTGGTTACACTGTTGAAGGAATCCGAAAATGGTCATTTCTTGCTTGCTAATTGCAATCAGCTAGAGCACTCGTTCAAATGGAGAACTCTTCCATGCATTGGTATTATAACTAAATAGAATTCGTCGCAACGCAGTTTGAGAGAAAATTTGAATTTGTGACCTAAGAGTTGTCCATTTAAGAATCTTTATCCGAATAATGTTATAATTATTAATACTAAATCTGCATTTGATGATAAAATGGCCTACTTATCTAGGGAAAAAAGGACTTGGTCACAAACTTGATTTCTATATATTTTCATAAATGCAGTCTGCAAACTAGTTCACATTTTGGAACAAACTCTTTCAAAATAACTATTTTTAGGAAGATAAATGAAGTTGAGTTTGTTTGAGAATGGATAAAAATTGTGGCCAAATTTACAAAATTGTATGTTTGCGAATACCTTTTAAACTTTTGTAATATTTGCAATAAAGTTCAACAAAGAAAGCATCTTTGCAAAAAAAAAAAAAAAACATTCTATTAGTCGTGAAAACCTTCCAGTTTCCCGAGGGTTAATCCATCGCCCCCGTAACATAAAAAAAATATAATACATCACTAGAAACACTATTATAATGAAATCTTACAAGACAATTATGTAAATTTCTAAATGAGAATAACAATAGTGACTCTTTACGCAAGTGTGGTTCCATTTAAAAGAACAACTAGAAAGCATAATTCAGGAAATGTGTGGGGAAATTGGAAGAGGGAGTACATTTTAAACAAGATAAGTCCACTATGCAATTGGACTAAAAATTTCAAGGAAACAATTTCCTTTCAAACTTCAATGTAATATTAATAGAAACCTCACCATAGGGAACTACGGAAACATTTCTCTCCTCTTATCATCCTAAAACTGACCTAATATATTGATAATCATATCTTGATCCCCACTTTATAGTGATTTCCACCATATCATCTACGTCTGCCCCTCGTTTGCTACTCTGTGCCGCCGTCTCCGTCGCCGCCTCCTTCCTGATCTACTTGATAAGTTCCTACCCTGTAAACTATTCACCAATGATGTACCGTCGATGTTTTCATGATCATCGCTATCACCATCAGCATCACGTTCACCCCGTCTCCTCAACCCTCCAAAGGACCCCGCATTTCGTCCACTGCGTAATTCTTGAAATAGGAGAAATACATCCATCAACTCCCTATCAAGACCTTCAATGTTATTCCTAAGTCCAGACAAATTAAAACCCTCGTCGTCATCATTAAATTCCTCATCACTTGTATCAAACCCATCGGGATTCCTTTCAATAACATAATCACCAAAAACCACTGATCCAGGCATTGATGAAGTAATCGTACTAATTACATCTTCCCTTTCTCTCTCCCGCTCAAGTATTTTCCATTTCTGTTCAAGGGCTGGGTCTACCTCCCGTGGCCTAGCAGTAGGGTGCTTCAATTTCACATGTTTCTTCAATTCCTTGTAAGTTCCAACATACGAGCACTTGTCTTCCATGCAAGTTCTCTTCTTATCATTAAGATACTCCCTTGCAGCCTCCAAAACAGTCCAACCTTTAACTTGGCCTCGGCAAAGAGGGCATGCGAGCTCAGCGACTTCTCCACATTTTTCAATAGGCCAACTAGAAACTGGTGGACTGACAAGAGAACTACTATCCTCAGATGCACCATGCGGAGCTTGGTTCTGATGAGGTGAGCTTCCTTTCCTGTACGCTTTCTCGTACTGGTCAAGGCAGTTGGAGTAGCGACAGCTGGTCCCACACATATAGGCCCGGCAACCCTTATCATAAGAAGAACATAGGAGAAGAACAGCATTATGCGGATATTCCATACACACCGAACAAGTTGCATCTTCCCAATCTTTCTTGTGCTGAAGCACATCGGAGCACTTCTTAATCGAGCACTCTGACACATCACGCTTACATGTCGAAACAGGGTATGGAGTTGTCCTGGATTGTCTTGAAGCAATTCTGCGTCTTCCTCTCATACCTTTAGCCATGTCTAAGATTGAACCTGATATAGAAACATGCACACTTCTCATAATTGGTTGCATAAATCAAAAGCCATATTTGTATTATAATATTTTTAAAAAGAATTAATGGCATAACCACATCCAGATATATTGCAGCCTTTAAAAATATTATCTTATTTGATGTTACCCTCTCTGCCAGGCAAATCTGCTTGCACTCGATCATAAAAAAACATAAATCAAGTCATCAACATTGTATTACTCTGTTGCATTATTCAATTGATCCGAGAGTAATAAAATGCTTGGCTGCATGTAAAGATTTTAGAAGAGCATCTAGCAACTGAAGCCAGAAATCACATCTACAAACTGACATCCTGGTTAGCATATCTAGAGTATGAGGCATGGCAAACGTTTTGTGTAATAATTATGGAAACTTCGTGCAATATAAAAAAAAACCTGCTCAAAATGTCACATATATACACACACACACACACACACACACACATACAACAAAAAAATTTACAAAAGCGGGACAGGATTAATATGGATGAAAGTACCACCAGGAAAAAAAAACTTCTGTTTACAACTTCTTTCTGAAATAAAGAAAAGCATATGCAAATTTAAGTGATATTCATGATATCTCTATACTTTCAAAATTGCAACGTAAAGGAACTTACAATTGCCACAAGCATATTTGATATTTCACAAGTAATTACAATGCAGAGCACAAATCAAGGAATTAATTATTTTATATTAAATTTACAATGATAAACTAGTGGGTAACCAATTTAGTTCTTCAAGTGTATTACAACTAGATAATTCTTCACTTTACTAAACATGGTAGAGTAGTTATCAGTTAGGACGAGTATTTTACTTACTGTCCAAGTTTTTTTGTACAGTTTATTATCTGACATTGTTAAAATTATATGAACCTATATACTGTACTTCGCCTCGATTTAGGATTGTTGTGCTGTGAAAAAAAGTGTGGTCGCAAAAATCCGATAATTGTTTGGTAAAATTTTTGATATGTGCACATATCAGGTGAGTTTTGACACTGAAACCTGTATTTTGCTTCCCGAGCAATCTAAAAAGCAGTTTTTTTCCAAAAGTATGTTGACTCTGCGGAGATAGGTTATATTCCTTTGTTTTACAATAAGATATCTAGCATGTGAAAAAGACTCGAAGTCTTGAACAAGGTCATTTCTCAATAGAGTATAAAACTAACAATTGTCCTAGGCTGGCCAAATGCTACACAAATAAAACACACATCTTGATTGATAGAATAACTCGATAGTAACGACTGCATCCATACTATAAACAAAAATAGATGGTCGAAACTTAAAAAAAACAACTTTAGCTATATTCCTAAACTGAACCCTCTTAATAATCCTCCGTGCAAGCACGAGGCACGCAAAATTAACATTACAACATGGCAATCATGCGAAATCACTACAAATAACACAGCAACACAGCAATTACGCAAAATTAACACGGCAACTACGCAAAATTAACACTATAACACAGCAACTACGCAAAATTAACACGACAAAACTGTAATTGTAAAGCGACTAACAATTACATTTCAGATCGTAATAAGAGTAGCAAATTTTGATTTTTATTTTGACAAAAGAATAAGAGTAGCAAATTAAAATGACCCTAATTATGAAAAAAATTGATTATTAATATCCAAAAATTAAAAAAAAATTAAATTCCAACAGAAAGTAGTTACAGATAACAAATGCACAGTACATGTTCATAACAGAACCAATAAAAAAAAGCAAAAAAAAACATTTTACATTCATACATAATTACATATACATACATACAAGTCGGAGAGAGGCTTACCGGAGGGTTAAAAATTAGGGCTTCCGAAAAAAGCGGAGAGATCGAGAGAGATTAGTGATTAAGGAAAGAGATTAGAGAGAAGCGGGAGGGAGAGAGATGGATTAGTATGTACGCAATCTGTCTCGATTAAAAGGCTTTGAAGAGCGGTGGAGATGTCAGAGAAATTCGATTCCTTATTTTTTACGAATATTCTATTTAGATAAAAATATTTTATTGGGCTTTCGGCCTAATTGGTTTAGTTAGGTTTTATAGTAGAAAAGTATTGTGACACCCTAGCCCATCATCATCAGCCCATGGGCCTTTTTGTTATTCTTTGCTTTTTTATTACTGGACCAGTGTATTGGTGGGTCCAATTATATTTTTTTTAAAGATTCTGGTGGTTATGAAAATATTAAAAAAAGAAGGTGAAAAATTGAGTGGTACCCCTGGTCGCTGAAATCCTTTTATTAGTCATGTACTCCCTCCGTACAGCAGGAAATTAACATTTGGAAAAGGATGTTCGGCACGTATTTTAAAACTCTTTTAAAGTATAGTTTCATTAATTATTTTAAATTTTTTTTTTCTAAATAAAAATTAAATGTTTTGATTTTTATTCAAAAAAGGAAAAAAATAAAAATAAATAATGAAATTATATTTTATAAGAATTTTAAAATACGTGTCGAGCTCTGCATTTCAAATGTTAACAAACGGATATGACGGAGAGAGTAAATTTAAATCTCTCTCACTCCAAAATTTTAAGATTATTTATATTTTGAAGACTACGGAACTACTATAATTTTTTGTCTAAATTAAACCTTCTTTCTCGATAAATTTCTAGATTCGTCGCTGCAAAATTTCATAACAGTCCAACTGATTTCCAGGACATATCTATTGAAACAAGTGTCAGGAGCCGTGTCCAACTCAACTATTCTAACTCAACGCATGTATGTATATCATGGTGAAATTATGATTGAGGAGACGAGTAGAAACATAAATACTGACATTGAATCGGAGGAAACACTGTATACATGCACATGCAATCTGCATAGTTCTCACTTCTCACTTCTCATTCACTTTAAGCTGTCATCGATCATATTCGGCCTGTTCAAATATAAATAATTGCCCACTATTTCTGATATCAACTACATAAATATATGCACATTAAGTATATTTTAAAATTCTGATTTATCTTTAAAATTAGCTACACGATTTATTCATTCTTTAACCGCACATATTACAAAGATATAATTCGCTTAACATTCAAATTTAGGATTAAAATCAGCACATTCAGCTTCACTGAAATATTAACTGATAAAAAGGGGGGGTATACCAGACTAGCAAACTTGAGTTCATTTCAAATTAAAAAATTATTCCATTTGCAAGGTACTGTGTAATATTCAATTTCAGTGAACTTATTTATGGTCATGTGCTTTTAAAAATCAAACATACTCTTTTAAATTAAACTCTTTTGATCAAACAAGTGATTTAAAAATCCATATAAAAACATACTACCCCTTCACATCACTCTGGACATCACATTACTCCACACGTACAGGTTTTTGCGGATTTTGACAATGTCTAGAATCATTTGCTTCAAGTTTGGCAACTTGTTTACCGGAAAGTATTCTTGAAGCCACTTTTGGTCATCCTTTAGTTTTGCATTTTCTTGGATCTCGATTAGTTATACGAGGCTGTGATGCTTCCGGTGTTGGGGTGACTTGAACACTGGATTTACTAGACTGTTTTGCTTCAATAACATCTATTTTCTTCCACAAATTACCTAAGCAATCAGTAACAACTTCAAAGATTTCCCTGTCACTCACTATTCTATCAAATAGTCAATCCATTTCCGTGCGAAAATTCCAATGCAGTTACTTTGTGTTCACTTGATTTGCTTTGAGACTCATCTACTGATTTCTCAACTTTATCACTAGTATATCTAGCATTCAGGGTCCATCTTGGCAATTTATATCTTTCAGGAATGCATTTTAAGTTATTTTTTTGCTTCAAGTACAAAACCATGTTTACACAAGAGACCTGCATTTTCAAATTTGGCGCAACTACACTCAAAATTGTAATCTGGACCAACATTCACAATGTGAGACGCAGGCTTGTCATCACAACTATAAGTAACTTCATAAGTTGACTTGTCCTCGTTTTTTTTCAATTTTTTACGATGACAATGAAAAACACAATCAAATTCTTCTTTAAATTTCACAAAAACATTCCTAGTATAAACTTGACTTGCATGAGATTCCAATGGAGTTACCTTTGTAAGATCCGATTTTGTAACCATACAAACAAAATCTTCATCCAATTCCTTATTACGCCGACCAGCAATAACATTATCATATTGATCAATGAACTCAGACAAAGGGGTGTTACTATGGACAAATCCATCAAAAAATGCATTTATACTTTCACTCCTTTGGCTAGATTTTATGCCTACAAAAATAAGCATATGATAGATTTTATCAAAATAATTAATACAATTTTAGCATGATAATGAAAACATATAATAACTATAAAACGTATACCTGCAAAAAATGTCTTTTGTAAATAAGCTCGTACTTAATGTTTGCGTTGATCATGCATATTTTCCAATCATCTCCATGATTTAATTTCACTCTTTTGTTTTTCGGTCAAAGGCTCTGGAAAACAATGTTTGTAGTTCTCTTTCATTTTGAACCAAACATTTTCGGATTATTCAATATCTCTATTGTTTGTCCATTTTCTATAATCTTCATCAAATTCAGGATTGTATGAACACAGTAAAGAACATAGATGTTCATCGGCATATCATGTATTGTAACCAACCTGAGGGTTGACTACTTCTCCAACACCAGTAAGATTACTATGATTATAACAATTGTAGTTAATTTGGTCGTAACAAGGGTAACTCATGGTATAATAACTAAAGGAAATGTAATTTAATAAGCTGAAATGAAGATCAAATACTGTATGTAAATGAACAATAAACTAGAAATGAAGAACAAGACATTAATGAAACGAAATGAAAATACAGGACTGAAATGAAAACATAAAAGACAACTTATTCTTCTTTGATAAGTGCTGAAGTAGACGAGGTTAGTATATATAGCCAAGCTCGCGTGGGCTTCACTTGAATCGGGCTTGTGATTTTAATTTAGTGAATGGCCCAATTGATGATAGAGCTAGCCCATTTGGCCCACATATCTCCAACTCGTTACAATTCCATCCCCTTAAAATATCTTTGTCCTCAAGGATAATTGAATTTTGGAGAGTACATAGGTAGCAACAAAACTTTCCAGGATCAAATACCCAAATAACGACACTCCAATACCAAGCAATGACAGTTCTCTTCGCACTAGATGGAACTAAGTAGTTGTGATCCTGAGCCCACTTAGATAATTTTTCCCCACGTTCGCCAGACTCATTGATACTATTTTCAAAGATCTTAGTCCATAGCTTAAGAGTATGATCTTTCCAATTCTTCTCCAAGCCCCAAGATAGATGGTTGGGATTATGGTACACAACAAGCCTTTCAAATTGCACAGACTGTTGCAACTTACCTGGAACACTAATGGTATCAATATGTATTTTGCTCTACTTCATCATTGTAACTGCCATAAGCTTTTCCAAATTATCACCACATCCTCTGAACTTTTTGTAAACTCCAAGTAAAACGATCCACCCAAATTCAGAATCCATAGATGCGGCCCTTCTGATTGCACTCCCGCAAATATCATCCATAAAAGTTTTGATAATTCTAACAGGGTCATGTAGTATTTTAAAATTAACAGGCATCACATTCTGAACATATAAACTAGCAGCATTTTAAGGTATATCCTCTATTGAAAATCTATCAACATTTCTTATCAAATAACTAGCTATACTCAGAAGCATTTCTAGTTCACTTCTCCATTTTTTCATGTCATACGAGGCTTCACCTCTTAATAGTTCTTCAACTATTGTTGCTGGAACATTAACAGTAAAAGCATGATCAGTTATATATGTCACTTTACACCGACCCTTGCATCTTTGAAGCATATCTTTAAACTCATAGACCTCAGTACTATCTTGGTGGCTTGAAGTTTGACAACTGAAGGGTACTGATGTTATGTTAACAACCAACATTTTTATTACTACGCAACAATAAACAAGTCCACAAGCACATAGTAAGGGCAAATAAACAGGAGAACTCATTGTTGAAGTAAATGAGGCCTCATTTAAATTTATACAATTCAGGCACGCTTTAAAACCAGGTTAAGAGATTCACTGAACCTTTTTCCATTGAAATACCCCGACAAAATATGTTTCCAAGACAGACATCAAGATCAGAAATTATACGATTTCTAACATCATTTTTCTCCATAAACTTAGCTTCGTCAATCAACTCAAGATACCCATCTGGTTTTCTGCTTCTGGACATAATTTTAACATTTTTAGCTAATAATGGAAGAGTCGTTTCTAGTTCCACATTTGTACTAACCTCATTCAAGAGATCACCAGGTCTTGGCCAGTGGTTCACTCCATATTCATAACCGGGTTCCATTTTGAATGCTTTATAATCATCTTTAACTAACCCAACCGCTTCTAAAGAGATCCAATAGAACATACATAGCTATAGTTTCTGAAACAAGGTTGTTTCAACACCTAACCTATCTTCCCAAACATCAACTATATATTCAATGTCATAGATGATGCCAACACATGCCAATTCATTGAACTCTTCATTAACAAACAATTCAAGTTCTATAACTCCATTTTTTCCACCATTCTCATTCATTTTCGTATCTCCATTTTTCTCCACCTGTTTGAAAGAGCTATTAATTTCAGAAATATTTCGCTTTATGCCTTCACTTTCATCAACTCCACCCTTCAAGATACTCTCGCTCCTTTTCCTTTTACGTATCATGCTGTCAATCCCCATTACTTTGTGAGAGCAACTAGATGTATTTCCATGATAATTATGACCTTGTGGAATGATTATGGAGGCAATAAAATTTAAGATTAGATATTTTAGTTATAAAAGATGGTTATTACTAGCACTAACATCAACCTGGATTCTCAACATAAAACAAACTTTTGATACCAGCTCTACAATGCCCTTCAAAAAAATGAAAAGTGAAGCAACTATTGTATCTCTACCAGGATCAAACTTCCTAAAAGCATTTCCATACCCTTTTTCCAAATCATATGCAGTTGTAACTACTGTAGGATGGTTGATAATTTGCATCATATTTAGGTTATAAATAACACCAACATTCTTGTTAGTTTGCTGATGTGAATCAATAACACCAACAAGTATGTTGATATTCTTCTCTCTATAAATTCCACCAGACAACTCAGTTAAACAATTAGTTAAGGTACGAGCTCTTGTTTCAACTTGAAAATCAAACTCTTTGAGCCCTGTATTAGATTTCATCTCTACATCAAGCAATGACTCCTGAAATCTAGCGAGATTAATAGCCTCTTGTAGATTTAGATGTGCCCATAACTCCAACGCCTCTCGAATTTTTTCTTTCAATCATTCAACGAAGCAATAAGCAAGAAGATTATCATCAAACTCACGCTTAAAAATGAATTCAACCCTATTTTTAACATGCATAAAATCTTCCACATACTCCAAATAGAGCTCGAATTTTGATGTATTAGTAAGTTGACCATCACAAATGAATCATCAAAATAATTTGTCAATTCGTTTGGATCTGTTAAACTTCTATAACCAATAACATCCTCAATATCAATCTCAATATCTTCAACACTACTTTTCACTCAATTCTCTTTAACATTATCATCTTTAACAACCTCTAAAGTGTAATTAGTTTCTGAAAGCTTTCCTCTAAATCCCTCACCCTCGTCCTGTCCACACATACCCTCGCTATTACGTTCATCTCCACATTCCTTACAACATTCAGTTTCAACGAGTATAAGGACACTATTCACGACTTCATTTATATTCCTAAATTCTTCACCACCCTCATGATTACTAATAATTGAAATCAATGCAGTGCTAGATGCAACATTAGAACAATGAGTTGTTAACGGACTTGTTGATTCAAGAGCATACTAAAGTTGGCCAGTAGAAAGAGTGGTATGACATGTTAGAGTATATGGCAAAGTTACTGAATGAGTGGTATCAAAATTTTCATCAACAAAAACATATTCTCTTTCAGAACTTATATCAAACATCTTATATGCACACAAATCAGAAGTGTATGGTTTTGACATATCTGTGGGAGGTGGTTCATACTCGTGTGAATAGTACAAGCTAAGGTTACTGACCTGATTTTGGGGAAAAGAATATTGCACAAATGAATAATAAGGTGTAGTAGCCACCAAATTCATTTATGTTTTGTCCGAGGAACACTGGCTCTGATACCAATTGTAACCAACCTGGGGTTGGCTACTTCTCCAACACCAGTAAGATTACTATGATTATAACAATTGTAGTTAATTTGGTCGTAACTAGGGTAACTCATGGTATAATAACTAAAGGAAATGTAATTTAATAAGCTGAAATGAAGATCAAATACTGTATGTAAATGAACAATAAACTAGAAATGAAGAACAAGACATTAATGAAACGAAATGAAAATACAGGACTGAAATCAAAACATAAAAGACAACTTATTCTTCTTTGATAAGTGCTGAAGTAGACGAGGTCAGTATATATAGTCAGGCTTGTGTGGGCTTCACTTGACTTGGGTTTGTGATTTTAATTTAGTGAATGGCCCAATTGATGATAGAGCTAGCCCATTTGGCCCATATATCTCCAACTCGTTACATGTATTTCTTCACTTTCAGAATCATGAGATTGTTCATCAAAATTTTCATGGTCATCACTACTTTCAAAACCCGCTAAATTTCAAAACAATAAAAGAATAAGTATCGTGGAAAATAAAAATAAAATAAGAAAAATAGGTTTTAAAAACATAACGACATAGTTTTTTAAAGCATCTTAGGAAAGATACATAAGATGCATCTTAGGCTCTCTTTTCTCATCATATTTTTATCTCAAAGGTACAAAATATAATAAACCATAAAAGAAAATAAAAATGTTTCGAATAAAATAAAGATATGAGCAATGTATTCTTGCTTAATCAGTGCCCTATTCTATAGATGCGACCATCTGATTTTAAGAGTCGGGTGGCAACCCAATCTCTGCTGGACCCTGTACAGTTCGGTCCATCTGTTGTGGGCCTTTTGCCCTTATATGCCGATATGCCACTTTTATCATTTGTTCTTTCATAACTTGCCAGTCATGTGTCCAGCTAAGTATTACTAAACACAATGTCTAATGTACACAGTGCAAACTGTCGGAGAAATGATTTTATGTTGTTTTAAAATTTAGCAATAAAATATTGTTTTCAAATTTTTTATGCTAATCTATAAATATAAAATAATTAAATAATAATGTGATATTAATTTATCTCTCCAGTAATATGACATTACTCATAAAAAAAGATGTGACGTTTTGTTTTTATTTCTTAACATGTAGTTTCACGTCTTGATGGATTTTAATGATGATCTGGAATTTAGTGTTGGTTCTTGCTTCTTGGTAATGTTTGTTGATTTCACAATGAACATGTAAAAAAGATAAGTTCAATATACATTCAGCTTGGTGCTTTCAAAGTATAGAATCCGTTATTCGAGTTTATTTGAAAATGAGTTTCATGTGTACTAACATAATTTAAGTCATTGACGCATATATATATATATATGGACAGAAAAGTAATTATAGAAATATAATTGACTATTCAATGGAAAGGCCGATATTTAAGGCCCGACACCCTAATTATTCATTAATTTCGTAATTAATGAATAAGGAAAATATACAGCTCATTAAAAGAGCCCAAATTATGGAAATCTTATCAAAGAAGGATCCGGAATCCCAATTAAAGGCAATTAATGAGTCATAGCCTTTATCAACAAGGAAACGAATTCTCCAGCAAGAAATACAATGTTATCCAATATCAAAAAGGAGACTTATTCGCTAAGACTCCTAAACATACCATAAATACTAGGCTCTAAACGCCTATATAAGGACCCTGATCCTACAATCAGAACTACGTTTTGGGCACAACTCCATACGTCACAACGCCTCGAAGGCGCAACAAGCCACAAAGGCACCTCTAGAACTACGTTTTAGACTTCATCCTCGAATAAGGACATACAAGTCACTACGTCCTTGGTGTGCCCCTGCCGCCATAGCCCCGAGGGCAACACCAAGAACTACGTCTTTGGCTTGATTCTCAACATTAATTGAGATACGTAAGCATCTTGTGAGTACCAATTCAGTCCGGAAACACGAGTGCAGCCATTAAAGCTCGAAGCTCATTAATCCTAGCATTAAATTCACAAAGCACATTTTTTAATCCATAACATTTGGCGCCGTCTGTGGGAAACGACAACATCAACCATGGCAAACAAACGAAGAACAGCTCGGGATAATCAAACTCCTGAAGATCGTCCTATCACCTCTGAGGCTGATCAGCCACCACCGACTACTGGCACTGAAGGGGCGAATATCCCCACCAACGCTTAAGGACCGGAAGTCCCGATTTCGGTTGAAGGGACGAATCCCCTGCAGATGGTCATTCATGGATCTAATCCACAAGAAACCGTCCACCAGCAACCAATCACGACCTCCCCGCTGCTCATGAGTGCACCGAGGAGCCTTCAACTCCATACAACTGATCTCCCTCAATACGCGAATCAGACTTTGGGGATGCCAAGCTACGGCATGCCCCCTCGACCCATGGCGGGCGGTAGTGGAACTAATCCAATCTACCATGAGGCATATGTGCCCCCTTATATTCAAGGTCTGGGACCCCAACAACAACAAACTCGCCAGACCCCTTTCGTTCAAGATTACTCGGGCCCATACACCGAGGATGAGGGTTATACAACTGGGGAGGATGTCGCCCCAAGAAGGAGACGTTCTTCCCAGACAAATCGGGAGCAACCCCAAACTACTAGGGAGAAACTTGCAGCCCATGAGGCAGAGATTGCAAGGCTCAAAAAACTCCTTGCTGAGGAAGAGGCCGCTCAATCTCAAGGCCGAACGACTGAAGGGATCCCGATAATCAACTTGGATCCACCGCCAAGAAGAACCAGGAGGGCCGAAGCCCCAAGGGGTGATCCTAGTATTCTGATGCCCCTAGGAGATCCTGATGATCCTACACCACCGTTTACTCAAGACATCATGAAAACGGCTATATCCAGAAAGTTTAAGATGCCTTCGATCAAAACCTATGATGGAACGGGAGATCCCGCAAATCATGTAAGGACCTTCTCCAATGCACTGCTGTTGCAGCCAACCAACGATGCGGTCAAGTGTAGGGCGTTTCCACAAACCTTGGCAGGCATGGCACAACGTTGGTATAACAGTCTACCACCCAACTCTATTGGGTCATTCAAGGAGCTAAGCAAGGCTTTCATTAATCATTTCATTAGTGGAAGGGTGCATGAGTAAAGTTCTGCATCACTCATGGCAATCCGGCAAGGGCAGAATGAGGCCCTAAGGGACTACATCAATCGATTCACTCGAGAGGCTTTAAAAGTCCCGGACTTAGAGGACATAGTGGCTATGATAGCCCTGCAACAAGGAACCACTGATGACCACTTCAAACGGCCGTTAGCTAAACATCCCCCCGAGAGTATGCTGAAGCTCCAAGATAGAGCCGGAAAGTATATCAAGGCTGAAGAAAGCATGAGAAAGTATGAACCCACTACTGGCGGTAGTGGAAACTCAAAGAAAAGAAAAGAAACTCAGGAGTACGACGTCAAGGAAAAGTTCCCTAGAACATCAAAGAACTCTGATTCCCCCTCCAAGAGAAATAATTTTTGGCCAAAATTCACAGAATATGCAAGATTGAATACTCCCAGGATTCAAATTCTGATGGAAATAGCCAAGGAAGAAGATATCAAATGGCCAAAGCCAATGAGGGCTGATTTGTCCAAACGGAACCAAAATCAGTTTTGTCGGTTCCACAAAGAAGTCGGTCATGACACCGATGATTGTAGGCAATTGAAAGATGAAATTGAGTTTCTGATATGAAGAGGAAAACTCAGCAAATTCACCAAGGATGGAAATCAAGGGAGTCAAAGAGGAAATTATGAAAGGAAGGATTACGACAGAAGGGACAACGACCAAGATCGTAACCCTAAGCCCCGAGGGCCAGTTATCAACATGATATTCGGAGGACCAACTACTGCTGGGTCCTCCCGAAACTCAAGAAAGGCTTATGCCCGAGAGGTAATGACTGTGATTGGAGAAGCACCGAAGCGTGCCAGGACAGAAGTGTCAATAGGTTTTGACGATTCAGACTTGGAAGGGGTGAAGTTCCCCCGTGATGATCCTCTCGTCATAGTACCTGTGATAGGCAACTCCGAAACAAAGAGAGTCCTGGTTGACAATGGAGCTTCAGTGGATATCTTGTTCCACGATGCTTTTATCAAGATGGGTTACACTGATTCTCAGCTAACACCCTCAAATATGCCTATATACGGATTCAATGGGGTGGAATCAAAAGTGGAAGGCACTATCCAACTCCCAATGACCATGGGGCAAGGGATGAATATGTCTACTCAAATGCTGAACTTCATAGTTATAAAGGCAACTTCAACCTACAATGCAATCCTGGGAAGGACTGGTCTTCATGCGTTCAAGGCCGTTGCCTCATCTTATCATCTGAAAATCAAGTTCCCAACAAGGAATGGGATTGGTGAAGAACGAGGAGACCAAAAGATGGCTAGAAGTTGTTATGTAGCCGCGCTAAGGCCTGATGGAACCGGGGGGCAGGTTCTCCCAATTGAAGACATGAATATCAGCGACAACGAGGACAGAAGGGGGAAACCAGCTGAGGACTTGGTCCCAATTCCCCTAGTCCCAGGAGAACCAGAGAAGGTGACTTATATTGGGGCACTACTGCCTGAACCATTGAAGAGCAAACTCACGTCTTTTCTTCAAGAAAACAATGACATTTTTGCTTGGACAGCGGCCGACATGCCAGGGATTGATCCCCAATTGATAACTCACAAACTGAATGTGGATCCTGAAAGGAAGACGTTGAAACAAAAAAAGAGGAATTTTGCTCCAGAGAGGCTTGAAGCCATTAAGCAGGAAGTTAATAAACTTTTGGAAGCTGGGTTCATTGAGGAAATCCAATTCCCAGAGTGGTTGGCTAACCCCGTGATGGTTAAAAAGGCTAACGGAAAATGGAGGATGTGCGTCGACTTCACTGACTTGAATGATGCATGTCCTAAGGATTGTTTTCCCTTACCGAGAATTGATGCACTAATAGATGCTACAGCTGGGCACGAGATGCTTAGCTTCATGGATGGCTTCAGTGGATACAATCAAATCAAGATGCATAAGGATGACATCGCCAAAGTATCATTCATCACTGACTTTGGTGTTTTCTGCTTCTTAGTCATGGCATTTGAACTTAAGAATGCAGGGGCAACATACCAAAGATTGGTGAACAAAATTTTTGGACACCTAATTGGGAAAACCATGGAGGTCTACGTAGATGACATGTTAGTCAAGAGCCTCGATAAGGCCGATCACATTAAGCACCTCCGAGAGGCATTTGAAGTGCTAAGGCACCACAAGATGATGTTGAATCCAGCTAAGTGTGCCTTTGGTGTAGGCTCGGGAAAGTTTTTAGGCCTGATGGTTTCCAAGAGAGGAATCGAGGCTAATCCCGACAAAATCAAAGAAATTCTAGACATGGAACCACCACGGACTATTAAGGAAGTCTAGAAACTAACTGGAAGAGTGGCAACATTGGGAAGATTCATCTCCAAGTCAGGAGAGAAGTGCTTACCTTTCTTCAAAGCACTTAAGAATGTGAAATTTTTTGAATGGACAGCTGAAAGCCAAGAGGCCTTGAAGAAATACATGGCTGAGCCACCACTATTGGCCAAACCAAAACCAGGAGAGGTTCTTTATCTATACTTGGTAGCATCCAACACTGCCCCGCTGTTTTGGTAAAAGAAGAGTTAAAGGTTCAGAAACCCATCTACTACGTGAGCAAGATCCTACATGGGGCAGAAATAAACTACTCTACCATAGAGAAGTTTGCCTTAGCCTTGATTATGGCCTCAAGAAAACTACGTCCATACTTCCAGGCACACAAGATAGAGGTCTTGACTAATCAGCCTCTAAGAAACATCTTGCACAGCCCTCAAGTAAGTGGAAGATTGATTAAATGGGCCATTGAACTAGGGGAATTTGACATCAAATACAAGCCTCGAACGGCCATAAAAGCACAAGCACTTGCTGACTTCATGGTTGAATGCACCATTGACAACCAAGAAGTCGGGGGGCAGGAAGTGACAGTGGAAGACAAGGAAGTTGAAGAAATAGTCTCCAAAGAATGTTGGGTGCTCTATTTTGATGGAGCATCAAAAACAAAATCAAGTGGAGCCGGTTTAGTGCTACAAAGTCCTGATGGATTCCTCATAGAGTACGCACTAAAACTGAACTTCCCAACGACAAACAACGAAGCTGAATATGAAGCTCTGATAGCTGGCTTAGGGCTGGCTGGAGCCTTGAGAGTTAAAACTCAGAAAGTATGTGGAGATTCGAGGCTAGTGGTTTCCCAAGTAAATGGGGAATTTGAGGCCAGAGATGAAGTCATGGCCAAGTACTTGAAACTTGTCAAGGCCATCATGACTCAGTTCGGCGAATGCTATGTAGAGCACATTCCAAGGGAAGAAAACATGAAGGCTGATGCCTTGTCTAAATTTTCTTCTTCCGAAATTGAAAACTATGCAGAGAGTGTATACTTCCAAGTCCTGAGGACCCCAAGCATCAACGGAAAGTTGGTAGCACCCATTGATGTTGCTAGTTGTTGGATGTATCCCATCAAAGCTCATCTGGAAACTGGGTGGCTACCCAACGACACTTCAGAAGCACGAAAGCTATATGTGAGAGCATTAAGGTATGCCCTAATTGAGGGAATTCTATACAAGAAGTCTTTCATCATTCCTTATCTGAAATGCTTGAGACCCCAAGAGGCAGAATTGGCCCTAAAAGAAGTACATGAAGGAATTTGTGGGCAACACTTGGGGGGCAGAGCCCTTGCTCATAAAATCACCCGTCTAGGTTTCTATTGGCCAAACATACTTGCTGATGCTAAAAGCTATGTGAAGAAATGTGAACGGTGCCAGAAACATGCACCAGTGGTTAGGCAACCACCAGAGATGTTGACATCCATTAACTCACCAATTCCATTTGCCATGTGGGGGATGGATATACTCGGTCCATTTCCAATGGCAAGTGCGCAGAGAAAGTTCTTGATAGTAGCAATCGACTACTTCACCAAGTGGATTGAGGCTAAACCTTTAGCCAAGATAACCACCAAACAGGTGATGCACTTCTTCTGGGAAAGTGTAATTTGCAGATATGGAATCCCACGAATCCTGGTTACGGACAATGGAACTCAGTTTAACAATGATGAGTTCAAGAGGTATTGTGAAGAGAATGATATCCAATTGCGCTTCACTTTTGATGCCCATCCTCAAGCAAAATGGCAAGCTGAAGTTGCAAATCGAATTATCCTAGATGGACTAAAGAAAAGAGTTGAACGCTCCAGAAACACTTGGGTAGACGAATTTCTCCCCATACTATGGGCATATCGTACTACCTGCAAAGTCACTACTGGAGCTACCCCCTTTCTGTTGGCATATGGGGCAGAGGCAGTGGTTCCAGTGGAGATTACTCACACGTCTCCAAGAATTGAGGCTTATGAGCCAGAAACAAATGAGGAAGGCTTGAGGCTGGCCTTAGATTTGATTGATGAAGTTAGAGATGAGGCAAATGCCAAGATAGTTCAGCATCAGAAACGAGCATCTTTCTATTACAACCTAAGGGTTAAAGAGAGATTCTTTCGACAAGGAGATTTAGTCCTCCGAAAGATTGAGGCATCCAGAGTTGGACAAAAAGGCAAGTTGGCCCCAAATTGGGAAGGACCATATCGCGTCAAGAACGTATTTGGTCGAGGCTCGTACAAGCTAGAAACCCTCGAAGGGCATGAGGTGCCAAGGACTTGGCATGCCTCAAATTTGAAAGTCTATTATGTTTAAAGTGTGCCTGATTGGACTCACTACTAGGACAAATAGAAATAAGGTACGATGAAATCACGAGCTTCCTAGAAAGCAAATGAAGGGTTGAAACCCCAGAAACCTAAGACATTCAGTCCAAACCCCATCATTCGATATGCTCAATGAAAGGCTTGAAGCCAAAACAAGACGGTATAAGACATAAAAGGATTATGCAAATGTCAAGTTAGCCTCGAATAAGGCAAAATCTTCGTAAATGTGTAGGTCGCTCCACACTTTACACCAAGACGATACTCGTGAAACACTAGTGTATTTTAAAATCCCCAAAAAAGGGTAGTAAGTCCCAGGTAAGGGATAAAAAGACCCCAAGTCTCGAAAAAGACCGTTATAACTTCTATGAAATCCTAGTGCATTATCATAGATGTTGGGAAGCGCGATCAACCATTTTAAACCCAGAATCTTCAAAGAAAGCCCAGAATCTTCAAAGAATTCTTCAAAACTTCA
Organism: Heracleum sosnowskyi; assembly: GCA_030848705.1. NCBI lineage: Eukaryota > Viridiplantae > Streptophyta > Magnoliopsida > Apiales > Apiaceae > Heracleum > Heracleum sosnowskyi. The sequence continues at coordinate 107,541,069 of CM061245.1, forward strand.
AGTAAGAAACCCAGAAAACGATGAGATTCAACAGAAAATCTCGCCAAGAATCGCCTAGTGACTGGAAACCCAACCGGTTAAGGAAGGGCAACCGTCTATAGCCAGTTAAGGCCCACAAATCCATTTATGGATTATAGAGATTAAAACCCAAATAATTTGGGTCTCAGGCAAATTCGAAGCCCAAACAATAAAGGCCCAATAAGGCCCAAGGCTGGAATAATTTAAGTCCAATTAAAAATTGGGCTAGTTAAGGCCCAAGAAAAGAATGAAATTTGAAATATAGCCAAGGAAAAATCAAAGATTTAAGGTCGAAAAGACATTAAATCGAAATCGTACGACCGGGGTCGAAAACATATGGGAAAACGAGGTCGATTCCAACGACCTCGCTCCCAAATAAAGTCGAAAAATAATGAAATTGAGGTCGAAAAAACCTTAGAACGACATCGAAGGCTCGAAGTCAAAAATATACGAGGAATTGAGGTCGTTTCCATCGACTTCGCACCAAAAATCCAGTCAAAAACCTTAAATCGAGGTCATAAGACCCAAGTCAAAAATACACGCAAAATCGAGGTCGTATTCGTCGATCTCGCACAAAAATAAGGCACGAAAATTATAAAAATGAGGTCGAAAAGACCCTTGATTGAACTCGAAGGCTCGAGGTCGAAAATGGCTTAGAAAGTGAGCTCGTATCAATCGACCTAGCACCAAAATGAGGTCGAAAAGACCCTTGATTGAGCTCGAAGGTTCGAAGTCGAAAAAGACTTTGAAAATGAGGACAAATCATTCGACTTCACACCAAAAATGAGGTCGAAGAAACACAGGGTTGAGATCGAACAAACGAGATCGAAAGTACATTGGAAATTGAGGTCGTATTGTTCGACCTCGCACCAAAATAAATCCAAGGAATTAGGAAATCCTGGTCGAAAATGTATGAAATCAAGGTCGTCACATCGAAGTCGAAAAAGACCTGTAGTTCGAGCTCGTAGCAATCGACTTGGGACCAAGATCGAGGTCGAAAAGACCCCTGATCGAGGTCGAAGCCACGAGGTCGAAAAAGACCTGAAGTTCGAGGTCGAAACCATCGACCTGGGACAGAAATCGAGGTCGAAAAAAGAACTATTCCTGGTCGAATGTTCCTGGTCGAAAATGACTAGGAATTTGAGGTCGAATCCTTCGACCTGGGACCATTCCTGGTCGAATTTCCTGGTTGAAATTGAACTATTCCTGGTCGAATTTCCTGGTCGAAAATGACATAATTTGAGGTCGAAAATGCCCTTAAAATGGAAATTTTCGAGAAAAAACACGTCGTAACTTCTACAAAAACCCCGAGGAGATTTTCCCAGAAGTTGGGGGGCAAATGATATGGACAGAAAAGTAATTATAGAAATATAATTGACTATTCAATGGAAAGACCGATATTTAAAGCCCGACACCCTAATTATTCATTAATTTCGTAATTAATGAATAAGGAAAATATACAGCTCATTAAAAGAGCCCAAATTATGGAAATCTTATCAAAGAAGGATCCGAAATCCCAATTAAAGACAATTAATGAGTCATAGCCTTTATCAACAAGGAAACGAATTCTCCAGCAAGAAATACAATGTTATCCAATATCAAAAAGGAGACTTATTCGCTAAGACTCCTAAACATACCATAAATACTAGGCTCTAAACGCCTATATAAGGACCCTGATCCTACAATCAGAACTACGTTTTGGGCACAGCTCCATACGTCACAACGCCTCGAAGGCGCAACAAGCCACAAAGGCACCTCTAGAACTACGTTTTAGACTTCATCCTCGAATAAGGACATACAAGTCACTACGTCCTAGGTGTGCCCCTGCCGCCATAGCCCCGAGGGCAACACCAAGAACTACGTCTTTGGCTTGATTCTCAACATTAATTGAGATACGTAGGCATCTTGTGAGGACCAATTTAGTCCGGAAACACGAGTGCAACCATTAAAGCTCGAAGCTCATTAATCCTAGCATTAAATTCACAAAGCACGTTTTTTAATCCATAACATTTGGCGCCGTCTGTGGGAAACGACAACATCAACCATGGCAAACACACGAAGAACAGCTCGGGATAATCAAACTCCCGAAGATCGTCCTATCACCTCTGAGGCTGATCAGCCACCACCGACTACTGGCACTGAAGGGGCGAATATCCCCACCAACGCTCAAGGACCGGAAGTCCCGATTTTGGTTGAAGGGACGAATCCCCTGCAGATGGTCATTCATGGATCTAATCCACAAGAAACCGTCCACCAGCAACCAATCACGACCTCCCCGCTGCTCATGAGTGCACCGAGGAGCCTTCAACTCCATACAACTGATCTCCCTCAATACGCGAATCAGACTTTGGGGATGCCAAGCTACGGCATGCCCCCTCGACCCATGGCGGGCGGTAGTGGAACTAATCCAATCTACCATGAGGCATATGTGCCCCCTTGTATTCAAGGTCTGGGACCCCAACAATAACAAACTCGCCAGACCCCTTTCGTTCAAGATTACTCGGGCCCATACACCGAGGATGAGGGTTATACAACTGGGGAGGATGTCGCCCAAAAAGGAGACGTTCTTCCCAGACAAATCGGGAGCAACCCCAAACTACTAGGGAGAAACTTGCAGCCCATGAGGCAGAGACTGCAAGGCTAAAAAAACTCTTTGCTGAGGAAGAGGCTGCTCAATCTCAAGGCCGAACGACTGAAGGGATCCCGATAATCAACTTGGATCCACCGCCAAGAAGAACCAGGAGGGCCGAAGCCCCAAGGGGTGATCCTAGTATTCTGATGCCCCTAGGAGATCCTGATGATCCTACACCACCGCTTACTCAAGACATCATGAAAACGGCTATATCCAGAAAGTTTAAGATGCCTTCGATCAAAACCTATGATGGAACGGGAGATCCCGCAAATCATGTAAGGACCTTCTCCAATGCACTGCTGTTGCAGCCAACCAACGATGCGGTCAAGTGTAGGGCGTTTCCACAAACCTTGGCAGGCATGGCACAACGTTGGTATAGCAGTCTACCACCCAACTCTATTGGGTCATTCAAGGAGCTAAGCAAGGCTTTCATTAATCATTTCATTAGTGGAAGGGTGCATGAGAAAAGTTCTGTATCACTCATGGCAATCCGGCAAGGGCAGAATGAGGCCCTAAGGGACTACATCAATCGATTCACTCGAGAGGCTTTAAAAGTCCCGGACTTAGAGGACAGAGTGGCTATGATAGCCCTGCAACAAGGAACCACTGATGACCACTTCAAACGGTCGTTAGCTAAACATCCCCCCGAGAGTATGCTGAAGCTCCAAGATAGAGCCAGAAAGTATATCAAGGCTGAAGAAAGCATGAGAAAGTATGAACCCACTACTGGCGGTGGTGGAAACTCAAAGAAAAGAAAAGAAACTCAGGAGTACGACGTCAAGGAAAACTTCCCTAGAACATCAAAGAACTCCGATTCCCCCTCCAAGAGAAATAATTTTGGCCCAAAATTCACAGAATATGCAAGATTGAATACTCCCAGGATTCAAATTCTGATGGAAATAGCCAAGGAAGAAGATATCAAATGGCCAAAGCCAATGAGGGCTGATTTGTCCAAACGGAACCAAAATCAGTTTTGTCGGTTCCACAAAGAAGTCGGTCATGACACCGATGATTGTAGGCAATTGAAAGATGAAATTGAGTTTCTGATACGAAGAGGAAAACTCAGCAAATTCACCAAGGATGGAAATCAAGGGAGTCAAAGAGGAAATTATGAAAGGAAGGATTACGACAGAAGGGACAACGACCAAGATCGTAACCCTAAGCCCCGAGGGCCAGTTATCAACATGATATTCGGAGGACCAACTACTGCTGGGTCCTCCCGAAACTCAAGAAAGGCTTATGCCCGAGAGGTAATGGCTGTGGTTGGAGAAGCACCGAAGCGTGCCAGGACAGAAGTGTCAATAAGTTTTGACGATTCAGACTTGGAAGGGGTGAAGTTCCCCCATGATGATCCTCTCGTCATAGTACCTGTGATAGGCAACTCCGAAACAAAGAGAGTCATGGTTGACAATGGAGCTTCAGTGGATATCTTGTTCCACGATGCTTTTATCAAGATGGGTTACACTGATTCTCAGCTAACACCCTCAAATATGCCTATATACGGATTCAATGGGGTGGAATCAAAAGTGGAAGACACTATCCAACTCCCAATGACCATGGGGCAGGGGATGAATATGTCTACTCAAATGCTGAACTTCATAGTTAGTGATAAAATTAATAAATCATCTAGTCGTAAATTAATAAGTGATGAAGGTGCTAAAATTGCCTGTGGAGCTACTAGAAGGGATACTTATGTTAGTGCTTGTGTTAAGCAGGACGACGATTATATTTCAGTGATTTGTTACTTTATGCTTGTTTGTTCATGAACTAAGTTAGCCTATTCTCTAGGTTTGCATTTGTGATCTTTACTTGCATTTTCCATTTGTAAATGTGAACTTTCCCTCTCGTGGAGCTCGAATTTCTATTATGAATTCCCGATTATTATATATATATATATATAATTAGATATATTTTAAAAAAAGTGATCTAACTTATTTTAAATTTCTACTAATTTCGTAGAAATAATATGTTAGTTATGCGATGGGTCGATTGATCTCTGACAGGTGCAAATGACTCGTTTGTACCTATTACAACATTGTTTACTATTATGATTCACTACGGTACATGTTTCATTGACCTCTTTATCAACTCACTTTTTTCCTTTGTCATGTATTGTTAGGTTTAGGGGCTACACACCAATACGAGATTCAAACAAACAAACAAAGCAAAGCACACAAACAATATATATGACGCGGAAACAACCACGTCCCAACTTGTATTATTAATCAAAACAGTTATCAATAATACAATCAATCTCACCAACGGTGTATCACTCACATGATACTCAAGCCAAACAATGCTCAAGTATACATCAAACATAATATGACTATGTTTATATAGCCATCCAAAACTTAGCCACCAAGACTTGCCATACTTGTTTTACAAGACTTTTTATTCTTGGTACCTAATTCCCTAATATAATGACCAAGACATACCATATATAATCATTGTCTATCCATACAATTATTACCATATATAATAATTGTCTACCCATACAATTATTACCAAAACAGTCTTAATCACCCAAACTCATATTACCATATTGGGTTGAACAACCGGTCAAACCCAACAATCCTCCCCTTCAACCCAATACCCATATCAGGTTGAACGATATCCATCAACGACATCGACGTCCCTCCGCCATGCCTCCCCTCGAACAAGAACCTCTCCTTCTAGCACGAAAAGAGTTCTCTTGTCCTTCCAACCTTTGAGTATCTCTAAATCCCTTTTAGTGACCTCCAACATTCCGCTCTTCATCATAATAGTATATCCCAAATCAACTAATTTACCCAATGAAATTAGATTTCGATTTAACTCCGGCACGTACCTTACTTGAGTTAACTTCCGAACATGATCATTGTGAAGTTTCATCATTACCTCACCAATTCCAGCAACCTTTACCCTTTTACCGTTTGGTAAAACTACCATCTTTCCCTCACACTTCTTGTAGGACGAGAACCACTCCCTCCTAGCACATATGTGATGAGAACATCCCGAGTCAAGCACCCATTCTTCTTTCGATCCCTTATCTTCTTGAACCAAAAGAGCATCATCATCAGTTGCCACAAGCGAAACATTACCCCCTCATCGAGTTTTCTTCAACTCCTTCAAGTCTTCTTTTGCCTTTGGACACATAGATTGTATATGCCCCAATTCTTCACAATAAAAGCACTTGATATTTGGGTTATGTTTCTTACCATACTTCTTTTTCTTGTCACGCGCATCCACCACGAGTGCACTTCCATTCGATGCGTCACTCGATCCTTGCTTCATCAATCTTTCGGCCTCTAGAAGAACGACAATGGTCTCATCCAAAGCTAACTTCGTTTTCCCAACCAACAGAGAAGTAATCGCAGTACTATACTTCTTTGGTAGAGACACAATTAGAAGAACAGCTTTGTCCTCATCCTTCAATTTTTCATCCAAATTATTCGGCTGGTTGATCAGGCCATTAAAACGATTCAGATGATCTCTCAGATCTCCCTCTTCTTCCTTCTTGAGCCCGAACAAATCTTTCTTAAGGAACAACTTATTTGCTAACGACTTTGAGTGATACGTCTTCGTCAACTTCTCCCATAAATTTTTAGGGTTATTCTCCTCAAGAACATCATACTTGATTTCCGGTGCAAGGGCCAACCGGATCGTCGATGCCGCACGTAACTTCATGTCTTCCCACTTTGTGGCCTCAACATCAGTAGGCTTTTTCTCTTCGAGAGTTGCATATAACCCTCGCTGAATTAACAGATCTTTCACCGTGCTCTGCCATAAGGCAAAATTGTTTCTTCCATCAAACAATTCAATCTCGAGCTTTCCCCCAAATTTATCCATCTCGAATCACGAACCTTGGCTCTTGATAGCACTTGTTAGGTTTAGGGGCTACACACCAATACGAGATTCAAACAAACAAACAAAGCAAAGCACACAAACAATATATATGACGCGAAAACAACCACGTCCCAACTTGTATTATTAATCAAAACAGTTATCAATAATACAATCAATCTCACCAACGGTGTATCACTCACATGATACTCAAGCCAAACAATGCTCAAGTATACATCAAACATAATATGACTATGTTTATATAGCCATCCAAAACTTAGCCACCAAGACTTGCCATACTTGTTTTACAAGACTTACCATACTTGTTTTACAAGACTTTTTATTCTTGGTACCTAATTCCCTAATATAATGACCAAGACATACCATATATAATAATTGTCTATCCATACAATTATTACCATATATAATAATTGTCTACCCATACAATTATTACCAAAACAGTCTTAATCACCCAAACTCATATTATCATATTGGGTTGAACAACCGGTCAAACCCAACAATGTATATGATAAATTAATAATCTCTATAATTTAATAATTTTATTTGGTCCAGACTTCGGTCAGTTCAAAAAATGACTTGTTTCAATAAGATAATAAAATAATAATTTTTTTAAAAACCCCTTTATACATATATGGTCCTAGAAACATTTTGCAAAAATAACGGCGTTTAGAAAATATTTACAAATATACAATTTTCAATTTTTGTAACCATAATCATTTTTGATTGCCTAATAAGTTGATTAACAAGTTGAACCGGTTAAATCATATACAACCTGAAATGCAACCGAAATTAATTTTAATTATTCTTTAAAAATATGTAAAAACAGGTTTCATTTAGTTTGCGGATCGTACTTTTTGTAAATATTTTTTGAATCCCAATTTTTAAAAAAAAATTAATATTTTTGATAAATTTTGTATTATACAGTCAATATACTGTAAGAATTATTTAGAAATAACTTCTTTATGGTAATATTTTTCCGAGATTCTTTAAAAAAAATTGATTTTACCCAATATAATGGGGACGGCAAAATATACAAGTATGAAGACAGCTTATTTCAAAAAAAAAAAGTATGAAGACAGCTGTAAAACGATACAACACCATTGGTAATAAAACTGACAGTAAGTGAACAGATTTGACCTCGTAAATTTCCGGTGACTCTCTCTCAAGAGTCTCCTTATTTTCCACCCTTTAGCCCTTCCTAAACTCCGTTACATTTTCACTCTTCCTTCATAAATCTTTCCGATCTTTCTGTCTTTTCTTCACAATTCACTCCATACCCATTATCTAAAATCCAAAAGGGTGTCATAAAGTGGTCGCTTTTTGTTGATCTGTGCACTGTAAGTACATTTTCTTGAATACTTTGTATCTATTGGTGTATCTATATCATCCATGGCTGAAATTGTGAAACAGATCTTAGCAAAGCCGATCCAATTAGCAGACCAAGTGATCAAATCAGCTGATGAAGCTTCTTCATCTTTTAAGCAAGATTGTGCTGAGCTTAAATCTAAGACCGAAAAACTCGCTGGGCTTTTAAGACAGGCGGCGCGTGCAAGTAGTGAGCTTTATGAGAGGCCCACGCGCCGTATTATTGATGATACTGATCAGGTACTTGAAAAAGCCCTTGTTCTTGTTCAAAAATGTAAGGCTCATGGGATTGTTAAGAGGGTTTTTACTATTATACCTACTGCTGCTTTTCGAAAAATGGCTGCTCAGCTTGAGAATTCTATAGGGGATGTTTCTTGGCTTCTTAGGGTTTCGGCTTCCGGTGAGAGTAGGGATGATGAATACTTAGGGTTGCCTCCAATTGCGGCAAATGAGCCAATTTTGTGTTTGATTTGGGAGCAGATTGCGATTTTGTCTAGTGGTTCTTTGGATGATAGGTGTGATGCTGCTGCTTCGCTTGTTTCGCTTGCTCGGGATAATGATCGTTATGGGAAGTTGATTATTGAGGAATGTGGGGTTGGGCCATTGTTGAAGTTGGTGAAAGAAGGGAAATTGGAAGGTCAGGAGAATGCTGCTAAGGCAATTGGGCTTTTAGGGAAAGATCGGGAAAGTGTCGAACATATGGTTCATGCTGGTGTTTGTTCCGTGTTTGCGAAGATTTTGAAAGAAGGTCCTATGAAAGTGCAGGCTGTGGTAGCTTGGGCTGTATCTGAACTTGCTGAACATTTTCCGAAGTGTCAAGATCTTTTTGCTCAGCATAATATAATCAGATTGCTTGTTGGTCATCTTGCTTTTGAGACTGTTCAAGAACATAGTAAGTATGCTATTACTAGTAACAAGACTAATTCAATTCATGCTGTTGTTTTGGCTAGTAATAGTTCGAACAGTGCTGTGAGTAATGTTGTTAAGCCAGTTGATGATGACAAGCCTAGTAAAGTTTTGCATCCAATGGGAAATAAAAATCCCAGCCAGATGCATAATGTTGTAACTACTACTATGGCCATGAATGGTAACCCTAAACCTAAGAGCAATGACGTGGCGAACCAATCTAATACTGCCAAGGGTGATAATAATGGCAATGTGAAACATAACCCTGTCGGGCATCACCATCAGCAGAGCCTTTCGCTCTCTGGTACTAGCATTAAAGGGAGGGAATTGGAGGATCCTGTTACCAAGGCTTATTTGAAAAAAATGACAGCAAGGGCTCTCTGTAAACTTGCCAAGGGGAACTCACCTATTTGTCGTAGCATCACTGAGTCGAGAGCTTTGTTATGTTTTGCTGTGCTTTTGGAGAAAGGACCTGAAGAAGTGAAGTATGATTCAGCTATGGCATTAATGGAGATAACTGCAGTGGCGGAGCAAGATTCTGAATTGAGAAGAGCGGCATTTAAGCCTAATGCTCCAGCTTGCAAAGCTGTCATTGATCAATTATTTATGATCATCGAAAAAGCTGAATCAGATTTGCTTATTCCATGTGTTAAAGCTATCGGGAACTTGGCCAGGACTTTTCGAGCAACAGAGACAAGGATGATATGTCCATTAGTCAAACTTCTTGATGAACGTGAAGGTGAGATTTCTAGGGAAGCCTGCATTGCCCTAACAAAGTTTGCCAGTCCTCTTAACTATCTTCACCTTGACCACTCAAAGGCAATAATCAGTGCTGGAGGTGCAAAGCATTTGATTCAACTTGTATATTTTGGTGAGCAAATTGTTCAAATTTCAGCATTGACTCTCTTGTGCTACATTGCGCTGAATGTACCGGACAGCGAAGACTTGGCTCAAGCGGAGGTGCTCACTGTGCTTGAATGGGCGTCAAAGCAACCACTCTTGACTCAAGATGATAAGGTGGAATCATTGTTACAGGAGGCGAGAGGCAGGTTGGAGCTGTATCAGTCCAGAGGTTCTAGAGGTTTCCATTAAGCTAGGCAAAGGTAAACTGTTGTTTGCAGTTTGCTGCGTAAAACCTCACTCTTTTAATTTTCTGTCATGGAGAGTACATAAGATTATTGTCACCTTATAGTTTCCTAGAGGGATATGTTTCTTTTTGGCGATTTCTTGTTCACATTTTTCAAATTACTTATTGCAGTTGATATTAAACTTGTCTAAAAACAAGTTGTGTTGAAAATTAGTATAATGGAATATAATTCTCTTTAATATAATTTCATGCTCGAGCTGACATATGAGCTAGATGCGGAGATTGATTTCTTGTTTGGTTGTTTGTTGTTTTTGAGGTTTACTGTTTTTTTTTGTGTTTTTCCGAGGAATAAAGTTTTAGTATTCCATTATAAATGGCCTTTTTGCAAGAATCTTGAGAAGATTTTGATTTTTGCACTAATATATCTTCATTTTCTAGGTTATGCAGATTAGTTATGTTTTAATTTGAAATTTGATTAAAACATGCTTAAAAAGCTTATAAACCGTATCTGAAGTGTGACTGCCATGTTTACGGAGAGGGTATTCATAGCTAAACATATATTTGGATTGTTATATGTCTAAATATCTATCAGATATACACTAGATTACAATTTGCAACAGTTACACTTGCTAATCGAGCTTCGTGGTGACGTTAGTTATGCTTAAAATTTAGTTAATGAAATAACATACACAATATTCCTCTATTGTGATTTGTGACATGTGAATGATTAGGGTTTCTTATAGGAAAATAAAAGAGTCTTTTACTGTCTACATGTTTTAATTCCAGAAGCAGTGTCTGTATAACTGTATTTGATTGCAAAATTATTATTAAAATTTTCTCGGAAGTGTGACTGTGCTCTACTTATTACTTGTCACTCTCAACCATTTTAACAATTAATCTCCCCTTTCTATTTTCATAAACAAAGAAGAGCTAAACGTTATACAGTCAATACTATCTGACCTCAATGATGTAGTGTCACAATGATTTTTTAATTTGGTGCCAAGTATGACAGTGCATGTTGGGACATACATATATTGTCTGTCCTAAATCATAACATTTGGAATCTACTTACCTGTAATTGATAGAGAAAAAACAATAGCATAAAGTTCAAGTACATGTTATTGATGCAATGATCCTGCAGTTGATTGGCAACACCCCTTGTACTACTGGATATCCATTAATGGTGAGATAGTAAGAGATATTATATCGCAGGACCTGACAATTTCGTATAACATGCAAAATATTGTTAATATTTTTTTTTATTTTTGATGTTTTACCAATTGCATGTGTTAATATGCTCACTCTTTTGGAAGTTAGTTTTTGACTTGAAAACTGATCGTCTGAAACCAAGTTTTGAGGTTTTCCTTGGTATATTTGTTGTTGGAATTGGCAAGTGTAGGCTTCACTATCTCGAGCTCGCATTGGTGGTAATAAAGAAGTTTTGCGTTGGTATAAATTTTGTCGGGTATCAGTGTTTGTAAATTGTAACGAAGCTTTTCATTGGTCTAAATTTGCCAGTATCGTTGATTGTAGACTGTAGTAAAAAGTTTTTTTTGGTACGTAATCTTTTTTGTCGGTATTGTTATAGATAGAAATTGATCATGTAGCATAAATCTTTGTATTTTTTCGTTCTTATATCGTGACACAATCTTTTGTCGGTACACCGCGTGACCTAATGGGTCAATATAAACTACGTAGTATTGTTTATTCTCTCAATTCATATATTTTTTTGTGGGTATTGGTGAATTTAATGTGTAGCAGCTGGATTTTGTACATCCAAACTTTAGGTTCGAGACTGGCAGGTCAGAACAGCTTCATGTTTAGTTATATGCCAGTCTCAGAAAAGCTTCATGTTTAGTTATATGAAACTAGCAATTGATGTGTAAGGTTCATGTTTAGTTATATGAAACTAGCAATTGATGTGTAAGGGTCATACATTTGAATTTTCTTAATGACTTCGCATCAACTAGACTCCCAAGTCTTGATCCAAATGTTTCATATCTAGGCATTCCATGCGATTTTGTGGCACCAGTTTGGCCAAAAAAATATAAATGTGATTGAGATTGACTTAATAATTAACATACGATGTTGTGTGCTAAACCAGTGACAAAGTAGACAATTTTATTATTTACTATTGGACTGCAAAGATTTTGATTCTCCCATAATAAATAGCCAGGAGAAGAGGTTTGGAATCATTGATACAACTTCCAATTTACACAGTGTTATAATCTCAATTCAAGATTCTTAAGAAGATACAAATTTTCATTTTGAATTCTACGATTTTATTCTGGATTTGGTCTAAGTTTTGGGCCCGGAAATGCAAATAGAAAGACAACGTTGAGGAGTTTGGACTTTGAGTATGGGCTGCAATTTCATTCTAACCGGACAAGTTGGAAATCCAATGGACTCAAAATTTAACCATTGTTGTTTTATCGATCAATTAGTATGATTCTTTTCCCACTAAACAATGCGGGCGTTTGAGGTATTAAGCAAAAATTGACTTATAGCTTAAAATGAGTAAGTGCTTTATAAGTGATAAGTTGATGGATTGTTATAAGTGTTTGGGAGAACTAAAAAAAGTGAACTTATGTATTATAAATTATAATGAGTAAGTGCTTTATAAGTGATAAGTTGATGCAAACTTATAAGTTACGTAAGTGTTTGGATAGATTTACTTATAAGTTAATAATTTTTTTGTTAAATTAAATTGAAAAAATAATTAATTAATTTAATGATCTCGATAAATACATTTTAGATTAAAAAACATTTAAAAGTATAAATATAAAAATATAAACAACTAAATTGAAAAAATAATTAATTAATATAATGATCTTGATAAATACATTTTAGATTAAAAAACATTTAAAAGTATAAATATAAAAATATAAACTACTAAATAGATAAAGAAATCATGAAAAATGAAATAAGTTGAGCAAAATGTAAGTATTTTCTAACATTCAACTTATCAATTTATAAGTTATAAATTAGATTATAAGTTGGGTAGACAAACACCCCCCATAACTCATAAGCTAAAAAAATAAGTTATAATTTATAAATTGATGAAATAAGCTGAGCACACAAACACCCCTCATAAACTGAAATAGATTTATAAGCTATAAGTCAACTTAATAAGTTGCAGCCAAACATGCCCATTCTGATATCCTTTTTCCTATGCAAGAATTACTCAAGAAATTTGTCTTACAAATGTTTATGATTATTTTACTTCAAGAATGAAGAATAAGGGGAACAAGATTTCGAAGTTGGAATGTTAGTGGGAGGTTTTTTGTTGGTCTGGCGAGATATTCGTCCGTTAATTCACGTCATTCTTAAATGATTGATGGCTCGTGATATATGGTTTTATAAGATCTTATCATAAATGATTGTTCATGTTTCTTATTTTTTAAAAGATTTATAATATTTGCATGTATAATAATAATTATATCATCGTGTAATATAGATTTGGAGGTTTTGAATTTGTGAAATCATTGTAAGTTAAGATCAAAAAAGTTGGAAGATCAAATTTTCTTTTACATAAAACGTCATCATATAATTAATCTCTGACTTATTATTACGAAAAACATACAAGTGTCGAATTATTTGTCGAGATAAAGGCAAGAAATCAATATACGGAAATTCACCATAACAAATCCTCAAAATCGAACAGAAATGTGTGCAAAACCATCCACATTAACGATAATTTAACATGCAAAAAATGAGAAAATGGTACGAGAAGGTTCATGACATAACACTAGTAGTTTTCTTATCCTCACACCCGCCACTGCATTTGTCTTAACAATCTCCTCCACCCAATTTATGATCAACCTATCAAAAATCTAACACTGTCCCTCTCTTCTTCTTTACTGGTCTTACAAGACTTATTTTATCAGTAGTTCACATTTTTTCTCTCATTTACAACAATGGCTACTGCACTCACTGCTGCAGTCTCTCTCCCTTCCTCTAAAACAACTTCCATTTCAACCAGAACATCTATCTCATATACTGATAGACTTAACTTCACCACCAAGGTATATAAATAATCATGCCTTATGTATGTTTACTCCTAGTGATGATTTCGGGTTTCAGATCGTGTTCGTGAACGTGTCCGTTTTAAAAATATTTAAAAATGAATACATTAAAGAAATAGGATTTTCATAGAAGTTCTTATTTCATGTCATATTCAGGTTAATTGAGTCGTTTAATATCATTAATTTCGGGTTTTGTATCGATGATCAGTCGTGTCATTTTAACAGAATAGACTGTTTTCTGCCAGTTTTGATGTGGGTTTTGGGTGTTGTAGGTTCCTTTGACATTTAGAAATGTATCTAGTGGTGGAAAGATGGTATCTATCAGAGCTCAGGTAACAACTGAGGCTCCAGCTAAAGTTGAGAAGGTTTCGAAGAAAGTGGATGAAGGTGTGATCACTAATAAATTCAAGCCTAAGGAACCTTATGTTGGTAAATGCCTTCTTAACACAAAGATCACTGGTGATGATGCTCCTGGTGAGACTTGGCATATGGTCTTCAGCACTGAAGGTGTGTGTTCACATCATCACTTTAGATTCTTGATCATAAGCACAAGTTATATCCGTGATTCTTATTTGCGATTTATGTAGTATAATATAACTTTCTTGTAGTTTGAGGACCTAATTTGTGATCGGGATTTGATCTAATAGGAGAGGTGCCATACAAGGAAGGGCAATCCATCGGGATTATTGCAGATGGTGAAGACAAGAACGGGAAGCCTCACAAGCTCAGATTGTACTCAATTGCTAGCAGTGCCCTCGGAGACTTTGGCGACTCCAAGACTGTAAGATTTTTAATTGCACTTTATGGTTGATGTTTTGTTGGAGTTGTGACATAGCCCATAAGCACTTTGAATTATCCTCATACTACTTTAAGTTCGGAATTAAGCCACCCCTTAAGAAAATATATGCTATATAACTTGAACCAAACAATTTTCATCAAGTTTAATAGTTTCTATACATATTCTTCTTTGAGGCATCATTTTCGCAATATGAGCTCAGTATGTGATATTTTTTCTTCTGTTTCCTTCAATGTTCTACCTTGCATGATGCTTGGATTCAATATTTTACAGGTTTCATTGTGTGTCAAAAGACTTGTCTATACCAATGACCAAGGCGAAGTAGTTAAAGGAGTATGCTCAAATTTTTTGTGTAAGCATGCAATCACTCTTTCAATTGATGGCACTTGGTCTTTTTGAACAATGTCTTTTATATCCCTTCAAACAATAAATATACTTGTCTTCCTAATGTTAGGTAGATGTTTAGTGAAGAAGTATCATCTAATCATGAGGTAGACTTTCTAGTACTGATATGTTCACCCTGATATTTCAGGTGACTTGAAGCCAGGGGCTGATGTTAAGATAACTGGACCTGTTGGAAAAGAAATGCTTATGCCAAAAGATCCCAATGCAACTGTTGTTATGGTACATACTGCCTAGAACCTTAATCATTAAAACGTGAAAAATACTGCTATTGCACATTCTAATACTGCAGCTTTTTGGTTTGGGTTTGAAACTTCTGTTACTGATTCCTTTGTTTATCATTACAGCTTGCTACCGGAACTGGAATTGCACCTTTCCGATCCTTCTTGTGGAAAATGTTCTTTGAGAAGCATGAAGACTACCAGGTTTGTATTTCGAAAACTCTTGACCTTGTACATTCTAAAATGCAGAACAATGCACAATAAAGATAGGAACTTTTCTTTATCTGATCAAGAGGCTGTTAAATGATATTAACGGAACAAAAAAGCCATGCACAGACCTTTTTTTTCTTGTAAACAAATAGTTTTAATTTTTAAGCCCCCCATCAATCATGTATATGTTGTAACCTAAGCTATTATCATTGATAAATAACTTGAAATCTTAACCAATGCAGTTCAATGGTTTGGCATGGCTTTTCTTGGGTGTGCCCACAAGTAGCTCGTTGCTCTACAAGGAGGTGAAAAATTCTCAACTTAAAATCACTTTATACAATTTAAATATTTTCAGCAACTAAAGTGGAATTAACTTCATTCTTGTTGTTTTGGGGACAGGAATTTGAGAAAATGAAAGAGAAGAAACCAGAAAACTTTAGACTTGACTTTGCAGTGAGCAGAGAACAAACAAACGCGGAAGGAGAAAAGATGTATATCCAGACCCGCATGGCTGAATATGCAGAAGAGCTCTGGGAACTACTTAAGAAAGACAACACCTTCATCTATATGTGTGGTTTAAGAGGAATGGAAAAGGGAATTGATGACATTATGGTGACATTAGCTGCTAAAGAAGGTAGCTAGGCATTTCAACATAATGACTTCATTTTCTTCACATATCTTCACATTATGCATTTGCCATTTTAGACATGTAATATTATAATGCGTTTTCTTCTCTTGATCAATTTTGAGCGTGATTTTTTATTTTTATTCATGGATTACCAGGTATCGATTGGACCGAATACAAAAGGTCACTCAAGAAGGCAGGACAATGGAATGTAGAAGTGTACTAATTTCGAGTTTCTTGTACAAATGTATGCCTATTTTAAAAACTCTACATGCTCAATCTATATTTCACTTCTCTCTGCATTCTTAGATAGACAATCAACTTTCTGGGCAACACTTCTTTTTTGTATTCATATTCCCGCTCATCTAGCACTACTGTACCATCAATTTTCCTTTTTCCCAAAACTGTTTTTGAGGGCCTGGATTATATATAATATAGTTGAAATGTGTAATAAATGTTTTTTACTCTTGATTTTATTGCCCATTAGAGCAGTGATGGACAGGGTTCTATTTAACACCATTACCAAATTGCAGTCTTGTGTTTGAATTGAGGAAAGCATGCAGTTTCTTTGATAAGTTTGAGATCCTTGAAGGTAACTGATAGTAAATCTTGTATTATACAAAACTCGAATTGACCTATGGATAGTAGAACTTTTATAATCTATAACTTAACTGACTAAGTGATGATGTATAAGCAAACTGAATAAAAGATGAAAAACACCCGGGGGTTGGGGGGGGGGGGGGGGGGGGGAGGTGCTAGATGAACTAACAGAAAGAAAGATGATGAATAGAAGCCAGTGTAAGTGATGCTGTTAAAATCCAAAAGACAGAGTGCCTTCCAATTTTTTGATATCAGGGGTTTCTATTTGGTTTGTTTGATGATCTCCCTAAGCTTAAAACTGGGGGGGGGGGGTTGTTGATCATCAATGGCTAAAGATGTTCCCAGATCTAGAGGTGTGGTACTCGGATTTAATGAACACAAAGGCCATGGTTTGATCAGAGCCGATGATGGTGGAGACGATCTCTTTGTTCACCATTCCGAATTTCCAATATCATTTCTGAATTCTGATACTTCAACTCTCTTCCCAGCCAGTTGGTGGAATACAATGATTTGTTATTATAGAACTAAGGCTGTTAAGGTTACTGGTCCATAGAGTAGCTGTTAGCAAATTATTAATAGATGATATCTTGTTGACTATCCAAGTTTTGTAATCACTCATAAAAGAGTGCTTGTTTTTGGTAAGGGTTATATAGGTTGTTTCATTTGTGCTTCGCTTCCTTATTCTCCATTTGAGCTACCAGAATCCGTTGAAATATTCCTGTCAGTTTCCAGCTTTGCTACATAGATAAGGAGAATGTTGTCAAATATGTCAAGTTGAAGCTTAGCCGACGATTATCAGTATGAAAAACAGCCAGGTAGGTGTCTGTTGAGTTAGAAGGGAGGGTAGTCATAGTTTACACTTCAGCAGAAACAATATTTAATCTCAGTAAAGAGACGCTCTGAGGAGTTGTTTGAAGCCAGATAAACGGGTGATCCTTCATATATGCGACGAGGCATGGACATGGACTAGACCTGGTAAAATGGGTCCGGATCCGAAGAACCGAACCGAAATTCATAGAACCGAATCCGATTTTATATCCGAATTAGTTAAACCAATAATTATCCGAAAACCGATTTGAACCGATCCGAAAATTATCCGAACCGAAAATTTAACCGAAAATTATCCGATCCAATTATGATCCGAGCCGATCATAACCGAATAATAAATTATCCGAACCGAATATGATTCGAAATACGAGATCCGATTTAAATCCGAACTAAAAAATGGTGAATTCAGTTTTAGTTGAGTTATGATATTTACGGATTATCTATTAGGCCACTTTTAATTCAATAAATTAATCTATTTATAAGCAAAATTCTTAATTAGAATAATTTCATGTCAAAAATATCATAGATATTTAATCAATACTTTTGAAAAAAGTACTTTATTTTATATAAAAAAATAATATATTTAATAATAAGATATTTTTAAAGTATTACAAATTAAAAAAAATGAATGAGTAATGATCCGAAAAGATCCGAACCGAATGTGATCTGAACCGTATTCATCCGATTTTAATCCAAATTTCATCCGATTTTAATCCGAATTAGACCCGAACCGAATCAAATCCGATCCGATCCGGACTATACCAAAAATATATCATAACCGAACATTAATCCGATCCGAGATTGATCCGATCCGAAACCGAACCGATTATCCGATTTGCCAGGTCTGACATGGACTGATGTGACATTGCAACTAGTTTCTTTTCAACAAAGAGGTAGTTGATGTAGAAATGTCTAAAAATGGTTTCAAACTCAACCTGCTCCCCCTCCCATCGTTGTGCTGCCAGATGAAGGATGTAGCCCACTTATCCTTCACAGAAAAGGCGATTCGTCCCCTTGGCTTTGCCAAAGGTGAAGAATGGTCTTCATCATCCAAATATTAAAAAGGCGAAAAAATTAAAACCAAATGTCAATTCCTCATATCTATACTCTTTATTATTTATTAATAAATAAAACAATATGAAAATGGCGCGCGGTACTAAAGTACCAAATTTGGTTATCACTTAAATTCCTCGCAACTACATAATTATACAAGATTTATTTACTTTAAATTCGCAACTACATAATTATACAAGATTTATTTACTTTAAATTCTTTAACTTCATCCAGGGTTCGAATCCTTACAACTACGTAATTATAGAAGATTTATTTATTTACTTTAAATTCAATAGTTTCATCGAGCGTTAGATTCTTTGCAGCTACGTAATCATACAAGATTTATTTATTTACTTTAATTTCTTTAGCTTTATGCATAGTTCGATTGTCTATAACTACATAATTAAATAGTTATTTATTTATTATATATTTTTATCATTCAATTCTCGAGAAATACATTTTTAAATAATATTTATTAATAATTTATTAATACTAATATTTTAATGTAGATTTATCCTCTGCCCGTGCTAAGCTAGTATAAAATAAAAACAGATAACAAGTGGTAAAAGTAAAACAGTAAGATGGACGAATTTATATGTATAAATCCGTCACTCCTTCCTGAGAGTTACGTTAAATTATATTCTACTTGCACAACTTGGCCTGTAATGCAGACTGTACTCTGTATTCTAAGAACTGCCTGGAATCTGCTTCTTTTATTCATATCATTAACAAATCTCCATCTCGTAATGAACGAGAAGTCATTCATCCCGTTTATATTTTATATTCAGAGAGGGAAACAGAGTTGCCGACCTTAACACGTTTGTTTAGTTTAAAAACTGTTGATGCAAACTGGATATAATATTATTCCACCGTCATTTTTTCACTCTGTATAAATATGTGTATAATATTGATAGAATCACATAACTAAGATCATCCCTACTTTACTTCATCAGGCATTGTATATCACACAAACGCAGCTACTTAACCCTGTTGTAGCATTTCCTACAAAATCAATCCTTTCCCTGGATCATCATCCTATAAATTTTCTGCATATCGAACAATGATGTCTGCATCTCGATACTTTAGCTTTACCTGTCTGTCTATGTATCTCCTGATTTACTCTTTAGGTAACCATTTTGTAAATGTATCAAGTTACTATTCTATTATGTTTATCAACTTGTGAATTTTGTATTTGACCTCATTCTATGGATCATACTTACAGGTACCGTGTACTCTGCAACATTCACATTGGTCAATCAATGCAGCTACCCTGTGTGGCCTGGTTTACTCTCCGGCGCTGGCACTCCTCCTCTATCCACCACAGGCTTCCTTCTCTCTCCCGGCACTTCTAACTCCCTTTTTGTACCCCTTTCCTGGTCTGGCAGAATCTGGGGACGAACTCTGTGTATGCTGGATTCCGCTAATAAATTTACTTGCGCCACTGCTGATTGTGGCTCTGGAACAGTAGAATGCGCTGGCAGTGGTGCCATTCCTCCAGCCACTTTAGCAGAGTTTACGCTAAATGGCGCTGATGGCTTGGATTTCTATGATGTCAGTCTTGTTGATGGCTATAACCTCCCAATGACAATAGTGCCTAGTGGAGGAACTGCAGGAAACTGTTCAGCTACCGGTTGTTCAGCTGAATTGAACGGTCCATGCCCGATGGAGCTGAAGGTAATTGGGGGGGAAGGTGGGAGTGAGAGTGTGGCCTGCAAGAGCGCATGTGAGGCATTCGGGGATGCCAAGTATTGTTGTAACGGAGAATATGGGACACCTGATACCTGCAAGCCAACGATGTACTCCGAGTTTTTTAAGAATGCATGTCCACATGCTTATAGTTATGCTTATGATGATGGTACCAGCACTTTTACGTGTGCCTCTGCTGACTACACCATCACATTTTGTCCTTCCCCTGCTCCCGGGTATGTATTTGGATCAAATTTTTGCTTTTGCATTGTTCATGTCGACCCTGCACCATCAAATTATATACATAAAACAGTGCAAATTATTCATGTAGTCTGCACATACCTCAAAACCATGAGCATTTAGGAAATTGCAGAACTAGCTGATGGGTCGGCTATAAATGGTCGGTGGCAGTACATGCTTCTCACGTTATGTAGTCGTAATATTCTATTGCATATGCGTGTCCAGTGTAATATAGTTTACTATATTTGTATTGTTTATATAAATTAAACACCGTCCATGTAGCATTTAGAACTAAATACTTAATTATTATCAGTACTCTATCCTTTTTAATTATAATAAACACAGTCTTCTTCTCAAGGTTTAGCTGATACTTTTTGTCTAAGACAATCTTTCAATAATTATTGGCTGAAGTTTGAGTCTCAGAATAGGAACACACTAGACAAGTAGACATGTAATTGAAGGCCTGAGGCCAGCAAATGCGTGAATGCATGTGCCTAAGTAGTTCAATATTACTATTGCAGAAAGATAAATCAGCAACTTAGTTTGTCTTGACAATTGTATTACAGTATGATTATCATTAAATTCCCTAACACTGACAATGACAAAAATGATTTGCAGGCGAAAATCATCTGGAGGGCCAGCGACAGCCGCATTTCCAGTCCCCAATGGCTCATTAGCTACTAAGTTGGCCGCAGTTACTCCGTGGTCTATAATAAGTCTAAATATTATATACTACATTTCATTTACCCTATTGCAACAATAAGGTTTGGGCACTTCTTGCTGATCTAGTCCGAAGTAGCAACTATCTAACAAGGTTCGTCTCCACAATGTAAAAAAAAAGATAGGACCAGTGAAAGGAAGAGATTTCTAACTGGCTAGATCCACATTTGGATTGATGGGTCCTGTGGAGTGGAGGGAGATGCTTGAAGTTGTCATTTGTCAACTTGAGCCCCACCCCCACAATCCTTGACCTCTTCAGCAGCCGGCAGCCTGCATGTGTGTTTGCATGAAGACAAGAACTCCATACACCCATTCCACACTTACAAAGCTGCTCATGTCTTGTACCTATGTACATCTTACCCTAAAGACTACTTGAGTTCTTTCTATTCTGTTACAAATTTTCTTTGAACTTGGACGAGTATCTTGGAAAATTACGATCAAAACAGGAGACTAGATTGACTGATAGATGGTCATATTCAGGGGAGAACAGAGGGTCCAGGGTTCACCAGCTCCCTGAATTTCAATATATATCTACTGTTTGTTACTTCTATAACATAATTATTGTTGGCCAAATTTGTCAGAAGTGTCGTATGCTACAGTTGTTTGTATTTGTGTAACCTTTTTCGAGACTCATATGTAAACTTTCACATTTATATTGTTTCATCACAGGTTCCTGATTTAGACTTCTAGTTCCTTGTTCATAATCTAATAACCACCTAAACAGAACTTGCTTGGCACAGTCGTCACACAACAATGCATGTGACTGCATGGATCATGTAGTCTTACTTATATATTCTTAATAATGTGTCTTAAAGCCATAAAAGGAGCTGTCGCCTTCTAACAGTTACTTTTGAGTATCATACATTAGTCTTTCGAATAATCTACATAGCACTTGTACATGCATGGAGCATGCAAGTTTATGAAATAAAAGCATGCTTCTGTTATGACTATCTCAAACGTGGTACTCTACTTTTGTTAGGTGTAAACAATTGCACACCGCATTCAGGCGAGATGATTATACAGTCACAGTGCATTAGGTTTAGACACAATCAATCATATGTGATGATATAGTAATCAGATATCCAGTTCTTCTTAAATTCTGGAATGAATCACTCTTACAATGAATGTTCTACAACTCGACAAGAATCATATATATCGTGATAATACTTGTACAAGACGGTAGACTTTAACACATGACTGGACTTACCTGGAATTAGTCAGACAAGTCGACGGATCAGCCTTAATATTCAGCAAGCATTTTGCGATTGCAACAAAAAGGCCACTAGTTTGAGATGTCAGAGGATCAAACCGCAGGGTCTTCTGAATTCGTCTGCCCTTACATTGTCAATTTTGAGCACCCTCTCATCTCTATATGTAAGAGGAACTGCTAGCAATTTAAAACCATCTGTTAGCAGTAGCAACTGCTAGGAGAAAATGAGCAAAAAAAAACTGTAAAGAAGAGGAAGATTACAATGAACAGGAATTGACATGAAACAGCATCTAGATAGTAAATACATCACTAGTCTGAGTGACACCAAATTATAGGAGATGAGATAAAACATGAAATTGACTTTGTCATAGCCATAGTGTGAAAGCTCGCTGCTGTTAGCAATGTGATATAACTTGCTTTTCTTGCGCCGCCAAACCAATCCAGAGTGCAGTCAATAATATGTCAGTTCTAGATATTAAATCTGTAGGACTAGCTGCAAGTTACCATTTTGCAATGTTTTTAATTGCCCTTTTCCTTACTTTCCAAGGCCTCCTAGTCCTAGATGTCAACTCCTTATATGTATCCAACTTTTTATCTGAGGGATAATCCCTGTTTAAAACTATAAAGAATGATATTTCAAAAAATGCAAAACTTTGAGACAGGCACAATAGAAGAATCAAGATAAAATGACCTCCATTAAAATATGCTACATATTGCGGAATCTGACTGAGCTCTGACAGGTTAAAGGGAAAATGCTGTTTCATCAGCAAGAGATAAACGATATTGGACAACAAGAACAGGTGCATATTTTTGCAACATAGTTCTACAAAATGCAGCCTATGCCTTGCAACATCAACACCAGTCACAACTCACAGTGCCTGAACTGCCTAGAATGTCCGATATCATACATAGTTTAGCATCTAAACATGGCCAACAATTAAGGAACAGAATCAGGTAAATTCTTATCTGTACACGTAAGGAAAAAATTTCAGGGGAACCTAATCATGTCATAAAAAAAGTATAAAGAAATTAATTTTAGCAAGTCCAATGACTCCTTGTACAGATTGTATTCAGTTCTTTACTTGTTATACAGATTATTTATTATAAAAAGAGAATTGAGGTGTACACAGATCTCAACAAGGAGCTCCATAATAATGGATAAAAGAGGATAGTTTCTTTTAATGACTGCCCACAGCACAAGTCTTAACGCACAGAATATGTTTCAGAAAAATAAGTGGGAAAATAAGCAAGAAACAGATCCCACAATCATAACATAATTCCGGGTTCTGATATACAATCAATGCTTTTCTTCATAAAAGAAAACAGTTCAAGGTCTGGGATTGATGTGAAAATGAGTTGAGAGTGCATACTCCCAAATTTCAAAGATAACAACAGCTCCAGATGCTGCATCAATTTCATATAACTGATCTAGAAAAAGTACACGCTAACAACATTTAGTTTGTACCAAAAATAAATTGGAAACATAAAATCTAGATGACGAATAGTTTTATTATCAAAGTGACTTGTTCATTAAACAGATCACTAAATGACATCATGGACATAGAAAAACAGAACTTCAAAACGGTAACAAAACAAAAGGTGGAAAGTGCATGAACGCAACACTATACAACCCAGGATCAATTCTTAACCATCGGCTACGGCCGTGGCCAAGCCCGCACGGATTTGTTTTTTGGCTCCTCCCAAAAGGTCTCATACTAATGGAGTTGTTTTTGGCTGCTTATATTCAAGATAATTCTTTTTTATCTTATCGATGTGGGACTTAGGTTGACACTCACTTTACAAATAGACCAAGATAAGCATACATCAGTAGCAAACTTTAAGGATCACCTTTCCGTCTCGAGACACCTTTGGCTTAGCAATCAGAAATGAGGTGGAAGAGGATAAAAACAAAGCAACCATTCCACTTTTTACAACTTGCATTTAGTTTCAGCTTGAAAATCTTCTAAACCTCAGGTTCCAACCTTCAAAGGTCAAAATTTTACATTGGCAAATGAACATAATACAGCACACTAATGGAGATGGAGGACTCTATGGATTAGAGGTTTTCGTGAAAACAGACAATAAAACATTAATTTATAGTAGAAAAAGAATCAGAATCAATGTTTTTGAGTACCTTATATAACGTGGAGCGGAATCAGTGGCAGTGTTAAATGTAAATGGAGGGATCAAATCTATTTCTATCAACCAATGCTTCTGGCAAGTTGAGGTTTGAGGCTGGTTTTATGTCAATGGAAGTTGCAAAATCTTATTATCCACAAACCAAAACCCCCCAAAAATTCAAAACTAAAACCCTGTTTTTCGTAACAATTGTAGGATTAGCAGCCCCCAGACTAGGCTGAAATTTCAGTCTTTGATACTGGGTTTAGTTTAGTAATAAAATAATATTTGTATCTGTAATACTACAAAATTTAAAAATATAATATGAGCCCAGATAAAATAAATAATTTTGTTACATCAAGAATTAAATAATAATAATAATAATAGTGTATTGTTTATATGATATATATATGAGTTAATACAGTGTACAGCAAGTCAAGAACCTTAATAATTCAAAATCTTATTATTTTTTAAATGATTATATTAAATTATAAAACTTAACTTATAGTTCCAGTTGCCAATAGAAAATATTGCATAATGGTTGTATGCTCAATCCAAAATCAAGAAGATGAGACGTGAAGATTGTTGGTAATTTTAATCATTTTGGTTTGCTCTAATGTCCTCACTAATGAAATTGTTCATCATACAATATTATCATCCAGTTCATGTTATCCTGTTTTGCACTTGTAACTATTATATCTATGATACTTGTAGATGAGTTGTTTGTGTTTTTGCTGGTGTTAGATTCAAGACCTCTGGTGTCTATGGTGTCACTACTGCCTTACAATTTTATGACCTACACTCTGTTTTGATAGTTATGGGATTTTGTACTTTTCTTGACAATATTCGAAATGCTCAACTTGCTGGTTTTCATGCAGTTATTGTGTTTGATGGTCGAATTCGGAGACATTCGATTGCTTGTACGAAATACCATGTTGATACTCCATAACATTAAGGTGTTATGACTACGCCTAATATGCATATCATGATTAGATTATATTTCAACAGGCTGTTCACTCGAAAGACCATTTTTTCAGATTGAGCTTAATCCATAAATTGTGCTTATTTTTCGAACTGTGATTAGTGCAAGTGTCTGGTAAATACAAACATACATAGTAGCTTATGCTTTTGGTTAATATTCCTAATCTTTTGGAATTTGAATATTAATTCTTTCTCATTCCACTGGAATCCAACCGGGGACGCACCAATATCTCATGCTTCCATACCTCAATTCTGCACGTAATTGTGCATTGCCAATTCTGTATATTTTATTACTACAATCAAGTATAAACTCGTTGTATATGACATGGAACCCAACTTCTGTGGAAAAGATGATAGGACACCATACCTTAATTAAGCCCCATATACACCACAATAGTGGAAAACCCATAATATCCACACAAAAAAGCTACCAGACTTGCACTATAAAACATGTGTGATAATAATAAAACCATTCGTCCACCACAGCTCCTTGTTTCTTCTTATTTTTCCAAAACCATCTGATCTGCTGCAATGCCTGAAATTCAGCTCCCCGCTGCAAACATTGACTGCCACACAAGGTATAAAAACTGTGGACTAATATTATGGATGAAAAGGGAGATGCGGTATTATAATATTTCTATTACATAAAAACTGAATCCTATTTCGTTTTTTAAATCCCATAACTTTTTATTTCTAATTCTAAATCAGCTACTGATAACATGTGCATGTTTATTGTCACTGTAACAAGATTATTCAGCTATGGGTGTTTTCTTATTTCTGTGTAGTTCTATTATAATTTTACTTTTATCCTCTAGTTCATACTCAGAACTTGAAGTTATCACCATTGATGTCCATGCAACTAAAGATCTCATGAACTCTGGCAATCATCGATATCTTGATGTTAGGTAAGCTAATTAATTAGAGGCCTTCACTGGCCATATCTTATCTACATTCCTCTTCTTCTTTTATAAAGTAATTTTTGGAAATTTATGCTAATTATAAATTGTTTTGTTCTGCTTAGAACTGAGGAAGAATTCAAGAATGGTCATGTGGACGTGAAGAATATTGTTAACATTCCTTACATGTTCGAAACCCCTAAAGGTAGGTTTAGATTTGATTCGGTTACAAGCCCACCTTGGCATTTCATTTATAGTACATATGTAATTCTTTACTTTTTGTAACTGTATCCTATGTTTGATGTTACAGGCAGGGTGAAGAATCCTAAGTTTCTGGAACAAGTTTCATCAATCTTTAACAAGGATGATATTCTTATAGTGGTATAGTTAAATTTATATATAATACTTGAGGATTTAAACAAAATTTTCATTTTTTTCTGTAGATAATTGTGAATATAGTGAAATTTAGCTAACAAGGAATCTGCAGGGGTGTCAAAGTGGGATAAGATCTGTTTATGCAACCATTGATCTTCTTAAATCTGTAAGTTTTTAAGTACTTCCAGTTCCACCGTGTCTATTCATCTATTTACATGGATGAACGAGTGACCGCTTAGTTTTAATGCATTTCTCTGTTTCTCCGAACAGATTATTACTATACTTATTCATTGTCGTTTGCTTTGAGATTATTTCTTTTGCAGCTTGACCATTTTTTGTTTTCTTTTAAACGAAGCATTTTCACAAAATTTTGAAACTAGGTAAAATACTAATCAAAAGCTGGGGTATTTTACGAAAATATAATCTCTAGGGTAATGAGACACCTATGTGATATCCTATCTCTGAGTATGACATACTCAAAATGTTTGTGTGATTTTGTTTGGTTTGGTTTAGTTTTGGTGGTGTCTCCTTAAGTTTCTGGTGTTGAAAATAATATTGATGCGAAAATTGCAGGAGTTCGAGCAAGTGTACAACATGGGAAGTGGATATCGTGGCTGGGTTGAGAAGAAGTTAGCTGTGATGATACCAGAACCTGAACCTGATTCAGAAGCAACAAAAGAAGAGCTCTAAAAAACCTTTGAATTAATGTGCATGAGAAAAATAGGGATGCTGAGATATGATATTAAAAGAAATGTCGAAACGACTTTATGATTAATGGTTGATGATTTTGGTATCGACGTTGCTTTAAGTTCAGGCAAATAAATGAATAAAATTAATGGACAAAGCTGTGAGCTATTTTGTAATCATTATTGCTATATTGTTTGCTACAAATTTTTTATTTCTAGGATGGCCTGATCCACCAGGATGAAGGGGTTGGAAAAAGCACGATTTTGTCAACTATTTTTCTGGAATAATATCAAAATATTAAAATATTTAAGAGTTATGCTAGAGAATTCAAAATCCTCTTCCAAAATCTCAAATGACTGTTATTAATTACGCCAAATTTTGGATTATTAATGAATATTTTAAACTTAACAGTATCAGAAGATTATATATATTTACACTAAGAAATTATTTCATCTACTATAGTCTTTTATGAATTTTCAATTTATTCATATAATTTGCATTTAGTTTTAATTATCAGGTAACATGTACACAGCTACATTGTGATTATTTGGGAAAAGTTACAAATTAATGTTTCTTATAATTACAATAGAAGGTGTTAAGATAAAACTAAAGAAATAAATTTTAAAAAAAGTGCATAAATGTTAAAAAAATATGTGGAAAGAATTGAATAGTATGGTGGAATATAATGTTAATAACCGATGAAAATGTTAATATCGTAAAAAAGTAACGGTTTATCAAAAAATTATAAATATGACCTAGAAAGATAATAACAATAAATATCATAATATAATAGTTTAGTGAATATAAAATATTAAAAATATGATTTTGAAGTATTATGAGGGGAAAAAAAGAAAAAAAAGTTTTTAAAAAAAGTATTATGATTTTAAAAAATGTATTATGTTGGCTAAATTGATTGACTAAAATACTATAAAATAATGATTATGTAAAAAATTTCTGAACGTGCTCCAATGGAATTTTCGACAAATATAGCCAAGTTGGCTATAATTTTACTTAAGATAATGTATCATTGGAGTGCAAATATTTTACACATTTTTAATAATTCTTATTTATGGTAGGTGATTTAAAATTTTAGTATCTTCCGCCGGAGATGCACTAAGCGTTCTCCTAAAAAAACAAATATACTTTTTCAGACCTTCCAAAATCAGTTAAAATGAGACTAACATATTGCGAGGAATAATTGACAAGAATAACTCTTTTTTAAGTGTTTTAAAAGAAAATGTCATTTTTTGAATAATTGACCAATTATAACCGTTCTAATACACAATCGCCAATTGCGTATTCTGTTTTTTTTTTGTCTGCTGCTGCGTTGGGAGTTAGTGACCAGTGACCACTACGACATCTGCTTGCAAATAAATTAAAAAAGAAAAAGTTGCTCCGACAAGGTCACGTCATCACAGACTCACAGGACTGTTGCTTTTTCCTTTTATGCAGAAGCTTGACCATATACGATAATATGGTAATACGCATTTGTGTGATGCACATTAGGTCTGTAATACTCCACTACAGATTGCGTATTCTGTGGTAAAATTAAATAATATACTAATTACTCCGTTCCAAAATGCGTATCACCTATTACTCCGTTCCAAGATGCGTATTTCACCGGCTATAGTTGACCACTTACTTCAAATTGATTATTGTAGTCAGACCAGCATAGAAAATCGATTATATTTGTTTATCACCCTATTGAGAGCGGCCCAAAACTGAATTTAATGAACCAATGTAGGGTTGTAAGCAAACAGAGCCGTTCGTGAACAAAACTCGAGCTCGGCTCGTTTTAGATGGACTCGGCTCGGTTCGTTTACTAAATGAACACGAGCCTGAACATGAAAATGTGTTCGGTTAGTAAATGAGCTCGAGCCGAGCTTTACACCTGTTCGACTCGAACTCGGATCGTTTTGCTCGGGATCGGCTCGAGCTCGGTTCGAACTCGTTAAACTCGGCTCGATTCGTTTAACTAATTATAAATTTGTGAATTTCATAATATCCTTAACAATTTGAATATGTTAAATAAAACTTAATTGCGATCTATTTTAGTTATTTTGTGGTTGAATAGGGAATTGTATTTGTTATATCTAAAAGGTATAACATCAACGTACTACCAAAAGTTAAACTTTTTATATCCAATCCAAATTAGTTTTTCATTATTAAAATTTATAAGTTGCATTCATAAAATTACAAAAGAAAGTGAATAAAGAAAGAGAGTTTGTCTTATTAATTTATTATATAATATTATTTAAAAGTGATTCGTACCTCTTAAAATTGAGGAGAAAGATGAGACTTTCAGTGAATTTAAGATTAATAAGAGTATCTTGGAGAAAAAAAGTTGTAAACCTCCTCAAATTTCAAGTTAAGAGCCAAGATAAAGAGGCTCTAAGTTAGTGATAAAATTGTTTTATTTTAACTATTGTTATTAGGTGAAGTGAGTAAGGTTTGATTACTCATAAATACAAATATAAACCTAATATGATTATTAGAAGAAAAGAAATTAACTTTTAGTATTAAAATTCAAATATAATCGTGTATTCTTAAGATGTGATTTTAGGCGTGGGACTGTAAATCAAGTAAGTAATTTTAAAAATTGGATTAGGTTGAGTATAAAAGTACGAACTATAAGTGAACAACTTGACTCGACTCGAGTTCGGTTTGTGTTCGGCTCGACTCGAAATGTTCGTGAACAAACTCGTGTTCGACTCGTTATTAACGAGCCGATCTTGAACATCACTTTTCGTTCGATTAGAAAGCTCGGCTCGACTCGGTTCGTTTTAAAAAAAAATCAAGCTCGACTCGATTCGGACAAAACTCGGCTCGGCTCTGTTCGTTTACAGCCCTAAACCAATGTAATGGATTTGACAATTAAACAAGTTTTAATTTTTTGTGGACTTTCTTTTATTCCGCCCATTTAACCACCTAATTTTCTAAGAGTAATGATGCATGAGCATTTTCACTTTAACAAGATTATTCAGCTATGAATGTTTTCTTTTATCCAATTTTTGTTGTAATTTTGCTTCCATCCTCTAGTTCATACTAGAGATGCACAAAACAGTCTACCCATACAATTATTACCATATATAATAATTGTCTACCCATACAATTATTACCAAAACAGTCTTAATCACCTAAATTCATATTACCATATGGGTTGAACATCCGGTCAAACCCAACATAATATTCTTGAAATTTATTTAAAACATTATAAATTTTCAGATTTTATCCATAAAAAATTGGGTTTTTATTCGGATCTCTCAAAAAGCCCGGGATTTTATTCGGACCGAACCGGGCTTTATCCGGGCTTTTTGAAAGCCCGGGTATTATCCGGGCTTTTTGAAAGCCCGGACATTATCCTAGCTTTTAACCGGGTTTTTCGGGTTTCGGACCGGGCCGGACTTGATGAAAAATAGTAGGCCCATTTAAGGTCCTCGGGCCAGGCCGAACCGGGCCGAGCTTTTTCCGGGCGGGGCTTTTCGGGACTTTTTTCTTGATCGGATCGGGCCAGATTTCGGGTTTCAGACTTTTTGAACATCTCTAGTTCATACTCAGAAGTTGAAGTTATCACCATCGATATCCGTGCAACTAAAGATCTCATGAATTCCGACAATCATCAATATCTTGATGTCAGGTAAGCTACATAATCTCTTCTTTAAGTCATTTTTTAATATGTTCGTGCTTATAAATTGTTTTGTTCTGTGTAGAACTGAGGAAGAATTCAATAATGGTCATGTAGACGTAAAGAACATTGTTAACATTCCTTACATGTTCAAAACCCTTGGAGGTAAGTTTAGATTAAGAATGACATGTAAAAAATGTTTGAAATTCATGAAGATAAGTTTAGATCAAAATTGCCATGTGGTCGTATGAAATATTGTTAGCAATTCTTACTTTTTCGAAACTCCTGAAGGTAAGTTTAGGTTCGATTCACTTATAATTCAACCTTAACATCTCATTTAAAGTAAATATGTGATTCTTTGTTTTTACTTTTTAGTCGCTCATATATCCTACATTTGATGTTTCTGCATGCAGGGTGAAAAATCCCAAGTTTCTGAAACAAGTTTGTATCAACTTTTAAAAAGGATGATAATCTTATAGAGGTATAGTAACACTTATTATATACTAAAATACTTGAGGAAGCAAATCCTCTCTGAAAATTTACCAAAATCAAGATTTTTAGAAAAATAAGAAGAGAATGGAGATGGTGAATGTGAATGTCACTTGGGAGATACCAAGGAGGGGTGCTGTTAAAATCAATGTTCATGGGTTCTATACTGAGAACCGACTGGAGAACGAAAATAGGTCAGGCATAGGGGTTGTAGTGAGGAATAGCAGAGGGACCATTCTGAGATTGTTGGGCGGATCTCTTTGTATTGATGAACGTGAAAACAACGAATTGTATGTGTTAGGAATATGTTGTTCTTGATGATAAACATAAAACACTTAGTAGAATTTGTGTAAAGTCATTTTGTAGCTGTCAACGAAATGGCATGCTTTGCAGCATTCCGTTGACAGGAAGCTCATCAACGAAATGAGTGATGTAGCAATTGCACTGTACAATACTTCATGGTTTGATAGGCATTTTGTTGTATGTATTAGATAGGTTTTCTAAGTCATGTTGACTAAGTACTAGATAGGCAAAATAGGTTGGTTAATTGTAAATATCTTGTGCCTTGTAATTTTGCCTAAGTGAAGACATGTCAACGGAATGAAGATTACTCATCAACGGAATGAAGTTTACTCATCAACGAAATGGAGTTTACTCATCAACGAAATGGAGAATAAAGCTATCAACGAAACACATCTCCCTGCTATCAACGAATCATTATTGCTTTTCTGAACAGTTGACAAAGTGATAGTGACAGTTTACTGTACTGATCTAAATGGTGATGTGAGAGTGTACTTTGCATTGGAAACCATTAAAATGGACATGGGGAATAAGGAAACATCCCAGTTTCCATTTGGGTTCTTGGGAGTGATCATAATAAGCATGAAGACAAGAGCAAGGATCTCCAAGGACCACTGGATAAAGGGATGAAAAGCAAACTATTGGCGGTTACCTTTAGTGTACTCTAGTGTAGCCAAAAGTAGCTTTGTAAACTTGGGAATATATAACCAAGTGTAGCAGTTAAAATAAAGTGAGAAGAAAAAAAAACAAATAGATTGTATTAGCTATCTTTGAGAGCATACTTCTCTACACTCTTGTAACTGAGCAGCTGTGTACATTTTGTATCACAGATTATTTCCGCAATAAAAATCACTTCAGTTGGATCATCAAACAATCCAACTGAAATTATTTATGTGCTTGTGATTTTTACATTAAGTTCAGTTTTTATTTGTAAGTTGTTTTTAAGTTTAAGAAATATCAGAATTGTATTCAACCCCCCCTTCTACAATTCTGTTAGGTCATTTGGGATTAACAATTGGTATCAGAGCAAGCTTCTAACATACAAGAAGTTTAAAGATCAAGACCAAAACAGTAACCATGGTGAAGAAGGATGCAGGAGTAAAGATACCAGTTCTTGATAAGGACAATTACTTTCACTGGAAAGTAAAGATGCATTTACATCTCATGTCTATGGATGAGAGATATGTAGACTGCATTGAGAAAGGTCCACACGTTCCCATGAAGTTTGCATCTAGAGTTGGACTGCCAGATGATGCTCCTGATGTGGAAATTCCAAAACTTGTCTCAGAATGGACTATTGAAGATGCTGCAGAAGTCCATAAAGATAAAAGAACCATGAACATTCTGTTTAATGGTTTGGAGCAAGAGATGTTTGACAATGTCATAAACTGTACAACCTCCAAAGAAGTATGGGACACTGTTAGAACTCTCTGTGAAGGTACTTAGCAAGTTAGGGAAAACAAAATACAGCTCCTTATACAACAATATGAGCATTTTCATTTTAAAGCTGGTGAAACCCTAAATGACACGTTTAGTAGGTTTCAAAAGCTTTTGAATGGATTAAAGTTGTATGGGAGGATCTATCAAACCAAGGATTCAAACCTTAAATTTCTTAGAGCTCTTCCAAAAGAATGGAAGCCTATGACTGTTTCTCTCAGAAACACTCAAGAGTACAAAGACTACACTCTTGAAAGGCTTTATGGAACCTTGAAGACATATGAGTTGGAAATGGAGCAAGATGAAGAAATTGAAAAGGTACAAAAGAAGGGTGGATCTATTGCATTGATTGCATCTGTGAACCAACTGGAAGATGACAACGAAGAAGCTGCAAAGGCCACAACTAGTCGAGCTAGTTGTAGGAGTGATGTTAGCAAGGGTAAAGGCAAGATGACAGAAGAAGAAGAATCAGAACCAACCAACTTGGATGACTTAGATGAGATTGATGAACACATTGCTTTTCTGTCAAGAAAATTCTCTAAGTTCAAGTTCAAGAGAAACTCAGAAGCAAGGCCACCAAGGAGAGACTTTCAACCTAACAAAAGTAACTGGATTGACAAGTCTAAATCTAAATGTTTCAATTGTGGAATGCTTGGTCACTTTGCTGGAGACTGCAGAAAGCCCAAGATTGAGAAGGGCAACAGGAAATTTGAGCCTGTTGATTATAAAAAGAAATACTTTGAACTTCTCAAGCAAAAAGAAAAGGCTTTCATGTCTCAGGAGTATGATTGGGCTGGTAATGGTGAAGATTCTGATGATGATGTTGAGTATGTCAACTTGGCTCTTATGGCTAACAATCATGAGCAGGAAGCAAGCTCCTCAAGCAACCAGGTAACAATTACTAATCTTTCTGAGCTTTCTAAAGAGGAATGCGATAGTGCAGTAAATGAAATGTCTACTGTACTATATAATTTGCGTGTTACTCTTAAATCACTTACCAAAGAGAATTCAAGAATAAAAGAGACTAATTTGCTCTTAAGTGATAGGAATGCAATGTTAGAAGCACAGCTCATTGAATTTGAGAAAATGAGATGTGTTAGTAGGGAGGCTAAGAAGGAACTTGAGAACGTGTTACAAAGGGAAGAAATTCTTAAAACACAACTTGAGATAGAACAAAGTGTGATTGCAAAATGGAAAGATGCCAGGAATGTTGCTACCAACATCATTAATGTTCAAGGTATGGAAAGATAGGTTTTCTAAGTCATGTTGACTAAGTACTAGATAAACAAAATAGGTTGGTTAATTGTAAATATCTTGTGCCTTGTAATTTTGCCTAAGTGAAGACATGTCAACGGAATGAAGATTACTCATCAACGGAATGAAGTTTACCCATCAACGAAATGGAGTTTACTCATCAACGAAATGGAGAATAAAGCTATCAACGAAACACATATCTCTGCTATCAACGAATCATTATTGCTTTTCTGAACAGTTGACAAAGTGATAGTGACAGTTTACTGTACTGATCTAAAAGGTGATGTGGGAGTGTACTTTGCATTGGAAACCATTAAAATGGACATGGGGAATAAGGAAACATCCCAGTTTCCATTTGGGTTCTTGGGAGTGATCATAATAAGCATGAAGACAAGAGCAAGGATCTCCAAGGACCACTGGATAAAGGGATGAAAAGCAAACTATTGGCGGTTACCTTTAGTGTACTCTAGTGTAGCCAAAAGTAGCTTTGTAAACTTGGGAATATATAACCAAGTGTAGCAGTTAAAATAAAGTGAGAAGAAAAAAAAAACAAATAGATTGTCTTAGCTATCTTTGAGAGCATACTTCTCTACACTCTTGTAACTGAGCAGCTGTGTACATTTTGTATCACAGATTATTTCCGCAATAAAAATCACTTCAGTTGGATCATCAAACAATCCAACTGAAATTATTTATGTGCTTGTGATTTTTACATTAAGTTCAGTTTTTATTTGTAAGTTGTTTTTAAGTTTAAGAAATATCAGAATTGTATTCAACCCCCCCCCCCCTTCTACAATTCTGTTAGGTCATTTGGAATTAACAGTATGCATTCATGGAAGGCCTCAAAAGAGCTTATATCGAAGACTACCCAGTGGTAATACTTGAAACTGACCATGTGGACACGTATTGGGAATGGAAACATTCAACTATTGAGGGTGGCACTCCTGAGCATGCGTATATTTTGCGGCAGCTAAACATTAGAAGAAGGGATAAGAATTTTGATCTAGATGTTCGCCTAGCGAATCCTGAGGATAATGAACTAGCTGCTTATCTAGCTGAATTCGGGGCAGCACATTGGAAGCAAATGGTGGTCATTAAGAAGCCTTTTGGGAGGGTTTATGAATTGTGGACTAAGGGCATGGGGCTTGGCCCGGTAGGTACTCAGTTCAGGGCAGTCCATGAGGAAGATTTGAATGTGGAGGCTATGAAGGATGAAGTGATCAATCCCCCGACAAATATGTATGTAATGGCTGATCAAAATGATAAAGACGGTATGATGAATAAGGGTGAAGCAAAGGAAGTAAATATTATGGTTCATGATCAAGCAGTTTGAAGACGTCAGTAGAGGTAATGGGAAATCAAGTGAAGTATTGGTTATTATGTTCTCAATCGGAAAAGAATAGAAGAAGTAGTGTCTTTGTTTTTCGGTCTTTTAATTTTAGTTGTTTAATTTTCTTAGCTCTATGTTTGTGGTCTAGAAGTCTTTTGAGGCGATTTGGTTTGTTTATTGTTGCTGGTCTCGTGGTTCAGTCTGTACTCCAAGATTATGTATAGCCTTCGGGCTCTGGCTTTTTTATTTCATTTCTTCGCTTTTCAAAAAAAATAAAAATTGTGAAACCATATAATGATATTCAATAATAAAATGTTATGAAACTATGTAAAATTTTATGGCGATCGCGGTTTTAGTTGGAAATCTTGGAATCCATGAAACTATTGCAAGCTTGTTCCATTTTATTGTTTTCAACCATACTTGGAAAGAAAGAAATTTTAGAATTCACAACTCGGGATCTGGGCATCCAACTTTGGAGCTTATAGTTATTTTTACTACAAAATACATTGTCAAGGAAACATCCTTTCTGGTAGTGTGATTAATAGTCTGGTGGCTGGTTGTTTAGTGTGATGTTCTTTTCGAGTCCTTTTATTATTGGGGTATGCCCCTCTTATTCTTTCTACAATAAAATTAAAATTATTCAAAATGGTTCTACTATAGAACTGAATTTAAAATCAATTTTGTTGTTCAAATTTGAAGTGTTAATTTTCTTATAAAATATACATATTGTAGTATTCTATATGAGAATTAAATTTTATGTATTGTGAAATAATAATTGATGATAGAGTTACAATGACCTGCCTATGTAATGCTTGCATAATATTGCTATGCATCTAACTAGTTAATACATGTTACAAGTAAAATATTACCCTATTCAATTATAGATAGTCATTTTCATAAAAAAAATTCTCAAAATTGTAAACTTCAAAAGTACGTCAAATCTATTTTAAGAAGTACTTTTCATCTTTTTTTATTTGTAAAATGACAGTATATATTTTTATCATTATTATTGATCAATTTGCCCCAAAAAAATAAGAAAAATGCTAGGGATCCTAAACTTTGTTTCCTAATTTTTTTAAAAATTGGTCATTCGGTAAAACAACAAACTTCCTAAAATTTAATTTTTAGGAAGTTTTATGAAATACCTAACCTACTAAAAAATCAGACAAGATAAAAAGGGACAGAGGAACATAAAATAATTGTTAAAATAATAATATAATCTAAACTTTGGATTATTATTTTTATTATCTAGAATGTTCTTGAAAGTATCTAGAATAGACTTTTGAAGTTCAAGACCTTTTGTATTTCAAGATGGTTCATGTACTTAGGGAGTTACATATTAAATAAGGTGCATGTACTAGAAGTGTTCTAGGAGGTTCCATCTTGTCCTATAAATAGGACAATCTTCCAAGCTTTGTATAATCAAGAATTATCAAAATCTTTTGAGTGAAATACATTTGTGAGTTTTATATTTTGTGTGAGTAAGTTGTGTGGATTATTGAGAACAAGTTTCTTCTCTTTAATCTCCAACACATTATACACTTAAAATTACTACAAAGTGGTATCAAGAGCAAGGTTTAGAGATGGCTTCCAACAACAATATGTTGCAACCTCAACTTCCTCGTTTGACGGGAAAGAATTACAACCAATGGAGCATACAAATGAAGGTTTTATATGGCTCTCAAGATCTTTGGGAGATTGTGGAAAGTGGATATGAAGAACCGGCGAATCAAGCCAATCTCTCACCACAACAATTGAGTATTTTGAAGGAAAATCGAAAGAAGGACAAGAAGGCTCTCTACTTTATTTATCAAGCGGTGGATGAAGTAATTTTTGAGAGAATTTCAACGGCATCAACATCAAAGGAGGCATGGGATATCCTCAACAAGGCCTACAAAGGAGAAGAAAGAGTAAAAATGGTGAGACTTCAAGCTCTAAGAGGTGAATTTGATTCACTCAAGATGAAGGAAAGTGAAACGGTGGAGGAATATTATAATCGAACAATTTCGATTGTTAATCAACTTCGTGTAAATGGTGAAGATATTACGGATAAAAGAGTCTTGGAAAAAATTCTTCGTAGCATGACTCGAAAATTTGAGCATGTTGTTGTGGCTATTGAAGAATCAAAGGATTTAAATACTTTTTCTCTTGAAGAATTATTGGGTTCACTCCAATCTCATGAACTTCGCATCAAACAATTTGATTCCTCTCCTTCCGAGCAAGCTTTTCAAGTTCAAGACACTAATCGTGGTGGTTTTAGAGGAAGAGGTAGAAGAGGATCATTTCGTGGTCGAGGACAAGGAAGAGGAAATGTGCCAAGTGAAAATTCAAGCTCATTCCAAAGAGGAAGAGGAAGAGCTCGTGGAGGTTACAATGGAAGAGGAAGAGGTAATTCTTTTAATTTTCAATGCCATTATTGTCATAAAATTGGGCATATGAAAAAGGATTGTTACAAAAGGATTAATGATGAAAAAGATGACTCAAATTTTCTACATGAGAACATTGAGGGGAAAGATGAAAGTATGCTTCTTGTTAGTAATGTTCAAGAAGTTCAAAAAGAATCTATTGATGATGTTTGGTATATCGATAGTGGTTGTAGTAACCACATGACCGGAAAGAAAAATTGTTTTGTGAATTTTGACGAAAGTGTCCAACGAGAAGTCAAGACGGGTGACAACAAAAGGCTCATTGTTAAAGGTTGTGGTGATGTTCCAATTCGAACAAAGCAAGGTACAAATTATATCTCTAATGTTTATTATGTTCCCGATCTTAAACATAATCTTTTAAGTGTTGGGCAACTTTTAAGAAAGGGGCATCATGTGATTTTTAAAGATGATTTTTGTGAGATCAAAAATAAAAATGGGATTCTTGTTGCAAAAGTCAAGATGACATCAACTAAAATGTTTCCATTGAAAATTCAAAGTGAGGCTCTTCCATGTTTTGCTAATATTGTGAACGACAAGTCTTGGCTTTGGCATCTTCGATTTAATCACTTGAGTTTTAGCACTCTATCCAAGATTTGTAAAGGTCATATGGTAAGAGGCATTCCAAATATTCAAAAGCAAGATCAAGTATGTGAAGATTGTGTTTTTGGAAAGCATCACCGAGATCCATTTCCAAAAAAGAAGGCATGGCGAGCTAAAAAACCATTGGAGTTGATACATTCGGATTTATGTGGACCTATGCGCACAAACTCTATTGGAGGTAGTCGTTATTTCCTCACTTTTATTGATGATTATAGTCGCAAAATGTGGATTTATTTTCTCAAAGAAAAATCTCAAGTATTTGAAACATTTAAAGATTTTAAAGCATATGTGGAGAAAGAAAGTGGTCATTCTTTAAAGACACTACGATCCGATCGTGGTGGTGAATATATGTCCGAAGAATTTGGAGGTTTTTTGAAAAAGCATGGAATTCGCCATCAACTAACGGTTCGTTCAACCCCTCAACAAAATGGGGTAGCCGAGCGGAAGAACCGAATAATCATGGAGCTTGTTCGAAGTATGTTGAAAACAAAAGGATTGCCTAAGATGTTTTGGGCCGAAGCGGTTGCGTGTGCATGTTATGTTCTCAATCGTGCACCTACTAAAAGTGTGGAAGGAAAGACTCCACAAGAAGCTTGGAGTCGCAAGAAGCCATGTGTCTCTCATTTTAGAATTTTTGGAAGTATTTGTTACTCTCATGTGCCCGATGAAAAGAGAGGTAAGCTTGATGATAAATCTGAAAAATGCATCTTTGTTGGCTATAGTGAAGCTTCTAAGGCATACAAATTGTACAATCCCATCACAAAGAAAGTCATAATTAGTCGTGATGTAATTTTCAACGAGGAGGCTTCATGGAAATGGAAGGATGAGAAAGAAAGTTCAAGTACTTTTCTTGATGATGATGCATTTGATCCAATTGAAGAAGAAGGCTCCACTCCACCTACTCCACCATCTAATTCTCCACCAAACTCATCATCATCATCTTCAAGTTCCGAGTCACCACCAAGAAAGACAAGATCAATGGCGGATCTTTATGGAGAAACAAGAAGAATTTTGGAAGATGAATTTGTTGATTTTGCCTTATATGCAAATGCGGATCCGGTTGCTTTTGAAGATGCCTCTAAAGAAAATAAATGGAGACAAGCCATGGATCAAGAAATTGATGCAATTGAAAGGAATGAAACTTGGGAGTTAGTTGAAGCTCCTAAAGGAAAGAAATCCATTGGAGTCAAGTGGGTTTACAAGACAAAGTTGAATGCACAAGGTGAAGTTGAAAAACATAAGGCACGTTTGGTGGTAAAAGGCTACAAGCAAAAATATGGTGTTGATTACAAAGAAGTATTTGCTCCCGTGGCACGTCTTGAAACAATTCGCTTGTTAATTTCTTTGGCCGCTCAAAACAAGTGGCAAGTTCACCAAATGGATGTCAAATCCGCTTTTTTGAATGGAGTATTACAAGAAGAGGTGTATATTGATCAACCACCGGGCTATCGTTTGAAGAAGGCTTTGTACGGTCTAAAGCAAGCCCCATGTGCATGGTATAGCCGCATCAATGATTATTTTATGAAGATGGGATTCAAGAGGTGTCCATTTGAGCATACACATTACATCAAGGAGTTAAAGAAGAAACGTGGCATGTGCAAAGTTTAGCTTAAGGGGGGCTGTTAAAATAATAATATAATCTAAACTTTGGATTATTATTTTTATTATCTAGAATGTTCTTGAAAGTATCTAGAATAGACTTTTGAAGTTCAAGACCTTTTGTATTTCAAGATGGTTCATGTACTTAGGGAGTTACATATTAAATAAGGTGCATGTACTAGAAGTGTTCTAGGAGGTTCCATCTTGTCCTATAAATAGGACAATCTTCCAAGCTTTGTATAATCAAGAATTATCAAAATCTTTTGAGTGAAATACATTTGTGAGTTTTATATTTTGTGTGAGTAAGTTGTGTGGATTATTGAGAACAAGTTTCTTCTCTTTAATCTCAAACACATTATACACTTCAAATTTCTACAATAATTTGGTAGTGCATCAATTTGAGGTAATGGGGACTAGTGCTCTAAGAGCTTGGAACAAAAGCTCATGCATGTATGATAGTTTGGCTAGTGTCACAGACAAATCTTGATTGTTGTCATTAATGACTTGTTCCTGGCAAGGAGTTATGTGTGTAACAGTCTGAGAACACCAAGCCCCACATGTGAAATTATTGGTTAGATATGCGAATCAGGTCTCTGCATGTCACATTTATAATACTTTTAATCATGAAATATTGCCATCATAAAAAAATCAGAGGATTTTGTACTGAGATTGAAAATGGAGGAAGGAAAATCATTGGCTGAAACTCCAACATGGGCTGTTGCAACTGTTATTGCTGCCATGGTTCTTCTTGGCTGGTTGTTTCTTGCCTCCCTTGAGCTTTTCGACAAGGTACTTGTCATTTCTCATCA
Source organism: Heracleum sosnowskyi (assembly GCA_030848705.1). Taxonomy (NCBI): domain Eukaryota; kingdom Viridiplantae; phylum Streptophyta; class Magnoliopsida; order Apiales; family Apiaceae; genus Heracleum; species Heracleum sosnowskyi. The sequence continues at coordinate 107,582,462 of CM061245.1, forward strand.
CTTGAATTTCATACTTTCTTTCGATAAGTATGATATGTGTGTGTGGGCAGAAACTACGAGGCTTTTAAATTATCATAAGCATCTGGTTTCATGGATTGATATGCATTGAAGATAGATTTATGGTTTGAATTTTGTGTTCGATATCTCAGTGGTTGGATAGAACAAAGAGGAAAGCTCTTCTTGCTGCACTTGAAAAGATCAGAGATGGTAATGAGGCAATTTCTCAATAGCACCCCCTCCCCCAAACACACTCATTTCAAGGTTTTCTTTTTCGTTGTTTACTGTTTATGGTTTGGTTATTTTTGCAAAGCAGAACTGATGCTTTTCGGGCTTCTATCATTGATGATGGGTCACTGGATTGTCTATGTGGCCAAGATCTGCATTAAAACATCAACGAGCAGACGATTTTACCCATGTGCACTGGAAAGTGAATTAAATGATGAAATATCTCGAAATGACATCTCTAATTTGAACAACACATTCATGAATTATTCAGTTCCGCGACAGATGATGAATACTCCAGTGCATCATTATTGCCCTGAGGTAATAAACTTCAATCGTTTTGGTATAGAACTGCATATGGATGCTTTAGCTGATAAATTGTTTTCTAATATTGATAAAGATTATATTGATGTGTTAAGCACAAAGCTGACCTTATAGGCATCTGGACTTGATTCAAATCCACTTGCTTATTTATTTTAATACTAATTAAAGTTTTCTTCATCAATACATGAGAGAAATTACATCTTTGTTTAACATCAGTAACAACTGGTGTTGTGATAATCAGTACCCCTGCATATAATAAGACATTTTAATCTAAGATTAGAAATCCTTGCAGTTTAAAATGATCAGTTTTTTGCATTTCCAAGGGAAATGTTATAGCCTCTATATCAGGAATACAGGAAATACCTGGAATATTTCTCATCATCGATACGTTTTCCAGGGTCATGAATCGTTTGTTTCACATGAAAGTATGGAGCAGCTTCATCGGTTCTTGTTTGTTCTGGGAACCAGTCATGTAATTTATAGCTTTGTTGCAATTGCCCTTGCCATGATCAAGGTAATATGTAATATACAAAGTGGCACACTCCATCGTCCCAAGATTGAACTGATCTATTTCTAGTAATTATCAAAAGTTTCCTTCTGTTCTCTGTATGTTTCTCTTGGATGTAGATCTATAGCTGGAGAGTCTGGGAAGATCAAGCTAAGGTCATGGCTCTTCAAGGATCAGAAGGTGAACTGGTTATATGTTGATTATTCTCACATAATGATTTAGCCACTAGAAAATATGTTCTACTGTTATATCCTTTACTCTTTTGTTAATCATAAGCCCAAGAATTAATATCCTTTTATATTTCTTAATTTCATAAACCAGAAGCTACTTCAAGCAATACCAGAATGAGGAGAATGACTACATTCATATCTAACCACACATCCCATTCTTGGAGCAAGCACAAGGTTTTGGTTTGGCTGGTAATGGCACACATCTATGGAAATTGTGTTCAAGAATAAACTTGATTTTTTTGTCTGCTTAAGATGCTGCACACTATCAACAGTTAGAATTTATTCATGTTTCTGATTGTGTCTAGTAATTATTTTAGAAAAGTCAGCACAGCCATGAGTTATCTAAAGGACTAGGTGACATGCATTGCTTCTACTTTCTTCCAGCTGCTTATGTTCACTCTCATGACTAGTTTTCATTTGTGTCTACAACAAGAATTTGTGTCTTCGTCTTTAGTTTTCATTTTAATTATCAAGATCCTGGATTACTGGTAATGACACAAATAATTCAAAACATAAACCTGATAAGATCCAATAAAAACATGATACTGACAGTGTGTCGTTGCATTCAGTTTATGCATAAACTGTTGATATATTATGAATTTGAAACGTTTAAATTAAAACCTTATCTTTCTAATAACCTGCTTACACTCCATATTTTACTGTCTTGATTATTTTTATTGTATGGCATGTTTGCTTTGGAGGCCAAGCTCATTTTTTCCCAGTTTGCAGCTTTGTTTCAGTCGCCAATTTTGGAGTTCTATAAATCGAGCTGACTACATGGCTTTGCGATTAGGGTTCATAACAGTGAGTTTGCATTTTGGACTATAAAGAAATCATTTCTAAATTGATCAACTTCTCTGTTTTGACATCTACGTCTTACATACAACCATGCATAATACTCGTAATTTGTATTATGCAGATGTAGTGTGAATACAATATCTGATGGAACGTGCTCAGATTTACTAGATTAGCTTTTCCGTAAAGATAAACAACAGTTCTGACACACTTAGATAAGGATTATCAGAAATAATGACCATAGTGCATGCGATATTGCAGCATACTCCTTTTTGTCGTTGAGGTTTTAGGGTGATGAACCTTTACTTCTGAGAAAAGCTAATGCTGATTAGTAACACGAAATACATTGCCGGAAAATATTAATTTTATTATGCCTTTGGAGTTTGGATAAAACCAAGGGATGGGGAAGACAGTGATATTACAAACACAACTTGCTTTCTCGAGATAACACTTTTTCATAAACACTACTTGTAAATGTACTATACCAAAAACCACTGGTTGAGAGAACTGGCACTTAAAAACCATACCTTGCAACATGTTTTATCACTACTCATAAATACTTCTACTGTAACCTTTCTTTTACCTTGTGCAGACTCATCAGTTGCCATTAACATATGATTTTCTTAATTATATGCTCCGAAGCATGGAGGATGAATTTCGAGATATTGTTGGCATAAGGTACATGTACATTTGATATTTGAAGGTGGTCTATCTTTAAATTGAGATTCACTAAACTTTGTTTCTGACTATCTTTAGTACGGTATGCATGTTAAATTTGCATTATGCATTGCAGTTTTTTTGTGTTATAACTTAATAGCATTGACTATTACTGGCAAAACATGTGACAATTCGACATTCTTCTTGCAGTATTCCACTCTGGATTTTTGGCATAGCATGCATTCTTCTTGGGTTTCATGGTAATTTTCATGCACCTGAGCATTCTCTACTTTGAGCATTCTCTATTAACTTAATGACTTGCCCTGAGCAACCTAAATGAGCCTCCTAAGGACACAATAGAATAATGCATGTTAATGAAAAATCTGAAAGTTATCACTATGCATTGGAAACTTTTAAGATAAGTTACAATTCTACAACTATTTGAAACATGCTGATATATCTATCTGTTATATATTATATGAGGTATACCAGCTAATGAATTCATGCATGAATACCTTTGTGATGTTATAAGAGGGCCTTAAATATCATATATGCATAGTATCTCTTATCGGGCTTATCTGCACCACACTTGTACAGGAACAAACATCTACTTTTGGCTTTCATTCCTTCCAGCAATTGTAAGTGATTCCAAACATATTATTGTCTGTCTTCTTGAGACTGAGATTCACAACTGTGCTCTTGTTTCTCATTTGTATTTATATGTGCAAAAGTTGATTCTCCTGGTCGGGTCTAAACTGCACCATATAGTGGTAAAGCTGGCTGTTGAAATAACAGAAGTAGGTCCAGTAGGAGAATTTCGTCGGTTTAATCTAAGAGATGAGTTATTCTGGTTTGGAAGGCCCAGGGTTCTTTTGAGAATTATACAGTTCATATCATTCCAGGTAACATTAAATATGTCCACTATAAAAACACCGTAGTGTACATAAATACTCCCTAATCCAAATGTTTTACTTGTGCAGAATGCATTTGAAATGGCATCTTTTATCTGGTCAATGGTGAGAACCTATTTGTTCTTTCTGTTAGATGGTTGGAATTGGCGTACTATGCTTGTGTTTACTTGGAGCTTTTCTTGTCCATTTGAAAATTTGGAGAGTATACTTGCATAACACTAATGATTTTCATGTACGTCACTGGATCAAGCTGCCAAACAATCTGCATTTGGCCCTACTTGGCAGCTTCATCATTACTAGTAACTTATTTTGAAAAAACAAATTATATATACCCTTAGTCATTGGCCTGTTTATGCTAAATGCACATTAACGTCATCAACATCTTTGATCTGTGCATCTGTGAATGAAACAACGAACCCTCTCGCCCTTCTGGATGCCCTATCTATCTTATTCATGAGTTTTACTTGTGGAAATAAACTAATCAATATTTCCTACATTTTGCTTGAAATTTCAATATGAGGCTTTGGTGCAATATGACCTGAAATTCAGAAAATCACTGAACAGGCTGCTTTTTTTTTCTGCAAAAACAGTTGGTTTGTTTGTTTATTTGTTTTTGCATTCTTCGTTTTCAGTGGGAGATTAGAGAATGCAGTTGCTTCACAAAAAACCACATGTTCCTTGTGATCCGCTTGACATTCGGGTACTGCCTTGCAACAATTTTACTTGTTTGATGGTGGTCAGATCTCATTTCCTCTTGTTCTTTGCTGTTCATACTTCACAGTCATTCTTGTGCAATTTAAGTTATACAATTTTCATGTGGATCAAAGCTAACTATTAATTTACTGCAGGGTAGTCTCTCAAATTTGGTGTAGCTTCATCACTTTCCCCCTCTATGTCATCACAACTCAGGCATGTTAAGGAACTCCCCCCTCCCCCTCTCTCTGACTCTGCCCCTCCCTCCCTCTCTCTGTCTGAAAGACACCTGATATAATGTTGCAGATGGGTTCGAGGTTCAAGAAGTCCATAATTTCCAACGATGTCAGAAAGTCACTAAATGGATGGCAAAGGAGGGTGAAGGCCAAACAAGGAGAGCACCCTTTTACAATCGTTAGTAATATTTCATATGCATCATCTGATACAACAGGGGACATCACCGAGAACTTGTACACAATTACCTCAAGCAGAATGACAGGATCCACGATCACGCAACGTGCTTCTTTGGAACATGATCCTTCATCAAGGAATCAGGCTTCATTTTATTCAAGTTGTCTCTCTGAAGATGACATTGATAGTGATGAACTTGTAATATAGTGGCAATGATTTGTTTATAGTGTAAGCAATCTGTGTGCTCTTTCTGTAGTTCAACTGAGCGAAGATGGTTCGCTTAAAGCTGTGTTTTTTTCTAGTATTTCGAGTGTATTATTTCAACTGGACAGTGTAACATTAAAACTAAAAAGATTCAAAGAAAGTCTTTCAGAAATCAGAAAATGTAGTGACCATTGCTTGCTTTCCCTTCCCTTGCTATTTTCATCTATCTGTAATATGCCCAGAGGAAGAGTAAGTGTTAAAATATATTACTGTGCTCTGTTTGACAAGTTAGGTCGAGTGTTATTTAGTAAAAGGAAACTGTGAACTTTTTTCTTGGCAACCTTGAGTTCTGTCGGAATTCTTTCACAAGTTGCAGTCCAAAGTAAATAAATAGATAAATTTTAGCGTATAATTCCAAGCTTAAATTCTTGATAAACATTGACACTCAAATTATATTCTTAGTACGATAATCAGAGTCAAAACTTGTACATCCGATTTAGACTCGAAAGAATAATCAAACAAAATTTTGAATTAGCACTTCAACTCTTCAATAAGCTCGAGTTACCTTCGTTATTATGGTTACCGATATTTGACAAGAACAATCTGGTGGCCAGCCAAATTAACCAAATTATCTCAATCCAAAGTTGTAAATGAATTTGCGAAACATGAGCTTACAACAATTAAGAGTTTTTTTTTTTACTAATTAAACTATTAAGAGTTTAATACTCCTATGTACGTACTCACTCACTTAAGTGAGTACAAAGTGTTCTTCCATAGGCCATATGAATGATGCGGATTTTTTTTTTTGTAATTACAGAATTTGATCAAATAATTATAATCATGCCTTTAAAAATATAGTATATAGTACGTACTCATGTAAATCCCCTAAATACGTATTTAAAGACATTTTTCTCCTTTCATAATTTTTCCATTTACCAATCATTTCCATCTTTCGGGGATAAAGTTCACCAAACACATTGTAAATCATAAATTTGCAGAGTTCAACTAAATTTATACTAAGTTATTGTCACTTGGCAGTGCACTTTGGGCATTTTAAATTCAATATAATTCTTCAATCTAGGATGAGATACATTTCAGAGGCTTTTGTTACCAGACCGTGTATGCCAACAAAGGTCAATAATCAAGCACCACAAATTAAAATAAATTCATAATCCCAACTTACATCGACAAAGTAACAGTAGAAAATACAAGAAATGCTCGTTTAGTCTAATATGGTTCATTAACTACGGTAATAAGCATTCCTTTCCTTGAAGAGGCACTGTAACAGCTTAAGTGAGACCTGCAAGACAGAATAATTTCAGATTAATATGAATGTCAAACAAGGATATAAGGAGGGCTACACATGTTCTATAATTTGTTCCTGTGGTCAGGCATTTACTTGTCACTAGTCAGATTGATATGAATGTCAAACAAGGATACAAGGGTATACATGTTTATATTTTGTACAGGGCTATATATGTTTGTATTTTGTACCTGTGGTCAGGCATACGCTACAGGCATTTACTTGTCCTCGGCTGGTTTGTTGTCCTCGTCTTTTTTCTGCTCAGGCTTAATTAAAAAAATAATCAAATAATGACTACTACAAAACAAAATAAAAAGATAGATAACATGCGCCCTATATTATAAATCAGACACAGGTGGCGGCGGCTAAAAAAAGTTTGCATGAACCAAAGTTAATTCTTTGATGTAGTATAAAAATAAGCATAGGAGGAAGCTTCAGAAAGAAAAAGTGCAAAACATGACTCAGAATTCTCCCCTCAACAAACAGAAGTTTAGGACTTCTGATCTTGCATACGTGTCACATATAACTGTGTATTGACATTTGAACATGACTCAGAATTCTCCCCTCAACAAACAGAAGTTTAGTATATATTCAGTCTATCAGCCAGAATGCAAAACGCTCGTAAGATTGATAAATCAGAGCACGCCACTCAATCAGAACTTAGAAGTATTGCACATACACAAAAACTGACCTCATTCGAACTTTGCATAGATGCAAGCAAGTCTCTAACAGACGGGTCATTCGGATCAACTCCTGGGAGCTATCAAAAAACAAAATAAGTAAGATAAATCATCATTTGAAGTCATGTTTCTACTTGGGGAAGGCTCCCGAGTAATGGACACATTAAAACAATGGTGCTGTAAAGCTTTAAAGAAATAGCAGAGCCAGGAAGGGGTTGCAATGCAGCAAACATACTGATGCAAGAATTGATGACATAAATGATTGGTCCGCCAACACATTACTCATGTCCATTTGACTTGACTCATCTTTCGCACCCTCCTGCACAGATAACTGAAGAGCTGCATCCAGAAAGAGCCACAAAAAAACATCAATGTGAGCATACGAGGTAGAAGGTTTGATAATCCATCCATTTAAAAAGAGGTTTCTAAACTAGTCCTAGAAGTAAATAATTTTAGTTTCAGCATGGCCATGCCACATGACAAGATATCAATTGCCCTGAGAAAATCCCACCGACATGGTAATTCGTGCATATAAAATCAGATGAAGTTTATTCTTATATCATAACGATATTATAGACTACGATGAGTTGATAGGATAAATGATGTTCAGATCACATTCACCCTTGGGAGATAATTCCAGATACATAGACATGTTGACATTCTTGATCTAAAATAAAATCCACAATACAATCTAGGATCCAAATAGTAGTATGAAAAAAAATGCACATGATTATTTTATGAATTCGTATATGAATGACTCCGTATATGAATGACTCCCGAACAAAAAAAACTTACCAAGTGCCAAGTCTTGATCATCAGCGGCAGCCTCTGACATATCTGTGTCTCTCATAACAGCAGTAGCTGCAGGGTCATCCATTGACATTGCAAGTGCCTGCTGTAGCAGTGCATTCTCATCATCCTGCAAGTATCATTGCCTTTAGGTATTACCCAACCAACTCAAATTATCCATCTCAAATTCTAATACTATTTTTGTCATTTTTAACACAAATAAGAAAAAAACTGATCCACTAAATAGTGTTTGAAGGGTGTTATTTTCGTATATTCCAACTCTGTATCACTACAACATACAGAACCCCCTTCATACCAAATAACAAAATATAAGTGTGTTCTTAGTTTCAGAGTGTAAAGTACTTAAATTAAATAGAAGAACACTTAACCTCATTATTCTATATAGTTTATGTTTAAATAATTGCTACTTTCAGCAAATGCTTCTTATAATAACCAGAGCAACAGTATTTGGCAACAAAATAGGAAATACTAACTGGACACTGCAATTATCAAACTATAAGAATAACAATTAACATAGAGAACATCTAGGAAGAAAGGATACTTCACATGTGAAGAACTGTGTGTCCAAGGGTGGTAACAGGGTACTTCTTTACTGAAATTTTTTCATTGGTATAATTAATTAAGATGGAGTTGTGTTTACCTACTTGATTTATTTAAATGAAAACTCTTAGTTTCATTAATTAATTTTATCATATAAAGCATCACATACATATTTAAAATATTTTGCATATGTTGCATGCCCCACCCGAATCCCCATACTTTCATATTTGCTAACTGTGCATATCTCCGCACAATGCACCCGTAACCTTGCTTCTTAGCATAACACCCTCTAACAGTTACCTTTATTCAAACACAAGACCAGAGGTATTACAAATTTAAAACACCCTTAGCTCTGTAAGTCGATGCAAGCAATGGCAACTTGACAAGCATTCCAGATCTTGACTCGAATACACCCACATCACCAGCATAAAAATCAAATAAGGATCATTAATGACGAGAACAGCAGATATAACTGAGCGTAATTATGTCTCACTTAGAACTCTTGATTCCTCCTAACTAAGCTTCACAGACTCACACCTCCATATTCCACTTTCTAACAACCAAGTGAGTTGCATTAAATCTCTTTCCCATTCTAAGGGTCAACAACAACATTGCAGGGGCCAAGGAGCATAATTCAAATTTCAAAAGTCATTACAGTTTTAATTTCTCTAACACATTTGATTCTTAATATTAAATATCTACATAGTTTCAATTTAGTTTTTCTCTCTCTCTCTATATATATATAGCTTAAAACTGAAATGTATGTAAATTAGTATAGAACCAATCATTATACTTAATCTGCAGTCATGCTAAGGTCTTGTGCACCAGAATCACGAAGCAAAATATATACAATAACGGCGCAGAAGAAATTTTTACCATTAAATCAACCGCCTTATTCTCATTTTCAGAAGCTGAAGGAGCAGCAGTTCCTGCCATGGTTACATCTTGTGAAGTGGATGCTTGTTCTCCTGTTTTCTCTGACTGTGAACCTTCTTCTGCAGCCTTCTTAGCAGCTTCTTCTTGCCTAGCCCTCTCTTCCTCCATTGACACTCTAAGGGCAAGAGCAAGTTCTGGATCCACATTGGGATCCACATCAAAATCAAAGCCAGATACACCGCCGGCTGCAGCTGCGGCTGCGGCCGCTGCAAACCCACTTCCCCCCTCTCCATCACCAGTAAATATAGGAGTACTGTCAAAGAAAACAAAATCACAAGTCAAGCAAATGAAAATGATTTGAACAGTTAAAGATGTTTGGCAGTAACCAACCTTATAAGCACATCAGAAAGAGCATTAGCACCAGCTGGAACATGAACAATGTGACTGCTATCATTATTGTTCACAGCAGAAACCAGCGCCTGAAGCTTCTCCGTTTTATCATCATCCTCCTCACCAAAGTTAACAACATCAAGTGCAACACTGTTCTTTTTCAGCTTCCTTCCAATCATCTCAAGAACCTTTTTATCATATTTAACTGGACTGAAAGCCACAACAACATACGAATAAATTAGAGAAACACATCACAATAAGATTTAATTCACCCAACACACATGTACAAAATGTACCTACCCTCCTACAAAAACAATAATTCTTTGCTGCTGCTTCTTGTTTTGGCGATGCTTAAGAGCCAACTGAGCAATCTGGATTCCTGCTGCCAAGTTCATCTCACCGCCAATGTCCAGGCCTGGACAGATATAACAATAGTGTATCATTTACCAACAAATTGCCAACACTTATAACAGTGCATCATACTCAAAACTAAAATGACTAAAACATATAGCAAGGAGGGTAAAGAATCAAAACTAACCGTGCATACAAGCCAAGATCTTTCCAAGATCACTGGTAGGAGTAACGAGAACACGAACCCCTTTCCCCGCCATTGTCAACACTCCCACAGTATTCTCCGGATTAGACTGAACCAACACAAAACTCAATCTTTCATACATCAAACACATTCTAATTACCAACTACCATAACAATAACCATCAAAACTACAAATTTCCCCTAAATCCAATAATCATCAACACTGTGGAACAAAAATTTCCCCTAAACCCAATAATCATCAACACTACGGAATAAATCTATAACAGTTCCACATTCTAATTACCAATTACCATAACAATGATAATCAAAACTACAAATCGCCCCTAAATTCAATAACCATCAACACTATGGAACAAATCTATAACAGCTCCGCATTCTAATTACCAACTACCATAACAGTAATTATCAAAACTACAAATTTCCCCTAAATCCAATACTCATCCACACTCTGGAATAAATCTATAACACCTTTTGATCTAAATAAATTTCCAGCCTAAGGGAGGAGAGAGAGAGAGAGAGAGAGAGAGAGAGAGAGAGAGAGAGAGAGAGAGAGAGAGAGAGAGAGAGAGAGAGAGAGAGAGAGAGAGAGAGAGGGAGAGAGAGACCTGAGTTTTGGCACCGCAAATAAGATTAACAGCATCAGCTTGAGCTAAAAACCTAGTAGGTGAATAATCACCATTGCGCATCCATTCAGAGTTATCAACGCAGATCATTGTCGCCTGTTTTCACAATTAAATTACAACATTAGTAATTGAAAAAACCCTAATTTCACAAATTGAAAGATGTAGAGAGAGAGATGAGAATTAGAAGATACGAACCTCGAGCACCATTGTGATGAATCGAATTGGAAGAAATTAAGGTGATTAAAGTGTGTGATATAAGTCGATGTGTGAGAGAGTTAGATGAATAAGAGATGGGGGTTTATTTCTTGGATAGTACTCTATACATACAAGTCTAACTCTCTCCGAGGTGGATAATTATATTATGCTACCTTGGGTCGATGGGTTGCTGAACTTTGGCCCAAATCTTTTCACTCCTTCTCTGTTTAGCACTCATAAAATAAAATGTAAATAATCAAATATCTATTTATAACTAATTATATTTTCACCTAAAATACATTATAAATTTTTTCTAATAGAGTCCCTCATTTTCTAAATAAATCACGGTAAATTGCCTTTTTCAATTTACTTTTTCTATTTTCTCACTAAAATCTATTCTTTTTCTAAAAATATCACTGACAAACTCTTTACTTATTTATTTTAAAACGTATTTAAATTATTAAATTTTAAAACCTCATTTTCCAAAAATATCACGGGCATTTACCTTTTTAAACTAAATATATGTTACATTTTTTATTTTTCCATACTAAAACTCCTCCTTTTCCAAAAATATAACGAGCAAACTCTTACTTATTTATTTTAAAATATGTTTTAATGTTTTTAATTAATTAAAATTGTTTAGCTATTTAAACATGCCTACTTATTTTTTTAACAAATACAATTAAAATAATAATAATAAAATAACAATTAACAATTCGTGCATCGCACGGGTTTTAAGCTAGTCAATCAATATTATTATATAATAGACGAAACATTAAAAGTTTTGTCGGTTGGTATGGTACGTTGTGATTTTACTTAATTATCTTTTCTTAAATTCGTGTTTTTACTTAATTAACCTTACTCATTTATAGAAATATATTATTAAATAATAATATTACATATTTATAATCAATTACCTTTTTCACCTAAAATACTTTTTTTCTATTTTTCTAACAAATTCCCCTACTTTTTCAAATATATCACGGACAATTACCTTTTTTAACTAAAACATGTTAGTTTTTCTATTTTTCCTTACTAAAACCCCTCATTTTCCAAAAATATCACGGACAAACCTTTAGTTATTTATTTTTAAACCTAATATTATAATTATTATTTTTAAAAGTTTACTTATTTTAACATGCCAACTTATTTTTCTTAAAAAATGCAATTACTAAAAATATTAAAATATAAATAATCAAATACCTATTTATAACCAATTATCTTTTTAGCTAATTTTTTCTAACAAAGTCCCTCATTTTTTAAATATATCACGGGAAATTGCTTTTTTCAATTTACTTTTTTCTATTTTTCTCACTAAAATCCATTCTTTTTCTAAAAATATCACGGACAAACCCTTTACTTATTTATTTTAAAACGTATTTAAATAATTTAAATTATTAAATTTTAAAACCTCATTTTCCAAAAATATCACTAGTATTTACCTTTTTAAACTAAATATATGTTACATTTTTTTATTTTTCCATACTAAAACCCCTCTTTTTCCAAAAATATAACGAGCAAACCCTTACTTATTTATTTTAAAATATGTTTTAATGTTTTTAATTAATTAAAAGTGTTTAGATATTTTTACATGCCTACTTATTTTTTTAACAAATACAATTAAAAAAATAAAAAAAATAACAATTAACAATCCGTGCATCGCACGAGTTTTAAGCTAGTATTATATAATAGACGAAACATTAAAAGTTTGGTCGGTCGGTATGGTATGTTGTGATTTTACTTAATTGTCATTTCTTAAATTCGTGTTTTTACTTAATTAGCCTTACTTATTTATAGAAATATATTGTTAAATAATAATATTACCTATTTATAACCAATTACCTTTTTCACCTAAAATACATTATTTTATTTTTTCTAACAAATTCCCATACTTTTTCAAATATATCACGGACAATTACCTTTTTTAACTAAAACATGTTAGTTTTTCTATTTTTCCTTACTAAACCCACTCATTTTCCAAAAATATGTCTACTTATTTTTCTTAACAAATGCAATTATTAAAAATATTAAAATATAAATAATCAAATACATATTTATAACCAATTACCTTTTCAGCTAAAACATATTATAGATTTTTTCTAACAAAGTCCCTCATTTTCTAAATATATCACGGGAAATTGCCTTTTTCAATTTTTCTCACTAAAATCCATTTTTTTTTCTAAAAATATCACGAACAAACTCTTTACTGATTTATTTTAAAACTTATTTAAATAATTTAAGTTATTAAATTTTAAAATCTCATTTTCCAAAAATATCACGGGTTCAAGTAGAGATGCACAAAAAGTCTGAAGCCCGAAATCCGGCCCGAAAAAAAGCCCGAAAAGCCCGGCCCGGAAAAAGCCCGGCCCGATCCGGCCCGGCCCGAGGGCCCTAAACGGGCCTAGTTTTTTTCATCAAGCCCGGCCCGGCCCGAAGCCCGAAAAGCCCGGGCTTTTATCCGGGCTTTTATCCGGCCCGGATAAAGCCCGAAAAAAGCCCGGTTTAACCCTAACCCTAAACCAACCCTAAACCCTAAACCATGATATTTAACTATGAATACTTACAATTTGATTGAATATTGATCCAGTTATGTAAAATTTGACAATTTAACAATTAACATGATGTACTTGATAATTTAGGGTTTAGGGTTTAACCCTAACCCTAAACCAACCCTAAACCCTAAACCATGATATTTAACTCCGAATACTTATAATTTGATTGAATATTGATCCAGATATGTAAAATTTGACAATTTAACAATTAACATGATGTACTTGATAATTTAGGGTTTAGGGTTTAACCCTAACCCTAAACCCTAAACCATGATATTTAACTCCGAATACTTATAATTTGATTGAATATTGATCCAGTTATGTAAAATTTGACTTTTGATCGAATTGATACGATTCAGATAAGATCATACCCTATAAACGAGTGCTCGTATGTACTAAGTAGTACTAACTACTAAGTACTCAACTCAACCGACTCAGTGATTATAAGTTAGAAGACTAATAGTAACAAACCTTTTTGTTCAGAAGATTTATTGAGTGTAGTGTATGTGCTTCTTGAAATGGTCATGTACGAGGAGATTTGTATGGTTCACGATCAGGTTAAGTTCAATAACGCATATTAAAAAAAAGCTCGGATAAAAGCCCGGCCCTGCCCGATCCGGCCCGGCCCGAGGGCCTAAAACGGGCCTCATATTTTAGAGGAAGCCCGGCCCGACCCGATTTTTGAAAAAGCCCGACCCGGTCTGATCGTTAAAAAGCCCGGGCTTTTTAAAGCCCGGATAAAGCCCGGCCCGAAGGGCTTTTTGTGCATCTCTAGGTTCAAGTATGAAATTTACCAGATAATTTTTTACCTTTTTTTCAAAAAAAAAAAAAAAACTATGCCGAACATAGCCTTAAAATCGTCCAAATTTGATTTTTAGGGTTCAAGATAGTAAAGTGATTGTTCAAATAGATAATATTATTATTTTTAAATCAAATTTGATTATTTATTTCTCCAAGTAAATTTATGAATAAATCTTTTCAATACATTATTAATATTCATCAAATAGAAATCTAATTTAATACAAATTTAATTAATATGAGAATAAACTTATATATAAACGATTTGTATGATTTTACAATTGAAAATTACAAAAAAAAAAACAATTGTGAATATTTTATTCAATTAAAGAAAAAAAATTATAAATATTATGAATAATTCGGAATTAATAGAATTATAAATATTTAAAATGAACTATAAGTATTAAAAAAAGATTTGTGCATTGCACAGGTAAGCTATTTTATAGTATTATATAATTATATCCTTACTATATTCAATTATATAATTAATACCTTATATATAATAAGCGTAAGGGAGATCTTATCCAAAACTTTTGTCGGTCACTGTACTACCAAAAGTATATGATCCGTTGGATTATAAAACTATAAATATTCAAATAGATGAGGACCGTTAGATATAATATTAAAAATTGTATTTGATTAATAATAGGATAGTATTTAAATACTAAAAGATGTATTTTGATAATTTAAACCAACTATAAATGGGTTTTCTATATTGAATAGAAATCTTTATGTAAAAATTCGTAATTATCTTTTCTCTTTAGTTTATGGATAGTTCCAGTTAGATAAAAATTAATAAACCATCATTAAATTAAAGATAATTTTGTTAGCTTCGCATGGGCTGTAAAATCGTTAAAATCTGTTGTCTAAAACTCAAGATAGAACCCAAACAGTAAAGTGATTATCTAAATTTTAATAAATATTTTTTTTTATTGTAGATTTAATTTTTTTCCTAATTCTTTTAAATTTATAAATTCTATTTTTATTTCAATAAAATATTAAAATCAATTTAAGAAAAAATTAAAATCGATATGGTCCGTGTACGATCACTATACGATCAAATTAATAATTACAGTTAGATCTTAAATAGATCGATGAGAATTGTTAGATCTAATATTAAAAAGTGTATCTGATTAATAATAGAATTATATTTAAATACTAAAAAGTGTATTTTGATAATTTAAAAGTTTTCTATGTAAAAATTCTTAAATATCTTTTCTCTTGAATTTATGTATACTTCCAATTAGATAATAATTGTTAAACCAAATATCAACATAACAATTCATATTGATTACAATATTAAAAATTATCAATATAATGCTGATGTATATCATACTAACAATGATACACGTGAACCTACAGAGACTTACGAGAACTCCTGTACATAAATAAATTTAAACACTTTTTTTTTCTGAAGGAACATAACAATTTGATTAATCCAAATTATAATTATATTATTTTACATATAACAAACATAAAAGGATAATATCAAAATATTATTAAAATATTGAGGGTTTCATATTCATAAACGATAATTTTGAATATAATACTTATATTAAAATGTGTATTTGATTAAAGATAGGATTATATTTAAATACTAAGAAGTGTGTTTTGATAATTTAAACCAATTATAAATTGATTTTCTATATTGAATTGAATTTTTTATGTAAAAATTCTTAACCATCTTTTGTTTTCGGTTTATGTGTAGGTCAACAGGTCAAGTTAGATAATAATTATTAAACCATCATTAAATTAAAGATAATTTCGTTAGTTTCGCATGGGTTGTAAAATCGTCAAAATTCAATTTCTAAAACTTAGGATATAACCCAAATAGTAAAATGAGTATCTAAATTTTAATAAATATTTTTTTTATTTTTGTAGCACCAGTTTATTTATTTTTCCACTAATTGTTTTAAATATAGAAATTTTATGTTTCTTTCAATAAAGTATTAAAATTAATTAAGAACAAATTCAAATCGATAAAGAATATAATAATATGAGAATAAAATTTTATATAATCATAACATAATTTTTATTCTATTTAATAATTTTTAAGTAATAATGTATTTTAAAATTTTATATACACTGTAAATAAAACCGAAACATTAAAAGTAAAAGCAGTTAGTAAGATACTTATATCATTATATCAGTATATACTTGATATCCTTATTATATTAAATCCTTATATATAATAAGTATAATATGGATCTTATCCAAAATTTTGATGGTACGGTATTGGACAACCAAACTAATAAGGACCATAAGATCATAACTAGATAAATGAAAATCGTTAGATCAAATATTAAAAAAGTGTATTTTATTAATAATAAGATTATATTTAAATTCTAAAAAGTGTATTTTGATAATTTAAACCAAATATAAATAAGTTTTCTATATTGAATAGAATTCTCCATGTAAAAAATTCGTGACTTCTTTTCTCTTTCATGGACAATTCCAGTTAAATAAAAATTGTTAAACCATCTTTTAATTAAAGATAATTTAGTTATCTGGGTGTAAAATCGTCAAAATCTAATTTTTAAAACACAAGATAAAGTCCAAATTAGTAAAGTGGGTATTTAAATTCTAATAATAATTATTACGTCATCATTATTTTAATGTCAATTTAATTACTTTTTTCTAACTATTTTAAATTTAGAAATCTATTTTCAAAAATTCAAATCAATCTAAGAAAAATTCAAATCAACAAAGAATATAATAATACGAGGATAAAATTTTATAAAATTGTGCATATTTTTTATCTTATTTTATTAAATTTTTTATCATAACTAATTAAATATTATTTATTATTAAATAATAAATTATACGCAAATGGTGATTTTGTTTTATAAGAACTCATAGAGACCTAATTTCATTGTTAGCAGGACTATATTCATATTTAAAAAAACCGTATTTTGAAATTTTAGACTCAGCTACAGAGACCTAACTTTTTTAACCTATATACATTGTAAATTATTAAATTCAAAACTTTAAAAGTTTGTTAATCAATTAGTATAGTACTTTTTTGAAAAATCGTACTTTATAAAAAATATTATCAAATAACCCATGTCTACAAGAAAAAAAAATGAAAAAATTCTTATTTTTCAAAAAAATCCTGTAAATTTTAATATGTTGTTGGTAGATTCAAACCTTAGATCATTGCACGTGATAAATTTTACTCTTATATCTAACGTTTCTCAACAATTTAATTTGAAAGATCCAACGATTATGAATTGAGTGATCAAGCGACATACTTATAAGAAAGCTTTCATTATTTAGTCTTTAATATAATAACATAGATTTTTACGGGATATACTATAAAAAAAATGAATTTTTTACAGAATTTTGATCGTCACGGTGTACTACTTTAAAAGAAGAACTATTATAAAAACAAATTATATTTTAATTGATAATGTATTTTCTCAAAAGTTCAAAGTTCCCGCATCATTAACATATTACAAAAGAGAGTATATTATATTTTAGCAATAAATATTTTAAAAAAATATATTAAAAAAATATTTAAAAAATTAATGATGTTATCATGGTAGTTTGGTCCTAAATACCGCCAAAACATTCTCAACCGTTAGATCCAATACTTTGAAAAATAGAAGATCAAGATTATATCATATAAAAAGAAGTTATTATCTAAAAATGATATAAGTTAAAAGATATTATATTAGGATTGGATTTTCCAAAAAGTTAAAACATAAAAAAAGTTGTAATTAAATAAGGAAACCCATTTAATATCAAAACAATAAAAATCGTTTAATCTTAAATAGATAGGTGAAAACCGTTAGATTTAACATTAAAAACTTTATTTGGTTAATAAAGAGTATTCTAATAATCTAAACTACATATAAGTAGATTTCCTAAATCGAATAGAATTCTCAATATTAAATTTCGTCACTTTATTCTCTTTTTAGTTTTAGAATAGAATTTCATGTGGACCGTAAAATTCGCCAAATCTAACTTTTATAACTCAATATAAACAAATATTAAATTGAGCGTGTAAAATATAATAAATATCAAAATTTTAACTATATTTCTTTTTGGCTAAATCTTTTTTAACAATAATTTAATCATGTAAACTAATAACTTTTAAATATTAAAATATTCATAAATAAATATAATTATAAATATTAAAAAAACAATCGTGTGTTCCATGGGTAATTAAAATATAATTATAAACAAAATAATTATAAATAAAATTTAAGTAACCGTGCATCGCACGGGCTATAAGCTAGGTCTTACTAACTGATATTTATAAAATTGTGCATATTTTTATCTTATTTTATTAAATTTTATATCATAACTAATTAAATATTATTTATTATTAAATAATAAATTATACGCAAATGGTGATTTTGTTTTATAAGAACTCATAGATACCTAATTTCATTGTTAGCAGGACTATATTCATATTAAAAAAAACCGTATTTTGAAATTTTTGACTCAGCTATACAGAGAGACCTAACTTTTTTAACCTCTATACATTGTAAATTACTAAATTCGAAGAAAAAATTCTTATTTTTCAAAAAAACCTATAAATTTTAATATGTTGTTGGTAGATTCAAACCTTAGATAATTCTACGTGATAATTTTACTGTTATATCTAACGTTTCTCAACAATTTAATTTGAAAGATTCAACGATTATGAATTGAGTGACCAGACTTATAAGAAAGCTTTCATCATTTAGTCTTTAATATAATAACATAGATATTTATGGGATATACTATAAAAAAATGAATTTTATACAGAATTTTGATCGTCACGGTGTACTACTTTAAAAGAAGAACTATTACAAAAAAAATTATATTTTAATTGATAATTTATTTTCTCAAAAGTTCAAAGTTCCCGCATCATTAACATATTACAAAAAAGAGTATATTATATTTTAGCAATAAATATTTTTTAAAAAAATATTAAAAAAATGAATGATGTTATCCTGGTAGTTTGGTCCTAAATACCGCCAAAACATTCTCAACCGTTAGATCCAATAATTTTAAAAATAGACGATCAAGATTATATCATATAAAAAGAAGTTATTATCTAAAAATGATATAAGTTAAAAGATATTATATTATGATTGGATTTTCCAAAAAGTTAAAACATAAAAATTGTTGTAATTAAATAAGGAAACCCGTTTAATAATAAAAATCGTTTAATCTTAAATAGATAGGTGAAAACCGTTAGATTTAACATTAAAAACTGTATTCAGTTAATAAAGGGTATTCTAATAATCTAAACTACATTTAAGTAGATTTCTTAAATCGAATAGAATTCTCAATATTAAATTTCGTCACTTTATTCTATTTTTAGTTTTAGAATAGTTTTTAATTGAAAAAGAATTATTAAACCACAACTAAATTAAAGATTATTTTGTGAATTTCACGTGGACCGTAAAATTGGTCAAATCTAACTTTTATAACTCAATATAAACAAATATTAAATTGAGCGTGTAAATTATAATAAATATCAAATTTTTAACTATAATTTTTTTTGGCTAAATCTTTTTTAACAATAATTTAATCATGGAAACTAATAACTTTTAAATATTAAAATATTCATAAATAAATATAATTATAAATATTAAAAAAACAATCGTGTGTTCCATGGGTAATTAAAATATAATTATAAACAAAATAATTATAAATAAAATTTAAGTAACCGTGCATCGCACGGGCTATAAGCTAGTAAGAGTAAGATGTATAATGACTTTTTAATACTATCGTTGGTCAAGTGATCTATTCCCACGATATATTAAATAAAAACATTTATATATAAAGATCTACAACTTTAATTAAAAGTCAATAACAATAACCATTAAGAGAACTAATTTAAAAATATTACCGAAGGTTATTTGCTTGAAACTCATTAACAATGTGTTTAAATTTAATTTTCAAAACTCCAAATATACTAATATACGTTGAAGGTTCGAATGGAATCGAGAACATATAAAATCTAATATTTATATTTTCAAAATTACTAACATTATATTAAATTTTGAATATCATCAATTATATGTTTATATCTTATACTTAGATTATTATGTTTAAGAACATCAAAAAATATATAAGTTACAATATTAATTAATATTCATATTATTTATTGCAAAGATATAATCTAAAAATTATTGAGAAGATATAAAAAAATTAATGAATAAGTATTTATTTTATTGCCCAGTTAATACACATAAAAGAACCCGGCATGGGCTATATGGGAGTATTATCATAGATCAAAGATTCGATTATTATTAAAATTAACATTTTTTATATAATAATTTAATAAGCACTATTAATACTATTAATATTACTAAGATTAAAGGAGTCGATGCACCTGGACAAGAAAGTAGCACCAAGCGTGCTAGAATGAACCCCATCTGAATAATGATAATTCAAAATTTATTTGCATTAGAAAAAAGTCGTAATTATGTCATTAATTTTTGGCAAAATCAATTTACATGGGATAATATATGTTGTGGCCCGTGAACAGCAATTAGTATTGTATGCTTATTAAATTTGTACTCTCTCCCCGTTTATTCATTTGCTAATTTTCAATCAAAACTTAAACAATAATTAATGATATTATATTATATAGTCAATAAAGTGTTACAAGACTTTATGTAAGAGGGTTTTATCTGGAATAATGATTATTATATATAAGTGTTGTTCGAGAAAAAACCCTACTATATAGAATCCCGTAGAAAATCAATGAATCTACTGTAACTTTATTAAAAAATTATATTTAAAATTATTTTGGATAAATTTGGCTCTACTATATGAAATATTTCAATAATTTTCAAAGATTTAATCTTTTTAAAAATGTTGTGTAATTTTATTTTTTGATTTAGTAATTGACATTTATAATTTTACTTGATACAAATGAAATTTTTAGTCATAAAGGCATTTCTGTAAACATATAAATAACAAGCTTATAGTATTGTGTCACTTTGTGTCACTTACTTGACCCTTTAACTATGGGATCACTTTGTTCCTAAAGGTTCTATACTCTGTAAATCAATATGTGTAACTATGTAATAAGTTCTGATGATGACCTCGAAGAAGATCACAAGATCATGCCCCAAGACATTTGAAGACAGTGTGAAGAATAAAGAAGTTACAATATTGAAGTGTGAAATTTGTCTAAGTGAAGATTCAAGAAGTGCAAAATGAACTTATTCGAGAAGTCATAAGTGTGAAGATTCGAGAAGTCAAGTATATTGATTCGAGAAGTGGTTATTATACTGATTCGATAAGTCAATTTGATAAGTCATAATAACACTGGTTCGAGATGTCATGATTCCAGAAGTCAATATATTGATTCGAGAAGTACCTAAGCTACCAGTTCGAGAAGTGGAGATAGCCAATTCGAGAAGTGTCTTCATACTGACTCGAGAAGTTAATTCAAGAAGTCGGTTTACACTGTTTCGAGAAGTCAAGTTGTTGAACCTAGTATGTCAGAGATGTCAAATGGAGGACTTAGCAGAATTCGTAATCAACAACGAGACAAATATTCTAGGAACAAGGATCGAACTAAAACCAAGGCGTATGCAGTTGTCTCAATCAATTACAGTATGCACATGGAAAGTCTACAAAGAAGCTTGGAGAGACAGTCAAAAGAATCAGCTAAAGCTAAGGATCTGGCAGTATGTAAAACCAAGAAGAAATTCACATGATGCCAACTTTCACCAAAATAGTATAGACAGGGTTTGGCAAGCTGTTTGTCTATTACTAGTTTTGTAAAAGCGAGCTGTGTGTAGTTTATAAACACACAGCTTCCTTATCTCTAGAAGTTAAGTTTTTCATATACATACAAGTTGTATCTCTCTAAGAAAAACGCAGCTGAGAATTCAAGTTCGAATTCACAGTTTGTAGCATATTTCGATCTAATACAAAATTAGATTAAAAGTGAAATTGTTTGTGTTGTTTTTATTCCGCATTACTTTCGTGTTCAACAAACAAGTTTCAAGCTACAATAAACCAGATTCAAAAAAGAATTTACTGATAATATATTCACCCCCCTCCCCCCTCTATATTATCTTCTTGTGAAACTCATACCCAACAAGTGGTATCAGAGCAGGCTGTTGATCAAAACAGAGAAAGATCCGAGATGAGTTCACAAAAGACCACATGCAAAGTGAAGGTTCCAAAGTTCAGCAAAGAGAATTACAATCTATGAAAGATAAAGATGTTATTGTTCCTGAAGGCTGCAAATCCTTTGTATCCTGAGATCCTCAAATCCCGAGATCCTCAAGAATGGTCCCTTTATTCCGCAGCAGGAGGTTGGAGAAACAAATAGTGGCACCACTGTCATTCCCAAATCTTACATTGTTAAAGACATCTCCAAATGGACTGATATTGAGAAAGAAAAGGTAGCTCTAGACAGTCATCTCATGCTCATTATTATTGATTCTATGGAACTATCTATATTTGCAAATATTGCCTCTTGTGCATCTACAAAAGAGATGTGAGATCATATTGAAGTTCTGTGTGAGGGTACAGAAGAAGTAAAGGAAAACAGAAAGCAAATATTGGTTCTATAGTATGAGGCTTTCATGGCTCAACCAAAAGAAAGCATAACTGAAGTGTTTGAGAGATTTCATAGACTTGTCACTGAGTTGCAAATGAATGACAAAGTCTACAGCATAAAAGAGCTGAACATCAAGTTATTGATGGCCACACCAAATCATCTAGAGCAAAAAGTTATCTCTTTGAGAGATCGAGATCTAAACAAGGTCACTTACGATGTACTATATGGTGTGCTGAGAACACATGAACTTGAGATGATGCAAAAAAGAGTTATTCAAGCTCATCAAGGCAAGATGGTCAGTGCATCTTGTGCCTTGATTGTGAATGAATCACTCAAAGAGCTTGAAGCCTCAACAAGTCAACTGAGGATTGAAGAGATAGACGATGATGAACCTATATTTGAAGAACTTGAAAAGACAGAGGAGTTAAATGAAGATGATTTCTACACCCTGGAAGAGTTAGAGGCTATGGACAACGAATCTTTTGCATTCATGGTTAAAAAGTTTCCTCACATAAGAATCAAGAGGAAACAACCATACAAGTCTAAGCCTTTTAACAACAACTCTTTCAACAAAGGAAAAGCTCTTATGAAGCCATACAAGAGCAAATTCAAAGCTGGTTCTGTTGACAGAAGTTCAATCGGGTGCTATCAGTGTAATGACTTGGGGCACTTTGCTAGTGAGTACAAGAAGCCTAAGAAGAAGGACAAGGCTTATCTGGAACTTGAAGCAAAGTATAAGGCTCTCTTGAAGAAGAAATCAAACAAGGCCTTCATTGCTGAGTAAAAGAGTTGGGATGATACTAACAGTGATGAAGAAGACATTGAGTTCTGTAACTATGCCTTGATGGCCAAACCTGGAAGCAATGAGAACTCTTTGAACAATTTTCAGGTATTCTCCCTAACCACAATTGACATGTTTGTTTCCGAATACAAACAAACTGTTGAAAAATTAAGTGTTGAGATGTTTAACATTCATACTAGCATGACTACTGCTAATGAAGAAATTGAAAAATTGTCTGCTAAGAATGAGATGTTAACTAAAAGAAATGAAGAACTTGATTGACTGCTATGCATGTGGAAAATATCAAACAGGAAGTTGGTTATTTGAAAAACAAGGTTGAGTGTGTTAATTAGATAGAGAAGGCCCTTAGAGACAAGTTAGCTGAAAATGAACTAAAAATAAGAGCTTTTAAAAATTCATCAAACTTAGTTCAAACCTATTATGAGAAGCATCAAAAGAATACCAAAGCAGCCATTGGTTTTGACTATGACACACTCAAGAAAAAGAAGTGTAAGATATCCTCTGATGGTCCTAAAGTTGTTCATAAAAATGTGCCTCGTATTATGAAAAATGCTCAGGCACCTATCTTTAAAGAGTCTTCATTCAGTCTTGATGAGAAATCCTTGTTCATCAAGCTAATGTTGACTGAAGAAGATGAAGCACAATTTGATGAACAACCTACACCCTCTAAGAATGAGAGTGTCAAAGTGGAAACCAAGGAGCCAGAACTTGTTAAGAAAACTCCTGCTAAAACTGTCCCATTAAAGTCTAAAAAAATTGAATCTGTTAGGTCTACACCTAAGAAGAAACAGAACAAAAATGGCAAACTAGGGATCAACAAGAATAACAATTATGCTTATGTGCCAAATGCCCCTAGAAAAGTTTGTCAAAACTGTTCCAGTACCAATCACTTGACTCATGCTTGTAAGACCCACTGGTAGTGTGCCTAAAACATTTTTTGACTGCTCTGTGCCTTTAAGACATAGAGATTCACCATTATGTGATAAGCTTGATTGTATACCATGCAATATGAATGGCATGACTAATTGTTTTAATCTAAGAAGAAATTCCTGAATGGTTGCATCAGTCACAATGTCTGCACACACACCACAGGTCATCAATCTTCAAGTCCCATTAGTTCCTCAAGGGCATCCAGATCCCCCTGATCATAGAGCCCCATCTCTAAGAACTCAAGTGGTGACAGTGAGACTGGTTCTAAAAAGAAAAACAAGCATGTTGATTTTGATAAGTCTATTTCTAAGCCAAATGGACCCAAACTTGTTTGGGTACCAAGGAAGAAATAATCCATTTATGTTTGCAGGGCAAAATACAGGAAAAGAAAGTCATGTGGGTGTTGGATAGTGGATGCTCAAACCATATTACTGGTGATATGGCCCTGCTACCATAGTATGAAGAAAAGGCTGGCCCTGTGGTTACTTTTGGAGATGACAGCATTGGTAACACATTGGGATATGGAAAGTTGGAAACTTGAAATGTCAGCATTGAAGATATAGCACTGGTTAGTGGACTCAAGCACAATCTACTGAGTATTGGTCAATTCACTGATAGAGGATTCAAAGTTGGTTTTGACAAAGATGAGTGCTTGATTACACACAAAAAGACTGGTGATCTAACTCTAACTGGAGTTAGGAAAGGAAGCATGTTTGTAGCTAACTTGGATGCTGCAAATAAAGGGAAAATTTGTTGTTTCTACACAAAGGCATCAAATCAAGACAGTTGGTTGTGGCATAAGAAACTGTCTCATCTAAATTTCAAGGCAATCAATTCTCTAGTCAAAAGAGAGTTAGTCAGAGGCATGCCCCCACTTGAATTCTTGCAAGAAGGAGTGTGTGAGGCCTGTCAAAAAGGGAAAATGAAGAAATCATGTCACAAGTCAAAAACTGCAACATCAATAACTAAGCCCTTGCAACTAATTCATATGGATTTGTTTGGGCCTGTTAATGTGTTGTCACTTTCAAAGAAGAAGTATGCACTGATTATAGTTGATGATCTCTCAAGATACACTTGGGTTGAATTTCTGGCTACTAAGGATGAAGCTCCCAAAGTAATCATTGAGCACATTATGAGAGTGGACAAATATACAAAAGTCAGAAACACAAGTGTAGTTGCAATCAGAAGTGACAATGTAACAGAGTTCATAAATGCCAAACTTGAGGCTTTTTGCAAAGAGAATAACATTTCACATCAATTTTCAGCTCCAAGAACTCCTCAACAAAATGGAGTTGTTGAGAGAAAGAATAGAACTCTAATTGAGGCTGCAAGGACAATGCTTCTGGATGCAAAGATGCCCACATATTTTTGGGCAGAGGCTGTTAGCACTGCATGTTATATTCAGAACAGGACTCTCATCAACAAGGACACTAGAAAGACAACTTACAATGTGGTGTTCAACAAAAAGCTTACTCTCAAGCATGTTCATGCTTTTGGAAGCAAATGTTATGTGCTAAAGAATAATTCAGAATATGTTGGAAAATTTGATGCCAAAGCATTTGAAGACATTTTTCTTGGATACACTATGTCTGCATACAAAGTCCATGTAATCTGCCAGAAGAAAGTGATGGAAAGCACGAATGTGAAATTTGATGAAAGCAAATTCCCTGGCATTGAAGACGCAACAGAAGAAGACAAAGATCCTCTACATTTTGAGAACATGAAGGAATTTGAAGAGACTGAGATTGAAGTCGAGATTGGAACTCAACAAACTCAAGTGAATGTGGTTAATGATGAAGAAATTGTGTCAATCTACAGTGCTGAACCCATCATTCAAGAATCACCTGTGAATGAGAGCAACTTCACAAGGGGAGCATTTCAAGGTGAATCAAATGAGAATGATGAGGTTGTCTCAACTATCAGAAATGAGACTGAGCCAAATACAAAATGGAACAGAGATCACACTGCTGATCAAATAATTGGAGATCCAAATGTAGGTGTGAGAACTAGAAGAACAACTCATAATGAATGTTTGTATGGTTGCTTTCTGTCCAAAGCTGAGCCAAAGAAAATAGATGAAGCAATGTTGGATCCTGATTGGATTATTGCTATGCAAGAGGAGCTAAATCAATTTGAGAGAAACAAAGTCTGATAATTAGTTCCTGCACCAAAAGACAGAACAGTCATTGGTGTCAAATGGGTTTACAGGAACAAAATGGATGAAGATGGTGTGGTTACTAAAAACAAATCAAGGTTGGTAGCAAAAGGATACTCTCAAGAGGAAGGCATTGATTTTGATGAAACTTTTGCACCTGTGGCAAGGTTAGAAGCCATCAGAATCTTCTTGGCATTTGCTGCACATTCAAATTTCAAAGTTTATCAAATGGATGTCAAGAGTGCCTTTTTGAATGGAGAGTTGGAAGAAGAAGTTTATGTGCAACAACCACCTGGTTTTGAAGACCCTCATTTTCCTGATTTTGTGTACAGACTGCTTAAAGCTCTGTATGGATTAAAGCAAGCTCTTGGAGAATGGTATGATACTCTCTCACAATTTCTGCTGGACAACCAATTCACTAGAGGCACTATAGACAAGACATTGTTCTACAAGCTACATGGAAGTGACATCATCCTAGTTCAAATCTATGTGGATGATATCATTTTTGGTTCTACAAATGAGAAGCTATGCTCAAGTTTCTATAAGCTCATGCAAAGTAAATATGAGATGAGTATGATGGGAGAATTGACTTTCTTTCTAGGACTACAAATTAGTCAAAGGGTGGATGACATTTTCATCAGTCAAACTAAGTACATCAAAGACCTACTGAAGAAGTTTGATCTTGAAGAATGCTCTCCTGCAAAAACTCCAATGGCTATAGCCACAAAGCTTGATGAAGATAAGAAAGGAAAGAAAGTGGATATTTCAGTGTATAGAGGCATGGTTGGTTCTTTACTCTATCTCTGCAAGTAGACCAGACATCATGTTTGCAACATGTCTATGTGCAAGATTTCAGTCTGATCCAAGGGAATCTCATATGATTGCAATCAAGAGGATTTTCATATATCTGAAGGGCACTCCAAACTTAGGGTTGTGGTATCCTAAGGACACAAGGTTCAATTTGGTTGGTTATTCTGATGCTGATTATGTTGGATGCAGAGTTGATAGGAAAAGTACCTCAGAAAGCTGTCATTTCCTTGCACAAAGGTTAGTCTCTTGGTACAACAAGAAATAACAATATGTGCCAACTTCCACAGTTGAGGCTGAATACATAGCTGCTGGAAGTTGTTGTGCTCAAGTGCTTTGGATTAGAAATCAACTGAGGGATTATGTACTTGTGTTGGAGAAAATTCCTATCATGTGTGACAACACAAGTGCAATATCCATAGTTGCAAATCCTGTCAATCATTCTACAACAAAGCACATTGATATCATATATCATTTCATAAAGGAACATGCTTCAAATGGAACCATCGAGTTACATTATCTTCCCACAGAGAAACAATTAGCAGATATGTTCACTAAGCCCCTAGATGAAGCCACCTTCAACAGGTTGGTTAGTGAAATTGGAATGCTGGATACTTTATCTAGTGGCTAAGTAAATTTATCAACTGATTGTTGTAGCAATATATTTTCACTATATCAAAATGCTCAATATTTTTGAAGTGAAAATTGGCTGAGTATGATTTATAAATATTTCAGTTATCTGTTGTAAACTATTGAAAATCGTGATGTTTGAATTTTGAGTTTTATTTTCATAAAATTCTGAAAATTTTCAACTTCTAAGTATTTCAATATTTTCTCATATAAATACTTGAAGTATTTGAAAGGAATTCAAATTGAAATCACAAGTATAATAGCTGCATACTGGAGTTCTCGAATCATTTCTGTATGAGTTCTTGAATCCGTGTATTCATGACTTCTCGAATGAACTTCTCTGAGTTCCCAAATTAGTTCATTTTAGAGATCTCGAATCCATGTATTCTAGAGTTCTTGAATCAGTTGTGTATTTTTCAAAATTATGCAAAATTTGGATTTATTTCAATTAAATTCAAATTTGAAATTACTTGTGATTATAAACGTTACTAACTCATATTTGACACTTGTCGAATGTGTTTTTCTAGGAGATATCGAATGCGTGTATTTCTTTGAGTTCTCGAATTAGTGTTCGATAAGCCTGAGTTCTCGAATCCTTATACTTTTAGACTTATCGAACCCATTTAATTCTTGAGTTCTCAAATTGTTGGTCCTCGTGTATTGCAGAAGGGGGGGGGGGGGGGGGGATGAATGCAATACTGATAAAATTCAATCTTAGTTTCAACAACCAAAACTAAGATTTAATGTTATCAATAATATGTATGCATTCACAAACAGTATAATCGAGAAGACGTGATTTACAAAATAAATGTTTTATTTATTTTGCAAAGTGTTGCTACAACCTCAAGAGAGAAGACTTGAGCTTCGGTTTTTCTTCAAGACACTCGCTTGTCTTCGTTACATACCTAGAATGAATTAATAGTCTAAGTATAAAACTAATTCTATCACTGTCAACACGGGTCTGTGAAGATGCTGTCATTATCAAGTGGCAGCTTCTTACAAAGTGTCTACCCATGCGACTTTCCTAAATTTCTAACAATGTCAGATATACATTACAAAGAAAGCAACCTAGATTCATTCTATTTCTAGCTAAAACAATTCAGCAAATAGAGACTTGACCTTGCTCTTGAATTGATTCGCTTTTGTTTGCAGTGCTTGAAGCTTCTGTCGTAGTCTTGTAGACTTGGTGCAACTTAGGGATACTGCAACACGCCTGTTTCTTGAACATTGAAACTGTCACGGGATTTGACTGAGAAAGATACCTAGAACAAGGATCTTTCTCGAGACAGTTACTTTTGCCGCAAAGCTTGCTGTCACAGGAATGTGCTTTTGGTGACAGTAGGAGTTCCCCGCATAGTGTGCTGTCGAGGTTTCCAAACTTGCTGTCGAGGGCTAAAGTTGCTGTCGCGTAGTCTTCCGCCAATGTTGCTGTCAGAGTGAATATGTTGTCTTGACTTGCAACATTCTGTCTTCTTGTAATCTTACTGTCAATGCTTATGACAATAACCTTTATTCATGTTGTCATCTAATATGCATTCTTTGAGGCTTGAACACAGAAGGTGAACTTCTTCCAAATTACACAATTAAAATAACATTGCATACTGATTACAAGAACATACTTTGGCTGTGACAGTATGTTCTACTTAATTAAAAAATTAAGTATATAGAAAGTTAAGTTGTTCCTATGCTATCACCCATAAATCCCAACAATCTCCCCCAATTTGTTTTTATGGACAATAACAACAAATTTACAATATATGCTGACAACTTAACTAACAAGATCAGAATGGATTTAGAATGTTTACTTAGCTTGAGATTTCCTCTTCTGTCTTGTTACTTCCTCTCTTCTGAGAGCTTCTACCAAGCAGCCTCTTAGACCTTCTACAAGAGAGATTTCAGCAGGTGTGACTGCAACATCTTCTATTTCTTCAATAATCTTCTTGATAGTAGGAGAAATAAGAGAACTAACATCCCTGAGATTCAACCATTGCTCTTGATCAAATGGATAGCTTCTGAAGTGGAGTTCTTCATGAATGAGCTTGAATCTACTTCCACGATAAGCATTGAGAGACATCCTCCTTTGCTTGTCCAGCTTTGAATCTTCTCCTTTTCTCCTTTCCAATAATTCCTCTATCTTGTCAGAACAGATCTGCTCCAGGGGATGAATTGATCCAGCTACCATATATTGTAAATCCTTCAGAATAGTTGTTTTTAGCTTGTGCAAGCTGCAAACATAGATTTCTTCTTTTAGATGCTTGATTCTTAAGGGATTTTCCAGCATACATGTTTGATAATTTGGAGCTTCACTTTCTGCCTTGTTGGCAGTCTTGCATCTTTCCAGGAGTTCAGCTTCCTTCTTATCAAGTTCTGACTGATATTGAGAATATTGAGAAGAGTCAGGTCTTTTGCTTGGGTTGGGTTGCCCTTCCTCTGTGGGTTGGGTTTGCCTTTCTTCTGTGGGTGAATCATCAAACTCATAGTACCAGTGATATGGTATAGGAGAAGCTGGTAAAACAGTTGAAATATCAGCATCATCAAAATCTGCAAAGTTGTAGCCAAATTTCTGATAGAATTTAGCATCCCTATCAGCTTGATATTTCAGAATATGTTCCATAACAGACTCTGGAACATTATCATAGCTCTCCAGCAACTCTACCATTCTTTCCAGGTAGAAGAAGTCAATTCTCCTTTTATCTAAGGTTGATATCCTACCACTGGTTGATGTGGATACTAGATTGAAATCCTTATCAACCTTGGTAGATCTTGATTCTTCCCACCACAGAATGTACTCAGTGACCTCTTGATTTGCATCCATCTTAACCTCAGCACTCTTGATTTCTCTAGATTGCGTCTTTTGTATCTTAAGACTGTTGGGAGGTATTGATTGAATTGGCTTCTTAAGATTCCTGCCAAATCCAGTGGCCTTTTCCTTTCCTGAGTACTTGTGTTTTCCTTCAGGTTTCTGTCTAGACAACCATTCTTTTGCTTTAGCTTTCAGTCTTATGGGCTTGACAGTAGCTTTGGTTTCATCCTTGACAGAACCTTTCTTGACAGTACCTTTGTCGACAGTATCTTCCATGACAACATCTTCTATGACAGTATCCTTGTCGATAGTACCTTTGGTGACAACATCTTTTTCTGCATTTATGCAATCAATAGCACATCTAAGAATGCTTGCCTCCAAAGCTTCCAGTATTCTTGGCTCCTCTTCATCTGTTGCACCAGCATCTTTCTTTTCTTGACTAGGAGTTTCTTCATTGCCTTCATTCTGAGATTGAATACCAGTATTCCCAGAATTACTTCCACCAGCATTTCCAGCATTTCCAGAAGCTTCACCACCTCCAACCTCATCATCATCATCATCATCATCATCATCATCATCCTGAGGAGGAATGTCATAGAGACAGCTTCCACCTTGATCATTTCTTTTGGCATTGGCTCTAGAGATTAGTTCCTTCACTCTAGCTCCCAGTGCCTTGTCTCTCAACACCAGCATTTTGTAGATCTCTTGAACATCATAAACTCTTCCTGGATTGGCATTTGAACTGAGTATTCCATCTAACACTTTTAGAATTGACTTGGTTTCCATTCTGGATGGGCTAACCAAATTCATGAAGTTGTTTCTTCTTGTGCCATCCTTAGTTTTAGATCGGTAGAAAACACTTGGTGGATTTGTGTAGACTTCAGGTAGCTTTTGTGTGATCAGGTTCTGGATTTGCATATCCAATATTTCATTGAATGGTGTTTGAGTTGCCCTGATCTTTCCCTTCAAAGCACACAACACCTTTGCTGGCAGACTCTGCAATAACTGCATTGTGATGAAATAAGATATGCCAGAAGTGAAATAGATACTTACAACCCATCTTTTCTTATCATTCACCATTACACTGACACTGGTGATTTGATCCTTTAACAGTTTTGTGGTGTTGGTTGGACGGTTGCTTGAAGCATTCATTGCTTCTTCCACCAAACTGCAAAATTCACTGTCATGGTTGTGTAATGTGCTCTCCCTGTAATCCACCATTAAAGTATTGACTTCTTCTTGATCATACTCAGTACCATTGGACCAAGTATTTCCTTTATGGATGGATTCAGGCAGTTTCCCTTTACCTTTCCCAAGCTTATTTTGTTCCTCCATTTCTCTCCATCTTCTTTGTAGAGCAGATTCTTGAGTTGCTGAAGTTGGCTCTCTGATTGTCACAGGAGGTAGAATTGGATGTCTAGATGCAGGTCTTCTTTTCATTGCATCTTGAGTTGCCTTAGACATCAACACTCTTTCTCCATCCAAGTCAACTTCAACAAGTTCTTCAGCTTTATCCTTTGGTTGTCCACTGCTTGGTTTGACTTGCTCCCCCTTAGACATTGCTTTTCCCTTGGCTCCCCCTTTGGTCTTCACAGTTACTGGCTCCCCCTGAGTTCCACCTGATTCCTGAATAGACAATGATTCTGATCTTGCTACTAGGTCAGTAAGGAACTGGATAGAGAGCTGAGTAGCAGCAAAACCATCAACCACCAGTTGAGAGAGAGAGTCCATCTTGGAGTGCAAAGTAGCACACTGTCCTTCCAGAGCTGCAATCCTGTTACCAAAAGTAGCAGATGGGCCACCATACCTTAACCTTCTTGGAGGGGAAGGAAAAGAAAGGGGCTTGGAGGCTATGGGGGTTCTCACACTCTCAGGGTGTTTTTGAGTGATCTCATCACCCCTCACAGATTGACTCTGAAGGCCTAATGCCTGAATAGTGTGGGCGCCCTCAAAGTCTCTCTGGACATGCTCAAGTCCCTCTCCTTTTGCCAGCACATTTGGCTGCCTCTCATTTTTATGCTCACCTCTCTTTTCTTTTATCTCTCTTTTCTTTTGCACACCCCCACTCAACCTAGATGCATGGGTATGAGCAGTACTAACATGCATGGAAGGAGAAGATTTAGAATGTACCTTTAAGAGTTTGGCAAGAGGTAGATCATCATCAGAGGCATCCTCAATGAGTACAGCATCAAAATCAGGCTGAGAGGACTGGACAGTATCTTTGGCATGAATGTGACTGTCAGTTGGAGTCTGGACAGCAGGTTCTGGCATGACAGCATCTTTGGGAAGTGGAGTGACAGTAGGTTCTGTAGTGACAGTATCTTTCTCTCCACCCATGACAGCAGCTGTGTCCAGGACAGCAACATTGCCAGTGTCTTTGACAGCAACAGAGGTTGTGACAACATCTTCCTGAAGGTAAGATGCTCCTTGGAGTTCAGACAAAGTGTTGGCTGTTTCATTTTCTGACAAACTACCACTTTGCCTTGGCTCAGTGTTTGGAGGAGTGGTGTCCATTTCACTTTGAGAAATGGGTTTTTGTGGACCACTAGATGGGGGCTCATCCATGATTGGAGATGGATGATCAAAACCTGAAGGGTTGGGACTGTCCCATTCTCTAGGTTGTGGAGAAGAAACAAAAGAATGGGTAGGGAAGGAAGAAGGTGAAAGTGTAGCAGAGAGTGGGGGCTGATTCACAGGAGAAACATGTGAATCATCAAAAGGAATAGAGAAATCCTCAATGTGCCCTAACTCACTGTGTGTTTCTTCAAGTGGAGGTTCCTCAGGTTGTGAACCATGAGTTTGTACAGACTCTGTACAGGGTGCCTTGGGAGACAAGCCAATTTCAATAGACGCACCTTGTTGAGAAGGTACATCTAGGGAGGTGTTTGAATCCCTTTCAGTAACCACAGTTTGTTGAGAAACTGCAGCTTGGTTAACAGTGGTTTTAGTCCTCCTAGCTCTCTTCTTCTTAGGCTCAGGGGGAACCACTAGGGGTTCTGTTTGACTAGCCTCCTTATTTGTTGCACTAGGTGCAGTGTTTCCCTCTTGACTAACAGAGCTACCACCAACATCAGCTTCTAAGGGCCTTTTTCTAGATTCTTGCAAGGCTTCTCTTTGGGCTTTGGAAAGTCTAGAGGGCCTAGGCTGAGTGTATGGTATTGAATGTGGGTTAACTGAATTTGGGTCTAATTCAGTTTCATTCTCAAGAGTGAAAGAGTCATAACCAGAGGGTAATGGTAAATCAGGGTTGGACACTTGATCAACCATGTGCTGAGTGAAACAAAGTGGAATATGTGCATTGAGATTCCGTGAGGATAACAGTGTGTGTGTGTGTGTGTTCTTTTTCAAAACTGAGCAAGCCTCTAAACGAGGGGTGTCATTATTAAAATCACAGAATGAATTAATGCACATCATAAGAAAGCGAGGGTAGATTGATACCTTCTTACCTATGGTAGCCCTGAGGTGTGCCATGAGGAGAGCTCCAACATTCACCTTGTATCCATGGACAAGAGAATGTGTCAGTTTCTTGATGTATGAGGGTATTCCATTCCAGCCTGTGGACTTGGTAGAGAACACCTTGACCATCACATCAAGTATCATGCTCCACTCCTTTCTCAGATGCTTCCTATCCATTTCACCAGACGGATACCATTTGGTAGTCCCCTCTTCGAGAATAGGGCCTGCATACCCAATCTTCAAGAAGAGCTTCTTAAGAGTGTCATCATTGGCAAGTTCAGCAAATTGTTGTCCTACTTCAAGTGTAATTCCAAGAGCAGTGTTGATGACCTCAGCTTTAAGAGTGTATTGTTGCCCAGAGATTGTGAATTGAATACCCAGGTTCTCACCCTCAGTTTGAGCAACAACAGTTCGCCAAAAAGTCTCAATTCTGTCTAAGTCGAGAATGGGGGTTGAGGTGATGGCAGAACCGAGATAGGACTTGTTCAAGAAAAACACTAGTCCTTTGAAACCTTCACCAACATCATTTGGGGAAAATATGCCAGCAAAGTTTGTTTGAGAGAGAGTCTGTTTGGGTGCCATGGAGATTTCAAGAAAAGAAGAAAGTAAGAAAGTGGTTTTTTGCTTGAAGAAAAGTATATTGCCTTGAGTTCGATGAGAGTGATATGTCTGAGTAACTGGGGAATAAATAGAAGTATCTCAAACGTTGTGCACAAAAAGTGGAATTAAAGAACGTGTCTTAACCCACTCTTATAACACGTCAGTTACTGCCCGTTATTCACTGACCAACGTGGGATAAATATCCAATTTCAACGGTCCACTATTGTTGACAGTAACCTGTGCGCTAGAAACAATCTGTCAGTAATAAGAGGTGGTGACAGTAGGTTTTGCGCGACAGCAACTATTGCGCAAAAACTTGTTGTCACCGTTAAGCATATGAATGACAGTATCCTTTACAAGTCTTGACAGAAAGTCTTTCCCTGCTGTCAAGAAGGTTGCTGTCAAGAAACACACGACAGTATCCTTCTTAATGACAGTAACTTCGATTGGGAATTGGTTCTGTCATGAACTTATTAGAATGCTTTATTCATAAACTCAACCTAAAATTGACAAATTATGGATTTAGCAATGTAATCTTTTGAACACAGATATTATGCAATTAACACAGACAAATCATAAACTCAATAACCACAAAAACAAGAACTTTTATTATTATTAATAAAATCCTTGAAATAGAGCATTGAGTACATTATTCTATGATTTTATCAACTAGTTCTAAAAGCTCTTCCTTAATCTCTTCTTCAGTGCGACCTTCTTCCTTGAGAAGTGCCTGAAGCTCCTTCTCCTCTTCATGCGCCTTGGCCTCCTTTTCCTTTTTCTTTTCCTCGTCTATCTCATCGAGGGCATCCAACAGCACCTCGAAGAGCTCCTCAATCTCTTCATTGTCGGGTTCACTATCGCACCATTTTAGCCTACTTCAATTCCTACTTTGTTTTCCATTATTTACTTTAAAACTGAGAGCAGACTAGTGAAACCTAAGGTTAATTTATAGGCAAAACCGTCTAAGGATTAAAGTCTAATGGTCAACAGTTAGAGTACTCATACAACTACCACAAAAGTAATTAATGGTCGTGTCCTCCTTTAATCCTACAGATTAATGCCAAACGGTGTGAAAGTCCAATGGAACAGATTTTTATCTCTCAAACTAAACAAGTAACCACATTAATGTCATACATGGTCTAACAGTATGAGACTGGCACAAAATACTGACATGAAAAGTCAAATCAACACATGCTGTCACATAACAGACATAGACCAAGTAGACAGTAACTTCTCTTGACAGCAGGTTTGAAGTTGCTGTCATGAGCTTCAAAAGAGAATTTGGAAATATAGAAAACTGAGTAAATCAACATACCAGATTCAGCATTCCCAATTCACTTACCAACCTGTTGAAGGTTGCTTCATCCAATGGCTTAGTGAAGATGTCAACAAGTTGCTTGTCAGTTGGGACATAGATCAGCTTCACAGTTCCTTGTTCAACATGCTCTCTGATAAAGTGATGTCGTATATCAATGTGCTTTGTCCTAGAGTGTTGAACTGGATTATCTGAAATGGCTATGGCACTAGTGTTGTCACAGTAAATAGGAATGTCTCTTAGCACTAGACCATAATCCAGAAGTTGATTCTTCATCCATAGAATTTGTGCACAGCAACTGCCTGCAGCAATATACTCAGCTTCTGCAGTTGAGGTAGAAACTGAATGCTGCTTCTTGCTAAACCATAAGACTAATCTTCCACCAAGAAATTGACAGCTACCAGTAGTACTCTTTCTGTCAATCTTGCATCCAGCATAGTCTGAGTCTGAGTAACCAATTAGATCAAATCCAGTATTCTTAGGATACCAAAGGCCTAGATTAGGAGTGCCTTTTAAGTATCTAAAGATTCTCTTGATGGCTACTAGGTGTGACTCCTTTGGATCACTTTGAAACCTTGCACAGAGACATGTAGCAAACATGATGTCAGGTCTGCTAGCAGTTAGATATAGGAGAGATCCTACCATGCCTCTATAGGTGCTTGAGTCAACTTTCTTTCCTTTAGAATCAAGGTCCAGACTAGTTGATGTGGACATTGGTGTCTTTGCAGGTGATGAATCTTCCAAGTTGAACTTTTTGAGAAGTTCCTTGATGTATTTAGCTTGACAAATGAAGATTCCATCAGGTTGTTGAAGAATTTGTAATACCAGAAAGAATGACAATTCTCCCATCATACTCATCTCATATTTGTTACTCATGAGAGAGGAAAACTTCTCACACAGCTTCTCATTTGTAGAACCAAAAATGATGTCATCCACATAGATTTGTACCAGAATGATGTCCTTGCCATGGTGTTTGTAGAAAAGTGTCTTGTCCACAACTCCTCTAGTAAACTGATTTTCCAAAAGAAAAGTGGAAAGTGTGTCATACCAAGCCCTGGGTGCTTGATTTAGTCCACAAATCTTTGAAGAGTTTGTATACAAAATCATACATTTCAGCATCCTCAAACCCTGGTGGCTGTTCAACATACACTTCTTCTTCCAACTCTCCATTTAGGAAGGCACTTTTGACATCCATCTGAAATACTTTGAAGTTGCAGTGTGCAGCATAGGCTAGAAAGATTCTTATAGCTTCAAGTCTTGCAACAGGTGCAAATGTCTCATCATAATCTATTCCTTCCTGTTGATAGTAACCTTTAGCCACTAGCCTTGCTTTGTTTCTTGTCACTGATCCATTTTCATCAAGTTTGTTTCTGAAAACCCACTTGGTCTCAATGACTGACTTTCACTTAGGTCTTGGAACCAACTTCCATACATTGTTTCTTTCAAACTGATTTAGCTCTTCTTGCATGGCTATCACCCAGTCAGAATCCAACAATGCTTCATCAGTTGTCTTGGGTTCCATTTGAGACAGGAAGCATGAAAACATGCTGTCAGCAGAGACTTTGTTCCTTGTCCTCACTCCAGAAGTAGGGTCACCAATGATAAGGTCATTTGTGTGAACCTTGTTCCACTTGGTGATTCTGGGCAAGCTACTTGATTGTACAGGAACAGTTGCTTCAGTTTGTTGAGTTGAATGCTCACCAATCCCATTGTCTTCACCATGTTCTTCATTGTCTCCAGAGTCACCACTGTTATGAATGTTAGAGGTTATGGTCTGTGACTGAGCTGGAGTTTGGTTGACAGTAGTGGCATTGACAGTATCTTTATCAACTTCAATAATTTGAGTGAAGCTAGGTTCTTCATCAACAATTTCCTCAGCTTCCAAGTATCCTTGATTCTCAAATCTGAATGTCTGCATCTTTCCTTCTTCATGCAGTCCTGGAAACTTGGTTTCATCAAATGTGACATTTACACTCTCTTCAATAATCATGTGTTCCATAACATAAACTCTGTAGGCAGTCCTTTCTGTACTGTAACCCATAAACTCTGTAGGCCTTAGTGTCAAATTTTCCTTTCTTCTCATGGTTATCCTTCATCATAAAGAATTTGCTCCCAAACACATGAAAATATTTGACAGTAGGTTTCTTTCCAGTTAGCAGACAGTAAGGTGTACTTGCATGAGTTTTGTTAATCATGGTTCTGTTTTGAGTATAACAAGCTGTGTTGATAGCTTCAGCCCAGAAATATGTTGGTAGTTTGGCATCATACAACATAGTTCTAGCTGCTTCAATGAGAGTCCTGTTCTTTCTTTCTACAACTCCATTCTGCTGTGGAGTCCTTGCATCAGAGAATTGTTGTACAATTCCTTCATCTTTACAGAAATTTCCTAGTGTGGCATTTCTGAATTCTGTACCATTGTCACTCCTCAAGATTTGAACTTTTGAGTTTGGAGTTCTATCAAGAACTCTGACTTGATCAATAATCACTTGAGCATCTTCATCTTTGGATTCAAGAAACTTCACCCAAGTGTACCTTGAGTAATCATCCACCATTACTAAGGCATATCTCTTTTTGGCCATAGATGGTACATTGACTGGTCCAAAAAATCCATATGAATCAACTTGAGTGCTTCTGTGTTGGTGTTCATTTGCTTGGACTTGTGCACAGCTCTCCTTAGTTTGCCCATTTGACAATCTTCACACAGTCCTTCTTGACAGAATTCCTGTTGGGGCAAACCTCTCACTAACTCCTTCTTCATCAAAATATTCATTGTTTTGAAGTTGAGATGTGAGAGCTTCCTATGCCAAAGCATATTATCACCAACAGTTGCTTTACTGTAGAAACAGTAAACTTTATCCTTCTTTGTTGAGTTTAAGTCAGCAACAAACAAGCTTCCTTTTCTAACCCCTTTTAGAGAGAGGCTACCATCCTTCTTGTGATAGATGTTACACAACATCATATCAAAATCAACCTTGAATCCCATGTCACTGAATTGGCTGACACTGAGTAGATTGTGCTTCAATCCATCCACAAGAGCAATATCTTCAATGACAACATTTCCAATTTCCAGACAGCCATATCCCACTGTGTAACCCTTGCTGTTGTCTCCAAAGGTTATGATTGGGCCAGCTTTCTCTACATAGTGTGATAACAGGGCTTTATCACCTGTCATGTGTCTTGAGCAACCACTGTCAATGATCCACATGACTTGATCTTTCTTCTTGACCTGCAAAACAGAATGTATTTAAGATGCATATGGTACCCAATCCTTGTTGGGTACTGCAGTTTTAGTGTCTCCTGAGTTTCTTCCAGTCATAAAATCACAAGCATCATCAATGAGCTCCTGTTTGACTTCTCTTTTCACCCACTTAGGTTTAGAATTGGACTTGATCCTTTTCTTAGTGGATGAGGCCTTTTTGCTGTTGCCAGCAGGCTCAGAAGTCTCAACAGTGTGCATGTATGAACATTTTTCTATAGTGAGAATAGGTAAGTTAAAGCATGTGCTCATGGCAGTGATCTTGCATGGCATACATTCAATGTTATTACAGACACTCATAGTTCTATGCATAAGGGGGGTTCTGTGTAAATTACCATTGAGTTCAGTAGCATTGATCTTATCCTCAATTGGCTTATTACAACATGTGTTAAATGATGTGAAGATCCACAGTTATTGCATAGTTTCCTAGAAGAACCTCCAACATTAGTGTATCCATTTCCTTTATTGACACCTACCTTACCATTCCTATTCTTAGACTTGGGAGTTACTGGATTGACAGTATGTTCATAAGTTGCTGTCGAACTTTCCTTGACAGTACCTTTTATTCCAACTGTCTTGACAGAAGGTTTGGAAGCTACTATCTTGGAACCATTCTTGACAGCATCTTTGGAAGATACTGTCTTGCCAACTGTGACATCATCTTTTGAACTTACTGTCTGACTGCTTGGTAAGTTTACTGTCTTGGGGATTGTGACAGTATCCTTTCCATCCTTGAATGTGCTGTCAACACCTTCATCCTCATCAAGAATTTCTTGTTTGATGAGCATGGCTTCTTCATCAAACTCAATTTCTGCAGCTTTGAAAATAGGAGTTTTAACCTTCTTGAGAATGGTGGGTTTGACAGCAGCATCTCCAGAACAATCTTGAATCACAGTTTCCTTTCCAGGTCTCCTACCATATGAAAAACCTATGCCAACAGTTTGATTTTCTGTATGCTTATCATTGTAATCCTGAACTATCTTAGATGAGTTTTTATAAGCCTTAATCTTGAATTCATTTTCAGCAATCTCATTTCTCAGGAATTCCTCAACCTCTTTAGCACATTTTAATTCATTTTTAAGTCTAGCATTCTCCTGAGCTAAAGAGTCTAGTGAACTGGTTTTGAGAACAAGATATTCATTTTCAGACTTTAGTGTGTCATTTAGCTTACTCAGCCTAGTGATTTCCTCATTAGCAGCAGATAAGCTAGTATAAACATTGAACATTTCAGCACTTAAGTCTTTAATGGTTTTCTTATACTCATCAATGGACATATCAAGTAAGACAAGTGAAGGTACCTGACTTGAAGATGTTGATGTTACTTCATCAGTGCTAGCCATGAGAGCTAGGTTGACATATTCTTCTTCATCTTCATCATCAGACTCATCCCAACACTTTCCTTCAGCCACATAGGCTCTACCTTGATTCTTCTTAGAGTATCCACCAGTTCCTTTCTCAAATCTCTGAACCTGTTTGGGTCTTTTGCATTCAGTAGCAAAATGACCAGGTTCACCACAGTTGTAACACTTGAATTTAGATCTATCCACAAATCCAGTCTTGTATCCTCCTTTGGATGAGCTTCCCACAGCAGCCTTTAATGAGCTTCCCTTGGTGAACTTGGATGCTTGGCCTTGGGGCCTGAATGACCTATCCTTCTTGAACCTAAAGTTCTTGAACTTTTTAGCCATGTAGGCCATAGTAGGATTGTCCATGCTTTCCAGTTCCTCCATTGTGTAGAAGTCTTCTTCTTCCACATCCTTGAGCTGTAGTACTACTTTCTCATCATCTTCAACAACCTCTTCTATCTTCAAGGATTGTACAGGGGTTGGTTGTGTGATTTGTAGTACTTCACTTGGTTGTGTGATCCTTGGCACATGTGCTACTAGGGCACTTGACATATTAGCCATCTTGTTCCTTGTTCCACTTTGTATGGCTCTCTTTTGAAAGAGTTCAAGTTCATAAGATTTCAGAATGCCATAAAGTGTCTCATAGGTTATATTGTTGAGATCTCTTCCTTCTCGTATGGCTGTTGTCTTGTGTTCAAGGTGATCAGGCAGTGTAAGCAAGAACTTGACATTTAATTCTTTTCTGTCATAGTACTTGCCATGTATCTGTAGTTCAGTTAAGAGCTTACTGAACCTTTCAAACATGGAAGTTAAGTCTTCACCAGGCTTGGCCATGAATGCCTCATATTGTGATATCAGTATTTGCCTTTGATTGCCCTTAACTTCTTCACTTCCTTCACATAGTAAAGCTAACCTGATCCACATCTCCTTGGCAGATGTGCATCTTATCACACTTCCACACATGGCTTTATCCAACGTGAGAGAATCGAGCAAGATGAGTTGCAAGTGATCATCTAGCACTATTTTCTCCTTCTCATGTTCCAAAAATTCAGAGGGATCTTTGGGAACCCAATGTGCAGGAATGACTTCACCATTTACTGTGTGGCTTCAATTTCCTTCCTTGGAATGAAAGGACCATTCTCGAGAATACCTGGGTATAGTGGATTCGCAGCTTTGATAAACAACAAGATCTTTCTTTTCCAAATGTTGTAGTTCTCTTTATCAAAAGCTGGGATCTTGATACTGTTTGATTTCTGCATTGTCGTCGTGATCACATATATGTATGTTAATCTGATTGCTCTGATACCAGTTGTTGGTCCTCGTGTATTGCAGAAGGGGGGGGGGGATGAATGCAATATTGATAAAATTCAATCTCAGTTTCAACAACCAAAACTAAGATTTAATGTTATCAATAATATGTATGCATTCACAAACAGTATAATCGAGAAGACATGATTCACAAAATAAATGTTTTATTTATTTTACAAAGTGTTGCTACAACCTCAAGAGAGAATTCTTGAGCTTCGGTTTTTCTTCAAGACACTTGCTTGTCTTCGTTACATTTCTAGAGTGAATTAATAGTCTAAGTATAAAACTAATTCTATCACTGTCAACACGGGTCTGTGAAGCTGCTGTGATTATCAAGTGGCAGCTTCTTACAAAGTGTCTACCCATGTGACTTTCCTAAATTGCTAACAATGTCAGATATACATTACAAAGAAAGCAACCTAGATTCATTCTATTTCTAGCTAAA
This sequence comes from Heracleum sosnowskyi, assembly GCA_030848705.1. NCBI lineage: Eukaryota > Viridiplantae > Streptophyta > Magnoliopsida > Apiales > Apiaceae > Heracleum > Heracleum sosnowskyi. Next base: position 107,625,119 of record CM061245.1, read on the forward strand.
ACAATTCAGCAAATAGAGACTTGACCTTGCTCTTGAATTGATTCGCTTTTGTTTGCAGTGCTTGAAGCTTCTGTCGTAGTCTTGCAGACTTGGTGCAGCTTAGGGATACTGCAACACGCCTGTTTCTTGAACATTGAAACTGTCACGGGGTTTGACTGAGAAAGATACCTAGAACAAGGATCTTTCTCGAGACAGTTACTTTTGCCGCAAAGCTTGCTGTCACAGGAATGTGCTTTTGGTGACAGTAAGAGTTCCCCGCATAGTGTGCTGTCGAGGTTTCCAAACTTACTGTCGAGGGCTAAAGTTGCTGTCGCGTAGTCTTCCGCCAATGTTGCTGTCAAAGTGAATATGCTGTCTTGACTCGCAACATTCTGTCTTCTTGTAATCTTACTGTCAATGCTTATGACAGTAACCTTTATTCATGCTGTCATCTAATATGCATTCTTTGAGGCTTGAACACAGAAGGTGAACTTCTTCCAAATTACAAAATTAAAATAACATTGCATACTGATTACAAGAACATACTTTGGCTGTGACAGTATGTTCTACTTAATTAAAAAATTAAGTATATACAAAGTTAAGTTGTTCCTATGCTATCACCCATAAATCCCAACACAAATAATACTTTTTAGAGATATTGTATTAAGTACTTTTGGCTTCTGATAAATTAATTCGATGAGTCAAGTTTTCTCTTGAATACTTGTTGGACTTATCGAATTAAGTCATTATGCTTATCAATATATCTCTTGTTCCCCTTCAAAATCCTGTATGATTAAACAGTTTGATTTTGCAGATTACTTTAAGTAATTAACAGGTCTCAAGAAAGAAATAGAGCTCACTGGGCTGAAAACTTTACAAAGATTTTTTTAAAGCTAAGTGCAACTTCATTGTTAGAAGCTTGTAATGAAATATTTGAATTTAATTCTTATATTCTGTTATGAGAAATGTGATAATAATTTATGTGACTTAATCTATGTGCTTGCGTGCTAATATGGTAAGTGATTTCCTATATGGCATGCTTACATGCGATAGATTATTTCGATATATGTTATTATTTTGTTTTGAGTGTGTAACAGTCTTGCGTGTGATAATTAATCTAATTTTGTTTAAAATAAGATTAATTATTACACTTTCTAGGGAATCTAAGAGAGATATTAGCCTTTCCTAGAAAAGACTGCATGCACTTATAACCGTTGTTTGGAGAGTATTTCAAGGGTCTGAATGTTTTGTCTCTTCATATTCCAAAACTCCCTTTATCATACAAACCAGTGATCATTTCTTCTCATCTCTTTTATCTATACATTCTTAATCCCCAAAAATCTCTATTCTCCAACATGGCAATCCTTTACATTTGTTACGAAACCTTCATCATCGTCATCAATGGGATTGGGTACAATGTCTTGCATGTGCCAAGGAACGTCTTCAACGAGCTCGGTCCCGGGGCACAACTCGAGGTGATGCTCTTGCAGGTGGCATATATTTGTGCTGGTGATGAGTATGAAGAGGCTGTGAGGCGAGCCCTTGAAGCTGAATGGCTAAGACGGCTTGAGGAGCAGGAACGCATCATTCGCTTCACCATGACAATGTCCGAGATCCTCCACAGAAAGGAGGAGATGCGAAAGAAGCATGCGGAGGGAGGTCCATCTAGTTCTTAGGATTAGATATGATCTTTATCTCATTGTTTCTTTTAAATCAAAATGATGTATTTGCTGAATTAAGTGAAATGAAATTTTTTTATGCTCAAATTGTCTCTTGGAATTGAATTTTGTTTTTAATATATGTTGTGAGTGATGCATGCTATCTCTTTCTTCTCTTTATGCATGTTTATATTGGTACTCAAATGTTACTTGCATATGTGCTTAACTGACAAGTGTTTAATCCAGAACTAATTCTAAGATTCAATCTAATTTCATCAATTCTAAGTTATATTTTACAGTGAAGCATTTTTACTTACTCTTGGTAAAAGTAAAAACCTACGTTAAAAGACTGAGTTAATATTTGACAATTGGAGTAAAATCTTCTTGACAACTGTTAACGGAGGAATTTGTGATAACAAAATTTGAGGTTATATGCCAAAATTAAGATCTATGACGGTGGTTCTATAGCGGAACTATCGCCGGAGAGTGGTGGTAATTTTGTTTTTAAGAAGCTGAGATCAAAGGAGTTATGGTCGTCTCTCTGAGCTCTCAACGTCCAACCCCTTTAATGTGCCTACATACCCTATATTTATAGGGATCAAGCTTCACGTAGTTCTAATAGAACAAGGATACTAAGTCCACTAGAGATAGAACTCCTTGGCCGGACTACAAGGGTCCTAAGTCTACTAGAGATAGGCCTCCTTTAAGATAAGTGTCAAGCATAGTCCATGTCGGACTAGAACTCTTAACTTGTCATGAAATGCATATCCAAGCCCACTAAGGAGAGCCCCTACCATGAAGCCTAGTCGATGACCCCAAGGCTCAACCACGACCGTGCCTTCACGGATACAACATTAGCCCTATCTATTGGGGCTAACATCAACCGCTACCAACTACCACACCAGTCATTAGTTGCAAGGAAAAGTCACGACTTACTCCAAATGCACAAGCTGATCCTTACCCCCCGATGAGGATAACCCACCAGACTACAGGGCAAGTTCTCCAAAGTTACCGTCGCACCAGGTGTATCTTACTCCCCCAACAAGGATAACTTGCTAGAATACAGGAACAAAAAACCCTTTGAGTGCATAGACAAGCTTAACCATACCTGGACTCTTAGCCAATATCATGTTCACTCTTCATATCACCTTCAAGTTGGCGCTCCAACTTGGTGTTTCATAATCTTCTGGCGCGCCTACCTTCTTTGTGCACAACTATCCCTACTTCCTTGTTTCATCTTGGCGCTCCAACTTGGCGCTCCAAGTTGGCCTTGATGTCCCACCTTGGCGCTCCAAGTTGGTCTTAGTGTCCCAATAAGCACTTCGGATATCCCCCCTTTTTCATGAGTTTATAGTATTTCTATCATCAAGCTCTTCTAGCTGTTTGACCATCTTTGGATAGTCAACCCCTATTTTCCCATATAAATTTATGATATAACAACCACCCCCCAAGTCTCTATTGTATTAAAATGCAAAGAGACTATAATTAGAAATTTATGCATACGCTTTGTAATCCTTTGGCGCGGCAATGATTCTTCATAATATACATACGTACAGTGGCACTTTAGCGCGCCAATGATTTAAATATAAGTATATGCCTGACCGTATATTTATATGACGTACTCCAGGAGTATTTAAACCCAGCATTTCCCCCCTTTTCCTTCTCATTCGCCATTTCTCTCTCCTCAAGAACGCTCTCAAAAAACCCTAATCGCCTTTTCAATTAGAACGGCCTCAAATCGCTATCATTCATCAAATCGATTATTACCCATCAATCCTTATCATTCAAGGTATGTTTTGAATCTTATTTTGCAGATTTTCACCATGTATTCTGTTAGATCCAAGAGTTTTACATTTTACACTTTTCGTGTTCTTCGTAAACTCAATCGTGTGTAATTGTATGTATATCTGTTTAATCCGTGTATATGCCATAACTTCTTATAAAACATGTTTCTAACTGATAACTTAGCAATTAATTTATTGGCGCGCCACTTTAGTTTGGCACGGCAAAAACTTAATTGGCACGCCATACTTATAGAGCAAGTATTATTAGGCAATCATCGTTGGCGCGACAACCCTTGATAAGAAAGATGTGTTCCCCCGCTCACCTTCTTTTCTTCTTGGCATGCAGCTGGCTAAAAGGGGGAACGCGTCCACATCATATCCCTTCCATCCTTTTAAAGACTTCAATAGAAGAATTGGTCTTTCATCAACGCCCTTTCACTATCCTCGTCTTCTAGCCTCAACCAGACCCCTGAATCCTCTGCTGAAAACATTACAAACCAATCACCCATTCTTCCCCCAATGGATTATGATTTTGAGTTTGAGACTTGGGCAGAACCTTCATCCACAAACCCCGTGCCGGCGCGCCAACATAGAAAAAGAAAGAAAATTGTTGTGGAGGAGAGTGATTATGAAGATGAGTTACTCGAGGAGCTACATGCTAACCCTTCTGCTGTTGAAGATTTGGCGGATTCTGAAAAAACCGATACCAATTGTGGCGCGCCAACCGTTGAAGGTACCCAAGAGGATGACAAATTCACCTCTCTTGAATCCTCTCCTGAAGAAACACTACCATTTCCATTGAAACCACAATATATAGATATTGATTGGTCCCAGCATGGTCCCTTATCCAAAAGAGAGATGGATGTAGCTAGAAAAAACGCCGGAACTTTTGCTTGTGTGAACATGTCTTCCACAATTCCTGAGAGAGGCATAAAAAAGATCATGCATTTTTACTCCCAAGAAGGAAGTTATGCAAAACCCCATCCTGACATGCGTCCCCATAGATTTGATATTGATAATATCAGAGTTCCAAGAGCTGTAGTTACAGATAGACACATTCCCCTTGGAGTCGGCGTGCCACTTCATCCTTGGCTACGTCAAATTGTTGATTGGTACCAAATAGCTCCTATTCAGCTATCTCCAAATAGCTATAGGATGGCCCTGGGACTTTTTATAATGTATAAAGAACTTGAATATCCTGATCCAACCATGCTAGAGTTAAGCTGGTTTTTTAGCCTTCAATCCAACATCCATGGTTACTACTTCTTAGTACCTTGGAGGGATCATATGGGAAAGGCATCAATGATGGCAAAGTCAGTAATATAAAGGGCTGGAAAGAGAGATTCTTCTACCTTTACAACACAACCAGACAACCAATTGAATTTAGAATCGGTGGTAAGTACCTTTCATTAGCGCGCCAAATAAAGTTGGCGCTCCTACTTTCCTTCTTTCTTTTAATCGTTATAGCATGTTTACCATCACTTGCCATTTCTTTTTTCAGTAAAGCAACCAAAACCCTCACTGGTGGCCCCCTTTTCAAATCAATGCTCTAAAATCTTAGCATTGTTAGAATCAGACAAAAAACTTAATGCCTTGGTAACCTTTGATAATCTGAAAAAACATGGGTTTATTCCTACCCTAGCTGGCCACCCTGACTCTCCTCAACAGAGAAAAAACAAAAATTACAAAAGGAAATAGGTTGTCTCAGATAGTGAAGATGAAGGTAAGGCTTCAAGGACTATTGGCGCTTCAAATTGTCTATCACATGCATATTTTTTAAATAGCTTAACAATATCAACTTTTCTTCCTAAATTGTTAAATAACTTACTTTTATCACTATCTCCCTTTATCTTTAGTTTATATTGACCCTTTCTTCTCACAGATATGACCGGGGTTCCAAACCTTTTTGGCGCGCCAAGGAATACATCCGCTACTCAACACAGAGGCTCCACAGTTACCATCCCTATCTCTTCAAAGAAGCATGCAGCTAAAAAGAACAAAAATCAGGATCCAACCCAGGATGTTCAACCTCTTCCAAAGAAACAAAACATAGACAAAGTTGGAAAAGGTGGGGTGGATGCACAAATTGATGAAGCTGGCGCGCCCACTAGTGTTGCCGCGCCAAATTGCTCCTCACAGAGAGTGTTTAATGCTTTTGGCCACCTTGGGGATTCTCTCATCTCTGAAGTTGAATATAAGAGGTGGATGGCCAAGTTAGATAGTGACAAACAAAGGATTGCCACTCGTGCCTCTCTTGACCTATTCCTGTTCAATTCAGAATGTGAGAAGAACAAGGAAGAAACTCTCAAACGCATGAAAGAACTGGAAGTTGAAGTTGGAAAACTCAAATCAGACGTCAAATCCCTCAATTCTAAGCTAAATAGTCTGAAATGGAGAAAAAGGCTGCCACCTCATCCATCTCTACCTTGGAAGCCAATTTGGCGCGCCAAGTTGAACTAGCGAAGGAAAAAGATGCCTTCATACAAACCCTTGAGGAAAAGACCACTGATCTTGAGTTGAAATTAGATGAACTTGAAGAGGAGAAAGATTCTGGCTGGGCTGTTGAAAAGGAGAAATTATCCAAGGAATCCTTTGATGAAGGAATCAAAGCCTACTGCATCACTTTCCTTGCTGGCGAGCCCAATTATGACTGGCGTCCCAAGTTTGGCGCGGGAATGGCTGACTTCCTGGCTGACCTTTCTCAAAAGGAAGCCCAAGCCATCTCTGAAAAAAGAATAGCCCTCGAAGAAGTTTTTTCCACAGAAAACGTGGCGCGCCAACCTGGAGAGAATTCCAATCCTGAGAAGAGTGCTCCTGAGGATAACGTGGAACACACCTCCACAGACGCGCCAACATCCGACCATCCTAGAGATCAAGCTACTTAACTTTTCAATTTACCATAACATTTCAAACTTTTATCCGCAAGTCTTTTGACTTTGCAAAGCTGTATTCCTAACTTGCTTTTGCTCTTTTGATGGGTAACACTTATTATTACTATTTTTTTTACGTACTGCATGTTTATGCATTGTAACAAAGCTGTATACTTGTCGCGCCAATGTCCAAGGCGCGGCAATATTCCTTCAAAAAGGATCCAAGTAGGCGCGCCAATAATGTTGGCGTAGCAAGATAATTGCAAAATAATCATAAACAAGTAAATATATCCAGTAAACCTGAAAATTTTTATAATCTTAAAAATAAAACCCTCACGGCTTATAGCACGATGAGTACCAAAAATAATTTGTCCTCGGCATTGCTGGTATAAAGGCTGATAGCCAAAACAGGAACATAAAATAAAGAACAGGGCAATCACTAGCTCAAAGAGGCGTGTTAATCACTACCCCCGAGACTAGGAGCAAATTTATTTGTTGCTAGTTCTAGTAACTGCATGAGGCTTAAAAGCTCTCTTTATTGATAGTACTTCTTTAAATGAATGACATTCCAAGCTTTCGGGATTGGTTTGTCGTCCAAATCTGAAAGATAATAAGCCTCTCCCCATAAAATGACTCTGACCTTGTAGGGACCTTCCCAATTTGCTCCAAATACCCCATGAGCTACAACCTTGGTATTTGACATTACTTTTCTGAGAACCAGATCACCAACCTTAAATGAACGAGCCTTTACCTTTCCATTATAGAACCTTGCCGCCCGTCGCTGGTAAGCTGCAAGCTTGACTTGTGAATTTTCCCTTTCTTCTTCCAACAAGTCGAGAGACAACCTTTGATTGACCTGATTTGCCTCCTCATCGAAAGTATCTCGTCTGAATGATCCTGCACCTATCTCCACCGGAACTATAGCCACAGAACCATAAGCAAGCATGAATGGAGATTCTCCTGTTGTCGTTCTTGGAGTTGTATTATAAGACCAAAGCACCATGGGCAACTCCTCTGGCCAGCTCCCCTTTCTATTCTCCAGCTTCGTCTTCAATGTATGCTTTATAATTTTATTCACCGCCTCCGTCTGTCCATTGCTTTGTGGGTGATATACCGCTGCAAAATTTTTCTTGATATGCAACTCCTCACAGAGACCCCTTAGCTCCTTGCTATCAAACTGTTTCCCATTGTCAGAAATCAACTTGTAAGGAACTCCAAACCTACACACAATAGAGTTAAAAACAAAATCCCTTAGTTTCTTTGCTGTTATGGTAGCCAATGGGGCAGCTTCCGCCCATTTGGTGAAATAATCCACAACCACTACCGCATACTTCACTCCCCCCTTAGCTGTCGGAAGTTCCCCAATCAAGTCAATACCCCACATAGCGAATGGCCATGGACTCATTAAAGGTGTGAGAGATGCGGCAGGACTATGAGTATAGTTAGCAAATTTCTGACACTTGTCACACGCCCGAGAAAATTCATAAGCATCCTTCTTCATGGTAGGCCAAAAATATCGTTGCTTCAAAATTTTTAACGCAAAAGATCCACCCCCGAGTGATTGTCACAAATTCCTTCATAAACTTCTCTAAGGATGTAATCGCACTCCGCACCATCAATGCATTTCAGCAGTGGTTGGTTAAAACCCCTTTTATATAACATCCCATCGTACTCCACATACCTTGCTGCCTTATACCTGAGCTTTCTTGCCTCCATTATGTTTTCTGGCAACCCACCTTCCTTGATGTACCTCCATATAGGTGTCATCCATGTCACCTGCTCGTCCTCCTCTACCTGCATCACATCAACTTCCCTAACACTAGGCTCCTGTAACACTTCCAAAGGAATGACACCCAACAAACTCACATCCCTTTGCGATCCCCATTTTGCCAATGCGTCAGCCTGTTCATTCTCCCCCCGTGGGATTTTTACCAACTTCACTTCAGTGAACCTAGACATGAGATGCAAAACACTCCTCATGTACAACTCTGTCCTCGGACCTCGGGCTTGAAAACCTCCATTCACCTGATACACTACTATCATAGAATCACTGCGTATCAACAAATTTTCAACCTTCATTTCTAAAGCAAGCCGCAAACCCCCAAGCAACGCCTCATACTCAGCATCATTGTTTGTTGCCCGAAACGCAAAATTTATAGCACTCATAAGCATATGTCCCTCAGGACTTATTAAGACTATACCTGCACCAGCACCCTCATTATTGACAGCTCCATCTACACTCAGAGTCCACCATCCTTCAGAAGTTCTTGGTTCTGTGACCTCTGTCCGAGTTAAAGGTTGGAAAGGAACCATTGCCATTGCATCCCCCTCCAGCTCAGGGGAAAACTCAAGTATGAAATCTGCCAACACTTGACCTTTAACAGACGTCCTTGGTTTGTAATCTAAATCAAACTGCCCCAACTCTACAGCCCACTTCATCATCCGCCCTGTTACCTCTGGCTTATGCATAATTTGTCGAAGTGGAAAAGATGTCCTAATTTGCACCCTATGAGCCTGAAAATACGGACGCAATTTTTGAGAAGCCAAAACCAGAGCATATACCAACTTTTCCATGTTCGTGTAACGGGTCTCAGCGTCATGTAACCTCCTACTCACATAGTATACTGGAGACTGATCTACCCCTTCCTCCTTGACTAGCACCGCACTGACGGAGTATCCTGAAACAGCTAAGTACATAATTAACACTTCCCCCTCAATCGGCTTTGCGAGCATAGGAGGCGATCCTAAATGCTCTTTGATCTTTTGAAATGCGTGCTCACACTCCGTTGTCCACAATTTTTTTTTCCTACCTTCTTAATGGCTTTAAAAAATTCCTGACATTTATCTGATGACCTCGAGACAAATCTATTCAAAGCTGCAATCCTGCCAGTTAAGCTTTGTACTTGCTTCACACACGTTGGAGACTTCATGTCTAATAGTGCCTTGATTTTTGCTGGATTTGCTTCTATACCCCGATGGTTGACTATAAATCCCAAAAACTTTCCTGATTCGACACCAAATACACACTTCTGAGGATTCAATTTCATTCGATACCTTCGCAATATGGCAAACATCTCCTCTAAGTGCTTGATATGATCCGATGCTTCCTTAGATTTTACCAACATGTCATCCACATACACCTCCATGGTCTTCCCAATTTGATCTTTGAACATCATATTTACCAACCTCTGGTAAGTTGCTCCAGCATTAACAAGGCCGAATGGCATTCCAATGTAACAGTAAAGTCCCCTATCAGTGATGAAAGATGTATGCTCTTGATCTGGCCCATACATAGGGATTTGGTTATATCCAGAGTAGGCATCCATGAAACTCAACAGTGCATGTCCCGCGGTCGCGTCCACCAACTGATCTATCCTTGGCAATGGAAAACTATCCTTTGGACATGCTTTATTTAAGTCAGTGAAATCAAAACACGTCCTCCACTTCCCATTTGGTTTCTTTACCAACACATGATTCGCTAACCATGTTGGATAGAAAGACTCCTTCATTAAACTGACCTCCAATAATCTATCTACTTCTTCCTGTAAAGCCACAGCACGTTCCCCGCTCACCGGCCTTCTTTTCTGCCGGGTTCCTTTTTTTGACGGATCCATATTCAAACGATGACACATCAAATTTGGATCAATCCCCACCATATCAGCATGACTCCAAGCAAAAACATCCAAGTTCGCCTTCAAAAACGAGATGAGCTGCTCGGCTAACTCTGGATTCAAATGCGATCCAATCTTCAACTCCCGTTCCGGGTAATGAGCATCCACCTTGACTGTTATCATTTCCTCCGCTGATCTAGTATTAGCTATCGGTAATGGCATTCGGGGATCGAGGTCGATGTCGTTATTTTTTTCGAGTTTATTTCCCTCATGGTCCTCATTCCCTATTTTATTTGTTTTTGAATTTGCCTCTTCCAACTCTACAATTGGTCGTGTCCCTACAACCAACGTTTTTTCACCATCTAACCTCCTGACCTTACGAATTTCCCTTGAATCATCCACCCTCCAAATTTCTTCTTCTGCCTCTGTACCTGACCCACAGGATAGCAGCAATTGTGACAAACTTCGAGACGTTCCCACCTGCGCCTCCTGCCTACCTGGCGCACCAACAATAAAGAAAGGACCAGTTGGAGCGCCAATTCTTTCTTCTTTCATCCCTTCCTCACCTTCTTCCTCGTCTGTGTTCTCTGGAAACTCAACGGTGTATATGACATTAACCACCCTTTCTTCCTCTACTTGTACCTCATTCACCCCTGTTTTATTACTCTTTCGGAATCCTTTTATAGACTTGTTGTAACATTCCCTAGAATCGTACTGACTTCCTCGAACACACCTGATCCCCCTTGGGGTTGGAAACTTCATGGATAAATGGTAGATTGAAGTGACTACCCGTATTTCCTTCAACAATGGTCTTCCAACCAACGCATTATGAGATGAGTCTTGATCAATTACCATGAAGTCCGCAATCTGGGTAGCAGAAAGGACCCCGCTTCCTAATGTCACAGGCAATCGGATAGTCCCCTTTACTCTGATAGATTCTCCCCCAAAACCATAGATATAAATATTCTCAACTTTCATGTCCTTATCTGGTAGACCCATCTTCTTATACGTGTCATAGTATAGGATGTTAACTGAACTTCCATTGTCTACGAACACACGATGTACATTCTGATTTCCGATCCCCATCGTAACCACCAACGCATCATTATGGGGATGATGAACCCATTTTGCATCTTCCTCATAGAAATTTATATCTACCGCCTCTCCCCGAAACAGCTTGGGCGGACGCTGATCCAACCGATTCACATTTGTCATTGGGGCAGTTTTAGCCTCCTTTGCATATCTCTCCATTGCCTTGTTACTATCACCTGCAATGTGTGGTCCTCCCACTATGGTGCGGATACTTCCTTCTCTAACAAATTTTGACCCCTCCTGCTTCTCCTTGTCGTCGTCTGCCGAAGTACGACCTATACCCCTTTTTTCAATAGGATGGTCGGCCTGATACTTTTTTACCCACTCTGTTAGGTACCCATCCTTGATTAAGAGTTCAATTTCATCCTTCAACTGTCTACATTCATGGGTGCTATGACTGGTAGACTGATGAAATTCGCAATATCTACCTATGTCCTTGCTTTGGAAAGAATTCAAAGGTGCTGGCTTCCTGTATATCACCCTGTCTTTGGTCACTTCATATATGTGTTCAATAGACACGGCAAGCGGCGTATAAGAACCCGATCTTCTATCATGACCTGGAAAGGGTTCCCTTCCTCTCTTCTCATTAGTGATATTCACCCGGTTCGGGCTTCGTCCTCGTACCCTGTAGTCTGGACTTAGTGATCGATATTTCCTCTTGCTTCTACCCTTACTGGTCCCATAAACTTCACCTTTTTTATTGTCGGCCAACGACTGTTCTACCCTCCTATATGACTCTGCCTGGGAAAACAATTCTGCTAACGTAGCCGGATCCTTGCTTTGTAAGTGCTTCCAGAAGTCAGTCCCCACTCTCAAGCCAGCAATTAGAAAATTTTTTAAAGTCTCATCCGTTGCCCCTCTGACTCCTGCTGCCTCTGCACTAAACCTTTTAAAATATGCATTCAAAGTTTCTCCCTCTCGCTGTTTAATGTTTGCCAAGGAAGTAACTAGAGGAGAGTACTTGAATGCTGCTTGGAACTGTGTCAAAAACATCGCCTGCATTTGTTCCCAAGAGGTTATCACCTCACTTCCCAATTTCTGAAACCATTGTTGAGCACTATCTCTGAAAGTCGCAGCTAGCAAACGACACCTGGCCAAGCTTGGAACCTGGTACACATCCATCTCGATATTGAAGCGCCCCAAGAATTCCTTTGGATCAGAGTTTCCATGAAAACGAAGGTCAGTTGTTGTGTTTCGATACCCCATTGGTAGTAGAGCATCTTTCACAGCAACGGAGAATGGAGATGTTACTTTGGTGGAAAAAGAACCAGCTCCACCCTCCAAATGTGCTAGCAGCTTCCTTATATCACCAACATTGACGTCACCTAGCCCAGGAACATTCTGGATTCCACTGGGCAGCCCTCCTCCCAGGAATGTGTTTGCCACGGGTGGAGTAGGTGCGCCAAAACTTACCAGCACAGAAGATGGTATACTCACGATCGGAGGTGTTTGCGTCATGATAGGAGGTGTAAGTTGAACAGAGACTTGTGGGGGGTTAGGCACAGCAATAGTTTGATTATCGTGCAATAAAGGAGTTTGAGTAGTACCTGGGATAGGTTGACTTACATGTGGCGGCATTAGATTTGGAACTTCCAGAGCGTCTTGATGATTTTGGCTTTGATTTTTTCTCCCTTCACTAGTTGCACTATGAGAAGGTATTGGGACAATGATGGGCTCTTTTGACGGAAACTTGTCAATCTGTCTGCCTAAATTCTCACGTCCCCGTCCTCGGTTGCCCCCTCCTCGAGAACCTCGTCCATGATATCCTCCACGTATAATTTGCCCTCCTACGGGTATCTCTCTCCTCTTATCCGGCCCAGAAACATTAATTTGGCCCCCGCCTTGCTCCTTCTCCTTTTACAAAAGTAATTCTTTTATTTTCTCACAAGTCAGCTTCACCCCCATGAGGTCCATCATAGCCGATAACCTTTGCCCAGTGTTAAGTTGATTACCATGCGAGCTACCCAGACGTCCAGTAGCATCCAACACCGGGGGAGCTCGCGGTGACTCGAGGGTTTCAGGTATCATCTGACTATCCTCCGGAAATTCGACAATATGTTCAGTCTCTCCAAAGTCTAACCTTCTTGGGGTGATGGGTGGTCGCCTCCCGACACCGGGATAATTTGCGCCCATCCCCCCTCCAACAGCCGTAGTACGTCCAGCGGGTTCTCCTTCCATGCGTCGTCCTCCGCGGCCATATGAACCCTGTCGAGTCCTCCGATATTCGACCGCCTTCAACCTAGCATCAAAACTCCTCACAGTTGCACCCATGCAGTGAAGCTCGTCCATAAGATCCGTGTTACTAATCAACACCGGGGGTTGACTTGCAGTAGCATGGGTCGGATCTGTTGGAGTTACCGGAACATAGGGTTCGTCTTCTCCATAGCCTTCCGTGTAGAAACTTCCTTCTTCATGAGTGCTTTCATCACGATTCTGAGACATCTTTCCTCCTAGATGATGATCTTATTCAGCCCCTCCTTCTAGCGCCAATTTGTTAACGAAGGAATTTGTGATAACAAAATTTGAGGTTATATGCCAAAATTAAGATCTATGACGGTGGTTCTATAGCGGAACTATCGCCGGAGAGTGGTGGTAATTGTGTTTTTAAGAAGCTGAGATCAAAGGAGTTATGGTCGTCTCTCTGAGCTCTCAACGTCCAACCCCTTTAATGTGCCTACGTACCCTATATTTATAGGGATCAAGCTTCACGTAGTTCTAATAGAACAAGGATACTAAGTCCACTAGAGATAGAACTCCTTGGCCGGACTACAAGGGTCCTAAGTCTACTAGAGATAGGTCTCCTTTAAGATAAGTGTCAAGCATAGTCCATGTCGGACTAGAACTCTTAACTTGTCATGAAATGCATATCCAAGCCCACTAAGGAGAGCCCCTACGATGAAGCCTAGTCGATGACCCCAAGGCTCAACCACGACCGTGCCTTCACGGATACAACATTAGCCCTATCTATTGGGGCTAACATCAATCGCTACCAACTACCACACCAGTCATTAGTTGCAAGGAAAAGTCACGACTTACTCCAAATGCACAAGCTGATCCTTACCCCCCGATGAGGATAACCCACTAGACTACAAGGCAAGTTCTCCAAAGTTACCGTCGCACCAGGTGTATCTTACTCCCCCAACAAGGATAACTTGCTAGAATACAGGAACAAAAAACCCTTTGAGTGCATAGACAAGCTTAACCATACCTGGACTCTTAGCCAATATCATGTTCACTCTTCATATCACCTTCAAGTTGGCGCTCCAACTTGGTGTTTCATAATCTTCTGGCGCGCCTACCTTCTTTGTGCACAGCTATCCCTACTTCCTTGTTTCATCTTGGCGCTCCAACTTGGCGCTCCAAGTTGGCCTTGATGTCCCACCTTGGCGCTCCAAGTTGGTCTTAGTGTCCCAATAAGCACTTCGGATATCCCCCCTTTTTCATGAGTTCATAGTATTTCTATCATCAAGCTCTTCTAGCTGTTTGACCATCTTTGGATAGTCAACCCCTATTTTCCCGTATAAATTTATGATATAACAACAACTATCAACTCTGTTTTAATGACTTATGGATCTTGAAGCTCTGTCTACTTTCAGGAAGAGTTGCTAACACTCATGTCTATGCACACTTTCCTTTCAATCTCATACATTTCATCGATCTCAAGTGTTCAAGTAATTGAAATTCTTGGATAAATTAGCAAACTCTTTCTCTTTGATAAGCCAAGCTCTTCAAGTAACTTAATGTTTACATTAAGCTTACCACTCAGAACCCTCTCCCTGATTGACTAGAGACTACTTGCTGAGTAGTACTGCACATTTCAGGTGCAATAAACCTTCTCTGGTTACATGGTTTGAGGATGGTCATCCTGAGGGGAAACCATCCAAATCTACTCCAATTCAATTGGAGGTTCAATCTTATTTGAACATCAACCCTCACAAATGTTGTCCAACACACATCTGTCTCAGATGTTAAGCCAACAAGCAAAACTGTTCTTGTATCTTGATACCTGAACATGAGGCTTCACTTTACTGGCCTAACTTTCACTTGGTACCTAATGTCCATCTATACCCTAGTTACCTTCAGTTATTCCCCTTTCCCTACCTGATTCCAAGCCTAAAAGGGAGATGATGTGTATGATTTGTCTACTTGTTCAGGTAATCAGAAAGAAGAAAAGTAGTTAGTTAAGCAGTTAGTAGAAAGCTTGCAGAAGCTAATTGAATGAGTATCTATGTATCCACTGAATTCAGAGGAGAGCAAAATAGTGAATTGAGTAAAATTGTATGCACATGAAGATATAAGGATGCCTCTACACATTGTGAGATGCACACACAACTCATCTTGAAACTCCCTCTATTTCTCAGGGGGAGTTGCCAAAATCCAATCTACAAGCCACTTCTCTCTCAGATACTTCTCTTCAAATTTCTTCTCAACCCGCACCTCATGAACTTGAGAAGCAAAGATTTGATCAACAAGGACTCTTTTCCCCTGTTGAGCCAAACATTTCAAGTGACGATGTACTTGATACAGTGCTCACCACCCAGGATCTACATTTGATGGTCAGGGAATGCATGATGGGGCATATCCTAATGACACCATCACAACCACTGGGGCTCCAGAAGTTTTCATTTCACCCAATATGGATAAGAATGTTTTACTCTCAGTCACATTATTCATAATGTGGTTGAAGTCTTCTCTTCACAATGGTTTGAGAGTGAAGAAGCATTTCATCCCATGCAAATTGAGGCTTCTTCATCTCTCATAGAAATTCAATCTCTAAGTCATCAAACAGAAACACCACCCACTAATCCACCTATGGCAGTTAAAGATGCATCTAAGTAGTTAGATGTTGAAATTACCACAAACTCTAACTATGTACCTTTACTAATCTTTTACAATAGTTTCTGAAACTGTTATGTCACCTCCAACCCCAAAGAAACCAACTCCAATAGAAGTGAGGAAGAAGAAGTCTCCTTCTAGATACCTGATGAAGGCTACAACCCATAGAGTAATGAAAAAGAAGATTGCTAAGAAAGGGAAGCTGAAGCCTTGTGTGAAAAAACTTGAGAACAAAGTCTCTACCATGAAGATAAAGATGGGATCTACTCACAGCAGAAGTCTCAAGAAAAATGCTATATGGTTTCCTGAATGCTTGGATGAAGAACCTTTGGATTTTGACTTGGATAAAGTAGCATTGAAACAGAAGCTAGCTGAAAAAATTTGTGAAGTAGAAATTGAAGGCAAAGAGCTCAAGGCAAGGTTCATAAATGGAAACTTCAAAATGGTCAAGCTCTCCAACAACAAAGAAACAAAAAATTATGAATTGATCAGAATTATCTGTCTCTTAGACAAAAACTGTTCAATTCAGAAGCTCTGGAGAACTGGTCTGTCTGAAATTGTCAAAGCTAAAGGAGAAAAGAAGATGAAGAAATATGAAGAAAGAATGAGAGAATGGGAAAGAAAGGAGAAAGAACTACATGATCAAGAAAACCAATCTAACTGTAAGACTAGTTCTTCCTCTCCTTCTTAATCAGATACTCAATCTAGATGTATCTTCTTTTTCCCAAAAACTTGTTACTTATGTTTATGTATAGCAAGTACCAATTCTGCAAATGTACATTAATGTTTATTCTGTAAATTGTAGATAGGCTTGTTATCAGGAGTGAATTTGTGACTAACTGTCTTACTCACAAATTGGGGGATATTGTTCGTCATAGAGGCATTTCTGTAAACATTTAAATAACAAGCCTATAGTATTGTGTCACTTTGTGTCACTTTGTGTCACTTACTTGACCCTTTAACTAGGGGATCCCTTTGTTCCTAAAGGTTCTATACTCTGTAAATCAATATGTGTAACTATGTAATAAGTTCTGATGATGACCTGTAAGAAGATCACAAGATCATGCCCCAAGACATTTGAAGACAATGTGAAGAATAAAGAAGTTAAAATATTGAAGTGTGAAATTTGTCTAAGTGAAGATTCGAGAAGTGCAAAATGAACTTATTCGAGAAGTCATCTGTTCGAGAAGTCCTAAGTGTGAAGATTCGAGAAGTCAAGTATATTGATTCAAGAAGTGGTTATTATACTGATTCGATAAGTCAATTTGATAAGTCATAATAACACTGGTTCGAGATGTCATGATTCCAGAAGTCAATATATTGATTCGAGAAGTACCTAAGCTACCGGTTCGAGAAGTGGAGATAGCCAATTCGAGAAGTGTCTTCATATTGACTCGAGAAGTTAATTCAAGAAGTCGGTTTACACTATTTCGAGAAGTCAACTTGTCGAACATAGTATGTCACAGATGTCAAATGGAGGACTTAGCAGAATTCGTAATCAACAACGAGACAAATATTCTAGGAACAAGGATCGAACTAAAACCAATGTGTATGCAGTTGTCTCAATCAATTGCAGTATGCACATGGAAAGTCTACAAAGAAGCTTGGAGAGACAGTCAAAATAATCAGCTAAAGATAAGGATCTGGCAGTATGTAAAACCAAGAAGAAATTCACATGATGCCAACTTTCACCAAAATAGTATAGATAGGGTTTGGCAAGCTGTTTGTCTGTTACTAGTTTTGTAAAAGCGAGTTGTGTGTAGTTTATAAACACACAGCTTCCTTATCATTAGAAGTTAAGTTTTTCACATACATACAAGTTGTATCTCTCTAAGAAAAACGCAGCTGAGAATTCAAGTTCGAATTCACAGTTTGTAGCATCTTTCGATCTAATACAATATTAGATTAAAAATGAAATTGTTTGTGTTGTTTTTATTCCGCATTACTTTCGTGTTCAACAAACAAGTTTCAAGCTACAATAAACCAGATTCAAAACGAAGATAATCAAAGAAATTACTGATAATATATTCACCCCATTCTATATTATCTTCTTGTGAAACGCATACCCAACAGAGATAAATATGTATTTTATATATTATGTAATGTTTTTTTTCCTGCACTCTATATAAGAGGGTTATTATCCAAAAAAATTGATAGTCACCGTACAATATCACAAAAATGATAAAGATGGTTAAATTTAAAATAAATAAATATGAACCGTTGAATCTAAAAATATTTTTCATTTTAATGATTCAAAGTTCGGACATCATTAATAACTTATTGAAAATAAATTATATTATTAGCTTTAAATATATTTAAAAAAGGTATATTTTTCGAATCCCATCACCCAATTATTACATTGTGTCCTTATTATATCATATTATATAATAAGAGTAATTATGAAACCTTATCTCATTGCAAAACAATGTACAATATTTAACTTATAATTATTAGTGTAATATTTGTTATTTTGCTATTTGTGAAAAATATACATACTTTATGAAGACATAGACCTCTATCATTATAGCAAGGAGAAAAATCATTAAAAGACAGTCTATTCATTTATAATAAAGTTACGGAACCTACCATTCAGCGGGATTGTGAATGACTTGAAAATTAAGTCCGAGGCTCGAGAGTCGACTAACCCACCCCCGTTGATGAGTTATTTGTGCATGTTATGTTGTGTATTTTAAAATACTAAGTTGATCTAATATTTCAATTAAAAATATTAATTATTTAAATTTAAACAAATCTCATAATGCTATTTATATATCAAAACACCTATTTTTACAAAAAAATAATAAATCATCTTTTTGTATTGTTTTTAGAAAATAACGTATTTTTACAAAGAAAAAAAGTTAAAAGAATCATTTTTTCAAAAAAGCTCTTATATTTATTATATAAATAATATCTAACTATTATAATTTTTTTTAAACAACTATTATAACTTAAACACATATTCGACACAAAATTAAGTTAAAATAAATAGAAAATAACAAATATAAAAAAATTTGTATTGAACTACAAAATAAAAAGAAAAGTTGTTGTGGAATCGTATGTCAAGGAACGTACCTGAGTTAAATTAAATATTTAAAGTAATATAAATTAATATTTGATATTCAAATTATTAGTTTCGAAAATATTAGTTAAAAAGATCTGATGGGTACAGTCAAGATCAAGAGTTAAATATCGTAGAAACTCGATATTTCAGACTATTAGTTTTAAATTCAAAACATTAAAAATATTATTTATTCAGTAAATTCAATTTTCACAAAAGTCCATAGAATAATCTAACAATAAAAATAGAGACATAGCTCCACAAATTCGATAATCAATGTCTAATGATCACTGATTTTCTTTAACACGTAATACGAAATCCACAAGTTCACGTCCTTATTCAATCCAAAACTTAATAACCTGAAATATTTGGAAATGGTGAGCTATACAGCTAAACAAATAATAAATAAATAGTTGTTCTAAAGTTCAATAATCACATTCCTTTACTAGGTATCTTATAGTGCAATTTATAATATTGAAACCCATCATTAAATGCATACCGAAACCAACAACCCTTCCATGTCTATTTAAAAGAACTAAAAGTTTGATATACATTAGTTGTAAACTTATACCTTTCATTGTAATTGATATGAGATATTATAGATACCTATGAAATACATATCAGAATTAAATTGTTTTAACTCTAAACATAATAACAAAGAATGAGTCACATGTATAATGTATAATAAGATGATAAGAGTAAGAAATATATCATTAAAGTAGTATCAAAAACCAAAAATTCAATTATCATAACAAAATATCAATATTAATCATAATTAATAATAAAAAATTAATAGTTTTATACAAATATAAAGATATAGGTAGCCCGTTAATATAGTAAGCACTGCAATAATATTTCAACACGTGATATTAAAAACAATTAAAAACACACGTTTGATAAAATAAAACCAAGAATGAATATCTAAAACAAATAAATTAGAAAATTAAAAGAAACCTTGAATCACACTATATAATAAGAGTAAAAGGGATAATAAGATAGTGATGTGTAAAAATAATGTAAACTGCAAGCGCACAGTGTTCAGTTGTAGCAATCACAGATCGATCCACAGAGACTATGAATTTTCGAAACCCTAACAATCAACTCAGGCGAACTAGACAAATAAGATTTGAGATGAGATTTGTTTGACCTAATTAACAATTAAAATCAGATAAGGAAAACCTAGGAATCCGAATCCATTAATCAATCACAATTAATATCAACTCGCCCTAAAATCAATTCTCTTTCCCTCACAAATAAGATATGTTAGAAATGAATACTACTAGAAACTAGACAGAGGGGGGGTGAATGGATAGTTTGATATATTTTTCGATTCTTGATAACTAAGTAACAGACTGTATATGATTATGATATGTAATATGCAGTAAGTAAATAACACACACAATCACTTTAATCTACTTTGTATAAGCAAATTAAATACTACAGCTTTCCAAGAAATTCACAATCGAATTTCTGGCTTCTAAACAAGAACAGTTTGAACTTGCTTGCTTACAGAGAAAAGAGCTTAGCAAATAACTATGTGTATCTCTCTTACAGCTAACAATAGGATGTGCATGATATATATAAGCCCTATACAAACTAGTGTACACACCTATTTTTACACAGTTACCCCTTGCTGAAAGTCCAACTTGTCCTGCCATAAGACGTTAACTGTGTCAGGAAGGACCACCTGCTTTTCGGAGTCTTTCCCGTTTCTGTAGCTGCTTGTCTCTTATCTTTCTCTCCAAGTTTAGCTGTAGATTTGCCATCTGTTCTTTGGACCACCTTGCCAGAACAAATGCTTCAGTATTTGTCTCTTTTGATTCTTGATTCTGTACCTTGATTTGTCTTGTTGTAAACGGCTAAGTGTTGATATCGTGAACTCCACTTCATTCCTGACTTCGCGATCTCACTTGTGAGGACTTCGCGATATAGCCTTTGACGACTTTGCGACATAGGTCATTTGAAGACTATACGACATAGGTCATTTGATGACTATGCGACATAGGGCTTCTGAGGACTTCACGATCTAGGCTTCTTTGACTTTGCTGACTTCAACACTTCACGACATGTGTCTTGAGGACTTCTCGACATAGTACAAAATGGACTATGCGATATAGTACTTCACGACATGGATATTGGTGACTTCACGACATAGCTTTCTTCTGACTTTGCTATATAATGCCTTAGACAAATTTTCTGCAACTTATTTCTTCATAGCCTTATTTATCTCTATCCTGCTGCATGAACACTTCTGAACTTCTACCAGGACAATTATTCAATGGCCTATATACAATCTAGATGCAAGAAACTTTACTAAGCTCATTATAACTCTGAGCATATATGGTCAAGCTAATGTTCATGAGAACAAGACAAGTACATTTAGAGACCTATACTATATCCCAGTGATAGAACTCACTAGGTCATGTAATGTGACATAGTCACAAAGTGTAGGCTTGTTAATAGTGGTATTCAGACATGTCTTGAGCCTAACAATCTCCCCCAAATTGTGAGTAAGACCCTTAGGCACAATTTCATGTCTGATAACAAGCCTAACTTACATAAAAAGAACAAGTATAAAGAAGATAAAGTTAAGAACAGAATTTGATAACAACTTGGAAATTTGGTCTTACAGAAATTCTCCTTGAGCTACAAAGCTTCAGTTTCCAATTTTTTCTCTAAGAAATCATCATAGACTTTCTTCTTCCTTATTTCTTCATTCTTCTTTATTTCAGAGATGGCCAGTAAGATTTCATCCCTTGCAATCAGTTCTTCAAAGAGAGGAGAATCTTTTAGATCTTCAGCTGCTGTTCTGAGGGCACTTTCCACATATGAATGTATGAACTCCATCCTTATCTTGCTTATCCCTCCATAATGATTTTTGTACTCAACAGTATAAGGATTTTGCTTTACCCTGCACAGCCCTTTCTTCCTTAGCTCCTCTGCTCTTTCTTCCATCTCAGCCATCTCCTTTTCTTTCTCATGCCTCCTTTCTTCATTCAGCTTCTTTAGATTTTCTTTATAGTCAGAGTGCATCTTCATGAATCTGGCAATCTCTATTTTCCACACCCTTTCTTCCTTTTCTTCAAAATTTAACAAGGCATTTATTCTTTCTTGCTCATAGGTGTCAAAATGTTGCCATCCCCCTTGTTTCATTATTCTTTCTCTTCCATCAGTGTACTTGATCTCTAGATGATCCAACTTCACTTTGACTTCAAAGATCCTTTGAGCCCTCAAAAATGCTAGGGCATCTTCATCATAGTCCTCATCTAGTGGAAGCACATTGATGCCAATAACATTAGTGAGTTTTCCAGTCTTCTTTGTTATCCTTATCCTTCTGGGTACACTCTTGATCTTCAAATGCTTCACAAGAGATACCTTTCTGGAACAGGGAGATTTAGTCTTTAGTGCCACATCACTTGGAAGTAGCTTCATTCCTTTCCCCTTCATCCACTGTAACACTCCACTAGCTGTAACTTTGTGGTAGTGTTTTCTTGAAATTACTTTTGTGGCTTCATCTTCCTTTTGTGGCAATTCAGGTTCAGAAGTCATAGATAATGATTTTGGAGGATCATTGCTAACAGTACCCACCCTAGACTTAGAGTCTTGTGTTGTGGTTAAAGTACTGCTAGCAATGTCCTTGACTTGCTGAATTCCACTTCTTGTTTTCCTGGTTATTTCCTTTGTCCCTTTGGAGTCCCTCTTGTCATCACCAGCATCTTTTGATTTCTTTGAATATTTGCTCCTGCTGCTTTCACTAGATCCATCCTTATCTCTCCTTGACTGAGATCTCCTTTTATAGGTTTTCTCCTCATCATCATCATCATCCCCATCCTTCTTTTTGCTCTTTTCTTTGACAGATTCAGGAATGACTCCATGGATCAGAAAAGATTGTAGAGTGTGAATCATCTCTAGTTCCTCAGCTGTCCTGACTCCCCTCTTGGCCCTTAGCATTTGCAGCACCTGGTTGATCTTTGTATTATTCTTTCTTGTCAAATCTGAAGGGATCACCAACTGGTCAATGCTGCTGTCTTGAGATAGACTTTGGAAGATTATTGTCTTTGGCTTTGAGATAACCTCAGGCAGTCTTTGATCTTGATCTATCTTCAAGTCATCAAACGGTCTCTTGTTGTTAGCCCCACCTTGTTCTATTAAGTCCATTATTGTTGACAACTCAGTGAATCTCAGTTTCTTTAGAGTTTGAAAAGCTAGGTGCCACAAGCAGTTGTCCTTGCACACCATGATTATCTCTCTTAGATGGACATCCTTGATTTTCCTTACTGCAACTGTGAAGTACTTGATGTTTTCCTTGAGCTTCTTTCTGTAAGTCCTTGCATCTTCTTGTGCATCTCTGTAGGTGGCTTTCAGAAACTCCAGGAAGGCCTCATCATGATAGATGTGAGAATTTGCAACTTCCTGTAGCTTGGCCTCTGTGATGATTGTAGCGTTGACAGGTTGAGCCTTGGGAGTATGTTGAGCAGGTTGAGGAGTGGAGATATCTTTAGGCATTGTGGATGGATAGAAGGTGGTTGAAATCGTGCTCTTTTGCCCTGCTGCACTGATGACATCTACCGGGGGGAGGATTATTGGCTTTATTGTTTCTTCAGAAATTTTGCCCTTAAGCTTCTGTTGCTTGGCAGGTACTCCCCCTTTCTTTTGCAGAATGACCTCCTTTTCTTTCTCCCCCTTAGGCTTGGAATCAGACAAAATGTCTTGAGCTTCCCCAGGGATAGGCAGATTCATATGTCTCATCATTGAGGTCATCATTTGTTGTTGTACCAACAAAATATTTGAGGTGGAGTTGGTTTGATCATCCATCTTAGCATTAAGGTGCTGCAAGGAGAGAGATAGTCCTTTGTTTTCTGCTTTCAGATCAGCTACCTCTCTTTCCAAGCTGTCCACTGTGGAGAAAAGTTGTTGAGATTTGAAGGAGTTAAGGGATTGATCCTTGAGTTTGGAGAATTCAAACTTGGAGATATCAGAAATAGGAACCTCATCAACCAGCTTGTTCCCATACTGATTCTTCCAGAGTACTGTAAGCATGGAGTTTGAGTTGATGTTGGCCTGCACCTGATTGTCTAGCTTGGTAGAGAGCTTCTTCATATTATCTGAAACCATAGCTAGGGTGCAGTCCATTGTGGTGACATTGGAGGCAGTTTTCTGGACTTCCTTAAGAATGCCATCTACCTTGGGAAAGCTTGAAAGAAAACAATTCTTGAGTTGAGCATTAGAGTGAGCTGTTTCTTCCTGAATGGTGGAGATTTCTGACTGAAGACCCTTCCCAAGAAAATGCATAGCTTTGAGTTGGCTCTTGTAGACATCATTAACTGCATCATAGATTTCAGCAGGAGAGAGACCTTTGGCATTTGACCCCAAGGCTGTAAGATAGTCCTCCCTGATAAAAGCTAGAGCCTCCTTAAGCTTGACTGTTCGTTTGCCATCCAGCCAAGCATCCACATTTCCAGCTTGCTGGGCTTCATCCACGATTTTATCCTGTTGTGCTTCAACATCCTCCTTATGAGTGAGAAGAATAGCCTCATAGTCAGAATTTGGGAGATTTGCAGTGAGGAGATGTTGAGCAATCCTAGAGATCTCATCAATCTGTGCCACATGAAGATCGCGTAATTCTTCTTTCGTCAATTGTGGTAGCACAGAGGATGATCCTGAAGCCCTGTCATGTTGCACAGGTTTCAGCCATTCAGTTATGGTGGCCTGAGCCAAGTGAGAGCTAGTGCTTGGCACTTCATGAGATGTAAGGTTTTGAGTCTCCTCCAGCCTTGGAATGGCTGTAGGGTCTAATGTTGTCTCCATTGAAATGGGATGTGTTACAACATTAGCCCTATTTGTCTGTGAAGACAGTTCCACATCCCTAAGGATGGGAGAATTTGGCACAGAGTCTCCAGTGAAAACTGGTGAATCCTCCATGTTTGTGTTGGTGTCATTAGGATATGCCCCAGCATGCATTCCCTGACCAACTAGATGTGGTTCCTGGGTGGTGAGCATAGTGTCATGCACCATGTCACTTGAGATTGGCTCAATCACAGGAGAGAATTGTGATTGAGCAAAGGCAAGATTGTCATTGGAATGACTCTCTTGTTCAGAAGAAATTTTGATGGAAGAATCTGAGAGAGAAGTGGGGTTTAGATTAGATTGTGGCAACTCCCCCTGAGAAATAGGAGGAGTTTCAACAGTGATGTGCTCTCCACTCTGTGTATTATCAGCCTTATCACTCCTAGGGTCAAGAGTGAGGTCTTGACCCTGTGAAGACACTGTACAAGATGCAGTGGGGAGGCTGCTCTTTTCAATGCCAATGACCTGTTGAGAGGCCATGGACAGTAACAGGTGTACCCCTTTTTCCACATCTGAATCCTGTTGGGAGGATCCAGTGGTAGGTTT
This sequence comes from Heracleum sosnowskyi, assembly GCA_030848705.1. NCBI lineage: Eukaryota > Viridiplantae > Streptophyta > Magnoliopsida > Apiales > Apiaceae > Heracleum > Heracleum sosnowskyi. The sequence continues at coordinate 107,650,400 of CM061245.1, forward strand.
GGATTTGGATTTCTTCTTTTGTCTGGTGAGAGGTGACTCAGGATTCTCACTAGCTATCTCTACAGATTCATTTATCACTTCTAGGGCTCTCTTCTTTGACTTCTTTTTAGTAACACCAATCTTTTGAGAGATTGATGCACTTGGCTGCCTAACTTCTATGGGACTGTTTGCAGTGGGGTTACTGGATGGGATGGGAAGGCTGGGGTTAGACTGTGTAGCTCCTCCAGTCTCAGCCTCCCCTGTCCAGGAAAGTGCATGGTATATGGGCTGATCAAGTGGATAAGACTCAAATGTGTCCTGCATATGCTTGGTCACACTTAGAATCACATCCACTTGATTCCTTGTGTCCAATGAGCCAAATAGTACTTTGGACATGGACTTGGAATAAGCCATTTTAGTGTTATCTATACCCTCCAATAGATGAACATTTGCATCAAGAAAATTTAAAATAACTTGAAGGAAACGAGGGTAAAAGATGTCATTACCTCTACCACGAATGGTCCTGCCTAGCCTCTGAGTCAATTCTTTGAGAATTATGGCTCCCACATTGATCTCCTGGTTGTTGGCCAAGGAGTAGGCTAGCTTCACAGCAATGTGACTGATATGGTCCCATCCTGTCTTTCTGCAGAGAAACACCTTCTGGAGTGCGTCAAACAGAAATGACCACTCCCTTCTCACAAATTTCTTATTCAGCTTTCCAGTATCTATCTCTTCAGCATACTGAATGAAGGTCATGAATTCTATGATTTGAGCATCTGTAGCTTCTTGGTCATGACCCTCCACCTTGAACCCCAAAGCTTCATTGATTTCCCTTTCACCAAATTGAAAGTGTTTGCCTCCAATTGAACAACTAACCTCCTGGAATGAGGTTCCATCTTCCCTAGCCATTGTTGATACCAACGCCGTTCTCCAGAATCCTTCCAACACATCGACATACAAGGTAGGGTTCAGGGTTAGGGCTTGGCGTAGGTAGGAAGTGTTCAAGAACCGTACAAAACACTTGTACCTTGGGTTAGCCTCAGCCTCAGAGGGAATGGTGAGAAGATTGGTTTCTTTGGGAATGGTTAAGGGGATTGAGGATGATACTGTTTGAGATTTGGGTGCCATTTCGAGAGCGAGAGTAAAAAAGAGAGTAGAGAATTTGTGCTTAGGTTTGAGAGTTTGAGAGCAATAGACAAGATGAAAAGTTGTGAACGGTTAGAAAAGGTATTTATATGACAGAGACACTGCGATATGGAGTTATGAATGTGTACAGTCTATTTGTATGTCGCGAAGTCAAAAATGGCCTGTACCGCAAAGTCGTGCACAGTATATCGCATAGTCTCAGAAATGAACTATGTCGCAAAGTCCTCAAGATGAAAGGATTGGGGAGACTTTGCGATATAGTAGAAATACCCTGGCTAAAGCTCTCTTTTAGGAATTTTAAGCAAATTGTCAGACTTTTATCAAATTTTGAAATAAAATAAATTTAAATCAAAATTCTGTCAAATGTGGAGACTTGTCGATATAGTTATTCTAAGTCGCGAAGTCATAAAATGAACTATGTCGCAAACTCATGAAATGAACTATGTCGCGAAGTCTCACAATCTCAACAGTTTGCGATATAAGTCTGTTTGATTTGAACTGTGTCGTGAACTCTGAAAATCATCTATATAGAGATGTCTTAAAAGCTCACAACTTTACCAACAAATGTGATTTTGAAAAATATGCAGTAAAATACTGAAATATTTATAAATCATATCTCAGCTAATTTTCACTCCAAACAAATAGAGCATTTAAATACAGTGAAAATTTACTGCTGCAAATATTTACTGGCATACTTACTTAGAGCAACTAAATGAAGGATTGAGCATTCCAATTTCACTCACAAGTCTGTTGAAGACTGCTTCATTCAGAGGTTTAGTAAATATGTCAGCTAATTGTTTCTCAGTGGGAACATAAGAGACTTCTATGGTACCATTTGCAGCATGTTCCCTAATGAAATGGTACCTGATCTCAATGTGCTTTGTAGTAGAATGATTAACAGGATTGGCAACTATGGATATTGCACTAGTATTGTCACACATTAGAGGAATGTGTTCTAACACTAGCCCATAATCCATGAGTTGATTTCTAATCCAAAGCAATTGAGCACAGCAACTTCCAGCAGCAATATATTCAGCCTCAGCTGTGGATGTTGCTGTGGACTGTTGTTTCTTACTAAACCAGGACACTAACCTTTGACCTAGGAATTGACAGCTTCCAGAGGTGCTCTTCCTGTCAATTCTGCATCCAGCATAATCAGAATCTGTGTAACCAACCAGGTTGAACCCAGTGCCCTTTGGATACCATAGCCCAAGATTAGGAGTCCCCTTTAGATACTTGAAGATTCTTTTGATAGCCATCATGTGAGATTCCTTGGGATCAGACTGGAACCTTGCACAGAGGCATGTGGCAAACATGATGTCTGGCCTGCTAGCTGTGAGATAGAGTAAGGATCCAACCATTCCTCTATAGACCTTGATATCAACTCTCTTGCCTTTCTTGTCTTAATCCAACTTGATTGCAGTAGACATAGCAGTTTTGGCTGGGGATGACTCTTCTAAACCATATTTCTTTAAAAGATCCTTGACATACTTAGATTGGTTTATAAAGATGCCATCCTCCCTTTGATGTACTTGCAGGCCTAGAAAGTAGGTTAACTCTCCCATCATACTCATCTCATATTTACTTTGCATCAACTTAGAGAACCTTTCACAGAGTTTTTCATTTGAAGAGCCAAAGATGATATCATCCACATAGATTTGAACAAGAATGATATCATTTCCATGCTTCTTGAAGAATAGGGTTTTGTCAATTGTACCCCTGGTGAATTGATGCTCAAGAAGGAATTGAGATAGAGTCTCATACCAGGCTCTTGGTGCCTGTTTGAGTCCATAGAGTGCCTTAAGCAGTCTGTACACAAAGTTTGGGAAGTCTTCATTTTCAAAGCCAGGTGGTTGAGACACATAGACTTCTTCAGCAAGATCACCATTGAGAAATGCACTTTTCACATCCATTTGATACACCTTAAAATCTGAGTGAGCTGCAAAAGCCAGGAAGATTCTGATGGCTTCCAGTCTAGCTACAGGTGCAAATGTCTTATCATAGTTAATGCCTTCTTGCTGACAATATCCTTTGGCAACCAGCCTTGCTTTGTTTCTAATTACCACTCCTTCTTCATCCATTTTGTTTCTGAACACCCATTTGGTGTCAATAACATTCTTTCCTTTTGGAGGAGGTACTAGTTCCCATACTTTGTTTTTCTCAAATTGATTCAATTCTTCTTGCATGGCAACAATCCAATCAGAATTCTTCAAAGCTTCTTCAATTAATTTAGGTTCCTCTTGTGACAGAAAGCAGCTATACAGACATGTATTTAATGTTGCCCTTCTTGTTCTAACTCCCTCACTAGGATCTCCAATGATTTGATCCCTAGTGTGGGCTCTGTCCCATTTCCTTGTGTGCCCCTGTTCATTTCGTTGATCTGTTCCAAGCTCATTTTGGTTGATAGGTGCATTCTCTTCTTCTCCCCTTGTGTTTGTGAACCCTTGCACAGGTGTTTGAAGAAGATTGTCAACTTCAAGGATTTCATTCTCTAGAACAGTTTGAACAGGGGGTTCATCTTCACTTTCAGAATCCTCAAGATAACCTTGATTCTCAAATCTCAATGGCACACTATCTTGATCACTTGTTTTCAGTCCAGGAGTTTTCTTGTCATCAAAGGTAACATCCATGCTTTCCATGACTTTGTGTTGCTCAGGTACAAACACTATGTATGCTGTCCTTTCCAGAGAGTATCCAATGAAGATACCTTCAAATGCTTTAGCATCAAATTTTCCAACATGCTCAGAGGTATCTTTCATCACAAAGCACTTGCTTCCAAACACATGCAGGTGCTTGAAGGATGCTCTTTTTCCAGTCATTAATGAGTAAGGAGTTTTGCCAGACTTCTTATTGATTAATGTTCTATTTTGCACGTAGCATGCTGTGTTAACAGCATCAGCCCAAAAGCTAGTGGGTAGCTTTGCATCCAGCAGCATTGTCCTTGCAGCTCCAATGAGAGTTCTATTCTTTCTCTCAACTACTCCATTTTGTTGAGGTGTTCTAGGAGCTGAGAATTGTTGAGAAATTCCTTTATCTTTGCAAAACTCATACAATGTTGAATTTCTGAACTCAGTCCCATTATCACTTCTCAAAGCAACTACAGAGGAGCCAGTGCTTTGTGCTTCTTTATCAACTCTCTTGATATGCTCTATTATGACTTGGGGTGCTTCATCCTTGGAGAATAGGAATTCCACCCAAGTATATCTTGAATAGTCATCTACCATCACTAGAGCATATTTCTTTTTGGTGAGGGACATTACATTCACAGGGCCAAATAGGTCCATGTGAATTAGCTGCAGAGGTTTTGAGTTTGTATTGAGCAACTTGTTCTTGTGACTGGATCTTTTAATTTTTCCTTTCTGACAAGCTTCACATGCTCCATCTTGCACAAACTCCAAGGCAGGCAAATCCCTGATAAGTTCTCTCTTGGTTAGAGAGTTCATTGCCTGAACATTCAAGTGAGACAGCTTCTTGTGCCATAGCCAGAATTCCTCATTTGTGGCTTTAGTGTAGAAACAGCAGACTTCTCCCTTATCTGCAGCCTTGAGATTGGCTACAAACAAGCTTCCTTTCTTCACACAAGTTAGAACAACTTCACCACTTTCCCTTTTTGAGATTGAACAAAGGTCTTCATCAAATTCCACTTTGAAACCTTTGTTGGTGAATTGTCCAATACTCAAGAGATTATGCTTCAGTCCTTCAACAAATGCTACATCTTCAATAATGACATTTCCAGATTTAACACTGCCATATCCCATTGTATAACCAATGTTGTCATTTCCAAAGGTTACTGATGGGCCGGCCTTTTCCTCAAAATGTGATAGCAGGGCTATATCACCAGTCATGTGACTTGAGCATCCACTGTCCAAGATCCATATGACTCTTTTATTCCTGTTGCCCTGCATTCACAAAATGACTAAGTTGTTTTTGGTACCCACACTTGGTAGGGTCCAGTTGATTTAGAAACATTTTGATTAATAATTCTTCTGTCATAAATTGCATTTCTCATAGTAGGAGACTTCACTTTTTCTGTGGCTTTGGAGTTTACACTCTTAGGCTCACATGAAGTTTTCACCCTCTCAACCCTGATTGGGGACCCTGTCCTATGAGAATGCATATGTGTGTGTGATTCACCAGATTGTGCAGAGTCAAGTTTATGTTTAAGAGATAAACAGTTAGCAATCACAGTCACATAGCATGTCATGCAGTTTGGCTTACCACAGAAAGAATCATGACTAGAATTTATGCTAGCAGAATGGTTACTCAGGTTGTCAACTTCAACAATATCAGGCTTACTACACTTATGAGTCAAATGATTAACAGATTGGCATTTTTGACATTGTTTCCTGGGAGCATTTGGCACATAAGCATAGTTGTTTCCCTTGTTAACACCCACTTTACCATTTTTGTTTTGTTTCCTTTTCTTAACAACTTCTTTCTTTGCTTTAGGACTCTTGACAAGATTGTCTTTGGTCTCTTTCTGATTGACAAGTTCAGGAAAGGAAGAAGTGTTCTTAGCAGCCTCATCTTCTTCAAGTAGTTGTTGCTTGATGATCAGTAGTTCCTCATCAAACTCAACAGCACTCTTTCTGAAGATGGGCTGTTCAACACTTGACAGTATGGTTGGGGCATTTTTGTTTGTAAAAGTTTCCTTTCCTTTGCCCTTGACCTTCTTCCTTCCCTTGTCATTATCATAGTCAAAACCAACTCCAACCTTGCAGTCTTCAGTGTGTTCCTTGTGATAGGTTTGAATAAGTTCAGAGGAGTTTTTGAAGCTTCTTAATTTCAGTTCAGTTTCAGCAATTTGTTCCCTAAGGGCTTTCTCTATCTGCTCAGCACAAATCACTTGGTTTTTAAGATACTCAACCTCCTTTTTCAAACCATCCAGGTTCACAGCCATTAACTCAAGTTTCTCATTCTTTTCTGTAAGCTCAACATTCTTAGCAGTTAGTCTATCAATTTCTTCATTAGCTACTAACATGCTAGTATGAATATTAAACATCTCAGTGCTCATATCTTCAACAGTTTGCTTATATTGAAGGGGAGTCATATCAAGAGAAGTAAGAATGGGTACCTGACTTGAATCACCATCATCAGAAAATGCCATCAAGGCATAGTTTGAGTACTCTTGTTCTTCTTCTTCATCAGAGTCATCCCAGCATTTTCCCTCAGCAATAAAAGCTTTGCCCTGTTGTTTCTTGAGTAGAGCCTCATACTTAGCTTCAAGCTCTAAGTATGCTTTGTCCTTCTTGACTTGTTTAGGCTTTTTGCACTCAGTGGCAAAATGCCCAAGTTCATTGCAGTTATAGCATCTTATTTTGGTCCTATCCACACTTCCTGTCTTGTATCCACCCTTAGCAGCACCAGCAATCCCTTTTCCTTTATTGAAGGTGTTTGAGCCACTAGATCCACCAGTGTTTCCAGTATTGAACTTGGACCTGAATGGCTGCTTTCTTTTAAACCTTATGTTAGGATACCTCCTAGCCATATAAGCAAAAGATTTGTTTTCCATTTTGTCCAGTTCCTCCATGCTGTAAAACTCATCTTCCTCAGGCAAATCATAGACGACCTGGACCTCATCACTAGTGTCTTCAACTTCCAGTTCCTCAATCTTCACCTGACTGATTTTAAGAGAGTCCATTCTTTGACTTAGGTTGTCAGCAATAAGTGCACAGGAGGTATTAGCCACTAATCCTTGCTTTGCTTGAATAGATCTCTTTTGGAACAGCTCCAACTCACATGTCTTCAAAACACCATATAACACATCAAAACCAATCTTTGTTAGATCTCTTTCTTTAAGGGAAGAGATTCTTGGTTCCAAGTGATCTGGAAGAGTTAGTAAAAACTTCATATTGAGCTCTTCTGTTTCATAGTGTTTGTCATAGAGTTTGAGCTCGTTTATCAGCTTGTTGAATCTCTCAAACACTTCTGTGATTCCCTCTTTTGGCTGAGCCATGAAGGCTTCATATTGTGAAACAAGAATCTGCTTCTTGTTCTTTCTTACTTCAGTAGTTCCTTCACAGAGCACTTCTATAAGATCCCACATCTTCTTGGCACTAGTACAATGAGCAACAGTGCCATACATGTTGAAGTCCATAGATTCACAAATGATAAGTTGAAGATGTCCATCCAGTGCAACTTTTTCCTTTTCAGGATCAGTGTATTTTGAGGGATCTTTGGGCACATGTTTTGCTGGTACAATCTCAGTGCCAATGGTTGTTTCACCAATCTCGATCATTGGAATGAAGGGACCATGCTTTAGAATATCTAAATACATGGGGTTAGAAGCTTTGATGAAAAGCAACATCTTCTTCTTCCATAAACTGTAGTGCTCCTTGTTAAAGGGAGGAATCTTGATACTGCTTAGTTTCTGTGAACTCATTCTTGATCTTTTCCTGTTTGTACGTTAACAACCTACGCTCTGATACCACTTGTTAGAAATGAATACTACTAGAAACTAGACAGAGGGGGGGGGGGGGTGAATGGATAGTTTGATATATTTTTCGATTCTTGATAACTAAGTAACAGACTGTATATGATTATGATATGTAATATGCAGTAAGTAAATAACACACACAATCACTTTAATCTACTTTGTATAAGCAAATTAAATACTATAGCTTTCCAAGAAATTCACAATCGAATTCCTGGCTTCTAAACAAGAACAGTTTGAACTTGCTTGCTTACAGAGAAAAGAGCTTAGCAAATAACTATGTGTATCTCTCTTACAGCTAACAATAGGATGTGCATGATATATATAAGCCCTATACAAACTAGTGTACACACCTATTTTTACACAGTTACCCCTTGCTGAAAGTCCAACTTGTCCTGCCATAAGACGTTAACTGTGTCAGGAAGGACCACCTGCTTTTCGGAGTCTTTCCCGTTTCTGTAGCTGCTTGTCTCTTATCTTTCTCTCCAAGTTTAGCTGTAGATTTGCCATCTGTTCTTTGGACCACCTTGCCAGAACAAATGCTTCAGTATTTGTCTCTTTTGATTCTTGATTCTGTACCTTGATTTGTCTTGTTGTAAACGGTTAAGTGTTGATATCGTGAACTCCACTTCATTCCTGACTTCGCGATCTCACTTGTGAGGACTTCGCGATATAGCCTTTGACGACTTTGCGACATAGGTCATTTGAAGACTATACGACATAGGTCATTTGATGACTATGCGACATAGGGCTTCTGAGGACTTCACGATCTAGGCTTCTTTGACTTTGCTGACTTCAACACTTCACGACATGTGTCTTGAGGACTTCTCGACATAGTACAAAATGGACTATGCGATATAGTACTTCACGACATGGATATTGGTGACTTCACGACATAGCTTTCTTCTGACTTTGCTATATAATGCCTTAGACAAATTTTCTGCAACTTATTTCTTCATAGCCTTATTTATCTCTATCCTGCTGCATGAACACTTCTGAACTTCTACCAGGACAATTATTCAATGGCCTATATACAATCTAGATGCAAGAAACTTTACTAAGCTCATTATAACTCTGAGCATATATGGTCAAGCTAATGTTCATGAGAACAAGACAAGTACATTTAGAGACCTATACTATATCCCAGTGATAGAACTCACTAGGTCATGTAATGTGACATAGTCACAAAGTGTAGGCTTGTTAATAGTGGTATTCAGACATGTCTTGAGCCTAACAAGATATATCAATTAACGAGACAAGCATATACTATGAAACTTGTTATCTAACAATAACCTATCAAAACTTCATGGAGCAAGCATAGGCTATGAAAAATAAATCCGGTAACAATAATATATCAAAATCACTTTGTCAATTGAACAATTAAGCACCAAGAAAAATCATGAGAATCAATTAATAGGAACGAGAAGATGTCAACAATAATCAAATTAACTTCATCTTCATCCTAGGAGAATTAACTTAGCTAGACATAAGTATTATATTATAAACAAGACAAGACAAATAAACAATTATTAAATTAAACTAAAAATACCTACGTAATTAAACAAGGGCACGTGAATAGTAAATCAAACACAATAGGTGGCCAAAAACAATTAAATCAAGTTTATTTAACTAAGATAATATAAGATAGAATACTCCCTGGACATGCATTCGCCGGAAACAAAGTAAAAAGCTAATAATAAAAGCTGGAAATTAAACTACTGGATTGTATAAAAATCAATTCTAGCGACAGAAAAAACAAAGAAAGCAAATAGCTAAAATTCTAGGTGTCTCAAATACAAAAGGGGAGATCTATATATATAGGAAAAATAATGGGCTTGGGTTCTTTGACTACAAATCGGATTCTGGAAATATTTCCTCAATTCCTTTTTCTTCTCCGATAAGTTTTCCAATTTTTCTCCAATTTCCTTTTGACTTCAAGTATTTCCATCTCCTTGCCTTTTTCACCTTTTTCTGCTTGAAATATGATTTTATTTATTTTCCTACAAAACAAAAGAAAACAATTTATTAAATAATAAAATTACGAAAACAGACATAAAATAGGTATTAAAAATGTATTAATTATGGACATATCAAATGCCCCCATACCTATCTTTTGCTCGTCCTCGAGAAAAACTAATATGATATGAATTACTAACTAATAGATAATACCACTTCCGTAGGTGATCACGGTTGCATTTGGCATATGCAACAAGCCCTTTAAACCCCTAGGCAGCCCTAGTGGACGAGTGAGGTCTCGTGAGGGTTTATAGTGAATGTACCCACAAAATCCATCTAGCTCGTGTAAAAGATCGTATGGCAATAAAACGCCACACATACAAGTCCTCTTATGCTTCATCAACTTAAGAATCAAAAATGCCTTTGCAATGTCTTGTCGTGGAAGATGCAAGGATTCACATAGTCTACTCAAAGAAATATGCATAAGTGCTCAAAAGTCCATGTCAAGTGTAAAAATAAGTTGGTAATCATGCTAAACCCACAAGAGTACACATTTGAGTCAAAACTTGGAATCTCAAATGTAGAAACAAGCAATAACTCACCTTTCACTCACAAAAGAATATTCACTCAAGAACAAGGGTAAGTGTATCACTCTATTCCAACAAAATCATAAGCATGCTTGACATTTGGTATCAATCTAACTTTAACACAACATACATCAATGATGATAATCAAAAGGTCTTCATTGGGTTGTAATGGGGCTAGGGACAAGGTATGTCAAGTAAGGCCAAATAAGGTGAAATGTCAAAAGCTAGTAGGTACCATAATTAATCATACACATCACCAAACATCCTCCCCATAACTGAATTTTCTGATTTTCTTTCAACAAAAGGCTTGATTAGTCGAATGAAGAAGGATCACAAAAACATAAGTATGCTCTCATATAATTTTTTTTTCTTTTTGCTTTTTTTTATATATATATTTTTTTCTTTTTTTCTTTTTTTCTTATTTTTTTCTTTCGAGAGCTAATAGATAGATATAAGCAACCACAATCCTCCTTCAAAAATTTCTTGAACAACGACTAACAAGTATGCAACCAAACTCAATATTTTCTCAAAAGTAATGAACAAAAGTAAACCCATCTTACACACCTTATTACTCCCTCAAGTTCCTACTAGCCATTGACAATTTGGGATCAAGCATAAGTAAGGCTAAACAAGAAAAAGGTCTAGGCAAGTAATGTGGTGTGTCACCGAAAAAATAGGATTAAGCTCAAGAGGGTAACTAATTGATCATATATAAATGGTGTGGTAATTTGGAAAATATAGGTTATTCCTAAATGCCTTTATCATCTTATCAACAAATAATGTCATGCATTTCAAGAAAGGTCTCAAACAAGTGCTAGCAATGCAAACAACATGTGGACACTCAAGCAAACGAATATAAAATGCAAAAGATATGCATATAGGCTCAAAAACTCACATGGTGGTAAAAACATAATCAATCCCAAGTAAAAATCTCTTTAATGCACCAACTTGTACTCAAAGCATGAAAACCAAATCATTTTGCACATATTCATGTCCTTCTAATTACTTGCAACATTCAATAAGTCCACTAGTTTCAACTTGCTAGTGTATGTGTGTGGACAAGAACTTAGCAAATCACTTCTTAATCAAAAGTATCAGAAACAAAAGATTACTATAGCATGTAAGGGTGCATAAAGCCACTAGCAATCATTTCACAAGGCTAGAATTCTACAATTTACAACTAAAATTCTTTTTGGGATTTTTTCATTTTTCAATTTTTTTGGATTTTTTTTAATAATACTACTAAACCCCTCCCCCATACCTAAATCATGCATTGTCCTCAATGTATGCAAATGAGAGAAAAATGACAGAGTAAAAGGACGAGAATACCTGATAAGACATGACAGAGGAATAGAACTATCTACTATATACAACAAGGGAACTTATTTGGATCACGAATCAAGGAGGTGGATCACCTCCTCCTCAGAATCAACTGGCACTTCTAAAAATGGTTTAAGCCTTTGACCATTAACCTTAAATGTTTCACCAGTTTTAGGATTTTCAATTTCAATAGCACAATGAGGAAAAACAACTTTAACAACAAATGGTCCCTCCCACCGAGATCTCAATTTTCCAGGAAACAAATGCAGCCTAGAGTTGTATAAAAGAACTTTTTGACCAGGAGAAAAAAAAAGATCTTCTCAAAATAGATTTATCATGCAAAAGTTTAGTTCTTTCCTTATAAATCTTAGCATTTTCATAGGCATCATTCCTAAGTTCTTCTAACTCAGACAGTTGTAACTTCATATGGCTACCAACAGTGGGTAAATCAAAATTCAATTCTTTAATAGCCCAAAACGCTCTATGTTCAAGTTCAACGGGGAGATGACATGCTTTACCAAACACAAGCCTATAAGGAGACATACCCAAAACAGTTTTAAAAGCAGTGCGATAAGCCCAGAGTGCATCTATCAACTTAACAGACCAATCTTTCCTATTTGAATTAACAGTTTTCTCTAGAATTTGTTTAATCTGCCTATTAGAGACCTCAACTTGACCACTAGTTTGAGGATGATAAGGTGTAGCTGACTTGTGAGTGATAGAATACTTCTTCAGAAGAGACTCAAACTGATAGTTTTTGAAATGCTTACCCTGGTCACTAATTATAGCTCTAGGCGTACCAAATCTAGAAAAGATATTCTCTTTTAAGAACTTAAGAACTACCTTGTTATCATTAGACTTAGTTGGTATGGCTTCGACCCATTTAGACACGTAATCGACCGCTAAGAGAATGTAGAGGTTACCAAAAGAATTAGGAAAGGGACCCATAAAATCTATACCCCAAACATCAAAAATCTCAATAACTAAGATTGGATTCATTGGCATCATGTTTATTCTAGTGATCTTTCCTAAATGTTGACACCTACTACAAGCGGCACAAAATTCTGCAGAATCTTTAAACAAATTGGGCCAATAGAAACCAGATTGAAGTATTTTAGCAGCAGTCTTTTTAGCACTAAAGTGACCTCCACAAGCCTGATCATGACAAAAAGAAAGTACACTTCTAAACTCATGGTTTGAAACACACCTCCTAATGATTTGGTCTGGACAATACTTAAAAAGATAGGGATCATCCCAAAAGAAGTACTTGACTTGTGAGAGAAATTTGGATTTTTCTTGCTTCGACCAATGAGAAGGAATTTCACCAGTGACAAGGTAGTTAACAATATCAGCAAACCAAGGAGTGGTAGAGATGGAAAGAAGGTGTTCATTAGGAAAAGACTCATTCAAAGGAATATCCATGGAGGACTCCACTACTAATCGGGAAAGATGATCAGCAACAACATTTTCAGAACCCTTCTTATCCCTAATTTCAAAGTCAAACTCTTGGAGCAACAAGACCCACCTAATCAATCGGGCCTTTGAGTCTTTCTTAGAGAAGAGATATCTAAGAGCAGAGTGGTCTGTATAAACAATGATTTTAGAACCTATAAGATATGACCGAAACTTTTCAAGAGCAAAAACTACAGCTAGAAGTTCTTTTTCTGTGGTGGAGTAGTTAAGTTGAGCATCATTTAGAGACTTACTAGCATAGTATATGACATGAGGTATCTTATTGATTCTTTGTCCTAAGACTGCACCCACGGCATAATCAGACGCATCACACATAAGCTCAAAAGGTTGATTCCAATCAGGGGATTGAATGATAGGGGCTGAGGTCAACTCTTTCTTAAGATGTTCAAAAGATTGGAGACATTCACTAGAAAACTCAAATTTTATGTCCTTAGAAAGAAGATTGGTCAATGGTCTTGCCTTTTTGCTAAAATCTTTAATGAAACGCCTATAAAAACCAGCATGTCCTAAAAAGGAACGAATTTCTTTGACAGACTTTGGTGGAGATAAATTAGCAATGAGATCAATTTTAGCTTTATCAACTTCAATGCCCTTTGAAGATATTTTATGACCAAGAACAATTCCTTCTTTAACCATGAAATGACATTTTTCCCAATTAAGAACAAGATTTGTTTCTTTACATCGTTTTAAAACTAAGTCAAGATGGTGAAGACACTGATGAAAAGAAGAACCAAAGATGGAAAAGTCATCTATAAAGATTTCTAGGAACTCTCCTACCATATCAGAAAAAATGCTCATCATGCATCTTTGGAAGGTGGTAGGGGCAGTGGTTAGACCAAAAGCTAAACGACGATAAGCAAAGGTTCCAAAAGGACATGTGAAAGTGGTCTTTTCTTGATCCTCGGGAGCAATGGGAATTTGGAAATAGCCAGAAAAACCATCTAGAAAACAATAGTATGAGTGACCTGCTAACCTTTCTAACATTTGATCAATGAAGGGTAGAGGAAAATGGTCTTTCCTAGTAGCAGCATTTAGTTTCCTATAATCAATACACATTCTCCAACCAGACTGAACACGAGTGGGAACTAATTCATCATCCTCATTAACAACTACTGTGATCCCTGACTTTTTAGGCACTACTTGAACAGGACTGACCCAAGAGCTATCAGATATAGGATAGATGATCCCATTATCTAGACATTTAAGGATTTCTTTCCTAACAACTTCCTTAAGAGTCGGGTTCAACCTCCTTTGCAGCTCTCTAACTGGTTTAGCATCATCAACTAAGTGAATCCTATGTTGGACAATGGCAGGGCTAATTCCCTTGATATCAGATATGCTCCACCCTATGGATTCCTTATTCTTTCTAAGTACAATTAAGAGTTCTTCCTCTTGAGAAGGTGTCAAATCAGATGCAATGATGACTAGAAAAGACTCAGAAGGACCTAGAAACATATACTTGAGAGTTTCGGGAAGAGGTTTAAGTTCTAATTCTGGTGGACTTGTCTCAACAGATTCATTAGCTTCATAAAGTGGAAAAGGAAAAGGTTTTAACTCTCGATTGGAACTAGGAATAGTGGACTCTAACATTTCATTAACCTCATTTTTATGACCAGTATCATCCCAATCTTGACCAAAGTAGTTTTGACAAAAGTTAAGAACATCATCAACATTCATGATTTCATTATCAACTAACTCATCAATCATGATAATTTCTATGGGTTGGTCAAAAAGCTCATTGGGTTGATTTCCTACATTGAAAATGTTGAGATCAATTTGCATGTTTCCAAATGTGAGTTTCATTAATCCATTCCTACAGTTGATCAAAGCATTAGAGGTGGCAAGAAAAGGTCTTCCTAGAATGATGTGAATTTGATTTTTGAGATTTTGGACAGGTTCAATTTCTAGAACAATGAAATCGACAGGGAAGACAAAATCACCAACCTTAATCAACACATCTTCCACTATACCCTTAGGAATTTTGACAGAATGGTCAGCTAACTGAAGAGTGATAGTAGTCTCTTTAAGTTCACCTAAACCCAGGTCTTGATAGACAGATAATGGAAGAAGATTCACACTAGCTCCTAGATCGAGTAAAGCTTTATCAATGAAAGTATTACCAATGACACAAGAAATGGTAGGACAACCAGGATCCTTATACTTCAAAGGAATTTGATTTGACAAGATAGAGCTAACATTAGATGTTAGGAAAGCTTTCTTAGGAACATGAGTGGTTCTTTTATGAGTACACAAATCTTTTAGACACTTCGCATAAGAGGGAACTTGTTGAATTGCATCTAAAAGAGGAATGTTAATCTTGACTTGCTTGAAGACTTCCAAAATCTTATCTAATTGAGCAGATTGTTTGTTTGGAGTAATTCTGTGAGGAAACGGAGCTTTTGGCTTAAAGACTTTTTCAATAGACACATCAGGTTGGGGTTTTGAAGGTGGTTCATCGGAGGGTGATGACTCATTAGATTCAACTTCTTCAGGACTCTGGGGATTGGAAGATTGTTTAAGACTAGGATTCAAGAGTAACGGATTTGGTTCAGATGTAAGCTTATCTTCTGCTTGAGTATTGACACCAGCATGATTATTGAATTGATTACCAGACCTTAGAGAGATAACAGAATTCACATTTTCATGAGACTTTTGATTTGGATGAAATTTAGGATTAATCTCGGGTTGACTAGGAAATCGATTTTTCTCTCTCTCACTGATGGTGTTTGCCAACTGACTAACTTGGACCTCTAGCTTAGATATGGCTTGAGCATTGGAATTTAGCAATTGCCTATCTTGGGTCATAGTGTTCATGAAATTTTGTTGAGATTTGATTAATGCCTCCATACTCTTTTCTAAAGAAGTAAATCTTTTGTCAGATTCAGCAAAACTAGGAGGATTCAAAGGAACTGAGTTTTGATATTGACCGAGATTTTGTGGAGGATATGAGTTAGGATTTTGAGTTGGATATGGACCAGGATTGGGCTTTTGAAAAGCAGGTTGAGAATTTTGGTTATACTGATTGTATTGACCTTGGTTCCATGAGAAATTTGGATGATTTTTCCAACCAGGATTTTATGTGGATGAATAGGGATCATTCCTAACTCTAGATTGAAACATGGCATTGGCTTGTTCAATTTCAGGACAATTTTCTATCAAATGATTAGAAGAATTACAATTTGCACACAGAAACACTTGTGAGGACACCTTGTTGGTTTCTAAGGCTTCTAGACGTCTAGTGAGAGTAGCTAACTTAGCTTCGGTTGCAATAGAATTACCAACTACGTGTACGCCCTTAGATTTTTCAGTTTCCTGACTGGGTTCCCTAGTTGACTCCCACAACATTGTTCTTTCAGCTAACTCCTCAAAAAATTGCCAAGCTTCTTCATCAGTTTTATCCATAAACCTACCATTACACATAGACTCTAACAAGGCAGTGGTTTGGCTATCTAAGGCTTCATAAAGAATTTTACAAAGTCTCCATTTTTCTATACCATGTTGAGGACACTTAGACAACAACTTTTGAAATCTATCAAAATATTTCCAAAAAGGCTCATTTGGATTTTGTTGAAATTGGTTGATTTCATTCCTAAGCCTGTTAGCCTTATGGTTGGGAAAATATTTTTTAAGAAATATAGCAACAAATCCCTCCCATGTGGAAATAGAATTAACGGGTAGACTATACAACCACTGTTTAGCATCTTCTTTTAAAGTAAAGTTAATGAGTCTGAGCCTAATGGAATCCTCACTTAACTGTTGAAGTTTTTGTAAAGCACACACTTCCTCAAATTCTCGAATGAAAAGATATGGATCCTCTCCCTCTACCCCAGCAAACCTAGGTAACATGCTAATGTTATGATGTTTGATTTCAAAATTGTTTGCGGTTACTGCTGGTAGAACTATGCATGAGGGTTGAGCGGTACGAGCGGGGTAACAACGTTCTTTAAGTGAAACAACCATGACGGTTGTTGGAACTTCTACTTCTTTTGACTCAATTTTAGTGGGTGAAGAGAAATCGAGTTGTCTTGCTACTCCAGGTAGTGAAAGGTCGGATTGTCTCACTAATCTAGATGTATTATCTCGAACCCAAATACTTTGCATACAAGAGAAACAATCAACTAAGCACGTAGCAGACAAGAGCTATAAGTAAACACCCAAGAATATGCAAAATCAAAAGAAAAATCTATGTTATCCTAAAAAAAATCTAGACCTTGCTCCTAACAATAAGATACTACTAAAAGTAATAGCTCAAAAAGCATTCGTCGTGACTGGCCAGGCAGGAGGAAGCATTGCCAAGAGGCTAACCACCATTCTAGGCACCAGTCTAAAGGCCAGGTAAGCTTTCGCTAGTCCTAGACACCACCGAAAAATACTTAGTGATTTGTTCCTGCTAGATTCTCTTCCTAGTTGAGCGCGATATCCTAGGGGCTAACGTCTAATTGATTTTATTAAGGAAAGGGAATGCAAGATGAACGAATTAGTGATTTGTGGGCCAAGGAAAGGGTGATGAAATCCCTCACCTTATCTTGAAATTGGGTGGCGCCCTTAAGATTTATTAGATGATGCAACACACAAAGAACGAGAAATAAACACTTATGGATGCACTACACTACGTGTTCTATTCTAAATTGTACGTACCTCTTTCCTCCAGCAATCACCACAATTGTATAAGATGGAAAGCGATAAAGACAATAAAGAAATCTAGATGATGTGCTCCTATGTGAGAGAATGAATGATGCAACAAATTGTTTTTAACAAATAACTAACTAATATTTTTGGATTTTTCAAATATTTAATTTTTTTTGGATTTTTCAATTATGATAGAAAGAAAATAGAGAGAGATGATACGGAATACCGAAAAGCGCTTCCAAAAATTTCACAAGAGACAACGAGGCCTTCTAGCAATCTTCTTGTCAAAGCTTTCCTCCGCTTCAATGTATCCTAAAAACAAACAATACAGAACAAGAAACTAATCCGAAGAATTAAATATTAAGGAGTGAAAATTACCAATAGTCCCCGGCAGCGGCGCCAAAAACTTGATGTGTAAAAATAATGTAAACTGCAAGCGCACAGTGTTCAGTTGTAGCAATCACAGATCGATCCACAGAGACTATGAATTTTCGAAACCCTAACAATCAACTCAGGCGAACTAGACAAATAAGATTTGAGATGAGATTTGTTTAACCTAATTAACAATTAAAATCAGATAAGGAAAACCTAGGAATCCGAATCCATTAATCAATCACAATTAATATCAACTCGCCCTAAAATCAATTCTCTTTCCTTCACAAATAAGATATATCAATTAACGAGACAAACATATACTATGAAACTTGTTATCTAACAATAACCTATCAAAACTTCATGGAGCAAGCATAGGCTATGAAAAATAAATCCGGTAACAATAATATATCAAAATCACTTTGTCAATTGAACAATTAAGCACCAAGAAAAATCATGAGAATCAATTAATAGGAACGAGAAGATGTCAACAATAATCAAATTAACTTCATCTTCATCCTAGGAGAATTAACTTAGCTAGACATAAGTATTATATAATAAACAAGACAAGACAAATAAACAATTATTAAATTAAACTAAAAATACCTACGTAATTAAACAAGGGCACGTGAATAGTAAATCAAACACAATAGGTGGCCAAAAACAATTAAATCAAGTTTATTTAACTAAGATAATATAAGATAGAATACTCCCTGGACATGCATTCGCCGGAAACAAAGTAAAAAGCTAATAATAAAAGCTGGAAATTAAACTACTGGATTGTATAGAAATCAATTCTAGCGACAGAAAAAACAAAGAAAGCAAATAGCTAAAATTCTAGGTGTCTCAAATACAAGAGAGGAGACCTATATATATAAGAAAAATAATGGGCTTGGGTTCTTTGACTACAAATCGGATTCTGGAAATATTTCCTCAATTCCTTTTTCTTCTCCGATAAGTTTTCCAATTTTTCTCCAATTTCCTTTTGACTTCAAGTATTTCCATCTCCTTGCCTTTTTCACCTTTTTCTGCTTGAAATATGATTTTATTTATTTTCCTACAAAACAAAAGAAAACAATTTATTAAGTAATAAAATTACGAAAACAGACATAAAATAGGTATTAAAAATGTATTAATTATGGACCTATCAGATAGTATTATCATAGGTCAAAAGTTCGATTCTTCTAAACAACTTATTAAATATAATTTATGATTATATTATATCACAAGTTTGTGAATTTTATTTAAAGTACTATCATAAGTCAAAAGATCGGTTCGTTAAATGACATATCATATATCAAGAGCGTTTAATCCTAAACGATATATTAAATATAATTTAATATACAATTTACATAAAAAATTTAGACTACAAGAAGCAAAACAGACTTAAATAGCCCTAATACACCCCTATGCTATCCATCACTACATATAGGACAAATACAATGTTTTGTAAATTTGTAGCAAAGTTATGTCTTCGAAAAATTAGAAAAGGGGTGGTACAAAATTCTTTTCCTAAGTAAGGGGTCATTTGGCAAATATGAATAATATTTATCTGAATGATTAAAATTCTGATTGATTAATAATCTGAATTCTGAATAAATAATACTGTTTGGAAAATGAATTATTAAGATATCTGAATGATAATGTTTTTCCTGGAAAGCGAATAATGTTATTTGACAAATATTTATTAGAGTGATATTTTCATTAAATATAATAATATTATACGAATAAAATATGTTATGTAACAAAAATCTAATTAAAATAAAAAAAATTATAATGTTTCAATGGACAAGTTCATGCTAGTTTAAAAGGAATCACGCTGTACACCAATTTGAATGCTAGTTCCATTTAAAAAAAATAATAATAATAACATATCAAACCACTTACATTAGAAATACTCAACTTCTCCGCACATGACATACTCTCTTAGCGCTTCAGCTAGCAATATCTATATTAATGATTAAGAAATTTATTAATAGTTAAGACATAAAGAGTGGAGAGCCAAACAATCTTAACGCTAAAGACAGTGTTATTAAGAAGAATTAAGAGAGATTAAGACGAAAACAAATGACCCGTAAGTCTTTACCGAGTTAGATAGACTTATCGATTAAAAATCTTAATTTAGGATAGCGAACTTGACTTCAGGTATTTTAATTTAGGTAAGCATTAAGCAATTCTTATAATATTTTACAAAATTTTCAATATATTAATATTCAAGTATTATTTAAAAATACTACCAATAAATAAAAGTTTAAAAATCATTACCAACATTTAATATAAAAAATTAAAAAATATAAATATAAGTTAAATGTTCGAATAAATTCAATCACATATAAAATCTAATATTTATAATATCAAATTTACTAACATTATATTATTACATCAAAGACATATAAAATCTAATATTTATGACATCAAAATTACTAACAATATATTTTAATATTACTTAATATTTATATTATTTGTTCTAAAAATGAATGAAAAGATATAATTAATTAATAAATAATTATATTAATGTCCGATTAATAAATATGTACGAAGAACCCGTGCATGAGCTATAAGCTAGTATATTTTTTAATTTTTTTTAATTTGTTTTGAAACAAAACATAACATATAACATATTTCAATTATTCAAATCTTGATTAAGTACATTGATAAGAAATAAGAAAGGAGGTTGTGATTTAATCACTCTTTATGACCAGACATATAATTAGTCTCTCTAACTATAAATTCATTGATCGCCTGCAAAATAAACGAGATGAGATCTCAAATTCTTTATAACATCGGAACAATCTGTTATAATAGACCCAAAGAAAGATGAATCATGAGCCTTGTTGTAGAGAGCTTCCTTTAAAAGTCAGAACTTCTACAACTCGGAGATCCAACGCTCCACTTAACTGACCACCACAACCATCCATAAAACTACCATTTTCATCTTTCAAGATGCATCCAAAGAAACTCATGCCATCTTTTTCAGAGAAAGTTGCATCCACATTACACGCTATCCATGTTGGAGAAGGAGGTTGCCAAGTTATTATACGTTTCCAAGCAAGACGAGAACTTTGTCTATTGTGGATTACTTAGCTTGTTACCATTGAAAGAGTGTTGAACTTGCCTCATTGATCACATGTGAGGGAGTTTTGAATATGTTGTTCCGCACCATTAAATTCCTCTGGTTTCAATTACTCCACATTAAAGAACAAACGAGTTCCAGATCCTTTATAGGCATAGAATCAAAGCGATCATTTCAGTAATGGAGTGTTATACTGTATGCAAAGAATGTAATTTACTTATCTTCGAGCATCATCTATTAACAATAGAATGGGACAATAAAATATGATTTAAAGACTCCAACGACGGCTTATAGACCTGGCAAATAAGATGAACATCCACAAATTTATTCCTTAGATTTTCAAGAGCCGGAAAACAGTCTTGAAGGACTTTTCACAAAAAAAAATCACCTTCGATGGAATAGATAAGTTCCAGAGTTTCAACTAGTTAAAAGGGACACCCCCACTTGAAAAATGATTAAATGATTTACTAAGAACTCTATACCACTTTTTACCATATATTAATCATTTTCATCCTCCAACTAAACCCACCTGCCAACTTGATTGGCAAATTAGAGAGGGATTCTTAAAATCCTATTCACGTCCCCTTGATTGAATATGTCCCTTAGTAAGTCAGAATCACATTCATTCATGTTCATTTTAAACAGACTTTTAACCTTTATACCTTCTAAACTATGTGTAATGGGGTGAAAATCTTCGTAAAGCCAATTTCTACAATGTAAGGATCATCCTAGATATCTATAAACTCTCCGTTACTAACTTCTAAAATACTTCTCCACACAAATCTAGTATACTTCTTCACACAAAACTAGAATTATTATCTAAACTTCCGTTTAGAAGAGAACAAAATGAAAACATCTAGCTTTTAACATCCTCGCTACAAAATAACGAATTATTAAAATTCGAATAATAAAAATAATTTATAATAAACATTTCGATTAAAAAGTACTCATAAATATTAATCTGATTTTGAAAATAGAATCGGTCAGATACTTTGTAAAGGATTTATTGAGTATTAGTCAAAAAAATCAAGAATTTTTAGAACCATGATTATAGTTTATTGTCTTAATCTATTTATTTTTTGTCTAGAGTACTGGGATAACATTGGAATTACTTAATAAAATATTAGTTAAATAAAAAAATGTGAATGTTTAACATAGTAGTATTTCATATATTCATTGTACATTGATAGATGGGACATATTGTTTTTTTTTTTCTAAGTATAATCAAACAAATTTATTTATTTACTAAAATTTGTTCCAATTGGGTTGGGCCTAAGTAGGGTGACATGTAATTGGGCGGGGCTTTAAAAGCAAGAACATAGTGGGCTAGACAGACGGCATTAAACCCAAATATAAAGGCAGCAAAATCACATGATACATACAAACAAACCCTAATCATCTGTGATCTACAGGCACTTGGTGAGTGAGCTAAACAAAGAATGGAGGCTGGTAAGACAGTTAAAGATGTGTCACCCCATGAGTTCGTCAAGGCTTACGCTGCTCATCTCAAACGCTCTGGAAAGGTACCCCTCCCCCCCCCCCCCCCCCCCCCCCCCCCCACAATCATTTTAATTTTTTTCTATATATTTTTGTTATATTGTAATTTGTAAATGCAATTTAATTGGCTTAATTGGAATGGCATTTTTATTTTTGTACTCGAATAAGATTATGGCTTGTTGGAATTTAAGTGTCCTGTGTGTTTACAAGCTAAGCTCCCTGTAGATGAGATGAATTAATTATGATAATAATTTAGTCAGAGTATTGTATGCTAGTTAGGAGGGGTTTTCGGAATAATTTGTTTGCGGAATGTGGTGGCAGGGCTTCGGGCCTTAAGTTTATGTATTCTTATTTTGTAAATGAGTTGGTTACATTAATGCTACTTTTGTTTGTTTGTCTATGCCTCCAATATTAATAAGACTATGTGTTACAAGCTTAATATATTGCTTGTCAAAATATATTGGTTGGAAAGGAAAATGTAGCGTGGAAGTCAAATTTATTCATGAAAAAGGTAGTTATGTTGCTTGCTATCTTATTTTCGGGACTATATTTAACAGATGGAGCTTCCACATTGGACTGATATAGTAAAGACTGGTACTTTCAAGGAGCTAGCACCATATGACAATGATTGGTACTATATTAGAGCAGGTATGTTGAATCTTCACTTTTCTATGGCTGTATCCAAATTGCTCTGTGTGGATTATTTTTGTGGCTTTTGCTTATTTTATAAAATGTGATCTGCAGCATCAATGGCCAGGAAGATCTATTTGAGGGGAGGTCTTGGTGTTGGTGCCTTCAGGAGGATCTACGGAGGGAGCAAAAGGAATGGCAGTGCTCCACCACATTTTTGCAAGAGCAGTGGAGGTGTTGCTCGTCACATTCTTCAGCAGTTGCAAACAATGAACATTGTTGATTTTGACAGCAAGGGGTGAGTGCTTTTTTTAGGATTTTCCTATCATGCAAAGCCGGGTTGCAATTATTTTGCCATTCTCAGTACTGATCAGTTGCATGTTATGTTCATATACATATTTCCAGAAGTGATGACATGTTTTTAAGTTAAATGTTTAGTCTGCTTAAGATTTTGGTAAGTGTGAAAAAGTCTACATGTAAATGGTTAGGTTCTCTCTGTCATAGGGAATTGCATACACTCTGTTCTTGTAAGGCAAACAGTTGAAGCTCAAAGGATTTGATAATCATAGTCATATGAGGTCTCTATATCATGTATATGTGTGTTTCTGATGATAAAAATAGTGTTTAAACATTCAGGATGTAAACAACCCTTAATAGCTCGATTTTTTTATTTGCTTAATTAGCTCAATTTAAGATCAGTATATTGCTTCTAACACCCTTGGATTTGGTTATGTTATTTTGTTTCTAATATTGTTCTTTGTGCACCAGTGGAAGAAAAATCACATCCAGTGGACAGCGTGATCTTGATCAAGTTGCTGGAAGGATTGTTGTTGTTGCAGCTTGAAAGGGATATGCGATCTTGTTTTAGATACATTTAGTACTCAATTTTCATCTAAGTTGTCCATGTCTACTTGTGTAGCTTTTAAACTACATTACGGAGCTTGGTCTGCAATATCTTGTAATATCAGCGGCATTTCTTATTAGTTTTGTATGTTGAGAATGTTTTCGAGATGTTTTGTTTCTGAAACCCAGTTTGCAGTTGTAGACTTTCAGTTTTGATATGTTTATTGCCTTACATTCAAGCAATCTACTCTAATATAATACCCAACGTATCTAGGACTGGGAATACATCTTCTTTGGTTACACAACTGCATCCCAACGGCCCAACCAACACTAAAAACGTGTACAAATATATCACACTACATGTTTTAGCAAAAAGTTATTATCATAAATCAAGTGGACAACCATCCGGAAAATTCACACATGAGATAACTAAAATCAAGAAATGAATAGTAGATAGAGTGACGTGCAAAGTTAAAGAATCGAATTTATTATTGGTAATAATTTTGAAGAAAATAAAAATAAAAATGACATATGGGTCAACACGGTCTTGACGTAATACTCCACACCTCACCTTCACCTTACCTGACGACCTGTATATAAATGTGTGTATACGTATATATCCTCCTGTCATAGTCAGCTTTGAATATATAAATTGAAACCCAGCCAAAAATCAACAGCAAGATTGTTAATTTCTGGCTGGGTTTTATATAATTTGACCAATTCACTGTAGAAAACACCTACTTATCATACAATTCGCGTGTGTATATTATTTATTATCATCAGCGGAATAAAGGGGTGATGGGGTGTTGTAATAGCAAAAATGGGGATTCTTCAGCTACTCGTCTTGCTCGATGGCGATCAACTGGCATTGTTGCCTTACGTGACTCCAAATTGAAGGCATCTCTCTCTCTCTCTCTCTCCCTCTAGTTGTTTTTTTGAATTGTATGCTTTTTAAAATCATAAACTCATTACTTTGGTTCCCTTTTTAGAAGAAAGATTGGATTTTGATTTTTCATTTGGGTCTCACTTTGTTTTTACTTAGGATTGTAAAATAATGATCTTTAGTTTTACTGGGCATCACTGTAATTTACTTCTTGTTTTAATGATTTCTTACTCATTGTAAAGTTATGATCTTTATCTTTTTTGGTGGGGTGAACTAATTATAGCTTTTTAATTGTACACAGACGTTTCCTAATGAAGTACTTGACTTGGATAAATCTGTCAGAACTCTCGACTTAACGCACAATCGGCTAGGTAATGCTGTTCTGTATAGGCTATGCTTTTTTTAGTCCATGATTTTTTGAGTTTTGGAAGTGTATCTGTTGCTTTTCTTAGACTATAGCTTATGTTAATATATAACTACAAGTCTACAATAAGCAAACTGAGATATGAGGTTGACTACTTAACGAGGTAGAACAAAAACAATCACGGAATGTCATTTGAAGCTTCGTTATTCATGTTTTACGTCTGATTGCCTGAAAAATGATCAACACTTCCATTCTTAATTAATCACTACAAACCTGTATGTAACTTCTTCTGATGACTAATCTGGCAATCTTCTCCTTGCTAATCTGATGTGTATGTAGTGTCTGTTCTCTCTCACTCTCAATTACTGACTCTCTCTCTCTCTCTCTCTCTCTCTCTCTCTCTCTCTCTCTCTCTCTCTCTCTCTCTCTCTCTCTCTCTCTCTCTCTCTCTCTCTCTCTCTCTCTCTCTCTCTCTCTCTTCTTTTTGTTGGGCTGCTGCAGTTGAAATTCCAACGGAGATCAACAAGTTGATAAATATGCAAAGGCTGGTAAGAATTAAAGATTCATTCACCAGAAAAAGAAAAAAAGAAGGAAAACGCCAAGCTTACAATTTATGTTTATATACTCTTGGTATTATTGAAGATCTAGACATTTTATTAAGAAATTTCATTGTATTTCAGATTTTAGCTGAAAACCTTATAGAGCGCCTCCCCGTGAACTTGGGGAAACTTCAGTCATTAAAAGTTATGACGATGGATGGAAATCGCCTCACTACATTGCCTGATGAATGTAATTCTCTTTACCTCTATTGAAGATAATGCCATATTGAGTGCTATATTCCCAAGTGATCCAATATCCCTCGTCTACTTCTCTTCCTATTATTCTCAAGTTAATACATTCTATAAAACTGAAACAAACTTTTATGCATTCCAGTGGGCCAGTTGGTGAGACTTGAGCAACTATCTATCTCTGGAAATTTATTGACGAGCTTGCCTGAAACTTTAGGAAGTTTGCGCAATGTGAGTATTTGTATATGGTGTATTACTAAACCTATATGAGATGCTTAATTGTTAGACTGAATCATGGGCTCTGTTATATCATACCTTATCTATAGGATCATTTTACTGATCAATCTTGTACAAATTTTGGTTCAGAATGTTGCTTTATTGGATGCTGGAGTTTGTAGTATGATAAATGTGAACCAAATCTTCAGTTTCTCATTCTTTTGTAGCATGTTAACCCATCTGACTTCACAGGCTATCAATTTCCCCTTGTCATATAATTCTGTCATGTTTGCTATAGTTTTTTCTGGCTTATTTTTAATTGTCTTGAGTTTATTTGACTTGAAAGTTTTATGTTCTAAGATGACTTTATATTTATTGTATGCTTTATTTGACTTGAAATATGTTTACCTATTATCAAGGGCGGGCAAATTTGAAAAGCTATATTGGCTGACTTTGTGAAGTGCTCATATGTTGTCAGTTAACTTTTTAGAGGAGTATCACACTGTCAATCTTCAATAATATACACTGCATACTTCTTTTGTTTATATCCTTACAATATGTTTTGACAACACAGTTGGTTCTATTAAATGTGTCCAACAACAAGTTGAAGTCTCTTCCGGAATCAGTTGGGAGTTGCTTTTCTTTGGAAGAATTACAAGCAAATGGTAACTTTAATTTTTCTTCTCCATAATTCCTCAGAATCTTGTTCTTGTTAGTTTGCAATATCTTTTGAAAGTCAATGTTTTTAATTAAGCACAAAACCATATTTTAATTAATGATTAGCAAGCAACTCTAGCTTTTACATAGGGAGACAACTTAAGTTAGAATAGATTATGGGTGTTAAATTTAAGACATGGTAATTATAACAACAGCAAGCTTTCATATCAAGATGACTGAAATCTCTCCAAGGCTTGGCATTCTAATACCATGTTAACTCAGCATTATGCTAGAATAAGGCTGTTAAATAATGAGGCCAACAATGCAATAATGTTATATCGCCGTGTGGCGGTTTAGGTTGCTTTAGTGTCAGAACCAAGTGGTGGTGGTTTTTCTGATCATTATTTAGAATTTTCAGTAACTATTAAATTATGTGTTTAATTTTTCTCTCATATTTTGAGATTTGGCCTCAGGTAGGTTGCAGCCAAATTGAGGACATCTATTAGTTTGTTCTTACTTACTAATTTTAATCCAGTTATTAAGCGTATATATGTACTCTGGCAAAAAAAAATTAAATAAGAAGTGACAATATTACTTCTACCTATTGTTTAATTCATTTATTCTCTTATTGCGATAATTCACTTGCAATTAGTTTATTCAAACAAATATCTCAATGTTATATATTTTGAGGAGTATTTAAAGTTGTCATGTAAACAAAGTTTTATGTGATTAACCCTCCTTTTCCAGGTTTGACTAAGCCTTTTCCTCTTTTATTTTTTTCAGAAAATGAAATAGATGAAATTCCTGCTTCAGTTTGCAATCTGATTCACTTGAAGTCACTCTGCTTAAACAGTAATAATGTGCAAAAGGTATATGTTTACACTTTCATTTGAACTAGACTTTGATTATGTTATTTTTAAATAAGTAAACTGCTTTGTTTCATCCGTCTTGATTTATATTTGCTCATGAAATACCCGCACAAGCATCATCATTTATTGTATTTTATTTGATCCCAAATAGATGCTGTGAATTTACTTATTACAGTGTCCAGGTCCAAAATATTGATACAAATATATTTAATTATGTATGACTATAATAATGTTCTCCTATAAGTACTACTAATTGCCAATACTCTATAATCTATATGTCATGAATTTCACCAATATTGTACTTTAGGAAATGGCACATTGCCATTTAGTCAAATAGTGTCTACTTTAATGTGTCGGATGTCATACCTTTTTAAGAGGGATTTACCAATCTTGGGAGGTTTCGCTGTTATGGATGATTGTTTTATACGTTCTACAATTCCTTTTAGTGTTTTCAGTGCTATTTGTTTTTTTGTGTGATCATGAGAACCTGCTACACATTTATGTATGGATGCAATTTTTTTCTCTTTTTTACTTTTAAGGAGGTTGAACAATCTCTATTTCTGTGAAGATACCGTGTTCTAGATTGCATATCAAAATTAATGTCATTGTATCTCTCAAACGAATAACGATATTCCAAATCACATCCTGTAGAATGGCTTCCTTCTAGGTTTAATATATTTGTGGGGGTTTGTCATTTTGTTACCATTAGTAAAATGCTAAAACTTAAACTTCTTAGATTGGTTTCCGTACCTGTACTGCATTACATTTACACCTTCCACTGAAAACATAAGATTCTACATTTTGGCTTGAATTGCTGAGATAAGACTATAACAATAAATAGAAGCCATATTGACATTTTACATATTTTTTATCCTGCAGATTCCTACTAATTTATTGAAGGAATGCAGAAGTCTTCAGAATATCTCCCTGCACAGTAATCCTATACTTATGGAACAATTCCAGCAGGTAAATCGTAGTTTCTTTGAGCATTTGTAGTTGCATAAAGTCTCATGTGTACACAAACCACAGTTTTTTCTTATTTTCTTTATCTAAACTTTACCAAATGTCTCTCAGATGGAAGGATTCCAAGACTTTGAAGCTCGGAGGAAAAAGAAATTTGACAAACAAATAGATTCAAACGTGATGATCAGTTCGAAAGGACTTGATGAGGGTGTTGATCTGTGATATTTTGATGTCACACTCTCAATTCGTGAGTGTTCTGATAGCCTATTTCTATTGGAACTTTAAGATTAACTTTCAAAGGATTTGTTTTGCATATAAACTGTTCATTTCGTATGATCCCTTCCCCTCCTTCCCCTCTTTCATCCCCCTGTCTCTCTCTCACACATACATAGGCCTGTCAACGGGTCCGATTCGGATCGGATCACCCTAAATCCATATCCGAATCCATTTATGTTATTCGGATCAGATCATGAGTTGGAATTTTTTACGCCGATCCATGTCCGATCCGTTAGGATCTCGGGTTATTGGATTGGAGGTCCGACCAGTTTAATAAATTAATTTTTTTTATTTTTTAAATTAAAAAATGGTTTTTATTTTTTATTTTTTTAATGAATTAAAAATTAAAATTATGACATAAATATTGACTAATCGAAATTTAAATTTCAGAGTTTTATTATTTACATAAAATATAAAATATAATATATGTTACATGTATAATTAACATATATTATATAAATATATAATAAATATAATATATTCGGATCGGATTGTTAGCGGATTGGATCATACCAAATCCATATCTGCTCGTTATCGGATCGGATCATCAACGGATCGGATTTTTTTTAAAAGGATCCATACCCCTTTTTTTAGCTTCATATCGGATCGGGTCGGACAGACCTACACACACACTCGCTCGCTCCAGTTGTTCATATACACATAATTTGTTACCTTATGTTCTGTGGTTATGGACTTTCCTGCATATCAAAATATTTAAAAGATTCTAGTGTATCATGCTATGCTGCTTCTAGTGCATCACACTATGCTTATGCTAGTATGCTGGTCTCTGTTTTGTTGATCATTTATATTGTACACTGACCACTTCAATCTTTCCAGGTATGGCTCCTTTATGTATATTAAAACTCCTACATTCAAGAAATTTTCTTCTCAAATTACTGCGGTTATCCGGTCCCTTCTAAAGATTTTTGGCGTGCATCGGTACACTACAATGCAATAGAGCATCACCAATGGAGCTTTGTCTTACATCGTTCAAATGGTGGCTTATCTATGAGTTGTTTTCATGCTTATATCAGGGATTATGTGAGCTTCAAACTCGTAAATTGCTGTTATGAGGTCAATTCATTGTAATCTCACAGTTGCTATATACCTAAAATACAAAATACCTATCAAATTCGAATACAGTTTTACTAAATCTCACATTGTCTCCCCTCACCTGTATCTAAAGTTCCAAATCGATAACATAATTGAATTCAGCATAACTTTGCGAAGTAGAATGTGGGTAAAAGTGCTTTAGCTAGGTAGATAGCAATGAGGACAGGTGACTTGGCTACAAAGGCAAAAAATGAGATTGTAGTTTAATGTTCTTTAAACTTATGATGAAAGTTCATTGCAATTGTCGTACTAGCCAACAAGTAAGAACTAACATGATTTAGGAGAAGATGGCTGCTTTTAGGGTGTAATTACTAATTTTAATCAAGCTCCTCATTGTCTTGCTAATGAGCAGACATCATTGTCTCTTCCAACTAATCCCACTTGCTTAGGAAGTGAAGGCAACTAGATACCTACCTAGCTCTCTAGCTTTGACTTGTAAAAGAAGGGTGTTTTCTGTTGCTGGTTCTGATTCCTGCTCCACTTGTAAAACTGATAGTTGTTTACTTTTCTTTTATAAATTGCTAGAAAATAAGATTGATCCAATAAGACATTACTCGTGTAAATGCACTAACATGCACAAAAAATGTGCTTGCAGATGTTGGTAATTACTAATTAGGGTCAATAACATGCTAATTAGGTGGCAACCACGTATATTTAGACATTTCTCATACTTTTTATACTCTTGTTAGCTGCAGCCTGCACACTTTTAGTACTAAGAAGTAGAAAATTTTCAACTATCTCTAGAAATTCTTGTAGCTAGTAAAACGAGGTTGGAGACTCAGCATATGTGCGCGAGCATTTTGAGTGTCTGCAACAAAATCTCTGAAGTTCGAGATTCAGTAGTGCAACAATTCTTGTCAAATTCTGCAAGAACGGCACAATTTAAAAAGTTAAATCTATGACAGCATAATATGCATGATATATGTTGTTAACGAGACATCTGTATGACGGTCAAGGCAATCGAAGAGCCGGCAGCTTCTTCAGATGGATACCTCTGGCCGGCAGTAGAAGCGTATCTATCCAAGTATATTAATGTGCATTTAGTTCTTCACTAATCACTAGTTGGCTAATAAGTGACAACTTACAGTGAACATTACCTAAATTCCAACCCATACACTAGTAATATTTATTTGTTCCTTTTAAGATTAATTAGCATTCCTAAAACTCAGATAGTGCCAACATCTTGTTAACTTTATGTTAAGTATACTTTGGGATTAGTGATTAAATTTGTAGCATATTATCAAACAACTAAACAGCTAGTTCAGAGAAACTTTAGTTGGATAGTTTGAGCTGGATTCTGCTACTATTTGCCATCTTTCATGTATATATAAATAATACTAGCCAAATACTGGATTTATAAACTGTTAACCGTGTCTGTATATGACTTCTCCTTTTAGTTTCAGTTTTGTCTCCATTTACAGACAGCTATATATGCTAACTGCATTTTTAGTCGTAGATCTAAGTTCTAAGAATAATTCCATGTAGCGAATAAACAATTTCGTATTTTTAGCAGAATCAACTCGACATTCTACTGACCCAGATGGACGAATTTGCATCATGAAGCAATGTTGATCCTGCTAAATTGTATAGGAAAGAATGACAGCATACAATTATAAGATACAAAAACATCAGAATAGTGATATTATTCTTGTCTTCACGTAAAAGCACAAATTTAAATTCTAAATATATAGTATTATTAATCAATCAATATATCCCGGACATTGATTAATATTGAGTACGTTTGGTTTGGTTTGGTTTGGTTTGGTTTAACAGTGCGTAGAGCTTCAAGCAAATAAATAGAGAGTAAAATGTGTTTTAGGGGCGGTTGGTCCAGCCTGGAGACTGGAGGTAGAGCTTCAACTGCAGGCTTGGAGTAGGAGCAACATATGAGTGTAGTACCATTGTCTGAAATCATTTCCCACCAATCATTTGCACAACTACTAGGGTAAATAACAAAACTACCTTCATTCCCTTACTCATATTACCAACTGTCATCAACAGATTTAAACTAGGCTTAACTTGCCCTGCTGTCGATGACCATTTATGTAAAGAAAAGCCCACTAGTTACATATGTATCATCGGTTATCCTATCCATAATGTCAACAGATACTACTACTGCATTTTTATATACAACATGATTCTCTTAATATGACAGACTTAATCAGTTTATCCCTGAGTTCAGAATCTTTTTGTAATATGATAGTAATTATGATTTTGGTTAAACATATAACCAAATGAATAGTGCGTGTGAGCAGTGACGGAACCAGAATTATAAAACAACCGAGATTATAAAGAATTATCGCTAATTTGTGGATTTTAGCCGGGGCTTAATATATTTTTTGATTTGGAAAAGTTTTCCACAAAAATTCCTTAGCCGAGGGTGTGTGTAAGACTTGAGAGTGAGAAATGAATAAAGAGAGAAACAAGCAAAGAATAGACTTGAAGCTTCTACTTCATCACTTGGGGGGTGGTGGGGGCTTTCCTTAGTAACTAGACAAAGGAAAGAATAGTGAGTTAGAGTAGGTTATGGTTCCTCAATCATAGGGATGCACAATGTAAGACACATCCTCAGCCGTCTGATTAGTTTGGCGTAGGATCCTCAGTTGAGTACACGTGCTACTCTTTCCCTTTTCCTCTTTTCATCTATCTTTGCTTCCATGCATGGATTTCTCCTCCCAATTTACCACCCTTTTTTTACATATAGACAGCTAGAGAATGAAAGAAAAAAGAGATCAGAGCAGAGCAGAGCAGAGCAGAGCAGAGTAGACAACTCTTCTTCTTCCATTTGTTCATATATCTCTTCAAGTTTTGATTTTACTTCAATCATTAGCTACTAAAATTTACTAGTAAGACAAAAGGGGACAACTGCAATATACATGTTACATATATTCTGTTAGTAGCTACCCTGTCTTTGCTTTTCTTGACAGCAGATCTTGTTGCATCCACCCCCAGAATTTACTAAATTATGATGTGGGCTTCTCAGATCAGCTCATTGGGCAAGAACATTTTCGATTTCAGCTTTTAATTCAGTTTCTTGATCCGGGTATTTAATTTCTCGATTTCTTGCTCAGCTTTACTGTTTAATCAAAATTGTGATACTTCTGCTTTAGACTTTCTATTTCAGTAATCTGCAATTTTACTGTCCAGTACTGTAAGTATATATTCAATGGATACAGATCAAGAAGTGAAATATATGTGCAAACTGTGCAACAAGAGCTTCCCTTGTGGCAGATCATTGGGGGGTCACATGAGGTCTCATGTTATAAATACATCTGATCAAGGTGATCACCAAGAAAAGCTTCACAAAAAGAAACTCTCTTTAGTCAACTATGGTGATAACAACGATTCTGCTAGTTATCGTCTTAGAGAGAATCCCAAAAAGTCATATATATTTGAAGATTTAAGTGAAGCTAGTATGCTCCATGACAAGATTTGCAGAGAATGTGGTAAAGGTTTTGGGTCTTCGAAGGCAATGTTTGGGCACATGAAGTGCCACTCTGATAAAATTACTCGAACTCGGCTGGAAAAACAAGATTCAGGGACCAACTTTAATCAATCGGACAATGAAACTACTCCAAGTCGGAAAAAGAGAACATCGAGAAAAATCCGACGCTTTGACAATAATAACATGGTACCTGCTGCTACCACAACCTCATCTTCATTATCTTTCAATGCAAATGCTTCATCATCTGCTTCCGGGATTGAGCAAGAACAAGAAGAGGTTGCAATGTGTTTGATCATGCTTTCGAAGGATGTTAGTCACTGGAATGGTTTAAATTCTGTTGGGGAGTCCTCTGGTAACAATTCTGAGCTGCTAGAAACTAAGAATTCAGCGAGTCACTGTGGTGAGTTAGTCAACTTACAAAATTCAAGTAAAGGGAAACTAGAGTCGGAATATGGACCTAAGACGAAGATGTCAAAGATGAAGGTTGGTGCGGTGCTTCTGAATGACAAACTGGAGACATCTGCGGTGGCTGAGGCATCAGTTTTTCAGGATTCTATTTTGGAAACTGGAAATATTTTGCTAAATAAAAGTCAATATGATCAAAAAGCTGATTTGGCTACTAAAAAGAAACACAACTCAAGAAAGAGAAGAAGTCCCGAATTGTTCAATCCTGATTTGGGAACTAACTACACAGAAATGTACAGTGAAAATCTTGAGAAAAGGAGCAAATTTGAGTGTGCCTCTTGCAACAAGGCCTTCCATTCCTACCAAGCTCTTGGAGGCCATAGAGCTAGCCACAAGAAACACAATGGGAGCTGCTTCGATTCGAAAATTGATGTCAGTGAAAAAAACACCGTGACTGGTAAAAATCTATCCCAAAACCAAACTGCTGAGAAAAATGGCCAACTTGATCATGAAGTTATAGCAGACACAAGTAATGGGAGAAAGAAACTGATAAACAATGGAGTCTCACATGAATGCTCAATCTGCTTCAGGGTCTTCTCATCAGGACAAGCTTTGGGTGGTCATAAAAGATCACACTTAATTGCTGATGCCAAAAACAATCAAAGTACAAGTACGAGCACTGTAATTGATCAGAAACCAGTTTTTGAAACTCGCAACTTTCTTGATCTTAATTTGCCTGCTCCTGATGAAGAGAATGAAACTTCTGTTCATGAATTCAGTCCATGGTGGATCGAAAGCAACCACCAGCATGATTCCTTCCTCAGTTTCTTCTCAAACTGATCATATATTTCACTCAAGAAAGTACAAATACATTCATTCTTTACATTCTGGAGTGTTAGCTGCAGTCTGCATTTGACAGTTGACACTATTCTTTCAGCTGCTTTCAACCTCAGTAGCTGCATCGTTTTTATCCGAGAAATACATAACCTCGGTAGCTGAAGTAACTGCAGTCATTCTTCTTCTGTCTGTAAGTCCTATTGTCTGCATTTTTACCATCCTTGCTTCTGAATAAGCTAAAGCAGATATAGGAAGACCTAAATTTTACTGCTGCTATATGTAATTTCATTCTGTTTGTACTACAGAAGCACTTTGATGATTTAATATTACTACTACCCTTTAAAGAATCTATAGTACAAATTTCAGTAATGCACTTTGAATAATGCATTACAATACATGTATACCAAAAACAAACAGTTGAGTAGTTGACTAGAAAAGTGGCACCACCCATGATCATATTATTTCTTTTCAGGGAGGTGAGGTGTCTGAAGATGGATAGCTGAGTTGAGCAAATGTGATGTATCTTAAAAAAAAAAATAGTAGAAAGTGGCCTAATGTAATGTGATTGTTTAGTCACCAACTTGGAACATGACCATCGACAACCCTTTCCACTTTTATCTACGAGAAAAAAAAAACTTGAGACATCTCAAGTAACTTTCTTGATATTAAATAAAATTATTTTTTATTGTAAAACATTGTGTATATCAATATACGATTTAAAAAGATTATATATATCAAACAAGAATCAAAATATAATTATTTATTGAATATCTCATAAAAAATTATCTGAAATGTATCTCACTTTCCCTATTCTCTTTATTTAATCTCATTACATGTTTGTATTAAGTATCATAGATAACCGGAGAGTTAAAATACTTTATTTTTAATTAATTGGAAGAATCTAGCACTAATAAATTATTAAGTAAATTGCATAGCCGTGGCTGTATATTTTTGCCTAATAAGTTCATTTTCAATATTTTTTGGCCATCTAATTCCAATTATTTTACAAAATATGTCATAAAAAAAGTCTAATGTCTATTTTCAATATTTTTGAGCCATTTAAATAATATTTTTTTCTATCATTGTGATATATTTTTTTTGCTCTATCCCTATTTCCAAAATAAAATCTGATTTTCATAAAATTTTACTCTTCTTTGACCAACGTCAGGAGACTATACCAATCAATCAATCAATATACTTATATAAAGGAGAAGACGGGGGCGGTGAGGTGGCGCCTCTAGAATCGCTCCGTATTTTTCTAATTTTCTCAATTTTTCACAATTTTTAATTTTAATAATTACAACTTCCTTTATTATTTTCGATTTTGTAGGAAGGAAATTGAAAATTACACTTTTATTATTTTCAAACTTGATTGAACTTTCTTTTATTATTTTCAAACTTTATAGAACTTTCTTTGATTTAGAAAATTACAACTTCCTTATTATTTTCGAATTTGTAGGACTTGATAGAACTTTCTTTGATTTAGAAAATTACAACTTCCTTATTATTTTCGAATTTGTAGGATTGATAGAATTTTCTTTTATTATTTTCAAACTTGATAGAACTTTCTTTGATTTAGAAAATTACAAATTCTTTATTATTTTCGAATTTGTAGGACTTGATAGAACTTTCTTTGATTTAGAAAATTACAACTTCCTTATTATTTTCGAATTTGTAGGACTTGATAGAACTTTCTTTGATTTGGAAAATTACAACTTCCTTATTATTTTCGAATTTGTAGACTTGATAGAACTTTCTTTTATTATTTTCAAACTTGATAGTACTTTCTTTGATTTAGAAAATTACAACTTCCTTATTATTTTCGAATTTGTAGGCTTGATAGAACTTTATTTTATTATTTTCAAACTTGATAGAACTTTCTTTGATTTAGAAAATTACAACTTCCTTATTATTTTCGAATTTGTAGGACTTGATAGAACTTTCTTTTATTTAGAAAATTACAACTTCCTTATTATTTTCGAATTTGTAGGCTCTTATGTTAATAATTACAATTTTCTTTTTTATTATTTTCAATCTTAATAGAACTTTCTTTTATTATTTTCAAACTTGATAGAATTTCCTTTGATTTAGAAAATTACAACTTCCTTATTATTTTCGAATTTTTAGGATCTTATGTTAATAATTGCAATTTTCTCTTTTATTATTTTCAATCTTGATAGAACTTTCTTTTATTATTTTCAAACTTGATAAAACTTTCTTTTATTATTTTCAAACTTGATAGAACTTTCTTTTATTATTTTCAAACTTTATGGAACTTTTCTTTTATAATACTTCTTGACTTTTAAACATAATGGATTTCCATGTTAATCACCTTACAAACACCTATAAATTAAAGGTCATTCATAACAAAAAAATCTACGCCGAAACTTTTTTACATAGCTTCAAATTTTTACAACCATATTTACAATCAATACAACTATGCCATACACCATGTTGGATGCTTTGAACGACAGCAACTATACCTGGATGATAAGAGTATGAGTGTGTAGAATGTGGGAATCTGTCAATTCAAATACTGAAGAACTGATCAGTCTTGACATGATTTTGATTAATGAAAAGGTTAATAAATCAATATACTTATAACTTATTAGTTTGTCAAATTGTATGATGTTATTAACTTTTCTAAGATATGTTGTATGATAGGAAAATTTGATCCATGCTACGATCCCGAAGATTCTGGTCTCTCGGTTCAAAAATCTTTTAGAGGAAGGCTCCGTGTAGGCGTGTACAACATCAAAAATCTGAAAGTTGTTTCAAGTACAGGGAAATATAGACCACTATCACATGGGTCTAAATTGTTCTTCATACGCATAACGTTGCCTAAGAGATTTGAAGAAGGCATCGTCAACATATCTGTTGTGGATTAAAAAACGTACTTGTATATTAGTTGCTAGGATTAATGAGCTTTCGAGCTTTAATGGTTGCACTTGTGTTTCGAGACTAAATTGGTCCTCACAAGATGCCTACGTATCTCAAATCGTTATTGAGAATCAAGCCAAAGACGTAGTTCTGATTGTAGGATCAGGTCCTTATATAGGCGTCTGGAGCCTAGTATTTATGGTATGTTTAGGAGTCTTAGCGAATAAGTCTCTTTTTTGTTATTGGATAAACATTGTGTTGCTTGCTGAATAAGTCTTTTCCTTATTGATAAAGGCTATGACTCATTAATTGGGATTCTGGATCCTTCTTTGACTAATTTACCATATTTTGGTCTCTTTTGATGAGCTGTATGTTTTCCCTATTCATTAATTACGAAATTAATGAATAATTAGGGTGTCGGGCCTTAAATATCGGTCTTTCCATTGAAAAATCAATTATATTTCTATAATTAATTTTTTGTCCATATCATTTGCCCCCCAACTTCTGGGAAAATCTCCTTGGGGTTTTTGTAGAAGTTACGACGTGTTTTTTCCCAAAATTTTCCATTTTAAGGGCATTTTTTGACCTCAAATTAGGTCATTTTCGACCAGGAAATTCGAGAAGGAATCAGTTCAATTTCGACCAGGAAATTCGACCAGGAATCAGTTCAATTTCGACCAGGAATGGTCCCAGGTCGAAGATTTCGACCTCAAATTCCTAGTCATTTTCGACCAGGAACGTTCGACCTCGATCACTCTTGTTTCGACCTCAATTTTGGTCCTAGGTCGACTGTTTCGACCTCGAACTACAGGTCTTTTTCGACCTCGTGGCTTCGACCTCGATCAAGGGTCTTTTCGACCTCGATCTTGGTCCCAAGTCGATTGCTACGAGCTCGAACTACAGGCCTTTTTCGACCTCGTGGCTTCGACCTCGATCAAGGGTCTTTTCGACCTCGATCTTGGTTCCAAGTCGATTGCTATGAGCTCGAGCTACAGGTCTTTTTCAACCTCGTGGCTTCGACCTCGATCAGCCTTTTTTCGACCTCGATGTGACGACCTTGATTCCATACATTTTCGACCAGGATTTCCTAGGTCATTTTCGACCAGGATTTTATGATCCCTTGGATTTATTTTGGTGCGAGGTCGAACACTACGACCTCAATTTCCAATGTGTTTTCGATCTCGTTTGTTCGATCTCAACACCGTGTCTCTTCGACCTCGTTTTTGGTGCGAAGTCGAATGCTTTGTCCTCATTTTCAAAGTCTTTTTCGACTTCGAACCTTCGAGCTCAATCAAGGGTCTTTTCGACCTCATTTTGGTGATAGGTCGACGAATACGACCTCGATTTTGTGTGTATTTTCGACTTGGGTCTTACGACCTTGATTTAAGGTTTTTCGACCTTAAATCTTTAATTTTTTCGCTTTATTTGGGAGCGAGGTCGTTGGATACGACCTCGTTTTCTCATATATTTTCGACTTGGGTCGTACGATTTCGGTCTAAGGTCTTTTCGACCTCGAATCTTTATTTTTGCCTTGGCTTTATTTCCAATTAGCACGAATTTTATTTAATTTTCATGCTATTGGGCCTTAATTTGTTTGGGCTTCGAATTTGCCTGAGACCCGAATTATTTGGGCTTTTATTTCTATAATCCATAAATGGATTTGTGGGCCTTAACCGGCTATAGACGGTTGCCCTACCTTAACCGGTTGGGTTTCCAGTCACTTCAATTATAAAAGAGTGGAATTTCCACTTTGTTCTTCACTTCATACTTTCATCTTTCCAAAATTTCTCTCTAGTATTCTTAGTTTCTCTCCGTAGTAAGGCGATTTCCGGCGAGTTTTTTCACGGTGGTGTTCTTGTTTTTCTGGGATCAATCTTCATCCCTTGAAGATTTCTGGGTTTAATCTTCATCCGTTGAAGATTTCTGGGATTTCTTTGAAGATTTTCTGGGAATTTCTTTGAAGATTTTGAAGATGTCTGACCGAACTGCTCAACGCCTTCAAAAGATGAATCAAGCTTCTAAAAGTGGTATCATCATTCGTTCTTCTCATATGTCTCTTCAAGATATGATTTTAGAACGTAGTGATGATTATCCTTCTGTTTCGCATTTAGATTCATTCGATTGTAGCAATAAATTTCACGAAATTGATTTGATTAGAGACTATAATAAAATGTATAGGGTTAAGTCTCCCTATAGGTTAGTCCCAGCCGGCCCAGGGGACCGTTCCTTCCATTGGCGTCCTGATGCTTTATGCATTTATAAGGATGCCATTGTTGCGGGACTCAGGTTTCCCTTTCATGAGTTCATTCCCAGGCTTTTGGCTGATGTTGGGATTAACCCTTGCCAACTTCCTCCAAACGCCTGGAGAATCATTATTTGTTTCATTGTTCTTTGTTTGAAGAACAATTTTCCTCTTTCTGTTGCTTTATTTAGGAAAATAATCCAGTTTAAAAATAGTTCTGCTGTTACCTTGGGTTGGGTTTATATCAACCATCGTCCTTCCACTCCACCCATTTTTCATCCGAAATCCATCCCCGATAATAACCCGAGATGGAAAAACGAATTTATGTATTTAGTTTGGGAAGGAGGGGATTGGGGTACCCTTTTTCGTAGATCCTTTAGTAGGGTTTCTGATGGTAGCCCCGGTAATATAACTCTGAATGATGAGGAGGCCCATGCCTATGCCGAGCTCACAAAAGATGATTATGCTACAACGGCTAGGGTGCTCCTAGACGAGTTCCAGCTTAAGTCCTTGGGACTTTCAAACGTTTCTGATAAGGGTAACTCTCACCTCATATTCTCCTTTATTTATTTAAGATTGACTTATACCAACTGTCTCTTTCCTTGTGTTTTTTGCAGCTGCGGTCTTTATCAATAAGACCAACGAGCTCCAAGAGGGAGAGACAGCAAGGATGAAAAGGGCTCGCTTGGGGGGGAAGGATTCCCGTGCTGCAAGCGTTCCAGCCTTTATAAGGCCACATGTGGACCTTACTGATGAGGTTGAGGGTCCTTCCTCGGCCAAGAGTTCAGTTTGGCGCCCCAATTGGGGTCTTAGGAAGAAGGACACTGTAGTAGGGGTGTCTAAGCACGCTGTGGAATGGTCCTATCATTCCTTGACTCCTTGTGATTACAAGGATTTCGTTTCTAACTCCACTTTGGAGGGTGTGGAGCATGCAGGCTCTCAGGCGATTGCTGCTGTAAGTTGCTTTCTTCCTTTTTCTTTGTAGTTTTAACATGTTTCGAGTTTTATATCTTGTATTGACTTGTAACTTGTGCGTAGGCTAATGCCAACTTCCAAGGGGCTATCTTTCAAGCCAAGGCTTGGCGCTCATCTTCGGAGGCCAACCAAGGCAAGTTTGAGAAGTCCCAGGAGGAGGTGGGCTCGTTGAGGGCCATACTGGCTAGGAAGGAGAAAGAGTTAGCCGACTCCCAGGCTGAGCTGGTGTCTTTAAGGAAGGGCAAGGATGACTTTATCGACGAGTACCTTGACTCCTCGGAGTACAAGGACTTGATTGATAAGCATGACGAGCTCCTCTTCCCAGTTCAGTATACTAAGGGATGGGATGGCGCTCTTGCTGCTGTTTTGGAGAAGATGCCTGGATCTCTCACCATTTCTGATTTTCCAAGCCCTTACACTCCTACTCCTTTGGAATTAGCTCTGGCTGGAGAGGACGACATGGAGGAAGATGATAGGATCTTCGACCTAGATCATACTTCTCCACCTGGTCCGACTGCCAGGGATGATTATGCTGCCACTCACTCTGGCTCTGCTTTAGAGGGAGAGGAAGATGAGGAGGAGGACGTGGACAAGGCAGATTAGATGATGTAGTTATTTCTTTTGTAGTTTTTATTTATGGACTTTCATGGCTTGTACTGTACTTTCAGCCTACGGGCTTAACTTTTATTTAAGCTTTCGTTTAGCCTTATTTATATCTTGTGGCCATTCATGGCTTGTGTTGTTTTCTTGCTTCTTGAATGTTTATCAATACTCATAGTATATAAGCTTAAAACATGAAAATGCTGAATTTATTCATAACTTGAAAATGGGATCAACCCTTACATAGTACCCAAGTTTAGAACTTGGGTTGGTTTTATCAAACCTTATTCCTAGTAGTGAGTCC
This sequence comes from Heracleum sosnowskyi, assembly GCA_030848705.1. Taxonomy (NCBI): domain Eukaryota; kingdom Viridiplantae; phylum Streptophyta; class Magnoliopsida; order Apiales; family Apiaceae; genus Heracleum; species Heracleum sosnowskyi. The sequence goes on from CM061245.1 coordinate 107,692,155, forward strand.
ACTTGGGAAACACCTTAAACATAATAAATTTTCAAATTGGAGGCATGCCAAGTCCTTGGCACCTCATGCCCTTCAAGGGTTTCTAGCTTATATGAGCATCGACCAAATACATTCTTGACGCGATATGGTCCTTCCCAGTTTGGGGCCAACTTGCCTTTTTGTCCAACTCCGGATGCCTCAACCTTTCGGAGGATTAAATCTCCTTGCCGAAAGAATCTCTCTTTAACCCTAAGGTTGTAGTAGAAAGATGCTCCTTTCTGATGCTGAACTATCTTGGCATTTGCCTCATCTCTAACTTCGTCAATTAGATCTAAAGCTAGCCTCAAGCCTTCCTCATTTGTTTCTGGCTCATAAGACTCAACTCTTGGAGACGTGTGAGTAATCTCCACTGGAACCACTGCCTCTGCCCCATATTCCAACAGAAAGGGGGTAGCTCCAGTGGTGACTTTGCAGGTGGTACGATATGCCCATAGTATGGGGAGCAATTCATCTACCCAAGTGTTTCTGGAGCGTTCAACTCTTTTCTTCAGTCCATCTAGGATAATTCGATTTGCAACCTCAGCTTGCCCATTTTCTTGAGGATGGGCGACAGAAGTGAAGCGCAACTTGATATCGTTCTCATCACAATATTTCTTAAACTCATCATTGTTAAACTGAGTTCCATTGTCTGTGACCAAGATACGTGGAATCCCGTATCTGCATATCACATTTTCCTAGAAGAAATGCATCACTTGCTTGGTGGTTATCTTGGCTAATGGCTTAGCCTCAATCCACTTGGTGAAGTAGTCGATTGCTACTATCAAGAACTTTCGTTGAGCACTTGCCATTGGAAAAGGCCCGAGTATATCCATTCCCCACATGGCAAAGGGGATTAGTGAGTTTATGGATGCCAACATCTCTGGTGGTTGCCTAACCACTGGGGCATGCTTCTGGCACCTTTCACATTTCTTCACGTAGCCTTTAGCATCTGCTAGCATGTTGGGCCAGTAGAAACCTAGGCGAGTGATCTTATGGGCAAGGGCTCTGCCCCCCAAGTGCTGTCCACAAATTCCTTCATGTACTTCCTTCAGGGCCAATTCTGCCTCTTGAGGTCTTAAACATTTCAGATATGGAATGATGAAAGACTTCTTGTATAGGATTCCCTCAATCAGGGTATAGCTTAGTGCTCTGACGTATAGCTTTCGTGCTTCTGAAGTGTCGTTGGGTAACCACCCAGTTTCTAGATGAGATTTGATGGGATCCATCCAACAACTGCCAACATCAATGGGTGCTACCAACTTTCCGTTGATGCTTGGGGTCCTCAGGACTTGGAAGTAGACACTCCCTGCATAGTTTTCAATTTAGGAAGAAGCAAATTTAGACAAGGCATCAGCCTTCACGTTTTCTTCCCTTGGCATCAGCCTTCACGTTTTCTTCCCTTGGAATGTGCTCTACATAACATTCGTCGAACTGAGTCATGATGGCCTTGACAAGTTTCAAGTACTTGGCCATGACTTCATCTCTGGCCTCAAATTCCCCATTCACTTGGGAAACCACTAGCCTCGAATCTCCACATACTTTCAGAGTTTTGACCCTCAAGGCTCCAGCCAGCCCTAAACCAGCTATCAGAGCTTCATACTCAGCCTCATTGTTTGTCGTTGGGAAGTCAAGTTTTAGTGCATACTCTATGAGGAATCCATCAGGACTTTGTAGCACTAAACCGGCTCCACTTGATTTTGTTTTTGATGCTCCATCAAAATAGAGCACCCAATATTCTTTGAAATACATCTCTTGATCTTTCTCATCCTCCACTCTTACTTCCTGCCCCCCGACTTCTTGGTTGTCAATGGTACATTCAACCATGAAGTCGGCAAGTGCTTGAGCTTTTATGGCCGTTCGAGGCTTATACTTGATGTCGAATTCGCCCAATTCAATGGCCCATTTGATCAACCTTCCACTAACTTGAGGGCTATGCAAGATGTTTCTTAGAGGTTGATCAGTCAAGACCTCTATCTTGTGAGCCTGGAAGTACGGGCGTAGCTTTCTTGAGGTCATTATCAGGGCTAAGGCAAACTTCTCAATCGTTGAGTAGTTTATTTCTGCCCCATGTAGAATCTTACTCACATAGTAGATGGGTTTCTGAACCTTCAATTCTTCTTTTACCAAAACGGCTCCAAGGGCTGTGCTAGAAACCGCCAAGTACAAATAGAGAATTTCCCCTGGCTTGGGCTTTGCCAACAGTGGTGCCTCAGCCATGTATTTCTTCAGGGCCTCAAAGGCCTCTTGGCTCTCCGTTGTCCATTCAAAATTTTTCACTTTCTTGAGTGCTTTAAAGAAGGGTAAACACTTCTCTCCTGACTTGGAGATGAATCTTCCCAATGCTGCCACTCTTCCTGTTAGTTTCTGGACATCTTTGACAGTCCATGGTGGTTCCATGTCTAGAATTGCTTTGATTTTGTCGGGATTGGCCTCGATTCCTCTCTTGGAAACCATCAGGCCTAAAAACTTTCCTGAGCCTACACCAAAGGTACACTTAGCTGGATTCAACATCATCTTATGGTGCCTTAGCACTTCAAATGCCTCTCGGAGGTGCTCAATGTGATCGGCCTTATCGAGGCTCTTGACTAACATGTCATCTACGTAGACCTCCATGGTTTTTCCAATTAGGTGTCCAAAAATTTTGTTCACCAACCTTTGGTAGGTTGCCCCTGCATTCTTAAGTCCAAATGCCATGACTAGATAACAGAAAACACCAAAGTCAGTGATGAATGATACCTTGGAGATGTCATCCTTGTGCATTTTGATTTGGTTGTATCCACTAAAGCCATCCATGAAGCTGAGCATCTCGTGTCCAGCTGTAGCATCTATTAATGCATCAATCCTTGGTAAGGGAAAACAATCCTTAGGACATGCATCATTCAAGTCAGTGAAGTCTACACACATCCTCCATTTTCCATTGGCCTTTTTGACCATCACAGGGTTAGCCAACCATTCCGGGAATTGTATCTCTTCAATGAATCCGGCCTCTAGAAGTTTTTCAACTTCTTGTTTAATGGCCTCTTGCCTTTCTGGAGCAAAATTTCTCTTCTTTTGTTTCACCGTCTTTCTTTCAGGATGCACATTCAATTTATGAGTTATCAATTGGGGATCAATCCCTGGCATGTCAGCCGCCGTCCAAGCAAAAACGTCATTATTCTCTTGAAGAAAAGATATGAGCTTGCTTTTCAATGGCTCAGGTAGTAGTGCCCCAACATATGTCACCTTTTCCGGTTCACCAGGGACTAAGGGAATGGGGATTAAATCCTCAGCCGGTTTCCTTCTTCGGTCCTCATTGTCACTAGTATCCATGTCTTCAATTGGGAGAACTTGCCCCCCGATTCCATCAGGCCTTAACGCGGCTACATAACAACTTCTAGCCATATTTTGGTCTCCTCATTCTTCACCAATCCCATTCCTCGTTGGGAACTTGATTTTTAGATGATAAGATGAGGCAACAGCCTTGAATGCATAAAGACCAGTCCTTCCCAGGATTGCATTGTATGTCGAAGTTGCCTTTATAACTATGAAGTACTTCAACATTTGAGTAGATGTATTCATCCCTTGTCCCATGGTCATTGGGAGTTGGATAGTGCCTTCCACTTTTGATTCCACCCCATTGAATCCGCATATGGGCATATTTGAGGGTGTTAACTGAGAATCAGTGTAACCCATCTTGATAAAAGCATCGTGGAACAAGATATCCACTGAAGCTCCATTGTCGACTAGGACTCTCTTTGTTTCAGAATTTCCAATCACAGGTATGATGAATAGAGGGTCATCATGGGGGAACTTCACCCCTTCCAAGTCTGAATCGTCAAAACCTATTGACACTTCTGTTCTGGCACGCTTCGGTGCTTCTCCAACCACAGTCATTACCTCTCGATCATAAGCTTTTCTTGAATTTCGGGAGGACCCAGCAGCAGTTGGCCCTCCGAATATCATGTTGATGACTGGCCCTCGGGGCTTAGGGTTACGATCTTGGTCGTTGTCCCTTCTGTCGTAATCCTTCCTTTCATAATTTCCTCTTTGACTCCCTTGATTTCCATCCTTGGTGAATTTGCTGAGTTTTCCTCTTCGTATCAGAAATTCGATCTCATCTTTTAATTGCCTACAATCGTCGGTGTCGTGACCGACTTCTTTGTGGAACCGACAGAATTGATTTTGGTTCCGTTTGGACATATCAGCCCTCATTGGCTTTGGCCATTTGAGATCTCCTTCCTTAGCTATCTCCATCAGAATTTGACTCCTGGGAGTGTTCAATCTTGCATACTCCGTAAACTTTGGCCCAAAATTGTTTCTCTTGGGTGGAGAATCAGAGTCCTTTGATGTTTTAGGAAACTTTTCCTTGACGTCGTATTCCTGAGTTTCTTTTCTTTTCTTTGAGTTTCCACTACCACCAGCAGTGGGTTCATACTTTCTCATGCTTTCTTCAGCCTTGATATACTTTTCGGCTCTATCTTGGAGCTTCAGCATGCTCTCGGGAGGATGTTTAGCTAACGATCTTTTGAAGTGGTCATCAGTAGTTCCTTGCTGCAGGGCTATCATAGCCACTCTGTCCTCCAAGTCCGGGACTTTCAAAGCCTCCCGAGTGAATCGATTGATGTAGTCTCTTAGGGCTTCATTCTTTCCTTGCTAGATTGCCATGAGTGACGCAGAGCTTTTCTCATGCACCCTTCCACTAATGAACTGATTGATAAAAGCTTTGCTTAGTTCCTTGAAAGACCCAATTGAGTTGGGAGGAAGACGACTATACCAGCGTTGGACCATGCCTGCCAAGGTTTGTGGAAACGCCCTACACTTGACTGCATCGTTGGTTGGCTGCAACAGCAGTGCATTGGAGAAGGTCCTTACATGATTTGCGGGATCTCCCGTTCCATCATAGGCTTTGATCGAAGGCATCTTGAATTTTCTGGATATAGCCGTTTTCATGATGTCTTGAGTAAACGGTGGTGTAGGATCATCAGGATCTCCTAGGGGCAACAGAATACTAGGATCACCTCTTGGGGCTTCGGACCTCTTGGTTCTTCTTGCCGGCGGATCCAAGTTGATTATCGGGATCCCTTCAGTCGTTCGGCCTTGAGATTGAGCGGCCTCCTCCTCAGCAAGGAGTTTCTTGAGTCTTGCAGTCTCTGCCTCATGGGCTGCAATTTTCTCCTTAGTAGTTTGGGGTTGGTCCCTATTTGTCTGGGAAGAACGTCTCCTTCTTAGGGCGACATCCTCCCCAGTTGTATAACCCTCACCCTCGGTGTATGGGCCCGAGTAATCTTGAAAAAAATGGGTCTAGCGAGTTCGTTGATTTTGGGGTCCCAGACCTTGAATATAAGGGGGCACATATGCCTCATGGTAGATTGGATTAGTTCCACTACCGCCCGCCATGGGTCGAGGGGGCATGCCATAGCTTGGCATCCCCAAAGTCTGATTCGCGTATTGAGGGAGATCAGTAGTATGGAGTTGAAGGCTTCTCGGTGCATTCATGATGAGTGGAGAAGTCGAGATTGGTTGCTGGTGAACGGTCTCTTGTGGATTAGATCCATGAATGACCATCTGTAGGGGATTCGTCCCTTCAACCGAAATTGGGATTTCCGTTCCTTGAGTGTTGGTGGGGATATTCGCCCCTTGAGTGCCAGTAGTTGGCGGTGGTTGATTTCCGTGAGTATCAGCCTCAGAGGTGATAGAGCGATCCTCAGGAGTTTGAGTATCCCGAGCTGTTCTTCGTGTGTTTGTCATGCTTGATGTTGTCTTCCCACAGACGGCGCCAAATGTTGTGGATTAAAAAACGTACTTGTGTATTAATTGCTAGGATTAATGAGCTTTCGAGCTTTAATGGTTGCACTTGTGTTTCAAGACTATATCGGTCCTCACAAGATGCCTACGTATCTCAAATCGTTATTGAGAATCAAGCCAAAGACGTAGTTCTGATTGTAGGATCAGGTCCTTATATAGGCGTCTGGAGCCTAGTATTTATGGTATGTTTAGGAGTCTTAGCGAATAAGTCTCCTTTTTGTTATTGGATAAACATTGTGTTGCTTGCTGAATAAGTCTTTTCCTTGTTGATAAAGGCTATGACTCATTAATTGGGATTATGGATCCTTCTTTGACTAATTTACCATATTTTGGTCTCTTTTGATGAGCTGTATGTTTTCCCTATTCATTAATTACGAAATTAATGAATAATTAGGGTGTCGGACCTTAAATATCAGCCTTTCCATTGAAAAATCAATTATATTTCTATAATTAATTTTCTGTCCATATCAATATCACTGCATGGATTTCAGTTCATATGCCCGGATATGATTGATGCACGTATTAATGACACCAACATACTCTCAGGTTTTTGATGCAGTAATATATTAGAGTAATATATAAGTAATACTATTATATAAGTTATAATTCAAACTATCATGTTCTAATATTATTTTTTCTATGTTGATTTAGATGTTGTAGGCTGTTTGACATACTTGGGTGGCATTTAAGTTGTCAAGGGCGGTAGGAAAAAAAGAGATCTCAAAATTGTCACAAATTAGTAAGTTATGCATTATATTAATTTTAATATAACTGTTAATTGTTTTTTTTATTGTTCTTGTAATTTTATATTACTTCTTTGGTTACCCCAATTTATTTGTTTTACTTATTTAATTTGTTCTAATTTTTTTCTTAAACAACTCTATCACCAGTACCATAACTTTGTGGGAAAAGTTGGCCGAGATGGTTGATACAAATTTATACAAGGAGGATGGTGGACCCTATATAATAATTGTCACATCTACCCAGATTAAAAAATTTAAAAGTAATTAACTTTATTAATGTTTTTATAATATATAGTTTTAGAAATTGCACATATAAATCTATCTTATCTCGATTGAACGAATATCATTAGATATTATACAAATATTTGTTTCATTGATATTATTGATTTAATTCTTATATTAGTTTTTTAACCATTTATTTACTCTTATATGCAGATACAATTAGCTTTTCTACCACAAGATATATTAAAATTTATACAAATCTGGATACACCGTATGTGTCATCCCTAAGAAAATAGTAATATTATATGTTTATATTGATTTTTATCAATATAATTTTTTTAATATATATATGGCAATGATATCGGTCCAAGAAAATAAAAAATCAAACGCTATAAACAGAAAGAATATGTAAATAATTTATAATATTGCTTACCCAAATGGAAATTTTACAGAATATATTTTATTTGATAATTTATATAATTTTAAAGATATTTATTTCACAATTTTTATTCTAATATTCTTTTTCTTAATAAATATATTCTAATACCGCTGCGAAGCGCGGCGTAGTAACCTAGTACTATTATATAAAGGAGAAGACGGGGGCGGTGAGGTGGCGCTCTCAGATCGCTTCGTTCTATTTTTCTAATTTTCTCAATTTTTTGAATTAATAATATTAAAAATTCGAAAAAATCTCAATTACCTTTTAAACCAATACTAATAGAGGAAACATATAATATTTTTGTATTTAAAATCCCTACTAATGGAGAAAGTAAATATACAATAGATCTTTGGAGGAAACTAAATATCACTAATGGAAGAAACTAAATATTCAATTATAATATTCTTGCCTTCAAAATATCTAAATTAGCAAAAAAGTGTATTACCTTACATTATTTTGAACTTTCCTCTATTATTATCTAAATATTCTCATAATATTGTTTTAATAAAATTACTATCTTAACATACTACTCTCCTAAACTTTCTTTTTTATGTAATATAATAGAAAATACATGAACATTTTGGTAAATAAGAAGTTAATAAATTAGACCGGTCTTGCATAAGAAATTAAGTAATTAATACCAAACAAATCTTTATATATATAAAGAAAAACCCCCGGGAGCTCTAGAATCGTCCGAAAGCTATTTATCTAATTTTCTAGAGCTCCTGAATTTTAATTAAATGAAATTAAATTTCCTTATTGGAGTTCGAATTTATAGGATAGAAAAAATATCAATTTCCTTTTAAACTTTTACTAATAGAGGAAACTAAATATACAATATTAATATTCTTTCATTTCCTTATTTAAGTTCGAATTTATAGGACATAAAAAATATCAATTGCCTTTTAAATTTGTACTAATAGAGAAAACTAAATATACAATTTTATAATTTTTTCCTTTCTCAATTTTAATTCAATAAAATTAAATTTTCTTATTTACATTCAAATTTGTAGGAAAGACAAGTTGTAATTTTCTAATTGAAATAAAGTTCTATCAAGTTTGAAAATAATAAAAGAAAGTTCTATCAATTTTGAAAATAAAAGAAAGTTCTATCAATTCCCTTCCTACAAAATTGAAAATAATAAAGGAAATTGTAATTTTTCGATTTCTTTTCTACAAAATCGAAAATAATAAAGGAAGTTGTAATTATTAATATTAAAAATTGAGAAAATTGAGAAAATTAGAAAAATAGAACGAAGCGATTTGAGAGCCGCCACCTCACCGCCCCCGTCTTCTCCTAATTTGAAAATAATAAAAGAAAGTTCTATCATGTTTGAAAATAATAAAAAAAGGTTCTAAAGTTTGAAAATAATAAAAGAGAAAATTGCAATTATTAACATAAGATCCTATAAATTCGAAAATAATAAGGAAGTTGTAATTTTCTAATTGAAAGAAAGTTATCTCAAGTTTGAAAATAATAAAAGAAAGTTCTATCAATTTTGAAAATAAAAGAAAGTTCTATCAATTCCCTTCCTACAAAATTGAAAATAATAAAGAAAGTTGTAATTTTTCAATTTCCTTCCTACAAAATATACGTCAATTCTATTTAAAATTAAATAGGAATAAAACTAAATTTCCTTTTTTACATTCGAATTTTTAGAGAAGACATTCTATATTTACACTCAAAATTTTAGGAAAATTAATAAATATATAAAAGTCAATTTTATTTAAAATTTAATCAAACAAATATTACCAAAATCATATATTAAATAGAAAAAATTAAAATTTTCTCTTCACTATATATATATATACCGACTTTGGTCACGCAGGCAGAATGTTTCTCAGGTTACAGGTCTAATAATTTTTTCTTCTATTTTTCAGGATTTTGTAAATACTGATGCAGTGGCCAGAAACATGAGAAACAAGAAGTAGGTTAGTATTAACAACTTCGTGTCCAAATATTTATTCGTTATTCATTCATTGAAATTTGTTTGTATGAATTGATCTAATAATCTTTTGGATCTCTTTGTTTTCACGTTGTAGGTGACAAGTCTTCATATTTTTGTTAACTTTGTTGCAAGCTAAAAGTAAGAAGTCTGGATTATAATATATAATCACGTGCATGTCAATTTTTTAGCTTTTTTTGTTAAATTATTTTTCATATTGCTCTGGTGGAAAGGATATGAAAAATTATCACACATTCAAGATTGTTTACATATATTTGATCCTTTTTCTTTGAAGAGTCTTTTTTACGGGAAGTCCAACTTTTTAATTTTTGTTTGTCCATCTTTTTTCTAATTACAGTGTGTTTTATTGTTTGAGTGTAGAATTTTTTTTGATCTTTTTGTCGTTGTTGTTTATTAATTACTCCTTTTTAATATGTATATATGTGTAGAAATATGTTCTTTGTTTGCAATTTTTCTTGCAGGAGTTTCTATTTGGGTTGAAGCATGTTTATTAAAATATTGATATAACATCTAAACTTAATCTAATAATCAACTTTGTGCGTAAAGTTTATTTGGATTTAAATTGTTTTTGCAAGCTCTTTTTAGTTTTGTTGAGCCAATTTTAAGTAACATGTCCACAATAAACTTATGTTTGATTTATATCTAAAGACTATAAGAAAATTTCACCATTTGTCTATTGTTTCCATCGTTTTAATGTCTCTTTCTGTTTTTTAATCACGTTGTAAATCTTTTTTGTGTTATAAACATGTTGATAGAAGCAAAAAAAGGAACCAAATTATTAATTGGATAGCCTAACAAAGTAATTGTCTGGTCTTTTTCTTGGAACCAAATTTTTTATGATTTAGTTATTAAGATTCACAATGTACATCACAATGAAAAAGGATTCGAGTTGTACTTAACAATGAAAAATTATTATTTCAACTTTTTTGATATTAACTTATAACACGTGCCCGGTTCTTTTTTTAAAATTTATAATTATATTTATTTTCATGCTTTCATATTAATGTGTTATTTTTTTTACAAGATATTTATATGTTATTTATAATTATTTTGTAGTTAAAAAATTGAAATTTATTAAGTTTTATTCACTTAATTTACTATTTGTACGAGTTCAAAAAATTAGATTTGTACAATTTTACAACCAATGTAAAACTCATAGGACAATCTTTAATTTAGTGGTGGTTTAACAATTATTTTTAAATTTAAATTACCTCGAAACTGAAGAGAGAAGAAAGTGATAGTTAGTACTAAAGTTTTATTGTCGTGCAAGATTAATTTTTTTTATAAGTATATGTATATATTTGCTATCCTGAAAATTATTTATTTATTTATTTATTTATTTATTACAACGGGTGTCGGCCTAAGAAAACGAGATAACAATCGGTATAAATAAAATATAAAATGCAAATAATTTAAGAAAAATCGTCCATTTATCATATTAAATAGAATATATTTTTCAAAAATATTAAAAATATGTTAATAAAATATATTATATTTAAAAAATATATTTAATATATTTTTTAAATATATAATAAATATATATAATTATAATGCAGGCTTGTGGATTCAAATGGTGATGTTTAACGTTACATATGTGTATACAATTTTTGCTAATTTTAATTGTTGATTTCTATAATTGATAATAATTATAATGAATGTTATTTTTGTATATAATTTTTAAAATATTGTTCTTGTGATTTTGGGAATTAATTAGAGTTATATTCAATACACTTATCTCATAATTTTTTAATGAGAGGCATGATAAATTCACAATTTTATATATTCATTTCTTAATTAATCAAGTTTAGAGAATTGAATTTCTTTATTTATATTCAAATTCATAGTAAAAACAATAAATATATAAAAGTAATCATGTTCAATATTCAATTAAACAAATATTAATTTTTTTATTAGCTAAAATAAATTGAATTCCTTTATTTACATTCAAATTCATAGGGGAATACAATGATTATATAAAAATCAATTATGTTTCCATGATTAACCTTTTATGTTATAATAATGCACATGTACATACTAAATAAATTTATTATAAAGTCTATGAATATTTAAGAAATTTGTTATAATATAAAGTTTCATCTATACTATTATATAATAGTATAGATTCTATATATTTTTTTCTTCACTTTTTCTTAAATAGTTAAAATTTAAAATTTTACAAAAACTTTATAGGGTCGCTGCGAAGCGCGGCTTCGTCGACTAGCGTCTCTTAGATCGCTTCGTTCTATTTTTCTCAAAATTTTGAATTAATAATATTAAAAATTCGAAAAAATCTCAATTACCTTTTAAATATTTACTAATATAAGAAACTAAATATACAAATTTAATATTCTTTTCTTTAAAATCTTTAGTAATAGAGAAAAGTAAATATACTATTCTATCATAATATTTACTAATGGAGAAAAGTAAATATACAATTTAAATATCCAACTAAACTTTTCATAATTTTAAATATTTCATAATACAGGAAACTAAATATACAAATTTAATATTCTTTCTTTTAAAATATTTAGTAATGGAGGAAAGTAAATATACTATTTAATCACAATATTTTCTAATAAAGGAAAGTAAATATACAATTTCAATATCCAACTAAATTTTGATTACAAAATATCTAAATTACCTTTTAAATATTTCTTAATGGAGGAAACTAAATATACAATTTTAATATTTTTATCTTTAAAATCTTTACTAATGGAAGAAAGTAAAAGTACTATTTAAATTAAAATATTTGCTAATGAGAAAAAGTAAATATTTAATTCAAACATCTATTTAATTTTTTATTATAAAATATCTCAATTATCTTTTAAATATTTCTTAATGGAGGAAACTAAATATACAATTTTAATATTTTTGCCTTTTAACTCTTTCAAATGGAGAAAACCAAATATACAATGATAATATTCTTCTAAATTTATTATTTATCAATATACTTGCTGATCAATATCTATATCTTTGCTATTATTTTGTTATCTTTATATATGTTATATATATTATTATTATGTTATTATTATTATATTATATAATGGAGGATACGTGGGAGATTACAGATTGTCCGAATCTTATTTATTTATATTTGTAGAGCACCTCTATTTTAAATATTAAAATTTTGAAATTCCTTTTTTAAATTCCTAATTTGTAGAAAAGGTAATACTTATAAAATATAAGTACTCAAAATTTATATAATCAAATTTTACAATTATTAATTGACTATATCATACTACTATAATTATAAACTTAAGTAAATTCTATAGTATGTATATAAAGATATTAAAAATCAAGAATATGTCAACTTTCTTTTTAGTAAGAACCATTATATAAACAAATTTTAGAGTCCAAAAGTTTATGCTCTCTGTTTTATCGAGCTCATATTTGTGTTACATTTAGAATATTTATATTTTCATACCCGAACTTTTTCTCACTTACTCTTGATTTTGATTATTTTTGTTTTTAGAAAGATACAAGCCAAAGTTTTGTTGTACCACGAAGAAGCGGAATTTGATGACAATAGTTGTATTATCAACGCAAGAAAGTGGATGCATGATGGCATTTTGCATATATCATGATTCATACCCTATACTATAGACATCAAGGTGGAGATTTTACACCATCTAATATAATTTTTCTATTATTTTGGTAAAAGCTTTGGTGTATTTATTCTCTCTTTTTGTGTATTTTTTCCGGATTTACTATGGTTCTTTAATGTTGTACATCTCATCTCATTGTTATCATTGTTATTGAATGTCTGCTCCAAAATTTCTCAAAAAGAAAATTTTAAAAACTTATCTTCAAGACTATAAATGCAAGCTTTTTAACTATTACATGTCAAGAATATAAATAAAATTGAGAATCATGTAATTTATTTAGTAGATTATTGTGTTATTTGTTAAATTTGATAATAACGATAGAGTGGTTTGTTCGGAGAAAACATCTTTAAAGGGGAGGGCGGTTCATTAAAAGCAGCGTATTATATGTTAGAATTAAATATTAATAATATATTATGTATTTTAAAATATAAGTTGGAATTTAAATTTTAAAAAAGATATAAATATTAATCAATATAAAAATATTCAACGTAATATTAAAATAATATAAATATTAAACAATTGTCTTTTTCTATATTTATTCAGAATTTCTGTGAATGATTAAAACGACACGGAAATTACAAAAGAAACCTTATGTTAGAAATATAATTATTATTTTTATTTTAAATAATATTTTTCGTAGAATGTTTTTTCTAAAATATAGAGAAATTATTATAAGGCCGCTGCGAAGCGCGGCTTAGTAAACTAGTACTATTGTATAAAGGAGAAGACGGGGGCGGTGAGGTGGCGCTCTTAGATCGTTTCGTTCTATTTTTCTAATTTTCTCAATTTTTTGAATTAATAATATTAAAAATTCGAAAAAATCTCAATTACCTTTTAAATCAATACTAATAGCGGAAACATATAATATTTTTGCATTTAAAATCCCTACTAATGGAGAAATTAAATATACAATAGATCTTTGGAGGAAACTAAATATCACTAATGGAAGAAACTAAATATTCAATTATAATATTCTTGCCTTCAAAATATCTAAATTAGCAAAAAAGTGTATTACCTTACATTATTTTGAACTTTCCTCTATTATTATCTAAATATTCTCATAATATTTTTTTAATAAAATTACTATCTTAACATACTACTCTCCTAAACTTTCTTTTTTTATGTAATATAATAGAAAATACATGAACGTTTTGGTAAATAAGAAGTTAATAAATTAGATCGGTCTTGCATAAGAAATTAAGTAATTAATACAAAAAACTAGAAAAAATCTCAATTGCCTTTTAAATATTTAATAATGGAAAAAACTAAATATACAATTTTAATATTCTTGCATTTAAAATCTCTACTAATAGAGGAAAGTAAATATAATATTCTTGCATTTAAAATCTCTTCTAATAGAGAAAGTAAATATATAATAGATCTTTACTAATGGAGGAAACTAAATATCACTAATGGAGGAAACTAAATATTCGATTATAATATTCTTGCCTTCAAAATATCTAAATTATAAAAAAAAGTGTATTACCTTACATTATTTTAAACTTTCCTCTATTATTATCTAAATATTCTCATATTATTTATTTTCAAATGAAATTAAAATCCTAACATTCCCTTCTCTTAAACTTTCTTCTTTTTTTATGTTATTTTTAATGAAATTACTATCTTAACATACTGCTCTCCTAAACTTTCTTTTTTATGTAATATAATAGAAAATACATGAACGTTTTGGTAAATAAAAAGTTAATAAATTAAATCGGCATTGCATAAGAAATTAAGTAATTAATACAAAAAATTAGAAAAATTCTCAATTGTCTTTTAAATATTTAATAATGGAGAAAACTAAATATACAATTTCAATATTCTTGAATTTAAAATATCTGCTAATAGAGGAAAGTAAATATAATATTATTGCATTTAAAATCTCTACTAATAGAGAAAGTAAATATATAATAGATCTTTAATAATGGAGGAAACTAAATATTACAAATGGAGGAAACTAAATATTCAATTATAATATTCTTAGCTTCAAATATCTAAATTAAAAAAAAAGTGTATTACTTTACATTATTTTGAACTTCCCTTTATTATTATCTAGATATTCTCATTATATTTATTTTCAAATGAAATTACCATCTTAACATTCTGTTCTCCTAAACTTTCTTTTTTAATGTAATATAATAGAAAATACAAGAACATATTGGTAAATAAGAAGTTAAGAAATTAGATCGGTCTTGCATAAGAAATTAAGTAATTACTTGGTAAATAATTAATTACATTTAATACTTTCGTACAAACAGCAATATCAATACTATTATATAAAGGAGAAAACGGGGATGGTGAGGTGGCTCTCTAAGATCGATTCATTCTATTTTTCTAATTTTCTCAATTTTTTGAATTAATAATGTTAAAAATTCGAAATAATATTAAATATTAATACCAAAAACTAGAAAAAAATCTCAATTGCCTTTTAAATATTTACTAATGGAGAAAACTAAATATATAATTTCAATATTCTTGCATTTAAAATCTCTACTAATAGAGGACAGTAAATATAATATTCTTGCATTTAAAATCTCTAATAATAGTGAAAGTAAATATACAATAGATCTTAACTGATGGAGGAAACTAAATATCACTGATGTAGGAAACTAAATATTCGATTATAATATTTTTGCCTTCAAAATATCCAAATTATAAAAAAAAGTGTATTACCTTACATTATTTTAAACTTTCCTCTATTATTATCTAAATATTCTCATAATAGTTCTTTTCAAATGAAATTAACGTCTTAACATTCTCTTCTCCTAAACTTTCTTCTTTTTTATGTGATATAATAGAAAATACAGGAACGTTTTGGTAAATAAGAAGTTAAGAAATTAGATCGGTCTTGCATAAGAAATTAAGTAATTAATACCAAAGATTAGAAAAAATCGCAATTGCCTTTTAAATATTTTCTAATGAAGGAAACTAAATATACAATTTCAATATTCTTGCATTTAAAATCTCTACTAATGGAGAAAAGTAACTATAATATTATTGCATTTAAAATCTCTACTAATGGAGAAAATAAATATACAATAGATCTTTAGTAATGGAGGAAACTAAATATTACAAATGGAGGAAACTATATATTCAATTATAATATTCTTGCCTTAAAATATCTAAATTTAAAAAAAGTGTATTAATTTAAATTATTTTGAACTTCCATTTATTATTATCCAGATATTCTCATAATATTTCTTTTCAAATGAAATTACCATCTTAACATTCTGCTCTCCTAAACTTTCTTTTTTAATGTAATATAATAGAAAATACAAGAACATATTGATAAATAAATAAGAAGTTAAGAAATTAAATCAGTCTTGCATAATAAATTAAGTAATTACTTGGTAAATAATTAATTACCTTTAATACATTCATACAAACAACTAATTAAAAGTATAAATATACACATAAACTCTGTTAACTATCTACTGCAATTTTTGTTGTCAACATTGTTCTTCTTTACTTTTTTGTTTGTTCATGTTAAAAGTGTGTATATGAGTACATGAGTATGAGACTTTTTCTTTTATGTTATTTATTTTATTACATTTGTTTGTATCCTAATGCAGGATCATATTAAAATCTTTGACAAGACAAGTTATTTGCTATTAGTGTTGATTGAGTTAAGACATAGATTAATAAGGAGGGGGATTCATCAGTTAATCGGTTAAAATAATAGGCCGAGCAAGGTGATTTTCATGTACATTCAGTTGTGAATTGATTTATATGTTTATGTGTGTACATTATTAGTTTTGAATTTATAGTTAAAAGTTGATACACCTGTATACAAAATAACTCGAAAGTGGAGAATTCATCATGTCTTCGAAAACAAATTTTATCATTATTTTTTAACGTTTAGATAGTTATTGCTCCAATTTTTATGAGAGAAGATTATATCTTTTAGTAAAATATTTTCTCTAATTCATATACGAAAATTCAAAGATAAAATTTGTATAAGAAGAAATTTATAGTGTATGTATTTCAAAAATATTATGTTAAGATTTATTCAACTGAATAATTTATTTAGTGTGTGCATTTTTAACAAAATTCAATAAGTCGGTGCATCTATAACAAAAGTCATACAAGAATAAGAAACATTGAGAAGAGATCATTAATTTATTTTTTTTAAAGGAAGAGGTTGTTGTTTTTGTTGTTATTTGTTTAGACAAAAAGAGATCATTATTAATAAAAAATTCTCCCAGCATCAAAAAAGATGTTTGTTCATATTTTTTGAGTTTTTTCTTACTGGGAGTAGATTTGGAAGTAGTGAAGATTTTAATAGCTCTGAAGGTATAATTGTAGTTTTTGATTGACCGATCTAGAACTTTATATATATATATATATATATATATATATATATATATATATACTATTATATAATAGACGAAACATTAAAAGTTTGGTTGGTCGGTATGGTACGTTGTGATTTTACTTAATTGCCCTTAATTAACTGTACTTCGTGTTTTTACTTAATTATTTATAGAAATATATTATTAAATAATAATATTATCTATTTATAACTAATTACCCTTTTCACCTAAAATACATTATTTTTTCTAACAAATTCCCCTACTTTTTCAAATATAACACGTGCAATTACCTTTTTAACTAAAACATATTAGTTTTTCTATTTTTCATTACTAAAACCCCTCCTTTTCCAAAAATATCACGAACAAACATTTAGTTATTTATTTTTAAACCTATTTTAATATTATAATTATTTTTTAAAAGTTTACCTATTTTAACATGTTTACTTATTTTTCTTAACAAATGCAATTACTAAAAATATTAAAATATAAATAATCAAATACCTATTTATAACCAATTACCTTTTCAGCTAAAACACATTATATATTTTTTCTAACAAAGTCCCTCATTTTCTAAATATATCATGAAAATTGCCTTTTACAATTTACTTTTTCTATTTTTCTCACTAAATTTCATTCTTTTTCCAAAAATATCACAGGAAACCTTTTACTTATTTATTTTAAAGCGTATTTCAATACTTTTAATTATTAAATTTTAAAACCTCATTTTCCAAAAATATCACTGACATTTACCTTTTTAAACTAAATATATGTTACATTTTTTATTTTTTCTTACTAAAAACACTCATTTCCAAAAATATAACGGATAAACCCATACTTATTTATTTTAAAATCTGTTTTAATGTTTTTAATTAATTAAAAGTGTTTAGCTATTTTAACATGTCTACTTATTTTTTGCACAATTACAATTAATAAAATATTAAAATAATAATAAAAAAATAAAAATTAACAATCCGTGCATCGCACGAGTTTTAAGCTAGTATATATATATATATATATATATATATAGGGGTTTACTCCAATACAAACCACTCTTAGACTACAAACTACAAACTAAAACAATTTTAGTGATTTCTGTAATAAATAGTGATTTCAGCATAGATCTAGCTATTTATTTTTATATACGTATAAATTTAGTGATTTTACGGTACAAAATTTGTAATTTACGTATAGATCTGGAGAAAAAATCACTACATTTACGCAGAAATCACTATTTATTTTTACAGGAATCACCAACATTTTAGTGATTCTCGCAAGCATAAATAGTGATTTATCGTCGGAATATATCAAATATGGTATGCAAATTGATCGTTGGGAGATGGAGAAAAATACGGTGAAGTCGGATTTAAAAAAAAAACTCACCGATTGACGGGAAAAGTCAAATTAAAAACGGAGGGGAATAGGTGTGATTGTGTGTGGGAGGGTGTATTTTAGTTGTGTGTTGCGCATATAGGGGGCCATTAGATTAGATTAATCTAAGGGTTTAGATTGGTTCTTAGTTTGTATTTTAAAAAAGGTTTGTATTTGATTACTAGTCTATATATATATATATATATATATATATATATATATATATATATAATTCAAAATAAAACTTAATTTTATATTAAAAATATTATTTTATTTAAAAACGTATTTTGTAGAATATTTTTTGAGAAAATTTGTTTTTAAATCCGATTTTTAGAAATCAAGATACAACATAAATAATGTATTTAGCATATAAAATGCAATAAATAAAATATTAAAACCAATAACATAAAATTAACATAATTATAAATATTAAAAAAAGAGTCGCTATCTATTTATACTATACTATACTATAATATAATATATGAAACATTAAAAGTTTGGTTGGTTGGTACTGTACCAGTTTTTTGATACAACGTGTTTTTACTTAATTACCCTTACTTATTTAGAAAAAATATTATTAAATAATAACAGTACATATTTATAACTAATTAAATATTTTAATTAAAAAACATTACTTTTTCTAATAAAATTTTCTCCTTTTTATAATTAAACTATTTAAAATGCATCCAACTATTTAATTAGATACATCTCTAGGCCTATTTATCTTAAAATATGGGATTAACTATTTTAAATTTGATTATAATCAAAATATTTATAACAAAAATCAATCTTTAAAAAATAAAATATGCAAAAAAGAAAAGAATAATTGTGCCACTTAGCATGACACGCGATATAAGTTAGTAAAAGTTTAAGTATTAAAATTTAAATTTTGTATCATATCATTTTTTATATGAAAATATATTATGGATGTAAAAATAATATGGGTGATAATTGAATTTTACTAAACATGAAATTTTGGATTTTAATTTGAATTTTATCCAAAATTTTGGTCCCTCTACCGCCAAATCAATAAGAACCGTTAATCTTAAGAGAGATGTATGAGAACCGTTATATCTAATTCGTAACTTTAATTCTGAGTTGAGTAGGTTTATTTGATTGTTGGTCAATACTTTAATTCTAATTTTAGTAGGTTTCCATATTTTAATTCTATTTCTAAGTTGAATAAAATTAATGTAAAAATTTGTCATTTTTATTTTTTCTTTAGTTTTTGGGTAGTTTTAATTCGAAAAAATTTATTAAACGATAACTAAATTAAAGATTATTTTGTGATTTTTGTTTGGACTGTAAAATCGTTCAATCTAATTTTTAAAACTCAAGATACAACATAAATTAAATCCTTATCTATACTATTATATTAAAGACGAAACATTGAAAGTTTTGTAGTGTGGTCATGAAAGTTTTTGTAGTCTGGTCACTCTATTCATAGCCGTTAGATATCTCTGATCAAATCAATGAGAACCGTTAGATAAAATATTAAAATTATTATATAGAATATTTTTTTCTATTTTTTCTAACTAAAACATCTCATTTTCCAAAAATATCGCTGACAGTTTCATTTAATAAAATAACATAATAAGGTTATAATTGCTAATAACTAACCCATTACCACTTTTAGCCAAATTGTATATTCTTTTTTATATTTTCTAACTAAAATTTCTACTTTTCTATTTTTCCTAAATAAAACCTCACATTTTCCAAAAATATCACGAATAGTTCTATTTAATAAAATAAAATAATAATATTATGATTATTAATCACATGCAAATCATTACTTTTATATTTTAAAATTCAATGAAAACATGTTACTCTCTATATTTCTTACTAAAGCCCCTCTTTTTTCAAAATATCACGGGCAAACCGTTACTTATTTATTTTAAAATCTATTTTAATACTTTTAATTATTTAAAAATGTTTAACACGCCTACTTATTTTTTTTAATAAATACAATTAATAAAATATAAAATATAAATAATAAAATTAATAATTATTAAAAATAATCTGTGCATCGCACAGGTTTTAAGCTATATTATTAAAGACGAAACATTAAAAGTTTGGTAGTTGGACGGACGGACGGTACTTGTGATTTTACTTAATTACCCTTACTTAATTTTAAAAAAAACTATCACTAAATAATAACATTATTTATAATCAATTACCTTTTCAGCTAAAATACATTATCTTTTTTCTAACAAAATCCTCTCTTTTTCTAAAAAAAACATGGGCGATTATCTTTTTTAACAAAAACATGTTACTATTTCTATTTTTTCTTACTAAACTCCCTCATTTTCCAAAAATATCACGGCAAACCCTTAATTATTTATTTTAAAATCTATTTTAATATTTTTAATTATGAGAACTTTTTAGCTGAAACATGTTACTTTTTCTATTTTTTTATTTTATAAAGAAATTATTATTAAATAATAACATTTTTATAACCAAATATCTTTTCAGCTAAAATACATTGCCTTTTCTATTTTTTCTAACAAAATTCTCTCTTTTTCTAAAAAAAATCACGGGCAATTACCTTTTTCAACTAAAACATGTTAGTCTTTCTATTTTTCCTTACTAAAATCTCTCATTTTCCAAAAATATCCCGGGCAAATCTTTACTTATTTATTTTGAAACCTATTTAAATATTTTTTATTACGGGCACTTACTTTTTCAGCTAAAACACGTTACTTTTTTCTATTTTTCTTTACTAAGACCTCTCCTTTTCCAAAAATATCACAAACAAACAGTTATTAATTTATTTTAAAATCTATTTTAATACTTTTAATTATTTAAAAAAGTTAAACACGTCTACTTATTTTTTTTAGCAAATGTAAATTAATAGAATATTAAAACATAAATAATAAAAATAATAATTATTAATAACAATCCGTGCATCGTATGGGTTTTAAGCTAGTATATAATAAGCGTAAGAAAGATATTATCCAAAACTTTGGTAGTCGGTTCGCCTGTATGACCATCAAATTAATAAGAGCCGTTAGATCTTAAATAAATAGACGAGTACCGTTAGATCTAATATTAAAAAGTGTTTTTGATTAATATTAGGATTATATTTAAATACTAAAATGTATATTTTGATAATTTAAACCAATTATAAATGGGTTTTCTATATTGAATATAAATCTTTATGTAAAAATTTGTAATTATCTTTAATCTTTAATTTATGGGTAGGTTCAGTTAGATAATAATTATTAAACCATCATTAAACTAAAGATAATTTCGTTAGGTTCGTGGGCTGTAAAATCGTCAAATTTCGATGTCTAAAACTCAAGATAGATCCCAAATAGTAAAGTGAGCATCTAAATTTTAATAAATATTTTTTTTATTATTGTAGCACCAATTTAATTTTTTTTCCTGATCCTTTTAAATTTAGAAATTCTATGTTACTTTCAATAAAATATTAAAATTAATTTAAGAAAAAAATCAAATCGATCTGGTCCGTGTACGATCACTATACAATCAAATTAATAATTAACGTTAGATCTTAAATAGATAGATGAGAATTGTTAGATCTAATATTAAAAAGTGTATTTTATTAATAATAAGATTATATTTAAATACTAAAAAGTTTATTTTGATAATTCAAAAATGTTGTACGTAAAAATTCTTAAATATATTTTCTTTTAAATTTATGGGTAGTTCGAATTAGATAATAATTATTAAACCAAAATGAAGATAACAATGCATATCGATTACAATATTAAAATTATCAATATAATGCTCATTTATACTATGCTAACAATAATATACGTGAACCCAACATTATAAGATAGTAGGAGAACTCATGTACCTGAAAGAATTTATAACACTTCTTTTATTAGTATTAAACATAACACTTTTTTCTGAAATAACATAACAATTTGATTCATCGAAATTATAATTATATTATTTTACATATAACAAACATAAAAGAATAATATCAAAATATTATTAAAAAAATGAAGGTGTCATATTATTTAACGATAATTTTGAATATAATACTTATATTAAAATCTGTATTTGATAAAAAGTAGGCTTTTATTTAAATACTAAGAAGTATATTTTGATAATTTGAGCCAATCATAAATTGGTTTTCTATATTGAATAGAATTTTTTATATAAAAATTCTTAACTATCTTTTCTATTCGGTTTATGGGTAGGTCATGTTAGGCTCAAGACATGTCTGAATACCACTATTAACAAGCCTACACTATGTGACTATGTCACACTACATGACCTAGTGAAATCTATCACTGGGATATAGTATAGGTCTCTCTATGTACTTGTCTTGTTCTCATGAACATTAGCTTGATCATGTATGCTCAGAATTATAATGAGCTTAGTAAGTTTCTTGCATCTAGAATGTATATAGGCCATTGAATAATTGTCCTGGTAGAAGTTCAGAATTGTTCATGCAGCATGATAGAGATGAATAAGGCCCTGAAGAAATAAGTTGCAGAAATTTGACTAAGGCATTATATAGCAAAGTCAGAATAAATCTATGTCGTGAATTCCTCAAGACTCATGTCGTGAAGTGCCGAAGTCAGCAAAGTCAAGATGTACTAGATCGTGAAGTCCTCAAACAGCCTATGTCGTGAAGTCCTCAGAAAGCCTATGTCGCATAGTCCTCAAATGACCTATGTCGCATAGTCCTCAAAAAGGCTAGATCGTGAAGTCCTCAAATGACCTATGTCGCAAAGTCCTCAAAGGCCATATCGCGTAGTCTTCACAAGTGACATCGCGTAGTCTGAAATGAAGTGGAGTTCACGATATCAACACTTAGCCGTTAATAACAAGACAAATCAAGGTACAGAAACAAGAATCAAAGGAGACAAATACTGAAGCATTTGTTCTGGCAAGGTGGTCCAAAGAAAAGATGGAAAATCTACAGCTAAACTTGGAGAGAAAGATAAGAGACAAGCAGCTACAGGAACGGGAAAGACTCCGAAAAGCAGGTGGTCCTTCCTGACACAGTTAACCTCCCATGGCAGGACAAGTTGGACTTTCAGTAAGGGGCAACTGTGTAATTAGGTGTGTGCACTAGTTTGTATATGACATATATATATATCATGCACACCCCATTGTTAGCTGTAAGAGAGATACACATTGTTTTTATCTTAAGCACTCTTTTCTCTGTAAGCGAAAACAAGACACAAACTATTCTTGTTTAGAAGCCAGAAATTCTGTTGTGAATTTCCGGAAAGCTGTAGTATTTAATTTACCTAATACTAAGAAGATTAAAGTAATTGTGTGTGTTGTTTATTTTCTGCATATTACATAGCACAATCATATACAGCTTATTTAGTTTCAAGAATCGAAAAATATCAAAACTATCCATTCACCCCCCCTCTGTCTAGTTTCTAGTGGTATTCATTTCTAACAAGTGGTATCAGAGCAAGACTGTTAACGTACAAACAGGAAAAGATCAACAATGAGTTCATAGAAACTGAGCAGTATAAAGATTCCTCCCTTCAACAAGGAGCACTACAGCTTATGGAAGAAGAAGATGTTACTTTTCATTAAAGCTTCCAATCCCATGTATTTAGATATTCTAAAGCATGGTCCCTTTGTTCCAATGATTGAGATTGATGAATCAACAATAGGCACTGAGATAATACCAGCAAGGCATGTTCCTAAAGACCCCTCAAAATACACTGATCCTGAAAAGGAGAAAATAGCACTGGATGGACATCTTCAACTTATCATCTGTGAATCTATGGATTTCAACATGTATGGCACTGTTGCTCACTGCAGTAGTGAAAAGAAAATGTGGGATCTTATAGAGGTGCTATGTGAAGGAACTCCAGAAGTAAGGAAGAACAAAAAGCAGATTCTGGTTTCCCAATATGAAGCTTTCATGGCTCAGCCAAAGGAGGGAATCACAGAAGTGTTTGAGAGGTTCAACAAGCTGATAAATGAACTCAAACTCTATGACAAACACTATGAGACAGAAGAGCTCAATATGAAGTTCTTACTAACTCTTCCAGATCACTTGGAACCAAGAATCTCTTCACTTAAAGAAAGAGATCTAACAAAGATTGGTTTTGATGTGTTGTATGGTGTTTTGAAGACATACGAGCTAGAGTTGTTTCAAAAGAGATCTATTCAAGCAAAGCAAATATTAATGGCAAATACTTCTTGTGCCCTTATTGCTGACAATTTAGGTCAAAGGATGGAATCTCTTAAAGTCAGTCAAGTCAAGATTGAGGAACTGGAAAGTGATGACACTGGTGATGAAACTCAAGTTGTTTATGATTTGCCTGAGGAGGATGAGTTCTACAGTATTGATGAGCTGGACAAGATGGAAAACAAATCTTTTGCATATATGGCTAGGAGATATCCTAACATTAGGTTTAAGAGGAGGCAGCCATTCAAGTCCAAATTTAATAGTGGAAATGCTGGTGGTTCAAGTAGCTCAAACTCCTTCAACAAAGGAAAAGGGATTGCTGGTGGTGCTAAAGGAGGATACAAATCAGGGAGTGTGGATAGGTCCAAAATAAGATGCTATAACTGCAATGAACTTGGGCATTTTGCCACTGAGTGCAAGAAGCCTAAACAGGTCAAAAAGGACAAAGCATACTTAGAGCTTGAAGCTAAGTATGAAGCTCTACTCAAGAAGCAACAGGGTAAAACTTTTATTGCTGAGGGAAAGTGCTGGGATGATTCTGATGAAGAAGAAGAACAAGAGTACTCAAACTATGTCTTGATGGCATTTTCTGATGATGGTGATTCCTCAAGTTAGGTACCTATTCTTACTTCTCTTGATATGACTCCCTTTCAATATAAGAAGACTGTTGAAGACATGAGTACTGAAATGTTTAATATTCATACTAGCCTGTTAGTTGCAAATGAAGAAATTGATAGGCTTACTGCTAAAAATCTTGAGCTTACAGAAAAGAATGAGGAACTTGAGTTAATGGTAGTGAGCCTTGATAGTTTGAAAAAGGAGATTGAGTATCTCAAAAACAAAGTGATTTGTGCTGAACAAATAGAAAAAGCTCTTAGAGAACAAATTGCTGAAAATGAATTAAAAGTAAGAAGTTTCAAGAATTCCTCTGAACTTATTCAAACCTATCATAAGGAGCACACTGAAGACTGCAAGGTTGGAGTTGGTTTTGACTATGAGAATGATAAAGGGAGGAAGAAGGCAAAGGGCAAAGGAAAAGAATCTTTTACAAACAACAATGCCCCAACCATTTTGTCTAGTGTTGAGAAGCCCGTCTTCAAAAAGAGTGTTGTTGAGTTTGATGAGGAACTATTGATCATCAAACAACAACTTCTTGAAGAAGATAAGGCTGCTAAAGACACTTCTTCCTCTCCTAAATCTGTTGTTCAGAAAGAAACCAAAGACAACCTTGTCAAGAGTCCTAAAATTAAGAAAGAAGTTGTTAAGAAGAAGAAACAAAACAGAAATGGTAAAGTAGGTGTCAACAAGGGTAACAACTATGCTTATGTGCCAAATGCTCTTAGGAAACAATGTCAAAAATGCCTATCTGTAAATCATTTGACTCATAAGTGTAGTAAACCTGAGATTGCTGAAGTTGATAACCTGAGTAACCATTCTGTAGGCATAAATTCTAGTCATGATTCTTTTTGTGGTAAGTCTAACTGCATGACATGCTATGTGACTGTGATTGCTAACTGTTTATCTCTTAAGCATAAGCTTGACACTGCACAATCTTGTGAATCACACACACATTTGCACACTCACAGGACAGGATCCCCAATCAAGGTTGAGAGGGGGAAAACTTCATGTGAGCCTAAGAGTGTAAACTCCAAAACCACTAACAAAGTGAAGTCTCCTACTGTGAAGAATGTTATTTATGACAGAAGAATTGTTAACAAAACTGTTTCTAAATCAACTGGACCCTACCAAGTGTGGGTACCAAAAACAACTTAGTCATTTTGTGAATGCAGGGCAACAGGAATAAAAGAGTCATATGGATCTTGGACAGTGGATGCTCAAGTCACATGACTGGTGATATAGCCCTGCTATCACTATTTGAGGAGAAGGCTGGCCCATCAGTAACCTTTGGAAATGGCAACATTGGTTATACAATGGGATATGACAGTGTTAAATCTGGGAATGTCATTATCGAAGATGTAGCATTTGTTGAAGGACTGAAGCATAACCTCTTGAGTATTGGACAATTCACCAACATGGGTTTCAATGTGGAATTTGATGAAGATCATTGTATAATCTCAAAAAGAGGAAGTGGTGAAGTGGTTTTAACTGGTGTGAAGAAAGGAAGCTTGTTTGTAGCTGATCTCAAGGCTGCAGAAAAGGGAGAAATTTGTTGCTTCTACACTAAGGCCACAAATGAAGAATTCTGGTTGTGGCACAAGAAACTATCTCACTTGAATGTTCAGGCGATGAACTCTCTGACAAAGAGAGAGCTCATCAGAGATATGCCTGCCCTGGAGTTTGTGCAAGATGGAGCATGTGAAGCTTGTCAAAAAGGGAAAATTAAAAGATCAAGTCACAAGAACAAGTTGCTCAATACAAACTCAAAGCCTTTGCAGCTAATACACATGGATCTATTTGGTCCTGTGAATGTAATGTCCCTTTCCAAGAAGAAATATGCTCTAGTGATGGTTGATGATTATTCAAGATATACTTGGGTGGAATTCCTATTCTCCAAGGATGAAGCACCCCAAGTCATTATAGAGCATATCAAGAGAGTTGATAGAGAAGCACAAAACACTGGTTCTTCTGTAGTTACTTTGAGAAGTGATAATGGGACTGAGTTCAGAAATTCAACATTGTATGAGTTCTGTAAGGATAAAGGAATTTCTCAACAATTTTCAGCTCCTAGAACACCTCAACAAAATGGAGTAGTTGAGAGAAAGAATAGAACTCTCATTGAAGGTGCAAGGACAATGCTGTTGGATGCAAAGCTACCTACTAGCTTTTGGGCTGATGCTGTCAACACAGCATGCTATGTGCAAAATAGAACATTGATCAATAAGAAGTCTGGAAAAACTCCTTACTCATTAATGACTGGCAAAAGAGCATCCTTCAAGCATCTTCATGTGTTTGGAAGCAAGTGTTTTGTGATAAAAGATACCTCTGAGCATGTTGGAAAATTTGATGCTAAGGCATTTGAAGGTATTTTCATTGGATACTCTCTGGAAAGGACAGCATACAGAGTATTTGTACCTGAGCAACACAAAGTTATGGAAAGCATGGATGTTACCTTTGATGACAAGAAAACTCCTGGACTTGAAACAAGTGAACAAGACAGTGTGCCATTAAGATTTGAAAATCAAGGATATCTTGAGGATTCTGAAAGTGAGGATGAACCACCTGCTCAAACTGTTCCAGAAAATGAAACTCTTGAAGTTGATGATCCTCTTCAAACACCCGTGCAAGGATTCACAAACACAGGGGGAGAAGAAGAGAATGCAACTGTCAATCAAAATGATTCTGGAACAAGTCAAGGAAATGAACAGGGTCACACAAGGAAATGGGACAAAGCCCACACTAGGGATCAAATCATTGGAGATCCTGGTGAGGGAGTTAGAACAAGAAGGGCAACAATGAATACATGTCTGTATAGCTGCTTTCTGTCACAAGAAGAACCAAAAGTAGTTGAAGAAGCTTTGAAGAATTCTGACTAGATTGTTGCCATGCAAGAAGAATTGAATCAATTTGAGAAAAACAAAGTATGGGAACTAGTGCCACCTCCAAAAGGAAAGAATGTTATTGACACCAAATGGATGTTCAGAAACAAGATGGATGAAGAAGGAGTGGTGATTAGAAACAAAGCAAGGTTGGTTGCCAAAGGATACTGTCAACAAGAAGGCATTGACTATGATGAGACATTTGCACCTGTAGCAAGACTGGAAGCTATAAGAATCTTCTTGGCTTTTGCAGCTCACTCAGATTTTAAGGTGTATCAAATGGATGTGAAAAGTGCTTTTCTCAATGGTGATCTTGCTGAAGAAGTTTATGTGTCTCAACCACCTGGCTTTGAAAATGAAGACTTCCCTGACTTTGTATATAGACTGCTCAAGGCACTCTATGGACTTAAACAGGCACCAAGAGCCTGGTATGAAACTCTATCTCAATTCCTTCTTGAGCATCAATTTACCAGGGGTACAATTGATAAAAGCCTATTCTTCAAGAAGCATGGAAATGATATCATTCTTGTTCAAATCTATGTGGATGATATCATCTTTGGCTTTTCAAATAAAAAACTCTGTGAAAGGTTCTCTAAGTTGATGCAAAGCAAATATGAGATGAGCATGATGGGAGAGTTAACCTTCTTCCTAGGCCTGCAAGTACATCAAAGGGAGGATGGCATCTTTATAAACCAATCTAAGTATGTTAAAGATCTCTTAAAGAAGTATGGTTTAGAAGAGTCATCCCCAGCAAAAACTCTTATGTCCACTGCAATCAAGCTAGATGAAGATAAGAAGGGCAAGATAGTTGACATCAAGGTCTATAGAGGAATGGTTGGATCACTGCTCTATCTCACAGCTAGCAGGCCAGACATCATGTTTGCCACATGTCTTTGTGCAAGGTTCCAGTCTGATCCTAGGGAATCTCACATGATGGCTATCAAAAGAATCTTCAGGTATCTGCAAGGGACTCCTAATCTTGGGCTATGGTATCCAAAGGGCACTGGGTTCAACCTGGTTGGTTACACAGATTCTGATTATGCTGGATGCAGAATTGACAGGAAGAGCACCTCTGGAAGCTGCCAATTCTTAGGTCAGAGGTTAGTGTCTTGGTTTAGTAAGAAACAACAATCCACAGCAACATCTACAGCCGAGGCTGAAAATATTGCTGCTGGAAGCTGTTGTGCTCAATTGCTTTGGATTAGAAATCAACTCATGGATTATGGACTAGTGTTAGAACACATTCCTCTGATGTGTGATAATACTAGTGCAATATCCATTGTAGCTAATCCTGTTAACCATTATACTACAAATCACATTGAGATAAGGTACCATTTCATAAGGGAAC
This sequence comes from Heracleum sosnowskyi, assembly GCA_030848705.1. NCBI lineage: Eukaryota > Viridiplantae > Streptophyta > Magnoliopsida > Apiales > Apiaceae > Heracleum > Heracleum sosnowskyi. The sequence goes on from CM061245.1 coordinate 107,721,595, forward strand.
ATGCAGCAAATGGTACTATAGCAGTCTCTTATGTTCCAACAGAGAAACAATTAGCTGACATATTCACTAAACCTCTAAATGAAGCTGTCTTCAACAGACTTGTGAGTGAAATTGGAATGCTTAATCCTTCATTTAGTTGTTCTAAGTGAGTATGCCAGTTCATATTTGCAGCAGTAAATTTTCACTGTATTTAGATGCTCTATTCATTTGGAATGAAAATCAGCTGAGATATGATTTATAAATATTTCAGTATTTTACTGCATATTTTTCAAATCATACTATTCTGAGAAGTTATGAGTTTTTAAGACATCCCTACATAGGTGATCTTGAGAGTTCACGACTTAGTTCAAATCAAACAAACTTATATCGCAAACTGCTGAAACTGTGAGACTTCGCGATATAGTTCATTTCATGAGTTTGCGACATAGTTCATTTTATGACTTCGTGACTTAGAATAACTATATCGACAAGTCTCCATATTTGACAGAATTTTGATTTAAATTAATCTTATTTCAATTTTTGATTTAAGTCTGACAAAATGCTTAAAATTTCAAAAAGAGAGTTTTAGACAGGATATTTACACTATATCGCAAAGTCATCCAAATCCTTCTATCTTCAAGACTTTGAGACGTAGTTCATTTCTGGACTCTGCGATATACTTTGCAAGACTTTGCGGTACAGGCCATTTTGAGACTTCACGACATAGGATTAGCCTGTACATATTCATAACTCCATATCGCAGTGTCTCTATCATATAAATACTTTTTGCCGACCGTTCACAACTTTTCATTCTGTCTATTGCTCTCAATTTCTAAAACCCAAACTCAAACTCTCTTCTCTCTTTTTCATTCTCAATTTCAAATGGCACCCAAATCTCAAGCAACCTCTTCTTCAAACCCCTTAACCATTCCCAAAGAAACCAATCTTCTCACCATTCCATCTGAAACCGAGGCAAACCCAAGGTACAAGTGCTTTGTACGCTTTCTGAACACCTCATATCTTCGTCAGGCGTTGACGATGAATCCACCCATGTACGTTGATATCCTTGAGGCGTTTTGGAGGACGGTCAATTGCACTTTACTGGCGAGGGAAGATGGCACTTCATTCTATGAAGTAACCTGCAGTATTGGAGGAAAGGAGTTGGTATTTGGGGAGAAAGAAGTTAATGAAACATTTGGTTTTAAGACGGAGGGGCATGATGCTGAAGCTAGTGACAAGAAAAGGGTGGATTTCTTGACACTGATAAAGTATGCTGATGAGATAGATATGGGGAAGATGACCAAGAAGCATGTAAGGAGGGAATGATCGTTCTTGTTTGATGCTTTGCAGAAGGTGTTTTTGTGCAGAAAGACTGGGTGGGATCAAATCAGCCACATTGCAGTGAGGCTTGCTCATTCCCTGGCATACAACCAGGAAATCAATGTAGGAGCAATCATTGTAAGGGAATTGGCTCAAAGGTTGGGTAAGTCTCCACGCCACAGAGGTATTGAAATCTTCTATCCTCGTTTTCTTCAATGCATTTTAAATCATTTAGATTCTCATTTCCATGAATTAGAAGGGATAGACACAACAAAGTTGGCTTATCCTAAGTCCATGTCCAAAGTTCTATTTGGTACATTGGACACTAGGAATCAAGTTGATGTAATTTTGAGTGTGACAGAGCATATACAAAACACATTCAAAACTTACACACTTGATCAACCCATATATCATGAAATTTCTTGGAAAGGAAAGGCTAAGGCTGATGAAGCTACAGAGTCTAACCCAAGCCTTCCTAACCCATCCAATGACCCCCCTGCAAACAGTACAGTAGTAATTAGGGAGCCAAGTGAACCAGTCTCTCAAAAGATTGGTGTTACTAAAAAGAAGACAAAGAAGAGACCCTTAGCTATTATCAATGAGTCCGTAGAAATAGGATGTGAGGAATCTGAGTCACAGCTCACCAGACTAAAGAAGAAGTCTAAAGAAATAGCCACCACTGAATCCTCCCAACAGGATTCAGATGTGCAAAAAGGGGTACACCTGTTACTGTCAATGGCCTCTCAACAGGACATTGGCATTGAAAAGAGTAGTCTCCCCACTACATTCTGTAAAGAGTCTGCACATGGTCAAGAACTCACTCTTGACCCAAGTGGAAATAAGGGTGGTCTTACACAGAGTGGAGAGCACATCACACCTGAGAATCCTCCTATTTCTCAGGGGGAGTTGCCAAAATCTGTTCTACACCACACTTCTCTTCTAGAATCTACATCTAATATTTCTTCTCAACAGAATAGTCATTCTCATGACATTTCTGCAATTGATCAATCACAATCCAAATCTGTGATTGAGCCAACCTCAAGTGATATGGTGCATGACACTGTGCTCACCACCCAGGAACCACATCTAGTTGGTCAGGGAATGCATGCTGGGGCATATCCTAATGACACCAACACAAACATAGAGGATTCACCAGTTCTCACTAGAGACTCTGTGCCAAACTCTCCATTCCTTATGGACATAGACTTGCCTTCACATGCACATGGAGATGATGTTGTCACTCATCCCATTTCAATGGAGACAACATCAGACTCCACATTCATTCCAAGACTGGAGGAAACTCATACATCCACCCCCCTGAAGTGCCTAGCACTAGCTCTAACTTGGCTCAGGCCACCATGACAGAATGGCTGAAACCTGTGCAACATGACAGGGCTTCAGGATCATCCTTTGTGCCACCACAATTGACAGAAGAAGAATTGCAAAATCTTCATGTGGCACAGATAGATGAGTTCTCAAAGATTGCCCAACATCTCCTCACAGCTGGACTGCCTAATCAAGACTATGAAGCTATTTTTCTCTGTCACAAGGAGGATGTTGAGGCTCAGGCAGAAAAGATTGTGGATGAAGCCCAACAGGATGGAAATGTGGATGTCTGGTTGGATGCTAAGAGGTCAGTGAAGCTAAAGGATGCACTAGCCTATCTCAGGGAAGACTATCTCACAGCTCTAGGATCAAATGCCAAGGATCTTTCTCCTGCAGATATCTATGAGGCAGTTAATGAGGTGTATAAAAGTCAATTGAAGGCTTTGCACTATCTTGGGAAAGGTCTTCAATCAGAGGTCTCAACTATCAAAGAGAAAACTGACCAATCTATGGTTCAGCTAAGGAATGCCTATCTCTCTGATTTTCCCAAGGTGGATGGCATCCTCAAAGAAGTCAGGAAGACCACTCAGCAAGTGTCTACAATGGATCTCTCTCTAGCTATGGTGGCTGACAATTTGAAGAAAATGTCCACCAAGTTAGACAACCAACTGCAGTCTAACATCAATATCAACTCTATGCTCTCAGTGCTATGGAAAAACCAGTATGGTGACAAACTGGTGGATGAGGTTCCTGACTCAAATATTACTAAGTTTGACTTCTCAAAGCTCAAGGACCAAGCCCTCAATCCTTTCAAGTATGAGCAGCTGTTTTCCAAGGTTGAAAGGTTGGAGAAGGAAGTGGCATCCTTGAAATCTGAAAACCAAGGGATTTCTCATTCCTTGGAGCTCATAAATGCCAAAATGGATGATCAAACCAACTCAACCTCAAACATTCTGTTGGTACAACAACAAATGATGACTTCTATGATGAGAAGCATGAATCTTCCTGTTCCTGGAGAAGCTCAAGACATCTTGTCTGATCCCAAGCCTAAGGGGGAGAAAGGAAAGGAAGGGGTCATTCTAGAAAAGAGAGGGGGAGCTCCTACAAAGCAAAAACTGAAAGGGAAAGTTACATCAGAAAAGGAGCTCAAACCAATCACCCTTCCTACTGTTTCTGTCACCAGTCTAGCTGGCCAGAAAAGTAGTGTGACTACAACCTACTATCCTGGCACAATGTCAAGTGATGTCTCTGCTCCTCTCATCTCAACAAGTGCTCAGCCTGTCAAAGCCAACACAATCACTGAGGTCAAGCTACAGGAAGTTACCAATACAAACATCTATCATGATGTGGCCTTTCTGGAGTTTCTGAAAGCCATCCTCATCAGTGTACAAGGTGACACCAAGAACTACAGGAGAATGATCAAGGAAAACATCAAGTACCTAACTGTGGTAGTCAGGAATATCAAGAATGCCTATCTAAGAGAAATTATCATGGTATCCAAAGAAAATGACCTTTGGCATTTGTCTTTTGAAACTCTGGAGAAGTTGAGATATTCTGAACTAGATGTCATACTAGAGCTAATAGTGAAGGAAGGTGACAACAACAGAATGTTGTATGAGGATTTGAAGAAGGACCAATTTTCAAGATTGCCTGAGGTCATCTCAAAACCAAAAACAGTAATTTTCCAAAGCACCACCAAAGCAAACTCTATTGATCAGATTGTAGTTCCTGCACAGTTGGTGATGAAGAATAAGGACAAAATAAATGGGGTACTTCAGATGCTCAGGGCAAAAAGAGGTTTCAGAACAGCAGAAGAGCTAGAAATGATCCAAACTCTTCAATCATTTCTCATTCATGGCAGAATTCCTGAGTCTTTAAAAGAAGGAAATGACAGGAAGGATGACAAGGATGATGATGAAGATAAAAGCTATAGAAGAAGAGGTCAGTCAAGGAGTGATAAGGATAATGCAAGTGAGAGCAGCAAGAGCAAAACCTCAAAGAAGACTAAAGATGCTGATGATGACAAGAAGGACTCCCAGGGAAAGAAGGAAACTGTTAAGAGAAGTGAAAATCAGCAAGTCAAGGACATTGCTAGCAGTACCTTAACCAAAACATAAGACTCTAAGTCTAGGGTGGGCACTGTTAGTAATGATCCTCCAAAATCATTACCCAAGACTTCTGGACCTGATTTGCCACAGAAGAAAATCCAAGCCACAACAGAAAACTCAAAAAGACACTTCCACAAAGTCACAGCTAGTGGAGTGTTACAGTGGATGAAAGGGAAAGGGATGAAGCTACTTCCAAATGATGTGGCACTGAAGACTAACTCTCCCTGCTCCAGAAAGCTACCTCAAGTGAAACATTTGAAGATCAAGAGTGTAGCCAGAAGGAAAAGGATAACAAAGAAGAATGGGGTAATCACTAATGTAGTAGGGATCAAAGTGCTTCCTCTGGATGAAGACTATGATGAAGATGCCCTGGCATTTTTGAGAGCTCAAAGAATCTTTGAAGTCAAGGTGAAGCTAGATCATCTAGAAATCAAAAACACTGATGGAAGAGAAAGAGAAATGAAGCAAGGAGGCTGGCAATACTTCTCACAATATGAACTTGAAAGAATAAATGCTCTGTTGAATTTTGAAGAAAAGGAGGAGAGATTGTGGAAGATAGAGATTGCCAGATTCTTGAAAATGCATTCTGATTATAAGGAGAACCTGAGGAAACTGAATGAAGAGAAGAACATACAGAGAGAGAAGGAGATGACTGAGATGGAGGAGAGGGCTAAAGAGCTAAGGCAGAAAGGGTTGTGTAAGGTAAAACAAAATCCTTATGTTGTGGAATACAAGAATAAAACTGGAGGGAAAAGAAAGATAAGGATGGAGTTTTTGGACTCATATGTGGAAAGTGCCCTTAAAGCTGCAATTGATGATTTAGAAGGCTCACCTCTCATTGAAGAACTAATTGCAAGAGAAGAACTTCAAGAAGCCATAATAGACATGAAGAGAAGAAGTGAGAAAGAAGAAAGAGTATGATGATTATCTTGAGAAACAAATGCAAACTGAAGCTGCTGAGCAACAAAGATAATCTGTAAGCTTTCAATTCTGCAAATGTAATCAAATCCCTGCTCTTAATGTTCATACATTCTTCTCTATGTTACTTAGTTCCTTTTATGTTAGTTAGGCTTGTTATCAGACATGAAATTGTGCCTAAGGGTCTTACTCACAATTTGGGGGAGATTGTTAGGCTCAAGACATGTCTGAATACCACTATTAAAAAGCCTACACTATGTGACTATGTCACACTACATGACCTAGTGAAATCTATCACTGGGATATAGTATAGGTCTCTCTATGTACTTGTCTTGTTCTCATGAACATTAGCTTGATCATGTATGCTCAGAATTATAATGAGCTTAGTAAGTTTCTTTTATCTAGAATGTATATAGGCCATTGAATAATTGTCATGGTAGAAGTTCAGAATTGTTCATGCAGCAGGATAGAGATGAATAAGGCCCTGAAGAAATAAGTTGCAGAAATTTGACTAAGGCATTATATAGCAAAGTCAGAATAAAGCTATGTCGTGAAGTCACCAATATCCATGCCGAGAAGTGCTGGATCGCATAGTCCATTTTGTACTATGTCGTGAAGTCCTCAAGACTCATGTCGTGAAGTGCTGAAGTCAGCAAAGTCAAGATGTACTAGATCGTGAAGTCCTCAAACAGCCTATGTCGTGAAGTCCTCAGAAAGCCTATGTCGCATAGTCCTCAAATGACCTATGTCGCATAGTCCTCAAAAAGGTTAGATCGCGAAGTCCTCAAATGACCTATGTCGCAAAGTCCTCAAAGGCCATATCGCGTAGTCTTCACAAGTGACATCGCGTAGTCTGAAATGAAGTGGAGTTCACGATATCAACACATAACAAGACAAATCAAGGTACAAAAACAAGAATCAAAAGAGACAAATACTGAAGCATTTGTTCTGGCAAGGTGGTCCAAAGAACAGATGGCAAATCTACAGCTAAACTTGGAGAGAAAGATAAGAGACAAGCAGCTACAGGAACGGAAAAGACTCCGAAAAGCAGGTGGTCCTTCCTGACACAGTTAACCTCCCATGGCATGACAAGTTGGACTTTCAGTAAGGGGCAACTGTGTAATTAGGTTTGTGCACTAGTTTGTATAGGACATATATATATCATGCACACCCTATTGTTAGCTATAAGAGAGATACACATTGTTTTTATCTTAAGCACTCTTTTCTCTGTAAGCGAAAACAAGACACAAACTGTTCTTGTTTAGAAGCCAGAAATTCTGTTGTGAATTTCCGGAAAGCTGTAGTATTTAATTTACTTAATACAAAGTAGATTACAGTAATTGTGTGTGTTGTTTATTTTCTGCATATTACATAGCACAATCATATACAGCTTATTTAGTTTCAAGAATCGAAAAATATCAAAACTATCCATTCACCCCCCCTATGTCTAGTTTCTAGTGGTATTCATTTCTAACAGGTCAAGTTAGATAATAGTTATTAAACCATCATTAAATTAAAGATAATTTCGTTAGCTTCACGTGAGTTGTGAAATCATCAAAATTCAATTTCGAAAACTCAATATAAAGCCCAAATAGTAAAGTGAGTATTTGAATTTAGTAAATATTTTTTTTATTATTGTAGCACCAATTTAATTTTTTTCTAATTCTTTTAAAATATAGAAATTCTATGTTTCTTTTAATAAAATATTAAAATCAATTTAAGAAAAAATTCAAATCGAAAAAGAATATAATAATATGAGAATAAAATTTCTATAATCATAACATATGTTTATTATGTTTAATAATTTTTAAATAATAATGTAATTTAAAATTTATATACAATGTAAATAAAACCGAAATATAAAAAGTAAAATCAGTTAGCATGATACTTATATCAATATATACTTTATATCCTTATTATATTAAAGCTTTATGTAAAATACGCATAATACGAACCTTAACGAAAATTTTGGTCCTATTCTTGGACAACCAAATTAATAAGGACAATTAGATTTGAACTAGATAAATGAAAACCGTTAGATCTAATCTAAAAAAGTATATTTGATTAATAATAGGATTATATTTAAATTCTGAAGAAGTGTATTTTGATAATTTAAACCAAATACAAATAGATTTTCTATATTGAATAGAATTCTCCATGTAAAAAATTCGTGACTTTCTTTTCTCTTCCATTTAGATAAAAATTGTTAAACCATCATTAAATTAAATATAATTTAGTTATCTTCACGTGGGCTGTAAAATCGCCAACATCTGATTTTTAAAACACAAGATAAAACCCAAATTAGTAAAGTGAGTAATTAAATTCTAATAATAATTATTATATTATCATTATTTTAACACCAATTCAATTAGTTTTTTCTAATAGTTTTAAATTTAGAAATCTATGTTCCTTTTAATAAAAAAATTCAAATCAATATAAGAAAAATTCAAATCAGCAAATAATATAATAATACGAGGATAAAATTTTATAAAATCGTATATATTTTTATCTTGTTTTATTAAATTTTAGATAATAACTAATCAAATATTATTTATTATTAAATAATAAATTATACGCAAATGGTGGTTTTGTTTTATAAAAACTCGTCTACTAAAGAAGAGATCTAATTTTATTGTTAGTAGGACTATATTCAAATATAAAAAAAATTGTTTTTTAAAATTTTAAACTCAACTACTAAAAAAGAGACCTAACTTTTTTAATATATATAAATTTTAAATTATTAAAAATCGAAACGTTAAAAGTTTGTTAACAGTTAATATGGTACTTTCTGAAAAATTGTATTTTTACAAAAAAAATATATAAAATAACCTATGTTTGCAAAAAAAAAAAGGTCTAATGTTGTTATATTAAAAAAATATATATAAAATAACCTATGTTTAATATGTTGTTGGTAGATTAAAACCTTAGATCATTCTACATAATAATTTTAGTGTTATATGTAACGATCTCAATAATTTAATTTGAAAGATTCAATGATCGAGTTATCAAACAAAGCGACCAGATTTACAAGGAAGCTTTCATTATTTAGTCTTTAATATAATAACATATATATTTACAGGATATAATATAAACAAAATGGATTTTATATAGAATTTTGATTGTCATGTTGTACTACTTTAACTAAAGAACTAATACGGAAAAAATATTTTATATTTTAATTGATAATTCAAAAGTTCAAAGTTCCCGCATCATCAACATATTACAAAAAAATATTATATTTTAGCAATAAATATTTAAAAAAATAATTTTTTTGTAAATATAAAGAAAAATTAATGATTTAATATATTCATAAATTTTAAAAAATGATTCGTGCATTGCACAAGATCTTATCATGGTAGTTTGGTCCTAAATACCGCCAAAATATTCTCAACCGTTAGATCCAATACTTTTAAAAATAGATGATTAAGATTATATCATATAAAAAGAAGAAGTTATTATCTAAAAATGATATAAGTTAAAATATATTATATTATGATTGGATTTTTCCAAAAGTTAAAACATAAAAATAGTTGTGACTAAATAAGGAAACCCATTTAATACCAAAATAATAAAGATCGTTTGATCTTAAATAGATAGATAAAAACCGTTGAATTTAAAATTAAAAATTGTATTTGGTTAATAAAGGGTATTCTAATAATCTAAACTAGATATAAGTAGATTTCCTAAATCAAAATAGAATTCTCAACATTAAATTTCGTCACTTTCTTCTCTTTTTTGTTTCAGAGTAGTTTTTAATTGAAAAGAAACTGTTAAACCATTACTAAATGAAAGATTATTTTGTAAATTTTATGTGGGCTATAAAATTGAAAAAAATGCCAAAAATACCTCATTTATGAGGTTAGGATAATACCCACACTCGGGAAAGTTGTCCTCGTTACTCACCGGATTCACATTTTATATATGTGTAGTCGTTAAGATTGGAATAAGCAATTTTAGTTTAGTGGTAGTGATGGTTTGTTTAGCATGACGAAGGTGAGTCACCATTTAAGAACATCATCATTTTCTGATTATTTTATATACACCTACTTGATTGTACTGTTGGGTGTGCTGTAACAGGAAAATGCGCATGTGTTACATGTGTGGCCCTGAACTCGCATTGCAGAAATGCGTGTATAGAGGTCTCATCCACAAGTAAGTTGTTGGTGGTGACGTTGCTGTCAAATGAACTGTGCCCATGACTATAATGCGCAATTTGCGTACTCAAGTTTGTTATGCGTAGATGGTGGTAAATAGGACCGCCAACACCAAATATTGATATTTTGGGCAACTCCTCTTCAAAATTTGTTTATCACCCGTAAAATTGTTCAAACCTAACTTTTATAACTCAATATCAGTGTTGTAAAAAGCGAGAATCGGAGTTAATCGGTGAAGGTATCGTCCAGGGATTAATCGGGTAATCGGGGATTAATCGGAATAAATTTAATAATATTTTTTATATACAATTATAAAATTATTTCGTTACTTCAACTAAACATATGTTATTATCATATATTTATGCAAATATGTTAAAAATATTATATAATTGTAATAAATAAAATTTTGAAGGTTTAACTTTTCGGTTAGAGATCAATTTAAGAGGAAAACTAAAGAGAATATACGATTTAGGCATCTAAAATTATAATTATATGTACAAAAATAATGTTTTTTCCTATTGTTTAATCAGGTATATACCTTTTAAATTTTTTATTATTTTAACTATTTTTTACTATTTTTTAATAACTAACCCGATTTTTGACCGATTAATCCGATTTTTGACCGTTTTTATGAAAAAACGATTAATTAACCGATTTTCGCTTAATCAGTTCGGTGGCCCGCCGTCTAGCGATTAATCGGTGATTAATCCCGATTAATCGCCGAATTTTAGAACACTGCTCAATATAAACAAATATTAAATTGGACGTGTAAAATCTAATAAACATCAAATTTTTAACTATAATTTTTTTTGGCTAAATCTTTTTAACAAATTTGATCATGTAAATTAATAACTTTTAAATATTAAAATATTCATAAATAAACATAATTATAGATATTAAGAAAAGAGTCGTGTGTTGCATGGATAATAAAAATATTATTATTAATAAAAATATAATAAACAAATTTTAAAAAACCGTGCATCGCATGAGTTATAAGCTAGTATGTCATAAGATTCAAAACTCGGTTGTGCCTATGTCAAATATCAAATTAATTTATTCAAATATTGTTTTGACAAATGAAATTTCAAATATCAAATTAATTTGTTCAAATACTACTTAAAAAAAAATGAAATTCGTATATTATCAGTATCTAATTTCAACAAGTTCTGAAAGCAAAAGAAATAACATATTTGCAACTCCTAAACACAATCCTAAACAAAAATATCCATTTTTTGTCTTGCACATCACAACTTAAATAACCAACTTGGAATATTATAATCCAATCAAATATTTAAATGCAAATTTATATGTAGGTGACTATATTTCTGATTTCTTGTATTTTAGTAATTTTTTATGTAAACAGGCACGCGTGCGTAGAGCCCAAAGCTTCTTTAACCGAGTGACGTGAAAGACCATAATTGAAATAAACCACACTTCTGGAAACATTTACATTGGCCAGCCTGACACTCAGAATTTCTATTGGTCTAGAAGATTAGATTAATTAATACTACTCGTTAATCACAACAGCTCTAATTAATTTAACTCAAATATGAACATAATGAGATAACTTAAGTGTCATAATTAATTTAATTTAAATATGATCATAATCAGATAATTCAAGTAATTAAGAATTTATCTTTTATCGTTCGAGATTTTGAATTCATTTCTTATTCGTTCCTAAAATTTCTTACAACAAATACTGATATAAGTCTAATTATTCAAACATTTGACTCGAATGTAAATTTATCAACTTAACGAGTTATTAGAAAAAATGAAAGAATAGAGCATCTCCAATGGTGGAGAACCCTTAGCTAAAATCATAGGTGGATTGCCATAAATAAAAAATTTAGATAATGTGTAAAAAAAAATCCGCTCCAATGGGATAAAACTGTTAGCTAAAATTTTAGCCAACCTCTCCATGTTGGCTATTTTTGTCGAACCGCTATGGACCTGTAGTAAAACTCCACATCAATTATTACCATATTCAAATCATATATTCTATTTTTAACAACTTGAAATAATAATAACATTCTATTTTTAAAATATAGCCAACTAGTATAGCCAACTCCATTGGAACACAATATCTTACAGATTCAGCAAATTTTACATAATCAGCATTTTATATTATTTTAGCTAACGATTTTAGCCAACACCGTTGGAGATGCTCTATATAACTGCTCTCCTAGTAACGGCCTGGTCAGCAGAATGGGGTCCCACAAAATAATTTTAAAAAAGAGCGGAAAAATGGTCTATTTTCGCGTGCTATCAGCTAAGAACTCGCATGAGCAGGACGAGTTCAAAGTCCACTTTCACGCGCTACTTTCTATTTCCTTTATCGTATTAAATTTATTATTAATGAATAATTAAAAGTTAGTTATATTAAACATCCTAATCTTTTTAAAATTTATTTTTACATATTTTCACGCTTAAAAAAAACAAATTTACACTTGTTATTTTTCTGTTTTTTATTTGCTTTATATAAAAAAATTCAATATCCTATTTAGATATAACAAAAAAACATGAAATAATTAATAATATTTATAAATATGTTTTTTATTTAAATAATATGCGTGAAACAAATTTCAAAAAAATCACAACTATTATCTTTTTTATATTTTACCACTTTGTTTCATACATCCATTTATTATTTTTTTAATTTTCTATTTTACACATTAAAACGTGCAATACAAAATCACAACTATTATAATATATATGTACTATGAATTATTATGAATAAAAACAATTACGAGAAATAAATATTTCCAAGTTGAGTTAACTGCTAAACCATGATTAAAAGGGGACCTGGTAAACAGACTTTGTTGAAGATTTATAACATCTTCTGATAAGTCTGTTTTTAGGAAGTTCTCAACACTTTCCACCAATAAGACTTTTCTTTCCCCAAAGATTTTATTTACTTACATACATCATGTATATATACACTGCACCAAATGGGCTTTTCCCATAATTTACAATCCCCAATTCTTTTGGCTGTATAACTCAAGATTCTTCAACTTGTTTCTACACAAATCTCAGGTACCATCATCAATTTTTCTTGATTTTGGGTTCTTTTTTGTGGGTTTGACTTTTTATTATGAATCTTTGGTGATTTTGTTAGTTTGGTTGAGTTCTTGGATGTAAAGTTATGTTCTTTGATGTTTATCATGGGTTTTCTTGAGTTTTGAGTATAGTGGTTTTGTTTGATTGCTTGTATGTTGATGAACATGATTACATTAGATATGATGATGATGATGATGATGATATGGAACTGGTTTTAGTGGAGTTGGGGAATTGTTGGTTAGAATAAGGCATTTTTCGAAAACAAGAAACCAAGAAGTAGTAATATATACATGTATGTTATAAGTTCACCCTATGATGAGCTTCAAATTCCCACCAAAAACTTCAATGTATTGATATGTTTGGTAACCAAATTCTGAACTTCAAACTCATGATCGAACATATTGAATCCTGCTGATTTTCTTTCTCTGGATATAGTTTTCGGTTTTAATATTTAAAGTAGGTTGCCAAACACACTATTAATAGGAATAATAGCTACTGAACAAGTATTATATGCCAGAAGTGCGCTTTTAAACAAAAATGATGTGAGGTTTGGTTTCTTGGTTTAAGGTTTATAAAGAATCTGGGGTCAAACTTATGATATCGGCGAGTTTTCCTGGTGCTAGTTTGTTTAGGTCGTTGATATTATATTTTTCATTTTTATGGTGTTACACCTTTGAATTAAGAGAGTGGTAAAAATGTTATTTCCTCATTTTGTTGTTTCTGATTAAGAGTTCCTAACCTACGTCTCTGATTCTGTTTTACAAAGTGGATTGAGTTATTTACTTTACCAGTATATTCTAATAAATTGTTGTTTTCATTTTCTACTCCAGGCACTTGGTTTCGTAACTGAACAACTGATTCTTATACCCTAGCAGTGTCTGAACACATAGCAATATTCCCCTTTAGAATCATGTTTAGTCATAGGAAATCTCCTTTAAACAAAATATCTAAACAAACCTCAGTTGACGCTGGATTTCCTAATAAGCACAGCACCAATCCTTTTGACAATGGCAGTGAGTTAGATAAGCAAAGGGTTAAGCCCGCAAGGGCTTCATCAGACCCATCTCGAGTGAACTCTGATACTCGTGCTAACCTTTTTGATCTCAATGAGGTTAAAGGAACCCCCACATCTTCTTTCTCTCTTTATTCAGCTAAAAGCAGATACAAGAATGATTTTCGTGATGAAGGAGGATTTGAGAATCAGAGTGTACAAGAATTGGAAGACTATTCTGTATACAAGGCTGAAGAAACTACAAAAACAGTCAACAACTGCTTAAAGATTGCAGAGGACATACGAGAGGATGCTACTAAAACTTTTGTCAGCTTGCATCAACAGGGTGACCAAATTACAAGAACCCATGCAACTGCTGCTGACATCGACCAAGATCTGAGTAGGGTATGTCTCGTACACTTTTATGATTTCAGTCCATCAGACAGTTACATCAATCCGCTCTAGTTACAAGCATCAATGATTTTTCCTTCATTCTGTGAATTGTGAGGCAATGGTTCTTGTTTGGGTTCCTTAAAACAATTGGATAGATATACATGTTGGCGTAGAATAGTTGAAATTAATTTGCATTGGTCTCTACTCTAGTGGCCTATGTTAATTGTGATATCTGAATACCCAAATATGTTATTGAGATGTCAACCTAACATTTTTTTATGTGATTATAGGGGGAGAAGCTTTTGGGAAGTCTTGGAGGTATTTTTTCTAAAACTTGGAAACCAAAGAAGAATAGGCATATCGTGGGCCCTGTTACATTTAGAGGTCAGTTTGCCACTTATTCAGCTGATTTTTTCACTTTCTTTATTCCAATCCAGCCCAGAACCCCTCCCTCTTGAAAAAATTGAAAATAAAATGGTTGTGAAACTCGTTCATTTTTGCAGATGATCCAGTGCTGAGAAAGGGTAATCACTTAGAGCAGAGGGAGAAATTAGGATTGTCCTCTGCACCCAGGGGACAATCAAATGGACGAACACCGCCTCCTGAACCAACAAATGCAATGCAAAAGGTCGAGGTATGTGTGTAAACTATTACTATGACTGATTTAGCATAATGTCGACATGAGGAATAATAAATGGAGTTGTATCAAACTGATTTGTCTCGAAAGCAAGTCCTGTTATCACCTTAAAATTTTAAAGTTAAAACTGATTCCGTTATGAAGCTTATGAAATTTGTTTTCCAGCTAGTTTTGATTAGATTTCTACGTATTCTTTTTGTTAGATATGGTTCAATATTGTTCTAACTTAATTAATCATAGTATTACTATTCAATATCTAATATCACTCTCTAGGTTGCCTGGTAATTGCAAGTTTATTTATTGTCTGTAAAGTAACTAATAATTTTCTTGTACCTTTTCATTGGAAAACATAATAGAGAGAGAAGACAAAGCAGGATGACTCGCTATCAGATTTAAGCGACTTATTGGGAGAGCTTAAACATATGGCTGTTGACATGGGATCTGAAATTGAAAGGTTAGGCATTTTTCTTTATAACCAAAAGTTTTCAGTTTAAAGATCGTCTCTTAATCTCTCCCGCGCTCTAGATAAATGTCACTTTTAGCAACTAATCACTTGGTAATTTTTTATCTGAAACTAATCCGTGGTTGTTTCTTCAGGCATAACAAACTCCTGAAGCCTATTGAGGATGATGTGGAAGAGCTAAACTACCGAGTAAAAGGTGCTAACCAGCGTGCTCGCAAGTTGCTAGGGAAGTAGAACAGTCTAGGCCTTAATGGGAATCTCAGTACAAACCATTGATGACATTGATCAGTTCTGCTTAGTGTTTAAACCCCCTCATTGTATTAATTCACTTGTTTAATTTTGTACCTACCTTTCAATACCAAGTTAATTTGCCAAATTTTACTTTATCAAAAGTTCAATGATGTTGCCAGAATTATCTATAGCAAATTAGACTTCGATCTTGCATATTCCTAGTAGCTAAAAGTTTAGTGTAACTAAAGAGAAATAGATGACAGTTCAATGCCCTCGGGAGAAATTTGATATAACGATATGGAAGCATGTTTTTTCATTTCTATTTTAACCACTAGAAATCTAGAAATATTCAAGTGGGGTTGTCATATTTCTGCAATAGACGGCCAGTGGAATCTTCAGCTTAAATAGCTAGGCAATTGTAATAGAGTCCTGTCTACTCTTGTGGAAGTCGCACATCTCAACTCTGGGTGACCCTGAACAAAAATTGATTTTACAGACAAAATATGAAAACGATTAACCCTAATATGGCTTGCTTATTAAAAATTCTATTACGTTAAGATTATATACCCGCTTCTATCAAATTTCACAAAAATTATTTGTTAACACAAAATTGACACATTTACGAACTCAAACATGGTCTCAAATCCGAAACAGGTACACCTCTCAACTCTATAATTGTGTTATCTGTATGCCAGAAGTGATATTTTTCGAGGGATGGAGGGAATGACATTTTCCACAACCTCAGGCCTTTCTAAGTTTCAAGTGGCAAGGCAAAGAAATTCACCAAGACCCATGCCAACCTTCATTTAAGGCAAACACCTCACAAGGATGCCATAAATGTCTCAAGGACCTTTAATCACACTGACTTCTCTAAAAGCCTGCCCTATCAAATGGACCATAAATATCATTACTAAAGTACTTCTACACCTTCTCCCTAAAATCATACTTTCTCTTTTTAGTACCAAAGGCAAAGGCAAGGCCAACCTTAGCATTTATGTGGTTTAGTCCTTTCTCACGGGGTGCAGCTATTCTTTTCTCTTGTTCATGCACTGTCTTTGCAACTCCCCATCACTTAGAACTCCTTTCTCGCACCATAGAGTTGAACACATCATGCAGAAAACTTCAGCTTCTTGGATTCTTGCAGCTGTCATTTTCATTTTTCTCGTAAAAAATTTACACATGGAAATCTCTCAGCCAACACAACATCATAATCAATTCCAACACATGCGCTTCTCTCGTTTTCAGACTGGTCATGCTTACGGAGAAAAACCATCATGCAACACAAGGAATGATCCGACCTCATCTTTGCAGCTAGATGAGATTGATCCAAAATTTGATACCGACACAAGAGTGGTACCCAGTGGGCCGAACCCCCTTCATAATTGATATGATACCTTCTAATATCACAAGGTGAGCTTCATGTATATTGTAATCTAGTAACTCCTCAATCCATCATTCTCTTTGAAAGCAATTTCAAAGGATTATGTATGCTCCTAAATCAGATAGTCTCACAAGATGTTCAACTGCAGAGAAAGATGTTTGAAATTAAACTTCTTAGATCATGTCTCACGAGTTGTTTCTTTTTTTCACTATTCTCGTAAAAGAAAAGAAACCGAACATTAAATCGGTAAAGACAATCCAATATGAACAAAATGTTCTTGAAGAAACACTGGGGATCGTTTTCTTTCTGTTGATGCCATGGATCTGCAAAAGTATGCATATCCACGATATCAATTCGATAATCTAAAGCGCAAGAAAGCTGCTGCTTCTTTCCTGCACGATTGTAATCGCTTCTTGTACACTTTGACTATTAATTTCATACACCACCTTTAGCTCTTTCCTTAAATGTGCTAAAATTGGCTAGACTTGTAAAGCAATAGCAGATCTATGGACTCTAAACACTATTATTTTGAGAGACTGAGCTTATAAAAAAACTAACTCACAACAAAAATGCAATTTGTCAAGCCTCTAACTGCTGGTTAAGTACACGACACATGCGTATGTCTATAATATTCACACTCATTCATCTAAACAAAATTTTCTGTGTTTTTTCTTGTGATATAAAATTCAGAAAATAATGCTGCAGAGGTATATGAATCACAATACAGGTCAGTGCAAACACAGCACAAGTAGAGAATATAAAAACCTTTGGAAAAGGTTTGAAGTTTTTGACTTATGAGCCAACTTAATTCAATTGTTTGGCAGCATACCTTTTGTAACCAGGCCATTTCTAATTTTAAAATATACATAAATCCAAGGGAAGGATTACTTTCAAAAATATCTGTTACAACCAACATTTCTCTACATTGTACATTTGTCAATGCAAAGGTTCATTCATCTTCATAATAGGGGTTTCTCTCGATAAGAGCATATAAGTAAAACTGAAAGCAATTTGACCAGATATTTCAAATACAATAATAAGTTTAGTAAACAAGAAAAAGAAAAACAGTCAACAAAGGATTTTACTACATGAGTTTAAATTCCCTAAAAAAGAAAAAAGAATGAGTTTAAATGCTTTGAATTTGTGCTCTTGATAACAGTGACCATGCATTGCATTGTTACTGCAATGTAGGGCATATCAAACTCTGCACAACTACTGGACCGCAAACAACAAATCCAGGCAAACCACTTACTTGCATCGTTGTGAATTGTAGTTCCTCAGTAGAATTGCCAGCATAAACTCAAACATACACTGTTCCTATTTTCTGCCATTTCTAAAGAAACTACTTTACGGATGTGATGATCAAAAGAAATTCTGACCCAAGAGGTATCTAACATGAGAGGAAGGAGAGATAAAGGAAACATGAGGTTTTCCAAGTTGAAAGAACCAAAAAAATGGGAAAACCTAGCTGAAGGCCAGAAGAAATGTAAAGAACAAAGAACAGAGGTAATGTGCCAAACGATGGAGGCTTTATAAAAATGTTCCTCACATCCTCATTAATTAAAAGACAAGAAATAATAAAAATTTTCAGGAATAACTAATATCATGAGATTCATTTTGAATTGTAGCTTAAGCTAGAAAGAGTTTTCCTTGTAATTCTATGTACAGTTAACGTGAATAACAGAGTAAGTATAAGCTACTCGTGAGTTTCTTTACAACAGGATAATCTCATAGAACTCATTTATGGCCAAAGGTATACTGGTTCAATCTTCATGCAATCATTGTCATTACCACAAGTAATTTACCCCAGTTGTGAATTTTATAAGGACTCGAACCTATATTTCCCTCTAATGCTTCTCTTTGACAACAATCACAACTGAGGAACATATTGATTGAATGGAATCACTGACAGTAGATTTTTAAAGTAATCTAAATTCAGCTTATTTGCTAGTACGTACTTTTAACCATAATGGTACAAGTATCTTTAGCCAACTAAAGTAGGTGTTTATAACAATCTATCATATAATTTTAGCTCTTACGGTGGTGAAGAGGGTACATGGAAATAACAAGAACATGCCACTTAAAGTTTTTTCAACTTACTAAATCTCGAGAAAGGCATTGGTAGAGAAGACATAAGCACTTGCTTAAACAGAAACAAGATGATTGAAGCAGTGAGAAAAGTGTGATACCTCTGAGAATCACCATTCCTTTGCAAATCTTCCCATTGATTACCTTGCTCCAATGAAGAGGTTTCAAGGTAGATCTTCGAGTTGCTGGAGCAGGCATCTGTCCTGGACGCGGAAGTCCACATCCTCTTCATGGTAACATGGGGATTGTTTTGGCAGTTGAGGATAGTACTGGTGATCAATTAGCATCTTCCCCTAAACTTTATTTTGAGGATGATGAAAAGATAGAACATCTTGAAGGTGAAGAAAAGAGTGATGGCAATGAGGAAAAGAATACGATAGTGGTGATATGGATCACATCACAATGAGAATGAAAATTACACTATACTAGACGCAAACTCAACTCCAACCCATTTATACTAAATTTTATACAAAAAGGTAGGTTTTGTACTAAAAATGTTATTTTCTTATTAAAAGCACAAATTAAATAAAGTTTTTGTATATGCTTAATTTTGGATTAACAAAAACCCTAAGAATTACACCAAAAGTTTGTACGACACCAAATTTGGTGTTATTTTTGGTGTCACACTGTCATGCCAAAATGGTGCAATTTTTAAAGTTAGGTTGATGTGAATTTTATGCCATTTTAGTGTAAAAATGTAGAGATTTGGGTTAAAAATAGTCTGTGACAATCCAATAATATTTCCAACATCGAAAAAAGATCGTTGATCAAAGAAATCATTCATTTTTCAACGATCGAAATAGAATAATTTCAACAACCTCCTGTAACATAATACATATCTAAATTTATTTTAAAACTCGTCACAAACTTCTGGTGAGATCCCCTAAAAATAAATTCTCAGCAAACATGAAAAAGACCAAGAACAGGTTATTCTGCAGCGTTTACCCTATATAGTGCTAACTGCTAAGCTTTTTAAGTACTACTGAAATATCATTACAGGACACAAATGAAAAATCAGTTGTATCACAAACCAAAATAAAGGGGCAGACTCCAGCAAAGGTTATCTTTGATAACTCGTAAATTCTAATGAGATATTGACAACTAAGGAGATATTTTAGCTCTGAACCTCAAAATGAAAGGGTAAGTATTATTTCTCATCACGAAAAGTCAAAAACATAACTTTGTAACTCGTATTAATAATAAAATTGAGATACGAGATACATTCATAAAAGCAGTGAAAGAACGACTTTAATATGTTTCAAGTTTTTTATATTCCTTTTCGATAACATGTGCACCATTCTGTAGTCTACACCACTATCAGACTAGAGTTCATAAACTCACAGTTCTTGCTTTGGGCACAGAATTACCCCAAGCACACCATGTCCGTATGTCATAAGAAACTTCTTTTATGTTTCAACTCTATAACATTACTGATTTAACTTAAAATACTATGGCAAGAATAAGCTTAAACGCCATAAATAGACCAAAATCTCGAGATCAATGTTACAAGATAAAGACTTTACGACACTCTAAGCATAAGATTCAATTACGCCACATAAATTATGACAGCCATCAACTAACAAAAGAAAAAAAACAAAAAGTAACACTTACTAAAGTTAACAACTTTATTATCTTTTATTAAGTACCCACCCAACTGCCAAATTGGTCACAAAAGTTTATCCCAGTGTTGCATGGTTCGTGGGTCAGCCTATGGAACCGCGATCCAGTCCGCTCGTTCTGGAACACGATTCATTTTCGACCCGGATCGCTGGGGTTCACACTCCAGTTCGCTAACTCCAGCAATCCACCTTTTACTTCGGCGATCATTACGTAGGAAGGTGAATGTAAGGATAGAAATTTAAAAAAAAAATAGATAGCTTGATACCATCTTGATTAAAATTATTTTTAAAACTTAACCTGTAAAAGGTTTAAGAAATGTCAGGCAAAGGCATTGGTTGCCTGATGGAAGAGAAGTTGTGAAGAGAAGACACAACTGATTTGACTACCCTTTAGACTACGTACTGAAAGTCCTCACCACTTTACCGTAATTTTAAATTTTACATTTTCCGATCAACTTATCTTTAATATTTTTGGTTAAAAATAAATATCTAAAACATATAAAAAATAACTAAAACATAGATTCATAGTACATACAATAACAAATATATTAGAAAAATAACTATAAAAGGGATCGTCATATCATATCGACCCGCGTATCCGAGTAGCGGCTCATCGTACCCGATTCGTAGAAACTAACGTTTCACATACCCGATCCCGTACCATGTACCCAAATGACCCGTGAATTGTGCAACACTGGTTTATCCAAATTAGTAACAATACATTATAAATAACAATCTTTCAGTTCTTTCACTACTGAATTGAAAGAAATTTCTCGAAAGCCTGAATCAAATGCATAACTTTTAGTCTCTTACAGGCTCCGTCACACTTCGTCTCACTACTTCCAACAACTTATCCCTTCTCCTCTTCAAAAGTTGCACTCCCAATTTCACCAGTCATCCCACTCTCATCCATATTAGCATCCCTATCAATTAAATTAATCACTTTTTCCTCCTTTTCTCTAATATGATTCTAATCTCTCTCACCGTTTCAATCCAGAACATTTTTCCAAAAATTCTAAAGAAGCTTTCATAAGAAGCCCTACATGATTCATAGGCAACACAAGCACATCTTTCCAACTTACCACTAATCAAACACTCACACGACACTTTAAGAGAACTCAAATTCTTCTTCACAACCACAAATCGCCTCTCACAAATCCAACTGTTGACCAAATTAAAAATTCCCATACACCATGTCATAACAAACTTTTTTCATATTCCTGCTCTAACATCACCAATTCAACTCAAAACACTACAACAGCACATAAACTTAAACACCACACATAAGAGATGAACATTACAACCTAAAACACTTCCAAGACTCGGAAACATAAGATTCAATTAAACCACATATCATAAAAACAACACATCCCAAAACCAAAACACAAAATAATCGAAACTTATCAAAGTTCAAAACTTTATCATCATATAAAAATACCCAACTGCCAAATTGTTCAGTCACATAAAATTTATTGAAATTAATATCAATTACATTGTAAGTAAGTAAAATACAAAGAGCTTAATATTAAATTAAGTACTCTACTAATTGAGTTCCATGATGCTTTTAACCTTGGGAGCGTAGAGTGAGTAAACAAGAACCTGTCTTTTCGCAACCTCTAGCTGCGACTTGCCGTCGGAAAAAGCGGCGGCGACGGCAGATGGGTCAGTGAGTTGTTTGTTCAAACGAAAGCCGTCGATTGTACGACGTTTGCTGTACTCTCTTATGTTGTAATCCGAGAATTGACGAGATGTTCGAAGAAGTGACCGGAATAGAGATATGATTTCGGCGCGTGATGGCGACGCAGCTGCCATTTTGTTTCTTTGGTTTGCAACGAGAAGCTGCAGCTATTGTAGTGTACATATTTTTTTGTTTTATAAATATTTATTTATATTTATATTTTTTAATTAGGATTCACATTAATTTTGGTTGAAAATTACTTTTCACTTTCATCCTCGTTTGAAATAGAAATTTGAAAACAAATTTTAATTTTTCTGAAATAGTATATATTTAACAGAAAAGTACCAACTTTCATACATTTTTTACAAAAAATAATTAAATAGGATTTAGCCTCTACAATGTCAGGTTTTTATAATATTTTATTAATTAAACATGAAAGATATATTTGGGTGTATTAATAAATTTTTTATTTTTTATTATTTTTTAAAAGATATAGTGTATATATTTTCTTGGAGCCTATTAATGATTGAAAAATATTGTATGATTGACATCTTTAGGTGTTATTTTAAAAATAATATAATTTAATTAAAAGTTAACGTGTTTTAGTTAGAAAAGCTAATTATTTATATTTTTTATTAATTAAAATGGCCGAAAATCAGAAAAATAAAACTTTTATATCGTATAGTGTATGATTTATTTGGGTGTGTAATTAATTTATGTATTTTATTAATTAGTAAAAGATAGGGTAATGTTTCTCGGATAACCCTTAACCTAAGATCTCTTACTTATATTTAAAATATATATATATCTTATTGTATATATAGTAGAGTGAAAGTTGTCCAAAAATACAAGATACACAAATTAGATGCAATTAATATTTGATTAATAATTATAAGCATACACCAATATCGATCACAAAATTCTCCATCATCAACAAAAAATTCCCACATTCTTTTTAGAAAAAAGTTCAAAAATACCTAATTTTTGGAAAAGAGTTTCAAAAATACGGTTTTAGTTGCAAGTGAGGTTACAACTGTTACAAATGGGGTTGCAAACGAGATTGCAACGTTGGAAATGGGGTTGCAATCTCGTATTTTTGTAAATAATTTCTTTAACTTGGATTTTTTTTTTAAAATCGGTGTTCGCGATACGGGTGGTGCGGTTTTTCTTTAAAAACGCGGACCAATCATGTTAGGTCCAAAGTATCGTAGAAGGGGGGTTGAATACGATACTCATAATTTATTTGATTTCTTTTGCGGATAATTATTTGTTTTCTTATTCGAAATGAAATCAACCAAACCAAAACACGAGTCAGGGAATATATCATTTTATAAATATAAATCACGAGGGGTGCTACAAATCTAATCCGTAGGATTAGCTTCAATGAGTTCAAGTTACAATAATCAATACAACTGATAAAATTTAAGGCACTAGCAATTACTTCTCTAAGTTTCAAGCTCTTAATTTTTTCTCCCGTATTTACTTCTCTGCAACTTCTCTTAACTGAACTGAAGAAGACACTGTCTTCAAACACACAAATGTAGTCTTTTAGGAAATCTATCGAAGGCCTTAAAGAATTCTCAACCGTCCATTTCCTCACCAACCTTCTGACATTCTTGAATGCAATTCACCTACTCCATTTGAAAATCTATCGAAGACAAGTTTTTTTCTTTCATTCGATAGATTTTAATAAAATCTATCGAAAAGAGTAACTTGTTTTTCTGAGTTTAGTTCAACAATTTTATAAATAAAACTATCAAACTTTATCTTTCTGCCCACTTCGATGGTTTCTTTTTAAGAAACTATCGAAATGGTTTTTCACCATTTCGATGATTTTCACCAAAATCTTCTTTTCTCTTTCGATAGTTTTCAAAAAGAAAACTATCGAATTCCCTTAAATGCATATTGATCCTTGAAGATTCTTTCTCTTTGAAGTAAGAATATTGCACTTCAATTTAATCTAAACATACCTTATCAATATTTATTTTTCCAGTGGATCTCAAGTCCTTTTCAACTGATATCAGATAATTATTTGGATAATCATTCAGTTTTACCGCATCCATGTAGCAAATTCTGAAGATATCGTTCTTCATAAACCTTACCATAGGAGGGTCATCACTCACTTCTGGACTGACATTTATCAAGATTTCCTTAACATGCTCACGGAGCAGTTCATTTAGCTTTGTGCTTCTTTGGATCTTAATGAGTATCACCCGCAGATCTGTATATGATCTTTGTTCAAAGAATTTTGTGGAGATCACAAATGTACCTCTATTGATGAAATTGATGATTATGTTCCAGGCACCACTTGCTTTAACTCCAGCTTTTAGGTAGATTATTGATTGTCTCAATGCTGTGAAATAATTTTCAGTGTCCTGATTTGCACTTCTAATGTCCTGAATGATCACTTCTACATCAGTGTTGTCGTTGACTTCTAATCCGTCTTTAACTCCACAAAATGTTTTGTAAGCCATCTTCCAGTTCTTTCTAACAACTCAACATTAAGTTCACCATCCTAAGAATTCTAATCCCAGTAAACTAACATAGCCTCATACCACTCTTCCTTAGCACCTTTAACAACCTCAGGATCAGTTGAATTCAAAATTTTGAAATACCTCTCTTCATCATCACCTCTTTTACAAGCCTCCCAAGCATCTTGAGCAGCAAGCCTCTTTGCTGGTTCGTATTCATTTGTCTTTCTAAAATAGTTAGCTTGCAGGTCCTTTCGCAATGTATCCACATAAGTATCATTATACACTGACTGCCTCTTAAGTTTATCATTATATCTTAATTGTTTTTTCGAGATTTTTTTATGAGAACCTTTTTTCATGAAAAACTTTTTCAAAAACAATTTAGCGGAAAATATTTTTCAGAAAAATATGTTTCATGGAAAACATTTTACAAAAAAATATGTTCTATGAAAATCATTTTTCATAATCAAGTCATTTTCCGGCAAACAAACGAAGAATAACAAATTTTCAAGAATAATCCAATCATCATAAAATTAGGCATGAGTATAACATGAGTGCAAATACTTTTTCCTAAATAGATGGCCATATATAAATCATATGAAAAATATAAAATTGTCTCTGTTTGTCTACATAAATAAAAAACCATTGTTTGTTGTTAAAATTGAAAATTCATGTTCATAAAATAAATGAGGTGTCTATCCTGTTTTCTGAACTTCATAAAATTGTTCTAGAAAACAAAAAACATGGAAATGTTGTTTTGTGAAATTATCAAATTATTTTTGATGCTTAAAACTCTCTCGATATAACTCTCTAAAACCTTCCTCCCCGCAATTATGAGAACTACCTCGCATCAAACAAAATGATTTTTAATTTTTTATTGTTCTCTAAAGATTGTTTTTTGAGAAAACATTTACCAAACACCTTTTAATTTCAAAAACAACAAAAAAATAATTTAATCTTTGTATTTAAAAACATATTCTAAAAACTAAAAACAGTATCAACACCCCCTAAGCCTCCACGAAAACATCTTACCTTAAAGATGTAAAGATGTTAGAACATCTCCAACACTTATAATCGCTTGTCTAAAAATAATGTGGCAAGATATAGTGAATATGAGCAAAAATGTAACTCCAACAAGAACAATCCAATATGTAAAATTTTGAAATTCTCGATTCTTGTTCGCCAGATTTACCGGTCTATTTCATTTTCTGAAATTGCAACATAGACTTTACATAAATTGTCCACCACTTTTCAAGGTACAAAGAAAAATCACAAAAGATAATGATTAAAAAAAATAACAAAATTAATGATACTCTCGCAAAATAATGTTAATACCACATATCACTCTAAATCACTCTATCTATTCCAACTTCCCAAACAATATTATTTTGTAAACAACACTTTTAATATTTCAACACCATTGTCTGAATCAATGGCAAACATATAGAACCTTCTTTTTTTTCTTCTTTAACTACTTGACAAGCCAACAATAAACATTAATTACATCAAAAATTAAGTCTAATAGGCAATATCAAGCACAAAATTCATCCAAAACCTGATCCAAACTACAAATGTAGCATAAAATCCAACAACTCAACATTATTGAATAAATTAATCAAGTTCACCATCCTAAGCATTCTAGTCCCAGTAAACTAACATAGCCTCAGACCACCCTTCCTTAACACCTTTAACAACCTCAGGATCAGTTGAATTCAAAATTTTGAAATACCTCTCTTCATCATCACCTCTTTTACAAGCATCCCAAGCATCTTGAGCAGCAAGCCTCTTTGCTGGTTCATATTCATTTGTCTTTCTAAAATAGTTAGCCTGCAGGTCCTTTCACAATGTATCCACAGAAGTATCATTATACACTGACTGCCTCTTAAGTTTATCATTATATATTAAAAAAAATTTCGAGATTTTTTTAAGAGAACCTTTTTTTCATGAAAAACTTTTTAAAAAAAAATTAGCGGAAAATATTTTTCAGAAAAATATGTTTCACGAAATTTTTTTTACAGAAAAATATGTTCTATGAAAATCATTTTTCATAATCAAGTCATTTTCCGGCAAACAAACGAAGAATAACAAAATTTCAAGAATAATCCAATCATCATAAAATTAGGCATGAGTATAACATGAGTGCATACACTTTTTCCTAAGTAGATGGCCATATATAAATCATAGGAAAAATATAAAACTGTCTCTGTTTGTCTACATAAATAAAAAACCATTATTTGTTGTTAAAATTGAAAAATCATGTTCAGAAAACAAATGAGGTGTCTATCCTGTTTTCTGAACTTCATAAAATTGTTCTGGAAAACAAAAAACATGGAAATGTTGTTTTGTGAAATTATCAAATTCTTTTTTGTGCTTAAAACTCTCTCTCGATATCACTCTCTAAAACCTTCCTCCCCACAATTATGAGAACTACCTCACATCAAGCAAAATGATTTTTAATTTTTTATTGTTCTCTAAAGATTGGTTTTTGAGAAAACATTTACCAAACACCTTTTAATTTCAAAAACTACAAAAAAATAATTTGATCTTTGTATTTAAAAATACATTCTAAAAACTAAAAACAGTATCAACACCCCCTAAGCCTCCACGAAAACATCTTACCTTTAAGATGTAAAGATGTTAGAACATCTCCAAATAATCGTTTGTCTAAAAATAATGTGGCAAGATATAGTGAATATGAGCAAAAATGTAAACTCCAACAAGAACAATCCAATATGTAAAATTTTGAAATTCTCGATTCTTGTTCGCAGATTTATCGGTCTATTTCATTTTCTGAAATTGCAACATAGACTTTATATAAATTGTCCACCAGTTTTCAAGGTACAAAAAAAATCACAAAAGATAATGATTAAAAAAAATAACAAAATTAATGATACTCTCGCAAAATAATGTTAATACCACATATCACTCTAAATCACTTTGTCTATTCCAACTTCCCAAGCAATATTATTTTATGAACAACACTTTTAATATTTCAACACCATTGTCTGAATCAATGGCAAGCATATAGAACCTTCTTTTTTTCTTCTTTAACTAATTGACAAGCCAACAATAAACATTAATTCCATCAAAAATTAAGTCTAAAATGCAATAGCAAGCACATAATTCATCTAAAACCTGATCCAAACTACAAATGTAGCATAAAATCCAACAACTCAACATTGTTGAATAAATTAATCAAGTTCACTATCCTAAGCATTCTAGTCCCAGTAAACTAACATAGTCTCATACCACCCTTCCATAAGACCTTTAACAATCTCAGGATCAGTTGAATTCAAAATTTTGAAATACCTCTCTTCATCATCACCTCTTTTACAAGCCTCCCAAGCATCTTGAGCAGCAAGCCTCTTTGCTGGTTCATATTCATTTGTCTTTCTAAAATAGTTAGCTTGCAGGTACTTTCGCAATGTATCCACAAAAGTATCATTATACACCAAAAAGAAAAAGATTTGTTTTACCTTAAAAAACGTTTAAGGTGAACACCCAAAGTTTCGATCTGTAAATAATTAAGAAAGAAACCGATAAGAAGAGAGAAGATCCAATTAAACAAATCAAAAAACAAGCAGATGAATTACCAGAACTACATTCAGATGAGAGATTGCATCGAACAAATCTTCAAACAACTCGCACACGTCTTCCATGGACTATATATTGTCCCCTGCTACAGATGAATTGTTGAGACCATTTGAGATTTCATTCAAAGCTCATCAACAACAGCATCTCATCAAATTTAACAACTCGAGGATGGTTGCTTGGTGGTTGGTTGTTTATATAGCTGCAGATCCAAAGAAAACGAGGGGGAGAGAGAGAGAGAGAGAGAGAGAGAGAGAGAGAGGGAGATGAGAAGGGTAGATGAGAGAGGAGAAGGCGAGAAAAAGGATGAAAACAAATAAAGAGAGGAGTTATGTTGGTATATATATGATGGGGTGAGGAGAGAACACCCTAGTTACCGCCTATTGCCGGTTGATTTTGTGAACATGCTTTATTTATCTTTGGATTTGAATACTTGAGTATTGTATTTGTATGTAACCGTACCATTTAGACTAGATCCCTGTCTGTTACAAAATCAAATTTCTTTTATTGAAAAAATAAAAAAAGAACTTGGGTTTAAATCTCCACTTCCAATTCAAATAATAATATACAGTAATCGAATAATTAACGTGTTGTGGAATAAAAACGTACTTTCTAAATTAATACTAGGGTTTAAGAGCTTTCGAGCTTTAATGCCTGGTCTCGTGTTTCGTGGCTAAATCTGCCCTCACAAGATGCCTACGTATCTCAATCAATGTTGAGAATCAAGCCAAAAAATGTAGTTCTAATGTGAAGGATCAGGGTCCTTATATAGGCGTTAGAAACCCTGTATTTAGAGTAGAATTAGGTGACTTGGGGGCCAAGTCACCGTCTTAGAATAATATTGTGAATCCTATTTTGTAGGAGGCCGGCTCCTATTAGGTTTGTATGTCTTGGTGGCTGATCTTTGAAGAATTTATCACACTTTGAACTCTTTTTATGAGCTGTATATTTTCCCTTTTTATTAATTATGAAATTAATAAATAATCAAGGTTTTGGGCCTTATTTTATTGGGCCTAACTCTTGGACCAATCTAGGTCTAATTAATACCTCATTAATTATGCTTCTAGGGTTATTTTTTTCTCATATCATTTGCCCCCAACTTTTAAGAAAACCTTTCTAGGTTTTCACAGAAGTTATTTTGACCTTATTCGAGATTTAAAGAATCTTTCTCGCCTTCCTCGTAATTGTCTGGCTCCTCGAACATATAGTTCTAAATCAATTTCGTTTGCTTTAATTTTCCCAAAATAGGAATCAAGATTTTTTTATTAATTTCCTGGAAAATAATTCGAAATTCAAAAATCATGTATAATTTCGACCAGGATTCTGGTCGAATTTCTGTGTCATTTTGGCTCCTGGTGTCGAAGGTGTTCGACCAGGATTCTGGTCAAAAATTTGCTTCATTTTGGCTCCTGGTCGAACACCTTCGACCATGATTGAGGTCGTAGGCTTCGACCATAAAATTTGCTTCATTTTGGCTCCTGGTCGAACACCTTCGACCAGGATTGAGGTT
Organism: Heracleum sosnowskyi; assembly: GCA_030848705.1. Taxonomy (NCBI): domain Eukaryota; kingdom Viridiplantae; phylum Streptophyta; class Magnoliopsida; order Apiales; family Apiaceae; genus Heracleum; species Heracleum sosnowskyi. The sequence continues at coordinate 107,751,510 of CM061245.1, forward strand.
GTAGGGTTCGACCAAGATTCTGGTCGAAAATTTGTTTCATTTTGGCTCCTGGTCGAACACCTTCGACCAGGATTGAGGTCGTAGGGTTCGACCAGGATTCTGGTTGAACATTTGCTTCATTTTGGCTCCCGGTCGAACACCTTCGACCAGGATTGAAGTCGTAGGGTTCGATCTCGTTTGAAGTCGAATATTTTTGCCTATTTTGGCTGCTGGTCGAACACCTTCGACCAGGATTGAAGTCGTAGGGTTCGATCTCGTTTGAGGTCGAATATTTCGCCTATTTTGGCTCCTGGTCGAACACCTTCGATCAGGATAGAAGTTGTAGGGTTCGACCTCGTTTGAGGTCGAACATTTCGCCAATTTTGGCTCCTGGTCGAACACCTTCGACCAGGATTGAGGTCGTAGGATAGAAATACTTATATTCTTTTCTTATTTATTTTTGGGCCATTTTCTTTTGGGCTTTGGTCGAAATTTATTGGGTCGTACCGGATAATGCCGGTTGCCCTCCCTTTTGATTGGCCTAGTGATCGGTTGTACTTTCTATATAAGTGTAGAGTTTTACTCGACATTTCACACTTCTCACTTTTCATTTCTCAAAGTTATTCTATTAGAATTCTTCTAAAAAAATTTCTCTGCAAAGCTCTGCTAGGGTTCTGCGGTAAAGTGATTCCCGGCGAGATTTTTCGATTGAAAATCATCGGTTTCTGGATTTTTCCTTTGAAGACTTGAAGATTTCTGGGTTTTTTTGTTGAAGATTTGAAGATTTCTGGGTTTTTTTGTTGAAGATTTGAAGATTTCTGGGTTTTTTCGTTTGAAGATTTGAAGCTTTCTGTGTTTTTTCTGGGTTCAACTTCGAAATGGCTGATCGTGCTTCCCAACGTCTTCAGAAAATGAATTCTGCATCCAAACGAGGTACCCCCATTTCTATCCGTTCCAAATACATGCCTTTACATGATATGATTAATGAACGTGGGGATGAATACTCGTCTGTTTCTGCTCTAGATTCGTATGATTCTAGCAATAAATTTCATGATGTAGATAAAATTAAGGATTACAATAAAATGTATAGGGTTAAAGCTCCCTTAAAGTTAGTTCCTGCCGGTGTTGGCGACCGTTCTTGTCATTGGCGGTCTAACTCTCTATGTATTTATAAAGATGCCATAGTTGCAGGTCTTAGGTTTCCATTTCATGAATTTATACTTAGACTTCTGGCTGACGTTCAAGTAAACCCTTGTCAATTACCTCCAAATGCCTGGAGGATAATTAATTGTTTTATGGTTTTGTGCTTGCGCAACAATTTTCCTCTTTCCGTCCCTCTGTTTAGAAAAATATTCCAGTTTAAGAATAATTCTGCTAATAACGTGGGTTGGGTGTACATTAGCCATCGAGTTGGTCTTCCCTTCATTTTTCACCCAAAATCTATTCCTGATAACAACCCTAGGTGGAAAAATGAAATTATATACCTCGTTTGGGAAGGTGGGGATTGGGGAACTTTGTTCCGCAAATCATTTGGTAGAGTTGCGGATGGTAGTCCCAGCAACATAATTTTGAATGATGAAGAGTCACATGCCTATTCTGAGCTAATAAAAGACAATGAGACTACTGTGGCTTGGGAGCTTCTGGACGAATTTATCATCAAGTCTGTTCACCTTTCAAGTGTTTCAAACAAGGGTAAATTTCCTTACCTTCTTTGTTTATTATTTTCTTTCTTTTTGAGATTTCCTATAACCATTCTTTGTTTGTTTTTACAGCTGCGGCCTTTATCAACAAAACTAACGAGGCCAAAGATGATGAGACTTCTAGGATGAAGAGGGCTAGGATAGGAGATGATCCTCATGGGAAACTTGGCGCTCCCAGTTTCCTGATCCCTCCCCAGATTCCTGTGGATGAGGCAGATACTCTTGTATCTTCAAAGTCCTCGGTTTGGCGCCCCAACTGGGGTATTAGGAAAAGGGACACCATTTCTGGGGTGTCCAAACATGTTGTTGAGTGGTCGTACCACTCACTCACTCCCTACGACTACAAAGATTTTGTCACAAATTCTACTATCGAGGGAGTTGAGCATCTGGGCGCTAAAGCCATAGCTGCGGTACTTTTCTTCCTTTGTTCTTTTTAGTCTTTATTCTTTTCATTTAATCTTTATCTCACTTTAAATTTCCTTTTGTTTGGCAGAGCAATGTCAACTTTCAGGGGGCTCTTATTCAGGCTAAAGCTTGGCGTACCTCTTCTGAGGCCAACATGATTAAGCTTGAAAAATCTGAGGAAGTGAAGTTTCTGAAGAGGCTTTAACGAGAAAGGAGAAAGAGCTTGTAGATGCTCAGGCTGAGTTGGTTGAGTTGAGAAGGAGCAAAGATGATTATATTGATGAGTACCTTGACTCCCAGGAGTACAAGGATCTGATAGAGAAGCATGATGAGATTCTTTTCCCAGTCCAGTATACTGCAGGATGGGAGGATGCTATTAAGGCCGTCTCAGCTAAACATCCCGAAGCTTTTGATCCTACTCACTTCCCAACTCCTCACCCTCCTACTCCTCTAGAGTGCATTCTGGCTGGGACAGCTGATATGGAGGACGATGACAGGATTTTGGATCTTGTGCATTCATCACCTCTTGGTGACACATCTGTTAATAATCCTGAGGCCACTGATCCCACTTCTGGCTCCAGCTCAGGGGAGGAGACTGATACTGGAAGCAAAGGCGGGGGCAATTAGTCTTTAGATATGCTTATCTTTAATGGCCGCATGTGGCTTATTTTACTTATCATGTATTTTCAGCCTTCGGGCTTAACTTAAACTCTTTTATGTAAGTTTAATCTCATATCTTTTAGTTTCTTCAAATTCTTAGCTTTGCATGTTTATTAACACTTTATGCATATAACTTGTCAAAACATATTGGAACTTTGAATGAAAACATAACTTGAAAATGGGTTCAACCCTGACATAATACTCTACTTTCTACCTCGAGTTAAAAACTCGGATTGGTTTCGTCGACCTTATTTCTACTTGTTGTAGCAGTGAGTCCGGTTAGGAAACACTAAATATAATAAATTTTTAGATTTGTAGCGTGCCAAGTTCTTGGCACCTCAATCCCTTCAAGAGTTTCCAACTTATATGAGCCTCGCCCAAACACGTTCTTAACTCGGTATGTCCCTTCCCAATTTGGAGCCAACTTTCCTTTTTGTCCAACCCCGGATGCCTCAATCTTCCGGAGGACTAAATATCCTTGACGAAAGAATCTTTCTTTAACCCTTAAGTTATAATAGAAAGATGCCCATTTCTGATGTTCAACTACTTTAGCATTTGCCTCATCTCTAACTTCATCAATTAGATCTAAAGTCAGCCTCATGCCTTCTTCATTTGCCTCTGGCTCGTAGGCTTCCACTCTTGGAGAAACGTGAGTAATCTCCACTGGAACCACTGCTTCTGCTCCATATGCTAGCAAAAATGGAGTTGCCTCGGTGGTGACCTTACAAGTGGTACGATATGCCCACAGTATGGGGACCAATTCATTCACCCAAGTATTCCTAGAGTGTTCAACTCTTTTCTTAATTCCATCCAGGATAATTCGATTTGCTACTTCAGCTTGTCCATTTGCTTGAGGATGAGCAACATAAGTGAAATGTAGTTCAATATCATTCTCTTCACAATACTTTTTGAAATCTTCGTTATTGAACTGAGTCCCATTATCCGTGACCAAGATTCGTGGAATCCCGTATCTGCATATTACATTCTCCCAGAAGAACTGCATTACTTGTTTGGTGGTTATCTTGGCTAAAGGTTTAGCCTCAATCCACTTAGTGAATTAGTCAATTGCCAATATCAAGAATTTTCTTTGTGCACTTGCCACTGGAAATGGTCCAAGTATATCCATTCCCCACATGGCAAATGGAACAGGTGAATTTATGGCCGTCAACATCTCAGGTGGTTGTCTAACCACTGGTGCATGCTTTTGGCATCGTTCACACCTCTTTACATAGCTTTTTGCATATGCAAGCACATTTGTCCAATAGAAACCTAGACGAGTGATTTTATGAGCAAGGGCCCTGCCCCCCCAAGTGCTGCCCACAAATTCCCTCATGTACTTCCCTTAGGGCCAACTCTGCCTCCTGGGGTCTCAAACATTTTAGGTAGGGGACGACGAAAGACTTTTTATACAAGATTCCTTCAATCAATGTATACCTTAGTGCTCTCACATATAACTTTCGTGCCTCTGAAGTATCGTTAGGTAGCCAACTAGTTTCTACTACTTCAGGGGTGTTAGAGAATTCTTAGAAGTGAAAGCCAAAAACTTTGAAAGAAATTTTGAAGACCCTTCTAGTGCTGGAAGTGGAAATTCTAGTGAAATTTTGGCTATAGATAATGTTGTCTTTATACATTTGGAAGTGTGTTACAGTTGGTCTGAATTGTGTCGAGGCACTGAGTGACATGAATTTTGTTGAGGAACTGAGAGAAGATATGAGCAACCGACTTAATGAAGCATACAATGATTTTATTATAGTCCGAGCTGAGACACTTTTTCAATGTAAGGTTGTATGAATGTAAAAGATAAACTTGTGTAATTACATTATGCCAAGCATTTTACCAAGTAAATTATGAAAATTTGATGCTTGTAATCTTGGGTGCGTAGAGTTAGTAAAGACCCTGTCTTCTGGCAACATCAACCTCACACTCTGCGGGAAGAGTATATATAGGTTATGGACTTGTAGTCTTATATAGAAAACTATGTTTCAGTTTTTCAAAGAGTAGAAATGACTATATATGTATTTTTTTTGATTATTCCCTGGACAGACAAAAGAGAAGCTATTGAAAAATCAACATCGACAAGTACTTGTTCTTTTTATTTGATTAGCGTGGATGGACTTCCTCCTAAGCACTCTATTCATGGTAAAAAGCATGTCTCATATACTTTTGTTAAGAGGTCTGTATACGTTTTGTCATTTAGTTTTTCTTAATGTTTCCTACTTACCACTCGATAGGAGAGGTTACCAAACCAGTTTGGATATGACTGTATGAATGGCTAATGTTATGGTTGTCTCATATACTACATTCACATCATTTTATGACAAATTAATTGATGAAGCTATCAATGTTACCAAGTACAGATTCATCACCTTGACAAGTTTAAAATATATACCTGATGTGGAATACTATTATAATTTCATTACATTTTGGGACAAAAGTAGTCGGGAATCTAAGTTAAGGTCAGTTCAAGAGTTCGATTTGTGTCTCAGACGAAGTAACAAAGCCACCGGAAAGCGTAAAGATTACAGAAAATTAAGTGTCAGATTCAGTAACCCGAGAAATGAAAAGCATTGGATGAGCACACATATTGTTGGACATGTCAACACATGGATTGTACAGCTCGTGCTTAGTGTATAAGTTAGTTAGAGTAACAGATTTTCCCGCCATCTTTAGCTTTGTATTTATATCTCCTTTTCTGTACATCATTCACTTAATCAATGATAATATAATTTTTACCAATCTTCATCTTCTACCCATACATACATATATACAAACTTGGTTACAGGTTTTACATGGTATCAGAGCAAGAAAGGTTGATCTTTCTGCACTAATGGTGACATAGTTGCTTTCCGCATTCCGTTCTGCGTCATCGTCTTCCGCATTCCGTTTCGCGTCATTTCTTTGGTTTGTTTTTCATTTCCAATCTATCTCTCTCTCGATCGATCTCTTTCTCTCGATCTATCTTGATCTCTTTTATCATTCTCTCAGTCCACTTGTGCAGATTACATCATTTTGTAATCATTTTCGGTTCTTGAATTGTTGTGCTTTAATATGTGATTAGTACTTGTTCTTGAATTGTTCTGGACATTGATTCATTCACATTTCACATACATCACAAGTTTTCAACACTGCACGCATTGTGTTTGTATAAATTTCTTAGTCATCTTATCTTGTTTTTTAATCTTCTTCACAAAATGACTACAAATAATTCCTCTGATAATCATACTGCTGATGTCGATCCTATTGATCGTAATGATCGTAGCACTTTTACTCAAGACACTCAATCAATGTTTGATTTGTGTCGTAATCTTTCTCGCAATTCTTCATCTATTGACCTTGATAATCCATTGCATCTTCAATCATCTGATAGTTCTGGCATGAAACTGGTTAGTGAAGTGTTTGACGGTTCTGGTTTTAGTAACTGGAAACGATCCATGCTCATTGCACTTTCAGCTCGCAACAAGTTATGTTTTGTGGACGGTTCTTTACCTAAACCATCGCCCACTTCTACTTCTTACAAAAGATGGTCTCGCTGCAACGACATGGTCATTTCTTGGATTCTTGGTGCTCTGTCAAAATCTATAGGCGGGAGTGTCATATACTCCACTTCTGCACATCAAATGTGGACTGAACTCGACGAACGTTATGGGGTTAGTAACGGTGCTCAACTGTTTGGGTTACATAAAGAATTGACTGAAGTTTCTTAAGGCAATCAAAGCATTTCCAATTACTTCACTAAGGTCAAGATGCTTTGGGATGATATTGACTCTTTGTGTTTGGCACCTGTCTGTACTTGTGGCTGCACCTATGGTGCTTCTCAAAGCCTCACCAAATTTCACCAAGATCAGCGAGTTATACAGTTCTTGATGGGTTTAAATGACTTATATCACATGATGAGGGGTTCAATACTCATGAAATCACCATTGCCCACTTTGGGGCATTGTTGGTCCTCGTGTATTGCAGAATGGGGGGGATGAATGCAATACTGATAAAATTCAATCTCAGTTTCAACAACCAAAACTAAGATTTAATGTTATCAATAATATGTATGCATTCACAAACAGTATAATCGAGAAGAAAGGATTCACAAAATAAATGTTTTATTTATTTTGCAAAGTGTTGCTACAACCTCAAGAGAGAATTCTTGAGCTTCGGTTTTTCTTCCAGACACTTGCTTGTCTTCGCTTCGTACCTAGAATGAATTAATAGTCTAAGTATAAAACTAATCCTATCACTGTCAACACGGGTCTGTGAAGCTGCTGTCATTATCAAGTGGCAGCTTCTTACAAAGTGTCTACCCATGTGACTTTCCTAAATTGCTAACAATGTCAGATATACATTACAAAGAAAGCAACCTAGATTCATTCTATTTCTAGCTAAAACAATTCAGCATATAGAGACTTGACCTTGCTCTTGAATTGATTCGCTTTTGTTTGCAGTGCTTGAAGCTTCTGTCGTAGTCTTGCAGACTTGGTGCAGCTTAGGGATACTGCAACACGCATGTTTCTTGAACATTGAAACTGTCACGGGATTTGACTGAGAAAGATACCTAGCACAAGGATCTTTCTCGAGACAGTTACTTTTGCCGCAAATCTTGCTGTCACAGTAATGTGCTTTTGGTGACAGTAGGAGTTCCCCGCATAGTGTGCTGTCGAGGTTTCCAAACTTGCTGTCGAGGGCTAAAGTTGTTGTCGCGTAGTCTTCTGCCAATGTTGCTGTCAGAGTGAATATGCTGTCTTGACTTGCAACATTCTGTCTTCTTGTAATCTTACTGTCAATGCTTATGACAGTAACCTTTATTCATGCTGTCATCTAATATGCATTCTTTGAGGCTTGAACACAGAAAGTGAACTTCTTCCAAATTACACAATTAAAATAACATTGCATACTGATTACAAGAACATACTTTGGCTGTGACAGTATGTTCTACTTAATTAAAAAATTAAGTATATACAAAGTTAAGTTGTTCCTATGCTATCACCCATAAATCCCAACAGGCATGTCTATAGTCTTCTTTTACAAGAAGAAGCACAAAGGGAAATACATTCAGCTAGCCACTTCTTGGCAGATTCAGCTTCTCTACATGTTAATGCAAAATTTCCTTCTCAGTTCAACAGAACAAGGTTATCTTCTGACAACAGAGCAAAGTCATCTTCTGATACTAATAGAAAGTCATCTTCACTTCATTGTAATTACTGCAAAAATCCTGGACATCTCATTGAAAAGTGTTATAAGCTTCATGGTTTTCCAGCAGACTTTCAATTTACCAAGACTAAGAAATTTACCGCACAAGTTGAGCATTCTCCTCCTATCACTGATGACAAACAAGTTACCAATCTTCCTGTTAACAACTCACTTCCAGCTATTACACCTGAGTTGTGTACTCAGTTAATGGCTATGCTTAAGTCAGTTCAACACTCTGAGACACCCTCTTCTGCAAACTTTGTAGGTACTTTTACTGCATCATCCCACGTAGCTTGTTTATCTGAATCCACTAAATGTGTCTGGATCATAGATAGTGGTGCTAGTGACCACATGTGTTACAACAAAGCTTTATTTTCCTCTTTAACTACACTTTCTAAATCCTTTACAATTTACTTACCCAATGGTCACGTGTTAGACATTTCTGAAATAGGGACCATTCCTATCTCCAAAGACATTGTTCTTCATGATGTCTTATATGTCCCTATATTTAAATACAATTTAATTTCCATTACAAAGTGAACTCAACAATTACATTGTATGGTCTTTTTCACTTCTAATGCATGTTATTTGCAGGCCTCTTCTCAGAAGAAGCCACTGGTTCTTGGTAGGACCTGCAAAGAACTATATCTTCTTACTCCATATTCCACACTGGCTTTCTCTTCTTCTGATGCCAACTCTTCAAGTTTTTCTCTCGCCAGTTCTGTTTGTAATAAAGATGTATTGCTATGGCACTATAGATTAGGCCATATGCCCTTGTCTGAACTCAAGACTCTATCTCTTTGTAATTTTGACAAAGCTTGTATTGATATTCTGTCTTCTTGTGATATTTGTGCCAAAGCTAGACAACACAGGCTTCCATTTTCACATAGCAAAATTACTTCTACTTCTCGTTTTCAACTCTTACACATTGATCTTTGGGGACCATATTCTGTCCCTACTTACAATAAATACAAATATTTTATCACAATAGTTGATGATTTTACTCGTTGCACTTGGACTCACCTTCTTTGCAGCAAAAGCAATGATTTTGAGTTCATCAAATACTTTGTTATCTTAGTCAAAACCCAGTTTAATTGTCAAGTACAATTCATAAGAACTGATAATGCGTTCGAACTTGGTTCTTCTTTTCTTGCTACTTCCTATTTTCAATCTCAAGGCATTACTCACCAGACTTCCTGTGCCTACACACCCCAACAAAATGGGGTGGTCGAGCGCAAACATAAACACATTCTTGAGACATCCAGGGCTTTATTATTTTAGTCAAATCTTCCTTTGTCCTATTGGGGTGACTGCGTACTCACAGCCACATACTTAATCAATCGTTTTCCCTCAAAACTCTTGAAAGGGAAGTCTCCTTATGAATTTTTGTTCAACCAAAAACCCTCCTACTCTCATCTTAAACCTCTTGGTTGTCTTTGTTATGTGTCCACACCAAAGCCATACAGAGATAAATTTTCACCACGGGCTGACACTTGTGTTTTCCTAGGCTATCCATTCAATAAGAAGGCCTACAAAGTACTAAATCTCACGACTAATAAAATCCAGTTCTCAAGAGATGTTTACTTTCATGAGTCCATATTCCCGTTTGTTAAACAACCCAGTTCTTGTTTTGTCCCAGAAACCACACCAGATTTTCATTATAGTTTCCCAGGTCTTGATGCATTCATTCCTCATAACCCTGTCACCACTTCTGATGCTCATTCCTCTCCTCCTGATGCTCATAACCCTGTCCTGTCACCTGTTGTCTCATCACCTGGTGCTTCTACTGAATTCGATACGGCTTCTGACACTAATCATGACCTTGAGTTTCCTACTGATGCTCCATCTCTAATATCTACCAGACATTCCACTAGAGTGTCGAAGGTGCCTTCGTATCTACAAGACTATATACACCCATACATTTACACATGTACTTCTGTTGTGTGTGATCATACTATTACCTCTTTATGTGTCACACATGCTCCACATCCTCCTTTACAGTCTATTTGTTGTGCTACGACATTAATACCAATACCATCCATTCCTCCTGTTGAACCCTCCAGTTTTGACGAAGCTTCTCAGTACCCAGAATGGCAACAAGCATTTGCCAATGAGTTTTCTGCCTTAGAAGCCAATAATACATGGGCTTTGGTTCCCCTTCCACCTGGCAAAAAGGCAATCAGTTGCAAATGGGTCTTCAAAGTAAAACATCATGCTGATGGGAGTATAGAACGATACAAAGCCCGGTTAGTTGTAAAAGGCTTTACACAAAAAGCTGGGATTGATTATACAGAAACATTCTCTCCTGTCGTGAAAATGACTACCATTCGTAGTCTTATTGTTGTTGCTGTTAAAAAGGGTGGAAAATGTCTCAACTCGATGTCAATAACACGTTTCTTCATAGTGATCTACATGAAGACGTTTACATGAAATTACCTCTTGGGCTTGTCATTTCTGACTCCAATTTGGTTTGCAAATTACTCAAATCTTTATACGGTCTCAAACAGGCGTCACAGAATTGGTTTGAAAAATTAACCACTGCATTACTCTCTATGGGCTACACTGCTTCAAAGAATGACTATTCATTACTTTACAAGAAAGATGGTACATTTGTCATCTACTTAGCCGTATATGTCGACGATATCCTGATCGTTGGTAATGATGATGCTGAGATTTCTAATGTCAAGAATTTCCTCGACTCCACATTTAAACTAAAAGATCTTGGTACTCCTCATTACTTTATGGGTCTTGAATTTCAATCTGTTCCTAATGGTGTTGTGTTATCTCAACGAAAGTTCACGTCTGATCTCATCTCTGAGTTTGGTTGCCAAAATCTATCTACTGTTGTTTGTCCTCTCGACCTCACTACCAAGCTGGCTCCAGACATAGGCACTTTATATTCTGATCCTTCTTTATATCGCAAACTCGTAGGCAAATTAAACTTTTTAACACACACTCGTCCTGACCTTGCTTTTGTTGTACAACATCTAAGTCAATTTATGGCTTGTCCTCGAATTCCTCACTGGGATGCTGCTATACATGTTCTTCGTTACCTCAAAACAAATCCTTCTTAAGGTTTACTCTTCAACTCGTCTTCTTCGTTTACTATTGAGGCTTTCTGTGATGTTGATTGGGCTTCGTGCTCTCACTCTCGTAAATCAGTTAGTGGATATGCTGTTCTCCTCGGTGGTTCCTTGATTTCCTGGAAATCAAAGAAACAACACATTGTCTCACTATCATCTGCAGAGGCAGAATACCGTTCTCTTCGTCGTATCACTACTGAACTTGCTTGGCTTTCTCGTCTCTTACATGAACTTGAAGTACCTGACATACTACCTGTCACAGTTCGATGTGATAACCAAGCAACCATCTATATAGCCAGAAATCCAGTTTTTCACGAACGTACTAAACACATCGACCTCGATTGCCATTTCGTTCGTACCAAACTTCTATCCGGTCTCATTTCCTTGTCCTACGTGCCTACTACTTCTCAATTGGCTGACGTTTTCACTAAACCCCTTACTGGCACACATCATCATGACATCCTCTGCAAGTTGGGAGTGGATTCCTCCCCTTCCACCTTGAGGGGAGGTGTTGGACATGTCACTTGACACATGGATTGTACAGCTGGTGTTTAGTGTATAAGTTAGTTAGAGTAACAGATTTTCCCGCCATCTTTAGCTTTGTATTTATATCTCCTTTTCTGTACATCATTCACTTAATCAATGATAATATAATTTTTACCAATCTTCTATCTATACATACATATATACAAAGCTTGGTTACATGTTTTACACATATGCAAGTGACAAGGAAGAGTTTCAATGAATAGTGAGAGTGAAGAATGTGAGGGTGAGGCCAGTGATATCCGGTACAGGGACAAAGAATTTCCCCGGAGGCATCAGACGAAGAGCAACCTGGGCCAATGCAAGAAGACCAACCGAAGGCAAACTAGTTAGGGGGAGCATATGGAACCCAATCGCAGTGTAACAAAAACAAGTAGAGGGAGCGTATGGAAACCAATTGGAGGTAGTGTAAGGGTACCAACAGGCAGCAGCAGATGATGACCAGGTTCAATTTCCTATTGAAGCTGATTGGCCAGTTGAGGATAAGGCATTCAGAAAAGGGGTTTTCTTGATCTAAATGAAATGATAAAAGGTGACGATACAAATAACTTCTGAGGTTTCCCTTGCTTCCATGTTACATTTGTCGGCTTGTCTTCAGAATGCTGGTTATGATTCATAAGCGTTGTGTTTGATCAACTGAGAAAGGTAGTTGCAATTAGATAGTTACTACTTCCTAGTAAAATAGTGCAACTGCCTTCGTACAGCTTAGCAATGAACTTCGAGGAGCAACTTTAGATAGACTAGTCATGTTTTAATTTCTGGTAGGTAATTTGTTAGCGCTGTAATGTAACCTGTTATTTGCCTGATGAAAAAACATTAAAAAGGAAAGGATATTTAAGATTATCAAGATCTTGTTCATGTGTTGGTCGGTGACTAGTTGGGATGCTCTGATTTGGGTTTCTAAATAATTCCATAAAACAAGCTTGTAAAAGTCTCCGATTAATTAATTTTCCTTGTTCGTTCATCCATAAAAAAACTAACAAAATTAATGATATGTGGTTAGACTCTCGCAAAATAATGTTAATGTTAATACCACATATCACTCTAAATCACTATGTATATTCCAACTTCCCAAACAATATTATTTTATAAACAACACTTTTAATATTTCAACACCATTGTCTGAATCAATGGCAAGCATATAGAACCTTCTTTCAATAAACATTAATTCCATCAAAAAATAAGTCTAATATAGGCAATAACAAGCACATAATTCATCCAAAACCTGATCCAAACTACAAATGTAACATAAAATCCAACAACTCAACATTATTGAATAAATTAATCAAGTTCACTATCCTAAGCATTCTAGTCCCAGTAAACTAACATAGCCTCAGACCACCCTTCCTTAGCACCTTTAACAACCTTAGGATCAGTTGAATTCAAAATTTTGAAATACCTTTCTTCATCATCACCTCTTTTACAAGCCTCCCAAGCATCTTTAGCAGCAAGCCTCTTTGCTGGTTCATATTCATTTGTCTTTCTAAAATAGTTAGCTTGCAGGTCCTTTCGCAATGTATCCACAGAAGTATCATTATACACCGACTTCCTCTTAAGTTTATCCTTTTGCGCCTACAACACCACAAAAAAAAAATCAGTATAAAAAAAACAAACTAAAAAATCATAAGCATAAAAAAGAAACATACTAAAAAAAGCATAAGCACCAAAAAATTACCTCATCTGATATAAAATCAAAATTTAAAACAGCAACCCAATGTGCAACTTCTTCCATATCAAACAGTTCAACCCCTAACTTTAATGTTGTATTTGGTTGGGGTGATTGAAATGGAATAAAATGGAATGAGATTTAAAGTATAAAATAGTTAGATCCTCACAACTTTCATTCTTTAGCTCATTCCATTATTAATCACCTACATTATAATTCAAACACCTCACTTTGAGATGAAATGTTTCATTCCTTAACTCGTTCATTTTCTTCACAATTCTTATCATAACAATTTTGCATTATCTCATTTTTTTTCAAATCTTCCCTCCAACTCCCATTACTTTCCTTTAATTTCATCCATTCCATTCCATTCCATTCACCCCAACCAAACACAACATAGGGGTTTAGAATTCGACACGGACCTGAACCACCAATTAGAAACATCTTCCCATGCTCTAATAAATGGATGGACATCCTTCGGAATTTTTCGGAATTTTGCCATCACCATAGTAATATTTCCTCAAAACAGTTTTGACAAAATCGAACACTCCGGGAAACAACACACCCTTAAACATCAAAGAGAACAAAAAACTAATACATTGTTCATAATATGACAGCTTGAAACCCGAAATACCACTCTCACACAAATCTAAAAACTCATTTACACCTTGAATTGAGTTTTTGATACCAAATTCATCGAAACGAATGTATCCATCCGCCAAAAATAAAAACAAGGAGTCAACACCAGAAAATATACCATCACTCACATTCTATTTCTACCATAACATTCTAATTCTACCAGCACAAGTAAACAATAAATTAGGAAACCATTAAATAACAGAAAAAATAACAGAAATCAAAATAAACATATGCAAAATAAACAAATATACATAATCAATTAAAAAATTGAGAAAAGAAGGAAAACCTGACCGTAAAGAATATTTATGTCCTTAAAATATACATCTGAACTCGCAACACCAACCCAACGAGCAAAATCTTTTTTAAGATTATCATCCTTCTTCAACTGTTCATTTTTATTGAGCTCTTTTTCCTTATAAAGTTCTTCAAATTTAAAAAACAAAACCAACTTCGTCTTACCCATAACCCCACCCAATTTTCCAGTTTCACCATTTATTAACAATTTAATCGATGCCATATCCATATAAGAACTCTCAAAAAAAAAACAGCTGATGATAACCAAGTTTATCAATCTCCTTGGACCAAGTTATACACATATAAGAATACTCTGACATGTAAAATTTTGATTTCCTATCTATTTTGGGAAATTGCTCTTTCATTTTTAAGATATTATCTTCATATTCACTTATTGTCAAGCCCAAATGTTTTTGCATAAGGCCCGATCCAAATTTTGTTTTGAGTTGTTTAACTTTTTTGTCTATGTAAAGTTGTTTTATCAAAAACATTACTGTAATTACCTGATTCTCAATTCACCCTTTTTTTCAATTTGTTTTTGGCTGTTATTTCAATAAGATTACTTTTTTACATCCTGAATTTCATTTAGTTATCTGTTTCAATATCTAGGTTGAAGCCCAATATGTGGCCCATATCAAATTTTAGATATTGTACAGGACCCAGTTGGTTATGCCTGTAGTTAACTGATTGTCTGAGTTTTTAGTAGGGTTTCAATTGTTTGTTGTCCCAATATTTATCATTATGTCTCTCTTTCTGACCTAATTTCTTTAGTCCCAACATTCAGCAGACAACAGTTCATATCTAAACTTAAACCTTTGTGGAGATGTATAACAGACTTTATCGCAACACCAGCCCAATGAAAAAAATCTTTTTTAAGATTATCATCCTTCTTCAACTGTTCATTTCTATTGAGATCTTTTTCCTTATAAAGTTCTTCAAATTTAAAAAACAAAACCAACTTCGTCTTACCCATAACCCCCACCCAATTTTCCAGTTTCACCATTTATTAACAATTTAATCGGTGCCATATCCATATAAGAACTCTAAAAAAAACAGCTGATGATAACCAAGTTTATCAATCTCCTCGGATCAAGTTCTACGTATATAAGAATACTCCGACATGTAAAATTTTGATTTCCTATCTATTTTGGGAAATTGCTCTTTCATTTTTAAGATATTATCTTCATATTCAGTTATTGTCAATCCTTGGAGATTGTAAACAGCACATACATTAAAATACACACCAGAAATGGTACTTAAACTAGAGTAAAGAGATAGGGTGGGTTTTGATTTTCGAAAATCAACAAAAGACGGATCTATGAAAGGGTTTATCGACAAAGTTCTTCTAGGAACCCATGGGAAGCTAACACGTTCAGGAGAGTAACAGATAGTGGCTTTTAATGAGAGAACATGGTTTTTTAATATAGTTTGGAGAACAGATCAGGCAAGGATGAAGAACAGATTCACATGTATTAGGTATTTGGACACGAGATGTGAGAAATGAAAGATTTAGCAGAAGAGAACAAAGAAGAAACAGCTTGAGAAAGTATGTTCTTCATCTCTACAAAGGTTTAAGTTTAGATATGAACTGAGATAGTGGCTGCTGAATGTTGGGACTAAAGAAATTAGGTCAGAAAGGAAAGGCTGAAAGATAAATATTGGGACAACAAACAATTGAAACCCTACTAAAAACTCAGACAATTAGTTAATTACAAGCATAACCAACTGGGTCCTGTACAATATCTAAAATTTGATCCGGGTCACATATTGGGCTTCAACCCAGATATTGAAACAGATAACTAAATGAAATTCAGG
The DNA here is from genome assembly GCA_030848705.1 of Heracleum sosnowskyi. NCBI lineage: Eukaryota > Viridiplantae > Streptophyta > Magnoliopsida > Apiales > Apiaceae > Heracleum > Heracleum sosnowskyi. The sequence goes on from CM061245.1 coordinate 107,767,475, forward strand.
ATGCAAAAAAGTAATCTTATTGAAATAAGAGCCAAAAACAAATTGAAAAAAGGGCGAATTGAGAATCAGATAATTACATTAATGTTTTTTATAAAACAGCTTTACATAGACAAAAATGTTAAAGAACTCAAAACAAAATTTGGGTCGGGCCTTGTGCAAAAACATTTGGGCTTGATTTTGATCAATAAAAAAAATAAAAAAACATGTAAAAGTAATTTCATCTAAACATCTTTAGAGAGACAAGAAGGTGAAAATACAAGCCTCACGAAAGTAAAAATGTACAGAGCAAAACAGAACTTGTTCAATTTCATGTTACAAATAGATCAAGAACTGACTAATCAAAAACGAAACCAATTTTATGAATCAACTAACCAAAAAGAAAAAGATTTGTTTTACCCAGAGTTTCGATCTGTAAATAATTAAGAAAGAAAGCGATAAGAAGAGAGAAGATCCAATTAAACAAATCAAAAAACAAGCAGATGAATTACTAGAACTACATCCATATGAGAGATTGCATCGAACAAATCTTCAAACAACTCGCACACGTCTTCCATGGACTATATATTGTCCCCTGCTATGGATGAATTGTTCAGACCATTTGAGATTTCATTCAAAGCTCATCAACAACAACATCTCATCAAATTTAATCTTCAAACAACTCGAGGATGGTTGCTTGGTGGTTGGTGTTTATATAGCTGCAGAGAGAGAGAGAGAGGGGAGTTATGTTGGTATATATATGATGGGGGTAATACATACAGTATGAGGAGAGAAAACCCTAGTTACCGCCTATTGCCGGTTGATTTTGTGAACAGGCTTTTTACATTAATTACTGACAAAACTTTCGCTTTATTTATCCTTGGATTTGAATACTTGAGTATTGTACGTAACCGTACCATTTAGACTAGATCCCTGTCTGTTACAAAATCAAATTTCTTTTATTGAAAAATAAATAAATAACTTGAGTTTAAATCTCCACTTCCAATTCAAACAATAATATACAGTAATCGAATAATTAACGAAATCACGAAATTAAGTATAATAACGATTTTAATGCAACAAATTTGGGTAATATTAAAAGATTAGCATCAATAATCAGTTTTTCAAATCGAATTACCATAACTTTTCAAATCCGTTCTGGTCTAATATCGGAAAAGATTACGTGTAATATGTATTTTAAAAGTACAAAGTCAAATTGTTGGAATTGATTCCTCCTCCATTTTATTTATTTTGAAAGAATTGCTCAAGGCAAAAAAACAAATTATAAAAACATAAAAGCACTACAATTTGCTTGCTGTATGTCACTTCATTTTATACTTTTGATGTCCAAAGTGGTAAATAATGTTTGTTGTATAAGTGTAAGAGCAAGTCCAACAATGTCATAGTGTGTTACTTATAAATATAATAAAATAAAGAGTCTTAGTGATTTAGGACAAGTTTTTGAATGTCAACTCCAACAATAATCCCTATACTCATTCCTTATTATTGTTATAATAATAAATTTGAAAAGAGATTGGACAACAAGTAGAAAAAGAGAGAGAAAAGAAGTTAAGAAAATGAGGGAAATAAATTTTTTAATGATAGAAATGAAATAGGTAATGGCTAGGGGTTACCTAAAGATAAGTAATGACAGTAATGTCCTAGTGTTTTAAGTAACCACTAGGACACTGTTGGAGCACTTTTTTGTGTCATATTCCCTAAATTTTGACTTAGGACATCAAATAGGTAAGCTGTTGGACTTGCTCTAAGTTTGACAGATTTAAATTTAAGTAGTACTCTCTATTAACTAGTTTTAGTTCTTACTAGCGTAAAAGCCCGTGCGAGGAACGGGCACTGAAATAATTTTTCACCCGAAATCGTATATATACTGAGATAAATTTGTAATTAGAAATTCGAAAAAAGGATAAGATTTTGATTTTATCTCGTATTTTATATTGTACTCCCTCCGTCATATTCATTTGTTAACATTGAGACGGAGGGTTCGACACACATTTTAAGGCTCCTATAAAGTATAGTTCCATTATTTATTTTTAAATTTTTTCTTTTTTGAATAAAAATCCAAACATTAATTTTTTATTCAGAAGAAAAACAAATTTAAAATAATTAATGGAACTATAGTTTATAGAAGTTTTAAAATGTGTGTCGAACCCTCCATCCCAAATGTTAACAAATGGATACAAATGGATGGGACGGAGGGAGTAGTACTTTTGTAATATGTTATGCCAATTACATCAACCTAATATTTTATAACTTGATTAGATTTCATAAAATTTGGATAAATATCCATACGATAATAATCACATGATTACTTTTAATTGTTAAAATATTAATATGGTTTTCAATGATGTGATATAAACTTTATCAAATTGATAATTTGAGTATAAAATAAATAAATATTTTAGAAAAATTGTCGGTATATAACATAGGCGATGTGATTTTAACATTGTGAGAGATATATACGCAGGGCTAAGACTTATTACGAAATCTATTAATATTATATAAAAGTCATCCATGCGGCGTCTCACTCAATTTTTTATCTTATAATTTCGAATTACTTTTCCGCTCGACTTTAAATTTTCATAAATATTTTGATCAATATATATTATGATTAGACAAACTTAATGACATGTTTATCATCATGATATCTAAGACCAATTGTTTTTTGATTTTATCATAGATTGATATAATCATATGTTATAACTCAACCATTACATATTGTATTTATCAATTTACTATATTATATAAAAATTCATATTACCATACTTTATTCGAGTTATAGTCTAACCGGCCATTATTATTAATTATTGTAGTTTTGTAATATTTATGATTCAAACAATTATATCCCTTTTCATATTATATTGAATATTAATTATGTTTTTTTTCTATACATATAACATGAATCCTATTTTTAGAGTTATCATATTTTTAGCATAAATTAAATTCTTTTTATAATTTATGTTTTTAGACCAATCATACATCTAAATCGCAGAATATCTAAATAGTTAGTCAGCCAAATATATATCTAATATGACTTGTATATTTTAAATTTTATGAACCTAAAAATTATGTGATGTAATCATTTATTATGTATAATTTGATAAATGAAAATAAAGATTTCTTCAAACTAAATATTATTTTTATATTAAAAATTGAATATCTACGCGGAAACGAATGTAAATAAATCCATATCTTTTTCTGACTCGATTACGTTATCTATAATCTTATACTCTTTTAAAATTTTATTTTTTATATCAATCATTTAAAAAAAAAAAAAAGAGAATTGTAGAGTATACTCAATCCATTAAAATGTTTTTGGTAATTATATACAATGCAATATTTTATAAATAATATAAACCAACGTTTTATTTATTTAAAAATAAAAAATTATAAAAAAGAAGATGAGAGAAGAGGAGAAATTAACATTAATAAAATTTTAAAGAAAACTCAAAATAAAATGTACTATGCTACTTATGCATGAGCTTGATTAGAGAAAATTAGTGGTTCGATTTACTACACTAACATAATTTTATCTACTATTTGCATAAATATAAAAGAGTTGACTTTTTTGTAATTTTTTAACATGTAGGGGCAAAATCACAAATTCACAAGTATTAAAACGACATATATCAATAATTTAAATTGACAAAAGAGAATTGTATATTATGTTCAATCGATAAAAATATTTATTGTAACTATGTACTGTGCAATATTCTAAAAATAATATAAATCAATGTTTATTTAATCAAAAATTAAAAAAAGAAAGAAAGAAGAGGTGATATATCTAATAAGAGTTTGATTATAAGCTCAAAACAAAGTGTAGCACAGTTGGTTATGACATGAGTTTGACATAGATATGTTAGGGGTTCAATTCCCATCACTAACATAATTTCACAAGTTTTACATTTTTATTAAAGAATGACATTTTTGTAATTTTAGAAAATATAAGGGTAAAATTGTAATTTTACAGCCAATAAAATGGCAATCTTTGCCCTTGTGTTGAGATTTAATATATAGCTAGCGTAACAGCCCGTGCAAGGCACGGGCCTGCATAGAGATGTCAATAATTTTTATCGTGAAAAAGTTGGTCGTGATCGATTTATTAGATTAAGGATTGTGTAGTCTTAGGTTTGAGAGCGTACAATAAGAAGTATGGTTCATGCATAGTGAGGAGTAAATTTTTTTTTGGTGAATAGTGTAATTATTTTGAATCACAAACGTAACTATGCCAAGGCTCCAAGACTTGTTTATAGTGACTATTATTGATTTTGAGACCAGATTGAAATAATGTAGAATATGAAGCACGAATGTACTATTGTTCTTCTTGTGATTATAAGCTGGTTTACCTGTGTTTTGTGTGCCAGAGAAATGATAGTTTGTAGATTGGTAATTTGCGTTAGAGAGCGGTTGTTATATGTTTTTCGGGAATTGATTGGTTTTTTTTTTTTTTTTTGCAATCTAGGTTATGAATAGGTTATATGCATGCAATTTTGTTGTAATATAATCGAACATGCATGAATGAGATAGAGGATTTTAAAAAGAAGCTGAAGGCCGACGCATCTTTGCACACCCTCACATCACCCAAGTTTGTGATAAACACATTGGGAGATGAACACCTATTACAGTTTGGAGTATTCATGTCACCTATTTGTTTTTGGTTTTTTACTTGGGAACTGATTTTGCACTCCTCTCATGTGTTCATCTTTATATTAAATTATATTAACACACTTAGTAAATGCATTAAGAATGTGTTTGGAATATCGTTTTACAGTTACACATTTTAAACCAATTTATTACTATATATTAAACCTCAACACAAGGGCAAAAAATTCTAATTAAATGGTCGTCATAAAATTGTTACTCATATATTATTATGCAAAAATATATTAATAGTTGTTAGTACAAAGAAACAAACCTCCAACCTCCTTCTAAGATGTTCATGGGTTTAACCACTATTCTACATGCCTGTTTGAGTTTACTTCAAAAAATTTATTAGATAATCCACGTCTTTCTTCTCTTCTCTTATATTATTTTTACTTTGATGTTTAAATAAATAAAATATTGGTTTGTATTATTTATATAAATCAGTTTTTCTTTTCATCTTTTCGTAATTTTGGTCAAATATTTTATTTTCCGGACACCCCAACCGGTATCACGCCAGACCCTAGAGTGCAGGAAGAATTCCCCACGCTCCCATGAATCAAACCTTGAATGCTTTGGTCAATAACCAGTGCTCTCACCAACTCATCTACAGGCCCGGAGGCTTCTTTTTGTAATTTTATATACCTATATATTCAATCACTGAGTTTTATTACAGTTGTATGTTTTCGATTAAATATATATTAATTATGTTGTTTAAAATTCATACTTTTATATTATGTATCTTTATTATACTTTATTTGAATTAAACTAATTATTCATACATAAAATATACTATTGAAATTCGACCTAATATAAGAAATATTGTATATGTTGTAGAGGATGTCGTCAAGGACCCACAAACCCTATTTAGAATTTCATTTTATCAAAATGATTATATGACATTACGAATCAATTTAATGTATTCTATAAAGTTCTATTATTATTATGAAAGATTATACTTTTTTTTAACATCATACAATAATTTTTGGAATACAATTTGAAATTCTATTTTCAAAACTTGTAATTTTCAATTTTCCAAAACTTTATCGTCTACTAACAGTCTGACTGATCATTATGTAATTATATACTATGTAATATCCTATATTTTAAAAACTCACCCCGATTTTTGACACGAACGTCACTGGGGTTGAAGGGGAGGGGGTTAGAAAGGTGGAAAAAAATATAGATAAGTTAATAAAGAATGACATGTTACTTTAGAAAATGTTAACAAATGAACAATACATTCTGGAAAAGAAAATTGTTAAGAAATGGATGCGACGAACAGAGTAGGTAGACGATTTTTTTTTATAATTTGAATGCTAATGTTCTTTTTTTTTGACAAAGAATGCTAATGTTCTTAATTTAAAAATTATAGAATAACTAATAATGAGAGATATAATGTGTATAATATTTCTTATATTAGATCGAATTTTAATAGTATATTTTATGCATGAATAATTAATTTAATTCAAATAAAGTATAATATAAATTATGAATTATAATCAACATAATTAATATATATTAAATTGAAAACATACAACTTCAATAATATATAGTGATTGAATATATAGATATATAAAATTACGAAAAGGAAAAAAGAAAAACAAATTTATATAAATAATTCAAACCAACATTTTATTTATTCAAACATCAAAGAAAAAAAAAATATAAGAGATAAAAGACGTGGGTTATCTAATAAATTTTTTGAAATAAACTCAAAAAGGCATGTAACATAGTGGTTAAGCCCATGGATATCTTGGAAGGAGGTTGGAGGTTCGAATCTTTGTAGTAACACATCTATTCAAAAAAATTTGTATAAAACTATACGAGTGGCATGAAAAGGAAAAAAGAAAAACAAATTTATATAAATAATTCAAACCAACATTTTATTTATTCAAACATCAAAGTAAAAAAAAACTATAAGAGATAAAAGACGTGGGTTATCTAATAAGTTTTTTGAAATAAACTCAAAAAGGCATGTAGCATAGTGGTTAAGCCCATGGTTATCTTGGAAGGAGGTTGGAGGTTCGAATCTCTGTAGTAAGTAACACATCTATTAAAAAAAATTTGTATAATAATATACGAGTGACATTTTTGTTATTTTTCAAAAAAAAGGGTAAAACGGTAATTTTGTTGAAAAGGAAAAAAGAAAAACAAATTTATATAAATAATTCAAACCAACATTTTATTTATTCAAACATCAAAGTAAAAAAAATAATATAAGAGATAAAAGACGTGGGTTATCTAATAAGTTTTTTGAAATAAACTCAAAAGGCATGTAGCATAGTGGTTAAGCCCATGGATATCTTGGAAAGAGGTTGGAGGTTCGAATCTCTATAGTAACACATCTATTAAAAAAATTTTGTATAATAATATACGAGTGCCATTTTTGTTATTTTTCAAAAAAAAAGGGTAAAACGGTAATTTCGCAGCCATTTAATTGGCAACTTTTACCCTTGTGTTGGCCTATTATATATAGTAATAGAAGTAATAGATAGATAGATAGATAGTAATAGATAGATAGATAGATTCCATGGTCAATATTTGTGTCTCCAATTTGTTTGCTTTTCTCTTTTTTCCCTAGGTACAGTACCTTTTACTTCATCCTACTTTAATTATTGCATTCTCGGACACGGGTAAAAGCAAAATTACAAGCCATGTGCCCCCGTGCAGTCTACATACCCTGTCAAAAATCTAATGGCTCTTATAAAGATAAAAGTTATTCGCGGTCAGTCTAAGATTCGAATAAGAAAAAATAATGTACAAAATGAAATAGAATTTAGATTTTAATCTGAATAAACACTTTTTTGATGCACTTATCTTCTATATTAAAAACCAAACGCGGGACAACATACATATATATAAATAACGTGCTGCTTTTGTTGAGAGGTGGATAAATCCGCAAATGAATAAATTTGTTAATTATTAAAGCTTTCTTATGTCACAAGTCCATTTTGGAAGCCTATACGGACGACAACCTCATGATCCATGATTAGGCGAACGACCTACGTTCAACACATGATGGACCACGTGTCTAGACGAGGAGATCGGAGCAACTGGTAAAAGGAATAACTATCATGTTTGAGAAGGGAAATTCATTCGGATACACAATTAAAATATTTGTACGTTCAATTATTACTCACCCTTACCAGTTTAACTGAATCTCACACCGGAGGTGAATGGGGGGAATCAACCATCGCATTCTTCTTTTTGCAGGTCCAAACGATCAAGCTCACGCAAAAAACTGGTTCCAACATTTGGCGCCGTCTATGAGAATGTACGAATTATTTTGTGATTAAACCCTAGATATGTTATGTTGTTCGATCGACCGTCTAGCTTTAATGATCATTTGCGACTCGGCGGGTCCAATTCCACCCTGCCCTTGAATCGTGTCCTGAATTTTGAGTCTGACGGAGAAGATGGTCCTATGTCGACTCCTGAAGAACAAAGAGTGCTTCTCCTTAAATGGAAAGAAGATGTGGCTGCCAAAAGAGGAAAGCAGAAGGAGAATGAGCAGGCCGAAAAAGAAGCCCAAATACGGGCAAAGAAGAGAGAAGTCGATCTGTTAAAACTACATGCCATCAAACTTCGAAAAGAAGAGCTGGAGATGGAAGAGAGAGTCTTAAGAGAGTCGTCCGAAGAAGTAGAGATTACGTTGATAATGGGCACGACTCGGAAAGAGAGGAGTACATGACGATGAAGACGGGTCTTCGGACCCCGAATCGCATTCCAGGAGAACACGTTCAAAGATCGTGTTAACAACTGATTCAGACAAAGAAGATGACCCTCATGTTCGGGTTCGTCTACGTCGAATGAAAAAGTCTATGTTTGGAGAAAGAAAGATCAGCCATGAGCCGGTAGTTTCCGAAGAGATTGAACAATTTAGGCCTCCTCCAGGAAGACAGTTTCCAAAGATGCATGAGTTCAATGGGATAGGTGGTCGGGAAGATCACTGTGAAAAATATGAGTCTTTGATGACTGTCATGGGACACTGTGATGTTATGTTGTGCAAGATGTTCAAAACATACCTGAAGGGACCAGCAACGATGTGGTATCGTTCGCAAAGACCCCGATCGATCCACTTGTATGACCAGATAAAGAGGAAGTTTATGAGGTATTACTTCCACTTGTGTCGAAGGGAGAAGGATACAGAGGCCCTGGTCCACTGCAGGCAGAGGTCGAACGAAGAATTGGGCGATTACTTAGCCTGGTTCAAGGAGGAAGCAGGAATAGTGACCAATTTGGACAAAGTAAAAGCTACAGGGTTCCTCGCTGCTGGTTTGGACCCAATAAAAGGTACGAAACTTCGATCCTCTCTTTACGATGTTCCCCCTAAGTCTTTAAATGATATATACTTGAGGGGAGAAGCTATCTGAAGGAAATTAGAGTCCATCGAAGGTCAAAAGGATAGCCGTAAGTATGAGAATTCGGGAAAGGACGAGTGAAGGGGTCGAGAAGATATTAAGAGCAGGCTTACAGATATCAGGCTTGACCGTGGAGCTGAGAGAAGACAAGATAGAGATAATACGGTGTTCACCCCCCTTAACGCGCCTATCTCAAAGATTCTCCATGAAATAAAAGGGAAGACCGACTTTGTTCAGCCAGCCAGGCTGAAGACCCCAAATTATAAGAAAAATGGAGACAAGTATTGTGACTACCACAAAGACAAGGGGCATAATACTGATGAATGCTACCATTTGAAAAGGCTGATTGGGAAGATGATCAGGGAAGGGGAATTGAGCAAGTTTGTAAGCGATTTAAGAGATAGACTGGACTCTAAGGAAAAAATGAGAAAAAAAGAACCTGAAAGAGAAGAAAAGTATCGAGGAGTGGTCCGAACCATTTCTGGTGGGAAAGTCATGGACCGATGTAGTAAGACTGCTCGGAAAAAATATGCACGACAGGTCTACAGTTTGTATCAAGCTAATTCAGCCAAACAACCTTTACCCATCACTTTTACAGAGGAGGATTTTGAGGATGTGATATGGCCGCACGAAGATCCACTCATCATTAACCCTATCATAGGGGAAAACAAAATTTGGAAAGTCATAGTGGATGGCGGTAGTTCGGTCAATATCCTTTACCACATGACGTACAACAAGATGAACCTAGGGGGCGAACAGCTGGAACCCTGCCACGAAGCCCCTCTGTATGGCTTCGGAAACCAACATGTTCCGATTGAAGGGACAATCACTCTTCATATCTTACTAGGAAAGCACCTTACACTGTGCAGAAAGAAGTAAAGTTCTATAGTACGAGTTGACAGCCCCTATAATGGCATCCTGGGAAGACCTACTCTTGCAGCTTTCCAAGTTGTGGCTTCTGTTCCTCATTTAAAGCTCAAATTTCCAACCGGACAAGGGATCGGGGAAATGGGAGGAGATAAAAAAAAAATGCCCGAATTATAATGCTAGAAGATCTTGAAAAAGATCATGATGTGGAAATGTCCGAATGAGGAAAAAGGAAACGAGGGGAGAATGATGACGGGGGCAGTCATCAGACAATGAACATTGAATTGGAAAAGTTTGGAGTTGACCTTTCTAGTCCCGTAGCTGAATCAGCCATGTAGACTGAAGAAGTGGAGTTGTACGTCGGTCAGTCTGGGAAAATGATCCAAATTGGAAAGAATATGGATCCCGAGCTGAAGGGGAAAGTTATTGAAGTGATCATATAATACCATGATGTATTCGCTTAGGGTCCCGAAGACATGCTAGGGTTAGACCCATCGGTAGCAAACCACTATCTCAATGTAAACCCTGATGCAAAGTCGGTCAAATAGAAGAAGCGAAACTTTGCCATATAAAGACAACAAGTCATCCAAGCCGAAGCAGAAAAGTTACTGGAGGCCAAGTTTATTAAAGAGATTGAATATCCAGACTGGTTGGCAAATGTGGTAGTGGTAAAGATGTAATATCCCGACATGTTTTTAATTCGATATTATAACTTATGTGTAATTTTATTCATAAATACTACATAGCTAGGTTGATTAAGAATTCTAATAATACAAAAAATTATTTTCAGGATTGTTGGTTTGCTTCGACATGTCGAGCTACCATGTGTCATGTGAGAATAGGCCGAACTTAATCAAGGCCTTTTTGAAAGAAGAAGAAAATAGGCAGAGATAGATGGGCCCAATGAGAAAAGGATGAAAGTTTTAAACTGTTTTCCAAGCCAATGTGAATTGACTCAAGGAGATGGGCCGAGCAAATGCATCAAAGCCCAATGAGAAAAGGATGAAAGTTTTAAACTGTTTTCCAAGCCAATGTGAATTGACTCAAGGAGATGGGCCGAGCAAATGCATCAAAGCCCAATGAAGAAAGGATGAAAATTTATATTGTTTTCCAAGCCAATGTGAATTGACTCAAGGGAGATGGGCCGAGCAATTGCTTCAAGGCCCAAGGGAAAGGAGTAAAACTTTGAACTACCTAAATCAGGCCTATGAAGGCCAAGACTTGCAATTAGACAAGTCAAATAAATATATAAGTGTGAGAGGACACTTATATACTAATACTAATAAATATATACTAATACTAATACTAATAAATATATAAATTTATACTAATACTGAAACACACACGCACTAATATATACTACTTCTTATTCTCTTTCTTTTTTATTTTTCAAAGTATAATTTGCACTTACTTATTCTATTTTTAAAATAATATTGACAGATTATTTCAGTATACGTTTTTTAAATATTAAATTTTAAAAATAAATTAATAATTATATCCATTTAAATTTTACAAATTCGGTTTGAAAAATTATGTCAACATGGGTACTATTCTAGTAATTTATTTTTTTCTTCCGACTAAAGAGCATGTTAGTAAAATTATTTTTTTATAATATTTTAATTTTTATAAGTTGGAATCAAATAAAATGAAACTTATAATTTATTGCTACAATTATTTCCAGAACTCCGGGCGTAATTTGGTATAATTCATTACTATATTTCATAAAATTTAATTTGAAATATGTTGTTAGATAGAATAATATCACTAACATAAAATTAAGGTTTATTTTTAATTCTCCGTTTCATCTTAGTCATTTACTGAATTTTGAATAAATATAGAATAAGGCAATTGTTTATTATTTTTTATTATTTTAATATTATATCAAATATTAGTATATTTTATCACCATTTTTATTTGTCTCAATATTTATATTCCAACTTCTACTTTAAAATACATAATATAACATTAGTATTAAATTATAGCATTTAATATATTTCTCCTAATTAATCGCTCTCTCGTTAAACATGTTCAGTCACAATAACTGGCTTTCTCATTGTTACCAAATCTAAATAGATAACAAACAAATTAACTGAATAAATTAAATTATCTATTAATCAATTTTATCATATCATAAATTTTAATTTAAATATTTTTAAAAATTCTAATTTTATTGTTTAAAAATATAGGTACTTGAGAAAATAAATGAAAATAAAAATAAAACTTCTACATTTTATTATTGAAACTTTCGTTGTATGTAAGTATTATCTTCTATATAAATTAGAAGATAAAACTTAAAAAGTGATTTTTAATATACATATATAACATAGATAAATTAAACGTGGATTTTCTAAAACTTCAAAAAAAAATATATGAGAAAATTAATATGATAAATTTTAGTTCAAAGAAAGTTGAAGAGATTATCAACATGGTAATTTGACATTAAGATAAATTTTAGAAAAATATTAAGATAGTAATTTGACATAAGAAGAAAGTTTAGGTGATTATAAGATAATTAAGATTTTCATGACTAAAGATTTAAAAGGTAATTTAGATATTTTCTAACATTTAATATTATTAAAATACTTATATAACGGAGAAAACGATTAAAATTATATATTTTAATAAATATATAATATTAAAATTATATATTTAATTAAAAAATAATAAAATTAAAATATATAATTTTAATATTAAAATATATAATTTTAATATTAAAATATATAATTTTAAAATTATATATTTTTATATATTATTAAAAATATATATTTTAATATTTTTTAAATAAATTTATGATATCAAAATTAATTAATTAAAATAATTAATAATTAAAATAATTAAAAATTAAGATATTAAAAGTAATAAAAAGATATGAAATTAAGATATTATAATATTAATTTTTTAAATAAAATTTAAAAGTTGATTAAGATATTTTCTAAGAAAATAATTTATGAGACTATTAAAATTGAAAATTTAGTTTCATCCATTAGTAAAAAATTTAAAGGCAAGAATATTAAGATTGCATATTTAGTTTCCTACATTAATAAAGATTTTGAAGTCAAGAATATTATAATTGTATATTTAGTTTTTTTTAAGTCAATTGAGATATTTTCGAATTCTTAACATTAATTATTTAAAAATTTGAGAAAATTAGGAAAATAGATGGCGCCAGATCACCGTTCTCGTATTCTATATTGGTTTATAATTTTCTTCCGACTAAATAGCATGTTAATAAAATTATTTTTTTATAATATTTTGATTTTTACAAGTCGGAACCAAATAAAATGAAACTTATAATTTATTGCTACAATTATTTCCAGAACTCCGGGCGTAACTTGGTATAATTCATTACTACTATATTTTCTTTTAATATAGATTTGGTATTACAATCTATGAGAGAGCACGACAGTGTTTTACAGTCCGATGATGGGCGACGAAATGGGTTTGTCATTGACATTAAACTTTCATGCTCTACCAAACCCTCATCTTCATATATGCATACATATTATGAGGTAACCTGTTCTGTTCCAAATCTTTGTCTGAGTTTATCTTCTTTACATTATTCTTGAATTGTTTGTTTTTAAGTTTGTTTTATTACACATGCTTCAAATTCATACTTACATCCCTGTGTTTGAACTAGTACCAGTGAGTTGTTGCAATGTATGTTAATGAAATTACGCAAAGTTATTTAGTATGATCAATTTTTTGTTAGGCATTATTAGCTAGACAAAGGTCCAAGTGCCTAAAGTATTTAAGTAGATGAGCACGCCTATTTGCGCGTACCCCAACCTTGGTCATGGTTTCAATTACCTTGATTCTAATTGCCTTGGTTCTATGTAGTCTATTACCATATGGTTATTATTTTTCACAAGGATATTCAGATTTTAGGTTTCCGAGATGTTCACTTTTCCTCGATTCCTATGGATGGTGCTACTAATTGTCTATATACAAGTATTCATGTGAAGATATGCATATGTTTCTACTAGCCACACGAAAATCAAGTACCAAATTTTCATCATGCCCAGCTCTTTGTAAAATTTCTTTAATAATATACTATCCCTCTAGATCTATTGAATATAAAAGTTTAATTTGGATATTCTTGTTGCAGTGTCAACCTATGTCCTACACTGAGAAGTCAAAGAATTCTCTTGAATGTAGTCGAAATCTAGAGTAGTTTAATAATGTCATAGTAGAATAATAATGGGGATGCCGATGCATACAATACAACACTTGTAACTCTTGGTTTGACACCATGGAATTACTGTTCTCATGACCATATAAGGTATAACTACACCCTATGGAGAAAACGATAGGATGGATCTACGATTTTTGATGCAGCTGCCTCTCTTGCTCTAAACATTCCAGTGCTATTCCTTGCAAGGAGTTGCCAAAATTGGTGCTCAGAGCCAATTGGAATCTTGTACCCTCCATACTCCAACCAAACATTTTCGCTACTTGCTCCTTGCTAACATTATGATCTGTATTAGCAATCGGATAAGAGAATGCATCTTCCTTGGGAGCATGCAATGTACTAAAAAATTCCAATGTGAACTGAGAATAGCTCGGCTCATTCATATCCAACAAATCCAGGCCAACCAACATTCTCCAACAAATGTTTAATCAATGTCAAACAATAGAAGTCTAACAAATTCAATAACTCATATAAGTAAATAAATTACATAAGTATCTTTGTAAGAGGGTTTGAACATAATAATATTATTTACATGGTAATTAGCATGACCTCTTCATTTTGAGATCCTCCAATGTCCTCTTCTTCATCTGGAGATCAACCAATTCTTTATTTTTCACATCATTTTTGTACAATAATTCATCATCCTCTTATTCTCCACCTCCTTCTCATTCACAACATCAGAAAATCTCTTAAGTTGTACAGTGTCACGAAGATAGTCACCAACTACCCCTGATGACTCATAATCTCTTAAGTTTGTTTGTTGTGTATGTAAACATTTATATTTCTAGATTGTATAACCTTCGTACTGCCTTGCTGTATATACAAATATGCAGCATTATGTATCAGTGATTGTAAATATATCATTTATGTTGTTTCATTCTATTAACATCTGATAGCGATAAAACTTTGAACAAGATGTCATTAATTTAGCAACTAACCGACTTATTTTTTAATTTAGTGTATAAATTTATAAATTAAATAGGTGTGGTTAAAGTTCATTTTATTTTCCAGGTGGTTTTGATTTTTTGATTTTGTCGCGCACACCTGAAAGCGATGGCTTACCCCTGGCGGGTCAGATGTTTGCCCATAATTTATCACTTTTCGCCAACATGATGACTATGTCTGATGCGAAGTTAGAAATTGAAATGTTAATTTGTATTTTGGTTTGTGTAATTTTTTTGAGATAAAGTTAGTTATAATCTATTACGAGGTTCATGTATATTTGATGGATAAATTTTTTGGAACAAACACAAAGTAGTTAAATAACAAAGGAAGTTGTTTCTTTTATCTAAAGGTAGTAGTAGATTAGTATAGGAAAGATATATGAAAAAGGATTATTTATTTGTCCATTATGAAATTGCTTGGCTTGTCAGTGATAGGATTCTTTTTAAACACTTGTAAAATAAAAATCATTATCAAATAATAGTGATTTTTTTATAACCATAGAACATATGATAGAGTTACTGATTTATGTGTCCCTACCGAACTCTCTGTTTATCCTTTGCTTTTCCTACCATAGTCCTACACGAAATTGGCGTCACGAGCTTATATGTTTGTTTGGGCTTCTAGTAAAAATATGTTTGTTTGTGTAGTCCATTCAAAATGAACTTTAAGTAAGAGATGGGCCAAAAGTGATTAGTTTCCACCTACATTTTGAGTGTTTACTACTTTACTTATTACCCAGCTCCGCATTTTCATCCTCAACCCTAATCTCTCGTTCCCCTTTTCTCTTTTATCCGGCGGCTCCTTTAACTATTTAGCTCCTCCATATCCACCTTCAACTATCGGAGCTCTGATCACTTAACCTTTTTGTCGTGTGTTGGTAACCCACTGAACGCTTTAATGTCTTATTTTTAATTAGTTTACAATAAATGAGATGTCTCTTGTTAATGAATATTATATATATCTACGATTTGCTCGTAACTTGTCTTATTGTAATACATATTATACATGTATATATATATACGATTTGCTTTTAGCTTGTTTGTCTCCGCTTTGCCATATATAGATGGATTTATACCAACTTTTTTATGTACAATTGAATGCCAAAATCCTCGGTTTTTGTTGCGATGTGTATTTCCTTTTAAATTAATTGTAATATAATTACATGTTTGCTTCCTTTATTGTTACTTGTGAGATTCATATTTATATGGCTCCTGATGATTTAAGACAAAGTGAGAGGGAAAAGAAGTGGAGAAGAGGGAAATAAAAAAGTTACTAATGAAAAAAAAGGAATGACTCAAGGCTCTCTTAGAAAATAAGTAGTGAAAAGAGACTCTTAACTTCTTAAGGAGTCATTAATAGGTTGTTGGAGCAATATTTTGTATCAAATTCCTTAAATTTTAACTTAAGAGGTCATAAAGCTAGTCTATTGGACTTGTTGTTAAGAGTTTTTTTGTTATGGTTAAATATTCCGCAATCAGAGTTAAGGAGTTGAGTTGGCCCAGTGGTTAGTTGCCCTGATCAGGACCATTAGGTCATGCTCATGGGTAAATCCTTGGGTAGAGCCGTAGAGGATTACTCTCCCCAGAACCAGGTATGTCCCTTTTCCCTATTTAGTAATCCGTGTTGTGGAAATGAACATTGATGAAATCTTTGAGGCGCATAAAGGCAATGACTCATTGCATGTTTTCATTGTTGAAAAGAAATTAATTGTTAAACCTTCCAAATATCTACACTTTCAATAAACAAGTAGATGAGATGTCTCCGATTGAAATTGTGATCAAGGAGACCAGCATTGATGGTTGAACACATTCATCTTTTAGGCTAATCAACATCTTTTGAATTGCATCAAAATATCTTATTTTTTGATGGTTGCTTCTACGTTATTGTTTATAGGGTTGAAATTTGATATCTTCAAATTCTGGGTGAATCATCACTTGGTTCGATGATTCTAATAACTTTTAAACTTTGGACGGATTTTTTCCGGTCGATATGAGAATGATGTTGAGTGAGGAATTGAAATATTTTAGTTGTATATAATTTTTTATTAAGTTTATTTGTATTAGATTATTTAATATAAGTTGTATGTATCTTTTGTTATAAATTTGAAGTGTTTTTATATTACATGATATGATATAAGAAATATTTGAGTTTATAGTTCATGGTAGTAGAAGAACAAAAGGATTTATATTTTTGTTATTCACTTCTTTCCTTGTTATTAGGGATTTACTTTTTTTTTTTTAAGTTTTAGGGGTTTGCTCCTATACAAGGTGTAATCTTTGTTATATTCAGAGTTTTATCAAATCTTGAAATTGCGATTCTTCCTTTGTTATGATTGCGATCCTAGCATTACGTTTTTTTTATGCTAATGACAATTAACAGAAATTTTTATACTCACGCACACATTTGCCTCCTCTGACACTCGAGCCCTAGACCTTTTCTCTTAATCATTTTCATTCTTTTTAATTGTTTTTCATGCATTGGGATCTGGGGATGAAACAAGACAGAAATGCAAGTGGTGGGGGTGACAAATTCTAAGGATTTACAACAATTTGTAGTTTGTCGTAGAATTTCCCGAGTCAAGAGGCTTGGCTATGGGTTAATTTTTAATAATTTATTGGAATCTTTTGTTTGTGAGAAAATGAAAAAGATTCCATGTTAAAAACTTTTACCCCTTATAAATTAAATCCTATCATCTCCTTTTACTACATCACCTCTTTTCCAAAGTGCTCGGTGTTAAAGGTACACAAGTTGATTCGCCCATTAAGCAACTTTTCTCTTTTGTAAGAACATCATGCAAGTTGGACATCTATCTATTTCTTGGCCACTTTTTAACAATTCTACATTGTTCAAGTAATTGTTATCATTGTAGTACTTTATTATTGCTAACTTGTGTATTACTGTTTTCAATTTGTTGGGTTTTTTGTCGAGTATGCGATGTGGATATGTGGTTCAGTTATTTATTTTTATGATTTGCGATTTTGATAATATGATCCTCTGTTGGATAATATATAATTTGTTTGGATTTGACGGCTCTAGTTTAATATTGATTTTGTGTTGACTAGGGGAAAGATAAATTTCTTAGAAGTTATTAAATGTCATAAGCCAGCATAGATACATTTCTCAGAAGTTATTAAATGTTGTAAGCCAGCATCTAGATCCCCACCAATTTCTAAGGTTTTTAGTGCTTGCAAAATGCAGTAGCCTTGAAGAATCAAATTCCATGTCAATGTCCTTGTCTATATCAATCTCTAGAAGTAAAACCTAGTCCCGCAGTTTATCTGTTCTTAATGCCTCTTTATTGTTTTAGCTTTGATGCTAGGTTCATCTAAATTTGACTTCAAAAAGTTCCTGATTTCGCATAGGTCGGTTGTGTTGATTTAATATCATTTATAGTGTTTGTGCTAGATTTTGAAGCCTAAATATATGGCACTAAGTAGTATCTTGGTACTTATTCATCACTTAGTAGATTAGTAGATGATTAAATTTCCAGTAGTTGAGTATAGTGAAAACTGAAAACTAAAATATTCATTTGTATGCTATGTTGTGATTTTTGTTGTAATGTGGTCACGCTCGTCGTCGACGTGCCAAATTGATAATAATATTTTGCTCTACTATGTTCACACTTAACTATGAAATATAGAAAATGTGGCAAGTAGGGATCGAACCCAAGGGAATAGCGTTCAATACTAGTACAAAGTAAATTGGTTGGGGTGGGGGGTTTTGAGTTGGTTGTGGTATTTTATCAAACACCTTGCATACAAGAAATAAATTGCTAGAGAAATACAACTAAGTTAATGGCAATCATCCAATTTTACCAACACAACAAAGCACAGTGAGTTAATTAGCAAGATAAAGAGATATTTGACCCAAGGATAATGGAAAATCAAGTACTTTAACCCAACAAACTCAAGCAAGATATACCCAACTCTACCTAACCAAGATAATTGGTGAAGCACACAAAATCTTATTTCTCTTCTAAAACACTAATTTAGTGGAGCACATAAATTAGTTCTCTTGACACTAGCAACCAATATTGAAGCAATACTAGTTTAACCAAATCAAGGAATTAAACAAAGAGAGGTTAGGACAAATTCAAGGATGAGGAGCTCAACCTAGGTACTTGCACTTAAATCTTGAGGATTTAGGTACACTAAATCTTGTGCTACTACAATGAATGTACTAACAATTACGGATTAGCACAAACAATTAGCAATTGAAATTACAAGAAGAGTAAGATAAAGCAACTTACAAATCTCCAAGCAAATTCATAAACAATACAGCACAAGCATTCAAGATAGAGTGAAATAGATCTTACTTAAAATGAAATGGGTTTAGTACAAGAAGTCCTTCCTTGAGTCAAATAAATGAAGTTAGTTACTCATAATCAATGTTAGATTACAAGTAATAAATGTTTCCTCTACTTTCCCTAACCCTAATTGAATGTCCTTGAAGTGATAAAGATGAGATAAAGATAAGATAATGTTTTGTTCCGAACTATTCAATTAATACATCCATTAGACAAGAGGACAAAATAGTCACTTTGCTTCCAAATAATTTCAGCATGACATGTACGGTCTGATGAACAGTCGTACGGACACCCGTACAATTTCCAACAAATTCTGCATCACTTGGAACACTTCGTACCGCCTAGAGAACGGCCGTGCGGACGCCCGTACAATTTTCAACAAATTCTGCATCACTTGGAACTCTCCGTACGGCCTAGTGAACAGCCGTGCGGACGCCCGTACGAGATAAAAAACTCCAAAATCATGCATTATGAACCTCCCGGCATCACAATCCAACCTCTTCTAAATTTCCTCTTGAATAATCTTTGCTTTCAAGCCCACAATAAGCTACCTTTTGAACAAATAAGTATGCGGCACTAAAAAAAGGAAACATAACAAATATAAGTAAAATGCATATGGAACCGAAAGAAAACAAAGAGAAAGAGAGACAAAAACGTGTATAAAATACACGTTATCATAATGCCAGGGTTTTAAGGAAATAAATCAGTAAGAATGATGTTGCTGTTGAAACTATTTTCTTGAGGTGTCTAAAATCTTTGGTGGCATTTTTTTAGCAAGTTACACCTTAATACATGATTCATCTCCTATGCTTTTAAATCTATTCAAACAATGCTTGTATGGATGATATTCGAAGAAGAAGTGCGAGATTGTTTTACTAGTTTCTGAATACAAATCCCTGTGTCAGTAAATGTGATGTTGTGTATTTTTTTTGAATCAGTTGTACTTGCAACTCGAACTTTGTCAGAAATGGCAACAATGGCAGAGCTGCCCTATGAACTACTGTATCAAATTATACTTTTTTTGGTGCAGTCGCCAGTCGGAGCGGCTGATTTTGCAAGGATCTTATCTGTGTAAGACATTACATTCTAAGCCTTCCAAGTCTGAAGTGCCTGTATATTATGTGAATTTGTTGTATGGCCTCACCATTGTCTTATTTTACTTATAATGCCATTTTTTTGTATTGTTGCCCCCCCCCCCCCCCCCCCCCCCCCCTCTCATCGCTTTCCTAATTTCATTATAAGACCTACTAGGAATAAGTTGGGTTTTTTTCGTACACATAGTTCGGTATCTGTATGCTTAAGAATTAAATATTCATTACTAGAATAGTTGTGTGCTGGTCAAATAGAGTTGTTCAAGATTTCTTTGCTAAAATTATAGCTAGTTGTCGTCTTTGCTTGATTTTCTGTGGGTTAAGGAGGCAGTGAGCATATTTTTGCAAAAAAGATTTTTAAAAAGTATTTAAGGGTTCACTTAATTTATTTACTTGACATGTAAATGAAAATTCATACAAATTAGGGGGTTGGACCACCCTTTATTGTTGAGCAACTAGACTCTTTTCACTTTTTGTCCCTTTTGTTGTGTATTTTACTGGACTTTCTTCCCTGTAGCCAGCAGGTACTCTTAGGTCAGTTAACCAGATTTTGTTTAGGTGTATCATGTTTTTATGGGTGATGGGTCAATCACCACCTGAGGGCTCAAGTAGGCAGCGTAACTGAGCAGACAACACATATTTTTATACTAAAAATTGCTGGTTGGGTTCACATTTGTTCAAACTTATCTTGAGTAATATGCAACAAGACACTTGTGCCATCTCTTGCCCTCTTGGTAAAAAAATTTCAGCCTTTGGTTGTACCTGTTATGTAGCTTCTAATCTTTTGTTTGCTTTTCTTAGTTATACCGTTAATCAAAGTTTTCGATGTTGTGTGTGCAGTTATTTCAAGTGTGTATTTGTTCTTTATAAAATGCAGGCTTTTCCAAAAAGATATTTATCGAATTTTTTTAGTCAATTTGTGACATATTAACATTCGCGAGGTCTCTGATTTGCCTCGGTAAATCTTTTGTTGCAGTTGCAAAAGTTTTCTTTTGTTTGCGGGAGATGAACGCATCCTCAAACTTGTCAACTTTGACATTAGGATGGAATTAAAGAACTTTTACCGGTATCAACACATCAACAGTCTACTAGTGAAATGTTCCGAAGCTGGAAATGTAGCTGCTCAGTTTTTGCTCGGGAAGGTAACTTTATCATTTAATCTTTTTTTTGTTCTCTAGGTGGGGATCATTCATCAGCTGTTGTAATCTGCTTTCCAGACCACCTTTTGTTTGATGTTCCTTCGCTCAAAAACTTGAAAACAAATGTGTATACTAAGTAACCTACTAAGAAGCATTTTGTTACTTCTACACAGGTAATACTGGTGAGCTCTTCTCAGCTTTTACTTTGTGAATGGCAGAACGCAAAATGTGATTTCCATCCTTTTGATTGTGCAAAACTCGGTGAAATTAGTTGTATTCTTGCCACAAATGTTTCCGCTAAGGAGTATAAAATTGGTTCTTTTATGGCCTACTTTTTACATAAACAATTATCTACTAGTGAATTTTCACAGACAAGACTGGTTCACCACCAACTTGTGAAGTTGTTCTTGATTAACGGCAGCCCTTATGACTTCATTGAAATGGTTGTATTCCTAAATAGTTATATCAGGTACTACGCTAGATTTATCGGAAATGATAACACCCTTATCAACTTAATCGGTTTACTTGTTTCACGTGCTCGTCGTGTTAGAGCAGTGGAAAAACTAGCCAAGTCAAAAGAGTCGTTTATCGACTCCTATAGGGTTTTGAGTGTTTCCTTAACCCCTTCAAAATGTTGCCATTCTTCTAATGCTACAAGTGGAAAGTATATTGACGACATTGCTGATGAGGTTATTTTCCTTTTGAATTTACACAAACGGGAGTGTGATACAGTTGGCGTGCATTGGCGAAAGGCAATGAGTGACATGGATTATCTAGAGGAACAGTGGAACGTTATGAGCAAACGACTTGATGAAGCATACTATAAATTTAACAAAATCCGAGCTGAGACAGTTTTTTTGTTTGATTTGTGTACGCAGCATGTTATACGAAAAATGTAAACTTTCAAGGGGCCGGTCCCAAAAGTCTGGGGATTAGTGTTGCGAGACTGGTGTTCTTTGCTCATTTTATACATGTGCAAACTCTTTTGTGCTTTAAAAAATATTTGT
Organism: Heracleum sosnowskyi; assembly: GCA_030848705.1. NCBI lineage: Eukaryota > Viridiplantae > Streptophyta > Magnoliopsida > Apiales > Apiaceae > Heracleum > Heracleum sosnowskyi. Next base: position 107,790,018 of record CM061245.1, read on the forward strand.
AGAAAAATATTTTATACATGTGCAAACTCTTTTGCTGATGGTTTCCTTGCTTACTATTGCCTATTTTGAGCTGAAATTTGAAAAACCTAAAGGAGCAAATAAAATAATACATATGTTATAGAGTAAATGGCCGAACTTTATTCATTTTAGTAATTTAATGGCTGAAATTTTAAATCATCAATATCTTTATCTTTTATCTTTATATATAAAGGAAAACCTATATTTATCTAATTTTCTAGAATCGTTCCATTCATATTTATCTAATTTTCTAGAGCTCCTCCATTTTAATTCAATAAAATTAAATTTCCTCATTTACAATCGAATTTTTAGGGAAGACGTTACTTATTTACAATCAATTTTTTAGGAAAGATAATGAATATATAAAAGTCAATCATACTTAATATTTAATTAAATAAATATTATCTTTTTTTCTCAACTAAAAATCCCTTATTTAACTCCAATTTTTTAGAAAAAAAAAAAATCAAAACCTTTTTTAAATTGTATAAAAGAAAGAAAACTTTCTCTTTTTTTAAAATATAAAAAAATACAATTTCCTTTTTATGCTTTTAACGTATAGGAAAGGAAATTAATATTTCAGGCAAGTCTTAATATTAAAATCCTACATATATTATAATTTTAATCTATGTTATGCCACACAAATTTACTTCTAAATCAAATAAAATTTCCTTTTTAAGCTTTTAACGTATAGGAAAAGAAATAAATATTTGAGGCAAGTCTTAATATTAAAATCCTAAATATATTATAACTCGATCTATTTTATGCTACCAAAGTTTACTTCTAAATCAAATTATATTTGAAAATAATAATAATCGCCTTATAATTTTATCTATCTATAATTTATATAAACTAAAAATTAGAGGACAACACCATTGTTGGTACTCATTTAAATGTTTTATCTAATTCTTTTATCTTCGTTTGCGCAGATTTGTAGAGGATTTTTTTTAGAAGTCTCTTCCATCTGTTTTCAATCTTTTATTGCACATACTATTGAATTTGTGTTCTCGAATCGTTCAATTCATATTTATCTAACTCTTGTAATTTAAATAATAAAAATCAAATTTCCTTTTTTAGCTCCTAAATTATAGAAAAAGTAATAGTTATTAAAGACAAGTTGGCTTCTATTTTAAATATTAAAAATTGAAATTTCCTTTTTTACCTCCTAAATTGTAGAAAAGGTAATATTTGTCAAAGACAAATATCTCTTTTAGCTCTTAATTTATATAAAAGTAATACTTATTAAAGACACGACCTCTATTTTAAATAATAATAATTGAAATTTTCTTTTTTAGCTCCTAAATTATAGAAAATGTAATACTTATTAAAGACAAGTCGTTTTAAAATTATAAATCTAATCAAATTTTATTATTATAAACAATCTTTATTATTATTATTATTAAGATATCTTTTATTTATTTATCTTTATATCTTTATATCTTTATTATTATATATATAAAGGAAAATCCCAGGAGCTTTAGAATCGCTCGATTCATATTTTAACTAATTTTCTAGAGCTCATCCATTTTAATTCAATATAATTAAATTTTCTCATTTACATTCGAATTTTTAGGGAAGACATTACTTATTTACAATCAATTTTTTAGGAAAGACAATGAATATATAAAAGTCAATCCTACTTAAAATTTAATTAAATAAATATTACCTTTTTCTCAACTAAAAATCCCTTATTTAACTCCAATTTTTTAGAGAAAAAAAAAATCAAAACCTTTTTTAAATTGTATAAAAGAAAGAAAACTTTTTTTTTTAAAATATAAAAAAATACAATTTTTTTTTATGCTTTTAACGTATAGGAAAGGAAATTAATATTTCAGGCAAGTCTTAATATTAAAATCCTACATATATTATAATTCTAATCTATGTTATGCCACAAAAAATTACTTATAACTCAAATAAAATTTCCTTTTTAAGCTTTTAACGTATAGGAAAGAAAATAAATATTTGAGGCAAGTCTTGATATTAAAATCCTAAATATATTATAACTCAATTTATTTTATGCTACCAAAGTTTACTTCTAAATCAAATCAATCAATCAATACTATTATATAAAGGAGAAGACGGAGTCGGTGAGGTGGCGCTCTCAGATCTTCGTTCTATTTTTCTAATTTTCTCAATTTTTTGAATTAATAATATTAAAAATTCGAAAAAATCTCAATTACCTTTTAAATGTTTACTAATAGAGGAAACATATAATATTTTTGCATTTAAAATCTTTACTAATGGAGAAAGTAAAAATACAATATATCTTTATTAATGGAGAAAACTAAATATAACTAATAGAGGAAACTAAATATACAATTATAATATTCTTGCATTCAAAATATCTAAATTATAAAAAAGGATTATCTAAATATTCTCATAATATTTTTTTCAAATGAAATTAATATCTTAACATTCTTTTCTCCTAAACTTTTTTTTATGTGATATAATAGAAAATACAGGAACGTTTTGGCAAATAATAAATTTAGAAATTAAATCGGTCTTGCATAAGAAATTAATTAATTAATACCAAAGATTAGAAAAAATCTCAATTGCCTTTTAAATATTTACTAATGGAGGAAACTAAATATACAATTTCAATATTCTTGCATTTAAAATCTCTACTAATGGAGAAAGTAAATATACAATAGATCTTTACTAATAGGTGGCGCTCTCAGATTTTTGCATTTAAAATCTCTACTAATGGAGAAAATAAATATACAATAGATTTTTACTAATGAAGGAAACTAAATATCACTAATGGAAGAAACTAAATATTCAATTATAATATTCTTACCTACAAAATATCTAAATTAGAAAAAAAGTGTATTACCTTACATTATTTTGAACTTTCCTCTATTCTTATCTAAATATTCTCATAATATTTTTTTTAATGAAATTACTATCTTAACATACTATTCTCCTAAACTTTCTTTTTTTATGTAATATAATAGAAAATACATGAACATTTTGGTAAATAAGAAGTTAATAAATTAGATCGGTCTTGCAAATCTCTACTAATAGAGGAAAATAAATATAATATTCTTGCATTTAAAATATCTACCAATAGAGAAAGTAAATATACAATAGATCTTTACTGATGGAGGAAACTAAATATCACTAACTATCACTAACGGAGGAAACTAAATATTCGATTATAATATTCTTGCATTCAAAATATCTAAATTATATAAAAAAAGTGTATTACCTTACATTATTTTAAACTTTCCTCTATTATTATCTAAATATTCTCATAATATTTCTTTTCAAATGAAATTAACATCTTAACATTCTCTTCTCCTAAACTTTCTTCTTTTTTTTATGTGATATAATAGAAAATACATGAACGTTTCGGTAAATAAGAAGTTAAGAAATTAGATCGGTCTTGCATAAGAAATTAAGTAATTAATATCAAAGATTTAAAAAAATCTCAATTGCCTTTTAAATATTTACTAATGGAGGAAACTAAATATATAATTTCAATATTCTTACATTTAACATCTCTACTAATGGAGGAAAATAAATATAATATTCTTGCATTTAAAATCTCTACTAATAGAGAAAGTAAATATACAATAGATCTTTACTAATGGAGAAAACTAAATATTCAATTATAATATTCTTGCCTTCAAATATCTAAATTAAAAAAAAAGTGTATTACTTTACATTATTTTGAACTTCCCTTTATTATTATCTAGACATTCTCATAATATTTCTTTTCAAATGAAATTACCATCTTAACATTCTGCTCTCCTAAACTTTCCTTTTTAATGTAATATAATAGAAAATACAAGAACATATTGGTAAATAAGAAGTTAAGAAATTAGATCGATCTTGCATAAGAAATTAAGTAATTACTTGATAAATAATTAATTACCTTTAATACTTTCATACAAACAACTAATTAATAGTATAAATATACACCTAAACTCTGTTAATTGTCTGCTGCAATTTTTGTTGTCAACATTGTTCTTCTTTACTTTTTTGTTTGTTCATGTTAAAAGTGTGTATACGAGTACATGAGTACGAGATTTTTTCCTTTATGTTATTTATCTTATTACGTTTGTTTGTATCATAATGCAAGATCATATTAAAATCTTTGACAAGACAAGTTATTTGTTATTAGTGTTGACTGAGTTAAGACATAGATTAATAAGAAAGGGGGATTCATCGGTTAATCAGTTAAAATAATAGGCCGAGCAAGGTGATTTTCATGTACATTCGGTTGTGAATTGATTTATATGTTTATGTGTGTACGTTATTATTTTTGAATTTATAGTTAAAAGTTGATACACCTATATACAAGGTAACTCGAAATTGGATAATTCATCATGTCTTAAAAAACAAATTTTATCATTGTTTTTTAACGTTTAGATAGTTATTGCTCTAATTTTTATGAGAAAAGATTATATATTTTAGTAAACTATTTTCTGTAATTCATACACGAAAATTCAAAGATAAAAATTGCATATTAAGAAATTTATAGTGTATGTATTTCGAAAATATCATGTTAAGATTTATTCGACCGAAGAATTTGTGCATTTTTAACAAAATTCAATAAGTCGGTGCATCTATAACAAAAGTCATACAAGAATAACAAACATTGAGAAGATGTCATTAAATTTTTTTTTTAAAGGAAAAGGTTGTTGTTTTTGTTGTTATTTGTTTTGACAAAAAGAGATAATTATTAATAAAAAATTCTCCGAGCAACAAAAAAGATGTTTGTTCATATTTTTTGATTTTTTTTACTGGGAGTAGATTTGGAGGTAGTGAAGATTTTAATAGCTCTGAAGGGTATAATTGTAGTTTTTGATTGAACGATCTAGAAATATATATATATATATATATATATATATATATATATATATATATATATATATATATATATATATAATTCAAAAACAAGACTTAATTTTGTATTAGAAAAATTATTTTATTTAAAAACGTATTTTGTAGAATATTTTTTGAGAAAATTTAGAGATATTATTATAAAGCCGCTGCGAAGCGCGGCTTAGTAAACTAGTTATATTTGAAAATAATAATAATCATCTTATAATTTTATCTATCTAGAATCTATATAAACTAAAAATTAGAGGACAATACCATTGTTGGTACTGATCTAAATATTTTATCTAATTCTTTTATCTTTGTTTACGCAGATTTGTAGAGGATTTATTTCACAAGTCTCTTCTATCAATTACAAATATATTTATTCCGTTGATCACTTGACAAAGGTTATTTTTCAATCTTTTATTGCACGTATTATTGAATTTGTCTCCGAGTATTATGATTTTCCTTAATGTAATTATATTGAAGACTTTCGTTTAAATCGACGAATCTCTTTAACCACCTAGACGGAAAAGTGAAGACTTCATGTAGGTGAGCCCTCATTCATAACAAGTACCATGAACATTGTTATATTTCAAACCATATCACGTCTTTTTTATGTATTTTAAATTGATTTTACAATGCTCAAAACCAAATTACCAATTTTTTTAATAAAATAATTCTTAAGGATAAAATTTAATGTAAGTAGTATATGTTTTTATATTTATCAATTCATTTGTGACATTGTATTAATTTATTTGGATTTGATGATTTGAGAAACACGGAGAGAATCAAGAAGTCAAATGCGCAAAGATTTATGTTATGATAGTTATAAAATTTTAGATGTTACTTATATCTTATGCATATTTTAATTACATTCGGTTTAAAAACTTTTTCTAATGCATACAAGGATTATGTGAGACATGTTAAGTTTTAATGAATATTTGTAATTATTATGGATTATTATGTGGTAACAGTATTTTACACATACTTTTATTTAATGAAAAAACGAATTAATCCACATAATAGGTGAAAAACAAATTAATATAAATCTTTATCTTTATCTTTATTATTATCTTATATAAAGAAAAATCAACGGCGAAGTTTCGAGATTGCTTCAATGTATTTTCCTAATTTTCTAAATTTTAAGCATAAAAGTCACTTTTAACCAAAATACCAATTTGGTTAAAATTGTCTATTTTTAAAATATTAAATTTGACAATTAAAATTGCTTTGAAAATGCTCAGAACCAAATTACCAAAATTTTGAATAAAATCACTCCAATGATATAATTTAATGTAAGTAGTATATGTTTTTATATTGATCAATTCATTTGTGAATAATTTATTTTATAGTCCATACATAATTTATTTTATAGTCCACGCATAATTAATTGTACAAGACATATTATGTTTACTAATTTATATAACGTTATAGATATTTTAAGATTTACGAAAATACATTAAAAGTTTGTCGTGCAACTTAAGCGTCATATTTAGGAGAATCGCTAAATTGTATTTTTATTTTTTTAAGAGATCTTCTAATTGAAATATTAAAAATCAAATTTCCTTAATTTGTTTAAATATTTTGGTAACCCTCCTTCAAAGTTTTCCCTTTTCTTCTGTTGGCTGTATACTGTCTTTTAAGGGCATATTTGTCTCTTTTAATTTGTAGGACATGTTAACCCATACTATGATTGTCTCGCGAGTGAAAGTTTAAATATTTGGTTAAAACTTAAGCTTATTGTTTCGTTCTATTTGTTTTTCTCTTCGACTGTGATAAAAAAATTGATCTGTTGTTCTTAAGCTATATCGAGGTGCTTTTTACAGGTCCTGGTATTTCACGAAAAATGGATTTGCTTTGGAAGAGGACTTGCACACTCCTTTAGGGCAACGATTTAGACTAAGAGCTGTTCCTTTCAGTAAAAATATAACTTTTGGAGTTGTTGGCATGTTTAGAAATTGGGATTTTAATAAATTACTACAATATCTTCCATATTTTTTACAGATTTATCTTTTTCTCTGTCGATTACTAAATGTTTCGTCATAAAATGAACGATAAAAATGTTAAGTCTACTTTCCACTGTTTGAAATTATCAGTAGGGCATCATGCTTGCTTAATACTCCTGAGAACAAGTGGTAATTTGCTTGATAACTACCTTGATAAACGACCCTGGTCTGATTCTTTAGATTTAGAAATTGTTAAAGCAAATGGATGTGAAATTATTATATAAACATGTCCACCGATTGCCCTGCAAGAGTGTTCTTTTCTTCGCAGCGTTCCCTTGTATGGAATATGTAAGTAACTGAGCTATGGAGATGAGAAAGAAAATAAAAGAATGTGGAAGTAAACTTCACGTATGGAATAAAAAACGAAGGAAAGAGCCCAATATCTGGAGAGAGCTAAAAGACACAGAAAAAAAGGTTGAATCAGTACACAGGTAAGGAAGAAAAAAGTATGAATCCGTCGGGTCCGATAGCCTTCCTGCAGGTTTTTATCATAAATTTTGGAACAGTCTCAAGGAAGATGTGGTTCATGTTTGTTTGAAAATTTTAAATTATTCAGCCTCTATTAGTTGTCTTAATCAGTGTTGTAAAAAGCGGGAATCATAGTTAATCGGTGAAGGTACCGTCCAGGGATTAATCGGGTAATCGGAATGATTAATCGGGTCATTAATCGGAATAAATTTAATAATATATTTTATATACAATTATATTCATATATATAATTGTTTCGTTATTTCAACTAAACATATGTTATTATCATATATTTATGCAAATATGTTAAAAATATTATATAATTTTAATAAATAAAATTTTGAAGGTTTAACTTTTTAATTAGAGATTAATTTAAGAGGAAAAATTAAGAGAATTTACGATTTTGGCATCTAAAATTATAATTACATGTAAAAAATAATGTTTTTCCTATCATTTAATCAAGTTTCTACATTTTAAATTTCTAATTATTTTTTTAAATTTTAAATATTTTTTAATAATTAGCCCGATTTTGACCGATTAATCCGATTTTTGACTGATTTAACCGATTTTGATCGTTTTTCTGAAAAAACGATTAATTGACCGATTTTCTCTTAATCAATTCGGTGACCCGCCGTCTAGCGATTAATCCCGATTAATCATCGATTTTTAGAACACTGGTCTTAATGAGACTATAATAATAGCCTTAATACCAAAAACCAATAAAATGGGAAAAGGTAGTGTATTATTCCCCATGGAGGTATTAGACAGGGGATCCGTTTTTATTTCACCACTTTCTTGTCTTATTCAAAATGGGGAGCGTAGTGGGAGATTAAGGGGTCATTTGGCAAATCTGAAAAATTATATTTGAACGATTAATATTATGAAAGAATCAAAAATCTGAATTATGAATGAATAATATTATTTGGTTAATGAAATGTTATAATATCTTGAATGTCATTTTTTACAATTTTAAACAACTAATAAAACAAATAGTTTGACAAATTTTGTATATATGATATCTAAATAAAAACCCAATAAAAATTCTATTGACTCAAATGTATGCAATAAAGAAGTCATAGTTTATGTTCATAAAAACAGTTGATCTAATTTGTTAACAATCGTGTATCAATGAAAGAAGCTATACTAATATAGTGCAAAGTAAATGCTGTTGTAAATTGTAGATTGTAACATAATAATGTAATACTGAAAAATAATGATACCCGGGCCGTGATAGGATATACACCTTAAGTATGAATCGGTCAGATAGGGCAATTCAGCTACATTCACAATTTGGAAAAAATCAAGTTAAAGTTGCAGATCTAAAATTAGGGCTCTCTCTCTCTACATTAGTTTTAACCTAAACTCTATTCTAATAATACCACCCGTAAATATTTAACATTTTAAAATAAAAAAATTACTAAAACAAAAAATAAAATATTTATAATGTAGTTTAAGCAATGATCTTAGAAAATAAAAAAGTAATTAATATAAAGATAAATCTTAAATTTAATAGTCAACAAATTATGATAGAAATTTTGCTAAAATAATAATTAAAGATAAATTCTTAAATGAGATATATATACTATATATTGGTATATTTATTTATTTAATGTAAATTAGTTGCATTTACAAATGTGCATCTCATTTTGAGTTAAAAAAGAAAACAAATCTGGATGTCTATGAAATTTAAATTGCAAAATAAAAAGATAACTAAAATATTCTATTCTCATTTAAAAAATTGAAAATTTTAAAAACAAAATTTAAATCTAAAATAAAATTTAGATATGTTTAATATTATGATTACCACTATACACCTAAAATAAATATTTAACATTTTGAAACAAAAAATCACCAAAACAAAGAATAAAACTATAATGATTTATAATGAATATTAAATAATGATCTTAAGAAAATAAAAAATATGAAAAAGTTATTTATAATCAGAAAAAATAGATTTTAAAATTAATAATCAACAAATTATGATAATATTTAGCTAACAAAATAATAAAAGATAAAAATTTAAATTAGTATTTCGATTACTTTAATGTAAATTAGTTTCAAAAAACAAAATACTATAAAGTAAACAAATAGCAAACTAAATTAAATAAAAATTGTCAATTATTAGCTCGATATAAAACAAACAAATACCAAATTAAAATTATCAAAGTTAAATTTGAAAAATAATAGATGACTAAATAAATTATCACAAAAAAATAGTGATTTTAAAAATATATAAAAAAATAATAAATAAGTATCATTCCAAAAATATAACATCCCGTAATTAAAAGTATTAAATAAATTTTAAAATAAATAAGTAAGGATTTGTGCTTGATATTTTTGGAAAATGATGTATTTTAGTAAGAAAAAATAGGAAAAGTAACATGTTTTAGTTGAAAAAGATAATTGTCCGTGATGTTTTTAGAAAATGAGGGGATTTTGTTAGAAAAAATAGAAAAAGTAATGTATTTTAGGCTTTAGCTGAAAAGATAATTGGTTTTAAATAATGTTATTATTTAATGATATTTTTTAACATAAATAAGGGTAATTAAGTAAAATCACAAAATACCGACCCCGTCCATCCGACTACCAAAGTTTTAATGTTTCAATAGTATAAATTGTATAAATTATTTTTTAATTAGAATAAAGAACCGAAAACCGAAAACTGAAAACCGAAAAACTTTCAATATTTCGACTTTAATAATATAGTATTAATTTAAAATTTATAAAATTGAAATTAAAATAAATTGATACTTTTGGGAAAATAAAAAAAATCACAATTTAAATTAAATAAAAAAAAATATACTAATAATATATAAAGCTTCCCGTGCATTGCACGGGTATAAGAGCATCTCCAAGGGTAGTAGCTAAATTGGTTAGCTAAAATAATATATAATAATTGTTAGCTAAAATTTGCTGAATCTGTAAGGGTTGTGCTCCAATGGCGTTAGCTATAATGGTTACCTATAATTCAAAAATAGTATTTTATCATTATTTTCAAATTCAAAATCATCCCGTGCTAGTGCAAGTTATCCCCAGCTAATCCCTTTGAAATGTGAAATGTGTCTGGAAAGCCTTTTAAAAACTAGTTATCCCCTGCTAGTGTTGCACTATTCCCTGCTAGTGTTATCCTCTGCCATGCTAGTGACACCGTATTCCCTGCTAGTGCTAGTTGTAACCTGCTACTGCTACCATATTCCCTGCCAGTGCTATCCTCTACCCTGCTAGTGACACTGTATTCCCTGCTAGTGCTAGTTGTAACCTGCTACTGCTACCATATTCCCTACTAGTGCTACACTATTCCCTGCTAGTGACACCGTATTCCCTGCTAGTGCTAGTTGTAACCTGCTACTTCTACCATATTCACTACTAGTGCTACACTATTCCCTGCTATTGCTGAAAAATGCCCAATTTTTTATGAACCAAAACCCTAATTAAATATATCTGCCATCAGAACAAAACATGATTTTGAAAATAACAAATTGGGATGACATCAAACTAAACTAAATAGAACAATTCAATAGCCCCTAATTTGAACAAAATTAAAGAGATATAGAGAAAATTATACCTCTGCAACAAATGATGTGAAACGGCGGGAGAAAAGTAGAGGGAAAAAGATGAAAGCAGCGGGGAAGAGATGAATGAAGCGGGATATGAGCTGGATGTATTTAGAGGATGAGAATTGGATCAACAAATATAGCGTACAATTTCACAGCATCTATAATTATACCTAACAGTTGGGCTGGGTTGGAGCGTGTTTTTTTTCAGAGGATAGGTATAAAATTAACTGTTTGAGTGACACCTGGGTCATATAGCTAACAGACTGCCACGGTTGGAGTTGCTCTAAAGCTAGTTAAGATAAATTGAACAGACAAGCTGCACTACAACAGTTCAATTAAGCTTCAAAATGCAAGAATTAACAACTTCATCGAGTTCTCCGACGCTAATAAAGCCGATAAACAAAGGCGTGGTTCACAAAATATGCGCCGGACAAGTGATTCTAGATCTCTCATCGGCGGTGAAGGAGTTAGTTGAGAATAGCTTAGATGCCGGCACAACTAGTATTGAAATCTCGCCGGCGAAGAGTCGTTTCAAGTTGTCGATAACGGTTGCGGCATTTCACCAAACAACTTCAAGGCATAGTCTGAGTCTTATTAGCATTGTTAGTTTACGTAATGTTTTTAGTCGTATTAGCATTGCTACTTGTTAGTTTACTTAATATTTATAGTCGTATTAGCATCGTTGGTTTAACATTGTTAGTTTACTTAATATTTTTAGTCGTATTAGCATAGTTAGTTTACATAATATTTTTGGTCGTATTACCGTTGTTAGTTCAGCATTGTTAGTTTACATTAGCATTGTTAATTTACGATAATAAATTATTATCGATAAGTTAATAGTTGTCTCACTGGACTCGTTAATAGCTAGCCTTGATTGAATGATGCAAATGCCACACAGAATATCTTGATTATTCTACATTTAAATTAGATGAACCTACCTGGATTCATGTAAACAAAACCTTATAAAAGAAGGCCTTAATGCCACGCGGGAACAAATTTTGGTACCCCTAACGCTACTCTATGTGATTTGTTCCTTTTATTAGCATTTGTAGCTGATTATATATGTTTTTGTAATGTTCTTATGGTTGTCTTAATTATTAAAAATTGATGAGTTCTGTTGTGGCTTATGGATGGGTTTTTTTAATACATTTTTTGGGTGGTTTTGTTTGTAAACTTATTGCTTTGAACTAAATGTAGTAGAATCTTAATGAATTAATACTTGATCTGGTTATGATATATTTATTAATGACTTTGATTAAATAATACATTTTGTTGGTTGGACTATAATTAGGCCAATTGATAACCTCTCTCAATTAGTAAATAGATTTTGAGTGAGAGACTATAAATTTGTAGAGGTTTAACTGTATGCACTTGTGTTTCAGAGACTATTATATATATATATTTTTTGAATATATATGAGTGACGGTGCTACTATCTTGTAGGTTTTTTTTGAATATATATGATCTTCAATCATTGGCGACGTTTGGCTTTAGAGGGGAGGCCATCAGTTCACTCTGTTCTTTAGGGAATTTGACAATTGAAACTAGAACGAAGAATGAAGCAGTGGCTACTCTCTTAACCTTTGATCGGCCAGGTTTGTTGATAAAAGAAGAAAAGACAGCATGTAAGATAGGTACTATTGTTACAGTTAAGAAGTTGTTTGCCAATTTTCCGGTGCGAAGCAAAGATTTTCATCGCAACATCCGTAAGGAATATGGGAAGCTTGTTTATTTATTAAATGTAAGCTTTTATGTCTGATTGCATTTGTTGATTCTTGAAGTAGCTTCTGTTAAAATCTCTATCGGCCTTAAGCTAAAGTCTTTCGCGTATTTCTTATCTTTTTTTTTGTTTCACAGTTATAGGCACCTATAATTTGAATTAAATTCACCAATGGGCTATTCTTTAAGAAATGGTTAACATGTTGAGTTTAGATTTAGGGGCCGTGTCAGGATAGTAGCTTAAGTAGTAGTATTACTGGTGTCTGTTACTTTCTATTAGTAAGGGTATATCTGTCTTTTATGTAATAGTAGTGGGAGTCTATAAATAGCTGACAAGTTGTAAACTTTCATTATGTTTTGAATATCAGAAAATGGAATTTCATTCCACCAAACCTCGCTCTCTCTAGTCTTTCTCTCTCTATAACAAACTTTCTTATCTGATTTCTTCTTTTGCACTATCTCTCTCTCTCTCTCAATTCTACCTTCTCTCTATCTGATCTCACTCTTCTCTCTCAAATTCTCTGCTCTATCTCTCTAATTCTCTATTATCTACATCTATCTAGCTTGTTTATTACTTGTTGCTTACGTTTCTGCATCATTACAAACAGAAAACACAAAAAACATTCACAAAACCTGAAAATACAAACGGAGTTCCTGACGGATTTGGTATCAGAGCTAAGTATTTCGATCAACCACTGCTTCTAAGGTGTTGTGCACTAGATTCCGAGCAGAGCGAAGTTTGAATCACAGTAATCGCAATTGTCTACTGCAAGTTAGAATTTCTGCACTCCAGGTGTTTGATCTTTTATCTCACTTAGTAGATCTGTTAAAATTTTGAGATATTAAGCTGTTTTAGTGTTGTTTGGTTGAGATTGATTAGTATTTTGGATAAATAATTCAATACTAGTTACTATAGTTTGTTTAATTGTGTGGTTGATTGTGAACTGAGGTATTACTGGTAGACTGTGGAAGTATTGCTAGTTATTGTCAATTGCTGGAATTCTGGTGTGTTGTGGTGTAAGAAATGGAGAATTTAAAAGAAGAGAAGTGTTACAATGATATGATGCAGGATGTGCAACAACAATTCCTGTTGCACAGGGAACAAACTAGCTTAAAACTGCATAAAATAGAGCAGTTGATGGAGATAGTTGTAGAGAAGTTATGCATTATTAGGCACATGAAGGCTAAGGTGAAGGAGGATAGATTTGTACATCCTTTTGGTTGGAAGAATACTGAGAAAAAGAGCTGTAACAGTACTCAGAAAATGAGTACAACTGGAGGTTTAACTCATCTCAAGCTGAATTTTCCCAAATTCAGAGAAGGAATTCAAGTTAGTGAATGGTTGGAGGATTGTGAGCAGTACTTTGAGATATTTGGAGTAGAGAACTATAAGAAAACTACTATTGCTGGTATGCATTTAGAAGGAGTGGCAAGGAGATGGTTTCAGGTTTACTCTGCAGGAAAGTCTCAACTGGACTGGCAAGATTTTTCTGAAAGTTTCATGGCTAGATTTGGAATATTGGAGTAAGAGCTAATATATGACAAATTTAAGCAGTTGAGGCAAATTACAACAATAGAGGACTACTACAATCAGTTTGAGAGATTAATGGAGCAGCTGAAGGTTAAAATTCCCCACTTGACAGAGGAATTCTTCATTGAAAGCTTCATTGGAGGTTTACAATCAGAAGTTAGAGATGCACTCAGGTTGCTGTGTCCTAAATCTGTGGAGCAAGCTTTTAAAAAAGCCAGGAATTATTCAGATTCCAGTCTGATTACAAGGAAGGCTCAGAACAGTAACAAAGAGATTGGAACTAGAGGAGTTTACTCAAAAGGGGAATTGGCTTACATGAACACATGGAAGGATCAAACCAATACAGAGGAGTCTTCAAATTTGCTGCTTAAGTTTGAAGAAGTAAAGGAAGAGGTTGATTTTCCAGAGCTAACACTAGAGACTAGTCAATCTGTCAAAAAACAAGACACTTTGTCAGCAGATAAGGAAGTATCACTGAGGAAAATTGAGGAAGCTGAGACACAAATGGAAGTTTCAGTGCATGCCATTGAGGGAGCTGTCAACAATATATAGGACAATCAACTTGACTGGAAGAAAAGGAAATAAAGAGTTTTCTATTTTAGTCGATGGTGGGAGTACCCACAGTTTCATTGATGAGAGTACTGCCACCAAGCTGAAGTGTGAGCTGATTGAAACTACTCCTATGAAGGTGTTAGTTGCTAATGGGAGCCACCTAATCAGTAAATATGTGTGTCTTGATTTTAAATGGAAGGTTGGGAATCAAAGTTTTCAGACTACAGTTAGGACCTTACCTATGGGCAGCTATGACTTAGTCTTGGGAGTGGATTGGTTGGGCTCTTTAGGCCCTGTCACATTTGATTTCAGAAAATTGCTAGTACAGTTTCAGCAACAAGGAAATCAGGTGACCTTAAAGGGCAACACACAAGGAATGAAGCCTGCACTAAGGCAAATGAGTGTTGATGCCTTTGTTAGGTGTTGCTAGCAACAAAAAAATGGGTTTCTATTCTTGGTATATGCTACTGCTGAAGAAAAGAAAGAAGAAAAGGCAGAGGAGAAGGAAAATTCTGAGGCACCAACTGAAGTACAACAGAAGTTGCAAGAATTATTGGAACAATATGATGATCTGTTCCAACCTCCTGTAGGTTTACCACCTCACAGGGAGATTGAACATGGAATTGACCTCAAAGAAGGATCCCAGCCCTTCTCTATCAAGCCATACAAGAATTCTTTTAATCAAAAGAATGAAATTGAGAAGCTAGTTCTGGAAATGTTGGATTCTTGTATAATTAGGCCAAGTAGTTCTCCCTTTGCATCACCAATTCTGCTAATAAAGAAGAAGGATGGCAGCTGGAGATTCTGTATTGACTACAGAAAACTGAATTCTTTGACAATCAAAAACAAGTTTCCCATTCCTTTGATTGAAGAGCTGTTGGATGAATTGCACGGAGCTGAGTTTTTCACTAAGTTGGATCTAAGGGATGGTTATCATCAAGTCAGAATGAAGAGTAGGGATATAGAAAAAACAGCCTTCAGAATTAATTTGGGGCATTATGAGTTCACTGTGATGCCTTTTGGCCTCACTAATGCCCCGGCTACCTTTCAACATCTAATGAATAAGGTATTTGAGAAGCATATCAGAAAATCAGTCCTAGTTTTTTTTGATGATATCCTCATCTACTCTAGGTCTGGGAAAGAGCACTCGTCTCATTTGGAGGATGTCTTTGTACTGATGAGGGAGCACAAGTTGTTTGCTAAAATGTCAAAATGTGAGTTTATGAAGAGTCAAGTGGCCTACCTTGGACATGTTATTAGCAAGGAGGGGGTAGCTGTTGATAAAAGTAAAGTAGAAGATATGATGTCATGGCCTATTCCAAAGTCATTGAAAGCTTTGAGGGGATTTTTAGGGCTTAGTGGTTATTATAGGAAGTTTGTGAGAAACTATGGACTGATTGCAAGGCCACTAACAGATTTGTTAAAAAAAGACAACTTCCATTGGAATGAAGAAGCTACTCATGCTTTTGATAGTTTGAAGTTGGCCCTAAGTAACACCCCTGTTTTGAGACTTCCAGATTATACCAGGGAATTCACTGTGGAAACAGATGCATCTAATGCTGGAATAGGTGTTGTATTGACTCGGGAAGGGAAGCCTCTGGCTTATTTCAGCAAAGCCTTGGGAGCTAAAGGGCAAGCTATGTCTGCCTATGAAAAAGAGCTCATGGCCCTTGTTTCTGCTGTTAAGAAGTGGAGTTCATACATCATGGACAAGCATTTCTATATTAAAACTGATCACTGGGCTCTGAAGTTCTTAACTGAGCAGAAAGTCAGCAATCTTCTACAACAAAAATGGCTCAGTAAGCTGATGGGCTTTACCTATACCATACTGTATAGGCAAGGAAAAGAAAATACTGTGGCTGATGCTTTATCAAGGATGTATGAGAATTCATCCGATCAAAAATCAGAAGATAAGGCTGGAATTAATCACCATGAGGACATGGTGAAATTGAAGGAGGGAGATATGTCAGGATAGTAGCTCTATTAGTAAGGGTATATCTGTCTTTTATGTAATAGTAGTGGGAGTCTATAAATAGCTGACAAGTTGTAAACTTTCATTATGTTTTGAATATCAGAAAATGGAATTTCATTCCACCAAACCTCTCTCTCTCTAGTCTTTCTCTCTCTATAACAAACTTTCTTCTCTGATTTCTTCTTTTGCACTCTATCTCTCTCTCTCTCAATTCTCTATCTCTCTAATTCTCTATTATCTACATCTATCTAGCTTGTTTATTACTTGTTGTTTACGTTTCTGCATCATTACAAACAGAAAACACAAAAACATTCACAAAACCTGAAAATACAAACGGAGTTCCTGACAGGCCGCACTATTTTCTTTGAGCTCCTATATGCTACAATCTTGCTATCATATGTGTGTACGCGCGTGTTGAACTAAACATTAATTGAAAGTATAGATTCTTATATATATGTATTTGTTTAAACTCCTTGTTTCTTATGTTCTAGGCATATTAAGACTTAATTAGGACCTACCGTTTTCATATTGGTTAATTTCCATCACTACTCTCTTATGAATAATTGCATGCATTGAACTCACAACAGGTTTTGCATATTGATCGCAACTCATTTACGTATATTCTCCCATTTAAAATTACCTAATTGTGTTGTGGGATATTGTGAATTGGTTTTAAAGTAATTCGTAAATGTTGAAGTACTATATTTTACCAGCTCCTAATAATATTTGTCTGCAAACAAGATAAATAAATATGTAAGTAATCTAATGCTATACCAATCTTGTGGGTTATATGTAAATTGTAATGTTAGTTGAATTATCTTTCTCACTAGAGTCCGCATCAATATTCCAGGCCTATGCGCTCATTGCAAAAGGTGTTGGGATGGTTTGCAGTAACACAACAGGTAAGAACACGAAGTCTGTGGTACTTAAAACACAGGGAAGTGGATCCCTTAAAGATAACATAATTACAGTGTTTGGCATGGACACCTTTTCATGCTTGGAGCCCATAAGTTTATGTATATCAGGTGGTTGCAAGTTGGATGGGTTTCTTTCCAAGTCTGGACATGGTAGTGGACGATACATGAGTGATCGCCAATTTTTTTTCGTAAATGGTCGACCGGTTGATATGCCTAAGGTCGGGAAGCTTGTGAATGAGTTGTATAAAGGTGCAAATTCCCGCCAATTTCCGATTGCTATACTGGATTTTACTCTTCCATCTAGGGCTTGTGATGTCAATGTAACACCTGATAAAAGAAAAATATTCTTTTGTGAGGAAAATACCATATTTGACTTATTAAGAGAAGCTTTACAAAATATTTATTCACCTGGACATGTGAGTTTTTCTGTCAATAGATGTGAGAATCTTAGTGAGTGTGATGGTTTCGGTAAGCGTGATGAGTGCTCACAGTTGTCGCCCGAGAAATTCTCAATGAATTGGAGTGATTCTAAAGAAGAAGCAGATAATAAGGAACAATGTGAAAATGGTGGAATTCATTACACAACCACTAAAGAAGTGAAGAATAGATCATCAGTTGCTCAACCACTAAAGGCTGGTAGCTTCTCTCGAATTCGTAATAGGCAGCCAATGAATCATGTTGGTAGTACTACAACTGCTCAACATGCTCCACTGCATTCAGGCAATGCAAAAAAATACCTGTTGTTGACAACATAGATTCACCAGGTCGTGCAAGTACCATCCAGTCGTCACTTTCAAATTTTGTTACAGTCATTAAGAGAAAGCATGAAAGTATCAGTACTGTATTAACTGAGACGCCTCTTCTTAGAGGTGGATCTGTTCTTTGTCAGTCAGAGAAAATTAGTCCTCAAATTTCCACTTTCTTTTCAAAATCTTTGGTGAAATCTCATAAGAATGAGGGTGCCGATGTGGTAAAAAATACTGACCTAGGATCTTCCAAGAAATTTCAACCAGATAGAGCGTGTAATGAAACAGATGATATATCTTCTAGTGGCACTATGAATAGCAGAGTTTATGGACAGGTAAGCTGTAAGCATGTGGTAGAGATTTTTTTTTCTTTGTCCCATTTCCTTCTCATGTTACGCTCAGGGAGTGATTTTTTTTTTTAATTGGTACTTAAGTCTAATTTATATCAAAAAAAGAAAACTTACATGTGCAGCACAACTCTACTTTGATTGTGATAGCTAATAATTAAGTCTATTACTTTATGAGGCAACATAAGAAAGAATGCTTTTGTTGTCACAAATAGCAGTATCTACTGTTCTCCCTAGTTACTGGCTGAATATTGTTTTTTTTTTAATTCTAACCTACATGTAGGAGTTGATGATTCAAGAGGAACAGCTGTCCTCGGCTGATTCAGTATTACCTGTAACAACTACTGATAACATTACTTATGAGTCGAGGGATACACTAGCTACGCTTATGCTAGTTCAGTCTTCTGGTTTAGCTTCTGGGTTAGCTGCAGAGGCTTCAGTGTACTGTGGTCTCCGGCATTAAATACAGGTTTCACATTGAACTTCAGTTTCAAAGACCTAAAGACGAGAAGGGATCAAAGACTATGTAGATTGAAAGCCATCAGTTCTTCTAAAGAAAGAATTAAGTCTGAAACGTAAGCTATGTAATGCTTTCATAGTTATAATTTTTATTCAGTAATTTTTCTTTAAACTAATTTGGTTGTCAATTATATCTTAGGTGCTATACTTCTGCAACACTAAAATCAACCCAACCTGGGAATATTGATGGTAAAGAAGAGGCTTTAGCAGCATGAAAAGACTTTGGTCGAATGAAGGTGGTTTTCTAATTATGCAATAATATAATTTTTATTAGGTTGTGTTCCAATTATAGAAATGCAAAGTTCAGCAGAGTAAAATAATGGGAATATGTGTACATCTTCCTTTTGCATGTTTGCACAATTGTCTTATTAAAATGAGAGTCCGGCCTAAAAAGTAAAAAGAACTTGTGTACAAGAATTTTGTCTTGTTGCAAAAGGAAAAAGAAGAGGTTTTTAATTTTTCACAGCTTATACATAACCATTATAGATGTTAACAAGTTTGGCACAGAATTCAGAAGATACATCTCTATAAGGTTTATCCTTTGGAAGAAGTTGGTTCTATATTGCTTATTTGGACTTGCCCTCATATGGAAGAGAGTTACCCCTTTTTACAGCTTTACTTTCTGTATATTTATGTTTTGAGAAATAGTTTTTTGGTCAACCAATGTCATATTTGGTTTACACTTCTAGGTACGGGAAAAGGAAAGGTACTTCATGTCATATTTGGTTTTCACCTGATATTATAATGATGCTTATTTAGCACATCCGCATAAAATGCGTTGTAAATTGTATCCTGAATCCTTTTCTATCTTGAGTTTTGTTATTCAAGACTTTCCTAACTACTCATTATTGCAGACCAATGAGTTTGGAATTGTCTCCCGAGGAAGAAGTAGTCGTTACAATGCACATGGATACCATCAGGTACCACAAATCAGGAATCTGTTTTTTGCTTCCAGATGTTTAGACATCGTCCGATATTGTATGTTGAGAAATTTCTATTTGTTTAGGGCCTTAATTTGTTTAAATTCTTCGGTAACCCTGCTTCAAAGTTTTCCCTTCTCTTCCGTTGGCTGTATAATGTCTTTTAAGGGCATGTTTGTCTTATTACTTTATAGGACATGTTAATGCATAATTTGATTGTCTCGCGAGTGTAAGTTTAAATATTTGGTTTTAACTTGAGCTTATCTGTTTCATTCTATTGGTTTTTCTCTTCGACTGTGATAAAAAAAAATTGATATGTTTTTCTTAAGCTATATCGAGGTGGTTTTTACAAGTCCTGGTATGAACCTGTCTTTTGACTTTTCAGGAAAAATGGATTTGCTTTGGAAGAGGACTTGCATGCTCCTTTAGGGCAACGATTTAGACTTATAGAGCTGTTCCTTTTAGGAAAAAACATAACTTTTGGAGTTGTAGGTAAGCTATCTCATTTAATTCTGAAATCCTGGGGTAGTTAGTTCTTCAACTCTATTTACCAGTGTTGAGATCCGATGATGGACTCCATGGACTGAGCCTTTTTTTGTATAATTAATAAATATATAAATCTAAGAGTAATACAAACAGGTGGGCTGTGTATGCTTCAGATGCAATTTCAGGAAGTAGAAAATGTCTGATATAGATATGTTGCAACTTAGAGCAGCAGCATGTTGACATAATGTGTTTGGAACCAATAGCATGAGTTGGTCAAAGCATGTTTAGAAATTGGGATTTTAAATAAATTACTAAATCTTCCATACTTTTTACAGATTTATCTTTTTCTCTGTCGATTACTATATGTTTGGTTATAAAATGAAGGAAACAAATGTTAAGTCTACTTTCCAATGTTTGAAATTATTAGTATGGCATCATGCTTGCTTAATACTCCTTAGCACAAGTGGTAATTTGCCAGATAATTGCCTTGACAAACGATCGATCTGGTCTGATTCTTTAGAATTAGAAACTGTTAAAGCAAATGGACGTGTGATTATTATATAAACATGTCCACCTATTGCCCTGCAAGAGTGTTGTTCTTTTCTTTGCAGCCTTCCCTTGTTATATCTCCTTTTTGGGTCATTGCTGTCTTTATAACCAATAATAAGAGCACATTAATTAGCAAAAATAATTGTAATAAGAGCACATCCTGGGCTGTGCCCCTACTAGACCTTAATTTAGTTCTCCTTAGGGTCACTGGTCACCAGTCGGGCAGACACCAGTCAATCACAGAACTGAAGACTTGGTCGTCATTTAAAAATTATTTGTCATGCTCATTTACAGATGTAAAGGAGCGGATTCTATTCTTGCCGATAGTTACAGGATGGACACTGCTGATTCAGTATGCCCCCCAAGAGTTCGTGAAATGCTAGCTTCGCGTGCCTGTAGATCATCAGTTATGATTGGAGCTTCACTTTCTAGAATTGAGATGCAAAAGGTGATTGTAATTGTACTGCATCTTATTTGTTTTTTAAATTTTAATCATTGTGGAAGGCAATCCTTCTACAGCAAGCACCAATTCTTTGTTGCTTGCAGTAGTATTTTCTTAGTAGACTTAATTTTAATTAATCCATGTGCTTTTCAGATAGTTAAACATTTGGCTGACCTAAAGTCTCCGTGGAACTGTCCACATGGCAGACCAACAATGCGTCACTTGATTGACCTAACAAGTTTACACAGAAAGTGGAATTCCGAAGATGAAGACTTGTGATGAAGGGAACGGATAGTTCATAGGTTCATTACCAAGTGGCCCGTGATGTTAAACTTATTTATACAATTTTGTACATAGTCTGAGCATGCAAATTTGTATTTGTGGTTCCATAAGTTTTAGTGCAAGTCTAGACTCTTTGCAAACTGAAATTTGTATTCTTGTATATACTATATCCAGTTTGGCAAAGAATGATTAGTTTTGTTTCGACGGCGCTTTGATTATTTGTCAGATGAACAGAGAACTAACTGTTTAGTATATGAAAGATTTCAACTCTTATGTTCATAGTTGTAATAGATGAAAAGTAAATTTAGACAGCTGAAAAAATTGTACGTAACCAGAATTCCATGGCATCACCGGCTCAAAACTAGAGATAAGAACAATTAGTAGAAAGATAAAAGCACAATGTCCAATTTTTGAACCTAAACATTAATTTAATAATCATCTATGCTGTTACACAAAAATCACAGTCTTTTAAAAGGTAAACCTCTTACAAATAACTCGAAATTCCTGTATAAAGACTAGGACATAAACATTATATAAATTATGCTCGTAACATATATTTCTTCGTATCGCATCATCTACGCATGAAGATATTGAGGATGACCATAGTTTCTTACATAAGGATTCCCATAGTTGTAACCATAGTCTTGTCCATAGCTTTGTCCATAGTTATAACCATAGCCTTGTCCATAGCCGCCAGCATATCTTTGATAATAATCTAGGTAAAGAGCCTGAATCTCAGCAAGATCTTTTAGAAGATAATTTAGATCTTGACGATGACCATAAGTTCTTACATAAGGATTCCCATAGTTGTAACCATAGTGTTGACCATAACCTTGTCCATAGTTATAACCATAGCATTGTCCATATCTGCGAGCAAGATCCAAGTAAAGAGCATGAATCTCACGATCTTTTAGATCTTGGTTATAATCCTTTATATATTGGTTATAATCCTTTATATATTGTTTTTGACGATTTTCGAAGTCAGACATATATAAATTTTCGGAGCATCCTCTGGATTGCAAACCAACAAGATGCGCTGTTCTGTCAGTTTTCCACAACACCTTAAGCAGATGTTTAGGATCCAACATTCCAGATATTTGAAACATACCTTCACCACACACCTTAAAACCCGATATTTCTGTTTACATACAAAAAAATCAAGTAGTCCACAATATCAATATTATAGCGTTAAGAAGTAACAAGAGTGTTTAATTATCAAAAAACAAAACAAAACATTATGAAGTCACGAGAAAAAAAAATCACCTAGTTTGGTTTTTTTCAAGATTTTCATCATAGTTGATTCCCATATTAAATTTTCATCCACTTTCACGATAAAACTCTGCATCCACCATATTATAAGAACTTAGGCTAGAAATCAATATACATAGGTAACAAATATAACAAATACTAAGAAAAATGACTACTACATACCGTAAATGGATAGATACGCTTCTTGTGTTGACTTGTGCCAAATCCAAAGCAGGCCAACATCTCGTATTACAATTCTTCAAAAACAAGGGTAGAAAATTTTGATCGAGTTTTCAGTTTATGATTTTGCAAGAGTAAAAAGATGTATCCTTCATGTATATATAATACTTGCAGACTGAGTATACGCTGAAAAAAATGCAAGATTTGGGTTTCAATCTTCTTAAACAAATACAATCTTGAAAATTTATCACAAATCTTATCGAAAGTTTTACGTTACTTGAGCCCAAAATATCTTTAAAATTTTGAATATTTGCCAATTGGTATATTTGGCTAAACTTATTTTAAGGCAAGTTTTGTACGTATTTGGACGGCTTGGATAAAGTTTCTAAGAATAATGTTAGAAAATTTTGAATTTGTATTAATTTATTTGTAAAAAATTTTGCTTTTTAAAAAAAAATTCTTTTATTTAAATACGGAATCTAATATATATGATTTAAAATTGTTTCCCAAGCATGACGTGCTTTAGTTGTAATAGAAGAAGTAGAAAAAAAATTATTTGTTACTTTTTATGCCAATTGGATTTTTAACTGAAAAATATTATTTAAAACTACATCTATTATATTTTAAAATGTATTTCACTATTTTGTAATTATAAAATAGTAAAAAAATAATTTTAGTCAAAGTGGAAATTTATATGTCTAGCCAAAATTGCCGTACTAGCAATTTATGTCGATGAATTACGCGCAACACTGTAATGAATTTTTGATGGTTTAAATAATAATGATATTTCTCTTTTAACTCATTTGCATAAAAAAAAAACTCTTGGATAATAGTTCGGATGAAAACATGAAACTTTATCAAGTTAACTATCTGATCATGGTCCAAATGTCGGTACGGTACGTTATGATTTTACTTAATTGTTCTTACTTATTTATAGAAATATATTACTAAATAATAATATTACCTATTTATAATCAATTACCTTTTCACCTAAAATACATTATTTTTTCTAAAAAATTCCCCTACTTTTTCAAATATATCACGAGCAATTATCTTTTTTTAACTAAAACATCTTAGTTTTTCTATTTTTCCTTACTAAAACCCTCATTTTCGAAAAATATCCTGGACAAACATTTTGTTATTTGTTTTTAAACATATTTTAATATTATAATTATTTTTTAAAAATTACTTATTTTAACAAGCCTATTTATTTTTCTTAACAAATGCAATTACTAAAAATATTAATAATATAAATTATCAAATACCTATTTATAACCAATTACCTTTTTAGCTAAAACACATTATAGATTTTTTCTAACAAAATACCTCATTTTCTAAATATATCACGGGAAATTACCCTTTTCAACTTACTTTTTCTATTTTTCTCACTAAAATCCATTATTTTTATAAAAATATCACGGGTAAACCCTTTACGTATTTATTTTAAAACGTATTTAAATATTTTTAATTATTAAATTTAAAACCTCATTTTCCAAAAATATCACGGGCATTTTCCTTTTTTAAACTAAATATATATGTTACATTTTTTATTTTTTGTTACTAAAACCCCTCCTTTTACAAAAATATAATGGGCAAACCCTTACTTATTTATTTTAAAATCTATTTTAATGTTTTTAATTAATTAAAAGTGTTTAGTTATTTTAACATGCCTACTTATTTTTTTAACAAATACAATTAATAAAATATTTTAAAAAAATAATAAAGTAACAATTAACAATCCGTGCATCGCACAGGTTTTAATCTAGTACAATTTAAATTATGGTTATTGTCAATATTACAAATTTTAAATATTTATTAAAAGAAATTCTAAGTACCCAAAAATTATTATCAATATTTTCCCCAAAATTTATGTGGCATATGAATAAATAGTAAAATTTTTAATTTTTAATATGAAATTCATATATGCGCCCACAAATTAAAAATCATCATTTGTCCTACCACGTCATTCAATAAAAAATTCAGTAAAATTTTTGAGGTACCAACATTATTCTTTATTAAAACATTATATGTAAAGATCAATCTAATATGCTTGTCAAACAAATTCAAAAACAAAACCAAAAAGATTTAAAAGTAGATATTTGGGACATGAAGTGGTAAAATGCGACAAAAACCTCTAAAGCCTCTTCCAGAGTGGAATCAGGGGAACTAGCTTCGACGCAGAATCGCTGAACTAAAATAAATAAATAAATTTTTCTTAGTCCGGGATCAAATTTAAAAATGATTATATATATATATATTTCAATTTGGGGTAAAATTTGAAAATTTGAAATTTAGACAAAAAAAAAATTGTACTTGGATTAAAAAAATTTAATTTTGACAAAACTTTTTTTTAAAAACCTTTTTTTTTATTTTAGTTGTAATTTCACTACTAAAGAACAAAAAAACACAATTAATATTCTTTAGTTCTGCTGCGACTGGCGCGTTTCTCGTCTATGGAGTCATCTCTTATCAGTTGGTAAAACCCTAATTCCCTAAATACCTAGAATTATGTTTTCCCTAATTTGATTATTTGAGAGTTTTATTTTTTGATCAAGTTATGTAATTAATTGATGGGTATTGACTAATGACATGAATCTTGCTAGTTGCTCAGCATTCAGTCAAGTTACTACTTACTAACCACTCGACCAAGATGCAACAGAGGTATCTTTTTAGACTTTAGTTGTCTACTTGTCTGTGTATTATTTTTGAGCTCATTTAAAAGTGCATAGACGATAGATTAAGTGTGAAATTGTGAATCATGATTAACATTTAACACTTGATAAAATGGTAATACAAGAGAAACTTTCTTGAATGGTATTTTAGAGGGATGATCAAGTAGCAAAATCTGTAGGTCCCAATGCCCCTGGTAATTGTCAACTTACTTCTCCGAAGGTACAAAAAGAGTTAGTAAGTGCTTGTGCAATTGAGACAAGATGAGTTATATTTGCTGACATTGGAGATAAGTATTTTTCACTTATGGTCGATGAATCTCGAGATATATCTTTAAAGGAACAGATGACAATTGTTTTAAGATATGTGAATAAACATGGCCAGGTTATTGAAAGATTCATCTCGATTGAACATGTGATGGATACTTCATCTCAATCATCAAAAAATGCAATAGATTTTGAGGCATGGATTGTCATTATCTCAGTTACGAGGCCAAGGTTATGATGGGGCATCCAACATGAGCCGTAAATTCAATGGTCTCAAGTCACTCATATTAAAAGACAATCCATCTGCATATTACGTTCACTGCTTTGCACATCAGTTACAGTTGTAGTTGCGGTAGCGAAAGACTCACCAACAGTTGGTGATTTTTTTGATTATATGTCTTGCATTGTCAATTTAGTTGGAGCTTCCTGTAAAAGAAAAGACATGCTACGACAAAGGTAACATGAGCTTATTACTTGAGCGTTTAGAAAGCGGTGAAACTACTTCTGGTAAAGGAAAGAATCAAGAGACCTCTTTGACTCGTCCTGGTGACACACGGTGGGGTTCGCATCATAAAACAATTGTCCGTCTCATATTAATGTGGCCATCAGTTGTGGAAGTAATTGGTGATATACTTACAGATTCTAAACAATTGTCCTGGTATAATACCAGGTATGTTCGGTTTATGGATATAGCTATTGCAAGCCTGCAACTGCTGACTACCAACTGATGGAGTAACTAAAAAAGCCCAATCACTTTGTCACAATACACAGTACTTTCGGCTGAATCTTGGATTTGAAATAAGAAAACAAAGATGACTAACTGGATCAACAAGCTCTAGTAAAACTTTTAGCACTATTAAGTCAAAATGTCAAATAATAAAGTTCACATAATGTGTTAAAACAATGGAGCGGCAAAGGTAAACAAGCTACCAAAAAATAATAATGCTCAGATACCACTAAATTTTCGACATTGGGATTCTCAGTGCTCGTTTGGCTGCTCCGTACGCTCAACCCTTTCAGATTGACGACATTCTTCCCAATATTCCGGAGAGCTGCATCATTATGTGCGGAAGTGAGAGACGGTAAAATGGTAAATATGTGCTCTCAGTTCTGTGACAAATCAAAAAAATCATACCTTCTGCTTAATAAATTGTTCACATTTTCCAGATGAATAGCACCTTCATAAACTCCTACCTGAAATCAATGCAAATAAATCATAAAATTAATAGGACATCAATTTACCTAGTTTTATTCAACTCAAGAAAAGAGATGAATAAGATTTAAAATAATAAAATCCTCAGATAGGAATTCTGGAACAGATGGTCTCCATATGGTTAACTTTACTCCAATTGTTCTTTCCTAACTTTGAACATTTTTTTAGCACGTATTCTTTCATAACTAAAAGTGGCTATCATTACCAGTGAATGCAGCTTTGCATACTATACATGAATAAAGAAAGAAATGCATATACAGTGATGTCGACCAATGTTTACCTCTCGACAGACAGCACATTTCTCCGTGGACTTCGCTTCCTTCAGTTCATCCACTATCGTAACTGATGCAGCCTTGCAACACACATATAACAGAAGATGTGACCACAAGTCAGAGATACCGCGTCATATACTATATCCTGCATCAAATATGTCAACATCCTTGATTAAGGTTGATGGCAGTTGGCACAATGCTAATCACAATGTTTTCTAACTGTTATAGTCAAAATTCGGTATCGGGTTTTTAAGGAAGATTCAGGTCAAGTAATAATCAATTGGGGATATCCAAGGTGCAATTAGGGATTGAACTAGTACAACGGAGGCTCGGGGCTTGTCCTCGTAGGGGTGAGGGCGTGCCCTCTGGCCGTCCAACCCTTGAGGACGCGTCCTCTTGGTGTGGACTGACAACTTGACATGAATGGATGACTTGACAGAGAATAACAGCTAGACTGACACGGGATTATCATATGGAAGACTTAGGGCTTGCCCTCAGAGGGGTAAGTGCACGCTCTTTTAGGCCGTCCACCCCTTGAGAGCGCGCCCTCTTAGTTTGAAGTAGCTACTTGGTGGTGAAGGACGACTCCCTTGGCTTGATACTGGAAAGATATTGAAGACTTCTCCCTTAGGATGAGCCCTAAGGGAGGGATGTCCATTATTGAAGGCCTCCAGGGGTTTGCCTGATGATTGAAGAATTCCCTCCTAGGATGTGCCCTAGGAGGGGGATGTCTGTGGTTGAAGGCCTCCAGGGGTATGTCTGATGATTGAAGGCCTCCTCCTGTATTCAATGGGCGCGTTCTCATTGGGGATGTGGGGTGAACCTTGGTGTGTGCTTTGGGAGCTCTGTTCCTGTACTCAATGGGCGCCTCCTCATTGGGGAACTTTGGAGTAATCCTGCACTTTGCACCCAAACACTTGGGATCACTTGTCCTGCAATCTGGTGGGTGCTTCTCATTCGGGGGACAAGGATGCGTCTGGCATTTGGGGTAAGTCATGGCTATACCTGCAACTACTTTGGTCAGGGAGATAGCTGGTAGCGGTTAGTGTCGGCTCCTAAGTTGCCCTAGACTGTAGTTGAGCCTTGGGCCTTTGTGACTAGGCCTCATCGTTGAACATTCCTAAAGCGAGTCGAAGACCAATTCCAGAAGACGGATCAAGTATCCTAGTGGGCCTCGGAAATCTGAGACCAGCCCATATAGGTTACTTGCTCCCCAAGAACTACGTAGGGCTTGATCCCCTACAAATACGGGGTACGTAGGCACATTGTAAGGGGTTGGAAGAGAAGAGCTCAGCGAGCCACCACCAAGAAACCCTTACAATCTCAGCCCCCAATTCATCACAACCACCACACTCTGGCAACTTTCCGGCGAAGAACCACCGTCATAGATCTTGATTCCGGCGATAAACCTCAAACTTTGTTAATATCAAATTCCTCCGTTAACACTACTTTAAGACTTAAGGGAGATGTCCTAGATAACACTATATGCTTGGTAAATCAAAACTGAGTGTTCCAGTGCCATATGTATTACTCTGTTTCTTTATAGTCAGATAGATATGCAAGTAACCACACTGGTAGAATTATAGGCTGCAACTGCGAACTGTTAGGACTAACACTTGTAGTTGTTCTTTACTAAATAAAAGATTCATACCAGAAAACCAGAATTAATATGAGAGTACAAAGTGATGAAATTAGGAGACAAACCAAGAATATAGGACAAGTCAATTCGATGTCTTTCTTGACAGTATCAAGGAGCTGAAAAGAGAGAGATGGTTTTCCATCATTGAATACGAGGGAACAACCATCAAAGAAATCAGGGGCTATCGTTTTCTTGGTCTTTTCTTTTGCTGAGTTTCTTTTCTTGGTCTTTGTTGCTCTCAAATGTCTGTATCGTTGACGTTGTTCGAATTCAGGTAGGTGTAAATTTCGAAAGTATCCTCCGACTTGCAAACTAACAATATTTGGTGT
The DNA here is from genome assembly GCA_030848705.1 of Heracleum sosnowskyi. NCBI lineage: Eukaryota > Viridiplantae > Streptophyta > Magnoliopsida > Apiales > Apiaceae > Heracleum > Heracleum sosnowskyi. Next base: position 107,819,692 of record CM061245.1, read on the forward strand.
TTTATCAGTTTTCTGCAACACCTTGATCAGTAGTTTGGGATTCAACGGTCCAGATATTTGAAACGACACGCCATCACCATGCATCTGGATACTAGATATCTCTGTATACATATAAAATCCAAGTACTCGACAACATCAATATTATAGTGTAAAGAAGTAACGAAGTTGTGAAAGTGTTTAGTTATCAAAAAAGACATAACGAAGTTGAGAGAAAATAAAAATATCACCTAAGTTGGTCTGTTTCAAGAATTCTGCCACACTTGATTCCCCTGCTCGACTTGGATCTACTTTAACGACAAAACTCTACATGCACCATTTTAAGAACTTATGTTAGAAATTAATATGCATGGTTACATATATATGAGTTCTTTATAAAAAATAATAGTATCTTCCTCAACTCTTTATCGAGATTCGAATCTTGTTAAATACAATATGTCATGTTTATTTAATTAAAAAAAATTATGTACCGTGAAGGGATAACGAGGCTGGCTTCTCCCGAATCCAAAGCAAGCCAACATCTCTTATTACAGTTCTTCACCAACAAAGGTATAAAAAATTGACCAGGATGACTTTGCAAGAGTAAGATATGTACTCTTTCACGGATTTATATAATTAAGGGAGATAATAACAGAGTATATGTCTATGCATGGAAATTTTGTACATAAAACATCCAATTTTGTTTAGCTCATAAATTTTTCATCTTTAATTAGATGTTAATTACCTAAATAGTGATATTCGTTATTACTAATACTAGCTTATAACCCGTGCCAAGCACGGGCCGAGCATAAATCGACATTAAAATATTAGTATTAATAAGTATTATTTAAAAATGTATTTCTCGAGAATTGAATGATAAAAATATATAATAAATAAATAACTATTTAATTATGTAGTTATAGACAATCGAATTGTGCATAAAACTAAAAAAATTAAAGTAAATAAATCTTGTAAATAAATAAATCTTGTATGATTACGTAGCTGCAAAGAATCTAAATAATAAAATAAATATAAATAAATCTTGTATAATTATGTAGTTGCGAGTAATCGAAACCGGGTTAAGTGATAACCAAATTTGGTACTTTGGTACTTTAGTACCGCGCGCCATTTTCACATTGTTTTGCTTATTAATAAAGAGTATAGATAAGAATATTTCTTTTTATAAAATTGTGTAAACGCTTTTTACTTCTCTGATAGCATAGGAAAGACATCACCTGCAAAACAGAGAACGACTCGTATCAAGAAACAAACTTTAAATTCTAAAACTGCCAAATATATAAAAAAAACAGAGTGAATATCTATTTATTTATTTTTTTGGATAATTAACTCGCATGTCTTACGAATGAGTGTCTATTTTTTATAAGACTTGAGCTCAAAAGTAATGGTTAGGTTATTTATATTTACGGGTTGATAGAGTATTTATATTTCCAATCATTTCTCCTTATATCTACAATCTCTTTTCCGGAAAACTTTCATGATCGAAATACAAATACATAATCACATTGTTCTGTATTTAGCAGCTTTGGTACAAACAAATAATGAAATAGAACCACGGATAATGGGTTCTAACTTTTAAGTATGAAGACTATGATAATATCAACGAAAAAACCATCTCACACTATATAATTCTAAGCAGGATTGGCACTGTAGGAAAATCAAGTTACAGAAGGCAGAGATATATAACTTCTGCCTGCCACATTGGACAACTATTATAAGCACAAACATTTGCTCGGAAATTGGCTTTTTACTCTACTTAGTTCGATTATCATAGCATAATATCCACCACCGCTGTGATAATAGCAGTGCGATGAAACTAAGAACTAGTCATTCATGTGCTTGATGTTGCTTCCGCCTTACCCTCTGGAAGATCTGCTTCCTTTTCTGCGTCTGCCTTTTCAGGCTTTGTCCCCTCGACAACTGCAGAGAGAAAAGAGAACACCGATGATTTAAGGTTAGCTATGTTAAGTGCACTACATATCTACTTATCATTATATTAAACTTATTAACTCTCTACTTAGAATGATGAGTAATAATGTAGTCATGTACTGAGGAATAGAAGGCAACTGACTGATCTTGAAGTTACTACTAACTGAAGTCCCGAGAAACATATTTAGCATTGAGCAATTTAAATATTATCATAGTACTTCTAATTCTTCTGAAAATTAAACAATAGATAAGGCAGTCAAGTGCATAATCGAATATTGCCATTAGGAATACTTGCCTTCACCGTCACTGCCATAGAAGATATTTATCATCTATGGATTATTGTACATATAAACACATTTAATAAAAACAATTATGTACTGCGATAATATTTAGAATGTGGTACACAGGCCAATTTATTATTACCTTCATCATCACTTTCATCAAAGTCATCACCCATGGAGAAGTCACCCATGCCGGGCATTCCAGGCATACCTCCCATGCCGCCCAATGCTTCCATTCCAGGCATGCCGCCCATACCTCTCATGCCTCCCATGTCGCCAAATTTCTAAAAAGCAAAAATGAAGTATAGATAAAAGATATATACATCAAGTTAAATATCTAAATTTTAACTAGGAGAGCCATACCGAGAAATCCATTCCATCCATTCCAGCGTCAGTAGGAGCTACAAAAGCAATAACAAATCAAAACACAATAGCACATAAATGATAAATCAAGTTCTAATAGGTTGAACGAAACACACTGAAAAAAACTATAGAATACTAGGATCATCATCTTCATCTACCCATTTTTCCCAATCTACTTTGACATAGTGTGGCGTATTTGAATCTCCCTTCAATAGTCTATCCCACCATTTACTTTCTGCTTTCTCCAAAATACAGAATATATATGCTACGTGGACTAATGTTTATCTTGCTTTCCTGTAAACGGAAATTATTAAGTCAACAACATAGATAAAATATAACACGAGGAGATTAGTAATACTTGTTTCCGGCATGAATTGCAAAGGTTAAAACTCCAAGAATGGAGGGAAAGGAGTAGGAACGAAAGAATCTCATCACTAGACCATTATATCCACCACAGACCACATTTAAATTATCAAAAAACCAATTCCCGAATTTGGATAAGAATTAAGCAAAACTTAAATCCAACCTAATAAAATAATATTTCAACAGCACAGGGAACAATATGCTCCATAAATATGCTAATGTGCATAACAAGAAAAGAGTTTTACATGCCATGTTCATTAAACAATTTAGAGTAAGTCTATAACAAAAGTAATCTGAAAAAAGCATTTTACCTCTACGTTAACTTTATCAAACATATCAAGCTCTAGTTCATAAGAATGATTCTCCCCTCCAGCTGTAGCTGAAAATTTTAAAACACCTTCAGGCTCGAGATTAACCTTAGGATCTTTTGTGTCAGCCAAAAGGACAGTGATGAATATCCTGTCCTCCCTCTGAGCCCACTTTACTTCAGGATGCCGACTACAACGTTAACATCAATACAAGAAGTCAGAACCAGCAATTCAATTAAAAAACAAGTACAAAATCATCACTAACCTAACCCCCAACACTCACTATGCAAAAGAACATGAAACTATTATTCTAAACAGAGACGAAAGAACCATCAAATCAATACAAATTTTTAAGGCTATAGAATCTTGTTAAAATATAGCATAAGATCCATTTGGGGCCTTCCTCTAACACCTTAAGGTTTTAGATGAGCTGGTTACTCAACATGGTATCAGAGCTCTGGTTGGCGGGGGTCATGAGTTCGACTCCCTGCCACCCCCAATATTCTCACAATTTATGAGATATAGCATAAGATCCATTAGGGGCCTTCCTCTAACACCTTAAGGTTTTAGATGAGCTGGTTACTCTGGTTACTCAACAAATCTCATTTAACTTCTACAATAAGTCCTCAGCTTTTAAAACACCAAATTATAAAATCACCATTTTACCATAACTATAAACAACACAGAAACAGAAATCATGGATCAACTAAGCCCTCTCGGGGACTTTCTTAAGAATAAGAGAGCTGGGCCGAAATCATGGATCAACTAAGCCCTTTCGGGGACTTTCTTAAGAATAAGAGAGCTGGGCCATAATAGCTGCTCCACATCCCAAAGCGCGACTAAAAAATTAAACCTTTTTAATTTTTAAAATGATAACTTTCTTTTGAATTTAAAGTTACCATTTTAATATTCTCATACATTTTTTCTTGAATTTCAATATTTTATCTTGAAATCATATTATCATCTTTACATTTTCTAAAAAAATTATTAGAAATTATGTTCTCATATTTTTTTGTAAAAAAACCCACGTTTAATTCATCTATATGTTTTACATATACATTACACATCATTTTTTTTAAATTTTTTACCTTCTAATTATGCAGAAGATAATACTTACAGAAAATGCAAGTTTCTATATAATAAAATAAAATAGAGGAGCCTTATTTTCTTTTCATTTCTTTTCTCGAGTACCTATATTTTAAAAAATAAAAATTAGAATTTTGAAAAAGATTTGAATTAAATTTTATGATATAATAAAATTGATTAATAGATGATGTAACTGATTAAGTAATTAGTTTGTTTTATGTTCAATTTGGTAACAACGAGAAAACTGGTCAGTGAGAGGAAACATGTTTAACGAGAGAGCGATTCATTAGGAGGAGTATATTATATGCTAGAATTTATTATTTATGTATTATGTATTTTTAAACAGAAGTAGCAACATAAAATTTTAGAAAAATAAAGTGATGAATATACTAATATATATTTGATATAATATTACAATAATGAAATATATTAAACAATTGCCATTTTCTATAATTATTCAAAATTTCGGTAATGAACAACACTAAACGGAGAATTTAAAAAAAAACCTTAATTTCATGTTTTAAATATAATTTTGTTTAAAACATATTTTTTAGAATAATTTTTAGAAAATTTGGAGAAATTATTATAAAGTCGCTACGAAACGCGGCTTAGTAAACTAGTATACTATATGGTGGATAAATATTACTCTTAGTTTCGAAAAATGTGGCCCTGGCCACTTTTATGAGAAAAATTGATTTTTTTTTATAAAAATGAACCATTTTTTTGAAGGTTAAAAGTAATACAGTAGAACCTTTATACAATAATATCTTTGGGACGGGGAAAAATATATTATTATAAGAAGGTTATTCCTAAATAGAAGTAATTTTTAAATAATTATATAATGTTGGGATCGTAATAATTTATTATTATGAGGAGGTTATTCTTGTAGAGCGTATTCTTATAAAGATGTTCTATTGTATTTAACAGATATAGTGCAAATTTAAAAATCTGACGATTAAAGTACTAAATACTAAATAGATAAAGTTCAGCCACCACTTTACAACCCTTAACCTAAAAACTCTTAGAACTCTGTCTTATATTTTAAAATAATATATATTTATTATATGTAGGTCATGGTAAAGTTGTCCAAAAACACAAAATACATAATTTAGAGCTAATTAATATTTGATTAACGATAATAATCATACATCGATATCGATCAGAATTCTCCATCATCATCATAAAATTCCACCAATTATTTTTATCAATTTTTGTGAAAATATTCAAGTTATGGTATAAACACAATATCAGATAACAGTGTTCAGCAGCTGAACATTTAAATAAAAGTAATTTCAGTTGCAGAACTTTAAAATTTATGCGTTTGATTTCAAATTCGATTGCATGACTTTTATGTTCAGCAGTAGAACACGAAAGTTATGGTATGAAAATAATGTGAATAATATTGTTTAACAGCTGAACATTATAAAAAGAGTAAAGTGCATTATGTGTACTTGCACTTTATGTGTCAGACCACTTTGGATACCATATTTCTGAAAGTACCACGGGCTATATTGAACTTCACTTTTCGTTACACTTTGCACCTTTCCGTCAAATGCCACTAACACCGTCTGTCAGGTTGGGGGCAAAAAAGTCTTTTAATATGTAATGTGTCACTTGTGCAGTACATGTATCGACACTTTTCCTTTTCATAACATTACAACTCCAACTTGACTGTTTGGTTTCATTCCTTGAAACAAAGTAAAGGCAAAGCTCTGATGGTTTGGTTTGTAAGAGATCGCAAGGATAAAGACGTATACCGTCCTAGAGAACATCCAGATTATGGAGGTAAGCAATAGCCATTAGAGTTTGCACTGAAATTAGGGTTTAATTGGGGTTTGTAAGCAATAGCCATTAGAGTTTGCACTGTAATTAGGGTTTAATTAGGGTTTGTTGAAAGATTCAGTTTTAAATTAGTTGTTTGTGTCATACTTTTCACTGGTTGTTTAGGTTGTCAATTTTGGAAGTTAGCTATTAGAAATATTCTTTCAATTGCTTCTGGTCCCTTTGTGTTTGTTTAAAGTAACAAACATAGTTTTGTTGTGGTCCCTTATGTCTGCTATGTGAATTGCCTTAGATCTACTGTTTGTAATTCTTAAATATACGCCTGCTTTGTTCCTTTCTTGTTATTGCAGCGACCCCAGATCTTTTTAGTATTAAATTACATCATGGAGGCAACTTCATGGATAACCGTAAAAAATATGTTGGGGGCAGTGTTGATTATATAGACATGTGTGAGGTTGATACCATGAGTTTAATTGAGATGATGGCAATGTGTAAGGAGTGTGGGGATATGGGTGTTGTCTTACTTTATTTCAAGCACCCTGGTACTGATATGGAAAAAGGGTTGTGGAATTTAGAGTCAGATGGTGATGTTGTTGACATGTGTGAGATGATGCCAGCATCCAGGATAATTTACATATATTCAGTCACTCATCAACCTATAGCAACTATGACAGCTGAAGGGGCAACTACACAGGATTATGCACCATCTCAAGATCCCAATGTTGAGTATGTAGACAATACCAATGATCCATTTGAGAGAGATCAGATGGACCAATTACTTGAACTTGAAGGGATGTATAGGGATTTCTCTGATCAAGAAGATGAGGAAGATGCAGATGATCCTGAGTGGGTTGAAGAAGGACAAAATGAACATGATGTACTTAGTGACCAAAGTTGGGATTCAGATTCCTCCAATATGGATTCAACTGATGAGGATGTATGTGAATATAAAAATGAAAGGAAATTGAAAAAGAAGGAGAGAGAAGAGGCTAAGCAGAAGGGCAAAGGTAAACAGAAAGAGAAAACCAATGATGCAACTCATACTGAAAAAGAACCACAAGAACACAATGAACCAGAAAAGGACATTCTTAGTGAAGATGAAGGTGCCCTAGCTTCTGATGTATCAAGTCACTATGCTCCAAGTGATGAAGAGAGGATGGCAGGGAACTCTACTGATGAGGATGAAGTGTCATATCCAGTTTTTGATCACATGTCAGAAATGACTGATCCTAAGTTTGAGATAGGTCTACTGTTTGCAACATCCAAGATTTTCAGGAGTGCTGTAAGGAAACATGCCATACTACATAGAAGGCCTATAAGGCAGTGCAGAAATTATGGATCAAGAGTGAGGTTTGTATGTGAAGGAACATGTCAGTGGAAGATTTATGCTTCTAAAATGCAAAGGACTGACACATATCAGATTAAGGTCCACAACCCTAATCATACTTGCACACCGACCTTTCATCAGAAGCAGATTAACTCTACATGGATTGCAGAACATTATGAAGATGACATAAGAATGAATCCTACATGGCCATTGGCCTCATTCTTGCAGAAAGTGGTAAATGATTGGCATTGTCATGTTTCAATATATGCTATTGCTAGAGCTAAAAGGAAGGCATTGGCCAAAATTAATGGAAAACATGTTGATCAGTATGGAAAGGTTTGGGAATATGGAAATGAATTGTTAAAGGTGATGCCAGATAGTACAATACAAGTGATGACTGAAGAACAAGAGTTAATGGATGGCAGAAAAAGATTCAAGAGATTGTACACATGTTTTGGTCCACTTAAAAGAGGTTTTAGAAGTGGGTGCAGACCATTGGTAGGACTAGATGGGTGCCACTTGAAAGGGCCTTATGGGGGTCAACTGCTTGCTGCTGTGGGTACTGATGCTAATGATGGCATGTACCCCATAGCATGGGCTGTAGTTGAAGCTGAGAATAATGACAGCTGGAATTGGTTTTTGGTCAATTTGAAGAATGATCTAGGAATTGAAAATGATGGGGCTTTCACTTTTATATCAGACAGGCAAAAAGTAAGTTTCAATAATTAACTATCACATTTATGCACACATTTATGCATAGGCATAAAGTATCTTTCAATAATTAACTTTATCTTCCTGACAGGGTCTAATCAATGCTTTGGAAGCTGTGTTCCCTGAAGCAGAACATAGGTTCTGTGTCATGCACCTCTATAGGAATATGTGGAAGGAGCACAAGGGGATAGGGGTGAGGATGTGTTTATGGTTGGCAGCTAGGTCAACCACTGAATACACCTTCAACAAACACATGCAAGAGCTGAAGAAGGTTAGAAAATTTGTTTAAGCTTGTCCCTTCATTCTAAATACATTGTTGTTTATGCATTTGTTTATGTTGCATTTATAGTTGTCAAAGAAGTGTTTTGACTGGCTAAATGAGAAGCCTAGGACACAATGGAGCAGGAGTGCTTTTAGATTACTAAGTAAGTCTGACATGTTTGTTAATAACCATTGTGAGGTTTTTAACAATAGCATTAGGAAGTATAGGGATCTGCCTATAATTTCAATGTTGAAAGCTATCCATAAAGATGTTATGAGAAGAATTCAGCAAAGGAGGGATAAAATGCAGAATAGCTATGCACTTAACCCTATCTGCCCAAATGCTATGAGAAGACTTCACAAGTATGTCATCTTTACTTAACATTTAGTTTGTCATATATACTTAAACATGTTTGACTAAATATATGATGCAACTAACCTTTCCTATAGGGCAATTGAGCAAAGTAAGGGATGTCATGTTGTATGGAGTGGAGGGGCAAGGTATTTGGTGACAATGACAGCAGGAGGCTATGAGATGGTTGTAGATATTGAAGCAATGAAGTGTGCCTGTAGGAAATGGGAGATGTCAGGCATCCCTTGTTACCATGCATGTGCCTGCATTGCTTGGAGTAAGAAGGCATATGAACCCTTTATCCACCAAAGTTACAGAAAAGACACATTTTTGGAAACTTATCAGTACATTGTAGAGCCAATCTGTGGTGAAGAAGAGTGGGAAGAAACAAGATATCCCAAACCATTGCCTCCAGAGGTTAAGGCCCAGACAGGCAGACCTAAGAAGAAGAGAAATAAGTCCAATGATATTGTAAGAAGTACAGATCCAACAAGATTGAAGAGACAGAACACAAAAATCAAGTGCGGCTATTGTACTGAGTACATCCATAATACTAGGACTTGTCCAGCAAGGGTGAGCTTAACTATTTCTTTTACTGTTATTTTTTGTTAATTATCTTCCCAATCATACTAATATGGTGATTGCAATAGGCTGCTGATAGAGCCAATGGGTGTGAGAAGCAAGTGAAGACTAGGCCTAAACCAAAGACTAAGCCAACTTCTGCTGCAACAACTGATGCAAACCAATCTCAAACCAACAATGCTTCGAGTGCTACACCTTCAGGTGCAAATCCCTCAAATGGTAAAGCCTCAAGTGCTACACCTTCCACTGTTAATGCTTCAACTGGTAAAACTACAAGTGCTAAAACTACAAGTGCTAAAGGTGCAAGACCAACTAACCCTAATGAAGGTACACAAGGTGGGGTCCTGAAGAAGAAAGCAGATCAAACAAAGGTTGTCAACACACCACTTGGTATTCAACCACAGAAAGGAGGGAAGGGGACTACAACAAGCAGACAAAATATTGAGGCCAAAAGGAGGGAAATGCAGGATAACCTCAAGAAAAATCCAATTTGGAAAATTTAAGAAGTTCTTTCTAAATGTCTTTGTGCTTTTGGTTTTGTTAAGACTACTCTTTTGTTAATGCCAACTTGGTTTCTGGCATATGCAAACATTTGGTTTATTGTCCAGTGTGGACCTAGTACTTAACTTCCTTCAGTTATTTTGTGTTAAAGACATGGGGTGTTCTTGTTATGAAGACATGTGTTTTATGAAGATAGTATGGACTAATTTCAATTTTAAGCAAGATCACAAACAAAAATTCACAAACATAAATTCACAAACATAAATTCACAAAACATAAACACAATTCCATTCGTTCAAGCATACAGTAGTTTTACCTACATTACATCAAACACAAACATAACATAAATAAGAGTAAAGCATACACATACAATACCAAACTACATCTTCTAGCTAAAACGACTTATGCAAGATCATCAGAATCGTAATCCTCATGAACACTGTCTGGCCTAACCGAAGTGACTGCCCTACTCATCATCACAGCGAAGATCATGAACATTGCAACCACAGTGAATGCTTGCTTATTTTTCAGATTATTCAGCTGAGCCTCATGCCCTTCTATCATACGATCCAACTTCCGCCTGTACTTCTCATGTGTCTCAAACAACCGGTCTTGCAACCCTGTAATGGCCTCAACAGCACGAGCTCCGAGTGGTGGATCAATCCAGTTATGGTATGCACAAGTATCAGACCCACACACCCTATACCTCCGGCCAGCATTCTCCCCGTACCAACGAGTCTTGACCACACTCATTTCATCACAATCACAAATGAGGTCAAATACTGCATCAACTTCAGCCATCATGTTTTGTGCCATTTTTCTGTTTAGGTGAAGATGATTTTCAATTAGGGTTTCAAAAAAAAGACATACACAGAATTGGGGGTGCTTCTGTGTATATATAGGCCAATTAGCCGTTACATATGTAAAAAGACTTTTTTGCCCCCAACCTGACAGACGGTGTTAGTGGCATTTGACGGAAAGGTGCAAAGTGTAACGAAAAGTGAAGTTCAGTATAGCCCGTGGTACTTTCAGAAATGTGGTATCCAAAGTGGTCTGACACATAAAGTGCAAGTACACATAATGCACTTTACTCTTATAAAAATAATCAAGTTCACTTGTAGAACTTCGTGGAAAAAAGTAAGTTTAGTTGTAGAACTTTGAAGTCCATATGTATGACTTTTAAAATTCAGTTGCAGAACACTGTATTTATACTATGAAACAAAATAGGTTCGGTAGTAGAATTTTTTTATTCCAACAATACCCTTATAAGATTTGTATATAAAAATGAGTTGAATCTGAACAATTTATCTAGTAATAATAATCCAACTACTTATAACAGTTCTAAGGTTCTTTTTTAGTAATTGATTGTCTCTTTATCCTAACCCTGTATTACTACTATATTATGCAAGATTTATCACTTAGATTGATTTATGATCTCGGATAAATTTATTGAAATCTTATATATTTATCTATATAAAACTGTTTTCACATTCCTCGGAAAGAAATACACCCAACCAAATAATGCAATTTATGTATTATCAATCTTTTGAAGCAAATAACTCAGTTTCTATAAAAATGTTTCAAATTATTGGAACTTCAAATCTTTCTATTAATAATAGCCCAACATGGGTCAATTAATTAGGGGGACATTTTATTCATGCTAAATTGGCAAGACATTTTAATGCGTTTGAAATGTCCAAATTGCCCTTATGTTTATTATTCTTAAAAAAATTGATATTTAGTGGATTCGAACTTGGGTCTCCACAATAACTTGCACCTCCTCTTACCACCACACCACTCAATTCTATGAGTTGTAAATTACACACATAATATGTGTGTGTCGTGTGAGTAAAGAAATATTTGGTATTATTATTATATATCTCTTTTATTATAACCCAATAAAAGCAATGATTCATGAGACATTTAATCTAATCTAAATTGGTGAGACATTTTATTTAATTTAAAATATCTAAATTTCCCCTGTGTTTACTCTTTTTTCTAAAAAAAAAATTGTTAATGAATGGAATCGAACTTGGGTTTATGCACTAATTTGCTCATCTTCCTACCACACCACTACTCAGTCATACATGTTCTATATCAAACACATTATATGTATATGTGTGTGTCGCGTGAGTAGAGGAGTATTTGGTATCTATTATTATATCGATTAACATAATCTTATAATTGGTGAGATAATTTAACTATGAGATATTTTGTGCATGATTTGAACTGACTAACTTGCCTATGTGTTTATTATTTATTAGAAAAAGTTGTTTGTAGAAATTGAGCTTGAGTTTATCTATTAACTGAAACATCTTTATATCACTATATAAAATCACAGATTTTTAGAACTTCACGGGAAATATGTGAGTGTCATTTGATAGAAGACATTTTATTTAACTTCAAAATATATAAAATAACTACGATGCAAATTACATTTCACAAACAAGAAAATGTATCATTCACTCAATGAGCTAAATTAGTAAAATTGTGCAGGTTAATGTCTTATATGTAAGATAATCATATTTTGACATAGATCTTACACATAACAAATATCATAAATATCGAATTTACTCATTTCTTAACTCAAAAACACATCAACCAAGGATACTTTTCAACGCTAACTATCTCACTACGAAGATCAAGTCCAGCTTTTGTACCCACAATGAGTCGTCTGTCAAACGATCTATAAATTATAATAAACACCGAACTACTTAGAAGTTAAAACAATTATGCTAGATAGTGACCCGTGCCTTGCACGGGTTTTCATGCTAGTTACTATTATATAATAAATTTTAGTATTACTCAATTTTTTGAATTGTTTATACAAAAATAGAATACATGATACAAATATTTTGGTTACGAATATTCTGGGGAGAGCGAGAGCGAGAGAGAGGGAGAGAGAGGGAAAGAGGGAGAGAGGGAGAGAAAGAGAGCAGTCCAATACTCCAATTATAAGACTTACAGAGTCGGTGTATGAACCAACACAACTTTATCTTTATTTTTCCGTAGATGATACTGTTTATATGTACTTATTTTCCCGTAAATGACTGGAAAATTAGATGTGTAATTATCCCACCAAACTTGATTCTTAGTCTCCCTGTTTTTGAAACGGGGTGGAGGATGAAATTATTTGGTATTTTTCTATATATGATGAATATGCTGTTAAAAATGTGGCTTCAAAATTGTGCTTACTATGCTTGAGAAAGTTGGATTGTTTGTTATGCAGAAATCGGAGCATTGGTGGTTGTGGTTTACGAATAGTAGCACGTGATAAAGGGTGTTATTGGATGCAAAAGTATCTTCCTGCAGCGGAATTGAAGTTTGCATAATGCTGAAATTTGGCCGATATTGGAAGGTACAAAGTTAACAAGAGAAATTGATGTGCAATGTTAGTATATTAGGGCATTTAAACTTTTTATCGCAAATTCTTGTGATTGTTAAGATTATGCATGCTGTGGTTTGTGCACAACTAACGATTCCTTATGTCTTGTTTTTTGTTTGTTTGGTATAAAATAATACATACTTCGAGTCAAATAGTATCATTTCCGAAGAATTTTAAGTTTGTGTATCAAGAAATTGTCTAAAAATGAAAATTACAAGTTGTTGTCTAGATATGTTAACTGTGTAACAATAATAGTAATATCGCTTAAGAAGGTCTAATTACAAAAAAAAAAAGAATTGCAGGAGAATAATTAAATAACGTGAAGGCCTCTGAAACTTTTAAAACTTTAATTTTATAGTTGGTAGAGCAATATGCCTCATCTGGGATAAATTAATTATTTGTCAGGTATTAATTTCCTAGTCGAAGGTCTAGGTTCCCAAAAGAATTGACATGGTAGATGAGCACTTGACACCTTCCACCACGGAAAACCCTAGATTGTATTTTTTTTCCAAACCTGGTAAGTCTTTTACCATGTGGTTATGATTTTTAAAGAGCATACATGCATCTTAGGTGCAAGAAATATTTTGTTCACTTCAATTCTTTGAGTTGGTCCCACCAATTGTGTACAGAAAACTCAAAAGTACTTAAAGTACTTATTTCATGATTTGCGTGAAACCATATTAAACATAGCCACTGTATCACACCTGTAGAATAAACTGGTTTGAGAATGGTAAGATGTAAACAGATTTTGCTCTTCTTCAAAAAAGAGATTGTATTTGTTAGGACTCCCAACTTGAATAGATAAAGAAAAAGAATTAAGTGCATTATAGAAAAGGACAAGGGATACTTTTGTTGGTTCAGTCACCAGGCGGAGCGGCTGATTTTGCAAGGATCGTATCTGTGTAAGACATTACAATCTATGACTTCCAAGTCTGAAATATCTGTATATTTTTGTGAATATGTTATATGGCTCTACCATTGTCTTATTGTACTAATCATGCCAATTTTTGTTATGTTTTTTCTTCCTTTCTGATTGGTTTCCAGATTTCAAACAGTGCCTTATAGGAATAATTTTGGTACTTTTCTGGTATAATTTATAAAAGTTCGGTATGTGTATGCTTAATAAGTATTCATCTACTCAAAGATAAAGGAAAAAGATTAACTATTCATCATTAGATTAGTTGTGTGGCAAATTTTTGAGAAATGCTTTTAACAAAGAATTTAAGAGTTTACTCTATTTATTAATTTATATTATTATATGTTTATACGAATTCCTACAAATTAGGGGGTTAGACCACCCTATACTGCTGTATCATATTAGCTCAGCTCAGTAGATTGACTCTTTTCACTTTTTACCCCTGCTGTTGCGTTTCTTACCGGGCTTTCTTCCCAGTAGGGGCTCTCTGGTTAATTGGGTACCGCTTTTAATAAGATGTGTCATGTGTTTATGGGAGATGAGTCAATCACCAATTGGGGCAATGCTCAAGTAGGTAGCAATTAGCATAAGCTAGCAAGCCACACATATGGGGAAATGTAGCTGCTCATTGTTTTCTTGGGAAGGTAACTGATTTATTTGATCTTGTTTCTGTTCTCTAGGTGATCAATTATCAAGAGTAATAATATGATATCTGAAACACCTTTTATTTGATGTTCCTTCACTCGGAAACTTAAACAAATTGTATATTAACCTACTAAGGAGCATGACATTTGTTACTCCTACACAGGTAATACTGGTGAGCTCTTCTCAGCTATTACTTGGTGAATGGCAGAAAGTGAACGAGATTTCCATCCTTGCGATTTTGCAACACTCAGTGAGCTTAGTTGTATTCTTTCCACAAATGTTCCTACTCAGAACCATAAAGTTGGCTCTTTTATGGCCTACTTTTTACCTAAACAGCTTTCTACAAGTGAATTCTCACAGACAAGATTGGTTCACTACCAACTGAAGTTGTTCTTGCTTAATTGAAGACATCATGACTTAGCTGAAATGTGTGTATTCCTAAAGAGTTATGTTAAGTTCTTCACCAGTGTAACCGAAGAAGACCGCCCCATGCTGGAATGTGTCAAATCTTTTGTTTCTCTTGCTGATCGTGTCAGATGTTTTGAGAAGCTGTTCATGGAATTCAACTGCCATTTTGCTGGTTGTGAAGGTTGTGAAGGCTTATTGAGTGCTATTAGTAACCATACTGATGAAATGAATAGTTATCCTGCAGAATTCCGAGTCCAGACACTTCATTTCTTTGAACTTAATTTGGGATAGGATTGCCTGTTGTGCAAGAACTATAAACATTTGAAGGGTCGCAAAAAAGCTCCGGATTAGTCTTGAGAGACTGATGTTTTTTTTCATTGTGCCCCTCAGATCAGAGACAATTCCATGTGCAAATTCTTCTTAAAATTTAGGTTTGTTCTAAGTTGTCTGAGCTAATTTTTCTTGGACTGAATGACTATATGATACATTCTTATGTGCTTTAAAAATTTAAAATATGGTATAGTTTAGCGTTTTGTCTTCTTCTTAAACATGGTTAAGCAGTTCCCCTTAATAGTAAAACATTTCTACTGCTGATTAGTTTCCTATTAATTTGGATTGCTTTCTGAGTTGAAAAACATGAAGTAGTGGATGTAAGGTTTTATCAAGGTGGAAGACATGCTTGTGCATCTATATTATGCCCGAGCTCATCTTGAGTAATTCGTAGTATAATTTTAGAAAATTTGTACAAGCTATATTCCTCCTCTAACTGTTCGATTAGATTACTCTACCTATCATATTCGATAAACGTTTATACAGTACAAAACCTTCCTTTTCGGGATCCCACATGATCCGTAAAAGGTAGACCAGATTAGTCAGATACAGGAGTGCATAACAGCCTCTGAGAAGACATTTTGTATATTTAGGCAAAGCAGTGTCAACCAATTTGTAACAACGGTCCAATATTTTTGTTGCAGTTGCAGAGGTGTTCTGTATGCAGAAGATGTATCCATTTTTTAGGGTTGTGAATTTTAATATTAAGATGGAATCTATAAATTTTTATGGATTCCAATGTGTCAAAGGCCTGCTTGTCAAATGTTCTGAATCGGGTAATGTAGCTGCTTGAGATTTGCTTGGGAAGGTAACTTAATCATTTAATCTTGTTTTTGTTTCTAGGCAGGGATCATTTATCAACAGAAATTATCTTATTTTTTTAAGTGCCTTTTATTTAATGGTTCTTCATTAAATAACTTATATACAAAACTGTATTACTAGCCTCCAAGGAGCATGACTTGTGTTACTCCTATGCAGGAATAGTGCTGACCGCTACTCACACGTTCCTTAGTGGTTGGCAAAAATTAAAGTTTGATGTTTGTCTTTGTGATCTTTCCTGTAGATATAAGATATGTAATTCAGTTCTTAATTATTTGATTTGCGATTTTGATAAAATGATCCTCTGTTTATTTGTTTGGATTTGGCAGTTCTAGTTTTTATATTGATTTTGTGTTGACTAGGAGATAGATATATTTCTAGAGAAGTTGCTAAATGTTGTAAGCCAGCATAGATAAATTTCTTTGAATTTATTAAATGTTGTAAGCCAGCATCTAGATCTCCACCAATTTTATAGGTATTTAGTGCTTGCGAAATGCAGCAGGCTTGACGAGTTAAATTTTCCCAAGTCAACGTCCTTGTCTATATCAATCTCTAGAAGTAGAATCTAATCCTGCAAAATATATGTTCTTAATGCCTCTTTCCTGATTTAGCAAGTCTGCATTCATGCTAATACCTCATTCACGAGAAATTTCTTAAAGGACTGCTATTGTTCTAGGTATGTCTAAATTTATAACTTCAAAAAGTTCCTGATTTCACATGTCTTCTGTAGATTTAATTTAATTTAAAGTATTTGAGCTCAAATTTTATAGCACTTATAGATGGCACTAAGTATTTATCTTGGTACTTATTCATCACAGAGTAGGTGACTATATTTCCACTGATCGAGTTATTAAAAATAATGATGTTTGTTTTTTTGCCATGTTGTGATTGTTGCTGTAATGCCAGGGTTTAAGGAAAGAAATCAGTAAGAATGAATATTGTTATTGACACTATTCTCTTGGGGTGTCTAAAATCTTTGGTGGCATTTTCGTTGGTAAGTGTACACCTTACTACATGATTCATCTCTTATGCTTGTATACCTATTCAAGCTATGCATGTATGAATGATATTCGAATAAGTGCGATTATGTTTCAGTTTCACCAGTTTCTGAATACAAGTCCCTGCATCAGTTAATGTGATGTTGTAGCATTTTGAATCAGTTGTAGTTGCAGCTTGAATCGTGTCGGAAATGGCAACAACGGAAGAGCTGCCATATGAACTACTGTATCAAATTATACTTTTGTTGGTGCATTCAACAATCGGAGTGGCTGATTTTGCAAGGATCTTATCTGTGTAAGACATTACATTCTAAGCCATTCAAGTCTAAAGTATTTGTATATTATGTGAATTTGTTGTATGGCCTCAATATTGTTTCATTTTACTTATCATGCCAATATTTTGTTATGGTTTTTTTTTCCTCCTTTCTCATCGCTTTCCTGATTTCATAAGAAGGCCTAATAGGAATAAGTTGGTATTGTTATCGCACACAAAGTTCGATATTTGATGCTTAAGAATTAAATATTGATTACTAGAATCGTTGTGGGCTAGCCAAAATAGAGTTCATCAAGAATTCTTTGCTAAATTTAAAGCCAGTTGTCGTCTTCGCTTGATTTTCTGTGGGTTAGGGAGGCAGTAAGCGTAGTTTTGAAAAAAAGATATTAAAAAAAAAACAAAGTATTTAAATGTTTGCTATGTATATGAGAATTCATATAAATTAGGGGGTTGGACCACCCTTTACTGCTGGCAAGTAGACGCTTTTCACCTTTTGTCCCTTCTGTTGTGTATCTTACTGAGCTTTCTTCCCAGTAGTTACTCTCTCATCAATTAAATACCAACTTTTTTTAGATGTAACATGTTTTTATTGGTGATGGGTCAATCACCAGCTGAGGCAATGCTCAAGTAGTTAGCATAAGTGAGCAAGCCAGGCACATGGCCTCTCCTACCCTCTTGGTGAAAAGGGTGAAGCAGGTCAAAATAAAAAGTGCTGGTTGGGTTCACATTTCTTCAAACTTATCTTGAGCAATATGCTACAAGACACTTGTGGCATCTCCTGTCCTCTTGGTAAAACTTTTTCAGCCTTTGGTTGGACCTGTTATGAAGCTTTTAATCTTTTGTTTGCTTTTCTTAGTTATACTTTCAATGTAAAGTTTTTGATGTTCTGTGTGCTGTTCTTTCAAGTGTAAAATTTGTTATTTATTGAAGACTGGCATTTCAATGAATATATTTTTCGAATTTTTTAAGTTAATATTGAAACGTTGTGACATTTATATTCGCAAGGTCTCTAGTTTGTCTTGGTAAATTTTTTGTTGCAGTTGCAAAAAAAATCTTTCGTTCGCAGGAGATCATTCTTCAGCTGTGAAATGTAGCTGGAAATGTTCTACTAGTGAAATGTTCTGAAGCTGGAAATGTAGCTGCTCGGTTTTTGCTCAGGAAGGTAACTTTAACATTTAATCTTGTTTTTGTTCTGGAGGTGGAGATCATTTTTCAGCTGTTGTAATCTGCTTATCGGACCACCTTGTATTTGATATTCTCTCAATCAGAAACTTAAAAACAAATGTAAACTAACCTATCAAGGAGCATGACTTTTGTTACTCCTACACAGATAATACTGGTGAGCTCTTGTCAGCTGTTTCCTTAGTGGATGGCAGAAGGTAGAATGCGATGTCCATCCTCGTGGTCTTGCAATGCTCAGTGACCCTAGTTGTATTCTTGCACAAATGTTCTCGCTCAGAATCGTAAAGTTGATGCTTTTATGACCTACTTTTTACCTAAACAAGTATATAGTGGTGAATTTTCACATACAAAACTGGTTCACAACCAACTTGGGAAGTTGTTCGTGCTTAATGGCAGCCCTTATGACTTCATTGAAATGGTTATTCCTAAAGTGTTATATTAACAACTTAGGAGTTAGCGGAGAAGATAACCCCCTCATTCAACTTCATGGATTACTTGTTTCACGTGCTCGTTGTGTCAGAGCAGTGGAAACTGGCCAAGACAAAAGAGTCGTTTATTGACTCCTATAGGGGTTTTAGTGATTTTTTCTAAAGCCCTTCAAAATATTGTAACTCTTGTTATGCTACAAGAGGAAAGTACTTTGACCACATTGCTGATGAGGTTATTTTCCTTTTGAATCTACAAAAACGGGAGTGTGATACCGTTGACGTAGTTGGAGAAAGGCATGAATGACGTGCATAATCTAGAGGAACAGTGGAATGATATGAGCGACCGACTTGATGAAGCATACTGTAATTTTAACAAAATCCGGGCTGAGACACTTTAATTTGGTTGATTGGTTTACGCAGCATGTTATACAAAAAGTGTAAACTTTGAAGGGGTCACAAAAGTCTGCGGATTAGTATTGAGAGACTGGAGTTCAGGTCTGAGACATATACATGTGCAAACTCTTTTGTCCTTTAAAATATTGTGGTATGGACTGTTGAACATTGCTACAACTGCTGATTGTTTCCTTTTGAGTGCTGCTTGCTATTTGCTATCTTTGAGTTTAAAAACAGATAGGAGGGAATAAAATATTATATATTATGCAAAGTCCATCACTCATATGGGGTTGAATTATAAAATCGGGATGAATCATACTCATATCTTCAGGTTCTATGCAATCTTTACAGATACGTGTATATAAATACTATGAGGTACCATGTTCTGTTTTAAGGCTGTCTTGTTCTTCTTTATGTTCAACTTTATTCTATTACACATGCTCAAATTTATACATCCATCTATCTTGAACTAGTAAAAATGAGTTTTTGTTAAGTATATCAGTGAAAATAAAGGTGGAGTTCTTTAGTATTTTTATGATTTATGCACTGAAAAGTTAAGGGATTCTTGTGGTTGATCACTCAGTTTCTTTCTTTGCTCAATTCTGTCTTGCCAAATAAGACTAACTTCTTACTGACTGGAAAAAGGTTGTGAGGGGTCTGGCATATAATCATTGACAATTCTTGTTACAAATTCTCCATGTATAAGACTTAAAGAGTCAGTGTATGACCCAACGCAACTTTATCTTCATTTTCCCGTAAATGATACTGTTTACATGTACCTGGATGGCAAATAGATGTTTAATTATCCCACCAATTTTGCTTAGTCTTTTTGTTGTTAATACGGGGTGGAAGAAAAAAATCCTTTGGCATTTTTTTAAAATCTGATAAAAACACTGTTTTAAAGTGGTTACAAAATTGTTCTTGATGTGCTTGAGAAAGTTGGATTGTTTGATATGCAGAAATCTAAGCCCTGGTGGTTGCGGTTTTGGAATAGCGAACGTTATAAAGGGGGTGTATTGGATGCAAAAGTATCTTCCTTCGGCGGAATTCAAGTGTGCATAATGCTGAAGTGTGGCCGATATTTGAAGGTACAAAGATGACGAAAAATAATTTGAAATATTACTATAGTTGGGCACTAAAACTTTTATCCCCAATTCTTGTGATTGGTGTAATGCATGCTGCGGTTTGTGCACAACCTCCTATTCCTTGATGGATTGTTTGTTGTTTGTTTGGGTATAAAATAATACGTACTTTAAGTGTATTTTAATTTCTAAAAAGATATAAGTTTGTTTACCAAATATTTGTCTAAACATGAAAATTACATGTTTTCCTCTAGCTATAATTAAATGTGTAACAATTGTAATATTCACTTAAGGTCATTGTAATGTTATCTACATCATCGGTTTAGTTACAAAAATGAAAAAGAAGAATCACAGGTGAGTAATTTAATAACGTGAAGGCCCTTAACGCTTTTAGAGTCTTAATTTTTATGTCTTTATGATCGTTCGTGTTCTAATATTGCGTAAGCATAAATAGTTGGTAGAGCAATATGCCTCATCTGGGATCAATCAATTTTTTGTTAGAATTTATGCCTACACGAAGGTCAAGGTGCCCAAAAGAACTGACATGGTAAATGAGCACTTGACGCCTTCCACTAGGGAATACCCGAACTGGATGGGATTTTTTCTGAACCTGGTAAGTGTTTTACCATATGGTCATAATTTTTAAAGAGCAGATCTTAGGTGCAAGAAACTATTTTGCTTACCTCAATTCTTAGAGTTAGTGCCACTAATTGTTTATACAGAAGTACTTGTGTTAAGATATGCATAGAACCAAATTAAACATAGCCTCTGTATCCTACTTGTAGAATAAACTGGTTCGGGAATGGTAAGATGTAACCTCCTTAAAAGAGAGGTTGTTTTTGCTAAGACCCCTAACTTGAATATATGAAGAAACAAAAGTAAGTGCTTTGTTGGAAAGGACGAGAGATAATGTGCTGTATAAAGGACGAGGGGTAGTAGGCGTACAAAGAGAAATATATAAAGAGGCTAGAGAGGAAATATCAATCCTACAGTATCATGAATTAAAATAGTAAAAGACAAATATGCATACAACAAATCAAACATGAGTAAGTAAAATTTAAAATACCTTATACCACCAAACTCTAACCCCCTGCATCATTAACCCTAGTACAACAATACTCCCTACTAATTGGTGGTTTCTCTTCCCACAAAAGTTAGATTCTCTAATTCGACATCTCCACAAACTCCTATCTATTTTCATGTCTTTCGCGAGATTGAAGACCTGTAATCTTGCATCAATAACCCATCTCACGTGAAGGAGGCCCAAGCAAGTATTCTAGAATGATGAAGTCAATATGTTCAACCACAATAATATCATTAACTACTATATGATCCTCTAGTATTTATAAGCATTTTAGTTGGATTGCTTTATTATACTTCCTTCTCAGTAGCAACATCTGTATCCTCAACTTGTTTAACCTCCTCAATTGGATCTTCCATATTTGTGTCTTTTACTCGCTCAATTTCAATTGCAGTTTCATTACCTTCGACAATTTTCGCATTCTCCAAATGTATAAGATGTTGAAGTTGAGAAGTAAGAGTCTCAACAGTCTTCTCTAGTCCCTCATGTGCACGCATGTACATTTCTTTACTCAATTTAATATTTTGTACTTCTTTTGCAACCTTTCAAGTTCATAGTGTTGTTTATCTACCTCTCGCAATGAAATCTCATATTAAAGTAACCTACATTCATGCTGACAAAGATAAACTTCATAGGGTAAGAATTAAAATTCTTTTTTTTTTTTTTGCAAATGGTGAAAAATCACATTCAACCTCATTTTTTGATTTTATGTGCCTAGACATGATTTAGAGGATAGAGCATAGCACAAAGGGAATTTTTGAAGTTTAAGAGCTGAAATGAAAGATTCTGAAACAAATTTGTATTCCTGGGTTCTACATTTTCAAGAATGCTCTTGTTTTCTTAGAGACGATTCTTGAGGGATAATAACACAAAAATTCAGCCAAGTAGGTGGTGTGCACTCTATATATTCAACTGTTATTTTGTGCACACCCTTGTACAAAGTTTCCCTAGTCACTACTATACGAAAGAGCAACTCTGCAACTTGGACCACCTTCTCTTTTCTGCACAGTGTCCTTGCAAGATTCCTTTAGCCGTTTTCTTTCTCTATGAATATCTCTCTAAGTTATGTTGTAGGCTTGCAATCTGTCTTCTACAGGTGGTGGACCGCTATATTATTACAGATGATCCAGTATTTCTCCTTTGAAACAATTCAAATTTGCTTCTCTTTTTCTTCCATAAATTTGTGTAAGTACCCATGTCGAGAACTCTACTTGATGATGGACTAGTCGACATAGCTGATTTTTCAATTACTCAGACTTCACGATACGATATAGTTCTGAAAGAAATCGTGAACACTACTTTGTTAATTGTGCTTTTGACTTGTCGACGTATAGGTTTCACAATATAGTGACTTGATACTTGACTTCACAATACAGCTTTTAGACTTTACTATATCATGACTTCTCGATATGGCCCTTTTTCACTTCTCGATATCCCGACTTCACTACATAGTGCATCTCCAGACTTCACTTCTCGGCTCTCGCTATGGATTTCTAACTTCACTACATTGTTAATTTTGGACTTCTCGTTATCATAACTTAGAGAAATTTTCTTCCCTTCTGCAACTTCATTCATCATGGCTTTATTCCTCGTGATGCATGCACAAAATTTGAACTTCTACCAGGCTGATTTCTTTATAACCTGTTCACAATTGAAGTTTTTACAAAATAGAGAAGATTCTAAGTACATAATAAAGTAGACATTTATACAAGGAACAAATACGCCTTAGTGATAAAACTCACTAAGTCGAGTAAACAAGGACATGGTCATTGGTTTAGGCTTGTTATAAGATGAGCATGCATGCCTCTGTGACTAACAGTTTAGTTCGGTTTTGATTTAAGATTTTTTCACACACTCGAAGGCACGTGTTTTTACATTCAAACCAAGGTGGGTCAGATGTCTACCTATAACTTTTCACTTTTTGCCTATGCAATAGCCTTGAAATGTAAATACCCATTCCATGTATATTTTTTATGGGATTTTCATCAACATCAAACTTTCATGCTCGAAACCCTAATCTTTCTAATATAAAATTATTACGATTTACGGAGCTGAGTCTGAGGGTACAAGTTTTGACTTTTGAGTTGTGTGTGGAGAGAGAGAGACCATGTTTCTGGTGGAAAGACGAAGCAATAGGTCTGTCATTGACATCAAATCTTAACGTTCTATGCAATCTTTTCATATACATGTACATATATTATGAGGTACCATGTTCTGTTCCAATTCTTTGTCTTGTTTATCTTGTTTACATGTTTTATTACTCTTGAAACTGCTTCCTTTTAACTCTATTTCATTACACATGCTTCAAATCCATACATATATCCCTGTGTTTGAAATAGTAAAATTGAGTTGTGTGTATATATTAATGAAAATGAAGGTGAAGTTGTGTAGTACTTTTATGATTTATGCACTGAATCAGTTTTTTGTTAAGCAATAATGCAATATTAGCTAGATGAAGGCCCAAGTGGCATAAGAATAATTGAGACCACAGTAGATGAGCATGCCTTTCTAGGCATACCCTTGAGGATTTTTTTTACCCTTGTACCTTGTAGTGGTCTATTACCACATGGTTATAAAATTTAAGATATAATTGTGGATTTTAGGTGTGTAGTTATATCTTTTTTGAGGGATAATAAGATTTGCTGATTTTAGGTTTCAAAAGAGATTTTGTTTTTCTCCATATTTTGCCTATATAAAAGTATTCATGTGTTACTAATTTTGCCTATATGTGCATGTATTACTAATTTTGTTTGTAACCCGTGTTTTTTTTCCGGTTTTCAAAGTTTTCCAACTCTAATATACTAAGAAACATGTTTAGGCTGACATTAAAGTATAACTTCTATTAAATTATGAAAGATGTTAATCGATTAAAATGAGGTAAAACCAAGTTTGGTAATATAAGGTACAAAAGAGGTTTCACTTATTATTAACAAGGGGGTATAGATTGCATATGAATATTTGTTAGTATCAATAAGTTACATTTAAACTTAATAGACAACTTATGTGTCAAGTTTTATCACCAATGAATATTTGTTAGTATCAATAAGATACATTTAAACTTAATAGACAACTTATGTGTCAAGTTTTATCACCACGTTCATGTCCGAGTGTTTGACATAGGTAGGACGACCAATATGACCAAAATCGAAGATTCGAAGGAACGTAGAGTTTCCCTTATTAATGCAAATAAAAGAATTAGAAGATTAATTAAAAGGTATTTTTTGTTATAATTTAGGTATAAAGTTAATTGTAATTTGTTATAATTTATTAATTATAGTATATAAATATGTTAAAGGAATTTTTAATTTTTTTCTTTAGTTAAATACTGTAATGGATAAATAGTGGAGAGTATATTTAAATAAATGTTATTTTTTTTTCCATTAGGTAATTTACTGCACTTCCAAAGTAATAGGATTTCTATATAAACAATTTAAATCTTATTACATAATAAAGAGATGAAGAATATATTAAATAGTTTTAATCTTAGTCACATTATTAGAGAGATGATGAATTGATGAGTATTTGATAGATAAATCTTAAGATTTATTTGCGTCTTTGCCGATTTTCTGTGTAAATAGGTTTATATCCTTAATTCTTAACCGTTTCTTAATTTTGTCCTACATCACTTATTACCTAAACATATATAAAAGGAACATTGGAACAAATTAAGAACATTATTTTGAAACTACTATTATTCCTCACTCTACACTCAGTGTGGGTTTCGAGCAATAAGCGTAGATTTATTTGATACGATTTTCTTTCAATTTGTCGTTTGTCAGTTTTGTAATGTTTTTTTTCCCATTTTTAAAAAATTACTAGAAGAATAGGAGTAACTGGAAGACCTCTTATAAGCGTGGTTGAAACTCCCGCTATATAGACTCCATATGTAAGATTAACTTAGGCTAGTTTTTATAGACTAATTATTGTACATGCATGAAATTAATGTCCTTGATAGACATACACATATAAATTTATGTATCTATTAGCAATTCTAATAATTGTATTTAAGTTTTTTCATTTTAGTGACATTGATAACTATAAAACTTGAACTAAGATGGCACAAATTTAGTAAATTAGTGACTAGTTCTTTGATTTTGTGTATAAACTAACAATTTGAAAATTTAGAAGTAAAATATTAAATCTTGTTGCTTGTGATTCATTTTACTTTCACTTCTGATTTTAGTTTTTTCACACACCGGAAGGCAACACGTTACCCCCTTCAAATTGAGGTTGGTCAGCTATCTACCCATAACCTATCACTTTTCACAGCCTTGACTAGTGACAACTTTGGGTGTGATGTGAAGCGAGGAATTGAAATGTTAATTTGTATTTGCCGTGTGTTATGTTTTTAGAAATGAATTTAGTTAAGATATGCTATGACGTTCATGCATATTTGATAAATATTTTATTTGGAATAAATACAAATGCGTAAAATAAAAGAGAAAGTTGACTAGTGACGACTATGGGTGTGATTCGAAGCAAGGATTGATTTTTTACTTTTTCATAATGCAATTACATGGCTTCAGGCTTAAGAGTTATGAGGGGTAGGCTTTTTATTAACTCTTCTTATATTCATCATTAAAACAAATTATTTAAATTAAAGAATATATGTTGAATTTAAGGATTTATGTGTCCTAACCGATTTTGTGTGAAGATAGGTTTTATCCTTTGTTTTTCCCCTTTCCTACCCTAGTCCAACGCGAAATTGGGTCAAGAGCTTATATACCTGTTTGGGCTTCTAGAAAAAATTTGTTTGTTCGGGTGATCCATTTAAAATGAACTTTATGTAGGACATGGGCCAAAAGGTATGAGTAGCTACCACCTACCTTTTTACCTATTACTCATCTATGTATTTTCATTCTCAAACCTTATCTCTCATTCGGCGACTCCACTTTCAACTTTTGAAGCTCGCGATCACTGAATCTCCTTGTCCTCTCTTGGTAACACACTAAAACATAAAATTACCTTCTTATATAATTAATTGTCAATTAATGAGATACCTCTTATATATACATCTATTCTTTATCATCTTCGATTTGCCCCTAATTTCATGTCCCCTTTGCATATATATAGATACAATAACAACGTTCACATGTATTTTTTCATAATTGAATGTCAAAATCCTTAGTTTTTGGTGCAATGTGTGTTTCTTTTAACTTAATTGTGATTTATTCACACATTTGTTACTTTTATTGTTTGTCGTGCACGGTGAATTGATTCATGATTGTAGAATTGTCTTTAAATATAATCTCTCAATTGTTACTTATATGTGATGAATACATTGATGTGCCTCATGAATATGGTGTTCTATGAGCGCACCATACATTGGTCGAAAAAATATTCCTACAAAAAATATATTTGCGTTTTGTGATATAACATGTGTTTCAGTTTTGTATGGGTTGGATAGGAAGGCGCAACCCACCATAGCCAAAATTTTCGTTGAGGCTTTACCCTATATGTAACTCTGATATGAATTTTTCACATCCGAAAATAAATATTATCTTGTGGATGTAGGGTATCCACGTATGAAATGATTTATGGGTCTGTAGAGAGGAATAAGTGTATCTCTTATGATTTTCGTTGGACTCCTTGTAAGCAGTATTTGTCGAAATCAAAAGAATGTTTCAATTTTCTTCATTCACCATTCATCATGTGGAATGATTATTGAATGAACATTTGTAGTGTGGAAAACTAGATCCACAAGTTAAGCAAGTACTCCGTCTAAATACCAACACAAAGTGATATAGTTATTGCTATGATGCCCATTCAAAGTTAATAACTAGAATAGAAAGGAAGATGTTGGTGATGACATATTTTAAGTTGCTGAACAAAAAATTTATATCCCATTCAGATATTTGGGCACAAATAATGGCACAAAGGGTAGACGACTACAGATACAAAGAACTTTTTATTTATTATTTTGTACTTGGGTTTAATGTTCTTTTCAAAAATATAAATATTCCTTTTTAATTATAGTTTAGGTAATATATATTACCGAACACTTTAGTTGACTCTAAGCCAAAGTATACAAAAAGATGAATTAATTTATTTAAGTCAAAAAAATTTACTTTTACTTTTAGCTAGTACAAAGAACTTTAGGTGATAAGTAACTTTTTTTAATTTAAGCCAAACGTCCTCTAGGTTTTACTTCAAGTTCTATATGGTTGGGAGATCTTGCATTTTGTATAAAACTCTTCTTCGTAGTATTTCATTCAAGTTCTGTTGACTTTTTTTAAATGGCTAAATCAATCGAGCCTCTTAAGAATTTACTAGCATTTTCCCGGACTTAAGAGCTTGCTTGTTATGCTTAAAGATTTGATAGTCAGTTGTGGAAAATGAATGTGGGCCAAATCTTTTAGACACATGAACACAGCGACTCATTTGGTTAACATTTACTTGTTAACCTTCCAAAGTTCAACGTATTATCATTGTCAATAAAGAGGTAAATGAGGTGTCTCAGTTTGAAGTTGTGATCAAGGAGACCAGCATTCATGGTTGAACATATTGATCTTATACGCTTCACAACAAATATTGAAATTGAGATTCTTCTCTTGTTCTAGAATGTGATCAAAAGATTTATCTAGGAGGTAAGGTCAATTACAATAGATTAAAATTCTTACACACACATTTGCCTCCACCAAGGCTCGAACCCTCTACCTTATCTTTTAATAATTTTCCATCTTTTTAAATGTTGATTTGGTATTTGATTAGGAGATAGATAAATTTCTTGGATGTTATCAATTGTTGTAAGCTAGCATCTAGATCTCCACCAATCTTACAGGCATTTAGTGCTTGCAAAATGCAGTAGCCGTGACGAATTAACTTTTCCCAATTCAATGTCCAAGTATATCAATCTCTGGAAGGAGAACCAAATCCTGCAGTATATCTGGTCCTAATGCCTCTTTTATGGTTTTGGAAAGTGTGCTTTGATGATAATTCCTAATTGACAAGCAATTTTCTATAAAGACCGTTTCTGTTCTAGGTTCATCTTATTTTATGACTTCAAAAAGTTTCAAATTTTACATAGTTTAGTTGTGTAGATTTAGTTTAACATAGAGTGTTTAGGCTTAGCTTATATAGCACCTATAAGTGGCAGCAAGTATTTATCTTGGTACTTATTCCACAGTAGGTGACTACATTTCCACTGATTCAGCATAGTAAAAAATCAAGATGTTCACTTGGGCTTAAAGAAAGATGTTCCTTTGTTTGCTATGTTGTGATTGTTGTTGTAATGCCAGGGTTTGAAGAAAGAAACCAATTAGAATGATATTATTATTGAACCTATTCTCTTGAGGTGACCAAAATCTTTGGTTGCGTTTTTTCTGTTAGCAAGTATACACCTTAATACATGATTCTTCTCATAAGCTTTTAATTCTATTGAAGTGATGATTGTATTTGTCATGTTGTAAGAAGTGCCATAATGTTTGATTAGTTTCTGAATACAAGTACCCTGTATCAATTAATTCCACGTTTGTTTATGGATCAGTCGTACTTGCAGATTGAACTGCGTCAGAAATGGCAACAATGACAGAGCTGCCCTATGAGCTCCTCCATTATATTATACTTTTGTTAGTGCAGTCTCCAGGCGGAGCGGCTGATTTTGCAAGGATCATCTCTGTGTAAGACTTTACATTCTAAGCCTTCCAAGTCTGAAGTATCTGTATATTGATGTGAATATGTTATATGGCTCCACCATTGACTTATTCTACTTATCATGCCATTGTTTATGGTTTTTGTGCCTCCTTTCTGATTGGTTGCCAGATTTTATAACAATGTCTAATAGGAATAAATTTGGTACTTTTCTGGTATAAAAGTTTGGTATTGGTATGCTCAAGAATCCACTATTCATTACTAGATTAGTTGTGTGTGTTTAAATTTTTGAGATATGCTTTTAACAAAGAATATAAGGGTTTACTTTATTTATTGATTTATATGTTTTTAAGGATTCATACAAATTAGGGGGTTGAACCATCCTTCACTGCTGTATTATATTAGCTCAGCTGAGCAAATAGACCCTTTACTTTTTGCCCCTTCTGTTGTGTATCTTACTGGGCTTTCTTCCCGGTAAGTACTCTCTGGATAGTTTGAGTACCGGTTTTGATGCGATGTATCATGTTTTTATGGGAGATGGGTCAATCAATAATTGAGCCAATGCTCAAGTGGGTAGCATAAGTGAGCAATCCACCCATGGCCTCTCCTTCCCTCTTGGTGATAGGGGTGAAGCATGTCGTACTAAAGAGTGTTGGTTGGGTTTACATTTTCTTCAAACGTTTTGAGCACTATTCAACAAGGCTTACTTGTAGCATCTCATGCCCTCTTGGTAAAACTTTTTAAGGCTTTAGGTATACCTGTTATGAAGCTTTTGATCTTTTTGTTGCTGTTTTTGGATATATCTTTAACATAAAGTTTTTAATGTTTTGTTTGCATTTCTTTTAACTTTGAATTTGTTATTGGTTGAATACAGGCATTTGCAGAAGTGATTTATCGATATTTCTACTTTAAATGGAGACATCGTGTACATGCATATATACATAAACAAGGTCTCTAAATTGTCTTGGTAAATCTTTATTGCAGTTGCAAAAACTTTATTTTGTTAGCACAAGATGAGCGCATCCTTAAGCTTGTCAACTTTGACATGAAGATGGAACTTGCGAATTTCAAACGGTATCAGCACATAAACAGTCTGTTGGTGAAATGTTCTGAAGCTGGAAACAAAGCTGCTCAGTTTTTGCTCGGGAAGGTAACTCATTTATTTGAACTTGTTTTTGTTCTTTAGGTAGGGATCATTCATCAACTGTTATAATATGAGTTCTAAACCACCTCTTTTTGATGTTCTACACTCGGAAACTTAATAACAAATTGTATACTAACCTACTAAGAAGCATGAGTTTTGTTACACACAGGTAATACTGGTGAGCTCTTCTCAGCTATTACTTTGTGAATGGCAGAAAGCAAAATGTGGTGTCCATACTTTTGATTTTGCAAACCTCGGTGAAATTAGTTGTATTCTTGCCACAAATGTTCCCGCTCAGGACTATGAAGTTGGTTCTTTTATGACCTACTTTTTACCTAAACAAGCATCTACCGGTGAATTCTCACAGACTAGATTGGTTCACTACCAACTTGTAAAGTTGTTCTTGCTCAATGGCAGCCATCATGACATAGCTGAAATGAATGTATTCCTAAATAATTATATTGAGTTCTTCAGCAGTAGTACCGAAGAAGAAAGCCCCCTCATCAAATCCATCAAATTTCTTGGTTTTTATGCTAAATGTATCAGATATGCTGAGAAACAGTTATTGTTAGTCGAGCACTGTTCTACACGTTCTGAAGGCATGCTGAATGCTATTAGTAACCAAGTTGATAGAATGAAAAGAACACTCGCAGAAATCCGAGCCCGGACACTTGGTTTCTTTGAGCGTAATTTCGGATAGAATTACATGTAATGCAAGAATTGTAAACATTAATAGGGTCACAAAAGGCTCAGGATTTGTATTGTGTGACTGGTGTTTTTTTTTTCTGTGTACCTCAGATCAGAGACAAATCAATGTGCAAATTCTTCCTTTGAAAAATGGATCTGTTCTAGATTGTCTGAGCTAATTTCACTTGGAATGAATGACTATATATATGATACATTGTTTTCTGCTTTAAAGTTAAACTAGGATTAGTGCCCGTGCGAGCCTAGCATGAAAGCTCATATTATATTTTTGTGGAAAGGCTATATAAATTTTTTCGGTATTTTAAAAAGTCATGATGCATGTCTATGTACTATTAATAAATAAAAAATTGTTTTGACATTTTGTTGCAAAAGATATTATCATTAGAGGTATATATTGTAGATCCTATGATTTATGAAATATGTCAAAGTTTAATATGATCTTAAGTTTGTATTAATAATATTAGTTGAATTATAAAAGTACAGTTAAATTATTCACTAAAAATAGCAATCGAATTATGAAAAAAAAATATTAGAGATAATAAAACACATGCACCACGAAAATCAATTGTCCAACATACATATATCGCTC
The DNA here is from genome assembly GCA_030848705.1 of Heracleum sosnowskyi. Classification (NCBI taxonomy): domain Eukaryota; kingdom Viridiplantae; phylum Streptophyta; class Magnoliopsida; order Apiales; family Apiaceae; genus Heracleum; species Heracleum sosnowskyi. Next base: position 107,851,501 of record CM061245.1, read on the forward strand.
ATAAACTCTTATGAACCTGTAAATTGTCAATGTGATTGGTGAATCCTAAGTTTTAACCCACTCCCTTTTCCTACATAATTAAAAGTCAAATAGTAATACCCCAGTTGTCCTCTTGTATAATATCAAACGGTAAATAAACAAATTATAATTAAGTGTACTGCAATTGGTAGAAGACCTGAACGCATGGAATATATCAATTGACATGTAATAATAGAAACCTGGTTGTAGAAATGCGCAAGTCTACATACATGCTAAAGAATGCACTACATCAAAAGGGTTCCAAGACCCAAGAGATATGACACATGTTATTAGATAGTAGTACATCTGCAGTTCATTCCTCAAGTCCAACCCATTCCATCAGGCTGCAGTCTGCACTACTTGTTTTGCAATCACAATGTGGAGCCAGTGAAAATAGCACCCCATGTTGCAGTGTCCATGACCATGACAAACACCCCAACTATTGAGCTTAAAGTCGCCGTTGGCATGATCATTAAGAATTGTGGCAAGTTTATCTCTTGATGCTTCAATCTTATTCATAAAGAAACAAATGTGTTCTCTGATGCGCCAAGGCACATTTCATTTTTTTGATAGTAAATAGGTCGTGGTGCTTTAACCTAAGCAGTTCTTTTCCTCTTCGCCACAGTCTAGGACTTTAAGAATATAAGAAAAGAAGAATAAAATACAATAAACATTGAACATGTTAGATATGGGACAAGAAAGAGCAAGGCACATATTAATATTAGTGCCCTCAGAGAGAAGCACCTCTATGTTAACAAGTATTTAAAGAAATAAAATGGCAGATGAGCAGAATATTTACAAGGCTGCGGATACTTGTTGAAAATGGCAGAATACACAGATAACTGAAGTAAGTCTTGAAAATTAAAGCTAGTGTTAAAAAATTGCAGTGTTCATAGCACCAGTTTCTAATATTCGCAGAACTTGCTCATCAATGGCAGCAATAGTTGTGATAGATAACGACTCGAAGCACTGAAACATGTGGACACGTGCCTCCATTAAACTGCAGAATATATAGATGACTGTAATATGTCTTCAAAATTGCAGCAAGTTTTTTTAAAAGTAAATCGTGAATTTAGAATTATTGGCAAATAATTAATATCTGTCTTAGTTGTAGACAATCCTTGAGCCGGGTCTGCAATCTTGTATCCAAATGCTTAAGACTCATACCGATATTTTACTACTGTATCAGGTTTTACACACACGGTCATTGATTGAACATGTCGATATAAATCTAGAACATCCATCTTAATATCATCCTTGAAACTATAAATATGCCATTTGGAGGCTTATAGAAATTCAGTTATATTCCAAGGATTATATGTGGACGCAAGAAGAATTCTTTAATCTTTAAAATCGAAGTTAGAGTTTTTTTTCCTCAAGATAATCGAATTTTGACCCCAACAAGAGATAACCATTAAAAAACAAGGCCTTATATATATTCTTGGGTAGTTAAGCAAGTGTAGAAACACATGTACAAACTTCTACTAGCGCGGCTCAGACACACTAGCTAAGAACAATGAAGAATCAGTTGTAGAATACCTTTGTCTAAACTTCACAAGTGGAAATCTTCCCCCGAAAAGATAGCATTGTTGACCTTTCAGCATTCTTTGCCTCAGCTAGGATTGTTTCACGCTCCTCTAAGGCTCTCTTTAAGATTGAGAAAGAATACCAAAAAACACCTACCAAAATGTTAAGCATTTTCTCTTAATATATATGATCTATTAACTACGTAAAGAAGTAATATGCATCTGTCAAGGTTCCACGGAATTCAACATGAAAGATCTTTTTTGATAGTTTCTTTTTCTAGTCAAGTGTAGTTGTTTATCACTCATGTCAAGAAACCTTAACAAAATAAAAAGTTCATGGATACAATAAAAATATCAACTGAAAACCACTTATCACTCATGTGAAGAAACCTTGGCGAAATAATTTTTTTTGGATAAAATAGAAAACTGACTCAGTATCTCATTAATTATCTTAATGGAGTGCGATACGAATCATTATAAATTGCCTACATTTTTTCTTAAGAAACTTTAAATTTTACACTAAAGCTTGTTTGGCATTATATACCTACAGAACATGTATATCCACAAAAAATACACTTATATATTGTAAGAAATTTGAAATCATTTTAACTGAGTTTTCTAATTATTTACCTTGGGTCTTGTGTAATGGCTTCTAAAATTGTCCATCTGGCTCTCTTTTTCAATCATGTGCTTCTCGGCAATAATTCAGCTTATATTTCTTTGATCAAGTTGCCATGCAATACACTGGATATCAAACAAAATGCACAGACGTAAAAATCAGCAGTATAATTTTTTTAAAATTCTTTACAAATTAAACTAATGATCCAAAATCCCCAAAAGCTAAAAACACGATATTCAACAAAAAATTCTATTAAAGCCCAAAATAAGGTTGCAACCCGCCCCACCCCCTCTATAGAGAAGCAAGAGATGTTGAAGATTACCTACCTTGGGTGGAACAACGTAAAAGAGAATATTTTTCTCTGTTTGTGGATGATGATATATTGATTGAATTTGACATTTGTTAAAAAGCAAAATGACATTTTTGATGATAGAGTGTAAAAGGGACAACCATCTGGCATCATCGGTGGTTACATTTTAGGTCAAACGTGCAAGGGTGAAACAAACATTTCACGTAGCATAAATTTTCTTATTCTAAAATCCATACATTTATATTGAAGATCGATCGCTGATGCCTACTGGTGATACATTTGGGAATTTCTGTGCAAAAGATCTATTTGGGACATTAGGGAGTTGCTTTATGTACTTTCGTACATTGTTTTGAGCCATCCTCATTCTGGACACAGATTTGAGATTGAGAAGGCCTTATTGAAGGTAGCCATAGCCTCGATGTCTTCTTTACTGATTCTTCTATGTCCTGATTTTCCAATTCTGGATCTTGGCTTGATAGCATAGAGTTGCTCAAAATTAAAAAATATATATTAAAAAATGGCAAAAAATACCGGGAGAAGCTAGGATTTGAAAATAAAGAGGGAAGAAAGCAATTATAAAACTACTATATCCAGTAATATGGAAATATAAAGATGAAGATAGTCGACCAAACCTGAAGACATTAATTGGAGTTGTGCATTGTTCATGTTCACGAGCCCAATGTTTGCAGATGTGTGGGGGGACTCTTTCCAACGCCAACTATTAATCAATCCCTGCACAAGCACACATACTACTAAGATATAAGTGCACAAAAGTAGACACAGTTACACACCCATACACTAACAGGAAACATGCACGGTTAGAATGGCAGTCATTAAAGGATGACTGCAGGGAATATTATAGGTGCAGTGAGAAGTAAGAGCTATATATTTTTAATTCCCACCCTCGTCCATAAGCCATCTTCCATGTCTCTTTGAAGAAAATGGGCTATTTATTCAAGTAATCAGTGTAAAATATTCAGAATGAATAAGATAAAAATGAGTCTGCCTTGCATACTTGTATAATAAGTTACAAGATTGTATTGGTTTCTATTTGACAATAAATATATAAATAAATGTGTTAACTATAGTAATCAATTAGTGATTATATAGAATTATTATACACATAATTATGGGGGATAAAATCTCCAAAATATTAAAGAAACTAATTACATCCAATCATAACCTTAAAACTATTTTTCATCATCAGAACAAAAGGCAAGGATATTAAACTATTTAAAAATACTATGAAATACTATTTATCCATGCCTGTAAATAAAAAGTAGATATAATTATCTAATAGTTAAAGGCCTCTGCAGCATCATATGTGACCATTTGAATAGAACTCAATTCTTAAGTTCGTTGCAATTTGAAAAATTAAAATCTTTTGTTCCCTTCTTTACAAAGTCAACGTAAAATGCAGTTGTCCCTTCCTACACAAAAAATATTACACTTAAATTGAAAGTGTGAAAGAGCAGCATGATAAGAAGATTATTTAGTTGCAGGAGTAGCATTCCATCACGTGAATATGTACCACCATATTCAATTTCTGACTTTAAGTCTACAAACTCTATCACCTCTGCCACCAATAAGTTCACTAAAACCAAAGCAACATCGTAAAGTTACCACTTATCCACAAAAACAGTTCCTGCGAACAAAGTAGGATGCATCATATTCCAGGCTTGTATGTGTAAAATGTTGTGCACCCTTTTATCTTCCAATCTGCTAGATTGAATAGGTTATCTAGGAGTGCTATTCTAGATAGCCTGCATTATGACCCAAGCATGTTGTTGGATAATATCTCTGGAAAATATGAGGTGAAAAAAAAGAGAGAAACTATACCATTTAGAATATCTGGTGATATTGATATAGGTATGCCAGAGAGCCCCCTAAAATGCAGCTTTTGGTGTTAAGCGATTTTTCAAAAACTACTGCACCTAGTATGGAGGTCTCCGCAGCTTTGCAGCATAACTGATATAATGAGGACAGCTTGCTTTCGCATGCGCAGAAGCAGCCGCTTCAGGAGCTTCTTAATGCCATGTCACTCATCTTTGAGTTTCCAACAAATGATATGCTGTCCATCAAATAAACAACTTCACTCAGCTTTGAGTTTTTTGAGACATAAATGCAGAAATAAATTATTCTCAACAAATAATATATTATCCATCAAAGAAATAAGAGATTTACTATATATATGAATCAAATCGTGCTTTGAGTTTTAAGTAGTTTGCTCTGCAAGTTCAGAAAAATGGGCAAAAGGAAGTCAACTCACAAATCTGCTCGCCCTTCTCGAAGAAGGGTCAAACATAGATAATCTAACGGAAGGGAAAAATATTCAAACCCATCAAATCAAAAACCTAAAATTTGTACCTCCACTGATTCATTTTCTGATTGTCTAAAGTTTCACTACTTCACCGCAAACTGTAGTCTCAGTTCAAAATTGGTTCCCGTGCCTCTTTAAACTTCAGTGTACCTTTTCATCTTACCACCATCTACGCAGTTGAGGGAGGCCTATGTCATGGCGTCCACACTCTGTCATCACCATGCTCCCTCAGGTTGCCTCCATAAGCCCTTGGAGAACCATTAGAACTACCACATTCTGAAAATATAAAGTTAGTATTTCATTCTACAAATAATCAAATGCAAATAGGCTTAAAAGCATTAGTATGTTATACAAATAAAACACCATTAGCTCATCACTATGGTCCTACACTCTATTGCAACCAAATAAATAAAAAATGAGGAATTGTAAAAGATGATGACATCACAAACATTATAACCCTAATACACATAATCCCATATTAGTTTGGCGATCAATATGTTTGAGTCATATAATTAGGATCCATTATTAGGATCCAGATGTTGGAATTCGGTAGATGTTACGAGGACAATCATGATTAATCAAACAAAACCTGGGATCCCAAATTTAAATTGCAGCTTAGACCTAATTTTAGTTCTGCAATGTAGTTGAATGGAGTCGATATTATCAGACTCTAGTATAGCCTTCTTTGTGAAAAACGAAACAGACACTAAACTTTTTTGTTTTACAAAGTTAGTGTTGTCCTTCCAGAGTTGTCTTTGGCGCTTATCATCACCATATACATGCAAAATGTTCATTCATTTAAAGTGGTACTTTTGCATCAGTACATTCTTTTGCACACTTGTAACATTAGAACTTTTGATCAAGAAGGCGCACTTTAAGAGCAAACATACTCAACAATCATATTCAACATACTTACATTCCAAAGTGTAAAATAAAAAATTTAAGAAACTAAGTCAGAAGTAATCAGCTCACCTCATCAACATACTTGTCCGAAAAACAACACGCGGATGACCGAGGGGTACTTTTCTTCTCTCTGTCCCGTTTATTATATTCAATCACTTTGTGCTTCTACTGAGTATTTTAAACCAACCTAGGGTTTAACCAAATTATACAAAATTGAATTCAAAATCTATGTATGTTGAGCAAGTGCATACTTGTTTCGATTATAGCCTAAAATCTTGGAGATTGAAATTGAAATAGTAATTTGAACAGTAACATAAGATGGTTCAAGAAGTGAAGTGCTCGCATATACCTGTATATATGCATTTCATTTTTTTTAGGGTCCCGGTCCTAACAATTGATTGTCAGGGATATGATTTATTTTTTTTTTTTTTTTTTTTTTGCCATAAAAGGAGTCGATTTTATTAACTTCTCAAATCGTTCGACAATACATTATATAAATCGGAATGGACATCTCCCATTCTCCAAATACGATCAGCTATTGAACAATTTCGTTTCGCTAAATAGTGAGCGACTTTGTTCGCGGACCGTTTAACAAATCTAAACCTTACGTTTTTGATACTCAAGCTTGCTAGTAGAGATCTGCATTGCTGAATCACACTTCCTAGATACGAAAAGCACATGAAGGAACTGCGAATAGCTTGTACGACCTGCAAGCAATCAGATTCCACCTGAACATCTTTAAGACCACTGTTCTTCACCCAACTTAAAGCTTCTCGAATGCCTATTGCCTCTGCCATATCTGCATTAGGTCGACCTCGAACACATGTTGATCTTGCTTCGAGCAGATTCCCTTCGTGATCTCTAGAGATAAATGCATAGCTGTAACAATTCAAATCTTCAAAAATGGCTGCATCAGAATTTACCTTAATGCTGTTTGGTAATGGTACGCTCCAGTGTTCGTCTCCGTCATCAAGGGACATGTATCCCAAAAAACGATCGAAGGTTCGATCTTGAACACTTTTCCACTGATTAAGGACTGAGAGTGCTGATTGGACCACCTCTGAAGGCTGAATACTACGCTGATTCCATATGAGATCATTTCTGTTTTTCCATAACATCCAAGAGACTGTGGCTATGGTGCAGGCTTCGTCCTTGCTCTTCTGCTGAAACACCAGTTGAAGCCAATCTGGGAAGGAATTGATTTCGCCAACAATCTGAGAACTATTAAGCTTCTCCCAGCTAGACACAGCATGAGGACATGAAACTAAAAGATGTAGCACTGTTTCTGGATGTTCATTACATACCGAACATAAGGCATTAATCTGAACTCTTCTAACTCGAAGCATGTCTTTTGTAGGGAGGCTATTTGTAGAAGCACGCCACAAAAAGACTTTAATCTTGTGTGGTATCTTTAAATTCCAAAGACTTCTCCAAAAACCAGAATTCGCACTTGTAGCATTGTTACTCTTCTCCTCCTGCATAAGAAGATAGGCACTTTTGACTGAATAGTTACCAAGTTTCTCACGTCGCCAGTACCATGAGTCATTGACGTCGTTATTCAAAGGGGTTGACAAGATGATGTCTGCATCTCTGCTATCAAACATGTCCAGCACTAAGTCTATGTCCCAATTGTTGCTATCCATACTCATCAACGAAGAAACTGTTTGTCCCTGGAAAACAATACTATTAGTTTGGACGTAAGGAGCAGATTCCGAAGGAAGCCAAAATTTAGAGTAATGTGTGAGTACACAAAATGCATTTTAGAGTAAAGTGCGAGTACACAAAGTGCACTTTACTTCCTAAATTAATAACGAAGTTAACCTCAGTTAACGGAAAGCAACAAAGTGCAGTGAAATACAAACATTGATATTACAAGTACTCGATTTTGTTGCAAGTGGTGTCTTGACTAAAGTGCGAGTACACAAAGTGCACTTTACTCAAAGGATAATATCACAATTTTATTAAAAATTGAGAGTTTCATATTCATTTACGATAATTCTGAATATTATACTTAATATAATATTTATAAATAATAAGGATCATGAGGTTAATCTTAGCCTACTTTTCCTAAGATCGATAGTTACACTCAAATGATCAATTATGTACTACCTCGGGAGTCGTGATATTTATTCTCATATACATAACATACTAACAAAATTTTAAATTTCGAATCACCTCAATAACATTTTAATATTATATATTTCAAAATTAACAAAGAATTTAAATTTTGAATCATATAAATTTGAATAAATATACATAAAATTTATGTGTTTTGCAAAAGGTAAACACAACATGAAATAATTTATCCAAAAAAATATCCTTAAAAATTTATCCATAATTTTGGTTGTCACGATATAATACCATAAAAAAATAAGAATCGTTAAACTTTAAAATTAATTGATGATAATCATGAGTTGTTCGAACTCCATCAACAACGTATCAAATATAAAATTTAATATTTTTATTTTGTAAATATATTAAAAAAGAAAGTACAGAGTTTTGGTTGTCAAGGAACGATAGTACTATAAAAAGTAAACATAATTGAATCTTAAAATAAATAGATGAGAATTGTTGAATATAATGTCAAGTAATATTATATATTTTAATAGATAAATTATTTTTCAAAAGTCAAAGGTTCAAAATTTGTTAACAATATATTAAATTTTTATATTTTAGAATACTAAATATTGATAAAATTAAAAAATTAAAACAAATATGAATACTAAGAATAAAATTATAAATTAATAGAATAAATATATTAAAAAAGAAAGTACAGAGTTTTGGTTGTCAAGGAACGGTAGTACTATAAAAAGTAAGCATCATTGAATCTTAAAATAAATAGATGAGAATTGTTGAATATAATGTCAAGTAATATTATATATTTTAATAGATAAATTATTTTTCCAAAAGTCAAAGGTTCGAAATTTGTTAACAATATATTAAAATTTTATATTTTAGAATACTAAATATTGATAAAATTAAAAAATTAAAACAAATATGAATACTAAGAATAAAAATTGTAAATTAATAGAATAAATATATTAAAAAAATCCCTGTGCATTGCACGAGTTATAAGCTAGTAAGACTATTACATAGAAAAACTTAAAAAGCTAATAAATTATAGAGTAAAGTGCACTTTGTGTACCTGCAATTTGTGTATCAGACCACTTGGGATACTTTACTTCAAAAACTACCACTTGTTATACTGAAATTCCAGTTTCGTAACATTATGTGTATTTCAGTTAAAATAACATTAAAATGCAAGGGTAAAATAGTCTTTATGTCATCATCATCTTCATCAAACCCATTTTTACCATTGATGAACCTTTTGAGAAATTATTTTTAATAGATAAATTATTTTTTGAAACTCATTTTTAATAGATAAATTTCATAAAACCCATTTTTAATAGATAAATTATTTTTTCAAAAGTCAAAGGTTCGAAATTTGTTAACAATATATTAAAATTTTATATTTTAGAATACTAAATATTGATAAAATTAAAAAATTAAAACATATATGAATACTAAGAAAAAAATTGTAAATTAATAGAATAAATATATTAAAAAAAATCCCCGTGCATTGCACGGGCTATAATGCACGGGCTATAAGCTAGTAAGACTATTACATAGAAAAACTTAAAAAGCTAATAAATTATAGAGTAAAGTGCACTTTGTGTACCTGCAATTTGTGTATCAGACCACTTGGGATACTTTACTTCAAAAACTACCACTTGCTATACTGAAATTCCAGTTTCGTAACATTATGTGTATTTCAGTTAAAATAACATTAAAATGCAAGGGTAAAATAGTCTTTATGTCATCATCTTCTTCATCAAACCCATTTTTACCATTGATGAACCTTTTGAGAAATTATTTTTAATAGATAAATTATTTTTTGAAACCCATTTTTAATAGATAAATTTCATCAAACCCATTTTTAATAGATAAATTATTTTTTCAAAAGTCAAAGGTTCAAAATTTGTTAACAATATATTAAAATTTTATATTTTAGAATACTAAATATTGATAAAATTAAAAAATTAAAACAAATATGAATACTAAGAAAAAATTGTAAATTAATAGAATAAATATATTAAAAAAATCCCCGTGCATTGCACGGGCTATAAGCTAGTAAGACTATTACATAGAAAAACTTAAAGAGCTAATAAATTATAGAGTAAAATGCACTTGGGATACTCTACTTCAAAAATTATCACTTGATATACTGAAATTCCAGTTTCGTAACATTATGTGTATTTCAGTTAAAATAACATTAAAATGCTAGGGTAAAATAGTCTTTCTGTCATCATCTTCTTCATCAAACCCATTTTTACCATTGATGAACCTTTTGAGAAATTAGAACTTGAATATTTCATTCATTTCTTAATGAAATCGAGTCATTTAAGTTGCAACAGAATAATCTCTTTCTCTTCTACAAATTGATATCGATTTTGGTTATGAAAGATTAACTTGAAGAAGTTTTCATATTTAGATTCTAAATATAATAAAAATATATGAATTTCTTGAAATTATTCTTTCATAGTCAAAATCAATATTAATTTGTAGAGGAGAAAGAGATCATTCTGTTGCAACTTAAATGACTCGAGTTCGTTAAGAAATTATTGAGATATCCAAGTTTTAATTTCTCAAAAGTTTCATCAATGGTAAAAATGGGTTTGATGAAAAAGATGATGACAGAAAGACTATTTTACCCCTATATTTTAATGTTATTTTAACTGAAATACACATAATGTTACAAAATTGAAATTTCAGTATAACAAGTGATAGTTTTTGAAGTAGAGTATTCCAAGTGGTCTGACACACAAACTGCAGGTACACAAAGTGCACTTTACTCTAAATTATACAATGTTTGGCAGTTGGCAGTTGGCAGTAACGTAGACTATAACCACAATCTGTCCTATTTCATCACACGTATTGGCGTACGTATGATGCCACCTTAACGCGTATTTAAAATAACTTTTTCTCTTTTATGTTATTTATAATAAATATGCAAGCTCTGAATTTGCAAAGGAAAAAACATGCATACAAGGTACAAGCCCTATGAAATTATATACCATAATATATTATATATGCCATTATTCCAGATAGAACCATCTTATATAAAGAATCGGAGAGAACCGTTGGTTCTACCACGAAATTTCTCAAATAATTTAAAAATTTTCTTTCACAAAATATAAAATTTGATTCTAATATAGAATATTAATTACATATAAATTTTATAAAAAATTAAACATTCAAAATTTGAACAAAAATTTGATTTTAAATTTGATTCTACTGTAGAATCATTTTGAATAAGTGTGGTTCTACTTTAGAATCACTTTGAACTATTTCATTAATTTTTAATGATTTTTTAATAAAAAAGTAGTGTAGTTTTATTTTTTGATTTACTAATTGACATTTTTAATTGTATTTAATAAAATATGAAATAAAGATATGTTACTCATATTATATAAGGAGTTCTATCTAGAATGTTACTCATATTATATAATACTAGTTTATAACCCGTGCAATGCCCGGTTGTTTATAATCCATGTGTTTGTGCTTGAAAATTGATTAATTAAGATTGCTATGTATTAACTTAATTAAGATTAATTTGACAGTTTAATGATGCGAGACTTTAAACATTAAGCTACTAGTAGTCTTGAGTGATAATTTAGAGTTTCTGTTGGCTTTTGAATAAAAGAGAGGCAAAAAGAAGACAAAAAGGGAGAAGAAAGAACACACACAAAAACAATCCACAAAAACAGACCGAAAAAACCATACATAAAACTCTCTTCCATAAACACTACAATCCATAAACAATCTTCCGATAATGGTTGTGAAATTTATCGGATAATCTCTACGGCTTATGCCTGAGAAATCTCACCGCCATCATATAGATTTCTCCGAAAAAGCCGTAGAGATCATACGATAATTATCAGAAGATGGTTAATATTCTTGGGTTCATGTTTTGTTGTTGGTATTTTTGTGTTCTTGTTCTTTTGATTGCAGTTGTTTATAAACTCAGGCATCAATTATTATATTAAAATTAGAGCGCAATTGTTCTAAAAAATCAATATAGAACATGCCACTATAATATTTTGAGTGATTCTATGCGAACTGGAACTCTTTGTTGAATAATATTATTGATGGCGACAAGATTTTCAGATCAAGTCCGAAAGGATTATCTCTGCCATCATCACAAGATCTTTATCATGGTTGTTTTTGTGGTTGTTTTTATTGTCTATGTTTTGTGTGTTCTTTCTCCTTGTCCAAAGAAAGACTTAATCTTATTTTCTCCCCCCCCCCTTTCTTTTCTCCTTTCTCCTTTTAATCTTCCTATTTTTACTAGGCTTATGACTCCTTCCAGCTACCGGGACAGGTGGAGGCTATTCCTGAAAATAAGGGGTGAGGAGGTTTCATAGTCAAGTGACGGGTGGCGTACAGTTGTCAAGCATGCATTGGAGGGAATAAACTAATTTGGCTTCAGTAAGGCCATAGCTGGCCCTTATTTCGTAGTCATGTGCCGTTGCGCCGTAGCCTGCATTAGGGGCCGTAGGAATTTTATTTGATGGCAATTAGTTATCTGAGCCGTAGGCATATGTTTATAGGGTCCATCACGAGGAAAAGCGCTAATTGTTTATATTAATATTTCTTAGTTTAACACAAAATAATAATAAAAAATTCTTAAGTTACTGTCAATTCTCTTTTCTACATCATTTTCCCCCTCCCAATATGTAGGACGAGAACACTTGTAGTAACCCGAATTTTAAGGGTTTATTAATATTATTATTTAAATATTTTATTGCGTTTCTCCAAGAGGAGGAATGGAATTATGTGTATATCTTATTTAAAATTTGGTGAAAGCTGATTAGTTTATCGACATTGTCCAATTGAGTTTGTTTTTGAATTTTGAGGATCAAATCGATATTTTAGTTGCACCAAAATTTTATCCGATATTCTATTTGGATTCAAAGTTTTATTTTGTTTAAATTATAAAAATATTCCAAAAGTTAGTTGTTGGGATTTATGGGTGATAGCATAGGAACAACTTAACTTTGTATATACTTAATTTTTTAATTAAGTAGAACATACTGTCACAGCCAAAGTATGTTCTTGTAATCAGTATGCAATGTTATTTTAATTGTGTAATTTGGAAGAAGTTCACTTTCTGTGTTCAAGCCTCAAAGAATGCATATTAGATGACAGCATGAATAAAGGTTACTGTCATAAGCATTGACAGTAAGATTACAAGAAGACAGAATGTTGCAAGTCAAGACAGCATATTCACTCTGACAGCAACATTGGCGGAAGACTACACGACAACAACTTTAGCCCTCGACAGCAAGTTTGGAAACCTCAACAGCACACTATGCGGGGAACTCCTACTGTCACCAAAAGCACATTCCTGTGACAGCAAGCTTTGCGGCAAAAGTAACTGTCTCGAGAAAGATCCTTGTTCTAGGTATCTTTCTCAGTCAAATCCCGTGACAGTTTCAATGTTCAAGAAAAAGGCGTGTTGCAGTATCCCTAAGTTGCACCAAGTCTGCAAGACTACGACAGAAGCTTCAAGCACTACAAACAAAAGCGAATCAATTCAAGAGCAAGGTCAAGTCTCTATTTGCTGAATTGATTTAGCTAGAAATATAATGAATCTAGGTTGCTTTCTTTGTAATGTATATCTGACATTGTTAGCAATTTAGGAAAGTCACATGGGTAGACACTTTGTAAGAAGCTGCCACTTGATAATGACAGCAGCTTCACAGACCCGTGTTGATAGTGATAGGATTAGTTTTATACTTAGACTATCAATTCATTCTAGGTATGTAACGAAGACAAGGAAGTGTCTTGAAGAAAAACCGAAGCTCAAAAATTCTCTCTTGAGGTTGTAGCAACACTTTGCAAAATAAATAAAACATTTATTTTGTGAATCCTGTCTTCTCGATTATACTGTTTGTGAATGCATACATATTATTGATAACATTAAATCTTAGTTTTGGTTGTTGAAACTGAGATTGAATTTTATCAGTATTGCATTCATCCCCCCCTTCTGCAATACACGAGGACCAACAACTGGTATCAGAGCATTCAGATTAACATACATATCTGAGATCACGTCGACAATGCAGAAATCAAACAGTATCAAGATCCCAGCTTTTGATAAAGAGAACTACAGCATTTGGAAAAGAAAGATCTTGTTGTTTATCAAAGCTGCGAATCCACTATACCCAGGTATTCTCGAGAATGGTCCTTTCATTCCAAGGAAGGAAATTGAAGCCACAACAGTAAATGGTGAAGTCATTCCTGCACATTGGGTTCCCAAAGATCCCTCTGATTTTTTAGAACCTGAGAAGGAGAAAATGGTGCTAGATGATCACTTGCAACTCATCTTGCTCGATTCTCTCACGTTGGATAATGCCATGTGTTGAAGTGTGATAAGCTGCACATCTGCCAAGGATATGTGGATCAGGTTAGCTTTACTATGTGAAGGAAGTGAAGAAGTTAAGGGCAATCAAAGGCAAATACTGATATCATAATATGAGGCATTCACGGCCAAGCCTGGTGAAGACTTAACTTCCATGTTTGAAAGGTTCAGTAAGCTCTTAACTGAACTACAGATACATGGCAAGTACTGTGACAGAAAAGAATTAAATGTCAAGTTCTTGCTTACACTGCTTGATCACCTTGAACACAAGACAACAGCCATACGAGAAGGAAGAGATCTCAACAATATAACCTTTGAGACACTTTATGGCATTCTGAAATCTTATGAACTTGAACTCTTTCAAAAGAGAGCCATACAGAGTGGAACAAGGAACAAGATGACCAATATGTCAAGTGCCCTAGTAGCACAAGTGCCAAGGATCACACAACCAAGTGAAGTACTACAAATCACACAACCAACCCCTTTACAATCCTTGAAGATAGAAGAGGTTGTTGAAGATGATGAGAAAGTAGTACTACAGCTCAAGGATGTGGAAGATGAAGACTTCTACACAATGGAGGAACTGGAAAGCATGGACAATCCTACTATGGCCTACATGGCTAAAAAGTTCAAGAACTTTAGGTTCAAGAAGGATAGGTCATTCAGGCCCCAAGGCCAAGCATCCAAGTTCACCAAGGGAAGCTCATCAAAGGCTGCTGTGGGAAGCTCATCCAAAGGAGGATACAAGACTGGATTTGTGGATAGATCTAAATTCAAGTGTTACAACTGTGGTGAACCTGGTCATTTTGCTACTGAATGCAAAAGACCCAAACAGGTTCAGAGATTTGAGAAAGGAACTGGTGGATACTCTAAGAAGAATCAAGGTAGAGCCTATGTGGCTGAAGGAAAGTGTTGGGATGAGTCTGATGATGAAGATGAAGAAGAATATGTCAACTTGCTCTCATGGCTAGCACTGATGAAGTAACATCAACATCTTCAAGTCAGGTACCTTCACTTGTCTTACTTGATATGTCCATTGATGAGTATAAGAAAACCATTAAAGACCTAAGTGCTGAAATGTTCAATGTCTATACTAGCTTATCTGCTGCTAATGAGGAAATCACTAGGCTGAGTAAGCTAAATGAAACACTAAAGTCTGAAAATGAATCTCTTGTTCTCAAAACCAGTTCACTAGACTCTTTAGCTCAGGAGAATGCTAGATTTAAAAATGAATTAAAATGTGCTAAAGAAGTTGAGGAATTCCTGAGGAATGAGATTGCTGAAAATGAATTCAAGATCAAGGCTTATAAAAACTCATCTAAGATAGTTCAGGATTACAATGATAAGCATACAGAAAATCAGACAGTTGGTATAGGTTTTTCTTATGATAGAAGACCTGGAAAGGAAACTGTGATTCAAGATTGTTCTGGAAGTGCTGCTGTCAAACCCACCATTCTCAAGAAGGTTAAAACTCCTATTTTCAAAGCTGCAGAAATTGAGTTTGATGAAGAAGCCATGCTCATCAAACAAGAAATTCTTGATGAGGATGAAGGTGTTGACAACACATTCAAGGATGGAAAGGATACTGTTACAATCCCCAAGACAGTAAACTTACCAAGCAATCAGACAGTAAGTTCAAAAGATGTTGTCACAGTTGGCAAGACAGTATCTTCCAAAGATGCTATCAAGAATGGTTCCAAGACAGTAGCTTCCAAACCTTCTGTCAAGACAGTTGGAATAAAAGGTACTGTCAAGGAAAGTTCGACAGCAACTTCTGAACACACTGTCAATCCAGTAACTCCCAAGTCTAAGAATAGGAATGGTAAGGTAGGTGTCAATAAAGGAAATGGATACACTAATGTTGGAGGTGCTTCTAGGAAACTATGCAATAACTGTGGATCTTCACATCATTTAACACACGTTTGTAAGAACCCAATTGAGGATAAGATCAATGCTACTGAACTCAATGGTAACTTACACAGAACCCCTCTTATGCATAGAACTATGAGTGTCTGTAATAACATTGAATGTATGCCATACAAGATCACTGCCATGAGTACATGCTTTAACTTACCTATTCTCACTACTGAAAAATGCTCATACATGCACACTGTTGAGACTTCTGAGCCTGCTAGCAACAGCAAAAAGGCCTCATCCACTAAGAAAAGGATCAAGTCCAATTCTAAACCTAAGTGGGTGAAAAGAGAAGTCAAACAGGAGATCATTGATGATGCTTGTGATTTTATGACTGGAAGAAACTCAGGAGACACTAAAACTGCAGGACCCAACAAGGATTGGGTACCATATGCATCTTAAATACATTCTGTTTTGCAGGGCAAGAAGAAAGATCAAGTCATGTGGATCATTGACAGTGGTTGCTCAAGACACATAACAGGTGATAAAGCCCTGCTATCACACTATGTAGAGAAAGCTGGCCCAATCATAACCTTTGGAGACAACAGCAAGGTTTACACAGTGGGATATGGCTGTTTGGAAATTGGAAATGTTGTCATTGAAGATATTGCTCTTGTGGATGGATTGAAGCACAATCTACTCAGTGTCAGCCAATTCAGTGACAGGGGATTCAAGGTTGATTTTGATATGATGTTGTGTAACATCTATCACAAGAAGGATGGAAGCCTCTCTCTAAAAGGGGTTAGAAAAGGAAGCTTGTTTGTTGATGACTTAAACTCAACAAAGAAGGATAAAGTTTACTGTTTCTACAGTAAAGCAACTGTTGGTGACAGTATGCTTTGGCATAGGAAGCTCTCACATCTCAACTTCAAAACAATGAATATTTTAATGAAGAAGGAGTTAGTGAGAGGTTTGCCCCAACAGGAATTCTGTCAAGAAGGACTGTGTGGAGATTGTCAAATGGGCAAACTAAGGAGAGCTGTGCACAAGTCCAAGCAAATGAACACCAACATAGAAGCACTCAAGTTGATTCATATGGATCTTTTTGGACCAGTCAATGTACCATCTATGGCCAAAAAGAGATATGCCTTAGTAATGGTGGATGATTACTCAAGGTACACTTGGGTGAAGTTTCTTGAATCCAAAGATGAAGCTGCTCAAGTGATTATTGATCAAGTCAGAGTTTTTCATAGAACTCCAAACTCAAAAGTTCAAATCTTGAGGAGTGACAATGGTACAGAATTCAGAAATGCCACACTTGGAAATTTCTGTAAAGATGAAGGAATTGTACAACAATTCTCTGCTGCAAGGACTCCACAGCAGAATGGAGTTGTAGAAAGAAAGAACATGACTCTCATTGAAGCAGCTAGAACTATGTTGCATGATGCCAAACTGCCAACATATTTCTGGGCTGAAGCTATCAACACAGCTTGTTATACTCAAAACAGAACCATGGTCAACAAAACTCATGCAAGTACACCTTACTGTCTGTTAACTGGAAAGAAACCTACTGTCAAATATTTTCATGTGTTTGGGAGCAAATGCTTTATGATGAAGGATAACCATGAGAAGAAAGGAAAATTTGACACTAAGGCATTTGAAGGACTATTCATGGGTTACAGCACAGAAAGGACTGCCTACAGAGTTTATGTTATGGAACACAGGATTATTGAAGAGAGTGTAAATGTCACATTTGATGAAACCAAGTTTCCAGGACTGCATGAAGAATGAAAGATGCAGACATTCAGATTTGAGAATCAAGGATACTTGGAAGCTGAGGAAATTGTTGATGAAGAACCTAGCTTCACTCAAATTGTTGAAGTTGATAAAGATACTGTCAATACCACTACTGTCAACCAAACTCCAGCTCAGTCACAGACCATAACCTCTAACATTCATAACAATGATGACTCTGGAGACAATGAAGAACATGGTGAAGACAATGGGATTGGTGAGCATTCAACTCAACAAACTGAAGCAACTGTTCCTGTACAATCAAGTAGCTTGCCCAAAATCACCAAGTGGAACAAGGATCACACAAATGACCTTATCATTGGTGACCCTACTTCTGGAGTGAGGACAAGGAACAAAGTCTCTGCTGACAGCATGTTTTCATGCTTCCTGTCTCAAATGGAACCCAAGACAACTGATGAAGCATTGTTGGATTCTGACTGGGTGATAGCCATGCAAGAAGAGCTAAATCAGTTTGAAAGAAACAATGTATGGAAGTTGGTTCCAAGACCTAAGGGAAAGTCAGTCATTGAGACCAAATGGGTTTTCAGAAACAAGCTTGATGAAAATGGATCAGTGACAAGAAACAAAGCAAGGCTAGTGGCTAAGGGTTACTGTCAACAGGAAGGAATAGATTATGATGAGACATTTGCACCTGTTGCAAGACTTGAAGCTATAAGAATCTTTCTAGCCTATGCTGCACACTGCAACTTCAAAGTATTTCAGATGGATGTCAAAAGTGCCTTCCTAAATGGAGAGTTGGAAGAAGAAGTGTATGTTGAACAGCCACCAGGGTTTGAGGATGCTGAAATGTATGATTTTGTATACAAACTCTTCAAAGCTTTGTATGGACTAAAGCAAGCACCCAGGGCTTGGTATGACACACTTTCCACCTTTCTTTTGGAAAATCAGTTTACTAGAGGAGTTGTGGACAAGACACTTTTCTACAAACACCATGGCAAGGACATCATTCTGGTACAAATCTATGTGGATGACATCATTTTTGGTTCTACAAATGAGAAGCTGTGTGAGAAGTTTTCCTCTCTCATGAGTAACAAATATGAGATGAGTATGATGGGAGAATTGTCATTCTTTCTGGGATTACAAATTCTTCAACAACCTGATGGAATCTTCATATGTCAAGCTAAATACATCAAGGAACTTCTCAAAAAGTTCAACTTGGAAGATTCATCACCTGCAAAGACACCAATGTCCACATCAACTAGTCTGGACCTTGATCCTAAAGGAAAGAAAGTTGACTCAAGCACCTATAGAGGCATGGTAGGATCTCTCCTATATCTAACTGCTAGCAGACCTGACATCATGTTTGCTACATGTCTCTGTGCAAGGTTTCAAAGTGATCCAAAGGAGTCACACTTAGTAGCCATCAAGAGAATCTTTAGATACTTAAAAGGCACTCCTAATCTAGGCCTTTGGTATCCTAAGAATACTGGATTTGATCTAATTGGTTACTCAGACTCAGACTATGCTGGATGCAAGATTGACAGAAAGAGTACTACTGGTAGCTGTCAATTTCTTGGTGGAAGATTGGTCTCATGGTTTAGCAAGAAGCAGCATTCAGTTTCTACCTCAACTGCAGAAGCTGAGTATATTGCTGCAGGCAGTTGCTGTGCACAAATTCTATGGATGAAGAATCAACTTCAGGATTATGGTCTAGTGTTAAGAGACATTCCTATCTACTGTGACAACACTAGTGCCATAGCTATTTCAGACAATCCAGTTCAACACTCTAAGACAAAGCACATTGATATAAGACATCATTTTATCAGAGAGCATGTTGAACAAGGAACGGTGAAGCTGATCTATGTCCCAACTGACAAGCAACTTGTTGACATCTTCACTAAGCCATTGGATGAAGCAACCTTCAACAGGTTGGTAAGTGAATTGGGAATGCTGAATCTGGTATGTTGATTTACTCAGTTTTCTATATTTCCAAATTCTCTTTTGAAGCTCATGACAGCAACTTCAAACCTGCTGTCAAGAGAAGTTACTGTCTACTTGGTCTATGTCTGTTATGTGACAGTATGTGTTGATTTGACTTTTCATGTCAGTATTTTATGCCAGTCTCATACTTTTAGACCGTGTATGACATTAATGTGGTTACTTGTTTAGTTTGAGAGATAAAAATCTGTTCCATTGGACTTTCACACCGCTTTGCATTAATCTGTAGGATTAAAGGAGGACACGACCATTAATTACTTTTGTGGTAGTTGTATGGGTACTCTAACTGTTGACCATTAGACTTTAATCCTTAGACGGTTTTGCCTATAAATTAACCTTAGGTTTCACCAGTCTGCTCTCAGTTTTAAAGTAAATAATGGAAAACAAAGTAGGAATTGAAGTCGGGCTAAAACGGTACGATAGTGAACCCTACAATGAAGAGGTTGAGGAGCTCTTCGAGGTGCTGTTGGATGCCCTCGATGAAATAGACGAGGAAAAGAAAAAGGAGGAGGAGGCCAAGGTGCAAGAAGAGGAGAAGGAGCTTCAGGCACTTCTCAAGGAAAAAGGTCGCACTGAAGAAGTGGTTAAGGAAGAGCTTTTAGAACTAGTTGATAAAATCATAAAATGATGTACTTAATTCTTTATTTAAGTGATTTTATCAATAATAATAAAGCCTCTTGTTCTTGTAGTTGTTTTTGAGTTTATGATTTGTCTGTGTTAATTGCATAATATCTGTGTTCAAAAGATTACATTGCTAAATCCATAATTTGTCAATTTTAGGTTAAGTTTATGAATAAATAATTCTAATAAGTTCATGACAGAAACAATTCCCAATCGAAGTTATTGTCATTAAGAAGGATATTGTCGTGTGTTTCTTGACAGCAACCTTCTTGACAACAGGGAAAGACTTTCTGTCAAGACTTGTAAAGGATACTGTCATTCATATGCTTAACGGTGACAGCAAGTTTTTGCCCAATAGTTGTTGTCGCGCAAAACCTACTGTCACCACCTCTTATTACTGACAGATTGTTTCTAGCGCACACGTTACTGTCAACAAGAGTGGACCGTTGAAATTGGATATTTATCCCACGTTGGTCAGTGAATAACGGGCAGTAACTGACGTGTTATAAGAGTGGGTTAAGACACGTTCTTTAATTCCACTTTTTGTGCACAACGTTTGAGATACCTCTATTTATTCCCCAGTTACTCAGACATATCACTCTCATCGAACTCAAGGCAAAATACTTTTCTTCAAGCAAAAAGCCACTTTCTTACTTTCTTCTTTTCCTGAAATCTCCATGGCACCCAAACAGACTCTCTCTCAAACAAACTTTGCTGGCATCTTTTCCCCAAATGATGCCGGTGAAGGTTTCAAAGGACTGGTGTTTTTCTTGAACAAGTCCTATCTTGGTTCTGCCATTACCTCAACACCCATTCTCGACTTAGACAGAATTGAGGCATTTTGGCAAACTGTTGTTGCTCAAACGGAGGGTGAGAACCCATCCATTTAATTCACAATCAATGGGCAACACTACACTCTTACAGCTAAGGTCATCAACACTGCTCTTGGAATTACACTTCAAGAAGACAGAAATTTTGCTGAACTTGCTGATGATGACACTCTCAAGAAGCTCTTCTTGAAGATTGGGTATGCTGGCCCTATTCTCGAAGAGGGCACAACCAAATGGTATCCGTCTGGTGAAATGGATAGGAAGTATCTGCGAAAGGAGTGGAGCATGATACTTGATGTGATGGTCAAGGTGTTCTCTACCAAGTCCACAGGCTGGAATGGAATACCCTCCTACATCAAGAAACTGACACATTCTCTTGTTCATGGATACAAGGTGAATGTTGGAGCTCTCCTCATGGCACACCTCAGGGCTGCCATAGGTAAGAAGGTATCAATCTACCCTCGCTTTCTTATGATGTGCATTAATTCATTCTGTGATTTTAAAAATGATGCCCCTCGTTTAGAGGCTTGCTCAGTTTTGAAAAAGAACACACACACATTGTTATCCTCACAGAATCTCAATGCACATATTCCACTTTGTTTCACTCAGCACATGGTTGATCAAGTGAACAACCCTGATTTACCATTACCCTCTGGTTATGACTCTTTCACTCTTGAGAATGAAACTGAATTAGACCCAAATTCAGTTAACCCACATTCAACACCATACACTCAGCCTAGGCCCTCTAGACTTTCCAAAGCCCAAAGAGAAGCCTTGCTTGAATCCAGAAAAAGGCCTTTAGAAGCTGATGTTGGTGGTAGCTCTGTTAGTCAAGAGGGAGACACTGCACCTAGTGCAGCAAATAAGGAGGCTAGTCAAACAGAACCCCTAGTGGTTCCCCATGAGCCTAAGAAGAAGAGAGCTAGGAGGACTAAAACCACTGTTAGCCAAGCTGCAGTTTCTCAACAAACTGTGGTTACTGAAAGGGATTCAAACACCTCCCTAGATGTGCCTTCTCAACAAGGTGCATCTATTGAAATTGACCTGTCTCCCAAGGCACCCTGTACAGAGTCTGCACAAACTCATGGTTCACAACCTGAGGAACCTCCACTTGAAGAAACACACAGTGAGTTAGGGCACAGTGAGGATTTCTCTATTCCTTTTGATGATTCACATGTTTCTCCTGTGAATCAGCCCCCACTCTATGCTACACTTTCACCTTCTTCCTTCCCTACCCATTCTTTTGTTTCTTCTCCATAACCTAGAGAAGGGGACAGTCCCAACCCTTCAGGTTTTGATCATTCATCTCCAATCATGGATGAGCCCCCATCTAGTGGTCCACAAGAACCCATTTCTTAAAGTGAAATGGACACCGCTCCTCCAAACACTGAGCCAAGGCAAAGTGGTAGTTTGTCAGAAAATGAAACAGCCAACACTTTGTCTGAACTCCAAGGAGCATCTTACCTACAGGAAGATGCTGTCACAGCCTCTGTTGCTGTCAAAGACACTGGAAATGTTGTTGTCCTGAACACAGCTGCTGTCATGGGTGGAGAGAAAGATACTGTCACTACAGAACCTACTGTCAATCCACATCCCAAAGATGCTGTCATGCCAGAACCTGCTATCCAGACTCCAACTGACAGTAACATTCATGCCAAAGATGTTGTCCAGTCCTCTCAGCCTGATTTTGATGCTGTAATCATTGAGGATGCCTCTGATGATGATCTACCTCTTGCCAAACTCTTAAAGGTACATTCTAAATCTTCTCCTTCCATGCATGTTAGTACTGCTCATACCCATGCATCTAGGTTGAGTGAGGGTGTGCAAAAGAAAAGAGAGATAAAAGAAAAGAGAGGTGAGCATAAAAATGAGAGGCAGCCAAATGAGCTGGCAAAAGGAGAGGGACTTGAGCATGTCCAGAGAGATTTTGAGGGAGCCCACACTATTCAGGCATTAGGCCTTGAGAGTCAATCTGTGAGGAGTGATGAGATCACTCAAAAACACCCTGAGAGTGTGAGAACCCCCATAGCCTCCAAGCCCCTTTCTTTTCCTTCCCCTCCAAGAAGGTTAAGGTATGGTGGCCCCTCTGCTACTTTTGGTAACAGGATTGCAGCTCTGGAAGGACAATGTGCTACTTTGCACTCCAAGATGGACTCTCTCTCTCTCAACTGGTGGTTGATGGTTTTCCTGCTACTCAGCTCTCTATCCAGTTCCTTACTGACCTAGTAGCTGCCAACTCAACTAAGGGGGAGAAGGTAGCAAGATCAGAATCATTGTCTATTCAGGAATCAGGTGGAACTCAGGGGGAGCCAGTAACTGTGAAGACCAAAGGGGGAGCTAAGGGGAAAGCAATGTCTAAGGGGGAGCAAGTCAAACCAAGCAGTGGACAACCAAAGGATAAAGCTGAAGAACTTATTGAAGTTGACCTGGATGGAGAAAGGGTGTTGATGTCTAAGGCAACTCAAGATGCAATGCAAAGAAGACCTGCATCTAGACATCCAATTCTACCTCCTGTGACAATTAGAGAGCCAACTTCAGCAACTCAAGAATCTGCTCTACAAAGAAGATGGAAAGAAATGGAGGAACAGAATAAGGTTGGGAAAGGTAAAGGGAAACTGCCTGAATCCATCCATAAAGGAAATACTTGGTCCAATGGTACTGAGTATGATCAAGAAGAAGTCAATACTTTAATGGTGGATTACAGGGAGAGCACATTACACAACCATGACAGTGAATTTAGCAGTTTGGTGGAAGAAACAATGAATGCTCCAAGCAACCGTCCAACCAACACCACAAAACTGTTAAAGGATCAAATCACCAGTGTCAGTGTAATGGTGAATGATGAGAAAAGATGGGCTGTAAGTATCTATTTCACTTCTGGCATATCTTATTTTATCACAATGCAGTTATTGCAGAGTTTGCCAACAAAGGTGTTGTGTGCTTTGAAAGGAAAGATCAGGGCAACTCAAACACCATTCAATGAAATATTGGATATGCAAATCCATAACCTGATCACACAAAAGCTACCTGAAGTCTACACAAATCCACCAAGTGTTTTCTACAGATCTAAAACTAAGGATGGCACAAGAAGGAACAGCTTCATGAATTTGGTTAGCCCATCCAGAATGGAAACCAAGTCAATTCTGAAAGTGCTAGATGGAATACTCAGTTCAAATGCCAATCCAGGAAGAGTTCATGCTGTTCAAGAGATCTACAAAATGCTGGTGTTGAGAGACAAGGCACTGGGAGCTAGAGTGAAGGAACTAATCTCTAGAGCCAATGCCAAAAGAAATGATCAAGGTGGAAGCTGTCTCTATGACATTCCTCCTCAGGATGATGATGATGATGATGATGATGATGAGGTTGGAGGTGGTGAAGCTTTTGGAAATGCTGGAAATGCTGGTGGAAGTAGTTCTGGGAATACTGGTATTCAATCTCAGAATGAAGGCAATGAAGAAACTCCTAGTCAAGAAAAGAAAGATGCTGATGCAACAGATGAAGAGGAGCCAAGAATACTGGAAGCTTTGGAGGCAAGCATTCTTAGATGTGCTATTGATTGCATAAATGCAGAAAAAGATGCTGTCACCAAAGGTACTGTTGATTTTACAAACTGTCATAGAAGATGCTGTCATGGAAGATACTGTCGACAAAGGTACTGTCAAGAAAGGTTCTGTCAAGGATGAAACCAAAGCTACTGTCAAGCCCAAAAGACTGAAAGCTAAATCAAAAGCATGGTTGTCTAGACAGAAACCTGAAGGAAAGCACAAGTACTCAGGAAAGGAAAAGGCCACTGGATTTGGCAGGAATCTTAAGAAGCCAATTCAATCAATACCTCCCAACAGTCTTAAGATACAACAGATGCAATCTAGAGAAATCAAGAGTGTTGAGGTTAAGATGGATGCAAATCAAGAGGTCACTGAGTACATTCTGTGGTGGGAAGAATCAAGATCTACCAAGGTTGATAAGGATTTCAATCTGGTATCCACATCAACCAGTGGTAGGATATCAACCTTAGATAAAAGGAGAATTGACTTCTTCTACCTGGAAAGAATGGTAGAGTTGCTGGAGAGCTATGATAATGTTCCAGAGTCTGTTATGGAACATATTCTGAAATATCAAGCTGATAGGGATGCTGAATTCTATCAGAAATTTGGCTACAATTTTGCAGATTTTGATGATGCTGATATTCTCACTGATCTACCAGCTTCTCCTATACCATATCACTGGTACTATGAGTTTGATGATTCACCCACAGAAGAAAGGCAAACCCAACCCACAGAGGAAGGGCAACCCAAGCCAAGCAAAAGACCTGAATCTTCTCAATATTCTCAATATCAATCAGAACTTGATAAGAAGGAAGCTGAACTCCTGGAAAGATGCAAGACTGCCAACAAGGCAGAAAGTGAAGCTCCAAATTATCAAACATGTATGCTGGAAAATCCCTTAAGAATCAAGCATCTAAAAGAAGAAATCTATGTTTGCAGCTTGCACAAGCTAAAAACAACTATTCTGAAGGATTTACAGTATATGGTAGTTGGATCAATTCATCCCCTGGAGCAGATCTGTTCTGATAAGATAGAGGAATTATTGGAAAGGAGAAAATGAGAAGATTCAAAGCTGGACAAGCAAAGGAGGATGACTCTCAATGCTTATCGTGGAAGTAGATTCAAACTCATTCATGAAGAACTCCACTTCAGAAGCTATCCATTTGATCAAGAGCAATGGTTGAATCTCAGGGATGCTAGTTCTCTTATTTCTCCTACTATCAAGAAGATCATTGAAGAAATAGAAGATGTTGTAGTCACACCTGCTGAAATCTCTCTTGTAGAAGGTCTAAGAGGCTGCTTGGTAGAAGCTCTCAGAAGAGAGGAAGTAACAAGACAGAAGAGGAAATCTCAAGCTAAGTAAACATTCTAAATCCATTCTGATCTTGTTAGTTAAGTTGTCGGATTATATTGTAAATTTGCTGTTATTGTCCATAAAAACAAATTGGGGGAGATTGTTGGGATTTATGGGTGATAGCATAGGAACAACTTAACTTTGTATATACTTAATTTTTTAATTAAGTAGAACATACTGTCACAACCAAAGTATGTTCTTGTAATCAGTATGTAATGTTATTTTAATTGTGTAATTTGGAAGAAGTTCACTTTCTGTGTTCAAGCCTCAAAGAATGCATATTAGATGACAGCATGAATTAAGGTTACTGTCATAAGCATTGACAGTAAGATTACAAGAAGACAGAATGTTGCAAGTTAAGACAGCATATTCACTCTGACAACAACATTGGCGGAAGACTACGTGACAGCAACTTTAGCCCTCGACAGCAAGTTTGGAAACCTCGACAGCACACTATGCGGGGAACTCCTACTGTCACCAAAAGCACATTCCTGTGGCAGCAAGCTTTGCGGCAAAAGTAACTGTCTCGAGAAAGATCCTTGTTCTAGGTATCTTTCTCAGTCAAATCCCGTGACAGTTTCAATGTTCAAGAAATAGGTGTGTTGCAGTATCCCTAAGCTGCACCAAGTCTGCAAGACTACGACAGAAGCTTCAAGCACTGCAAACAAAAGCGAATCAATTCAAGAGCAAGGTCAAGTCTCTATTTGCTGAATTGTTTTAGCTAGAAATAGAATGAATCTAGGTTGCTTTCTTTGTAATGTATATCTGACATTGTTAGCAATTTAGGAAAGTCACATGGGTAGACACTTTGTAAGAAGCTGCCACTTGATAATGACAGTAGCTTCACAGACCCGTGTTGATAGTGATAGGATTAGTTTTATACTTAGACTATCAATTCATTCTAGGTATGTAACAAAGACAAGGAAGTGTCTTGAAGAAAAACCGAAGCTCAAGAATTCTCTCTTGAGGTTGTAGCAACACTTTGCAAAATAAATAAAACATTTATTTTGTGAATCCTATCTTCTCGATTATACTGTTTGTGAATGCATACATATTATTGATAACATTAAATCTTAGTTTTGGTTGTTGAAACTGAGATTGAATTTTATCAGTATTGCATTCACCCCCCCTTCTGCAATACACGAGGACCAACATTAGTATTTTTACATTTTTGGAAGATTTAGAATATTTGAAATTTTTGGTATCAAAATGGTATTTTATTAGTACCAAAATTTTATCCGGTATCTTATCTGTGCCCCATTGGTATTTGGGTGAGTTACAAAAGTATTCAAAAATTCAATATTTTTACAATTCTGAAAAATCCGGGCTTTATAAAAATTTTGTGCATAATTATTTTAATTTTTAGAGTAAATAAATTTTTTAATATTTATCCGCTAATTGAGTGGAAGTTATAATTTCGTGCTAAAAATATTTTAGTGATTGAGAATTATTTTTATATTATCAAGTATTAATTTTTTTAAGAATTTTCGTTCATTAAAAAGCGTTCAATACGGGGCTATTTGGCGTTAGGGGTAGGTTTTTGTGTTAATTATTAACACTAACCTAACCACCTAACCTTTATCTTCTAGTTTAATTCATCCTAATCTAATTACATCTAATATATACACAGACAAACACTCGGCCAGTAAAGAAACAGGGCACCCCCTCTGCTTCTCACGCACACAAAGAAAGAGAAAGAAGAACAACTCCCCCCCCCCCCCCCGTTCGTTCTTTGACGCGCCACCCTCCTGTCCATTTCTCCCACGCGCGTTCCCTTCCCGGCCTTCTCTGGTTCCGGCCGCCACCATCTCAATTTTTGCCGATTTCAATTCAGTGGGTATAATAAAATCGAAACTCCTTACTTATTTAATTCATTATATATATATAGAGTTGGGCTCTAGGGAGAACACTCTTAAAAAGAGAACAAGAGAACATAATCCTAGCCGTCCATTATAAACACATCTAAAGGTCACGATTCTGATTTAATCGAGTGGCACGCTCGTAATTTAATTGAAATTGAAGCCTAAGTAGCAAACTTAATAAACAACCGAAAATTGAATAGATACACACCAACGAAAATACATACAGTCTTAAACAGAAAATATAGCATTTATCTGAGCAAAAGTGAAGCTAGGTTTTTCAATTCGGCGAAAGAATCGTTCGAAATTATTGAAGAATCGTCTGAATTTGCTGAAGAATCATCTGAATTTGCTGAAGAATCGCGTGTATTTGTTGAAGAATCATTCAAAATGGTAAGGAATGTTCAAAATTGGTGAAATTAGGGTTTTGAGTTTTTTGTTTACGATTTATATAGTATTTTTGTTTAACTTGATGAAATATATGTAATTTCAGGTCTAATCGAGCTTGAATTGAAGTTACATTCGTGATTTGAAGCTTCAATATGTTTCTTCGATTAGGTAACAATGAAATATATGTAATATTCGTGATTTCTGTGTCTATATCTCTTTTTATACATGAATCGTTGTTTCTTGTACATGAATCTCTCTATATATCTATGTTTATGCTTGGATCTATGTATATATCTCTGTGTGTGTGCTGGTATTTATGTATCTATGTTAATTTCACTGCTGCTTTGAATGTTAATCACGATTTCATGTATGTCATGCTTTCGTTTTGGGAGAGGGAAGGGGGAGGGTGCGTTGTTTAGAAATTGGACGCTTTCTTTTTTGTTTACAAATTCTGTCTTAGCCGTATTAACCAATAAATGGTTAATACATATTTTAAGATATGTACATTCCTTTAATCAACAACAGACACTGACCAACTGACCGTAGTCCTAAGAGGTTATACCCATATACCACTTTTCTGATCAATTTTTTCAACGTATAAGAAGTGCATATCAAATTCTTTAACGTTCAAAAACTGTAGATCGAGTTCTGACTTAAGCATCCCAGAAGGACTGGCGACCTTAAACCTGTAATGTAAGCCTTAAATATCAATGACTTCTGGCAGGAGTTCTGGAAACATTGGGTGGGGGCATCACATAGTAGGGTGCTTAAAATACAACTGCACTAATGTTAAGTTAAGGAAAGTGGGCAGACCTGCTCTTATAATCCAACTTAAAACTAAAATAAATAGGGAGTTAGTAACACCCTCTCTCGATTGTATATTATTATACAGAGGCTGTGGGCACCCAAGAATTGGCAGAGTGGCCATTTCTTGGGCTTTATACAAAGCTGTTTGAGGGACCTGACCTCCTTATTAAAAGGAATCAAATAGAACAATTAGCATTAGGTCACTCACAAGTAATGCCAGACACAACTGGAGGTATTTCCACACCCTCAAGCTATGTGCGATAGTAATTTGAAGAAAACAAAGATAAATGTTAGAATGATTAGCTGCCAATCTGTAGTTATTAATGTGGAAAACAGATCGACCTTATACAATCTTGAATTAGTTCTTATACTCGTCAATAGAAAGATATGTAGAACCTACATAATTAAATAGAATCCAATGTTGACGCAGGTATAACAAAATACCAGATTCTAAAAATAAAATGTTCACATGGTTTGTAGATGAATGAACATTTCCTATTAGATTTTGAATCAATCATGTCCCATATATTAAACATTATATAATCACGACAGATCAGATTAGGAAGCATAACAAAACCTCTCAAATCTGACCTTGTGAGTTCAGTCTATTAGAAAACAAAAATATTGAGAAAAAGATGATGATATTAATTTATATTCATCGGACAAAACGAGACCAAAAGAAAATTTGAACCGAGGGGAATAAAGAGGATGAATGTATAAAATGAACTAGCACCATTATGTAATGTTAAAACTAAAATGGCCTTTATCTGCATAATAGATTACATGATCCTGAGCTTATCATTTAAGGTTCCATTTTAAAATAGAATCAAACATTATTCCTTGTTATGTATGTAAATGAGGTACTTAAATTTAAAAGGCAAAACATAGTCTTCAAAGAAAGGGAGATAAATATTAGGGTTTAGTAATATTTTTGATAAATATTACTTTTTATTGTGTAATTTATTCTGGACAAGGGCTTTTGGAGCAGTTTCGAGTTCTGAGTGTAGCAAACAAGATTCTCTTTCTCTTAGGAATCTGGTGCCTCTTAACTTCTGAACAGAGTCTGTATGAAAATTTTCCTTACAAAATATTGATGCTTTAATTGTTTTATAGAACCCGTTAAAATTAGAACCTTAGACCTAGACTAATAACCATGGGATGAAATTGAAGTGAACGGCTGTGATTTAATGTAAGTAGAAATACAGAACACATTATAATACACGGTTATAATACAGTACACATGAAAATATTCTTGATTAAAATAAATTAGCAAGCGGCAATTGGGGGAGGAGTATATATTCCTTAAACACAGCAAAGCAATTCCTCAATCAGCGCGGTAGAGAATCATCTACAATTGATTGGTGTAGTATCGCCAACTATTGATAGGCAAACAAAGTACATGGACGATGATTTTGTGGCTCAACCATTGGCTGTTGGTGGAAAATGTAAGAGAAACATGGTGGTAAAGCAATGCAGTGTTAAAAAAAGTGAACTGAAGAATAAGAAACGGGGTGTGAAGGTGATTGGAGTTGTTGAAAATACAAAGGATAAAAATGATACTAATGCAGTACGTTCAAATGGAAAGAAATACGACATAGTTAAAAAACGACGGGGAGGTATAAGTTTTTTGTTATTCTTTACAATTTAAATTTGTATGTGCCTTATTTAATTTAACTGTTATTAGGATTAGGAACCTAGAAATATCAGAATCAAATTAGAATTAAGAGATATGAATCAGAATAGGATTGAGAACCTAGAAATATCAGAATCAAATTAGAATTAGAAACAGATATTGAAAATATTTCGAAAACAACTAAATTAACATACAAATTAGAGTATGAACAGGAATTTAGGGATAATCAGAATCAAAATACAACAACCAAATACTATTAGCATACCTGATTTATGTGTAATATAGTTTCTTTGAGATTCTAAATTAGATCTTAAAATAGATTCTTTGTTGTTACTGGGAAAACGTGATTCTAAATCAGATGGTAAAATAGATTCTTCGTCGTTTAAACTGG
Organism: Heracleum sosnowskyi; assembly: GCA_030848705.1. Classification (NCBI taxonomy): domain Eukaryota; kingdom Viridiplantae; phylum Streptophyta; class Magnoliopsida; order Apiales; family Apiaceae; genus Heracleum; species Heracleum sosnowskyi. Next base: position 107,882,659 of record CM061245.1, read on the forward strand.
AATCTAAATTAGATTCAAAACCAGATTCACAAATCGTTAAAATTCTTGTTTAATTTAATGACAACCGACAACTTACAAATCATCTTGTTGTCTCTGAATAATCTTACTTAGGACTATTGAGTTAAGAAAATCAGGGAATTGTCGATTGAACTTAAATTCCATCTTGTTGAACAAATTATCAAGTATGCTGAGTTTGTTTCTGTTGTTTTTTTAGATGCTATATATGATTATTTGGAAGTTCTTTGTATGGAGGTGTATGTGTGTGTCTGATTAATTAGTACGATGGGATTATATATGAGATTAATTACATGTGTTTGTCATTATCCAGCCAGGATAATTTATAACAACTATAATAATAATATATGAATCAGGTTCACAGTCAAGCCTTCGTTTGAGGAGTGCAAAAAAATTTGGTTCATCTCAACATAAAAGATCACGTAAAACAAGCAAGAACCAGAACCAGAATTGGAATGGTAAGGATGTATTTGTTGTATATAACTATATATAATCCCATCGTACTAATATTCGTGTATAAGTTTTATGTGTAGGTGATGATAAGAACCAGAACTGGAATGATACAGAAGACGGGAACAAAAATGTCAAATCTGTTCTTCAACCTGTTCTTGTTTTATACACACCTGAGAGTTCAGATGATGAAAAATGTAAGTGGTCAAGCTACTTCATTTGACCTACTTTTCATATTTAGAATATGTACCAGTTTGAAGCAGTATATTTTATTTACTGTTCATATATATTATTCCTAACTATATATGGATATTCTTATAGGTGAGAATGAAGAACAAACTCCTGAAGATTGTGTAAATGGGAATGAAGAATTAAATGAAAGAAACATAGAAGATTCTATGCAAGTGATCAATCTCTCAACTGATGTGAAAAGAAGATTAAAGTTTGTTGGTGGGAAGAAGACACCTAGAGCAGCACAAAGATCACCACATGTACGAAAACCCATTGCACCATCGAAGGACAAAGTTATTAACATTGAGAGCACGGATTCTCTGCCAAAAAAGAAAGTAAAACCTGCAAAGTCTGACACACAACTATCACCTCTTTTGCAAAGACGGTCATCAGCAAGACTTGCAAAGCGTGACATCTCATCAGATTTCGGATCAGATCCAATTACAGGGTCAAAATCAGCAAAGAGATCCAGCGGTAAAAAGAGAAAGGAAAGAGCCCTAAACTGCTCAAGACTAGTCACTGCTACTACTTCAAACAAATTGGGCAATTTAACAAGGAAAATTGGAAGGGATTCTGAAAAGGACTTAAAGAAAGATATAAAATTCGTGATGCTGATTTCTGATGAAGATAGTGACTTTGAAAAGCATCGACCTTGTAAGTTACCAAGAAAAACAGTAACGCAAGCTAAGAAAAGAATAGTACATGAGAAGCAATTACAGAAGAAAAAAAGAAAGGCTTTGACACAAGTTGACGAGGAAGGGAAAATGAAAAAGAAAGTTGAAACAGAAGACCATAACAATCAAAAGCCGAAGAAGATTTTAGTACGAGCAAGTCCGCACATTTTCAGTGAGATTGTAAGTCAAATGTCAGAAACTCAGAAGAAATGGGTTTCAAGCGCTGGATTTGGTCCTTTATTGTCATTTGTACTTAAGAAGATTCCGCAGACAATTGCCACTAATTCAGTTTGGTGGTTTGACTATGATAATTCGATTTTGAATTTGTGGGATGAAGATACTCTTCGTGTCATTCATGTCGATGAAAATGATGTACGTGATATCTTAGGGCTGCCACAAGGGAAAAGGGATATAATTCTTGTGGATAATAATGCTATACAAGAGGCTTGGAGGTTACAGTTTCCGAAAAAAAGAGCAGGACATAAAGTTACAGAAAAAATGGTAAGCCTAGTAATGAAAAGTTCAAGAGATGCTGATGTTAGGTTCAAGCAGAATTTTATGGTACTGATGATGAACTTGTTTGTACGATGCATAAAAAATTCGTATGTTTCGCAAGAAATTTTAGGCTTTGTTGGGAATTATGATGATGCTTCTGAATACAACTGGTGCAAGCTTGTCTTTGATAGCTTAAAACAGGCTTCTGAGAAATGGCTAAAAGATCCCCATACCCAATTTTATTGCGGTTCTCTCATGTTTTTAATGGTAAGAAACTAAACTTGTACCATCTGACAGTTAACAAATTTTTTATTCATTTTGTTACCTGACCTGAAACGGTTGAGTTTACATATGATTTTAGTACTTCTATCTTGATCGAGTTAAGAATCCAAAACTTCAAGTCCAAAGCACATGCCCTGCATTTATTGGTTGGATGAATTCGGATGTTGCAGCAAGGGATATCTTGGAGAACATTGACAATTCTTTTGGGAAAGGAGAAATAGTAAGTATAATTTGTTTTTGTCATAATTTATGTTTTTATTATTTCCAAATTGTGTTAACTCAAAAAAAACACTATGCAGCAAGTGAGCTATGAAATCGTAAAATGTGCAAAGCCGGGGGATGACACAAAGAATTCTGATGAAACCACAAAGAATTCTGATGAAGCCACAAATAATTCTGATGAAGCCACAAATAATTCTGATGAACATTCTTTTGAGGTGTAAATATAAAAACTCAGTTAATTAAACTCATCTTGTGACTAAATATTAATTTGTGTTTGTGGGCTGGTGCAAACAGATTGCTGAAGAAGGTTTATTGCGGAATGTGAAGCTAACCGAAGTAGAAGACTTACAGTCTGATGATATTAATCAGCCAGCAGAACAGAAAGTTGCTCATAATGAAGACGTTCATTTTGATGAGCTGAATCATCCGAAGAAAGAGCAAACTACTCCTACTAGTGAAGACATCTCTTGTGGCGAGCTAAATAAGTCGATGAAAGACCAAGTTGCTCCAAATAAAGACATTCATTCGAGTGAACTTAGTCATCCAAATAAAGAACAAGTTGCTCCTACTGAAGACATTTGTTCGTTTGACCTTAATCAACCTACTGATGTTCGCCAGGTCTTAATACTTATGTTTGCGTGGATTTCATTTGACTGAAAAAATGTGGATGTATTTTGTAGGGTTTAATATCCGTGTAATCATTTTTTTAACAGGATTTTGAAAACAATGACCAATTCAAGACTCCAGAACAAGGATTTCAGCCAGTACAATCATGTTCAACAAAAGTCCAAAATGCCAACATTGTGTCTAAAAATATAAGTGTTTCTAGAGACTTGGTACGAGATATGGACAATATCGATTATGATGAATTCCTTTTAATTGAAAAGGTGACATCCTTTTTGTTAGAATGTTTAATTTAAGTATTTCTTTTTTGAGATTCTATATTTAATTTAAATAATTACACTTTTTTTCTATAGGACCTGATAAGCCAAGTAGAGAATGGTATTAAAGATTTCAAAGATATACAAAAACGATGCATTAGCAGTTTTAAAGTGGCAAAGGCCTTGGTGTTTTTACCAAATCAGAGGCTGAATGAATTGGAAGATGAATTTTCAAAGCTTCATGATGTAACAAAGACTTCCATCACTGCAGTTGAAGAAAGGTAATCTAGTTTACAATCTAATTTATAGTAAGAAAAACATAAATAGATAAAATAAAAATTTATGTTCTTTCTGGCAGGTATGATAAAATAATATAAAGAAAAGGAAATTAGGATATACTAAAGAGAGTCATTTCCTTTGCTAGCTAGGTTAGATTTTATATTTATTCTTAGATAGTAGACAGTAGGTATATTTATGTTTAATTTGTGTGATTGAAGATTGATCTTTAGTTTTCAGGTAGCTATGCCTCTCATTAGTTCTTTCTTATTAATGATTCTTTCTTTAAGAAAGCAATCTGAAGAAAAATCAGATTTGCTTTGTGGAATCCTCCAGAATTTAAGACAGTGGCAGGAGTCCAATGTGCGCAGCATACAATAAAACTCTTAAATTTCTGCAGATGGTAGTGTACTAAAATGAACCCAAGTAGAAGCTGATGTTTCTAGTTCTGGATGCATCCTCTTATACTTACTTAAGTGGCTTGGTGTATGTATTAAGAATATTGCCGTATGCAAATCTGGCACTAATTTATTAATGTTCCTTGTGTGTGCGTTAATGTTACCATTGGTGCTAGTTACTCTAATTTTCCGGAAACACACTCTATCATCCAGCTCCGAGTTGGGTTAAAATCAGTAGAGGATCGGTTTTATGTATATCTTCCATTTTTCGGATGCTTTAGGGGTAGTAGACTCTATGATATGTAGTATCATAGATGCATACATACTTTTATGTTAGATAGCATACAAATTTCAAAAACGATTCCTTCATGATTTCTTTTTTGAACATGTACTGATACAATTTGATTATTTTTTGAATTTAAGTCTGCTTCATAATACAATACTCCTATCACATAGTAATGCGTAATATTACAATTCATTCAAAGATGGGGATTTAGAATGTGTATGTTAATCTAATTTTGAATGTAAATATACTTTGCAGAACCAATTTGGAACTTGCGAAGGTCTTGTTTTTAACAAACCAGAGGCTAAATGTTTTGGAGGAAGATTTGGCAAAGCTTCAAGAGTTACGAAAGAGTTCGACCAACACTAAAGAAAAAGTTGAAGAAAGGTAATTCATGTCATGGCCTTGTTTTTAAGTTAATTTGAGTGAATTCATTGATATCTGTTTTATTATCAGTTCCTCAGTTAGTTAGCTTTTCGTTTACATTACAATACAACATATTAATTCATATCTATTGTAGTATGTATATGATATTTGTTTTTGTTGAAATTCTATGTTTGTGTCTACATTTTTAAGATGGTAGTATGTTGGTTTATGTTGTCTTCCTAGGTGCAAAATTATAAGACAAGTTAAACTAAATAAGACTTGTAAGTAGCGGTGCCTCCTAATGAGTCTATATACTTGTAACTGTATTAACAAAAAAAATATACGATTTTATACTCTTGTGATTTTGATTCGCCATATACATATTAAATCCACTTCAAGTACTTTAATAGTTCTAGTCGAAGATTTTAGTAAAGTCCCTCTACAATTACTTGTAATATTTTAGCTGAGGATATCCAATAGATGGATTCTTGTGATAAATCATATGAACTCAAAATATCAAATGAGCCTGGCGTGCCATATTCTGCTAAGTTCTGTTCATCTGTGTTATGTTTCCCTTCCAGCCATAAATTGTGCCAATATATTTAGTGTGAGGAACCTCCTCTTTGAAATTGAAAATACAAGGGAGACAACTTGTTTTAGCTTTCAGAATCCAAGCAGCAGGCAGGCTAAACAAATGTGTAAAAACAAAATTTACGAGTCTTTTTATACGAACATGAAAGGTTAAAATTGACGGTAACATTCGAAACAAAGGTCTCACATTGACCAGGTCAAACCTGGAGACCCATACCAGTTTTTGTGTATCTCTTTGGTTGATGATTATAAAACTGCGAGTGTGTAAAAAACCAGGACGTTGGGAATGGGCTGCTTTTTAAAACTTGAATGGTTCTGCAGAGTAGAACGAGTGAGTGTTGCAGACTTGCATGATAGAGTCATTAACATTCGCGTTCAACTTAAAATAATCTTGGCTCTTGGGAAAACACTAGAGCTATGGGTCTATTAATAGACTAAACTAGAGATTAACATCAAATTACATTATCATATTTTGTACTGATTAATTCTGTTTATGATAGGTCTACATTGGATTGGAATGCACGGACTCCTGAGGACTGGAAAGATATTGATGTTATGTCAAAACCTCAATCTTTTAGACAAACAAACAAAATGGTTGATCCAGTTACCAGTTTAGGAAAAGTAAAGCTAGAAGAGAGGAATACTGAAGAAGACATAAACAATGTGTCAAATCAAGATGAACTTCTTCAACTGAGTTTTGAAAAAATTCTTCAAGAGAGACCACGACGAGAGCACAGGATAGGAGAATTTCAAAAGTCGCCATACATTTCACGTCCAATTGATATAGATAAACCACGACTGACAAAAGCTGAGGAAGATGTTTGGAATTGGCTAAATAGAAACAATAAAGACATGATGTAAGAGTGACATTTATAAATATTTACTTAGATAGTTATCGTCGATATTCATAGCTAGTTTTTACTGTGTGGTTTCATTTTATTATCAAAATGCAGGCAAGAAATCTTCAACTGGCAAGGAGTGAGATGTTTGAAGCATGAACTCAAATCTTTGCAGTTCAACACAGAATTATTAGTTGGTGTCGTAGATACATATTCATGTATCTTGAATTATGAAGAACAGTACAGATCAACTGTTTCACCAAAGAGATTTTTCTGCACAACATATACGACGGTAATAAAACAAAAGAATCTCAAAACTTCTAGTTAGAAATCTGCACTATTTAGTATATAGAAATCTGGATGCTTGTAGTAAAATTTCTTTTATGCCCAAGTTGTGAGAAACTTTGACTTTGATATTTTGTTTCTTTCCTTCCTTTCTTGCTTATTATCAATGTAGCTGAGTTTCGTAACATACCTTTGTGATATAATATTATCTCCCTTGCTCTTTCTGTGTTTATCTTTTAGAAGAACATCACTTGTTGCCAATTGTAGTTGTTAAGTGGTTTGTAAAAAGCAGTAAGGGGTTTGTAAATTTGTTTTGACTTGATAGCATACTGGAGATCTGTGGTTACTTGTCCTCTATATCCTAAAAACAAATTTGTCTCCCTATATGTAAGTAAGTGTTTATAATCAAGTATGCAAGTTCTTTATGATTTTAAGTTAGTAGTAAATAAATAAATTTGTCATGTCTAGACAAAGGTCAATGATTTGTTGAAAAGTCCCGTGCTAATCTGCACATTTACCTGCTGCAGTTTCCCCCCAGTTAAAGTTAAATTTATCAATAGTGAGGTTTCTGGACAAGTCGCCTGATAAAGTTCACAATTGTCTAGTAGAAAATGCCTATGTTACTTGAATGAGAAGCTGCGACTTGCATCAAACGATTTAGTGTTATAACGAATTAGGAGAATAGTGAAAGATTGGTATGTTGAGTGAACTTAGTCATCAGCTTTAATTTTAAACGATGTGGAATCCATTTTAGCATCAGCTTTAGAATCTCAAAATCCTAAGAATATATATCTATATAAATTATTATTGTATTTGAAAAAGGTAATTTTGGAATTAAAGAAGGCTAAACTAAAACTCATAAATAAGAGTGAAAATGAAACCATAAAAAATGATAAATAACTTGATTTGTTTTTTTAAAAGAATCTATTTTAGAATCATGTTTGACAGATAATAGTAAAGAATCTATTTTAGAATCTACTTTAACCTCCAAGAAACAATCTAGTGTAAATTGATTTAAAATCACAAATTTTGGGGAAAAATTAAAATTTAAAATCCAGCTTAACCATGAATATAAAACAAAACAAGCTCCGATAGTGAAAAATTAAATCATGAAAAATGTCAAATAACTTGAAATTATTTTTAAAAAAAATCTATTTTAAAAGCACGTTTAACCGGTAATAACAAAGAATTTAGTTTTAAGATCTATGTTAGAATCTCAAAAAATTTAAAGAATCTATTTTAGAATCATGTTTGACCGATAATAGTAAAGAATCTATTTTAGAATCATGTTTGACCGATAATAGTAAAGAATCTATTTTAGAATCTACTTTAAAGTTCACAATTGTCTAGTAGAAAATGCCTATGTTACTTGAATGAGAAGCTGCGACTTGCATCAAACGATTTAGTGTTATAACGAATTAGGAGAATAGTGAAAGATTGGTATGTTGAGTGAACTTAGTCATCAGCTTTAGTTTGCATTTGATTGTGTGAGCGTCCTGCATTTTTTACTTGATTATGTGCAGCATATAGAAACAAAATTAGGAATGTTTTAATTGCTAAAATTCTAAACGCCTAATTGTACATCACTTATATATAAATTACTGTGAACAGGTGGGAACATTGAGAAAGAACAATGAAGTTGCTAGTGATGTGAAGTACTTGAGGTTTGAGTCAAAATTGGATTTCGTCCTTGAAAAATATGAAGCTGACATCAAAAACATTGATATGGTATAATGTGTCTATATGAAGTACTTACATGTTTTTTAACCCTCATTATAATGTTCTAAATAAATGTGAATTATGACTTTTTTCTTGTTTTATTTGCAGATGTTTTTTCCCATTCACCATGTTAATCACTACTATGTTGTCTGCTTCAATATAAAAAACACATCAATAGACTTACTAGACAACTACAAACATGGAGATTGCCTTAACACAGTTTATGAAGGATACCCCGAGTCCCTGGTAAGATACATGTTCTAATTGTAATTGAAAACTTCACATTTTGTCTTTATTGTACAGTAACATTTCATGTGAAATTAATTTACAGCAAGAAAATTTTGCAAGATATATGTCGAAGTTCAACGAGAAAAAGAGTTTGCAAATTCTTCAAGTCCCTATTATAAGACTCCAAATGAAGTGGCGCCCAGAAAATAATGATAAGGATTGTGGTATATTTACGTTACGTCATATGGAGACCTATATGGGAAGTGGATTACGTTGTTGGGATTCAAAACTTTCCAGTGAATGGGTATGGAGAAACTGATATTAATGCAAAGTTTTCGTTATTATATTATACTAATCAGGTCTTTTCTTGTGCATATTTATTTTTTGTTCTTATACTTGTGTGTGACTTGCTTTCTCTGCTTTTCTGAGTGATGAACTAGTAGATCTTTGTCAGTGCTAGGTTAATTTAGCTTGTCCAGTATGTGGTATGGTCTATGGTGTAGGGCATTATATCCTGTACGTTATGGCAGTCTTATCTTCTGAAGGCACAGTATGAACTGTGGTATAACTGTAGAACTATTATACATATAAAGTTCTATTTCATGTTGCACAAAGGTGTTATACAGTACTGTTTTCTCGAAAAGCAAATTAAGTATCCGATTTTGGTAGAGTGGAGGAAATTATGATTTGCGTTAATGCATAATTTGAACTTTAGTATTATATATAACACCAACCCCTTTATCTCCTTGCCTTGTGTCCTTTAAACATGTAGAAGATAATGATAGACAATCAGCGCATGTACATACCTGAAGTGCGCAGGGGAATAGCTCCTGTAGAAGACGTGGGTTTTTTCAGGATCTAAATTTTGCAGAACCCATGATTTCCATGTTGTTAGGGACCTTTGAAATGCTTCTGTGATATTCATTGTCATGTTAATACTCTCATTTTCTTGAAAATAGAATCCCCTGAAAATCATTGTCATGATTTTCTGTGCTTGCAGCAGTGTAGGCAACAGGATATGGTCTATAAGGTAATTCTTATCACGAGAGGGTCTTTGTTGTGAATTCTGAGCGACTAATCGTATAATAGTCGATAAATAGGCAAGGAATGTTTCCGGCATAGCGGATATGTATTAGACACTTGACAATTGCGTCAAACATTACTAATTGAGTGCAAGATATGTATTAGATACTTGATTATTGCGTCAAACATTACTGCAGAGTGCAAAATATTCATACATCAGTTTCTTTACTATGTTACACCCCCTGCAACCGACTGTAGTGCAGTCTACATGTAAACATAAAGATGTATGAAAGTGGCCGACATTTTCCTTAGCATTCCCTTTCAGAAAAAGAAAAAAAGGGAAGGGAATTCCTTGCATTTGTTTATGTTACAGACATCAATGTGAGCTAATCTGAGCTCTATCTATAGCAGGTTTTGCATTATCATGCATTGCGTTTATTCTGGTCAATTGGTGTATAGAATGCTGTGCAATTTTTTTCATTTATTTGGTCCAAACTCTCAAATGGTCAGTAAACTTTCACTGCAGCATAAAAGTTAAATTTGTCAGAAGAAAACATGTATATAAAGATAAGCCACTGGCCTCCAGTGTGTCTGACATTTAACTTAATCCTCTTGTCTTTATGAGCTTAAGACAATTTAAATATCAACTCTATTTTACTAACATGTATATTAATGCAAAGTTTTCCTAGCTTACACATGTTCGATTGCTTAACATTAAATAAATTTATTGCGCAGGGAAGGCAGAAAGGGCAATTGAACAGGTCTCGTCAGCTATATGCATATAAAATCATAACTTCGCCTATTAATAGCTGCAGACAGATGGTTATGGATGAAATTAAAAGATGATGGTAAGAAGTGAGTGCATTGACTGATATATACTGCACAACACTTGTAATTGATTTCTGGTTTAGTTTCTAATTTTCAATATTTTTGTTTGTAGATGACCATATAAAGCAACATTTGCGATTACATTTCTGGGGGTATTTTTTGAAGCTTGTTTTGGGCTTTTAACATATCTGGCTGGGTCTGCTTTATAATTTTGATTATAGGACATCTTAGTATTGATTATTGTTCGCTTGAATATTTGCTTTTTTATATAACACTCATCAGTTGCATCAGTTGCAGAAACTTGTTTGGACATCTCACATTTAAAAGTGTTCTGATACTCTTAAATTTGCAGAATGATACAAATTATTTGTTAATTTTTCTGTGCTTTCCATGCATGTGTTGCTCCTGTGTACTACCTTGTTTTATTGTAAAACTTTGTGTAGATATTTAGTGACAAAGTTAACATATTACACTGGCTTTGGATTTGAGAGCATTGAGATAGATACAAAATTCAACGTAGCTTTTCCAATCTATGTTGTAGTGGTTTTTATAATCTCAAAAAATTTAAAGAATCTATTTTAGAATCTACTCTAACCTACAAGAAACAATCTAGTGTAAATTGATTTAAATTTACAAAATTTGTACTGGTGACCTATTGGTACTGGTGGAGTAGGATTGACCTGTAAATACAGAACCTATAGGTGTAGCCTTTCGCTCAATACTAGAGTCGACATTTAAACCGTAGCATTCGAGGTTGCATTAATGGAGGATACACGACAGAAGGAATTGTTCTATTTTAGCATCAGCTTTAGAATCTCAAAATCCTAAGAATATATATCTATATAAATTATTATTGTATTTGAAAAAGGTAATTTTGGAATTAAAGAAGGCTAAAATAAAACTCATAAATAAGAGTGAAAATGAAACCATAAAAAATGATAAATAACTTGATTTGTTTTTTTAAAAGAATCTATTTTAGAATCATGTTTGACCGATAATAGTAAAGAATCTATTTTAGAATCATGTTTAACCGATAATAGTAAAGAATCTATTTTAAAATCACGTTTAACCGGTAATAACAAAGAATTTAGTTTTAAGATCTATGTTAGAATCTCAAAAAATTTAAAGGATCTATTTTAGAATACACTTTATCTTCCAAGAAAGAATTTAGTTTAAATTGCTTTAGTGAATCTAATTTAGAATTAATTTTAAACGATGTGGAATCCATTTTAGCATCAGCTTTAGAATCTCAAAATCCTAAGAATATATATCTATATAAATTATTATTGTATTTGAAAAAGGTAATTTTGGAATTAAAGAAGGCTAAACTAAAACTCATAAATAAGAGTGAAAATGAAACCATAAAAAATGATAAATAACTTGATTTGTTTTTTTAAAAGAATCTATTTTAGAATCATGTTTGACAGATAATAGTAAAGAATCTATTTTAGAATCTACTTTAACCTCCAAGAAACAATCTAGTGTAAATTGATTTAAAATCACAAATTTTGGGAAAAAATTAAAATTTAAAATCCAGCTTAACCATGAATATAAAACAAAACAAGCTCCGATAGTGAAAAATTAAATCATGAAAAATGTCAAATAACTTGAAATTATTTTTAAAAAAAATCTATTTTAAAAGCACGTTTAACCGGTAATAACAAAGAATTTAGTTTTAAGATCTATGTTAGAATCTCAAAAAATTTAAAGAATCTATTTTAGAATCATGTTTGACCGATAATAGTAAAGAATCTATTTTAGAATCATGTTTGACCGATAATAGTAAAGAATCTATTTTAGAATCTACTTTAACCTCCAAGAAACAATCTAGTGTAAATTGATTTAAAATCACAAATTTTGGGAAAAAATTAAAATTTAAAATCCAGCTTAACCATGAATATAAAACAAAACAAGCTCCGATAGTGAAAAATTAAATCATGAAAAATGTCAAATAACTTGAAATTATTTTTAAAAAAAATCTATTTTAAAAGCACGTTTAACCGGTAATAACAAAGAATTTAGTTTTAAGATCTATGTTAGAATCTCAAAAAATGGCTTTGTAACAAACATCTTCATTGATATAAAAATGACAATTCTTGAAACAGAAAAAAAGAAGACAGAAAATGCTAACTAATAGCCCTTGCAGCAGTCCATGTTGCTTAATAAAAACTTTAGATTCACGCTAAATAATCATTCATTCAAACTCATTGCAGCAAATCTACTAGACAAGTGCTGCATGGGATCTGTTCCGGGCAGAGTTATCCTCCTTGCAACATCAGAATGTACTGGCCATGTTATGGGAACCTCCAAAGTTCTGCAACAAATGAGAATGACTCAGTAAGTAAATATTAAAAGTTGTCTTTTATTAACAGTAACAGAAGTAGTGCATGAAATTATTGCACATTACATGCGTTCTCAACTATTATTGAGTAAAGATCTTTAGCATTCAGAAAGTGGTATACAAACCTTGCTCTTGAAGAATAAAAAGAGTAACAAAGGAACGATCTTGCTCTTGCAGAATAAAAACAGTAACAAATGAAGGTCCTAGACAACATTTGTAATGACATATTCCTACACTAAAGATAAGCATGCTGAAAATTTTGGCTCAAAATTTCTATTTTAGAATCATGTTTGACCGATAATAGTAAAGAATCTATTTTAGAATCATGTTTGACCGATAATAGTAAAGAATCTATTTTAGAATCTACTTTAACCTCCAAAAAACAATCTAGTGTAAATTGATTTAAAATCACAAATTTTGGGAAAAAATTAAAATTTAAAATCCAGCTTAACCATGAATATAAAACAAAACAAGCTCCGATAGTGAAAAATTAAATCATGAAAAATGTCAAATAACTTGAAATTATTTTTAAAAAAAATCTATTTTAAAAGCACGTTTAACCGGTAATAACAAAGAATTTAGTTTTAAGATCTATGTTAGAATCTCAAAAAATGGCTTTGTAACAAACATCTTCATTTGATATAAAAATGACAATTCTTGAAACAGAAAAAAAGAAGACAGAAAATGCTAACTAATAGCCCTTGCAGCAGTCCATGTTGCTTAATAAAAACTTTAGATTCACGCTAAATAATCATTCATTCAAACTCATTGCAGCAAATCTATTAGACAAGTGCTGCATGGGATCTGTTCCGGGCAGAGTTATCCTCCTTGCAACATCAGAATGTACTGGCCATGTTATGGGAACCTCCAAAGTTCTGCAACAAATGAGAATGACTCAGTAAGTAAATATTAAAAGTTGTCTTTTATTAACAGTAACAGAAGTAGTGCATGAAATTATTGCACATTACATGCGTTCTCAACTATTATTGAGTAAAGATCTTTAGCATTCAGAAAGTGGTATACAAACCTTGCTCTTGAAGAATAAAAAGAGTAACAAAGGAACGATCTTGCTCTTGCAGAATAAAAACAGTAACAAATGAAGGTCCTAGACAACATTTGTAATGACATATTCCTACACTAAAGATAAGCACGCTGAAAATTTTCATCACAGGGTGTGAGAAGCTAACAAATCAATTGCAGGCAGATGAAAGGAATTATCAACTTAACTACAGCCTATATGAAAAAATTTCTTCTACGACAGGAAGTTAGAACCTAGGAAAATCCAAGCAGTACATGTATTGTAGATCTGGATGGACTGGGTTCAGGTCCTTGAGGAATCCTGTAAAATCTACTTTCCAGGAATACTAATGCCTGAAACTTTGATTTAAGTAATTACTGTTCCGACTCAACACTATCATTAACAAACACAGTAAGTTTTAAGATGCATACCCCTCCAACTTCGTCAATTTGCATAGGTGAATTAGATCCATATTATAGGTCCCAAAGAAAAATGCAAACATGAATAAAAGAACACCTAGGAAAAATAATATGTGTACCTTCCAATCACCCAAGTTTCATTTGTCAAATCGTGCATTACATGTTAATCTCCATATGCTCTAGGAATTCCTTCATTATCCTCATCAAATGTCTCTTCTTCATCTATATTCAGATCTGCACCCGAGATCAATGGATTGCAATCCAATTTATGTCCAGATGGGTCCAAGATCATATTATTTTTTAGTCCTTTTTTCGGACAATTGCGTGAGTCGTGAAATTTCATCAGTTTACAAGTTTTGCACATCCTTAAAACCCTTTTACGACCATCAACACTTTTCTCAGAAGAGCTTAATATTCTCTTTCTACTTCCTTTGTTGTTGCTCTGAAGTGGAGGATGTACAGTAATGACATCCGAAGGCTTCACTCCTAACAAATTTGCAATAACTTCATTTTTCGTGGGATTAGGATTCTGAACCATCTCACGACCGCTACTTCTCAAGGATTTTAGCCCAGCCAGTAGAAATTTTAGAGCGTCAACATCGTAAGCCACTTCATTCACACATCCTTGAAACTCAACCCACACTTCTTTGGTTGTTGCTCTACGCATTTCCTCATTACTACATAAACCAGATGCCTGACCATGTATTGTCGAGTACTTCTCTACTGAATTCTTCATCCAACGTTTGGTTAACAACTGTGGGGGTATCTTTTCAATAGCACTGAGACCTAAACAGTAGAAAGAGTGTCGACATGGGTAACCAACCCTAGTAAAAAGATTACAGCTGCATGTGACATCATTTGATGAAAGTACCAAGTCAACCTGGTTATTTAAAGAAACCAAAAATGAGATGAAAATGAATTTTACTCTGCAATCATTCACAACTTATCATTATTTACAAACCTGTAACACAAAATTCAATTCAAAATTTTAATTCTAAGAACTATCCAGTGTTTAGTTAGCAACATAAGGAGAAGCAGATGTATCGTAGCAATTACTTAGTTTCTTTCAAATACTCTCTGATTATGTACTCAGTGATGAATTTATGAATTATAAAGACTGCAATGGTATCTGTTAAAATAATAAACATAACCTATTTCTTCAAAGTAAATCAGCAAGAAACAATTAAAGAAGATAATAACTTACATACCTGAAACAACTTATCTTTGACATACTTATCTCTTATAAGGCATTTCTTCATACCATCAACAACTACCAAATCAGCCAATGACATATGATAACAAGCAGCCTTGATTTCTTTCTGAACTTTGTAGAAAATTTTCTGAGTATAGTGCAAAATTGCATCTTTCTCAATTTGTGTTTCAGTTACAGGTTTCGGAAATTTACTATCTCCATTTCTTAGCTGATAATATGAGTTCCGTTGCTTCTCAATGGCGCTTTCATAACACATGTAGAATTGACACAAAGTGTCCCCTTTTTGCACAAAATGGTTGAAGTAGAAATTTGAGCTTTCGGAACGTGATGTAGTCCTAAGCAAGCCACCCATCGGCTTATCTCTAAAATATGCTGGAATCCAAAACTGACGCAACTCAAACATTTCATTTAACCATGGGTGCTCACTGAGTTTGTATTCTTCCAAAACAGAACGCCAACCATGTTCGAATTCTGTTGGTGTTAAACTATCATTCCAGACAACCTTGTTTAATTTCTCCATGAACAAAGATTCTGCACAAAACACAACTCCAAGCTGCCAAAAGAAGTTAACGAGAAAATTAAATAAAAACTGGTTTAACATTCTTGACGTTTAGTAATATATAACAAGTAAGCATTATAAATGTTACCTTAGAAGGAAATTTCTTAACAATATGCCACATACAGAGTCGATGCATAGAGTGAGGAAATATCTTCGGTATCACAGCCTTCATTGCAGCACACTGATCTGTTATAATACACTTTGGCGGACGTTTCATAGCTTTCAAAAACATTTCAAAAACCCAAGTAAAATTCTGAATATCTTCCTTATCCAGCAAAGCAGCAGCAAAAGTTACACTTTTCCAGTGGTTATCGATGCCAATAAAGGGAACAAATACCATACCATATCTACAAAACAGAAAAATACATCTAAATACAATTAACGTAGAATCTTTGCCAAATACTAAAAATACATCAAGGATACGATATTAAGATATTGTTACAAAATACAATGACTATCCTAGTAATAAAAAGAATCTAGTTTTGAATTTAATTTAGATTCCATTTTAAACGAGGAAGAATCTATTTTACCATCTGATTTAGCATCCTTTCCTTGTCAATAAACCAGATAATCAAGACGCCAACACTCCAATTGCACAAGACATACATACTGAATTCGAGGAGCAAAGTGGGTCACAGTACAACTCCGATGCAGCGCCCGTGGATGTCAAACAGGGCAGGAAAAGAAAAGCAAACATTGAGATACAGGAATTTAGTTTAAATTGCTTTAGTGAATCTAATTTAGAATTAATTTTAAACGATGTGGAATCCATTTTAGCATCAGCTTTAGAATCTCAAAATCCTAAGAATATATATCTATATAAATTATTATTGTATTTGAAAAAGGTAATTTTGGAATTAAAGAAGGCTAAAATAAAACTCATAAATAAGAGTGAAAATGAAACCATAAAAAATGATAAATAACTTGATTTGTTTTTTTAAAAGAATCTATTTTAGAATCATGTTTGACCGATAATAGTAAAGAATCTATTTTAGAATCATGTTTAACCGATAATAGTAAAGAATCTATTTTAAAATCACGTTTAACCGGTAATAACAAAGAATTTAGTTTTAAGATCTATGTTAGAATCTCAAAAAATTTAAAGGATCTATTTTAGAATACACTTTATCTTCCAAGAAAGAATTTAGTTTAAATTGCTTTAGTGAATCTAATTTAGAATTAATTTTAAACGATGTGGAATCCATTTTAGCATCAGCTTTAGAATCTCAAAATCCTAAGAATATATATCTATATAAATTATTATTGTATTTGAAAAAGGTAATTTTGGAATTAAAGAAGGCTAAAATAAAACTCATAAATAAGAGTGAAAATGAAACCATAAAAAATGATAAATAACTTGATTTGTTT
Source organism: Heracleum sosnowskyi (assembly GCA_030848705.1). Lineage (NCBI taxonomy): Eukaryota > Viridiplantae > Streptophyta > Magnoliopsida > Apiales > Apiaceae > Heracleum > Heracleum sosnowskyi. Next base: position 107,899,663 of record CM061245.1, read on the forward strand.
TTTTAAAAGAATCTATTAAGTTCTTATGGTTATGATAAATAACCATAAGAGTGTTGCGTTTCTTCTGTATCCTGGAAGAATCAGAATCAATTAAGTTCCCCCTAACCCCAAATACTAGAGCATTCTTTATCTTGATGAAGCTAGGGCAGGGGCTCAAGAGTTCAATCTCTTCACTGCCCATTCCGATCGACAACACAGAGTATGGTTCTATTCATTACTTGTACTAAGTAATATTCCATATTAGCCTAGGCACTTATCAATTGTACGTGTAGGTACAAACTATATTTTCATGCACATATGACACAACCGTACGTGCGTATAGAATTATCTTACAAGCCAATTACTTAACTCTGTTTTATAATGTGAAATATATAATTTACTAATTAACAGATATATTACTTAGAAATGGATACTAAAAGCTCAGCGACGGGATTACTGAGGACACAGTCGGAACAACTAATGGAGATCAAGATAACAGATGGGATCACTGGAACAGTGAATGGCTTCAGAAAATCAATGAGTAAGGGAGGAGGATTAGGTGAATCACCTGGAGGTGGGGGGGGAGTACTAGCAGCAGGCACAGAAGGAAATCAATGCCTGCTCAGATGAAATTTGACGTGGACGAGTTTAGCAGCGGCTCTGCTCTGAGGCGAGCTTCAAGTGCCAGCATGGGATTTTCATTTACTGCCTTCACAGTCCCTTCTAATGACATTGCTGATTCTAAGCTCTTAAGTGAAGACGACGACAATTATAATCGTCTTAGTAAGCTCTTATAACTTCATATTATTAGACTATCTTTTCCTACGTTTATCTATCCTATATGTTAATTCATTTGAGTACATTAATCTATAGTAATCTTCATTTCTTCCAATGTTAGTTCCATTCCATCAACCGTGACTATGGCTCATTCCTCCCGCTTGTATCTTTTTCATATTTTCCCATTAGAAAATTACAGATCATATTTATGATCACCCAAATCTTTTAAGACTCCTCTTATGCCTCTAGTTTTATTCATACCTTCTCGTTCAATTATATCTGGTTCCATTCCAAGATTAGCTCCATTATAATTTTAAAATCTTCAAGCACAAAGATGTGCTAGCATGAGTTTTGTTCGCATCCTTTATAGAAATAGGCTATCTAGATGATCTGGATGATAAAACAATAATTATGTCGACAGCATAATGCTTCGGATTCCCATAGCTGAACTTAAACATTAAAAGAGCTAAAATTTAGGCAAGCACATTGTCGAAGAGCAATTACTTCACTCAATAAACACATTGCAACAACTAGAGATAAATAACTTTTAGAATAAATCAGCACAAAATTATATCAGAACTACATTTCAACTTTGGTTTGCAGAACGTAGATTCTTGTTCGAAGTGAACAAACTATAGCAAGAAGACCAAGGTAGAAACTAACTAAAATATACCTTTTGAACAAGCAGCTATATGATTCTATTGTTTTCGGAATCAGTTACTCCCTAAAATTCTAGTGCAAAAATCTAACGACCAAACTTCTGCGGATATTATTTCATAAATGCAGCTTAGATTTTAGTCAGTGAAAACATCTATGTTTTCTTCACACATTAATTTAGCAGATATAATTTTCTAGGCCGGACCAAGTTTTCAGACACATTTGTTTGTCGGACATACAAATAATGAGAATGTAATTAGTTCTAGACTTCTAGTATTATTTTTACATGTATAAGCTATGACTCCCTTGCAAGCAAATGCAAAAAATATTTAGTAAATAACTGATTACTTGTATTCTTCGAAGCCTCTTTATCATTATAATTAACCTATTTGGGGAGATGGCGGGTAAATATGTTAATATCTTGACTTAGACGGTTGGTATCACAAATGAAAGTTAGTTGGTAACCTGTTTAATTGTTTACACCGCATTTTTTGATCTTCCAAAATATTGATATCAGCTTCAAATTGTAATCATAAGCCTTTTATTTGATCTTACAAAATTATGCACTGAAGGATTCTATGTATTAGAGATAAGACTACGTATTCAGAAAGATTTTACACTAAAAATCAGACTTACTTGTTTGTTCGGTAAGTTGCATCAAACGAAACAACATCTCCGAAAACATCATAACTTTTCCTCCCTTCAATATCAGCCCAGAAAAGCCGAGTGAGATGACCTTCCGAATTCGTTTGATACTCATAAAAGAAGCTGTTGTCCGATGTTTCGCGTTTGTCTTCAAATTTTTGAAGAATCATATCCGAATCATGTTTTCCTATAAAAACCTTGATATCTCTCATCCAATTCTTGAAATCTACCGCAGTTGCTCCAATAGCTGAATATGAGCCGCAAAGTTCTTTCAATATTCCATGAGCCCTATACGGGCCGGTATTAGATGAAGCCACATCAAATACAAAATTACAATTCATAGCACTCATGGCCCTATTACCACGAAGAAATTGCTTCTCAGAATCTGTTGCAAATGGATGGTTATGCTTGTCTATAAAAGAAGAGACCTCGTAACTTTCCGAACCAGCAAACTTTAGTGCAAGCTTAGCACTACAATGACACTTTCCAGAAACAGTTTTCCTTCTTTTAACTGGTTCCACATTTTTATCAGATATCCGAGAAGATTCTGATGCATCATCTTCTCGAGATGATGAAGAAATATCTCTCGAACCAGCCTTGGAACACACAAAGTATTTTGAGACAACAACACCATTCCTTGATCTTTGAGTAGATCGACGCACTTGAAAGCCACAAAAACTAGCGTGCTTACTATAGTAATCAAATGCAGCATCAATGCTAGTGAAAATCTGACCAACATAAGGCTTAATTGGACTATCAGGAACCCAATCTTCAATTTCATCATCGACTCTTAACTCACAAGAAGCATCGTCGTCAACATTATTAGAAGCAAGACTGCCATTAACTGCAAAACATATAAGCCAACATTTCAAAATAAAAACTTAAAATGTCATAATAACAAGAATAATGGAGCAAAACTGAAAACTAAAAGTTATGAAGCAGAAAACTCCAAAGAAAATCAACAAAATCTCAACGAAGATGCCTGAGCAAAAATCCATGGCACTAACAACGAGAATTGATCAAAATACGAACAATAATTTGATGAGAAGAAGCACACACTAAATAAACGAACCGATAGATGCAAAATCACTGCAATATATGAACTACAATCACATAATCGATGTATGTAATCACACCGGGCATAAAAAGAACAAATCACTTGATATACTTTTCCTTGATCATTTAACTTCAAATTGTGAAATTCCAGAGTGGCTCTAGCTGTTTGTTAAATTTGGTAGACTGAAATTATTAAAAGAACAAACATAATGTGGAGTCTAGTCACTTGGTAACAGTTGTTTTCTGCCCAATAATTGCAGAATCTTTATCGGGTGATTACTAGGATTTTCTTTTTTATATTCGATTTCTTATGGACAGAGTAATAAGGGTAAGGCCTGCCCCGATGAGGTTCTGCAGTAAATATATAGTGATATTACACAGCCTGAGGTTCATCTTATTCTACAATTTCAGAACATTCATACTATGCACACGTTAAAAATTAGTCCCATTCTCGCATCATATGAACTCAAGAGCAATTTAACAGAGCATCTCGGACATCTAGCACATACCAATGACACACGAATGTAATTTCATTATTGTCTGATGTCCTTTCAACTCCTAATGATTATCATTTTGATCCTTCAGGCAATACTTTTGAACATGAAGCAACCCCTGATGCATCATACGAGTCCTCCCAGTTCTCTCCATCGTAGAACTTGATCTCAACATGGGTAACCGTTCCAGGATCAAATACACCTATAGGTAACTGCGACTCCATCTGGATTGGAGTGTGGAATGTAAAATGAAGTTATGCCACAGACCTTACAAAAAGTGTGCACACAGATTAGATATATCTCGGCTATAATCCCTACCTTCCCCCAGACGGAAAGCCTAAGACGAACGATTTTGATTTGATTTATGATGTGTGTTACGAAGATTTGCCTACGTTGCCTGAAGAGGCCTCTCCTGATTTTCAAGACTTTATTAGATGTTGCTTGGAGAAAAATCCAAGTAAGAGATGGAAGGCGCTCCAGTTGTTATCACATCCTTTCCTTGTCAATAAACCAGATAATCAAGACGCCAACACTCCAATTGCACAAGACATACATACTGAATTCGAGGAGCAAAGTGGGTCACAGTACAACTCCGATGCAGCGCCCGTGGATGTCAAACAGGGCAGGAAAAGAAAAGCAAACATTGAGATACAGGAGTCCTCGAAAAGGCTGAAGAGACAAGATGGTCAAGTATGAAGGGTAACCTAGGTCTGAATCTTGCTAACTAAGCACTGAGCCCAGTGTCCAAGACCTGCGATTTTCGCAGATCACGTAAAGAGGCCTTCCTGATTTTTGAGACTGTATACCCCGGATGGCCTCGCTACTGTTCCTAGATCACTGCTTGCGTCGAGCTTATTATGTAACTGTGTACATGGACTGATTTTCGAAGATGTAATTTACCAGGAAACTAATTTCAAATCGTTCATTCTGTTTCTAATCTGTGTGCACGAGTGCATTTTCATCTCTCTCTCTCTCTCTCTCTCTCTCTCTCTCTCCCTCTCTCTCTCCCTCTCTCTCTCCCTCTCTCTCTCCCTCTCTCTCTCTCCCTCTCTCTCCCTCTCTCTCCCCCTCCCTCTCCCCCTCCCTCTCCCTCTCCCTCTCCCTCTCCCTCTCCCTCTCTCTCTAAATAAACGAACTGATAGATGCAAAATCACTGCAATATATGAACTACAATCACATAATCGATGTATGTAATCATACCGGGCATAAAAAGAATAAACTAATAATTAATCAAAACATATCAAACGAACAACATAAATTCATTAGAATCTATGGAACTAAAATCAAATTAGCAAAATTAACAATACAAATAAAATCAAAGTTTTGGAAGCAAATGATTATTCATATCATACCTGAGCAAGAATCCATGGCACTAACAACCAAACGAAGAAGAATCGATGAAATTACGAACAATTTTTAACCAAGAAGAAACGAAACGATCAAAGCTCGATGAGCATCTCTGAGAATTGAGTTTTATCTTTGTTAAAACCAGGTCGAACAGAGTATTTCGATAGCAGTTCTCGCATAATCTATAGACACGGCGATGTATGTATATACGAAACTTTCACGTACATATTTTATAATAAAAGGGGGAAGTTATTAAAAAGATGATCTTTTCATCTTAACCGTTAAACTAATTTTTAATCCAACGGTAAACAGAAGTGTTCTCTTGTTCTCCTTTTAATAGTGTTCTCCCTTGAACCTTGGCCTATATATATATATATATATATATATATATAATTATTTATTAATTCGTTTTTAGTAATTGTTCATAAATGATTTAAGTGAGTTTTCTTTGTTTATGATTTTAGTTAATGTATTAAATTCTGAATGTGGGTATAAATTCGAGCTATAACTTGTAAATTCGTTTTATATGTGATTAGATTATAAATTAGTTTTATTAAATTGTGATGAGTATAAATTCGTTTTTAAGTAATATATGCTAATTATCATTTCGTTTTTGTTTAGTTAATTTGTGTTATTTAGTAAATTTGTTTTTAGTAATTAATCATTTATAAATCGTGTTAAATGGTTAAGTTATATTTTTTAAATACATGTGCCGTAATTACTAAATTCGTTTGGTGTTAATTATTTGAATACGGTGTTAAATAGTTTATGTGAACGTTGTTAAATGATTTTAGTTAGTGTGTGTAAATTTCGATGTTTAATTTTGTTTTCTTTTATATATGTGTATGGTAATATTCGAATGTATATATGCAAGTTCAAATGTTAGTTATAAATTTTAGTTGTTTTCAAATAAATTCAAGTTGTTAGTAGTTTATTTCTATTTAGTGATTTATTTTAGTATGCTGAAATTGATTACGAATTATGTTTTCGTAATTTCGTTAATGTTTCGAGTACATGTTAGTCGTGTATTGTAAATTGAGGTATTTAAAGTTTAATTTTGAGTTGTAAATTAGTTGTGATAGTGATTTTAGTATTCTGGTTTAATTCCCAGTTTGGGGATTTGTTGTAGTTGATGGTTGAGGTATTTATATTGTTTAATTACTGTGAAATATATAGGTTGTGATTTGTGTTGTACTGTGTTGTCCGTCCTGTGCCTGGGGGCGCAGCATAGTATATGCAAATTTTGGGATAGTCCTATTTACGAACGGGTCATGCCGAAATTTCGTAAAACCTTTATATTTATTTATTGTATTTTATTAGTAGTGTCTCAAGGAGTAATTGAATTTGATTATTTTAATCGGTTTTAAATAATAATGTAATTAATTTAATTGACCAATTAATTAAATAGTTAATTGGTAACTTTTATTAATTTATTATTATTTAATCTCGATTATTTATAAGCCAAATTTAATTAAAATTTTCAAAGCTATTTTATTATTTTAATTCCCGGCTTGACCTGATTTATTGTTTGATTAAATGAACTAGCTGATTTTGATTAATTGTAGTTACTCTTGTACTTATATATATATATATATATATAATATGTGTGATTAAATGCTATGTGCAGTCATATGTTGGTGAGTTATATCTATATGAAAAGATATTTTCAATTGTTACAAGTGTGGTTTACCTTCCATTAACAAAGTATGTGATTAAATTGTGTGAACAGAACGGAGTCTGCTTCTGCAGCAGTTTGTTTTAAAGTTTCTGAGTTCGTTACTAGCTCATTTTTTTTACGAGCCTTACCATTCTGGAAAGGTCTCGGAATTTTCTATAATTTTTATGTTTTACATTTTTTTTTCATCTGAGTTCATCTTTATGCTGTAAACTGTCCATCTTTCTAACTGGTTAAGTCTGATCTTAATTCAGATAGTATGATAATAAGTTTGGTATCGTATGGTGACATATGAACTGATAATTTCTATGTGTTTAAATGGTATATCGAGTTGAGTATGTTATTTTATAGTTGTGAGTTCAGGTTGATTAAGTTAAGTTATATGAATATGTTAGTTTGTAATTTGATTCTTGATTGTTGGTATTAGTTTAAAACAGGTGGGTTGTTATATAAATAGAGTAAGTACTGCCGAATTTCCAGCAGGACTATTAAATGATTATTATTTGGCAATTGTATATGATATGATATGCTAGTTTAAATGGTTACGTGAATAAAACATGTGTTATGTATTACGTGAAGTATATGAAGTTATGTGAATTAGTTATTTGACTTTGTATGTGATAAATGTTGTACGAGATGGTTTATTTCTGGATAAAGTAACTGCAAGTCAATGCATAATTATTTTCTTATATGTTTACTGCAGGTCAAGGCAGAATTATTTTCTTATATGTTTACTGCAAGTCAAGGCAGATTTATTTTCTTATATATTTACTGCAAGTCAAGGCAGATGAATGGAGTATTGAAATAAATTGTGGATTGATTGTGGATGATTGAGTTAGGATTTTTGATATTTTTAAAACAGGGCAATGTCCACTTTACGAATAGGTCATGCCCAATTTTCTGTAGAAAATATATTCGCTTAAGTTTATAAACATTTATATTAAGTAGAGTTGAAGTCCGAAGGCTAAAGTACGTCTTATATTTTACTATAGGAATAGTTGGACGGGCTCGATCTCGGTAGTGCAGACTCGTAGCAACCGCATATGCGCCGGACCCAAGAGTTATCAGAATAGAAGATTGTGATGCCATGGGACAGAAGAAGAAGATAATTGTATGACTTCGGCTTGACGTAATAGCTAAAGATCATAGGCAAGTTTACTAACTCGTACTCTTTTGTTCAGAGTATCGTAGTAAGATTCATGTTTTCAATCTTCATTTAATTACTTGTTGCATAACCAGATCTTATTCTTATCCCGTGATTGAGACAACCTATTTATTTATAGCTTGACAATTCAATTTCGGTTCATAATTCATACATTGCAGTATCTTGTAATTGTCAGATTTAATCCTGATTCTTTATCATTGGAAACCTAATTCAGATGTACTTGTTTTAACCTAACCTGGATTGATAATCTGAATCATACAGTTGAAAGTAATAGTTTGAATTAATGAGGTAGTCGATTGTTCCGACACCTAACTCCGAGTATTGGGTTGGAATTGGAAGTTTTTATTAAAAATGAAATGTTTTTAAGGACTGCAGACGCTAGTCAGAGTATCAGTATTATGTAGGCCAAAAGTGGCCTTGGATCCAGTTCAGTATTTGGACATACCGTAAGGTATGATCCGGAGTTTTAGTGTGACTGATCATCCACTTTAACTCGTTGTGTCAAATTAAAAATCCAATTCTAATTTAAAGTTTGACACAATTATTGTTGTTCATTTTTCCAGTTGAGCTGGTTTTCATACATTGCTATTGTTGCATTATTATTTATCTTGTGCAGTTATTATATATTTGCTGAGCTTCTTTCGCTCACTCTTGCTTGTTTCACCTTTTTAACCCTCCAATGAAAGGTAGATTGACAGTATTTTATTGCATAACTATGGATCGAGAAGAGTCAAGATGATGTTGAGAAGACGAGTTGATACAGAGCATTTGGATCTAGTGTAAGGTTATTGTATAAAGTTGATTTCTAGTAAATATTATTATGTATATAATTAGTTTGGCCTGATATACTTCTCATCGAAGTTATACTAGCGTTATAGGATATATGCAAAGAGATTGTTGTAAAAGGAAGTTAAAGTTTGTAAAATTTTGGATTCTTGTTTCTAGCACTATAACCTTTAAAGATTCTTGGTAGAGTTGGGGTCGAAGATGTTATATTTGTAGTGGTTTAATATTTAACAGGTTGTTTTAAATTGAGATTTTAGCGTGATGGCCAAATTCCCTGACCCCGGGATTTGGGGGTGACACAACACTTTCATTACCAATGAAGGAACTAAAGGAGAAACTCAAAATAGGGTTGTAATAAAGCACTGAAATATAATTGACTACAGCTTTTGTTGACATATGATAATTGATTAATAATTTCTCTTTATTTTGATTCCATAGTAGAACCAAAATATTTTTCAGATCCTTTCTTTTAATTGTACTGCAAAAAGAAATTTTGATTATGTAGTAGAATTTTAAATATCTACTTGATTTAAAAAATACCATTTGACTTTGTTTTAGAACCGTATATTTATTAGTTCATTTTTTGTTAATTCAGTTACTCATAATGGTCAAACATAATTTTTTATTCTATATTAAAATCAGAAGTCACAATAAGTGAAACATTTGATTCTACTACAGAACTCAGATTATATTAAGTCATTTTCCATAAATCATGGTGTATTGTTCTTATGCTTAAAATTTTATAGTTTCTTCTTCTACTGTAAAACAAATTTTAATTTGGTTACATGTTTAAATTTAAATTAAACATCAATCAGGTGTAATTTGTTTTCCATTTTTCATGTATTATGACTTTTCATTATTCTTGTTTTATATAGATTGGTCCTGTCTTTTGTGCGGAATCTGATTTTATTGAAAAACTAAACAAATTTGTTTGGTCATCACATCTGACAATAGCTGAATTCGAAGAAGGATGAAATGCTATGTTGAATGAGTTTGGATTGAGCAACCATGTATGGTTGAATGAGATCTATGCTACGAGGAAACATGGATTCCGGCGTTTTTCAGAAACAAACCAATGGGAGTGTTACTTAGAACAACATCCAGGTCGGAAAGTAGTAATTTTTACTTTAATCACTTTGTCCAGAAAGGAGACACACTCTCTGAATTCTATATGTGTTATGAGAGTGTCATTGACAAACAAATCCATGAAAACAAGAAACTCATTAATTGAGACACATGTGTACCTCAATCTATAACTGAGAAGGAAATTGAAAAGCATGCAACTCACCTTTACACTCGTACTATGTTCTATAAGGTTCAGAAACAGATTAAGCTGTTTCCATATGAGCTTGGCAAGCCAGCCGATTGTTGTTGATGGGGTGAATAAATATGTTGTTCGAGATAGAAGTTTGAATGCTAAACTGTTTGAGGTTGAATTTTGTTTCTCGAAAAATGATGTTTGCTGCTTTTGTAAGCTTTTTGTGCGAGTAGGTTATCTTTGTAGACATTGTTTTTATATTCTAGGTCTTTGGGGTGTGGAAAGAATTCCAAATCAGTTCTTGTCTAGACGTTGGTTGAGAAATGCGGAGGAGAGATTTTGCACTCTAAAGTTTCCTGATGACTTACAAAGCAGCAATGGCCATATAGTTAAAGATACTTCCAAGAAAATATTGACTGAGTTCCAAAACTGTTATGACAAAGTTTCAAATCATATCGATGGATTAAATTTTATGTTGGAGGAGATGAAATGTTTGAACATCAGGATAAAATAGAAATTTCATAAATCTGCTGTAACAAAAGATGATATGCTTGAAGAACATTTTGGTGTTAGGCCTTCAGGTGCAAGTAGTGTTCTTCCGCCTTTACAAAGTAATAACAAAGGAAGCCGAAAAAGGATTTTCGGTCCTGCAGAGATAAGTTGTGATGGAAAAAAGAGAAAAATGAAGAACTGTAGAACTTGTAAGGCATTAACGTTTCATGATTCACGTACTTGTCCGCAAGAGGGGAAGCAGCTTCAACAAATCTCTTTAGTTGAGAATGTTCAGAATACATTAAATCAGGGAATGGAATCTCAAACCGTTGTTAATTACTGAAAATATAATAGTTCATTGAGTTATTGGCAAGTATATTTTGTAGATATGGTGATTTAGTCATTAATTACTCGAAATATCAATTTATATATATTATGTTATTATTTTGAAGTTTAATAATGTTAATAGATATTAGAGATATTCAAGTTTATAGTTCATGGTAGTAGACAGAAGTCAGAACAAAAGGATGTCTCTTTTTTAGAAAAAAATTACAAAAATAACCATTTTTTTGATGAAAATAACAAAAATAATCATTCTGAAAATAGTGACCAATTTTGATCTTTGGGATACTCCACTGGTAGTTAGGTATCCTAATTTGTATAAGATACTCCACTGGTAGTTGGGTATCCCATACAGGATACTCCATTGACAATTGGGTATTCTATGTATATGGGATACTCCACTGACACTTGGGTATCCATGAGTTACAGTTGGCCAAAATTTTAAAAATGATTATTATTGTTTATTTTGTATAAAAAAGGGTTAAAGTTGACTTTAACCCTATTTTTTACGTGTTTCCTTGTTATTAGGAACTTTTTAAAAGTTTTAGGGGCTTTGCTCCTTGTAATCTTTTTGTTATTTTCAGAAATTGATTAAATATTGAAATTGAGTTTCTTCTCTTGTTATGAATTGTGATCCTTTTCTTTTAGTTACTTTCCTTTTTTTTTTTTAAACGTTGATTTTGTGTTGATTAGGAGATGAAACAAAATTTTAGAAGTTATTGAATTTTGTAAGCTAGCATCTAGATCTCCGCCAATTTTACAGGCATTTAGTGTTTGCAAAATGCAGTAGTCTTGACGAGCAATTTCTTTAAAGACTGTTCTTGTTCTAGGTTCATCTTAAGTTATGACTTCGAAAATTTCCTGATTTCACACAGGTCGGTTGTGTAGATTTTATTTAACTTGTTTGGGCACCTGGAAGTGGCAGTAAGTATTTGTCTTGGTACTTATTCATCACTTAGTAGCTGACAAGATTTTCATTGATTCAGTTGTAAATGTAAAGATGTTCCCTAGCTAAAAAAAAAGAAGAAAAAAGATGTTCCTCTGTTTGCTATGTTGTGATTACTGTTGTAATGCCAGGATTGAAGAAAGGAACCTGTTAGAATGATATTGTTATTCAATCTATTCCCTTGAGTTGTCCAAAATCTTTGGTTGCATTTCTTTTGTTAGCACCTGAATACATGATTCTTCTCATATGCTTTTAATAACAATTTTGTTAGAAACCATTTTTTTGGATGGTTTTTTCCTTCTTTCTGATTGGTCGCCAGATTTCATAACAATGTCTAAGTAGGAATAAGTGTGTTGGTAAATTATCGAGAAATGCTTTTACAAAGAACTTGAGGGTTTACTTTATTTATTCTTTTAATATTTATATAAGAATTCTTTTAATATTACAAAGAACTTGAGGCAATGCTCAAGTAGATAGCATATGGCTCTCCTGCCCTCTTGGTGAAAGGTCATACTAAAGAGTTTTAGCTGGGTTTACATTTCGCAATATGCAACAAAGCACACTTGTGCATGGAATCTCCTGCCCTCTTGGTAAAACTTTTTCAGCCATTAGTTGTACCTGTTATGCAGCTTTTGGTCTTTTGTTTCTTCTTGGATATATCTCCAACATCAAGTTTTTGATGTGCTGTTTGCAGTTATTTAAAGTGTGAAATTGTTATTTGTTGAATGCAGCCATTTCCAACAAGTTATCTATCAATATTTTTTGTTAAAATGGAAACATATATGTACATATACTGGTGAGCTCTTCTCAGCTATTACTCGGTGAATGGGAGAAAGTAGAACGTGATTTCTCAACACTTGGTGAGCTTAGTTGTATTCTTGACACAGATGTTCCCACTGATCAGAACCATTAAGTTGGCTCTTTTATGGCCTACTTTTTACCTAAACAAGTATCTACTAGTGAATTTTCAGACAAGATTGGTTCACTACCAGCTTGTGAAGTTGTTCTTGCTCAACGCCAGCCTTCATGACTTGGCTGAAATGTCTGTATTCCTAAAGTATTATATAAAGTTCTTCACCAGTGTTACCGAAGAAGATGATCCCCTCCTCAAAACCATCAGTACTCTTGTTCCTCATGCTGATGCTGTCGGAAATTTTGAGAAACGGTTACCGGAACTCAATCGCCTTTGTGCAGGTTGTGAAGACTGTTCGAATTTTATTAGGAATTATATTGATGAAAAAAACAGTTATCTTGCAGAATTCCGAGCCCTGACAATTCGTTTCTTTGAACTTAATTTGGGATAGGATTTACATGTTACGCAAGAGTTTAAACATTTAAGGGGTTGTTTGGTTGGGGAAGTGATACGGGTTTGGAATCAATAATCGGGTTGAGATATCATTTTTGATATCGTGTTTGATGAGTGCTGAAATTAATATGTTTGATTTAAAATATTTTTGAGTTACTAATTTTAAATAATTTTAAATATTAATTTAATTATTAATTTAATATAGTTTTTGCATCATTGATTTATTTTGTGTTAAAAATTTACATTTAATGACTTCAATATAGATGAAAATAGTATAAATAAAATGATACCTCATACCCACCTCTCCTTATACCCACCTCTCCTTGAGGTTTGAGTAATGAGTTTTAAATTAAATTTTCCTCAACCAAACAACAGGTATAGGGTTGGAATTATGACGGTCAATGGATCGGATTTGGATCAGATCGGCCTTGATCCATATCCTGATCCATTTAATTTTACTGAATTCAGATTCAGATCGGATCATAGCCGAATTTTTTATAACCCGATCCATATCCGGATCTGTTAGGATCACGGTTAACGGATCGGAGCCCCGACCCATTAATATTTTAAAAACATATTTTACTCAAATTCAAATTCAAACATCACTAAACATTTCACAAAGTTGAAATGCAAATTTAACACCAACATTAATTTACAGATTACACACTAAATTAAAACTTAATTACAATCCGAAAACTAAAACACGGAATTTGAATGTCTAACTATCCTAAATACACTTGCTTTCCATACAATCATTGTAAGTTTGTAACAATTTAGCAACAAATCTGAAACTAGTTTATGTGTCTTACATTTCATTGTCTTTTGTGTCAATTTTATAAATAAAAGAGAGGTCCAGTTTATACAAGTAAAAGAGAACTGTTTTGATTTAATTGGTAAAAATATATGATATATTTAATATACAACATATTATATATGATATATAAATTAAATATATATAATATATAAAATAATCGGATCGGATCGTTAACGGATCGGATCATGTTAAATCAATATCCGATACTAATCGGATCGGATAGTTACCGGATCGGATTTTTAACGAATCGGATTTATTTTGTAGTGATCCATATATGTTCCATTAGCCTTCGGATCGGATCGGATTTCCGATCATTTGACAACCCTAATTAAAATGAACGAAACTCGTACATGAAATCAGAATTAGTCCAACCAAACAACCCCTCAAGGGTCACAAAAGGCTCCGTACCAGTATTAAGTGACTGGTGTTTTTTTTCTTTGAGTGACTCGGATCGGAGGCAAATCCATGTGCAAATTCTTCCTAAAAAAAGAGGTAGGTCGTTTGAGCTAATTTTACTTTGACTTTGAGACTATATGATACATGATTTTGAGGTTTAAAATGAAGATTATGGTATAGACTAGCGTTGTGCCTCTTAAAACATATGACTACTGTTGATTAGTTTCTTTTTTAAGGTTTATGGCTGAGGTCATGTCGACTAGGTTGTAGTAAAATTTGTATAAAATTAGATTCCTCGTCTAACTGTTGGATTAGATGACAATACCCATCACATTCGATAAACGATAATACAGAACACAACCTTCTTTTTCAGGATCCCACATGATCTGTAAATGGTAGACCAGATTAATGAGATACAGGAGTGCACAGCAGCCTATTAGAAGACATTTTGTGTATTTAGGCAAAAGTAGTGTCACCTAATCTGTAACAATGGTCCAGTGTGTCTTCACAACAATGTGACTGTTCACATGGTAACATTAAGCGAAAGGTGTGACGATACTTGTCGAAAATTTGGTCGTGATTTAGATATTTTCCGCAAAAAAAATCAGGGTTCTAAAGTTCTTGATTAAGCAGAATAAGTAGAAATGCAGAAGAAAAGCATATAGTCTAAAAGGTAATGGTAGTATTTGAACTAGTCAGTCCCGTAGTAGGGAATGGTTTGAGTTTGGAATGATTATAAGCTTGAATATTAAATTGGGACTTTGAATCTGAATCATATTAGTTGGTAGGAGGACATCTGATTAATATGGCACTGAACAAGGGGGCCAAGAGGCTTGGATATTATTGGTGAGACATAAAATGATACAGGGAAGGAGAAGCCGAGGGAGGCCTGAGAGGGGCTAGATAAAGATTGCCATATCCTTTTACTTTGTTTTTTTTTTCTGTTTTTCAACAATGACTTAACTGCTACCACATGTTATCCTTAATTGTGTGTGTATATCATCAATCCATATGAACCAAGTGTGCCATCCCAGAAATGGGACCAGTGGAGGAAGAAATAAGAGGTGAAGGACATAACTCATTTACAAGAAAATTGATTCCTAAAATACCGGTGCGAAAACCAAATATTGCGGAGTAGTATTTCAAATATGTCATAAATTGTTGCGGTAATTCCAAAAATATATGTGATACACACGGGATATTATGTAAATAAGTAATAAACAACTACGTTAATTCAAAAATATACGTGGATACATCGTATTGTGTATTGTTCGGTATTATACAAATAAACAATTAAATGTATTTAAGTTACACAAACTTAAATTTACAAAGAGTGACTTGGAAATGATTTACAAGGACAGAGACAGAAACTAAAATTTCTTTGTGTTTTATTATAAAATGTGATAGCAAGTGACATTGTTGTACAGTACTAATGTGGAATGTATGGTAGCAAAGACAAGAGAGAGCAAGCTGAAGAGGTAGAGAGAAACAGAAAACTTCTCACGTGCACATCCCACCAGAAAACCTTCCATTCATCCTGTCCACATGTATGTGCCCTGACTTAATATTTCTCTTTTCTTCTATTCATCCTCCTGCACTTCTTTTTTCAGTCTTTGCCTTTCTTCTCTGCCACTCTACTACAGTTTCTTGAAAACGAACTAGACATAAGTGCAAAATTTTGTAATTTGTAATTCTCTGTATCTGTTATACTACTCTGCTATTCATACTAATATCATGACAAATATATTTCGACTTCAGGTCCAAGTTTGAATTTTCCGAGCTAACCTGGGAGAATGGATATCTTGCCGCGCATGAGCTTGGCGGTATTCTTCCTACAGCACCAACAAAGGCCAGTTGGGGGAGGAGAGACAACACGCTAGAGTCTATCGTTCATCAAGCTACAAGCCAAGGCCAGGACATTAGACCAGACACAACTGTACATCACCATACTAATGTGGCAAATAACAACAGACCTGTTGTTGTTGCATCCTCTGACGGGAAATGGGGAGAAAATTTAAGTCAGGTAGAAATGGCTCTAGGCTTCCCAAGAAAAAGAGACTGGACAGAGTACTCCAACCAATGTGAAGGAAATTATAACAGTAGCAACCAAGAACTTGGAGAACCAAGTGCATGTGCCAGTGCTAGTGCAACATTTTGCAGGGCCAAGGACAATACTATGATGACATGGGCTTCTTTTGAATCTCCTCAGAGCCCCAAAAGTAAATCTGCATATGAAGATTCAGCTTATCTCGACGACAGGGTAAAATTCACAATTTCCTCATTCATTTCTAGAGTTCAAGTTATAATATTCAAAACAAAACTACTCTAGTCGACAGAGTACAGCTAAGTACATTACCTGTGAATCATTAAGTTTATGTAATGGTATCAGAGTATGCCATTAACAGTTTGGTGAAATAATTTAACAGGAAACACAAGAGACCAAGGGTGAAGCAAATGAATCTCGCTCAACAAGACAAACAAGACGGAGTAGAATTGCTTCTGTTCATAACCAGTCAGAAAGGGTAAGAACCTATAAACCACTGCCTGACTATCTCTCTTCTAAGATGATCATAACAAAAAAAATTCTTATAGTGTATAAACATTTAAAGTGTTTTTTATGACCAACGCAGAAGCGTAGAGAGAGGATCAACCAGAAAATGAAAGCTCTTCAGAAGTTGGTTCCTAATGCAAACAAGGTATGAAAATGCAGGACATTTTCCAATCAATGTCCTTAGAAAACTGAGATATGTAAACTAATAGCAGTTGCAATACTTATTACGTATTTGTAGACCGACAAAGCTTCAATGCTTGATGAAGTAATTGCGTACTTAAAGCAACTGCAAGCACAAGTTCATATGATGAGTATGAGAAACAATATGCCCCAAATGATGATGCCTCTAGGAATACAGCAGCAACAATTACAACAACAACTACAGATGTCTCTCCTAGCACGCATGGGAATGGGCTTTGGACTAGGGATGAATACAGGAATGCTTGACATGAGTACCCTGGCCCAGTGTTTCTCTCCCCTAATTCACCAAAACTCTGCCACTCCTGCAACTCCCAATCTAGTAACACAGCCATTTGTGTCACCCCCAGTAATTAAGAGCCACATTCCACCAGAAGCGACTCCTACTCAGGGAGCTTCAAACACTTCTGTACCATTCAATGATCCATACTGTGCATTTTTAGCACAAGTAAGTCCATAATTATGCAAGCAGTTATTTTTAGTTTTACTATCATTATGCTACATTGTATTATTAAACCAAGATCATTTTCCTGCAGTCCATGAATCTGGAACTCTATAACAAGATGACAGCTTATCATCAACAAGTCAATCAGGCAGCTCAGGCTTTGCGCGGCGATAAAAAGTCCAATCAACTCCAAGGGGAATGAGCATGCCTATTTCCTATATTTCTGCAGTATAAAAAGAAGCAGCATATGTAATAAAATTGCATCCACTACAAGTATGCAATTTCTGTAATGAACAGACAGTTAGAAATTTATATTTATTTCAGAGGCTCTTTATTTAAGGTTAAATATATATGGTTTGCTAATTTACCATATTATGCATGTATCACAGTTTCAAATGGGCTGTTAGGACTATTTACATGGCAGTTAGTACATACCAAATATTAGAACTTTGCTATGCAGCTATTAGCTTTTACGTGACCTATTTATGATATGTATTTTCTGAAGCAAACCTTTGATGAATCTGTTCTAGAACAGATAGTGAGAAACATGTTTAACTAATTTAATACACCTTACATCAACAAGGGAAATGTTAGGATAGCTAAGAAAGAGTTCCTGACAGGAAGCGTGGTAAGAAAAGAAAAGAAAGGAAATCTATGATCACTTAAAATTGGATAAAGCGAGCTTTTTCCTGAACAGCAGAACATTATTAACAATATTGTATTTAAACCTAAGATTGTTATCTATTCACATCAGACCATAATCCACTAAATTACCTAAGAATTAAGAAATTGAGTTTTTCCGGAATCAAGTTCAGAAGACAGATTTTAAGGTTCAGAATCTCGGACTTGTTAGTGCAGTAATGAGGAAAAGGCTTCTCCAGAAATTGTGGAGGAATGACTGCCCATAGATAAGAGGAATGCTAATGTTCGATATATGGAACCCAAAAAACAAAAAAGCACAAAATAAAAATGATAACGGGCATCAAAACCCAATTACTCGATCCGTGTCCTTGGCAAGTTAACTCATGAGACTTATATTCCTAATTTTCTCAGCAAAAAAATAGCCATGTAGTGATTTATAATTAATAATGTTCTACTAGACCCTACGAGGAGAAGAGGATCCCAGACTGATTCTAGTGCAGTCCGATAATTATCACCTAAGGAAGTTTAAACATTTAGGAAATCCTTCATCAACCAATATCATCTGCAAACCCTTTGCATCGTTTAGAAGTTTAATATTGAATAGCTTGATAAATTATTTAAATCTACTTTGTAAGGAAGTTTACTGTTAAAATGAAGGCTCCTGTAAAAAAGGACTCCATTGAGCATAATCCCTAAACAAGAACTGGGATATCTATCAAGGAACTGCCGACATACTTTAGCTGTTAATAGCCACTATACAGTGTTTTCAATCATTGAATTTGACAGTCAAATACGCCAGGAGACAGGCTTTTCTCTGTGGAACCAAAAATACTGTTGGAAGTCATTTTCCAAACCAGAACATCAGCGTGTGGAAAGGCATTCATGCCACCATTAGCTATCTAGTATTCTTGACATTGGACCACAGAGTATGACACTATCTTCCTGTTGAGATGAACTAGAGTTAGGAATTCTATTCCCAACTTAACTGAATCCATTCTGAGAATTCTTTTATGGATCTTAATATATTAAAATAAAAATAGATAAGTCAACTTTGCTCTTAATTTGAGACCAAAGTACAAATAAACTGCTTTTCTTACTCATTAAAGAGGTTTACATATGTCAGAACTGCACAAGACATATGAAGCTATTATAATCTATCATAGTTTTGATATAGGCTTCTGGAACAGTAATAATTATAATTACGGGATACAATACTGTCATTGACACTTCATTTGGTTAGGAGTTAAGATGTAAGGTAAGAATATAGTTAAAAACTGTGAAAGGAAAACTGAATATGGAAGAGAAAGATGTAACAACAAAGAGTGAATAATATGAGAGTACAAATATTGTATAATAAGGTTTGTAAATGATATTGAGTACAAATTTCATTATTTTATCTCTCATTTCTTCCACCTAAACGAAGTGTACTTGTAAACATGAAATTTATGTTATGAAGTACAAACTCCATCATTCTACGAATGATGAAGTAACATTGAAGGTTCTGATTTCTAAAGGACTGGAACCTTCAAGGGTACTTAGATTGGGCATACCTGGAAATATGTGTACAAATATTTATCTATATTCATGATCAGATGTATCAGCAAGGACCGCTGAATCCTCTTAAAATAGATTTCGTGTGGGTTCCAAAACACACAGAACCTCTAGTTGATTATCCTCAGGGCCATGATAGCTAGACGTGCATTGAATGTAATTTTTTTCTGACATTTAATCCTAGATTGTGATATATACATGCATATATATTTATTCATACAGATAAAGATTTAACATGCAATAAAATGTGTTGACCTATAATATATTGATAAATAGATATATATATATATATATATATATATATATATATATATAGAAAAAGAAGTTGAGTAAGGACCATCTGCTTCATTGGTCACAGGCTTGAAAAAATTACACCAAGGAGAAGGGGATTGCCACTCTATATCTTTACTTATCAAATTAAATGAATATTCTTTTTGGCGATAACCACCGTCCACCCTTGTGGGCTAGGTTTCACAATCCATTATGGACCCTTCCTAGCGGCAGCTTAGCGGAACTTTAATGCAAAGCAAGAAGTAAGAAGAGTCTAGAATGAAAATGAGACACAACCGTTCCCAGAAACTTCCCTCTTAGTCAGCATCATCGCCTAAAGGGATAGTTATCATACATATCAAGTCCATAACGTACAGAAACCATGCCTTGCAAGATAGAAGGCATTCGTTCAAATTTTTCATGTGATTCCTGAGTGATATGTGTTCTAGTTTAGTTGTTGAAAAGAAAAACTCCTATAAACATAAACTTCAACAAATCAGGATGCAGGAAATGGGTCAAAAAGCCCAAACAGAATATTTGGGAGAGATATAGAGGGATCTGAAAGTACGTATAATATTCTGGATAGTTATAGCTGACAATTATATGTTCTATAAAAAGATTAGGAAACATCAACTTATTACTTTGAATTCTATTAAGTAAAATTTAATAGTTTGTATTTAATCATAATTTTTTTATTGAAGAACTGATCCTAAAGTCCACTAATCTTATAATTTAAATACAAATGAAATGAACAGCCCCCATTCACCATCAATATAACTGATCCTTGAAGTCCACTAATCTTTTAATTTAACTTGATTAAACCACTATATGTCTAGTTACATGCCGCAAAATTGCTACCTTTTGCAAACACGCCAAACAATTCAAGGAGAAAAGAGCTGAAAAGGAGATAATAACATGAGACTTGGGTTCTTAGTGTGTGTGTGTGTGTCTATATTGAAGAGAAATAAAAGAAAGAAATTTCTATTAGACAACTCAAAATCTTTAAATGCTTACAATAAAATTCTCCATATGATTATTGGGTAATCAACAAATAGATCATAACATTTTAAGTACATTCAGTTGCAAACACAAATGAAGTACCTGGAAACAATTTTAGTACAAAATTCTCATACTGCAACTTCGCATATATATATATATATATATATATATATATATATATAAGCAGTTACTATTCCATGTATTGGAGCTTATCATTTGGAGGATCAAGATACTCTTCAGAAATCTCTCTATCGGAACTTAAAAGGTCCAACATCTAGATGCAGATACCCTTCATGTACCATAAGATGTAGGTTGTACAAAAAGACAAGTAGTCCAGAGGCCAGAATGATCATGATGGTATAAAAGAATTCCACAAATTGTATACTATAGCCAGCAAGAAGAATGCCAAAAAGCAGATTTCATAGAATGAAAATTAACTCAAAATCAATTGATAATTTCCCTGACCAACCAGTCAAGGCTAGGGTATGCAAAGTACAAAACAAGTAAAGCGGGGACAGCAAATAAAACAGTGATAAGAATGTACAAAGCCAAGATGGCTGCGCTGGCAGGTATTGCATACAAAACAATAAGGAGAAATATGAAGACCAATGGAAATTTTGCAGTCAAGTGAACAAAGAAAACTAAGGACTTGCGAAGGGATAAGTGGAATCTTTCCGTATTAAAATGAATACCAACTGAGCGACCTTCGTTACGGTTGGACTCAATTTCTGGACGATGATAAGTATTCATGGCGCCAGTAACGTTTCCATTGTTAACCTGATTCCCAGACACATTCTTGTTCAAAGACCAAACATGTTGATGATCATTGCAGAACGAAGTGTGGGATTTTACCCTGTCACCATTCATGCTCTCAACCATCCAGAGGACAAAATAGTTCTTGCAAGGAAATTTGAGATTTCCCTTGTACACCAGCCTGAACGATAGCAAGCTACACCATGGGCAAGAAATGAAGAATGGAAGCTGAATAGGTAGCGTAGGAAGTTTCACAATAGCCCATTGCAGTCCTAGTACACAATTCTTACACAAGGTATGACCACACCACAAAACATAAGGTACATTCTCCACAATGTTAAAGGATTCCCAGCAAATTGGGCATTCCAATCCTTCCTCCCTGTGCTTATTCACCGAAATCTCATCATCTGAACACTCTGAAGGAGCTTGATTTGCCTTCAAAACATCCTTTTTCAGACCCTTATTTCCCGAGATTGCATCAGAAGCAAAACCCCACATGATGAACTATACAAGTTCTCGTCTTGATTAAAAAGATTCCACCTTTACTCACGGGAATTCTCAAGAACTTCCTTTATAGGCGTAATATAACAAAAGAATCAACAAATTCTCGCAACCAGACCTACAAGAATGTATCAAAACAATAAGACATCACGACATACATACGCAATAGTGAACAATCACAATACTAACTATAAACAGGATGCAAAATCCCAACTGAAACAAACATTTGCATATATAACAAAACAGAACTAACATAACAGTCACATTACATATATAGTTTTTACAAGCAGACACCATGTTCACTACATTGATGATTAAATTTAATATTAATAATTAAAATGCAAAAAGATCAAATTTTTGTATCAATTAACATCATGTAAAGTGTTGCATTACATTTTAATATTTTAAATAATTCAGGATCGGATTCATTCAAATCTTATCTACAAAAAGTTGAATAAATAAAGAAAAGAAGATTAGAATAAAAACCTTAAAAATGGTGCCTCGAAAAGTGTGCCCAGATTGAAGATGACAAAAGATAATCTAGTCCTGTAAGAAAGTTGAGATCTTTATTACAGAAACGTTGTCAAGAACCAGAGCCAGATGCTCTCTCCAACTTCCAAGTGTTTTTTTGTGGAGGATAATGATTCGCTACATCTAGGGTGTAGTATTACAAACATAGACTCCAGTTTTTAATTTGGGCCGGGTTACACTATATTTTGGATGGTCTTTTTTTAGTTAGAACTGGACCCAAGATCGGCACATGAGGGCGTCGGCGGGATCGAAGGTTCGTGCTTGAATTGCTGATCTTTATACAGGTAACTAATATTTTCGTTTTCGTAATTTATATCCAAATTTTCGAGAAAATGTTATTGTTTTAGAAAATCTTTTGTTCATTAATGCGGGCTCATTCACCATGAATCAAACGTTACGTATTAGTGGTGATTTTTGCTTTATATTATGATTGCTAGCAGCACATTCTTGTTTAGTAGAGAATGATTTAAGCTATCTGTAAGAATGGTCGTATTCTGTGATTTTCATAATATTTTGATTTTTCTCGTACTAGAGTAGAGTTTATATAGTTAATATTCAATAAATTTAAAAAAAAAACGCGGTTAAATGTTAAAAAAAATAATGTTTTGGTAGTAAGTTAGTAACTACTCTTGTTAGGCATAAGTTCATAGCATCTCAGCTCATCATAGTCATCAATATTGCTGGCTAAGTTGGATTAGAACCTCCTCCGATATTGCTGACCAAAGTTTTGTGTGGAAAATCTATGTTAAGTTAGTATTTACAAAGAATGCTGGTAACAAATAAAGGTAGACATTATTGTGAATCACGAGTATAAACATATCCCCTTCCTGGAGCTCAATTTACCAAGATGGAGGAGGAGAACATTTCAAATCTGTTTGGCTGGCAAATGATATCCTAAACAACATAGCAAGCACCTCCTTCATATTTGGCCTAGCTTGTGGTGACTCTGCTGTGCACCTTAATCCAATCTTTAGCACCTCGCGCAACTCCTCTGCCCCGTCTCCCAGCCCAGACTCTAATACTGCCACTGGTACAGATGTTTGACTACTAACTTCCTGTTGCCCGTAGCCCATCACCCTTCTCGCCCATTCAACTAGGCATTCTTCTCCTCCATCCACTGCTCGCCTCCCAGTAGCCAGCTCCATTATTAGAACTCCGTAGCTGTACACATCTCCCTTTGTTGTGGCCTGCCATGTCTGTCCATACTCTGGCGCAACATATCCTACAGTTCCTGCCACCATGGTGCTAACATGACTCTCTCCAGCGTCAACAACTCTAGCTAACCCAAAGTCTGTCACACGGGCTTTCCCATCTTTATCAAGGAGCACATTGCTAGCTTTCACATCCCTATGCACAATTGCAGGGTAGCACTCGTGGTGTAAAAATAGCAGAGCCCGTGCAACATCAAGTGCCACATCAATTCTATGCCTCCATGTGAGACGTGTTCGATCTGAAATAAGGTCTTCTAAGGTTCCACCTACCATATACTCATAGACCAAGTATTTCTCTGAGCCATCAAGGCACCACCCATAAAGAGTTACAAGGTTAGGATGAGGCCATCCAAAGCCATTCCCTGTTAGCACCTCCATTTCTGCTCGAAACTCTCTTTCCGCATCAATACCCTCTCTTTGCTGCTTTTTAACAGCCACCTCTCTTCCATCTGGCAACACTCCTCGGTAAACTGTCCCAAATCCTCCCCGTCCAATAATTCTCTCACTGGAGAAGTTCCCTGTCGCCACTAAGATATCTTTATGCGTAAATGCAGTTTTGTCTAAACGAATGACTTTGATTCCATTGGAAAACCAGGGAGAAGACCCACCAGAGATTGAACTTGTGTCTTGTCTTCCCTTTGCGCCTTCCATAATATAATTTGGTAAGTCTTCCGGTCTCTTCAACACTACACAGATTATGAGACTTGTAATTCCAAATACCAAGCATGCAATTAGTATGACTAATAACACCAAGACTGCTGATTTTGTAGTCCTTCTTGGGTTTTTGGTGATACTTGAGGATTCTTCAGTAGTATTGTCCATATAATGTGGAAGGCGTAACAATGGGTCACCAACAAATGACCATTTCTCAAATGTTGCGAATTGTCCAATTGCCGGTATAGCACCAGAAATATACCGATTGTAGGAGATATTAAACTTGGTAAGATCATTCAAATTGCTCAAGCTTGTAGGGAATACTCCAGAGAAATTGTTATATGACAAGTCAAGACCTTGTAAGCAACTAAGGCTCCCTAATTCTGCTGGAATTTTTCCAGAAAAGTTGTTTCCTGTTATGTTGAGGACCATTAGTGGCAAGTTTTTTATTTCAGCAGGAAGTTTACCCTCGAGTCGATTATTACCCAGGTGCAACATACTGAAGTTCTTCATCTTCTCAATTTCTTGAGGTAGTTCACCAGATAACTGGTTATGTCCGAGCTGAATATAACCAGATATTTGACTTGTTCGAACACTTGTACCTGGGGAACAAACTGAAAATAGGCCATACCCATTAAGCAATGTATCCCACAGGCTTCTACATTTCTTCATTGTAAGAAGTGTATAAACAAAACTAAATGGAGGATAGTCTGCAGGTATCCATCTCTTCATAGCTGAACACTCCCCCGAACCAGCAGAAATTTGATCACTCTTTCGATTCAATAGAAATGTTGGCATCGGGTCCTTGCCAATGCTTGCTAACTCGGGTGGTATTTTCCCTGAAATTTGATTATAAGCAAGGTTAAGCCACAACAAGCTACTGCAATTTCCTAAAGCTGCTGGGATTTCACCAGATAACTCATTATGTGCAAGCATCAACCACAGCAAGAACTTTAACTTTCCCAAACTTTGTGGAACTGATCCATTAAGCTTGTTGTGAGAGAGATCAAGAGCTTGGAGTTTCTGAAATTCTCCATATTCTGGTGGTATATTTCCAGTGAATTGATTGGAGGAAAGAAACAAGTACTTCAAGCTACGCATCAGAGAAAACTCGATGGGTAACTGACCACTAAAGTTATTCTTACTTAGGTCTATACGAGTAATGTTTGGTAATGTGAAAATTCCGGAGGAATTAAGGCCACCAGTATATATATTTCCATGCAAAAGGAGAAATTTCACTTGTGTCATTCGCCCGAAAATTCCTTGTATGTCACCGCTGAATTTGTTCTTGCTCAAATCCAGAAAGATCAGCTTTTTCAGGTCAAGAAGAGACTCTGGAATTTCGCGGTCAAAACTGTTTTTCCCCAATATAAGTGCCTGAAGATTCACTAGTGATCCTATTTCCATCGGAATTTTGCCAGTGAATCCATCTCCCCACAAATTTAATGACATCAAATTCTTGCAAAGCGAAATCTCCTTTGGAAGTTCTCCTTTGAATGAGTTTTCTGACAAGTCCAAACGTTCAAGACTGCAATTTTCCGAAAATACCCATGGTTGGATTATGCCACTTAAATTATTCTGAGATACCTGAAACTCCTTTAGCCTTTGAAATGCAAAATTGATTTCCCCTCTCAGATGATTAGCGCTAAAATCAACATACTGTAATTTTAAGCATCCATCTAAAGACTTTCCGATCTCACCAGTTAGATTATTTGATGAGACATTTGCAACTACCAAGCTACTACAAAATCTTGGTAAAATTGACCTAATATCTCCTTGGATTCTATTTTCTGAAAGATCGAGTGTTTCCAAGTTGTTGAGTCCAGTAAAGTTGAGCTCACCAGCTATGATATTATGTGAAAGGTTCAAAAACTTTAGGTTCTGGCATACGCCTAAATCAGCAGGAACTGGGCCGCTTATTGAATTTGTTGACAAGTCAAGACGAATGAGTGCAGTCAACGCTGAAAAATTGCGGTATATGTCCCCGGAGATGTTGATGTTGGAAAGATCAATTTCAGTGACTCGACTATCGTTGCAGGTGATTCCTGGCCAGTTGCATGGTGATAAATCTAGTGGATTCCATTGGGTGTATTTTCCTCGATCGACATGATTTTGCTGTTTAAGGAATAATCTGAGGTCGAGTAGAGCTTGTTTATCAGTGTCAAGTGAGTCTCCAACAACATATCTACCTGCAGTTTACACCAAGAACACTAGTAAGTACTCCAATTATCCATATGAATCTTCCTCAATGAACTCCACTAGCTACTAGATATGAAAAAACCATTAAAGTTTGTGTCATGTAAAATTTTGAAATCACATGCAAAGTGTATTTTGCTATAGAAAATTTGCCAGAAAAAACATGAAGAATGAAGTATAAAATGACATGTATTAATTGGTCTGTTTTCTGTAGAATTGTTTATAATTGTGTCATAGTATCCAAACAAGAGTAGCTAATCAATACCTGTAAGTAAGATGAAGAAAAGGAGTAGGAATGCTAGATGTAGTATAGCAATTCTGTCTTTCGGCATGATGAGCAAGCCAAGTATTCTTCTTCTGCTGCTGCTTTTGTGATTCAAATTGGTCTGATGAACTTTCTGTAACATCATGGTTTAAAAGAATAATAAATATTACAAGGTATTAAATGATTCCTGTATATAATGATATATGTCAATGGCAACCGGGTCTTGAATAAAAGAAGAATGTTCTTCGATTTTCGGGCCAGAACCAACCTCGAAGACTTGAAGCAAATGCACGTACGCTACTGTTTTCAAAAAATGGATGCCTGGTAATGTCTGTGAAGTTACAATTGGTATGTACTGTTTGGTGATGAAATTGAATAGGGTTGTTTAATTAGACTTGATGACTTTGGTGGTGTTTAAAAAAGCAACTACTGGTGTCTCTATGCAGAAAAGAATGAGAAGAAGATTATGAAAATGTGCAGGTAACTAAAGATTCAAGAATGTGTGCTAGCCTAGCCATGGTGAGAAACCAAGAATACCGCCCAAGTTGACCAACTTTGTTTGACCAGCTGTGTTGTTTTTTAGGGTGCTCTTTCACGATTAGCGTGGAATACATCTCCGTCCTCTCGCAATGAAACATAGCGAGAGCAATCATCCCCGTAATGAAATATAGCAGGAGTCACTATTTTTACAATCACCTCCATCAATGAAACATAGCGACAGGTGGTTGGCATTTATCGATGACCGGGGACCAAATCCCTATTTTTTATATATTTATTTATGAGTATATTTTAGTAGCTACCTGTCGGTCACAGTCAATGGTCGTTAAATGTTTTTTCATATCATTTGAGTTTTGCCATGTTTGCACACCACTGTCCTTCAAAAGGTTCTAAAGTAGGAGTACCTTGATTAACTGGTATTCAATGTTCTAAATTATTTCCCTGTAACTTTCTTTTTTGTTAGTACATCACAAGACACGGTTTATGACTCAACTAGTTGATTTGTTTTGCGAGTAGACTTCGACCAAAATAATATTTACGCAAATCTTATCTCTACCTTTTTAATTTACTTTTGCGGAAATTATTAAATAGAAACAGAAAAGCAGGAGCAAAATGGTGTTCAATATTTTTTTGACTAGTTGCTTTAAGATAATCTTATAAACATGTACCTTACGTTAACAAAAGCTTACTTATCAAATATATCAAACATTTTTACCTAGAGTTGTTGGCCTCCTGTCTCTATCTAATCGTTCAGTCTCCTCTTAAAAATATTTAATTTCAAGTGTTTCGATCAAATTTATTTTCATTCTTTAACTGTAAATTTAAGTTTTATGTATAAAATGTGTGTATTTGAGAATACATGAACTGTGAGTAGATTAACATGGATGTGAGGGCAAATTTAGAGAAGGGATTTAGGAAAGAATTTGGTGGTAGCGGGACGAGGCAACGAAAATCACATTCTAACAAAAATCAACATTTGATTAATGTTTGAAAAGAAAGTCAGAGAGTAGATATTGTCCAATCAGTAGTTTGATAAACTCTTAGTTTATTTTGAATTCTAGAAGCAACTCATAGTTGAGTCACTCGTGATGCAGGGCTTTCCTATTCATTTTGAATTTCTTTTTTACTAAAATTTCATTTTGAATTTCAATGTAAAAGAGTGGACATAAAAAGGCAGCACAGATATACACAATAACAGTATAAAACAGATATAACGGTTGCTTCCCAAAATTTAATCAATACTTTTTTTTTAAAATAAGCTCAACTTTCATTAAATAGAATCATCATACAATAAGGTCTCCAACAAAAGAGCGGGAGAAAACGTAAATACATTGACAATGAATTCTTGCCAATTCATGAGCTACCTTGTTCTCGTGCTTTGTAATAAAATTGACAAAGACTCCAGGAATGAGGTGACAACTCTCGAGCACGTCCCCCCATCTCCAATTGATTATCAGACTTATACTGTATTGCTTTCGCTGTGAGTAAAGAATGAGTCTCGATAACCATCTTATTATTCTGCATTGACTTTATTCATGAGAGTGTCTCACGCACCCCTATCACTTGTGCTTTAAAAACTGAAATTTGTCCTGCCAAACGCATGTTCCAACCTGTAACAGATCTACCCAAGTGGTCTCGAAGCACCATCCCTATTGAAAAAGAATCAGCTCCTTGGAACACGCAGGCGTCAACATTGAATTTAAAATAACCTTCCTCTGGTGGAATCCATTTATGATTGGTCCTTGTTCTTCCAGTACTCCCACGACTTGTGTCTATTACTCTTGAACTTCTTGTTGTTCTCCACTCTGTTAATGACTTTAAACTCCAGTCCATTGCTATTGTTATTGTTGGTGTCATATATTTATTTTACCTTCCTATTTCTCCAAATTCATTTCCCCCATAAAACTGTAGCCACTTGAATTACCTCCTCAGATGAAGCAGTGGTGAGCTTACTAAAAAGCCAATCTGGGGCGTAGTTGACAATCTGCATATCATACACAATACCTACATGTTGCCAACATTGATTAGCAAATGGACAGTCAAAAAATATATGCAAAAGATGCTCAATATCCACTTGACACATAGGGCAGATGATAGGAAGATTCACTCATCTGGTACTTAGTCGTTTCCTAATAGGAATGTTGTTTCGACAAAATCGCCATAGAAAAACTTTCATCTTATTAGGAATTGGCAATCTCCATATTTTATTCCATCCCCCAGATTGAGTCACACTAGTTGTACCAATATTTTGATCATACCACAACTGGTAGTCTATTTTGACACTATAGTTCCCATCTGTAGACATAACCCAAGCAACTCTATCCCTCATAACTCGTTGAGGAACATGTATTGCTAAAATCTCTTTAGCATCCTCATCCTAAAATGTTTCCCGCGCTCGTCTAACATCCCGTTGTTTAGTATTAGGGATAAATAAGTTGGATACTAGCTCATGTCGGCCTTCATACATATGACTTTGGTTCACACATAAATTGCTCTTATTGCGTAACCATGAATCTTTCACTACAACCATGTCAAAACCATCTCCAACTACCCATTTGTAAGCAGTACACAATGTTTCTTTTGTTGTCCAGATTCCCGTTCATATGAAGCTCAGTCCAGTCCCCTTAGTAGCTCTCAGAAAATGAGAGCCAAAAAAATATCTTGCTTTGTAGATTCGAGAAACCAGAGAATTTGGATTTCTCATAAAGTTCCAACAATGTTTTCCTAACAGAGAAATATTGAACGCATAAAGACTACGGAAATCCAAACCCCCTTTAATTTTTGACATGCTCATTGCGTCCCAAGAAAGCCATTTGACCCATTTTCCATCACTCGACCCTGTGCTCCACCAGTAATTATTGAACATTCTCTCTATCTCTTGACATAAAGATTTAGGGATTAAAAAACAAGACATACAATATGAGGGGATCAATTTTACCACGTTCTTAATTAAGACCGTCTTACCTTCTCGGGACATAGGTTTAATTCTCCAACTTTGAATACGTTTCCCCACTATGTCTTTTAGGAAATTGAATACTCTTTTTTTCGATCTCCCAATTAATGATGGTAATCCCAGGTACTTACTGTTGCTCAAATCATTTGACACTCCTAGTATATTAGACACATCCTCTTATTTGTCTCGTCGAACATTCGAACTAAAGAAGATCCCTGATTTTTGGAAATTTACTGAATGACCTGAATTTCTTTCGTATGAGTTGAGTAATGACTTAACAACGTTGGTTTCCTCAGTGGTAGCCTTGAAAAACAGAAAGCTATCATCCACAAATAACAGATGTGTAACGGTTGGAGCTGTTGGGCTGATACAATACCCATGAATCACCCCGTCATTAGCTGTTTGATCAAGCGAATGAGAGCCCTTCAACACAAAACAAGAACAAGTACGGGGACAGTGGGTCCCCCTGGCGTAAGCCTCGTTCCAGATTGATAGTTCCTACAGAAGAGCTATTGAAACAGACTTCATAAGACACCGTAGTCACACACATCATAACCCACTTGATCCATTTTTCATAGAAATCCATCATTTTCATTCATTGCTTTAAGTAGTTCCAATCGGTTAGTAATGAATACCACTTAGAAACTAGACAGAGGGGGGGGGGGGTGAATGGATAGTTTGATAGATTTTCGCTTTCTTGAAACTAAATTGCTGTAACAGATTGTGTAGTAAGAAAATGCGGAATGAAATAAACAGTACACACACAATCACTTTAATCTACTTTGTATTAAGCAAATTAAATACTACAGCTTCCAAAATCTCACAAGAGAAATTCTGACTTCTAAACAAGAACAGTGTTTTCTTGCTTTTCTTACAGAGAAAGAAGTGCTTCAATATAGTTCTATGATATGCTCACTTACAGCTAACAGTAGGGTGTGCACAATATATATATTGTCCTATACAAAACTAGTGCACACACCTAATTACACAGCTACCCTTCCTACAACTCCATTTTGTCGTTCTGTAAAAG
This sequence comes from Heracleum sosnowskyi, assembly GCA_030848705.1. Lineage (NCBI taxonomy): Eukaryota > Viridiplantae > Streptophyta > Magnoliopsida > Apiales > Apiaceae > Heracleum > Heracleum sosnowskyi. The sequence goes on from CM061245.1 coordinate 107,931,046, forward strand.
GTTGGCTGTGACAAGGAGAACCACTTGCTTTCTGTGGTCCTCTCCCTTATCTGTAGCTGTTTGTCTTCCTTCTTCCTCTCCAAGTTTAGCTGTAGATTTGCCATCTGTATTTTGGACCACCTGACCAATACAGATGCTTCAGTATTTGTCTCCATTGACTTTGATCTTGTACCTTCATTTGTCTTGTTTTAAACGACTAAGTGTTGATATCGTGAACTCCACTTCATTCCTGACTTCGCGATGTCCCTTGTGAAAACTACGCGACATGGCCTTTGAGGACTTTGCGACATAAGCCATTTGAGGACTTCGCGATCTAGCCTTTTTTAGGACTTCGCGATATAGCCTTTTTGAGGACTATGCGACATAGGCTATTTGAGGACTATGCGACATAGGCTATTTGAGGACTATGCAGAATAAGCTATTTGAGGACTTCACGATCTAGTACATTTTGACTTTGCTGATTTCAACACTTCACGATATGAGTCTTGAAGACTTCACGACATAGTACAAATTGTACTATGCGATCTAGCACTTCTCGACATGGATTTTGGTGACTTCACGACATAGCTTTATTCTGACTTTGCTATATAATGCCTTAGACAAATTTCTGCAACTTATTTCTCCAGGGCCTTATTCATCTCCATCCTGGCTGCATGAACAATTCTGAACTTCTACCAGGATAATTATTCAATGGCCTATGTACATTCTAGATGCAAGAAACTTACTAAGCTCATTATAATTCTGAGCATACATGATCAAGCTAATGTTCATGAGAACAAGACAAGTACAGAGAGACCTATCAATCTGTAGGCTTGTTAATGGTGGTATTCAGACATGTCTTGAGCCTAACAATCTCCCCCAAATTGTGAGTAAGACCCTTAGGCACAATTTCATGTCTGATAACAAGCCTAACTAACATAAAAAGAAATAAATATAAAGAAGATAAAAGGATGAACATAATTTGATAACATCTTGGAAATTTAGGCTTACAGAATTTCTCCTTGAGCTACATAGCTTCAGTTTCCAATTGTTTCTCTAAGAAATCATCATAAACCTTCTTCTTCCTTATTTCTTCATTCTTCTTTATTTCAGAAATGGCCATTAGAATTTCATCTCTTGCAATCAACTCCTCTATGAGAGGAGAGCCTTCTAAATCTTCAGCTGATATTCTAAGGGCACTTTCCACATATGAATCAATAAACTCCATCCTTATCTTGCTTTTTCCTCCATAATGATTTTTGTACTCCACAATATAAGGATTTTGTTTTACCCTGCACAACCCTTCCTCCCTCAGCTCCTTTGCTCTTTCCTCCATTTCAGCCATCTCCTTTTCTTTCATACACCTCTTTTCTTCATTTAGCTTCCTTAGACTTTCTTCATAATCAGAGTGCATATTCATGAATCTGACTATCTCTATTTTCCACATCCTTTCTTCCTTTTCTTCAAAGTTCAAAAGAGCATTTATTCTTTCAAGTTCATATGTAGGAAAATATTGCCAGCTGCCTTGCTTCATTTCTTTCTCCCTTCCATCAGTGTATTTGATTTCAAGATGATTTTTCTTCACTTTGACTTCAAAGATCCTTTGAGCTCTCAAAAATGCTAGGGCATCTTCATCATAATATTCATCAAGGGGAAGAACATTGATCCATACTACATTTGTGATTACTCCAGTCTTCTTTGTTATCCTTGTCCTTTTAGCTACACTCTTGATCTTCAAATGCTTCACTTGAGGTAGCTTTCTGGAGCAGGGAGATTTAGTCTTCAGTGCCACATCATTTGGAAGTAGCTTCAACCCTTTCCCCTTCATCCACTGTAACACTCCACTAGTTGTGACTTTGTGAAAGTGTCTTTTAGATTTTGTTGTAGTGGCTTCAATCCTTTTCTGTGGCAAATCAGGTTCAGAAGTCTTAGGTATTGATTTTAGAGGATCACTACTAACAGTACCCACCCTAGACTTAGAGTCTTGTGTTGTGGTTAAGGTACTGCTAGCAATGTCCTTGACTTGCTGATTTCCACTCCTCTTCCTGACAGTTTCTTTGTTTCCCTTGGAGTCCTTGTCTTCACCAGCATCTTTAGATTTCTTGGAAGATTTGCCCTTGCTGCTGTCACTTGCTCCATCCTTATTGCTCCTTGGTTGACTTCTCCTTCTATAGGTTTTCTCCTCATTATCCCCCTCATCATCTTTCTTCTTGCTTCTTTCTTTGAGTGACTCAGGAATAGTTCCATGAATCAAGAAAGATTGGAGAATTTGAATTATCTCTAGCTCCTCTGCTGTTCTAACCCCTCTCTTGGCTCTTAGCATTTGCAGCACTTGATTTATTTTGACATTATTCTTCATTTTCAAGTCTGTAGGAATCACCAGTTGATCAATACTTTCAGCTTGGCTTAGACTTTGAAAGATTATTGTCCTTGGGTTAGAGATAACTTCAGGTGATCTTTGAAATTGGTCTATCCTCAAATCTTCATGTAGCCTTTTGTTATTCTCCCCATGCTTCTCAATCAACTCCAGAATTGTGGTCAGCTCAGTAAACCTCAGTTTCTCTAGAGTTTGAAAGGATAGATGCCACAAGCAATTATCCATGGATACCATGATAATTTCTCTTAGATGAACATCCTTGATTTTCCCGACTGCCACAATGAAGTATTTGATACTTTTCTTGAGCCTTTCCCTGTAGATCTTTGCATCTTCTTGAGCATTGATGTAGATGGCTTTCAGAAACTCCAGGAAGGCCTCATCATGATAGATGTGAGAGTTGGCAACTTCCTGTAGCTTGGCCTCAGTGATAATGTTAGCTTTGACAGGTTTGGCACTTGAAGGTGTTGTAGGAACTGAGGTAGCCTTTGACATTGTAGAGGGATAGTAGGTGGTAGTGATTGTGCTTCTTTGGCCTCGTGCATTGATGACATCCACAGAGGGAAGAGTGATTGGCTTTAAAGATTCTTCAGTGATTTTGCCCTTAAGCTTTTGTTGCTTGGCAGGTACTCCCCCTCTCTCTTTCACAACCTCCTCCTTTCCTTTCTCCCCCTTAGGCTTGGGATCAGACAAGATGTCTTGAGCTTCTCCAGGAACAGGAAGGTTCATGCTTCTGAGCAGGGTTGTCATCATTTGCTGTTGGACTAGCAGAATATTAGATGTGGCATTGTTTTGGTGATCCAACTTTTCATTTAGCTGCTCCAAGGATTGAGATAGCACTTTATTTTCAGCCTTAAGATCAGCAACCTCCCTTTCCAAGCTATCCACCTTTGAGAATAGTTGTTGAGATTTGAAAGAGTTGAGGGATTGGTCTTTGATTTTGGAGAAGTCAAATTTGGAGATGTCAGAAATAGGAACTTCATCTACAAGCTTGTTCCCATACTGATTCTTCCACAGCACTGTGAGCATTGAGTTGGAGTTGATATTGGCCTGCACCTGATTGTCTAGCTTGGTAGAAAGCTTCTTCATATTATCTGAGACCAAAGCTAGGGTGCAGTACATCATTGAGACATTAAATGTTGTTTTCTGAACCTCCTTGAGAATTCCATCTACCTTGGGAAAGTCAGAGAGATAACTGTTCTTTAGCTGAGCTATTGAACGACCAGTCTCTTCCTGAATTGTGGAGATTTCTGACTGAAGACCTTTCCCAAGGAAATGCATAGCTTTGAGCTGGCTCTTGTAGACTTCATTTACAACATCATAGATTTCTGCAGGAGAGAGACCTTTAGCATTTGACCCCAAGGCAGTAAGATAGTCCTCCCTGAGAAAAGCTAGAGCCTCCTTCAGCTTCACAGTTCTCTTGCCATCCAGCCAAGCATCCACATTGCCATCTTGATGGGCTTCATCCACAATTTTATCTTGTTGTGCTTCAACATCCTCCTTATGAGTGAGAAGAATAGCCTCATAGTCAGAGTTTGGGAGATTTGCAGCGAGGAGATGTTGAGCAATTCTAGAGATCTCATCAATCTGTGCCACATGAAGATTTTGAAGTTCTTCTTCCGTCAATTATGGTGGAACAGAGGATGATCCTGAAGCCCTGTCATGTTGCACATGTTTCAGCCATTCTGACATGGTGGCCTGGGCCAAGTGAGAGCTAGTGCTAAGCACTTCATGGGGAATAGGTGAGTGAGTTTCCTACAGTCTTGGAATGACTGTAGAGTCTGATGCTGTCTCCATTGAAATGGGATGAGTTACAACATCATCTCTATGTGCCTGTGAAGGCAAATCCAAGTCCATAAGGAATGGAGAATTTGGCACAGAGTCTCCAGTAAAAACCGGTGAATCCTCTGTGTTTTTGTTGGTGTCATTAGGATATGCCCCAGCATGCATTCCCTGACCAACTGAATGTGGTTCCTGGGTGGTGAGCACAGTGTCATGCACCATGTCACTTGAGATTGGCTCAATCACAGATGTAAATTGTGATTGATCAATAGCAAGATTGTCATGAGAATGACTCTCTTGTTCAGAAGAAATTTGTAATGTAGAATCTAAGAGAGAAGTGGGGTTTAGATTAGATTTTGGCAACTCCCCCTGAGAAATAGGAGGAGTTTCAATATTGATGTGCTCTCCACTCAGTGTTTCATCACCCTTATTTCCACTGGGGTCAAGAGTGAGTTCTTGACCCTGTGCTGACTCTATACAGGATGTAGTGGGGAGACTACTCTTTTCAATACCAATGCCCTGTTGAGAGGCCATTGATAGTAGCAGGTGTACCCCTTTTTCCACTTCTGAATCCTGTTGGGAGGATTCAGTGGTAGGCAAAGATTTGGATTTCTTACTTTGTCTGGTGAGAGGTGACTCAGGAACCTCACTACCTAACTCTATTGATTCATTGATAATAGTCAGGGCTCTCTTCTTTGTCTTCTTTTTAGTAACACCAATCTTTTGAGAGATTGGTGCACTTGGCTCCCTAATCACTATTGTACTGTTTGTAGGGGGTCATTGGATGGGTTAGGAAGGCTTGGGTTAGACTCTGTTACTTCATCAGTCTTAGCCTTTCCTTTCCAAGAAAGTTCATGATATATAGGTTGATCAAGTGTGTAAGTTTTGAATGTGTTTTGCATATGCTCAGTCACACTCAAAATTACATCAACCTAATTCCTAGTGTCCAATGTACCAAATAGAACTTTGGACATGGACTTAGGATAAGCCAATTTTGATGTGTCTACTCATTCTAGTTCATGCAAATGAGAATCTAAATGATTTAAAATGCATTGAATAAAACGAGGGTAGAAAATTTCAGTACCTCTGTTGCGCGGAGACTTACCCAACCTTTGAGCCAACTCCCTTACAATGATTGCTCCTACATTGATTTCCCAGTTGTAGGCCAGGGAATGAGCAAGCCTCACTGCAATGTGGCTGATTTGATCCCACCCAGTCTTTCTGCATAAAAACACCTTCTGCAGAGCATCAAACAATAATGACCACTCCCTCCTTACATGCTTCTTGGTCAGCTTCCCCATATCTATCTCATCAGCATACTTTATCAGTGTCAAGAAATCCACCATTTCCTGGTCACTGGCTTCAGCATCATGCCCTTCCGTCTTAAATTCAAATGTTTCATTAACTTCTTTCTCCCCGAATACCAACTCCTTTCCTCCAATACTGCAAGTTACCTCATAGAATGAAGTGTCATCCTCCCTTCCCATTAAAGTGCAATTGGAAGTCCTCCAAAACGCCTCAAGAATATCAACATACATGGGAGGATTCATCGTCAACGCCTGACGAAGATATGAGGTGTTCAGAAAGCGTACAAAGCACTTGTACCTTGGGTTAGCCTCGGTTTCAGATGGAATGGTGAGAAGATTGGTTTCTTTGGGAATGGTTAGAGGGTTAGAAGAACAAGCTGTTTGAGATTTGAGTGCCATTTGAATTTGAGATTGAAGAAGATAGAAGAGAGTTTGAGTTTAGATTAGAGAGATTGAGAGTTTGAGAGAAATGGACAGGATGAAAAGTTATGAACCGTTGGCCAAAAAATATTTATATGATAGAGACACTGCGATATGGAGTTATGAATATGTACATGCTATTTTTATGTCGCGAAGTCTCAAAATAGCCTGTATCGCAAAGTCTTGAAAAGGATATCGCAGAGTCTTAAAATGAACTAGGTTGCAAAGTCTCAAAGGTAGGAAAAATGAGGTGCTTTGCGATATAGTATAAATACCTTGTCTAAAACTCTCTTTTTTGAATTTCAATCAATTTGTCAGACTTATACCAGAATTTGAATTAAAATTAATTTAAATCAAAATTCTGTTAAATGTGGAGACTTGTCGATATAGTTATTCTAGGTCGCGAAGTCATAAAATGAACTATGTCGCGAACTCAAGAAATGAACTATGTCGCGAAGTCTCACAATTTTGACAGTTTGCGATATAAGTCTGTTTTATTTGAACTAAGTCGTGAACTCTCAAAATCACCTATGTAGAGATGTTTTAAGAGATCACAATCACTCCCACACAAACATGATTTTTAAAAATTTGCAGTAAAATACTGAAATATTTATAAATCATATCTCAGCTAATTTTCACTCCAATTAAATAGAACACTTAAAAACAGTGAAAATTTACTGCTGCAACAAATAACTGTCATACTTACTTAGAACTACTAAATGAAGGATTGAGCATTCCAATTTCACTCACAAGTCTGTTGAAGACAGCTTCATTTAGAGGTTTAGTAAATATGTCAGCTAATTGTTTCTCAGTTGGAACATAAGAGACTTCTATGGTACCATTTGCAGCATGTTCCCTAATGAAATGGTACCTGATCTCAATGTGCTTTGTAGTAGAATGATTAACAGGATTGGCAACTATGGATATTGCACTAGTATTGTCACACATAAGGGGAATGTGTTCCAACACCAGTCCATAATCCATAAGTTGATTTCTAATCCAAAGCAATTGAGCACAGCAACTTCCAGCAGCAATATATTCAGCCTCAGCTGTAGATGTTGCTGTGGATTGTTGTTTCTTACTGAACCATGACACTAACCTTTGGCCTAAGAATTGCCAGCTTCCTAAAGTGCTCTTTCTGTCAATTCTGCATCCTGTATAGTCTGAATCTGTATAACCAACCAGGTTGAACCCAGTGCCCTTTGGATACCATAAGCCAAGGTTAGGAGTCCCTTTTAGATACCTGAAGATTCTTTTGATGGCCACCATGTGAGATTCCCTTGGATCAGATTGGAACCTTGCACATAGGCATGTGGCAAACATGATATCAGGCCTGCTAGCTGTGAGATAGAGTAATGATCCAACCATGCCTCTGTAAACCTTAATGTCAACTTTATTGCCTTTCTTGTCTTCATCAAGCTTGATAGCAGTGGACATGGGAGTTTTTTCAGGGGATGAGTCTTCCAAACCATATTTCTTCAAAAGATCTTTGACATACTTTGATTGATTTATGAAGATGCCATCCTCTCTTTGATGTACTTGCAGACCTAGGAAGTAGGTCTGCTCTCCCATCATACTCATCTCATATTTGTTTTGCATTAACTTAGAGAACCTTTGACAAAGCTTTTCATTTGAAGAGCCAAAGATGATATCATCCACATAGATTTGAACTAGAATGATATCATTTCCATGCTTCTTGAAGAATAGGGTTTTATCAATTGTGCCTCTGGTGAATTGATGTTCAAGAAGAAATTGAGATAGAGTCTCATACCAAGCTCTAGGTGCTTGTTTGAGTCCATAGAGTGCTTTGAGCAATCTATACACAAAGTCTGGGAAGTCTTCATTCTCAAAGCCAGGAGGTTGGGACACATAAACTTCTTTAGCTAGATCACCATTGAGAAAAACACTTTTCACATCCATTTGATACACCTTGAAATCTGAGTGAGCTGCAAAGGCCAAGAAAATCCTTATGGCCTCTAGTCTAGCTACAGGTGCAAATGTCTCATCATAGTCAATGCCTTCTTGCTGACAATATCCTTTGGCAACCAACCTTGCTTTGTTTCTTATCACCACACCTTCCTCATCCATCTTGTTCTTGAATACCCATTTGGTGTCAATGACATTCTTTTCTTCAGGATGTGGTACTAATTCCCAAACCCTATTTTTCTCAAATTGATTTAACTCTTCTTGCATGGCAACAATCCAGTCAGAATTCTTCAAAGCTTCTTCAATTACTTTTGGTTTTTCTTGTGACAGAAAGCAGATATATAGACATGTATTTATAGTTGCCCTCCTTGTTCTGACTCCATCACTAGGATCACCTATGATTTGATCCCTAGTGTGGGCTCTGTCCCATTTTCTTGTGTGACCATGTTCTTCTTCTTGACTTGCCTCAGGGTCATTTTGATTTGTAGTTGAATTCTCTTCTTCTCCCCCCTGTGTTGGTGTTCCCTTGCACAGGTGTTTGAAGAAGATCATCAACTTCAGGTGTTTCAGCATGTGGAACAGTTAGAACAGGTGGTTCATCCTCATCTTCAGAATCCTCAAGATATCCTTGATTCTCAAATCTTAATGGCACATGATAAGTGGATTTCATATTCACTTGGAACGCCCTAAATCGGCTTAAATTGATTGGTTGATCTCAAGTACGTGGTGTTTTTAATGTGTTTTGTGTTAGTATGTGCAGAGTTGCTTCATCTGCAGTGTTGTGGAGTTTCTGTGGTTTGTGGTGGTGTTTGAGCAATGCTTTGAAGGCTAAGTGGCTGCGGAGCTTGAGAGTGTGGAGAATTGCCAAAGAAATGCAAGTTGAAGGAATTCTGACAGAGAGCAGGCACGCCCGCGCCTGTAGAAGCGCGCCCGCGCCCTAGAGGAAACATTTGAAGCGCGCTCGCGCCCATCTAAGTGTGCCCGCGCCCTAACAATGCTAAAGAAGGCAATTTCAAGTCAGATATGGAAACTAGCAGAAGACCAGTCAACCCTGTGGCCTATATAAACTATTGGTGGACGATTTCTGAGATATACATTGTCTTACATACATACTTATCCATCCACCGGTGAGGAGAACAAGAAGACGGCTGATTACGAAGATCTAGTTTTCATCTTTTCTTTGTATTCTTCTAATTAGGCGATACTTTGGATTCTCGTTGGTTTTGTTTTTCTTAAACTTTATCTCTAGTACTTTATTCAGTATTCCAGACATCTTTATTATCATGTTTTTATCAGAACCCACGATGATGAACAGTTCGATTATGAACTAATCGTTGTCGTGGGATTCTAACGGATTTATTTATGGATTTTAGTAGTTAATTGTTTTAAAGATGTGTGTGTGATGGCTAATTGATATCCTAGTTTGGTTGTGCTTATTCTTTTTGGATGCGTAGCTAACATCTAAGTTGTTTGTTAATCTCTATTGATTGCGAAAGTGGATATAGAGATTTAGAACTTGCCATGCTAGCATAGGTTTATGTATGTTTGTCATGCATGATTCGTAGGTGATTTTAACCATCTTACCTGCCCTATGTAATCTGAATGGATAACTTGCTCGTTAAATCGTTATGTTTTCAAATCTTATAGACATATAGGGTCTAAGCATAATTGGTGGCTGCCCAACTTCTATCTCTTTTGTGGATGTTTGAGTGGTTTGGTATACGTATACTGAAAGGTAGCATGTACTGATTTCGTGTTATCCGATTAGTTGTCACAACCATCACATGCATTGATTAAAGACAAAAGACTCTAGATGAAGTATTTAATGAAGTTAGGATCCCATGTTTTATTCTCATAAGTAATTATACAGCAATCTCTTTAGTTAATTATAATCTTGTTAAGTTGATTAGTTAATTTAGTTAATCAAAACACAACTTTAATACTTGTCTTAGCATTGAACAATAGCCATACATTGTTGCATAAGTGTATAACTATAGTAACCAAAGCAGTCTCTGTGGGAACTAACTCTACTTATTCTTAGATTACTTGTTGACCGCGTACGCTTGCGTGATTTTGTGCGAACAAGTTTATAGTTTATGTGCTTGTTATCAGTGGTCGTTAAAGTTCACTGACTCGGATTATTCTCATCAATTTTACTTTGTTTGGTGTGTTTGAGTTACTTTAGTGAGCGTGTATGCGAACACGTTCTCAATCTCGTAAGGAATCACTTGAATTGAATCTAGTTATGGGAGAACCAGTAGCATAAACGAAGGCTTTGAAGGACTATTCTCAGCCGAAGATCAATGACATTCAATCTAGCATTGTCAGGCCGGCTATTGCAGCTAATACTTTTGAAATCAAGCCTGGCACGATTCAGATGGTGCAGAATTCAGTTCAGTTTGGGGGTGCTCCAACGGAAGATCCTAATATGCATATTAGGGATTTCATCGAGATTTGCGACACCTTCAAGTTCAACGGAGTGTCAGAAGATGCTGTGAAGCTGAGACTTTTCCCATTTTCTTTGAGGGATGAAGCTAAAGGTTGGTTGCACTCTCTACCAACAGGTTCTATTACTACATGGGAGGATCTTGCTCAGAAGTTTCTCACTAAATTCTCCCCGATGGCTAAAACAGCAGCAATTAGGAATGCTCTTACTCAGTTTGCACAACATTCTGGAGAAACTTTATGTGAAGCTTGGGAGCGCTATAAGGAGATGCTTAGGAAGTGTCCTCATCATGGAATGCCTGATTGGATGGTGATCAATTGTTTCTACAATGGTTTGGGAGGTCAATCACGGCCAATGCTTGATGCGGCATTAGGTGGAGCTCTTTGGGCTAAAAGCTACGAGGAAGCGTACGAACTAATTGAGATGATGGCTACTAATGAATACCAGAATCCAACTCAGAGGTTATCACAAGGCAAGGTAGCAGGAGTTCTGGAAGTGGATGCAGCTACGGCAATAACAGCTCAGTTAAAGGCTTTGTCTATGAAGCTTGATTCTTTGACCAACTATGGAGTTAAACAGGTGGCTAGTGTTTGTGAGCTATGTGCAAGTGCACATGACATGACTCAGTGTGCCATATCTAGTGAATCGGCACAGTTTATGAGCAATTTCCAGAGACCACAGCAGCCAGTGCCTAACGCCTATCATCCGAATAACAGGAACCATCCTAACTTCAGCTGGAGTAACAATCAGGGAGGCCAACAACAACCACAACAGCCGTATCAGCAGTATCAAGGTCAACAATTTGGAGCTAAGCCATTCAACTCTTCTGGTTTTCAGCAGCAGTATGCTCCAAGGCAACCGTATCAACCACCAGGGTTTCAACAACCGTCTCATGGCAATGCTGGTCAGTCGTCCAATGAAAAATCTGAATTGGAGGAATTGAGGCTAATGTGCAAAAGCCAAGCTGTTTCCATCAAGACTCTGGAGAATCAAATCGGTCAGATTGCCAATACCTTGTTGAATAGACCACATGGAACTCTCCCTAGTGATACGGAAGCTAATCCTGACAAAAGAGAGGTCAAGGAACATGTAAAAGCAGTTACCTTGTGTTCCGGAAAGGTTACGAGTGAGCAGAACTCAGAAACGGCAGAAAACGAAAAAAAATTTGAATTCCCAGCAGAAGCTCGAGCGCGCCCGCGCCCTAGGGAGCGCGCCCGCGCCTGACATTCTGCCAGAAGTTGAAGAAAAAGAGGAAAAAGCAAGTTTGGGGGGAAACAACGTGGAAAAGCGTGACCATTCTAACCAAAAATCTGTTCTGAAGCAAAGTACAGTGACCAAGGAAGTCTATCCTCCTCCGCCATTACCTAAACGTCTTCAGAAGCAGAAACCAGATAAGCAGTTTGCTAAATTTCTGTAGGTGTTCAAGAAGTTGCATATCAATATACCTTTTGCGGAAGCTCTTGAACAAATGCCGAGCTACGCAAAGTTCATGAAGGGTATTCTATCTCGGAAGTTGAAACTCGAGGAGTTAGAAACCGTTGCTCTTACAGAAGAATGTAGTGCTATTCTACAGCAGAAGTTACCTCCAAAACTTAAGGATCCAGGGAGTTTCACCATACCATGCACTATCGGCAATCTATCTTTCAACAAGTGCTTGTGTGACTTGGGAGCTAGTATTAATCTGATGTTGTTGTCTGTCTTTATGCAACTTGGGCTGCCGGAGCCTAAACCTACAAACATGTCTTTACAGCTGGCTGATCGGTCGATCACATATCCAAGGGGTATAGTGGAGGATGTTTTGGTTAGAGTGGATAAGCTCATTTTTCCTGCTGATTTTGTTATTCTGGACTTTGATGAAGACAAGAAGATTCCTATTATCTTGGGAAGACCGTTCTTAGCTACAGGTCGAACTTTGATCGATGTGCAGAAAGGAGAGCTTACAATGAGGGTTCAAAATCAGAAGGTCACTTTTAACGTGTTCAAGGCAATGAAATTTCCAACTGAGGAAGAAGAGTGCTTTAAATTGGAGATGGTCGATTCTGTCGTCAATACAGAGATTGAACAACCGTTGAAGTCAAATACAGTGGAGAGAGTCTTGATAGGGGATTCTGATATCGAAGACGAAGAAAGAGCAGAGCAACTTCAGTTGTTGAATGCACCTCCGTGGAAAAGAAATATTGATGCGCCATTCGAATCTCTTGGATTAGCAGAGCTGAACAATTCTCAGGAGTGACTTAAACCATCTATGGAAGAAGCTCCTACACTTGAACTCCAACCACTGCAGGATCAATTGAGGTATGGTAAAGTCTACGAGAGCAATAAGCTATATAAGGAGAAGGTTAAGGACTGGCATGAAATAGGGGTGGTGAAACATTCATTTGTGCCTGGTCAGCTAGTTCTGTGTTTCAAGTCTCGCTTCAGATTTTTTCCAGGAAAGCGTAAGTCGAGGTGGTCGGGATCGTTCACGATCAAAACAGTATTTCCGCATGATGCAGTAGAGATTTTCCATAAGTTTCCAGATGAAGCGTTCAAGGTTAATGGTCAGTGGCTGAAGCATGACGTTGGTAATACGGTGAACCGTGAGTCGACGTTCACCGTTCTTGCGACTGGATGAAAATGGATTCAAGTCAAGCTATTGACGTAAAACAAGCGCTTCATGGGAGGCAACCCACGCATTTATGTAGTATTGTTTTTAAAAAACAAAATCAGAAAAAAAAATTCTGGACAGAAGGCAGAGCGCGCCCGCGCTTGAGGTACTGTTCACAGAAAAAAAAGCAGAAAATTTTTTTTTGGACAGAAAGTGGAGCGCGCCCGCGCGTGGGTCACTGTTCACAGGGAAAAAAAAGTAAAAAAATAAAAATAAAAATAAAAGTGGTTTTGTGTTCTTTTGACCCCATCTTTGCAGAGTAATCGCCTCAGGCTTTGGGTACTGCTTTCCGAGCCACTGGAGTTGATATTGCTTGGCCTGATTTTGGAGTTGATTCTGTTTATCCACCACCGGATACACCACCCGAGGAGGGTGGTCCTGCTGATGATTAGGTATTCTCTGCACTTTCCTTGTTATTACCTTCAATGAGGACATTGAATATTGTAAGTTTGGGGGTGATAATTAAGGAATAGTAGTGTTAGTGTGTGTTCATATAGGATTCATATTGCATATGTGTTAGGAATATGTTGTTCTTGATGATAATTATAAAAACACTTAGTAGATTTTGTATTAAGTTATTTTGTAACTGTCAACGAAATAGCATGCTTTGCAGTGTTTCGTTGACAGGAAGCTCATCAACGAAATGAGTGATGTAGCAATTGCACTGTACATTACTTCATAGTTTGATATGCAGTTTGTTGAGTACTAGATAGGTTTTCTAAGTCATGTTGACTAAATGGTTAGATAGGCAAAATAGGTTGGTTAATTGTAAATATTTAGTGCCTTGTAATTTTGCCTAAGTGAAGACATGTCAACGGAATGAAGATTACTCTATCAACGAAACAAGGAAGCTCATCAACGAAACAAAGAATAAAGCTATCAACGAAACACATCTCTATGCCATCAACGAATCATTATTGCTTTTCTATACAATTGACAAAGTGATAGTGACAGGTTCCTGACAGATCAAAAAGGAGATGTGGAAGTGTACTTTGCATTGGAAACCATTAAAATGGACATGGGGAATAAGGAAACATCCCAGTTTCCAATTGGGCTCTTGGGAGTGATCATAATAAGCATGAAGACAAAAGCAAGGATCTCCAAGGACCACTGGACAAAGGGATGAAAAGCAAACTATTGGCGGTTACTCATTGTACTATTAGTGTAGCCAAAAATAGGGTTGTAAACTTGGGTTTATATAACCAAGTGTAGCAGTTACTTTATTTGAGTGAAGAAAAACAAAGAGTTTGTATTAGCTATCTTTGAGAGCATTTTTCTTCTCTACAACCTTGTAACTGAGCAGCTGTGTACATTTGTATCACAGATTATTTCCGCAATAAAAACACTTCAGTTGGATCATCAAACAATCCAACTGAATTATTTATATCTTGTGTTTTTATTTATTCAGTTCAGTTTAATTTTATAAAAGTATTTTCAAAGTTAAAGAAATATCAAAATTGTATTCAACCCCCCTTCTACAATTCTGTTAGGTCATTTGGGATTAACAATTGGTATCAGAGCAAGCTTCTAACATACAAGAAGTTTAAAGATCAAGACCAAAAACAGAAACCATGGTGAAGAAGGATGCAGGTGTGAAGATACCAGTTCTTGATAAGGACAATTACTTTCACTGGAAAGTAAAGATGCATTTACATCTCATGTCTATGGATGAGAGGTATGTAGACTGCATTGAGAAAGGTCCACACGTTCCCATGAAGCTTGATTCTAGAGTTGGATTGCCAGATAATGCTCCTGATGTAGAGATTCCAAAACTTGTCTCAGAATGGACTGTTGAAGATGTTGCAGAAGTCCATAAAGACAAAAGAACCATGAACATTCTGTTTAATGGTTTGGAGCAAGAGATGTTTGACAATGTTATCAACTGTACAACCTCTAAGGAAGTATGGGATACTGTTAGAACTCTCTGTGAAGGAACTGAGCAAGTCAGGGAAAATAAAATGCAACTCCTTATACAACAATATGAGCATTTTCATTTTAAAGCTGGTGAAACCCTAAATGACACGTTTAGTAGGTTTCAGAAGCTTTTGAATGGATTAAAGCTGTATGGGAGGATCTATCAAACTAAGGATTCAAACCTTAAATTTCTCAGAGCTCTTCCAAAAGAATGGAAGCCTATGACTGTTTCTCTTAGAAACACTCAAGAGTACAAAGACTACACTCTTGAAAGGCTTTATGGAACCTTGAAGACTTATGAGCTGGAAATGGAGCAAGATGAGGAAATTGAAAAGGTACAGAAGAAGGGTGGATCTATTGCATTAATTGCATCTGTGAACCAACTGGAAGATGACAACAAAGAAACTGCAAAGGCCACAACTAGTCGACCTAGTTGTAGGAGTGATGTTAGCAAGGGTAAAGACAAGATGACAGAAGAAGAAGAAGAATCAGAACCAGCCAACTTGAATGACTTAGATGAGATTGATGAGCATATTGCTTTTCTGTCTAGGAAATTCTCTAAGTTCAAGTTCAAAAGAAACTCAGAAGCAAGGCCACCAAGAAGAGACTTTCAACCTAGCAAAACAAACTGGATTGAAAAGTCTAAGTCAAAATGTTTCAATTGTGGAATGCTTGGTCACTTTGCTGGAGACTGCAGAAAGCCCAAGGTTGAGAAGGGCAACAGGAAATTTGAGCCTGTTGATTATAAAAAGAAATACTTTGAACTTCTCAAGGAAAAAGAAAAGGCTTTCATGTCTCAGGAGTATGACTGGGCTGGTAATGGTGAAGACTCTGATGATGATGTTGAATATGTCAACTTGGCTCTTATGGCTGACAATCATGAGC
The DNA here is from genome assembly GCA_030848705.1 of Heracleum sosnowskyi. NCBI lineage: Eukaryota > Viridiplantae > Streptophyta > Magnoliopsida > Apiales > Apiaceae > Heracleum > Heracleum sosnowskyi. The sequence continues at coordinate 107,946,726 of CM061245.1, forward strand.
AGGAAGCAAGTTCCTCAAGCAACCAGGTAACAATTACTAATCTTTCTGAGCTTTCTAAAGAGGAATGCGATAGTGCAGTAAATGAAATGTCTACTGTACTATATAATTTGCGTGTTACTCTTAAATCACTTACCAAGGAGAATTCTAGAATAAAAGAGACTAATTTGCTCTTAAGTGATAGGAATGCAATGTTAGAAGCACAGCTCATTGAATTTGAGAAAATGAGATGTGTTAGTAGGGATGCTAAGAAGGAACTTGAGAACGTGTTACAAAGGGAAGAAATTCTTAAAACACAACTTGAAATAGAACAAGGTGTGATTGCAAAATGGAAAGATTCCAGGAATGTTGCTACCAACATCATTAATGTTCAAGGTATGGAATCTTTCTGTGAGGAATCATGGAAAAAGAACAAAGAGAAGCTAGGGTGTGTTGGTGAAACCTTAGAATCAGAAACAGAGTCAACAAACAACAATGATCATTTGTTGGAGGTTGATATGTCAACGAAATGCAATGTTTCGTTGACACATGAACCATCAACCGATCAGGCTGTTTCGTTGACAGACAAAAGAAAAGAGAAACTCACTAGACTTAATGACAAGTATGGTCCTGTCACCAAGAACTTTGTTCAAGGTGAGTCTAGTAATTCAAAGAAAGTTGAGAAGCCTGTTGAGAGAGCTAATGTAGGTCACTTGTCTAACAAGCAATTGAAAGACAAGGTAGAGAAAGTTCATAATGAGGCTAAGGGAAATAAAAAGAATAACAGGAATGGCAAAGTAGGAATTAACAAACACAACAATTACACACCTGATAAATATGCTCCTAGAAAGACATGTGTTAATTGTGGAAGTGTTAGTCATTTGTCTACTAACTGCAAATCTGTTAAGAAATCTGCTAATGTGAAAATGCCCAAGCCTGCAATGAACAGTTCCATGCCTACAATGCCTGTTATGCCTAACATGTTTGCTCCATATGCACAATTTCAGAATCCATATGCTAGCATGCCATTTGTGTCTAATCCTTACATGAATATGTTTAACATGCCACAAATGCCATGGAACATGAATAACATGATTGTTCCTCCAACTATGCATGCTATGAATGAAAATATGAGCAACCCTCAGAAATCAACACCAAGAGTAAAGATTGATTTGAATCAATCTGAGTCCAAAGTGAAAAATGGTACAAAAGGGAATGCAAAGGCTAACAAGACAGGACCCAAGGAAACTTGGGTACCAAAATCGACTTGATTCGGTTTTATTGTGTGCAGGGAGACAAAAGGAATCTTTGGTACTTGGATAGTGGTTGTTCAAGACACATGACTGGTGATTCTACCCTGCTCACAGAGTTTCAGGAAAGAGCTGGCCCTTGTATTGCTTTTGGAGATGACAGCAAAGGCTACACAAAGGGATATGGCTTGATTTCAAAAGAGAATGTCATCATAGATGAGGTTGCATTGGTGGATGGTCTTAAGCACAACTTGCTTAGTATCAGCCAACTTTGTGACAAAGGATTTTTAGTTACTTTTTCTAAAGAAGCCTGTGTTGTTTCTAAAGGAGGAAACAACAATGTGGTAATGACTGGATTCAGAAGAGGGAATGTGTACATTGCTGACTTTAGTAGCACAAGTTCAGACACCATCACTTGTCTTTTCAGCAAAGCAAGCAAGGATGAAAGTTGGCTATGGCACAAGAAATTATCTCATCTGAATTTCAAGGTTATGAATGATTTGGTGAGGAAAGATCTTGCTAGAGGAATTCCACAGGTGGAGTTTTCCAAGGATGGTTTGTGTGATGCCTGTCAAAAAGGGAAACAAAAGAAGGCATCATTCAAAAGCAAGACAGAGTCATCAATTGTCCATCAGCTTGAGTTACTTCATATGGATTTGTTTGGCCCTGTAAATGTCATGTCTATTTCAAAGAAGAAATACTGTCTTGTGATTGTTGATGACTTTTCTAGATTTACATGGACTTTCTTTTTGCACTCTAAAGATGAGGCAAGTGAAATCATTATCAATCACATCAAGATGGTAAGCAATCATCCTGATTTCAAAGTAAGAAGGATTAGGAGTGACAATGGGACAGAATTCAAGAATTCAAGCATGAAGGTGTTCTGTGAAGAAAATGGTATTTTGCATGAGTTTTCAGCAGCAAGAACACCACAGCAAAATGGTGTAGTTGAAAGGAAAAACAGAACACTTATTGAAGCTGCAAGGACAATGCTAGATGAATCAAAGTTACCAACTTATTTTTGGGCTGAGGCAGTTAACACAGCTTGCTTCACTCAGAATATTTCTTTGATTAATCAGGCCAAAGGAATGACCCCTTATCAGTTACTCAAAAGAAAGAAGCCACTATTAGATTTTCTTCATGTCTTTGGATGCAAGTGCTTTGTTCTGAGAAATCAAGCTGAGCATTTGGGGAAATTTGAAGCAAAGGCAGATGAAGCAATATTTGTGGGATATGCAGCAGGGAAAGCTTACAGAGTCTTTAATCTCAGAATCAACATTGTTATGGAATCTGTACATGTTGTTTTTGATGATCTCAAAATACAAGGTCTCTGTGATGAAGGTTTCCATGAAAGTCTCTCTTTTGAGAATGAGGAAGGAGAACAAGTGAATCATGATAAGGCTACTGAGAAACAGCCTAAAGTTGTTGTATCTAGCACAGATGAAAGCAGCAGTGAAGATGAAGTTGCTGCATTAAGATTGAAAAGAATAGCTGCTAGTAGACCAAATGATCATTTCGTTGACAGTCAAAATGAGCGTTTCGTTGACAACCAAAATGGTCATACCGTTGACAGTCATAGAAATGGTTCTAGAAGTGATCATTTAGGGACAACAAACTCAGGGGGAGTTTCTCAAGGACAAATGTCCAATCAAGGCAATCATGATCATGAAGCTACCTCGTCCAGAGCAAATCTACCTCCCTCAAGAAAATGGACTAAAGATCATCCCTTTGAACTCATTATAGGTGATGTTTCTTCAAAAGTCCAAACTAGAAGAGCAACTCAAGAAGAATGTCTATATAGCAGCTTTCTGTCTCAAGATGAGCCAAAGAAAGTTGAGGATGCACTTCTAGATCCAGATTGGGTTTTGGCTATGCAAGAAGAGCTAAACCAATTTGAAAGGAACAATGTATGGAAGCTGGTGCCCAAGCCTAAGGACAGGAGTGTCATAGGCACAAAATGGGTGTTCAGAAACAAGATGGATGAAAATGGCATAGTCACAAGGAATAAAGCTAGATTGGTTGCAAAAGGCTATTCACAGGAAGAAGGAATCGATTATGATGAAACCTTTGCTCCTGTTGCAAGACTAGAAGCAATAAGGATTTTCCTAGCCTATGCAGCCCATGCCAATTTCAAGGTCTATCAAATGGATGTTAAGAGTGCTTTTCTAAATGGGGAACTGGAAGAGGAGGTGTATGTGAGTCAACCTCCTGGTTTTGAAGATGATGATTTTCCAGAGTATGTGTACTTTCTCCTCAAAGCACTCTATGGTTTGAAACAAGCACCTAGAGCCTGGTATGACACACTTTCACAGTTCCTTCTTGAGAATCACTTCACTAGAGGTACTGTAGATAATACCCTTTTTCATAGGATTGTGAATGGCTCTACAATACTTGTTCAAATTTATGTAGATGACATAATTTTTGGGTCTACAGATGAAAAACTTTGTCAAAAGTTTGCCAAGCTTATGCAAAGTAAGTATGAAATGAGCATGATGGGAGAATTAACTTACTTTCTTGGTCTTCAAGTAAAGCAAGTTAATGAAGGCATTTTCATTAGTCAAACAAAATATATTTTTGATTTATTGAAGAAGTTTAACTTAATGGAATGCTCTCCTGCCAAAACACCCATGCCTACTGCCACCAAACTTGAATTGAATACTAAGGAAAAATCTGTGGACATTTCAAGTTACAGAGGCATGGTTGGCTCACTTTTATATTTAACAGCTAGTAGACCTGATATTATGTTTGCTACATGTTTATGTGCTAGATTTCAGGCTGATCCTAGGGAATCCCATTTAGTTGCTATTAAAAGGATTTTCAGATATCTCAAAGGAACATCAAACCTTGGCATTTGGTATCCTAGAGAATCTGGTTTTGAACTAATTGGTTATTCAGATGCAGATTATGCAGGATGTAAAATTGACAGGAAAAGCACAACAGGCACCTGTCAATTCTTAGGAAACAAGCTTGTGTCATGGTTCAGCAAGAAACAAAACTCAGTTTCCACCTCCACAGCTGAGGCTGAGTATATTGCAGCTGGAAGTTGTTGTGCACAGATTTTATGGATGAAAAATCAACTACTTGATTATGGATTAAAAGTTGAGAAAATTCCTATTTTCTGTGACAACACTAGTGCCATTGCCATTACTGAGAATCCAGTGCAGCATTCAAGAACCAAGCACATTGACATCAAGTACCATTTCATTAGAGAACATGTTATGAATGGTACTGTGGAGTTACATTTTGTTCCAAGTGAACAACAACTTGCAGACATCTTTACCAAGCCACTTGATGAATCAACATTCTCAAGATTAGTAAGTGAGCTAGGTATGCTAAATTTCTCTTAATTATTTTTGAGATATTTGCAAGTCATTATGCAGCCAGAAATTTGCTATGTTTTTTCTGTGAATAAATTTTCTCAGGAAAAGGTAAAATTTTGTCTAAGTCAAAATTACTATGCCAACGGAATGCACCATTTCGTTGACAGTCTTAGCAGTTTTCTGGGTGTTTCGTTGATAGCTCTTTTATATCAACGAAACGCAGCTTTATCAACGAAATAAGACGGGACTTTAACCGCCCAATCCTGATTCGTTGATTTAGCGCTTTTTATCTGAACCGTTGAAATGTGACACGTCTTTTACCACGATCTATGCTTACACCCCTGTAAGTATAAATCATGGTAATACTTTAAGAGTAACGGTTATATTTTTAAGCCAATCCAGTAATTTACATTTATTATTGGATTCATTTTCTGAGAATTTTTGGGGGAGTATTTAAGAAATTTTAGTTTTATTATTTCTTTTTACCTGTTCTCAAAAATTTCAAAGGCTTTTTCTCTCTTCTTCTCTCTATCAATCAATTCAGTTCGAAGCTTTCCTTTAATCAACAATGGCACCCATAGTCAAGCTAATGTCTGCTGGAGGGTTCATCTATGAGAAGAACAACTCCATCCCTTTTGTTGTCAAGGAAAACCCGAACAGTCTGTTCTTCAAAATGATGGATTTCATGAAGAATTGCAAGTTGAGCTATTCAATGTTTCACTCTACACCACTCTACAATGAGATAATCGAGGAGATTTGGACCTCATGTGAGTATAGTGGAACAAACTGCACACTACAATTCACTCTTCAAGGTAATGAGTACATAGTTAATTCTGATGTTTTGCAAGCATGTTTACATATTCCTGATAATAACTGTGATGCTTTGCCTACTAACACTGAAATAACTACCATGTTAAATTCTATAAACTACTCTTTGCCTACTGATAATCTGGGTAGAATAATTAGGAGAGGTTTGGTTAGAGAATACAGTTATTTAGCTGATGCATTCATTAAGGTCTTTTCTGGAAAGATTAGTAATTTTGATGCATTAACTAACTCTATGTTAATTCTCCTAACCATGCTTCTAAATGATAGATATCACAACTTTAGCACCCAACTTATGTATGAAATTGGTGCTAAGTTGGGTGACAAAGCGAATAGGAAGAAAAATATCTATTATGCTAGGTTTCTGATGATGTTGGCTAACCATGTTAGTCCAGCACCATTAGTTATCTCTAACCCTAATGCCAGGTTCGAGTGCTTTGTGCAAGAAAAGAGAGTATTGACAGACATACTGAGGCTGAACCACAATGGTGATGTTCCAGTGGTGTATCTGCCAATCATTGAGGTAACTACTACTATCCCTGTTAGTGTAGCTAACTCCTCTACTGTTTTACCTTCCAATGTTGCTATGGAGTCTGTAGCTGTGACCCAACAGGCTCCTACCCTAGCAACAAAACCTAAATCAAAGAAATCCTCCAAGCCAACCTCAGGTGCTTCTCAAAAGGCACCTGTTGTAAAAACTACCACACAACCTAAGGGGAGTGAGTCTGGAGTTGTAAGAGGTGAGGGAAGGGGTGAACATCAAAGAAACCCCAAGGATAAGGAAGGACAGGTGAGTGTGTACCAGCCAAGCCCCATTGTGTCTTCCCAACAAGGCACAATGAGTAAAATGGATTTAAACACAAGTCTAATTGCATCCTCCCAAAAGGATGTGATTATTGAAACAAGCTCTCCACCAAGAGCACAGTCCAAGAGGGTAAGGGACACTTCAAGCCCAAAGTCTACATTTTCCCAATACCAAAGGAGAGTGAAGCAAAAGTCCAAGGGTACACAGGGTGCACACACACTGGAAGCAACACTTCCAGTTTCTCAAATTCAGTTTGATGTAAACCCTATCATTACTCTGGGGTTACAGTCCCATTCTCTAAACATCAATCTTGAATTATCTCCATCCAATTCACCAACTCAATCTTTAGATGTGGACATGATCCATACATCTATTCCTGATTCTCCAACTCTAATCTTGGAGAAGCCCCACTCTGAAGCTGGTGGCCATCACTTGTTAAGTGATTTGTTGGGCCATCAACCAATTTTTCCTGAAGTTGCAAGGGGATCTGTTGACCATTCTTTAAAATCAATCACCACAGACTCTACTGTAATTTCTCATTCTCAAAGTGCTTTCTTGACTTCATCAACGAAACAGTCTATTTCGTTGACAAGTGTTTCTCCATCAACGGTATCCATACCGTTGACAGTTCAAACTACCATTCCGTTGATAGTTCACTCTGCACCTTTAATTGAAAATCAAGTTGTTCCCACAACTAGTGCAGATGATCTAGTGGTAGTTGAGACACTTCTAGGACTGAGAGGGAGTGAAACTGAGAGGCTGGCTTGCAGCCAGGCAAAAGGAGAGAATGTGAGTGAGAGGCTGGCTATTTCTTCCAGCCAGGCAAAAGGAGAGATTGAGAGTTCCACCTTAGAAGGTGAAGGTGAGGGTGTGAGAGGTGTGAGCCATGGGGAGCCCATGATGCAAGAACAGAGTGGAGAGAGAGAAGGGACTACAGGAGAAATAAGGATGGAAGCAGCCATTGCTAATGAGTTAATGGAGGTCAGTGAGGGAGAAAGGGAACCTACTTTCCAAGAGGTTTATCAACAAACTCTGGATAGTATTTCCCTGGATCCTGAGACCTTTACTCATCCTGTGCCAGCCTATCAAATTATGGCTCAGCAGGGCAATGTGGAGGCAGAAAGGTCACTAAATCTAATTCATACAACTGCATCAATGCAAAGAGCAAAGGATGCCCTGACCAATCTACCTTCAGGAGCTGCAGCAAGTGGAGAATTTGAGTTTTCTGATGCTGAGGACAGCTATGGTGATAATCTACAGGTGGCCACCACTTCACAGACTGGGACTTCTGTGGTGCCTCCTACACCAGGCTGGCTTTCTCAAGGTATGCATGGTAGAGCCACTCTAGATGCTGCTATCTCCAGGCAGTACAATGAAGCCTACTTAGCTCATGAGTCTGCAAATGCAAGAGACAAGAAATTCTACAAGGCCATCATGGATTCTCTGGAAATTCAAAGGCTACAAATGATGCAGACAAGGATTGAGGCTACAGAAATCAAGGACTCTATTAGCAATTTCAGGGATGCTAACTACAGGATGATGGATGAAAAGCTCCCTCTTCTCACTATGTCCAAAATGAACAGGTTTTTCTCTAAGGAACCTGAAGTGGCTACCTCCTTGAAGACTCTCTCTTCTAGAGTGGACAAGGTGGAAGCTACTTTATCTCAAATGCAAAAGGAACAGGAGAAGCAGACTCAACTTTTGGCCCAGCTAGTGGCAGCTCAAGGACTCCCAGTTGTCTCTCTTGATGATAACAAAAAGGGGGAGAAATCTCAGGAGCTAACCATTCAAATCACAAAGGTGCTGGTCCCAACCATCACATTGCCACAGGAGCCACTAGCAATGGGGGAGTTTGGAAAGAAGAATAAGGATGGCATTGACTTGATCCAGGAAGCTTCTATGAGGATACAACTTGCAGCACAGATCAAAGATCATTGGTCCAACATAGAAGCAAGGTTCAAGAAAATTACTGAATCTTCAAAGACAGATCAGCCATCAACAAATGCAATGGAAACTGCACAAGTGGAGCCACAGTTCAAGAGCTCTTATGCTATAGAGCCCCTTCTACATGGAGTCATTCAAGGACCAAGAAAGGAGAAAGGACAAACTTCATGCATTAGGGATGTGGAAGAAGCTACATTACAAAGAAGCTTATCTCCCAAGTCTCCTGCTAAACCAAAAGGCAAAAACATAGCAAGGACTTTCTATCCTGCACCTTATCCAGATGAGCTCAAACTACTTGGACTTCTCATCACAAAAAGCAAGGAAAGTAATAATCATGAGATAAGGAAGCAAAGGGCAATTGTCTACAGGAATGGACAACAAATCTGTGTTTGGGCTGGTCATCCAAACTTTGCTGAAGCCAAGGCTGAGGAATCAGAAAGAGCAGCTATGCAAGCTCTTGCAGTAGCTCAAGCTCTAGATGAAGAAGAAAGACAGCAAGAAGAAAAAGCCCAAAAGGAAAGGAGTGAAAAGAAGAGTACAAGGCAACCAAAGGCAAGGGCTAGAAGAAACATAACCTTTGAAAAAGATGACTCTCAGAGTATTGCATCAGACTCTTCTGTACCTCCAACAATTCCTGATCCATCTTTAAAGTTAGCCTGTGATCCCAAACATCTTGTTAATTATCATGATCAGCCAATTGAGCCAAAGGAAGAGCCAATTGAGTTTGATGAGGCTAACTTTCCTAAATTCCTTTTTGAGATGGATCCAAAGAAGAAATTGAAGCAAAGGGCTGTCAAGACAAAGCCAGTATTTGTGAGAAAGCCACAACCTCAAAAACCCCCTTCAAATCCAGAGGACTGCATGTACATTGCTGACATCAGGGAAGAATCCAGCTTGCATCTTGAGTTAGACAACCTGGTGGAAGTAAGGGGCATTGCAGCTTCTCAGAAGCTACCTGAAAGATTGGTTTTCACATACAAGGGTGGTAGAGAACAAATTTGGCCTCTCTACAGAATTCTAGGAGAAGACTACCAAACACTACTCACAGTGTTTAGATGCTTGAAGAAAGACTTTGGCTTCACCAAAACAGCCAAGTCTGAGGTGGTCTCCAGAATATGTCAAATAAAGGCTAGCTGGAACAAGCCTGAGGCTCTTCCCAGGATGCTAAGAGTGCCCTCAACAGGAAAGAAGATCCATCTTCAACCTTTCTGGATGATGGAATTCAAGGACAAGGACAACTGCAGAAGGTTCTTCAGGATGGAAGACCAGCTGGACAAGGCATCTAATCAAACTCTAAGGTTTATGCAATCCAAGCTTGGTGATCAAGATGAAGAAGAGAAGATCTTTTACAGAAGGCTACAGGTCCAGATTGAGGAGAACAACTCTAGGAGAGGGAAGAAGACTATGCCCCAAAGAAGACAAAGATGAATTATTTGCTCAGTCTGGAGGAGCACATTTGGGCATTAGTTTTGTAAGTCTTGCATTATTTCTAAAAACTTTATGAAGCTCAATACAACTTTTACTTTTATCATGTGTAATATGCCTGAGTGTTTTTGTTATCATCAAGGCTCTTGATTTATGGCTGTTATTCTATCAGTCATAAATTGGGGGAGATTGTTAGGAATATGTTGTTCTTGATGATAATTATAAAAACACTTAGTAGATTTTGTATTAAGTTATTTTGTAACTGTCAACGAAATAGCATGCTTTGCAGTGTTTCGTTGACAGGAAGCTCATCAACGAAATGAGTGATGTAGCAATTGCACTGTACATTACTTCATAGTTTGATATGCAGTTTGTTGAGTACTAGATAGGTTTTCTAAGTCATGTTGACTAAATGGTTAGATAGGCAAAATAGGTTGGTTAATTGTAAATATTTAGTGCCTTGTAATTTTGCCTAAGTGAAGACATGTCAACGGAATGAAGATTACTCTATCAACGAAACAAGGAAGCTCATCAACGAAACAAAGAATAAAGCTATCAACGAAACACATCTCTATGCCATCAACGAATCATTATTGCTTTTCTATACAATTGACAAAGTGATAGTGACAGGTTCCTGACAGATCAAAAAGGAGATGTGGAAGTGTACTTTGCATTGGAAACCATTAAAATGGACATGGGGAATAAGGAAACATCCCAGTTTCCAATTGGGCTCTTGGGAGTGATCATAATAAGCATGAAGACAAAAGCAAGGATCTCCAAGGACCACTGGACAAAGGGATGAAAAGCAAACTATTGGCGGTTACTCATTGTACTATTAGTGTAGCCAAAAATAGGGTTGTAAACTTGGGTTTATATAACCAAGTGTAGCAGTTACTTTATTTGAGTGAAGAAAAACAAAGAGTTTGTATTAGCTATCTTTGAGAGCATTTTTCTTCTCTACAACCTTGTAACTGAGCAGCTGTGTACATTTGTATCACAGATTATTTCCGCAATAAAAACACTTCAGTTGGATCATCAAACAATCCAACTGAATTATTTATATCTTGTGTTTTTATTTATTCAGTTCAGTTTAATTTTATAAAAGTATTTTCAAAGTTAAAGAAATATCAAAATTGTATTCAACCCCCCCTTCTACAATTCTGTTAGGTCATTTGGGATTAACAATATGTAGTTAGTTTCATTCATAGTATTGCATGTTTATGTCATATAGAGCATTCTGTTTGCATTATTGTTTATATCTATCATGTGAGTCCATTTAGTTGCATTTGCATAGCATAGTTGCATTTGCATAGCATGCATATTTCATGATCCCGTAGGACTTGGCTGTCTCCGTTAGTGAGTTGATATTGATGGGAGTGTGGTTATGATGAATAGAGGGTTGATTAAGTTTCTAAGAAATTGACTTGCATGCCAGAAACAAAATAATTTCATAAGTCTCATTGTTTGCTTTTAGATTTGATCAGACCATGCTTGTTTGGATGTTAGAATTTAATCACTTGCTTATATTTAGAATGTCTTCTATTCTCTTGAAATTGAAGGAGCACTAAAGTATAAGTTTGAGGGAAATCAGGGATTTCATGCTAGTTGTCAATAAAGGCTTGTGCGAACAGCACACTGTCTTTTTCACTTGATGCAAGTCCAGGATATTTCTTGTCATCAAAGGTAACATCCATGCTTTCCATCACTTTGTGTTGCTCAGGTACAAACACTCTGTATGTTGTCCTTTCCAGAGAGTAACCAATGAAGATACCTTCAAATGCCTTAGCATCAAATTTTCCAATATGCTCAGAAGTATCTTTCATCACAAAACACTTGCTTCCAAAGACATGAAGATGCTTGAGGGATGCTCTTTTTCCAGTCATCAATGTGTAAGAAGTTTTTCCAGACTTCTTATTAATCAATGTTCTATTCTGCACATATCATGTTGTGTTAACAACATCAGCCCAAAAGCTAGTAGGTAGCTTTGCATCCAACAGCAGTCCTTGCAGTTTCAATGAGAGTTCTATTTTTTCTCTCAACTACTCCATTTTGTTGAGGTGTTCTAGGAGCTGAAAATTGTTGAGAAATTCCTTTATCTTTGCAGAACTCATACAATGTTGAATTTCTGAACTCAGTCCCATTATCACTTCTCAAAGCAACTACAGAGGAACCAGTGCTTTGAGCTTCTCTATCAACTCTCTTGATATGCTCTATAATTACTTGAGGTGCTTCATCCTTGGAGAACAGGAATTCCACCCAAGTGTATCTTGAATAATCATCAACCATGACTAGAACATATTTCTTTTTGGAAAGGGACATTATATTCACAGGGCCAAATAAGTCCATGTGAATTAGCTGCAGAAGCTTTGAGTTTGAGTTGAGCAGCTTGTTTTTGTGACTTGACCTTTTTATTTTTCCTTTTTGACAAGATTCACATGCTCCATCTTGCACAAACTCCAAGGCAGGCATGTCTCTGATGAGCTCCCTTTTAGCTAGAGAGTTCATTTCATGAACATTCAAGTGAGACAGTTTCTTGTGCCATAGCCAAAATTCTTCATTTGTGGCTCTTGTGTAGAAACAACATATTTCACCCTTGTCTGCATCCTTTAGGTTAGCTACAAACAAGCTTCCTTTCTTCACACCAGTCAAAACAACTTTACCACTACCTCTTTTGGAGATTAGACATTGATCTTCATCAAATTCCACCTTGAAACCCCTGTTGGTGAATTGTCCAATGCTCATAAGGTTGTGCTTCAGTCCCTCAACAAATGCTACATCTTCAATAATGACATTCCCAGATTTTACACTGCCATATCCCATTGTATAACCAATGTTGTCATTTCCAAAGGTTACTGATGTGCCAACCTTCTCCTCAAAATGTGATAGCAGGGCTATATCACCAGTCATGTGACTTGAGCATCCACTGTCCAAGATCCATATGACTCTTTTATTCCTGTTGCCCTGCATTCACAAAATGACTAAGTTGTTTTTGGTACCCACACTTGTGAGGGTCCAGTTGATTTAGAAACAGTTGTGTTAATGATTCTTCTAGAAGAAACAGCTTTCTTCACAGTAGGAGACTTCACTTTGTTTGTGGCTTTGGAATTTACACTCTTAGGCTCACATGAAGTTTTCACCCTCTCAACCTTGATTGGGGATCTTGTCCTGTGAGTGTGCATATGTGTGTGTGTGATTCACAAGATTGTGCAGAGTCAAGTTTATGCTTTAGAGATAAAGAATTAGCAATCACAGTCACATAGCATGTCATGCAGTTAGAATTACCACAGAAGGAATCATGGACAGAGTTCAAGCCTACAGAATGGTTACTCAGGTTATCAACTTCAACATTTACAGGTTTATTACACTTATGAGTCAAATGATTCACAGATAAGCATTTCTGACACTGTTTCCTAGGAGCATTTGGCACATAAGCATAATTGTTACTCTTGTTGACACCTATCTTACCATTTCTGTTTTGTTTCTTCTTCTTAACAACTTCTTTCTTGATTTTAGGACTCTTGACAAGGTTGTATTTGGTTTTTTTCTGAAAAACAGACTTGGGAGAGGAAGAAGTGTCTTTAGCAGCCTCATCTTCTTCAAGTAGTTGTTTGATGACCAGTAGTTCTTCATCAAACTCAACAATACTCTCTTTTGAAAATGGGCTTTTCAACACTTGACAAAATGGTTGGGGCATTTTTGTTTGTAAGAGGTTCTTTTCCTTTGCCCTTGGCCTTCTTCCTTCCCTTATCATTCTCATAATCAAAACCAACTCCAACCTTGCAGTCTTCAGTGTGTTCCTTGTGATAGGTTTGAATAAGCATATATGAGTTCTTAAAACTTCTTAGCTATAATTCATTTTCAGCTTTTTCTATTTGGTCAGCACAAACCACTTTGTTCTTAAGGTACTCAATCTCTTTCTTCAAACCATCAAGGCTCACAACCATTAACTCAAGTTTCTCATTCTTTTCTGTAAGCTCAAGATTTTTAGCAGTTAGCCTATCAATTTCTTCATTAGCAGCTAACATGCTAGTATGAATATTGAACATCTCAGTAATCATATCTTCAACAGTTTGCTTATATTGAAAGGGAGTCGTATCAAGAGAGGTAAGAATGGGTACCTGATTTGAAAAATCACCATCATCAGAAAATGCCATCAAGGCATAGTTTGAGTTCTCATGTTCTTCTTCTTCATCAGAATCATCCCAGCATTTTCCCTCTGCAATAAAAGCTTTACCCTGTTGTTTGTTGAGTAGAGCTTCATACTTAGCTTCAAGCTCTAAGTATGCTTTGTCCTTTTTGACCTGTTTGGGCTTCTTGCACTCTGTGGCAAAGTACTCAAGTTCATTGCAGTTGTAGCACCTTATCTTGGTCCTATCCACACTCCCAGACTTGTATCCACCTTTAGCAGCACCAACAATCCCTTTTCCTTTATTGAAGGAGTTTGAGCCACTTGATCCACCAGTATTTCCAGAATTAAACTTGGACTTAAATGGCTGCTTCCTTTTAAACCTAATGTTAGGATATCTCCTAGCCATATAGGCAAAGGATTTGTTTTCCATCTTGTCCAGTTCATCTATGCTGTAGAACTCATCTTCCTCAGGGAAATTATAGACGACTTGAGTCTCATCACATGTGTCTTCAACTTCCAGCTCTTCAATCTTGACTTGACTGACTTTAAGAGATTCCATTCTTTGACCTAAGTTGTCAGCAATAAGGGCACATGAAGTATTTGCCATTAATCCTTGCTTTGCTTGAATGGATCTCTTTTGAAAGAACTCTAGCTCATATGTTTTCAAAACACCATACAACACATCAAAACCAATCTTTGTTAGATCTCTTTCTTTGAGGGAAGAGATTCTTGGTTCCAAGTGATCTGGTAGAGTTAGCAAAAACTTCATGTTTAGCTCTTCTGTCTCATAGTGTTTGTCATAGAGTTTGAGCTCATTTATCAGCTTGTTGAACCTCTCAAACACTTCTGTGATTCCTTCCTTTGGCTGAGCCATGAAAGCTTCATACTGTGAGACCAGAATCTGCTTCTTGTTCTTTCTTACTTCAGGAGTTCCTTCACATAGCACTTCTATAAGATCCCACATCTTCTTAGCACTACTACAGTGAGCAACAGTGCCATACATGTTGAAATCCATAGATTCACAGATGATAAGTTGGAGATGTCCATCTAGTGCTACTTTCTCCTTTTCAGGATCAGTGTATTTGGAGGGATCTTTAGGAACATGTTTTGCTGGTATTATCTCAGTGCCAACAGTTATTTTAGCAATCTCAATCATTGGAATAAAGGGACCATGCTTTAGAATATCTAAGTACATGGGATTTGAAGCTTTGATGAAAAGCAACATCTTCTTCTTCCAAAGACTGTAGTGCTCCTTGTTAAAGGGAGGAATCTTGATACTACTTAGTTTCTGTGAACTCATTCTTGATCTTTTTCTATTTGTATGTTAACAGCCCGCTCTGATAGCACTTGTTAGTAATGAATACCACTTAGAAACTAGACAGAGGGGGTGAATGGATAGTTTGATAGATTTTTGCTTTCTTGAAACTAAATTGCTGTAACAGATTGTGTAGTAAGAAAATGCGGAATGAAATAAACAGTACACACACAATCACTTTAATCTACTTTGTATTAAGCAAATTAAATACTACAGCTTCCAAAATCTCACAAGAGAAATTCTGGCTTCTAAACAAGAACAATGTTTTCTTGCTTTTCTTACAGAGAAAGAAGTGCTTCAATATAGTTCTATGATATGATCACTTACAGCTAACAGTAGGGTGTGCACAATATATATATTGTCCTATACAAAACTAGTGCACACACCTAATTACACAGCTACCCTTCCTACAACTCCATTTTGTCGTTCTGTAAAAGGTTGGTTGTGACAAGGAGAACCACTTGCTTTCTGTGGTCCTCTCCCTTATCTGTAGCTGTTTGTCTTCCTTCTTCCTCTCCAAGTTTAGCTGTAGATTTTCCATCTGTATTTTGGACCACCTGACCAATACAGATGCTTCAGTATTTGTCTCCATTGACTTTGATCTTGTACCTTCATTTGTCTTGTTGTAAACGGCTAAGTGTTGATATTGTGAACTCCACTTCATTCCTGACTTCGCGATGTCCCTTGTGAAGACTACGCGACATGGCCTTTGAGGACTTTGCGACATAAGCCATTTGAGGACTTCGCGATCTAGCCTTTTTGAGGACTTCGCGATATAGCCTTTTTGAGGACTATGCGACATAGGCTATTTGAGGACTATGCGACATAGGCTATTTGAGGACTATGCAGAATAAGCTATTTGAGGACTTCACGATCTAGTACATTTTGACTTTGCTGATTTCAACACTTCACGATATGAGTCTTGAAGACTTCACGACATAGTACAAATTGGACTATGCGATCTAGCACTTCTCGACATGGATTTTGGTGACTTCACGACATAGCTTTATTCTGACTTTGCTATATAATGCCTTAGACAAATTTCTGCAACTTATTTCTTCAGGGCCTTATTCATCTCCTTCCTGCTGCATGAACAATTCTGAACTTCTACCAGGTTAATTATTCAATGGCCTATGTACATTCTAGATGCAAGAAACTTACTAACCTCATTATAATTCTGAGCATACATGATCAAGCTAATGTTCATGAGAATAAGACAAGTACAAAGAGACCTATACTATATCCCAGTGATAGAATTCACTAGGTCATGTAGTGTGACATAGTCACATAGTGTAGGCTTGTTAATGGTGGTATTCAGACATGTCTTGAGCCTAACACAATCCATCATATCGCATGCCTTACTAATGTCCAACTTCAACGCTACTTCTCCATCCCTCTCATGTTTCTTCCTCTTCATATGATGAA
The DNA here is from genome assembly GCA_030848705.1 of Heracleum sosnowskyi. Taxonomy (NCBI): domain Eukaryota; kingdom Viridiplantae; phylum Streptophyta; class Magnoliopsida; order Apiales; family Apiaceae; genus Heracleum; species Heracleum sosnowskyi. The sequence continues at coordinate 107,963,140 of CM061245.1, forward strand.
GAACCTCAAACGCAACAAGTACATTATTCGAGATGTTTCGCCCTGGTACAAACGCAGATTAGTTCTCTAATATTACATCTGGTAAAATTCCTTTCAATTGATTTGCCAACACTTTGGCCATGATTTTGTACAACACGTTACACAGGGCTATGGGACGCAAATCCTTCATACATCAAGCATTTTCCTTCTTAGGTATAAGCACCAGATTCGTGTCATTTAGATTGGCTGAAAACGAGCACTGATGTAATCATTCCTTACAACAATCATAGACTACTCTAACCATGAGAGACCCGACGCTTTGTCGGGATGCATTTGTTTTATTGCTACTGAGAATTCTTCAAAAGAAACGTCTTCCACCAGCTTTACATTATGTTCCACCGTTACAATTTTAAGACTTACTTATACTAGATTATAGCCAGTGTGAAACACGGGTTACTTTAAATTTTCTTTTAATTTACTTATAGTGTAATATAATATTACAAATATTAATTTTAATGAGTTCTTGTGAAAATTCGAACCTTAGAACTTTATATATAAAAACTTTTAGTATTAAATATAGATTAATATGTTGTACACAAGATTTGAACCTTAGACCTCTTTGTATAACAACTTCTAATATTGTATCCAACGATCATCATTTACTTGAGTTGAAGATCTAACGATTGTGATCGAAAGGGAAAACAAAAGTGAGGGGTGAACAAAACTACAAATTATATTTCCATTTCGGCTATTATAGATTCAATGGTTGAGCATTATTCATTTTACATTGATCAAAATGTAAAATGATGATTTGATATTGCTTTTATTATTCCAATATGTGGTTAATAATCACTTTGTTTAGGCCTAAGAGAAGTAGTCTTTAGTCATTTTTTTTGGGCAAAAAAACAAGTCTCGTTACTATATTATAAAGGGATATTCTAATGGTAGGGGTGAGCAAAAAGAACCGAAAAACCGAAACCGAGCCGAAAAATCAAACCGAAACTAATAAAAACCAAAATAACTGTAATTGAACCGATATAGCGGTTTAGTAACGGTTACGGTTTTCCCTTTAAAACCGAACCGAAAAACCGAACCGTTAATATAATATTATATTTACATATAAATAATTATGCATAATAAATAATTTGCTTTACCATGCATAATATTCATAGTAAAATGGTTTTCTCATTTTTTTTCATTCTTCGTTGTTCATGAGTGTATACACTAACATTGTTGTAGTCATCTTATAGTTAATTTTGACTTAGTAATTGCTTGTATATATACACTTTCTTATTTGACCTTCACTGGACAGAATTACCTCCTTTTCTATGATTTCCGGGTTGTCCGGTGCAAATGTCTGGTAAATACAAAATAGAAATTATCATAGTAAATTACTATAAATTTACTTTTTTATGTTAAATTTTCAAAATAATTATCATCAAATTTTATGATAGTTTTATTATATAAAAACAAAAAAAAAAATCGAAACCGAAAAACGGTTAACCGAACCGGAAAAAACCGTTTTAGAAGGTTCGGTTACGGTTTCAAGGTAAAAATCGAACTGAACCGAAATAAACGGTTCAGTAACGGTTTTAGCTAGAAACCGAGCCGAACCGACCCGTGCACACCCTTACCTAATGGTACCATTGTAGTTTTGACTTTTTCTATTGGTGCCAATTTCCCATATTATTGGTTTCTCCAAATGGTTCCAGTGGTACCATTGAGAATCCTCTAATTGCAATTAATATTAGAAAAAAAAAATTACAAATAAAAAAGATGGTTAAATAGAAGACAGTAAAGATTAGAAAATTGACTAATAATATACTAAATTACTTGTTGTTCGAGGAGCGGAAGAAAATCGAACTGAATTTATCTTGATCTATATTTTAAAATATTTGATGATGGTTAATGAATTTCTTATTTTGACAAACAATAAGAGTATAAGATTAACAAGTCAAAAGTTTAGGTGTATCATGTGTAAGTCAAATATACAAGATGGTACCATCAGGAAAAGTCAATACCACGATGGTACCATTGAGAATTTCCTTATTATAAATTTAAAATTTCGGTCATTAAAATGTTGAACAAGTTAAATTCGACCATAACTCTGCAATTTATTGAGGAAAAAATTGAAAATTGGTTTCTTAGCACATATTATGTTAGGGAAATGTTATTTTCATATCACTTTTTTTATTCTTAGGTATATGTGTAGCATATTTCTCTTGTGTCCTTAATTTATGACATGTTCTAGTACCATATATTACAAATAACTCCATAATTAAAAAAAAACATTTCAGAAATAATATTTTCCATTATGTTATTAGTCTTTAAGAAAATGATCATAGATTGTTTTTCTCTTACAAGAATATTAGCTTTTTTTTAATAAAAAACTGAATGTGTAATAACTAAACTTTTACTCTGATATTTTAATTGATAAAAGACTAATCACAACTTACATACTTAAATCAGATAAAATTCTTTTTCTTCGTTAAAAGAAAAGCTATACACACATCTCTTGTATTCGATAATTATTTTATATTTTTGTCTAATGACTAACAAAAAGGTAAATAAATGAATTTACTCTTGACTTGGGGAAACTGATTTTCTTGTTTGGTTTATCCAATACATTAAACATGCATGCTCAGTATTGTTTACTTCATAAATAATTCATTTTTTTAACACGTTAAGTTGTTGCAAAATTTCCTACCATGCCACACAATTCTAATAGTCATTACCATACTATTGGTATTGATATGGGTCAGGATGGCCGACATTTATATGACAGGCTTAAGAGCCCACAAAGAATTTATCCAGATTGATCCAAAATTATGAATGTAGTTACTTTTAGGCCCAATCTTTCACAGAAGCAACGAATTTAAGTTTATGTTACAGCTTATCTGCTTGAGTACTTGAAGAAATGCTACTAACATGTAAAACTATGAAGATTCACAATAAAACTAAGTAAAACTTATAGTAAAATGAGAAAGATACAGAATGACATGATCTACAATAATGTACTGTTACAAAGCTCCATTGTTACTACTAAATCAACACCTAATGTATCTACTTTGTATGAGTTTAACTACATTCTGTTACTATAGAGAGAGAGAGACAGAGAGACAGAGAGAGAGAGAGAGTTGAATGAGAGAGATCGAGATATAGTTGTAGAGAGATGATCTAATTCCATTCATTAGTCTTGACTGTGATCCTATCCTTCACTTTGTACTGTGATGTTTTCTCTAGCTGAGCTGTCAATGCGAGCTGTTAAATTTTGTTATTTCAGTAACTAACTCATTTGTTGCGCTCAATATGTTTAGTACGTTCATGATGCACTGGATTCTTTGCTATATGAATAGCACTCTGATTGTCACAGTAAAGTGTGACAGGTTTAAGTTGCTTCACACCTAACTTTTTCAACAATCTTACTATCCAAGTAACTTCTCCTGCAGCTGCTGACATAGCTCTATATTCCACTTCAGATGAGCTTTTAGACACTGTGTGTTGCTTCTTGGATTTCCAACTTATAAGAGAATTTCCTAATAGTAGCACATTGCCAGAAATTGATCTCCTTGTAGTCAAACAAGCTCCCCAGTCTGAATCTGAGTATGCTTGAAGTGTTAACTGTTCATTCCCTTTGAGTAGTATTCCATGACCATAGTTGAAGCTACATACCTTAAGACATGTATCAATCCTTTAAAATGAGCTTCTCTTGGCTGATGTAGAAATTGACTTAAATGTTGCACAGTAAAAGCCAAACCAGGTCTGGTATTGGTTAAGAAATTCAATTTTCCAACAAAGCATCTGAACAAACTAGGGTCCTTGAAAAACTCACCTTCATCTGCACTTAGCTTAAGATTAACAAGCAGTGGAGTAACAACAGTTCAAAATTCTTCTATACCAGCTTCTAGTAATAATTTTCTGGTAAATTTATTCTGAGATAGAGTAATACCTTCACTGGTATATCCTCCTCAATACCTAGAAGTAACTAAGCAATCCAAGATTTTTTATACTAAAGAGATCATCAAGATGTTTTTTTATCTCTTGAATAGTATCCTTATCATCTCCTGTCATTATAATGTCATCTACAGATACTGCAAGTACAGTGATCTTGTTATACTTATGCTTAATGAATAGAGAATAGTCATTTTTGGACTGTATTAACCCTTGATGTAGTAATGCCCCCACTAACTTGGCAAACCACTGTCTTGAAGCCTTTTTTTAAACCACGGAGTGATTTGACAAGTTTACAAACCTTGTTGAAGGGATTAGGAAGTCCAACTGGGACAAACATATACACATCTTCAACTAAATTTCCATGAAGAAAAACATTATTCACATCTAGTTGATGAATCTTCCAATCCCTGTGAGTTGCAACAACAAGCAAACATCTGATAGTATCCATTTTAACAACAGGAGAAAAAGTTTCTAAGTACTCTATTCCCCATTTCTGATTGAAACCCTTAGCTACTAGTCTAGCTTTAAACCTCTCTATACTGCCATCTGCCTTAAGCTTGATTTTATACACCCATTTGTAGCCAATGGGTTTTTTAACAGGTGGTAAATTAACAAGATCCCAAGTATGATTCTTATGTAAAGCTAATAATTCCTTGTCCATAGCTTCAATCCATCTTGGATCATGTGAAGCTTGTTCATAAGAAACATGCTCTTGAAGAGATTCAGTGACTACTATAAAGGAGTGAATATGAGGTGGTAGAGCAGCATAAATGACAAGATTACACCAATGTTTTGTAGAAGAACCACACATATAATCAGAAAAATGAGCCGGTGGACGTGAAATTCTAGTACCTTTTCTAAGCAATAACCCAGAATCGGAAGTATAACTGGAAGAAAGATCAGACAAATTGTCATGTGATGAAGCACCAGAATTGTCATTGTGAGGAGGTGAATAAGGAACAGATGTTTGGAAAATATTAGGTAAATCAATATAAGTATAGGAGTAGGAACAGTGGAGATTGGAAGAAAAAGTGAAGGTGAAATGGATGTAGAGATTGACTGTAAATGAAAAGGAAAATGTTGTTCATAAAACACAACATTTCTACTAATAGAAATATCCATAGTAACAGGATTCAGTACCTTATATCCATAAAAACCTGAGGTATAGCTCTCTTATCAAACTTAGTTCTTTGTGAATTAATGGTGCAACAAAACACAAACATCCAAACACTCTTAATGTACTAAGATCCGGAGGAGTACCAAAAAAATTTTCATATGGAGAAACATGATGAAGTACTTGTAAAGGCATTCTGCTGATGAGATGGACAACACACAATACACACTCACCCCACACTACACCATAGATTGGCGATTGCAACTCCAACTGAAAAAATTGCTTTAAAATCATTGCTATTTAATGACAAGTTTTCTGGAGTTTACAAATATGGTAATGATTTTTAATATCATTACAATTGGATTTCAGTTTTGCAAAAATTGAATTTTATTGCAATGAAAATAAATAAACGTTACCATAGACTCAACATTTTGGAGTAAGTTTTGGCGGGCTGCATAAAAAAGAAAGAAGCGGGCTTGCTAAAACAAGCGGGCTTTCTAAATTATTTTACCCGGGCTTTCTTTTGACTAAAAACAACAAGCGGGCTTTCTAATTTCTTTTGCACTCATTTCTTTCAGACAAGCTAATTTCCTTATTTCTTTGAGAGAGAGAAGGCGACGAAGAGAGAGACAATTTCTTTCAGAACACTGAAGCTCAAGCTCAAGCTCAAGCTCGAAGATTCAGTCAAGCTCGAACACTAAAGATTCAACAAAGGTATCTTCTTTCCCCAAATCGATTTTAAAATCGATTTTAGGTGTATAAATTAGGGTTTAGTTGTTAATTTGTGCATTTTTTAAAATCGATTTATACGGTTAATTTGTTAATTAGGGTTTAATTGAGATTTTGTTTAAGTTGATTTTTAGAATTAGGGTTAAACTGGGGGTTTTAAATTAGGGGTTTTAATCAATGTATATATATAATGTATGTAATAGTATAATGTAAGTTATGTTAATTTGTATGAGTCTTTGTGAAGGTTGTATGTTATGTTGATTTGTATAATCTGTTTTTTATGTTAATTGTTAATTTGTATAATGTATGTTCTATTTTTTTTACTTGTAGAAGATTCTGTTTTTTTACCTGAATTTGATTTATAGAGTTAAGAATAACATGGTTTTTATGGGAGATATCATGTGCCTGTTATAAGAATACATTTACCTTGAAAAATTGGATAGAGGGGGCTGTGATTTTTAATTTATAATTATTGTCATATAAGTTTTGTTTTTTAATTTTATATGTATTTTTTGTTTTGCTTCTTTGTGTAGAAAATAGGTTTGTGAATTTGCACTTATGACTTGGGTTTCACTTCCAAAATACAGCGAGGCTTATAGTGATGGGGTGATAGACTTTTTTAGGAATGCCTTAGATAATTTTGGCGAAGGCGATGAAATAAGATGTCCTTGTAAGGATTGTAGTAATCGTTTCTGGTTTTCTCAAGAAGATGTATATGACCGTCTTGTATTTAACGGTCCTTGTCCGTCATTTGCTAATTGGATATTTGAAGTGTCAACCTTGAAGTTTAGAAAAACTAATGATAGGACATATTGTGATTTGGGTATGGGCCTAGGTGAAAATTTTGATGAAATGATTCACAATGAAGGTAAAGTTAGAACTGGTATGAATAAAGCTGCAAAAGATTTTTATAAGGTTGTTGAGGAAGGGAAACAACCTTTATATCTGGGGTCTGAGAAGTTTACTCGCTTAGGTTTTATAGTCAGACTTTACCTATTAAAGTGTAGTCATGGTTTTACCGAGTCTGCATTCAGCGGTATTCTAGAGTTAATAAAAGAGGCTTTTCCCAATGTCAATCTGCCTCCTTCTTTTAGGACTGCCAAAAATATGATTAGAGATTTAGGTCTTGATTATGAAAAGATACATGTTTGTCCTAATGACTGCATGTTATATTGGGCTGAAAATAAAAATGAAACTAAGTGTAAATTTTGTGGAGTTTCAAGATGGAAAGTCCATAAAAAGATACTAATGCATCTGTTTCTAATAACTTCCAAGAAAAAAAATTCTAATATCCCTGCAAAAGTGTTGAGATACTTCCCGTTGAAACCAAGGCTGCAACGTTTGTTCATGTGTAAAGATTATTCTGAACTAATGACTTGGCATGCAGTAGGACGAACAGAAGACGGGAATTTAAGACATCCAGCCGATGCAGAGGGCTGGAAGTCAATGGATGCCAGCCATCCAAATTTTGCAGCGGAAACCCGAAATGTTAGGTTAGGTCTAGCCACAGATGGCTTTAATCCCTACCGATCAATGAATATAAGTCACAGCACCTGGCCAATTGTTCACGTCAATTATAATCTTCCTCCTTGGTTGATTATGAAACATGAGAATTTAATTCTTTCAATGCTAATCCCTGGTCCCGTATACCCTGGTAACGACATAGATGTGTATATGCAGCCACTCGTTGCGGAGTTAAAGAATTATGGGAAGTAGGTTTAGAAACTTACGATGCCCTCAATTACAAAATATTTATTACCAGGTGAGAAATATGTATTTGGAAGAAGTGCACCTCCGTACAATGTTTTATTAATTGTTTTCGATGTAGTACATGTTTTAATATGATCCAATCATGTAATGACTAGTCGACCTTGGATCAATTGGTTGGCATGGCAATATTTATTCTATTTGTCGAGCAGCTCGATACATCAAATTTTTCGTATGCTGATTTAGGTATCGAGCTACTCGATTTTTTCAAACATCTGCATTAGGACGGATCCAGGTAAAGATAATATACAACATCGTCGGGTCAATTCAATTTGAAATCATATCTTTGAAGTATAAATTCTGTATATTTGATAGTATAATGTTAGGCCGAATACACAATATAATCAAGTATGTATGAGAATAACGATAATTAAGAACACTGTTTATGAATCAATAAACTGTATTTATATTAACAGCTTCTCTCTTTATGATGTTAATGAATCACAAAGAGCTTCTAGGTTACAAGAATAATATATCAATATTCGCGTCCCTTCTAGGGATAACCTATCTGTGTTTATATAGTACACAGCTACATACAATCCTTATCTAATTGATATTCCTATAAATCAGCTATACAATTCATATCAATTAAGGATTGCTTCAGTCTTCTATTCCGTTTCCTTAGCTGTATCAATATATTCTGCTTCTTTCCATCTTCAGAATATATTGCTTCTAGAATCTTCAATTCAGCACCGACAGCTAATACAACTATCACCTTGTCAGACTTTAAATAAACTCTGACCGGCTTCAATTAAACTCTTCACCCTGTCAGAGTTTAACTAAACTCTGACTGGCTTCTGATAAACTCTTGTCAGTACCTGTTGCTTAAACACTGATAAACAAACATTAGCAATTATATCTAACAATCTCCCCCAACTTGTTCATAATAAAATGTACAAGTTAAACATATAATTGATGATGTCAAAACCATTTAACAAATGCAGTGTTTAACATATAACAGAGTTTAATTTAAAACAGAGTTTAAATTTGACTTAGAATAGAAAATATTAAAAACTTACAGTCAGACTTTACTTGACTTCTTCAATATCAGGTACAGTCCTGAGATAATCAATCAGCAGTCTTCTCTCAGCATTCTCAAGTTCAGCTATCATAATCTCTTTCAGCTCCTTATACTCTGGATCTCCTTCACCAGTTTGATATATGGCAGCCCTCAGAGAATAGATACTGTTCTTCTTCATGTCATTTCCTAACCGAATGTACTGAGCTTTATCTGACTCTAAGTTGAATTCTAAGACTTTTATTCCAAGTGCAGTTTTAAATCTAGCACTGTTTTTCTTCATCTTCACCAACTTTCCAGCATGATCTCTATACTTTGGAATATAAGCATTTGAGACTTCTCCTCCTCCAAGCATCACTTTTGATCTCAGCATCTTTTCTCTTAAGATTTGAGCAACATTATGGGTGTGTCTGTTTTTAACTTTGAACAGATAAAGTACATATTCAAGTTCTTCCCATGATTTGAGATTTACATCAGATTCTCCAACTCTATAAACACTTCCATCACTCATGAAGTATAACAGAAACTGCTTCTTCAAGATTCTGTGAAAAATCAACTGAACAGATTCTAACTTATCAAGATTTTCTTGTGTACCCCCAATACCAGATCCTGCCAGTGAAATATTGTCTTGAGATCTGTTATTTATTCTCTTCTCCCTATGTGAACCTAAACCAGACTTATCATAAGATTCTTTTCCAAGTACAGTCCTGGTTTGAGAAAAATCCACAGGTTGAAGTGTCAGAGTTTCAGAGAGTACAGGTCTTAAGAAACCTTTGAGTTGAGGAGCTAGCTGAGTTTGCACAGCTTGAGCCTTGTCAGAGGCTGGCTTAACTTCAATAGTATCATCAACTTGAGCAGCGTCAGAGGTTGATTTTGCTAATCTTGTTTCAACTTGAGCAATGTCAGAGGTTGAATTATCTTTCTTCTTCAGGTTAGGCTCTTCAATCATTTTGCCTTTACCCTTATCAGAGTTTCTAATCACAGGTCTCCTTGTATATTGTATACTCTGTTGTGTATTCTCTTTGATAGAAATACCAACTTCTTTCTTCCTAGGAGCCTTGATTTCCTGTTTCTTGTAGATTCCAGCTTCAAGATTTTTCTTGTGTTCTTCAGCAAGCATCTGTTCTTCAGCCTGGATATCTTCAATAGTGACTTCCTTTCCATGCTCTTTAATAAAGATCCTAGCAGCAATCTCTTCATCAGTAGATGGGTTAGCTGAAACAACTAAACTTTTGTTGAGTTTTGAAGTAGATTGACCACCAGAAGTAGATTGACCACCAGAGTTTATTACACGTCTTTGCCTTTGAGCAGAAATCCTTCTTTCATTTCCTCTGCTTCCCCCATCAGTAGAATCATCCTTCCGTCTCAGAGTTTGAGTATCTTTGCATTTGTCTTTAGGTATACTCTCCCCCTTTTTGACATCATCAGAAAGTAGTACTGATGTCAGCAATTCAAGCGCAGTAGAAATAGAAGTCAGTTGAGCAGACATAGCATTCTGGTTGTCCTCAACTGTCCCAAGCCTCTTCTTGATTTCTTCAGAATCCCTGGCTTGCTGCTTGAACATGGCATAGTAAGAAGTTCTGTCAGCCTTTAAAGTAAGATCCCTCAGACTTACTTCATTCCTCAGTTTTGTAAGCATTTGTTGATTCTCATCAAATCTATTATTGAGAGATTTGACTTGAATAACAGTTGCCTGTAAGCTCGTAAGGACATCAGGATTTGTAATCTTCTTAACAGAATCAGATAGAAAATCTGCAGCCCGTTGTGCTGGAAAGACACAATCTGCATTAGTCCATGTATTGTAGTACATATTCTGAAAATGCTCAGAAGCAGCCCTTTGAACTTCCCTCTCTTCAGTAGAATTTGCTTGAAGATCAGAAATTTCCACTTGAATATCAGAGTTTGAATGAGCAGGACTAGCTTCAGCATTGTCATCCTCTCTGAGAATATCTTCAAGCACATTTTCAGCAGTGATTTCATCAATTAACTGTGCAGTTGCATCAGGTACTTGATCTGCTACAGTTTGAGGAACATCAGAGTTTGCTGGAGCAGTAACCTCTGCTTCTCTCTGAACAATCTCAACAACTGATTGTTGCAAAGTTTCAAGGAAAACAATATCCTCATGATCATTATCTGTTGCATCAGCATGTACAGCAACAGCCTCTGGAACTGGATCAACTCTAATCTGATCAACTTCCTCACCTTTCTCAAAATCAAGAGAAATGATTTCTGTGTGAGAAGCAATAGGTTCTACTAATTCAGTAGTAGCTTGATCAGCTTCCAGTACAGTATCTTCATGATCCACAATCCTGCTGTCAGAGTATGCAGCAGCTTCCTCAACTACATCATCAACTTTTGATGTAGGAGCTTCCGTTACAAAATCCATCATAATAGTTTCAGGATTTGCAGCATCCTCAACAGTTAGAATATCCTCCTCAACAACAATTGCAGGAGTACTTGTAATCACAATCTCCTCATTCGCTGATGTAGGAGCTTCAGTGTCCTCAGGTTCTTTGTTCATATTGGCAATGATATCACCAAAAAGTTGATCAGCAACTAGTCTTCTCTTTCTCTGATGAAGAGTTTCTTCATCAGCTTCAGTTTCTGAGTCTACAATAGAATCAGCAGCAACAGACTTTGCCCTTTGGGCTCGCCTTTTCTTCATTCTTTTTCTCTGAGGTACAGCATCAACATTTGATACCTCAACTTCAGTTTGTTGCAAACCAGACGTAACTGCTCGAACTTTGGATCTCTTTGACCTCTGTGGTTGAGACACAGAAGGTCCAGCTTCAGCAGTTGAGACTTGTTGTTGTTGTAAGTTGTCAAGAAATTGTTGCACTGATGCAGGCAACATTAAAGGACCAACTTCTCCTTTCTTGTTGTCCTTGTTGATAAGGTCAGAAAATATACGTTTGTGCAGTTTAAACGAAAGTATAACATCATCCTCTACTATCTCAACATTTGGGCAGCAAAAATTGAATATCAATTGACAAAACCTAGAGAAATAAACAACATTTCTATTCTCTAGCATTTTCTCACCAATATTAGTTAAAACTAATCTAGCAACATCAAATTGACTGCCATAGAGAAGAGAATACCCGATCTGTAGACTATCCGTGGGAATCGCATCCCAATTGGTGCACTTCTTTCCAAAAGCTCGAGTAATGCAATCGAAAAAGAAGCTCCACTCCTTGCGCAAAAATGGCCTTTTGAGTTGACCTATCTTTGTCAAAGGTCCAGTGTAGCCTATCTCGCTCATCATTCTGACTAGCTCAAAGTCTCCAACAGAGATTGTGAATGCATTGAAATCTGCAAGGCCCAAAGCATCACGAACAGTAGTAGGAGTAACTACAAATTCATCTCCTTGAAACTCAAAAATTATAGATGGCGATCCAGACTCTCCTCCATTATCATAAGTACCTGTCTGCCAAAAAGTTCGAATTTGAGTCGCAGACAGCTTCGACGGTGCGGTTAGAGCAGTACCGATATCAGAGTGTAACAGGAACCTCTGAATCAAATGAAACGCCTCCGGTGCGTTCTCATTTGCTACAGGAGCAGAATAATTGTTGGGAACAAATTCTAATTCAGAAGCAATAAACGCTGTAGTTGCCATTAGTAAGATTTGAAAACAAGAAGAACTGGGCTTTGAAAGTGTTTGAGTGTTTGTGTGTGAGTAAAAGCTTATGAAAAGATGAGGTGCGTAAAAGATTGAATCGTGTGTATGTAGTGTATTAAATAATAACTGTAAAGATTAGAAGTATGTTAGTGGGACAGATGTCAGACGTAGATACGCTGACAGCTGTATCTAACAACTTCCAATACACACGTGCAGACGTGGAGACACCTGGCATCACATATAACACTCAAAATATCCGCTTAAAAGAAAAAAAATTAATAATAATAAAATTATCAATTTTAATAATAAAGTACAAAGGAGCTCAATAGTCAGAATAATAATGACTGTCTTGAAACTCCGCACCTTATTATCCCAAGCGCTTCGATTCAAGGAAAAACCTTTCAGTTACCTTGTTGAATGCTTTAAAAACCGAAGCATTTTAACAACAGGCTTCATATCTTAAAATTACCATACACCAAATGGCAGGAACCTTTGAATTTATGGATGTAGAATCATTCATGAACATGAACTGGCATCAACAAGCAAACTATATCATCGATGAGTTTCTTGTTCTGTCTTTTCTGAATGATGAAGGTCTTATAGCAGATGATGAAATAGCGGAAGGACCGATCTCTAATCCTTATGTGCACATCATCCGTCCCGGTCCATATGATGTGCCCATCCTGGCAGACGATCATACTATGGAGATTTGTATGATGCTCTTCCAGCAGAGCTTCCTGATGGGTACTGAGGAGACAATCTTCTTGGAATCCTGCAAGCTGCAAAGCAGAAAGAGAATCCAGGAAGATGATGATGATGATTCATCTTCAGGATGTTGTCAAGCAATCCCAGATGGTATAATGATCAGTTGAACAACTGGGTAGCGATCATCAGAAGTAGTAGAGCACAATAGCTTCTGGCTCTAGCTCTTCTGCTTCAGTTGTAGCATTCAAATACTTGTCCTGGTTAAATAGATCTTCGCTTTTGTAACCATAGTGATTAGTATGTACCAGAAAGTTTAGCTAAACATGAGTATGAAATCGTCTGAATGTAAATTTGAATTAATTAATGAAAAAAAATTTGTTTCTTTACATATCAGTATGATCAATATTGCATAGTAATTGTAAAGTGAAAGAAATGATATCACTTTAAACAATAAACTAACATACTCAGCAGCATTACGAATCACTATCAGGACTTATCAAACACACTCTTTCTTTTCTCCGTTCAATCATACTTTTTCCGAAAAACAAATGGCTAATCCCAAAATTATAAAATGTCTGAAACAAAGAGATTATTTTAACCATCAGAGATTAAAACAAAGTAACCTCGGCGTATTTCACACAATACATCAGTGTTTACCATTTGTCCTTCTTTGTCAATAAACTCTTTTCTCAATCTGTACAGTTGTGAAAATATGTGTGTGTAGTAGCAGAGTTTACCGAAATCAGTATTTAGATCATCTCAAGGTGCATAAAATCCACAAACTAAAGTAGTAAAAACTGGTTGCCTAAACTCTCATGTATAACATAGACACTGATTTTTCTATCTAAACTCTGTATTACTGATATCCTTTCATTTGGATATGTCTTTTATTTTTCACCCCCTTTATTATATATATATTTTTTTATTATTTTTTTATTATTTTTTTTTTTCCAGTAATCAGTGGTTGGCACTAGTCACCAAAAATCAAAGATTTTAGCCCTTATTTCATACAATAAGTTCCTGGATCTTCCTAGGCACAACATGATCTCAAAGGAATTTGTGCTCTGTTTGGCATCTTTTGATTAGAGGGTGAATTAATTGCAATGAATAATCAGAGTTTAGGCTTTTCATCAGTAATTATAATTAACTTATGAGAGAAGATGCAAACAGCTAATACAGACTCAGTGTATAGGATCAATAAACTAAGAGATGCTATAAATATAGAGACAGTATCATGCTGTGTTAGCTTACTGCACATATTTGAGATCAGAATCTATCAACTCTTAAGGATTCACAATTACTTACTGAGAATTATGCTTCATACAAATTTCTTCATTGGTCCATATGTTCCAGACAAAATTACAATCAGAGTATAGCATTTAAACTGTAACATTCAGAGTATGACCAACTTCTTATGACTCACAGAGTTTAGCATCAGAGTTTAACCGACAGAGTTTATGACACTGGTACTCATAACAGTTAATATATGCAAGGAATCATGAGCATTAAACAATCAAACATGGATAGATTTTGAGTCTAACCCGTATCTCTAGTCAGAACCAGAGATCATTCCAAGTTCATTTACCAATCTTGTAAACGTAGCTTCACTCAAAGGTTTGGTGAAGATATCTGCAAGTTGTTGGTCTGTAGACACAAAATGAAGTTCAATGTTTCCTTCTTCCACATGTTCTCTGATAAAATGATATCTTATGCTGATGTGCTTGGTCATGGAGTGCTGTACTGGATTACCTGTCATAGCAATAGCACTTTGGTTATCACAGAAAATAGGTATTTTAGAGTACCTTAACCCATAATCCAGCAGTTGATTCTTCATCCATAAAATCTGCGTACAACAGCTACCAGCTGCTATATACTCTGCTTCAGCAGTGGATGTGGAAATTGACTTCTGTTTCTTGCTGTACCAAGAAACTAATCCGTCACCTAAAAATTGACAGCTTCCACTTGTACTTTTTCTGTCTATCTTACAGCCTGCAAAATCTGCATCAGAGTAACCAATTAACTTAAACTCTGATTCTCTAGGATACCACAAACCCAGGGTTATGGTTCCTTTGAGATATTTGAAGATCCTTTTTACAGCTGTTAGATGAGGCTCTCTGGGATCTGCTTGAAATCTTGCACAAAGACATGTTGCATACATGATATCAGGTCTACTTGCAGTAAGATACAGTAGAGACCCTATCATTCCTCTGTAGTTAGTCATATCTACTGAGGCTCCTGTGTCTTTGTCAAGCTTCGTTGATGTAGCCATGGGAGTTGTAGCAGATGAACTATCAAGCATACCAAATTTCTTTAGAAGATTTCTGGTATACTTTGCTTGATTGATAAAAATCCCATCATCTGTTTGCTTGACCTGTAAGCCTAGAAAATAACTAAGCTCTCCCATCATGCTCATTTGATACCTGGATTGCATAAGCTTTGCAAACTTCTTACAAAGTTTGTCATTAGTAGATCCAAAAATAATATCATCTACATAAATTTGAACTAAAAGCAAATCATCACCAGAATTAAAATAAAACAAGGTTTTATCAATTGTACCTCTTGTGAACCCACTTTCTAAAAGAAATTGAGCAAGAGTTTCATACCATGCTCTTGGTGCTTGCTTTAGTCCATATAATGCCTTGTCAAGCCTGTAGACATAATCTGGATGCTTGGAATCTACAAATCCTGGTGGTTGTTCAACAAACACATCTTCTTCAAGCTTCCCATTGAGAAAAGCACTTTTTACATCCATCTGAAAGACTTTAAACTTCTTGTGTGCAGCATAGGCCAGAAAAATTCTTATGGCCTCCAATCTTGCAACTGGAGCAAAGGTTTCATCATAGTCAATTCCTTCCTGTTGTGAATAACCTTTAGCCACAAGTCTAGCCTTGTTTCTTGTAATCACACCTTCACTGTCAGTCTTGTTTCTGAAAACCCACTTTGTACCTACAATTGATCTATTCTTTGGTCTAGGTACAAGTGTCCAGACTTCATTTCTTTCAAATTCATTTAACTCTTCTTGCATTGCTGTAATCCAATTAGCATCTTGAAGAGCTTCCTCCACTTTCTTTGGTTCTGTTTGAGACAAGAAAGCATGATACAGACACTCATTGTTTGTTGCACTTCTAGTTCTCACACTAGCATCAGGATCTCCAATTATGAGATCAGGTGTGTGTGCTTGTGTCCACTTTCTGGCTGTTGGTAAGTGGTTTCTTGCATCATTATTGAATCCTCCCCCTTGATCCATGCTCTCCTGATTCATATGTTGACTTTCTGCAGTATCTGAGGCTCCCCCTGAGTTGGATGGCTCAGTGTTTGAGCTGTCAGAGTTTGAATCAGTTTCCTCAACTGACTCACTTGCTGTGTCTTGTTGAGCTTCTTCACGCTCCCCCTCAACTGGTTCTCTATTTTGTTCAATTTGAGAATTTCCAGTTTCTCCAGTATTTACCAGTAGAGGTTCAGAGTATGCTTCGTCAGAGTTTGTCAACCCTGCTTCATTTGAGTTTATGTCATCAGAGAATAGATCTTCATTTTCAAAACGTAGTTGATCATATCCATCCTTGTCTTCAAGTCCAATTATTTTCTTGTCATCAAACGACACATGTATGGATTCCATGATCACCTTCGTTCTCAGATTGTAAACTCTGAATGCTTTTGTTGACAATGGATAGCCAACAAAGATTCCTTCATCATCTTTTAACTCGAACTTGGTCAACTGTTCAGGATGAGTCTTCAACACAAAGCATTTGCATCCAAATATGTGAAAATATTTCAAATTTGGCTTCTTGTTTTTCACCATCTCATATGGTGTTTTTCCATGCTTGTTGATCAGAGTTGCATTTTGAGTAAAACAAGCAGTTTGAACAGCTTCTGCCCAGAAATAAGTTGGCAATTTTGCTTCATCAAGCATAGTTCTGGCAGCTTCAATTAAAGTTCTGTTCTTTCTTTCAACTACACCATTTTGCTGTGGAGTTCCAGGTGCAGAAAATTCTTGTTTGACTCCTCTTTCCTTGCAGAAAGCTTCCATGATTGAGTTTCTGAATTCAGTTCCATTATCACTCCTTATAATTTTGACTTTGTGCTGTGATCCTTTGTCCAGTAGATTTACATGATCCATCAACGTTTGAGCAGTTTCATCCTTCTTTGACAAGAAATACACCCATGTATATCTAGTATATTCATCAACAATTACTAGAGCATATTTCTTTCTGCCCATGGACATCACATTCACTGGTCCAAAGAGATCAACATGTAGAAGATGATAAGGTTCCACTACTGAAGATTCAGATTTGCTCTTGAAAGATGACTTCCTTTGCTTGGCCTTTTGACAAGAATCACATAGACCATCTAGATTGAGTATTGATTTTGGAAGTCCTCTTACAAGATCCTTTCTAATAAGCTCATTGATGTTGTTCAAATTGAGATGAGAGAGCTTCTTGTGCCAATTCCAACTCTCTTCATTTGACATTTTTGCAGTCAGACACACTGTTTTTCCATCAGAGTTTGTTACCAAACTTGCTTCATAAATATTGTTGCGCCTGTGTCCAACTAGAACAACTTTCCCAGTAGATTTACTGATAATTTCACAGTATTCACTATGAAAATCTACATGGTTTCCTCTGTCACAGATTTGACTCACAGATAACAGATTATGCTTGAGTCCTGAGACTAGAGCTACATTTGTGATGATGACACTTCCAAGATTAATATTGCCATATCCCAGAGTGTGTCCTATGTTGCCATCTCCATAGGAAACTTTTGGGCCAGCCTTCTCCTCAAAGTCTGATAGCAGGGCTTTATTTCCAGTCATATGTCCTGAGCATCCGCTGTCCAAGATAAGGGTGCTCTCTTTTATGCCCTGCAATCACAAACCAACACTAAGTGTTAGTTTTAAGGATCCAGACTTGCTTGGATCCTTTGTCTTTCTTAACAGTGTTAGCTTTTGCAGCGGAATCAGCATTATCAGAGTTTAAACTAACATTGTCAGATTTTACACTAGCAGAGTTTGCTCTAACCCATTTCAAGTTGGGTTTTAGCTCATAATAGTTATGATAAATTGCATGATAACTCTTACATGTGTAAATAGAATGCCAAGTGCTCCCACAATGTTTGCATAAAGTCTGTGGTCTTACTCTAACATTATCATTCTTTACTTCTGAAGTAGAAGGTAAAGAATTAATATGTTTGTTCTTAGTGCAAAATCTAGCAAGATGATTAGAACTACCACAATTATACCATGTTTTTCTTGAGGCACTAGCATTAGGCATATGATTATTTCTATTATTTATGCCTACTTTTCCATTCCTATTTCTCTTGGACCCTTTAGGTTTCATGGCAGACTTAACCTCTTTGAGCTTATGTTTAAACTGTTTTCCTGTCATTAAACCAACATTAACCTGCTTCTCACAGATTCTAATTGGTTCTTTAACAGCTTCTTTTTCCATAAGTTTTTCTGTTATAATATTTTCCTGTCTTTCACAGGCTTCATCTGATTCCATATCAGCTTCTCTTATTACAACAGATTTTAACTTATTAGCTTCTGGAACAAATTTCACAGGTTTAAGTTGTGATTTTACCTTAACCTTGTCTTTAAACCTAAGTTCATCATTTTCACAATAACCTAAACCTACAGAATCAGTCTGAAACACTTGATGAGTGTCTCTTCCAGAATCTGTCCAAGTCTTGATTATTTTTCTTTCTTTTTCTAAATCAGATTCTAGTTGCTTATACCTTTTAAGCAACTCCTGTTCAACATAAACAGCATCATCTCTTTCTTTTTGAATCTGCTTCATCCTTTCAAGTTCTCCTTCAAGAAACTTGTTTCTATCTTTAAGACTAAGATTCTCAGATTTAATTCTTTCATTCTCTAAAGTCTGATCCCTATAGCTAACATGAACACTTTTCAGATATACTCTTAACTCAGATATATTATCAGTATCATAAGCATAAGTAGTTAGGGGTACCTTATTTTCAGAAGATTCAGTCTCATCTCTGACAGTTGCCATAAGAGCATAGTTTTCTCCATCATCAGAGTCTGAAGTATCTGCCCAGTCTTTGCCTTTAGAGATGAGTGCTTTCTCAGATTTGCCTTTCTTGCACTCTGGAGCATAATGACCCATCTCCTTACACTTGTAGCACTGGATTTGAGACTTATCCTTCTTGCCAGACTTGGTCTCCTTTCCATCAGACTTTCTGAAACTTCTCCTTTCAGAGTTTGAATCTTTCCTTGAGAATCTCTTTCCTTTCTTGAAGTTCTTGAATCCCATCTTCTTAAAGGTCTTCACCATCAATGCAGCCATTTGCATCAACTCCTCTTCATCATCCTCAGAGTCAGAAGCTTCATCAGAGTTTGAGTCATCATCAGAGTTTGATGACTCACTTTCAGATTTAATAACTAAAGCCTTTCCCTTGGCTTTCTTCCTTGATGATTCCTTCTTGATGGGCTTCTCCTCGACTTTGAGAGCAACAGATTTTGTCTTCTTGCTGGATCTCCTGTTCCTTTGTTCTATCTCAAGTTCATGAGTCTTTAACAATCCATAGATCTCATCAAGATCTGTATCAGCAAGATCATAATTATCTCTGATTGTTGTTGCCTTTAAATCCCACTTTTCAGGTAGAGATAATAGAAACTTGAGATTAGACTCTTCAAGTTCATATTCTTTATCAACCAGAGACAGATCGTTCAATAGTTTGCAAAATCTGTCATAAGTCTCAGTCAAGGTTTCATTAGTTCTTGAATCAAAGTGCTCATACTCCTGTGTGAGTATTGTTTTTCTGTTCTTCTTAATAGCACCTGTTCCCTGGCATCTGACTTCTAAAGCATCCCATATCTCTTTGGCAGTTTTGCAGCCAATTACTCTGTTAGACATTACATTATCTAAATCACTGTGGAGAAGATGTCTAACCTTTGCATCCTTTGCAATTGATGAGATATCCTCAGGAGTCATATCTTTCTTTTCCTTTGGAACAGTCTTTTGTGCTTGTCCATCAACAACAGGGGACAATTTAGTCGGCATATGAGGACCATCATAGATTCTGTCAAGGTATTCTGGATCTGTAGCCTCCAGAAACATGGTCATCTTCACCTTCCAAATCGGATACTCTACTGGCCTGAGAATTGGAACCCTGATTGTTTCATATCGACTCACAGAATTGGGCTTAACCTGTTCAGCCTTAGGAGCAGTTTGATTTTCTTCAGACATGATTAATACTGTGTTTGAATCGTAAAACTGTATATATTAAACAGCCTTGGCTCTGATACCAATTGTTAGGCCGAATACACAATATAATCAAGTATGTATGAGAATAACGATAATTAAGAACACTGTTTATGAATCAATAAACTGTATTTATATTAACAGCTTCTCTCTTTATGATGTTAATGAATCACAAAGAGCTTCTAGGTTACAAGAATAATATATCAATATTCGCGTCCCTTCTAGGGATAACCTATCTGTGTTTATATAGTACACAGCTACATACAATCCTTATCTAATTGATATTCCTATAAATCAGCTATACAATTCATATCAATTAAGGATTGCTTCAGTCTTCTATTCCGTTTCCTTAGCTGTATCAATATATTCTGCTTCTTTCCATCTTCAGAATATATTGCTTCTAGAATCTTCAATTCAGCACCGACAGCTAATACAACTATCACCTTGTCAGACTTTAAATAAACTCTGACCGGCTTCAATTAAACTCTTCACCCTGTCAGAGTTTAACTAAACTCTGACTGGCTTCTGATAAACTCTTGTCAGTACCTGTTGCTTAAACACTGATAAACAAACATTAGCAATTATATCTAACATATAATGTTAATGCCCTCCAGGGAGAAATCGAATTACCTGCCGAATATGACTATGTCCCAGAAGTATTCAACGGACAACTTGTAACACCATAAAATTGACAAAGAAAAATAAGTTAAGGCAACATTCTCCCTTATGGATCAAAGACACCTCTTTCCTCCGGCACCTTCCACCCCACCTCTTGGACAAAGGGTGTCTTGTGGACTGAGGATTATGAAAAGATACATGTTTTTCCTAATGACTGCATGTTATATTGGGCTAAAAATAAAAATGAAACTAAGTGTAAATTTTGTGGAGTTTCAAGATGGAAAGTCCATAAAAAAGATACTAATGCATTTGTTTCTAATAACTTCCAAAAAAAGATTCTAATATCCCTGCAAAAGTGTTGAGATACTTCCCGTTGAAACCAAGGCTGCAATGTTTGTTCATGTGTAAAGATTATTCTGAACTCATGACTTGGCATGCAGTAGGACGAACAGAAGACGAGAAGTTAAGACATCCAGCCGATGCAGAGGGCTGGAAGTCAATGGATGCCAGCCATCCAAATTTTGCAGCGGAAACCCGAAATGTTAGGTTAGGTCTAGTCACAGATGGCTTTAATCCCTACCGATCAATGAATATAAGTCACAGCACCTGGCTAGTTGTTCTCGTCAATTATAATCTTCCTCCTTGGTTGATTATGAAACATGAGAATTTAATTCTTTCAATGCTAATCCCTGGTCCCGTATACCCTGGTAACGACATAGATGTGTATATGCAGCCACTCGTTGCGGAGTTAAAAGAATTATGGGAAGTAGGTTTAGAAACTTACGATGCCCTCAATTACAAAACATTTATGTTACACGCGAGTCTCCTTTGGACCATTAGTGATTTTCCAGGGTATGCACTTTTATCGGGGTGGAGCACCAAGGGTAAACTAGGTTGTCCCAATTGCCACTACTGTACTTCTTCATCCTACCTGAAACATAGTCGAAAAGTCTGCTATATGAACCACAGAAAATTCCTTCCACATGACCACAAAAATACGTTTGATACTAGAAGATTCAATGGTATGGTTGAAACAGATAGTTCACCACCTCCATTATCTGGAATGGACATTGAAGAGCTATTACATGGGTATGAGAACTGTTTCGGGAAGCGAAATTCAAAGAAGAGGAAAATAGGGACAAATTGTCCGTTTAAAAAGAAGTCCATCTTTTTTCAGTTGCCATACTGAAGGGATAGTTTACTTAGACAAAATCTAGACGTCATGCATATATAAAAAAATATTTGTGATAAAATATTAGGGACTTTGTTGAATATTGGTGGCAAGACGAAAGATCATCTCAACGCTCGAAAAGATTTGGAAGACATGGGAATTCAGAAGGTTCTTTATCCAGTTAGAATTGCCGATACCAATAAGTTTGAATACATGGCAGCAAATTTTGACATGACGAAGAAAGAAAAAGAAAGCTTCTGTTCAGTGTTCTTTAATGCTAGATTGCCACATGGAACTGCATCTAATATTAATCGTTATGTGTAAATTGATGAAAGAAAAATATTCGGGTATAAAAGTCATGATGCACACTTTATGCTCCATTATTTGTTACAATTTGCTGTTGTAAAGACCTTAAAACCAGAGGTTTTCGCGGCTTTGATCAGATTGGGTGCATTTTTCCGGGGCATATACGACAAAGTCATTGAGTTGGAAGATGTTCAGAAGTTGCAAGAAGAAATCATTGAAATACTTTGTCAATTAGAAACGATCTTTCCACCGGCTTTTTTTGACATCATGGTTCATCTACCAGTTCACTTGTGTAAGGAGGTGGAAATTGGAGGACCAGTGCACCTTAGATGGATGTTCGGAATTGAGCGATATTTGAGTAAATTGAAATCATACGTCCGTAATAGGAGTAAATCTGAAGGGTCCATTGCCGAAGGGTATTTGGCAAAAGAATTCGTAATATTTTGTTCTAGATTTCTAAGTGCCAAATGCAAAACAAAGACTAATGAGAACAAAACTGTCGAATACGCCATTGATTCGAGGAGAAATAAAGATGGTATAGCTGTATCTTAGGAATCTTGGACTGAAAAAACAAAGCCCTTGATGTTTCTAAAATATGTATGTGCTTCCTCTCAACAACACCATTTTGTTGAGGGGGTATAGACAAAGCTTTTCTGGTGAATCATCCATTTCTGTACATGTATAAAAATTTTGAAGTTCACATTCACACAATTCCTTGGCATTATCTGTTTTGGTAGTCTGAATTATAGTAACAAATTGATTTTCTACATAAGCATAGAATTTCTTAAAGAATGGAGTGACATCAGATTTATGAACCAACAAGGAAACCCAAGTCATTCTTGAAAAATCATCAACAAGAGTAACAAAGAACTTGTAGTCATTATAAGTAGCAGTATAAAATGGTCCTCAAATATCCAAATGTACCAATTGAAAACACTTTGTTGTCTTGATACTACTTAAAGGAAAAACAGTACTTGATTGTCTAGCATGAGGACATATTTGGAAAATACTATCCAAAGCACATTGTTGACCTTGAAACAATTGAGATATAGTAGATAAAGCAGGAACAGACAAGTGACCAAGTCTGAGATGCCACAACTTGAATTTTGTAACATCAATTGAGCTTTGAGAAGTTGTTGTGATATGAGCTATTGTCTTTTCTTTTTCTGTTTTATTTCCAGTCATGCTGCACAAATTTGACATTCTCTGTTGTTTTTCTCTTTCCAGATAATACAGCCCATCTTAAGACTACCAAGATGTTGTGGAGTCATTGAAGAACTCTGAATATAACAATCATTATTAGTAAAAACAACATTACACTGCAGGTCCTTACACACTTTAGGAATATAAATCAAATTGAATTTAAAATCTAGAACATATAAAACATCCTTTAAAATGATAGTACTTGTAAGTGCTACTGTCCCACTTTGAAAAAATTTGACCTGACTGCCATTTGGTATAGTGATATAGCTGGAAGTTCCTTGTATTTCAGTAAAATGTGTGGATATAGACAAATCATGGCACATGTGATCAGTTGCCCCACTATCAACTATCAAGCTGGAACCAAATGCAGAGACAAAACAAAATTTACCTGCCTTATGAGTTGATTTGTTTTGTCCATAATGGGACTTATCTTCTTTACTATCTTTGTCAATGAGTTGCAACAACTGCTGATATTGTGATGGAGTGAATGACATGTTGTTCTTAGTAGGCTCATCAAGTTCTGTATTTTCATCTGAATGGTGTACAACAATAGCCTGTCTTCTATCAAATTTTTGAGTCTGGGGGTAATCATGAAGTTTATAGCACATTTGGATGCTATATCCAGGCATTTTACAATGGTCACAGTAGAAGTTACTTGTTCTATTTCTTGAATCATTTATGCCAGAATTGTTCCTGAAATGAGGAGGAATATATTGTGACCTTCCTCTATCCTGAAATGATCTCCTATTCACAGTAAACACCATTGCATCTTCATTTACAATCACAGTAGAAACTCCTTGTATCAACCTCTTATGATTCTCTTCTTGCATTATCATATTGTACGCTTGAGAAATATATGGTAATGGATTCATTACCAAAATACTTCCTCTGATTACCTCAAACCCCTCATTCAGCTTCATTAAAAATTCAATCAACCTTATATCCTCTTGAGATTTTGCCAACTTCTGAGTGATATCACAAGTACAATTCTCACAAGAGCAAATAAGTACTGAGTCAACCAAATCTAACTAATACCAAAGCATTTTAATCTTTGTATAATAACTAGATACACTATCTGATCCTTGTTTTATTTCATTCAATGACTGTTGTAAAGCAAACAACACAGTTCCTCATGCCTGACCATATCTTTCTTCCAAGTTTACCCAAATTTCTCTAGCAATAGTAAACTATAACATACTCTTTGCTATATTATTGTCAAGAACTCCTAACAATCAGGAAATAAGCATTGAATTACACCTATCCCAAGCTTTGAATGCAACATCAGTACTTGTTGGTTTCTTAATAGTTCCATCGATAAAACCTTTCTTATTTTTAGCAGATAAACTGATCAACATTGATCGTTTCCAATCAGAATAGCTATTTCCATCAAATTTCAGATGTACAAGTTTCATCCCTGCATTATCTAACGAGTGAATATAGTAATGAGAGGTAGGATCATGTGAAGGATCTACAGGTTGTGCCATAACTCTAGGATCAACTCAATTCAATCAAGAAGATAACAAAGTGTTGAACTCGATATTTTTCGGAACGTTTAAAAATGAAGAATCAATTAACAAAGTGAAGAAGAAAGTATGATGAAATCTTAACAAGAAACAATGAATTTTATCAAGAATCGATGAATTTCGGCAAGAAATAATGAATTTTATCAAGAATCGATGAATTTCAGTAAGAAATAATGAATTTTATCAAGAATCGATGAATTTCAACAAGAAATAATAAATTTCAAGAAGAAATGTCAAGAAACAATATCAATTTCAAGTAATGATACTATCAATGGCAACAAAAACAATGAATTATCTTCAATGATAACAAATTGTATGATCTAGATTTGAGTTCAATAGCGGGAGTAAAAATAAGAACGAAAAAAATGCAGAATTATAAGAAATCACATAAGCGCAACTCAGATGTTTTGATACCATGTAAAGACAAAGATTCACAATAAAATTGAGTAAAACTTACAGTAAAATGAGAAAGATACATAATGACATGTGTTAGAAATGAATAAAACTTAGAAACTAGATAGAGGGGGGGGGGGTGAATGTATAGTTTTGATATTAATCGATTCTTGAAAACTAAATAAGTTGTGAGAGATTATGTTGTCTAAAATACGGAATGAAAATAAACAGAACACACAAGTGAAATTCTGGCTTCTAAACAAGAACAATATTTATCTTGTTTTCTTACAGAGAAAGAGTGCTTCAAATAATTCTATATGTATCTCTCTTACATCTAACAGTAGGTGTGCACAATATATATAGTCCTATACAAACTGGTGCACACACCTATTTACACAGTTACCCCTAGCTCAAAGTCCAACTTGTCCTGCCATAAGAAGTTCACTGTGTCAGGAAGGACCACTTGCTTTTCGGAGTCTTTCCCGTTTCTGTAGCTGCTTGTCTCTTATCTTTCTCTCCAAGTTTAGCTGTAGATTTGCCATCTGTTCATTGGACCACCTTACCAGAACAGATGCTTCAGTATTTGTCTCCTTTGAATTTTGGTTTTGTACCTTGATTTGTCTTGTTATGAACGGCTAAGTGTTGATATCGTGAACTCCAGCATTTCCCTGACTTCACGATGTATCCTTTGAAGACTTCGCGACATAGCCTTTTTGAAGACTTCACGAACTAGGCTTATTGAGGACTTCGCGATCTAGACCTTTTGAGGACTTCGCGATCTAAGCCTTTTGAGGACTTCGCGATCTAAGCCTTTTGAGGACTTCGCGATCTAGGCCTTTTGAGGACTTCACAATCTAGTACATTTTGACTTTGCGGTATCAACACTTCACGATATGAGTAATGAAGACTTCACGACATAGTTCATTTAAGACTATGCGATTTCAAAACTTCACGACATGGATATTTTAGACTTCACGACATAGCTTTATTTTAACTTCACGGTATAGGGACTTAAAAAAACTTCTGCAACTTATTCTTTCAGGGCCTTATTCATCTCCATCCTGATGCATGAACATTTCTGAACTTCTACCAAGATAATTATTCCATGGCCTATGTACATTCTAGATTGCAAGAAGCTTACTAAGCTCATTATAACATTGAGCATACAGAATAAATCTAAGTACATGAAAACAAGATAAGTACAATAGAGAACTATACTATATCCCAGTGAAAGAATTCACTAGGTCATGTAGAGTGACATAGTCACAAAGAGTAGGCTTGTTAATAGTGGTATTCAGACATGTCTTGAGCCTAACAATATCCCCCAAATTGTGAGTAAGAAACTTAGACACAATTTCATGTCTGATAACAAGCCTAACTTACTTAAAAGGAATTAAATATCAGAGAGAACACTAGATGAACATTATGAACAGAGATTTGATTACATACTGAAAGTGAAAGCTTACAGATCATCTTTGTTGCTCAACAACTTCAGTTTCCATTTGCTTCTCAAGATAGTCATCATAAACTTTCATCTTTCTTACTTCTTCCTTTCTCTTCATGTCTGAAATGGCTGCTTGAAGTTCATCTCTTGCAATTAGTTCTTCTATGAGAGGTGAGTCTTTTAGATCTTCAATTGCAGCTCTAAGGGCACTTTCCACATAAGAATCTAAAAACTCCATCCTTATCTTGCTTTTGCCTCCATTTTGATTTTTGTATTCCACAACATAAGGATTTTGTTTTACCTTGCACAGCTCTTTCTTTCTTAGCTCTTTAGCCCTCTCTTCCATCTCAACCATCTCTTTCTCTTTCTGAATGTTCTTCTCTTCATTTAGCTTCCTTAGGTTTTCTTTGTAATCAAAGTGCATCTTCAGGAATCTGGCAATCTCTATCTTCCAAAATCTCTCTTCCTTTTCTTCAAAGTTTAGCAGTGCATTTATTCTTTCAAGCTCATATTGAGGAAAGTATTGCCAGCTCCCTTGCTTCATTTGTCTTTCCCTTCCATCAGTGTATTTGATCTCTAGATAATTTTGCTTCACTTTGACTTCAAAGATTCTTTGGGCTCTCAGAAATTCTAGGGCATCTTCATCATAGTCTTCATCCAGAGGAAGTACTTTGATCCCTACTACATTAGTGATCACCCCATTCTTCTTTGTTATCCTTGTTCTTTTGGCTACACTCTTGATCTTCATGTGCTTCACTTGAGGTAGTTTTCTGGAACAAGGAGATTTTGTCTTCAGTGCCGCATCATTTGGAAGTAGCTTCATTCCTTTCCCTTTCATCCACTGTAACACTCCACTAACAGTACCCACCCTAGACTTAGAGTCTTGTGTTGTGGTTAAGGTACTGCTAGCAATGTCCTTGACTTGCTGATTTCCACTCTTTGTCTTCTCAGCCTCTTTCTTCTTCTTGGAATCTTCATTGTCACTGTCAGCATCTTTAGATTTCTTTGATATTTTGCTTCTGTTGCTTTCACTTCCTCCATCCTTATTGCACCTTGATTGACTTCTCCTTATGTAGGTCTTTTCCTCATCATCCTCCTCATCATCTTTCTTATTTCTTCTTTCTTTGAGTGACTCAGGAATACTGCCATGACTCAAGAAAGATTGGAGAGTTTGGATTGTTTCTAGCTCTTCTAATGTTCTGACTCCTCTCTTAGCTCTCAGCATTTGCAAAACTTGATTGACTTTTTCTCTGTTCTTCATTGTCAAGTGTGTAGGAATCACCAGTTGATCAATGCTGTTTGTTTTGCTTAGGCTTTGAAAAATTATTGTCCTTAGGTTAGAAATAACTTCAGGCAATCTTAGATATTGATCTTTTGATAAGTCATCAAACAGTCTCTTGTTGTTCTCCCCATGCTTCTCAATCAACTCCAGAAGTGTGTTCAGCTCAGTAAACCTCAGCTTCTCTAGAGTTTCAAAGGATAAATGCCACAAGCAATTATCCTTGGATACCATGATGATTTCTCTTAGATGAGCATCCTTGATTTTCCTGACTGCCACTGTAAAATACTTGATTTGTTCATTGATCTTGCTTCTGTAGTTGAGAGTGTCGCCTTGCACACTTGCTTGAATGGCTTTCAGAAACTCCAGGAAGGCCTCATCATGATAGATGTGAGAATTGGCAACTTCCTGTAGCTTGGCATCAGTGACCATGTTTACTTTGATTGGTTCGGCACTTGTTGTGATTTGAGGAGCTGAGATTTCCATTGGCATTGTAGAGGGATAGTAGGTAGTTGTAACTGTGACACCCTCCAAATCCGGGGTGCAGATTTGGGGAGTCACCCGACCAACGAAACTCAACATACCTGAATATAACCCATGCATAATATAATAATATCATAAAATACCCCTTATCCAAGACCGCATCCAGATTATGGCATTGAACACAATTTTCTACAATCTTTTATTAATACAAACCAGTTTTATCAGAGTTATTACATCACAACTTAAGTCCAGAGCTAGACATCTAGTCTAGTAATATAAAACAAACAACTACCCTGCCAATGACAACCACTCGAGGAGCTCTCCTAGCTGCCAGTGAACTATCAGTCATGATGTGCCAACTCATACTCTCGCTTCACTGGAATAGGGTTAGAAAACAACAAACAAGAGTAAGCCAAATGTGCTCAGCAACATCATATATATATCCAATGCAGTTTATAATGAAAAGAAATCACAAGAATTTGAATCAATGCACAATGCATGATTATATCAATCTCTTCTGAAAAAAACAGATTAGAATTGGATTTTTATCTATCTCATTCAAATCAAAGGTTGAGTTGTTGGCCAGCCACGCATCAACCCTGTGCCTGCTTATAGCAAAGCCCTCGACTGGATCCTTGGGCATCCTGGCCTTAATTATCATCGACCATAAATCTGGTCCTTATTTTCAAAAACATTTCCAATTCTATTACAGCACATAAGCAATACATGCTTCAACAATAATCACAATAAGAACAAAATAGAATGACAATAACAAAAGCTTCATCTGACAATCAATCACAACGAGGGTGAAATAGTATAATGAATTGCAAAAGAGCTTCAACTGATCAAGACCAAATAAGGTTCGTGAAACAAGTTCGGGATGGTTTCATAGAAGCAACACATCCGTTTCAAGGAAATAAACAAGGTTATAATGTACGCAAGTGAATCGAAGGTGAGGATTCTCAATATTCAACAAGATTGTGAATAATCAAAGAAATCAGGAATTTTTCATGGAAACAATGTTATCGGTTCTGATACAGGATAAGAATTGAATCACTGGTATTGGTTTGATGACAACATGCATATAATAACTCAGATTAATATTACTCAAGGATTTGTGAAAGAAATAGACACTTGCCTGGTTCGACGTAGTCAAATTCTACCGTTGATATTCTACCTTCTCCTTTCCCTTGCTTCGGGAACTCGATTCTATAATACATAACTCATATTAGTACATCCCATCATTTATTCTATCCTCATATAAACTCATAATCATTTTTAAGTCTAAACAGCCTATCAGGCCAATTTCGAGATTTATCGAACGCCCGACCTATTTTTCCGATAGACAGACTCATACTCCATTCTTTTTATAAGACGTTTACGGACACTAAACACATTATTCCACTTTATATAAACCATATAGTGCTTATAAATATTTTTAAAACAATATCCTAGACTTATTAGAATTTAAATAAGTCGCAAACAAATTTTTAAATCAAAAATCGGATTGTTAAACCCAATATAAGAATTTAAATGCAAATAAATCAATTAATAAAATTAATTGACACTCTTTAAATGCTCAAACTATTTTTAAATAATAAAACAGGTTTGAAAATAATTAAACTGAATTTTTAATTAATTAAATCTAATTAATAATTAATTTTTAAGAATTAACTGATTAAAATAATTAATCAATCAATTAAATAAACTAATTATTAATTAA
Source organism: Heracleum sosnowskyi (assembly GCA_030848705.1). NCBI lineage: Eukaryota > Viridiplantae > Streptophyta > Magnoliopsida > Apiales > Apiaceae > Heracleum > Heracleum sosnowskyi. The sequence continues at coordinate 107,993,382 of CM061245.1, forward strand.
AAATAATTAAAATAATTAAGTTTAATCAATTTTCAAATTTAAAATAATAAATATAATTTTCCAGAATTTTTCTGAATTAAAAATCTATTTTTAAAATTAAAATATGAATTTTTAAAGATTTTAAACTATTTTCGAATTATTTTTAAAAATAAAATTCAAAAACAGTTTTCTGAAAATGAATTAGGGTTTAGAAGATTGAAACCGGGTCAGAAAACGGGTCGCCAAGAACAGAAACGGGTCGCCAAGAACAACCGGAATTTTCCCAGAATCCGGCGACATTTCCAGAATCTGGCGAGCCAAAAACACGACCAAATTTAGGGCTTTTGGTCCCAAAACATTCCAAATAACCATACTAATACATTCCGATCAAAAACAAACCAAAAACATCACCGGAACTCCAAACCCGACTATTTTCCGATGACCTTAAACAAATTTTCCGATCTAAAAATTTTATACATGAAACTCTACGTTATTTATGTTAAAATGAAGCTTACAACTCACACAATGAAAGCCCTCTATCAGAATTCATGTCAGATCAACAACAAGAACGGACTGTTCAAAAGAAGAATTCGGGTCAAAACCCGAAAATCAAACCCGTAAAAATCGAACATAAACATGAAATTAAAACATGGATTCCTGCTAATTAGAAACCTAGGAACATGTTAGAAGCAACCAATTGAACGGAGAATCAACAGAATGAAAATCCCCAATTCGAACATAAACCCTAATTTAATTCGAAAATTGTAAAATTCATAATAAATCGAAAAATTACCAGATGACAATGAGGTTGGAAGATTCTGAAACTAGAGCTCAAGATCTTTGTTTTGAGTATTTTTGAACTTCAATTTCTGATTTCAATAACACCCTCAAAAGTTGATTTGATTATTCAAGAACACGAAGAACACGGTTCGGGGATTTTTGCTTTTTCGAGATTATGAAATATAGATTATGTGAGGTTTAAGGTACGATTCGTCTTTTTATATTTTTGGAAAAATAATACCCCAAACAACATTTTTGGATCGATATAGATCCACTGGATCGTTTAAAAACCCTAATTAGGTTAAAAATACGTTTTACGAGAAGATAACTATCTACAAAGACTGATAGTTATCCAAATCAATACATAACATTATATAACTAATGCTCAAGAATACTTGGGCTATAACAGATGAAATATTGATATAAACGACATATCCGTCACCCTGGACAATTAGGGTTTTGAATAATTTTTCCCTTTTTGAACAAAACGAATTACACTAACAATATCAAATAGATAGGGATGAAATGATACGAATAATTCTTTTGATAACGATTCGAATACGAAGGACGAAGGGATAATAATGATGTACAAAATTTCAACGGGGCCCTTGAATTTTCAAAACGGGGCTCAAAATTGAATAAGATTTCAAATGACGAAATATTTGAAAGGGGCTTTCGACTCACCAAATAACACATAATCACTTAATAACCGTAACTTATTAATATTCAAATTATTCCACACGAAATATTCTACACCAAATATATCATTTATATATATAAAAAAAATCACGAATATTACAGTAACTGTGCTTCTTTGACCTTATTTATTGAGGACATCCACAGAGGGGAGAGTTATTGGCTTTAGAGTTTCTTCAGTGAGTTTGCCCTTAAGCTTTTGTTGATTGGCTGGTACTCCCCCTTTCTTTTCCACAATGACCTCCTTTCCTTTCTCCCCCTTAGGCTTGGGATCAGACAAGATGTCTTGAGCTTCTCCAGGAATAGGAAGGTTCATACTTCTGAGCAGGGTTGTCATCATTTGATGTTGGACTAGCAAAATATTAGATGTGGCATTGTTTTGGTCATCCAACTTAGCATTGAGCTTGTCCAAGGATTGAGAGAGCACTTTGTTGTCAGATTTAAGATCAACTACTTCCCTTTCCAATCCATCCACCTTAGAGAAGAGTTGTTGAGATTTGAAGGAATTGAGAGATTGATCCTTGATCTTTGATCTTTGAGAAGTCAAATTTTGAGATGTCAGAAATAGGAACTTCATCCACAAGCTTGTTCCCATACTGATTCTTCCACATTACAGTGAGCATGGAGTTGGAGTTGATGTTGGCTTGCACCTGGTTATCTAGCTTGGAAGAAAGCTTCTTCATATTATCTGAGACCAAAGCTAGGGTGCAGTCCATCATTGTGACATTAACAGCTGTTTTCTGAACCTCCTTAAGGATGCCATCTACCTTGGGAAAATCAGAGAGATAGGAGTTCCTGGGCTGAGTCAAAGATCTGTCTGTTTCCTCCTTGATAGTATAAATCTCTGATTGAAGACCATTCCCAAGATAATGCAGAGCCTTCAGCTGATTCTTGTACATGTCATTTACTGCTTCAAAGACTTCTGCAGGAGAAAGATTCTTGGCATTAGACCCCAAAGATGTGAGATATTCTTCCCTGAGAAATGCTAGGGCATCTTTGAGCTTCACAGATCTTTTAGCATCCAACTAGGCATCAACATTTCCATCCTGTTGGGCCTCATCTACAATCTTGTCATGTTGAGCTTCAACATCCTCCTTGTGACACAGAAGAATGGCTTCATAGTCTGAATTTGGGAGATTTGTTGTTAGGAGATGTTGAGCTATTTTTGAGATCTCATCAATCTGTGCCACATGAAGATTTTGTAGTTCTTCTTCCGTCAATTGTGAGGGCACAGATGATGATCCTGAAGGCTTGTCATGTTGCACAGGCTTCAGCCATTCTGATATGGTGGCCTGGGCCAAGTGAGAGCTAGTGCTAGGCACCTCAGGGGGGGATAGAGATATGAGTTTCCTCCAGTCTTGGAATGACTGTGGAGTCTGATGTTGTCTCCATTGAAATTGGATGTGGTACAACATCATCTCCATGTGCCTGTGAAGGCAAGTCTAAATCCCTAAGGATTGGAGAGGTTGGCACAGAGTCTCCAGTAAAGACCGGTGAATCCTCTGTGTTTGTGTTGGTGTCATTAGAATATGCCCCATCGTGCATTTCCTGACCAACCAAATGTGGGTCCTGGGTGGTGAGCACAGTGTCAAGCACCATGTCACTTGAAGTGGGCTCAAACACAGATTCAACTTGTGATTGATCAATAGCAGAATTGTCATGAGAATGACTTTCCTGTAAAGAAGAAATTTGAGATGTAGAATCTGGAAGAGAAGAGGGGTGTAGACTTGATTTTGGAAACTCCCCCTGAGAGATAGGAGGAGTTTCAACATTGATGTGCTCTCCACTCAGTGAATGATCACCCTTATTACCACCTGAGTCAAGAGTGAGTTCTTGATGCTGACTCTTTACAGATTGTAGGGGGGAGGATACTCTTTTCAATACCAATGCTCTGTTGTTGAGAGGACATTGACAGTAATAGGTGTACCCCTGTTTGCACATCTAAATCCTGTTGGGAGGATTCAGTGGTAGCTAGAGTTTTGGTTTTCTTCTTTTTTATATGAAGAATTCTATTCAATATAGAAAACTTATTTATATTTGGTATATTTGGTTCAAATTATTAAAATACACTTTTTAGAATTTAAATATAATCATATTATTAATAAAATACACTTTTTTAATATTTGATCTAACGATTTTCATTTATATAGTTAAGATCTAATGGTCGTTATTAATTTGGTTGTCCAAGAACCATACGACCAAAATTTTGGATAAGATCTCTATTATGCTTATTATATATACTAGCTTATAGCCCGTGCGATGCACGGTTACTTAAATTTTATTTATAATTATTCTGTTTATAATTATATTTTTATTACGATGCAACACACGATTGTTTTTTTAATATTTATAATTATATTTATTTATGAATATTTTAATATTTAAAAGTTATTAGTTTACATGATTAAATTATTGTTAAAAAAGATTTAGCCAAAAAAAATTATAGTTAAAAATTTGATATTTATTACATTTTACACGCTCAATTTAATATTTGTTTGTATTGAGTTATAAAAGTTAGATTTGGCCAATTTTCGGTTCACATGAAATTCACAAAATAATCTTTAATTTAGTTGTGGTTTAATAGTTTTTTTTTCAATTAAAAACTATTCTAAAACTAAAAAGAGAATAAAGTGACGAAATTTAATGTTGAGAATTCTATTCGATTTAGGAAATCTACTTAACTTATATGTAGTTTAGATTATTAGAATAATCTTTATTAACTAAATACAAGTTTTAATGTTAAATCTAACGGTTTTCACCTATCTATTTAAGATTAAACGATTTTTATTATGTTGGTTATAAATGGGTTTCCTTATTTAATTACAACTATTTTTATGTTTTAACTTTTTAGAAAATCCAATCCTAATATAATATCTTTTAACTTTTATCATTTTTAGATAATAATTTCTTTTTATATGATATAATCTTGATCATCTATTTTTAAAAGTATTGGATCTAACGGTTGAGAATGTTTTTGCGGTATTTAGGACCAAACTACCAGGATAACATCATTAATTTTTCTTAATATTTATAATTTTTTTAATTTATAATTTTTTTAAATATTTATTGCTAAAATATAATATACTCTTTTTTGTAATATGTTAATGATGCGGGAACTTTGAACTTTGGAGAAAATAAATTATCAATTAAAATATATATTTTTTTGTAATAGTTTTTCTTTTAAAGTAGTACACCGTGACGATCAAAATTCTGTATAAAATTCATTTTTTATAGTATATTCCGTAAATGTCTATGTTATTATATTAAAGACTAAATAATGAAAGTTTTCTTATAAGTGTGGTCTCTTTGTTTGATCACTCAATCCATAATCGTTGGATCTTTCAAATTAAATTGTTGAGAAACATTACATATAACAGTAAAATTATCATGTAGAATGATCTAAGATTTGAATATACCAACAATATATTAAAATTTACAGGTTTTTTTTTTTAAAAAAAAGAAGAATTTTTTTCATTTTTTTTCTTTCAAACATAGGTTATTTGATAATATTTTTTTGTAAAGTACGATTTTTCAGAAAAGTACTATACTAATTGATTAACAAACTTTTAAAGTTTCGAATTTAATAATTTACAATGTATATATGTTAAAAAAGTTAGGTCTGTTCTGTAGCCGAGTCTACAATTTCAAAATACGGTTTTTTTAATATGAATATAGTCTTGCTAACAATGAAATTAGGTCTCTATGAGTACTTATAAAACAAAATCACCATTTGCGTATAATTTATTATTTAATAATAAATTATATTTGATTAGTTATGATCTATAAATTAATAAAATAGGATAAAAAATATGCACAATTTTATAAAATTTTATCCTCGTATTATTATATTCTTTGTTGATTTGAATTTTTCTTAGATTGATTTTAATTTTTGAACATAGATTTCTAAATTTAAAATAGTTAGAAAAAAGTAATTAAATTGGCGTTAAAATAATGATAACATAATAATCATTATTAGAATTTAAATACTCACTTTACTGGCTTTATCTTGTGTTTTAAAAATCAGATTTTGACGATTTTACACCCCACGTGAAGATAATTAAATTATTTTTCATTAAAAGATGGTTAAACAATTTTTATCTAACTGGAATTGTCCATAGAAGAAAGTCACGAATTTTTTACATGGAAAATTCTATTCAATATAGAAAACTTATTTATATTTGGTAAATTTGGTTTAAATTATCAAAATACACTTTTTAGAATTTAAATATAATCCTATTAAAAATAAAATACACTTTTCTAATATTTGATCAAACGATTTTCATTTATCTAGTTAAGATCTAATAGTCCTTATTAATTTGGTTGTCACGATCAAAATTTTGGATAAATCGCTATAATGTTATTATATAAAAGAGTTTAATATAATAAGGATATCAAGTACATACTGATATAAGTATTTTACTAAGTGCTTTTAATTTTAATGTTTTGGTTTTATTTATAGTGTATATAAAATTTTGAAATACATTATTAATTTAAAATTATTAAACAGAATAAAAATTATGTTATGATTATATAAAATTTTATTCTCATATTATTATAGTCTTTATCGATTTGAATTTGTTCTTAATTTATTTTAATACTTTATTGAAAGAAAGATAAAATTTCTATATTTAAAAGAATTAGTGGGAAAATAAATAAATTGGTGCTACAATTATAAAAAAATATTTATTAAAATTTAGATACTCACTTTACTATTTGGGTTCTATCCTAAATTTTAGAAATTGAATTTTGACGATTTTATAACCCATGTGAAACTAACGAAATTATCTTTAATTTAATGATGATTTAATAATTATTATCTAACTTGACCAGTTGACCTACCCAAAAACCGAAAAGAAAAGATGGTTAAGTATTATATTCAAAATTATTGTTTATGAATATGAAACCCTCAATATTTTAATAATATTTTGATATTATCCTTTTATGTTTGTTATATGTAAAATAATATAATTATAATTTGGATTAATCAAATTGTTATGTTCCTTCAGAAAAAAAATGTTTAAATTTATTTATGTACATGAGTTCTCCTAATTCTCTTATAACGCAGGGTCCTTATATGATATACATGAGCATTATATTGATAATTTTTAATATTGTAATCGATATGAATTGTTATCTGATATTTGGTTTAACAATTATTATCTAACTCGAAGTATACATAAATTAAAGAGAAAAGATATTTAAGAATTTTTACATAGAAAATTTTTAAATTATCAAAATACACTTTTTATTATTTAAATATAATTCTATTATTAATCAGATACACTTTTTAATATTAGATATAACAATTCTCATCGATCTATTTAAGATCTAACTATAATAATTAATTTGGTAGTATAGTGGCCGTACACGGACCAGATCGATTTTAATTTTTTCTTAAATTGATTTTAATATTTTATTGAAATAAACATAGAATTTATAAATTTAAAAGAATTAGGAAAAAAATTAAATTGATCCTACAATAATAAAAAAAATTATTAAAATTTAGATAATCACTTTATTGTTTGGGCTCTATCTTGAGTTTTAGACAACATATTTTAACAATTTTACAGCCCATACGAAGCTAACAAAATTATCTTTAATTTAATGATGGTTTAATAATTATTATCTATCCGGAACTATTCATAAACTAAAGAGAAAAGATAATTACGATTTTTTACATAAATATTTCTATTCAATATAGAAAACTTATTTATAATTGGTTTAAATTTTTAAAAAAAATTATTAAAATTTAGATAATCACTTTACTGTTTGGGCTCTATCTTGAGTTTTAGACAACAGATTTTAACAATTTTACAGCCCACACGAAGCTAACAAAATTATCTTTAATTTAATGATGGTTTAATAATTATTATCTAACTGGAACTATCCATAAGCTAAAGAGAAAAGATAATTATGATTTTTTACATAAAGATTTCTATTCAATATATAAAGATTTCTATTCAATATAGAAAACCTATTTATAATTGGTTTAAATTATCAAAATACACCTTTTAGTATTTAAATACTATCCTATTATTAATCAAATACAATTTTTAATATTATATCTAACGGTCCTCATCTATTTGAATATTTATAGTTTTATAATCCAACGGATCATATACTTTTGGTAGTACAGTGACCGACCAAAATTTTGGATAAGATCTCCCTTATACTTATTATATATAAGGAGTTAATTATATATAAGTATTTAATATAATAAGGATATCAAGTATATACTAATATAAGTATCTTACTAATTGCTTTTACTTTTAATGTTTCGGTTTTATTTACAGTGTAAATAAAATTTTAAAATTCATTATTACTTAAAAATTATTCAACAGAATAAAAATTATGTTATGATTATATAAAATTTTATTCTCATATTATTATATTCTTTATCGATTTACATTTGTTCTTAATTAATTTTAATACTTTATTGAAAGAAACATAAAATTTCTATATTTAAAAGAATTAGTGGGAAAATAAATAAATTTGTTTTACAATAAAAAAAAATATTTATTAAAATTTAGATACTCACTTTACTATTTAGGTTCTATCATGAGTTTTAGAAATTGAATTTTGATGATTTTACACCCATGCGAAACTAACGAAATTATCTTTAATTTAAAGATGGTTTAATAATTATTATCTAACTTGCAAGGGTTCTCTTCTTGGTCTTCTTTTTAGTAACACCAACCTTTTGGGAGATTGGTGCACTTGGCTCCCTAATTTCTAGAGTAGTGTTTGCAGGAGGGTCACTGGATGGGATAGGAAGGCTGGGGGTTAGACTTTGAAGCTCCTTCAGTCTTAGCCTTCCCTTTCCAGGAAAGTTCATGATATATGGGCTTATCAAATGGATAGGATGCAAATGTGTCCTGCATATGCTGAGTCACACTTAGTATCACATCCACTTGATTCCTAGTGTCCAATGAACCAAATAGAACTTTGGACATGGATTTGGAATAAGCCATTTTAGTTTTATCTATACCATCTAATTCATGCACATTATTATCAAGATAATTTAAAATGCACTGAAAAAAACGAGGGTAAAAGATTTCATTACCTCTTCCACGAACAGTCCTGCCTAACCTTTGAGTCAATTCTTTGAGAATAATGGCTTCTACATTGATCTCCTGATTATGAGCTAAGGAGTAGGCTAGCTTCACAGCAATGTGACTGATGTGGTCTCATCCTGTCTTCCTGCATAGGAACACCTTCTGGAGTGCGTCAAACAGAAATGACCACTCCCTTCTGACATGCTTCTTGTTAAGCTTAGCCATGTCTATCTCATCAGCGTACTGAATTAGGGTCATGAAGTCCACCATTTTCTTATCAATGGCTTCAGTATCATGACCTTCAACCTTGAACCCCAAAGCTTCATTAATTTCCTTTTCTCCAAATTGCAGTTGAATTCCTGAAATGAAGTCCCATCCTCCCTAGCCAGTGTTGATACCAAAGTTGTTCTCCAGAATCCTTCCAAAACATCAACGTACAGAGTGGGGTTCATGGTTAATGATTGGCGAAGGTAGGATGTGTTTAAGAACCGTACAAAACACTTGTACCGGGGGTTTGCTTCAGCCTCTGAGGGGATAGTGAGAAGGTTGGTTTCTTTGGGTATGGTTAAAAGGTTTGAAGAAGACGCTGCTTGAGATTTGGGTGCCATTTGAAATTGAGAGTGAAGAAGAGAGAAGAGAATTTGAGTTTAGGTTTGAGAAATGAGAGTAATAGACAAGATGAAAAGTTGTGAACGGTTAGAAAAGAGTATTTATATGATAGAGACACTGCGATATGGAGTTATGAATTTGTACAGGCTATTTTGATGTCGTGAAGTCTCAAAATAGCCTATATCGCGAAGTCTTGCAAAGTATATCGCAGAGTCCAGAAATGAACTATGTCGCAAAGTCTCAAAGGTAGAAGGCATGAGGAGACTTTGCGGTATAGTATAAATACCTTGTCTAAAACTCTTGTTTTTGGAATTTCAAGCATTTTGTCAGACTTATATCAAAATTTTGAAATAAAATTAATTTAAATCAAAATTCAACGAAATAAGGGGACTTGTCGATATAATTATTCTAGGTCGCGAAGTCATAAAATGAACTATGTCGCTAACTCAACAAATGAACTATGTTGCGAAGTCTCACAATTTCAACAGTTTGCGATATAAGTCTGTTTTAATTGAACTAAGTCGTGAACTCTCAAAATCGCCTATGTAGAGATGTCTTAAAAGCTCATAACTTTTCATAAAAGTATGATTTGAAAAATATGCAGTAAAATACTGAAATATTTATAAATCATATCTCAGCTAATTTTCACTCCAAGTAAATAGTCATTTAAATACAGTGAAAATTTACTGCTGCAACAATTAACTAGCATACTTACTTAGAACAACTAAATGAAGGATTGAGCATTCCAATTTCACTCACAAGTCTGTTGAAGACAGCTTCATTTAGAGGTTTAGTAAATATGTCAGCTAATTGTTTCTCAGTTGGAACATAAGAGACTGCTATAGTACCATTTGCAGCATGTTCCCTAATGAAATGGTACCTTATCTCAATGTGCTTTGTAGTAGAATGATTAACAGGATTGGCAACAATGGATATTGCACTAGTATTGTCACACATCAGAGGAATGTGTTCCAACACTAGTCCATAATCCATGAGTTGATTTCTAATCCAAAGCAATTGAGCACAGCAGCTTCCAGCAGCAATATATTCAGCCTCAGCTGTAGATGTTGCTGTGGATTGTTGTTTCTTACTGAACCAGGACACTAACCTTTGACCTAAGAATTGGCATCTTCCAGAGGTGCTCTTCCTGTCAATTCTGCATCCAGCATAATCAGAATCTGTGTAACCAACCAGGATGAACCCAGTGCCTTTTGGATACCATAGCCCAAGATTAGGAGTCCCTTTCAGATACCTGAAGATTCTTTTGATAGCCATCATGTGAGATTCCTTAGGGTCAGATTGGAACCTTGCACAAAGACATGTGGCAAACATGATGTCTGGCCTGCTAGCAGTGAGATAGAGTAATGATCCAACCATTCCCCTATAGACCTTGATGTCAACTCTCTTGCCCTTCTTATCTTCATCAAGCTTGATTGCAGTGGACATAGGAGTTTTTGCTGGGGATGACTCTTCTAAACCATATTTCTTTAAGAGATCTTTAACATACTTAGATTGATTTATGAAGATGACATCCTCCCTTTGATGTACTTGCAGGCCTAGGAAGAAGGTTAACTCTCCCATCATACTCATCTCATATTTGCTTTGCATCAACTTGGAGAACCTTTCACAGAGTTTTTCATTTGAAGAGCCAAAGATGATATCATCCACATAAATTTGAACTAGATTGATATCATTTCCATGCTTCTTGAAGAATAGAGTTTTATCAATTGTACCCCTGGTAAATTGATGCTCAAGAAGGAATTGAGATAGAGTTTCATATCAGGCTCTTGGTGCCTGTTTGAGTCCATAGAGTGCCTTGAGCAGTCTATACACAAAGTCTGGGAAGTCTTCATTCTCAAAGTCAGGTGGTTGGGACACATAAACTTTTTCAGCAAGATCACCATTAAGAAATGCACTTTTTACATCCATTTGATACACCTTGAAGTCTGAGTGGGCTGCAAAAGCCAAGAAAATCCTGATGGCCTCCAGTCTAGCTACAGGTGCAAATGTCTCATCATAGTCAATGCCTTCTTGTTGACAGTATCCTTTGGCAACCAACCTTGCTTTGTTTCTTATCACCACTCCTTCTTCATCCATTTTGTTTCTGAATACCCATTTGGTGTCAATAACATTCTTTCCTTCAGGAGGTGGCACTAGTTCCCATACTTTGTTTTTCTCAAATTGATTCAACTCTTCTTGCATAGCAACAATCCAGTCAGAATTCTTCAAAGCTTCTTCAATTACTTTTGGTTCTTCTTGTGACAGAAAGCAGCTATACAAACATGTATTCATTATTGCCCTCTTTGTTCTAACTCCCTCACTATGATCTCCAATGATTTGATCCCTAGTGTGGGCTCTGTCCCATTTTCTTGTGTGACCCTGTTCATTTCCTTGACTTGTTTCAGGATCATTTTGATTGACAGTTGCATTCTCTTCTTCTCCCCATGTGTTTGTGTTCCCTTGCACAGGTGTTTGAAGAAGATCATCAACTTCAAAAGTTTCAACATGTGGAACAGTTAGAACAGGTGGTTCATCCTCACTTTCAGAATCCTCAAGATATCCTTGATTTTCAAATCTTAATGGCACACTGTCTTGTTCACTTGTTGCAAGTCCAGGAGTTTTCTTGTCATCAAAGGTAACATCCATGCTTTCCATTACTTTGTGTTGCTCAGGTACAAACACTTTGTATGTTGTCCTTTCCAGAGAGTATCCAATGAAGATACCTTCAAATGCCTTAACATCAAATTTTCCCACATGCTCAGAAGTATCTTTCATCACAAAACACTTGCTTCTAAACACATGAAGATGCTTGAAGGATGCTCTTTTTCCAGTCATCAATGAATAAGAAGTTTTTCCAGACTTCTTATTGATCAATGTTCTATTTTGCACAAAGCATGTTGTGTTAACAGCATCAGCCCAAAAGCTAGTAGGTAGCTTTGCATCCAACAGCATTGTCCTTGCAGCTTCAATGAGAGTTCTATTCTTTCTCTCAACTACTCCATTTTGTTGAGGTGTTCTGGGAGCTGAGAACTGTTGAGAAATTCCTTTATCTTTTCAGAACTCATACAATGTTGAATTTCTGAACTCAGTTCCATTGTCACTTCTCAGAGAAACTACAGAGGAACCAGTGCTTTGTGCTTCTCTATCAACTCTCTTGATATGCTCTATAATTACTTGAGGTACTGAAGGAATTTACGGATGAGCGGAAGCGTGATATAACATTTATTCCGTAAAAACCATGTATCGCACATATAGAAAAATATATAAAATGAAAGAGCGGAGGAATCGTAACCATACCTTGAAAATCGAAGCTTTATAAAAATGGATTCTAGCAGTTGCTCCTCAGAGTGTGAAGCACTCTACCGGTATCCACCAAGAATAATCCTTCGATGAAGCTTTTTATAAAACTAAGCTTTTATAAAAATGGAGTTTTTCTTCTTTTGAGAGAGAGAGAGAGATGAAGAAGAAGAGGGTGGCAACTAGGTTTTCACAAAAACTCAAGTCCTTTAGAATGAACTATCTCATTCTATTTATAGGGCTCTCCTAGGGTTTTTTAATATATCTTTATATATATATATCAACCCCACATTTTATCTTATAAAATGCTTTAATAATAATTAAAACTATTTTAATCATTATTTCCTTTTCTAAACTATTTAGAAAATAACTTGCTCTCTCAAAATACCTTCATCAATAAATTAATCTTTTATGGTGTGACCCTGTAGGTTCAATATTAAGCCGGTAGTAGAAATAAATAATAATAATAAACTTTTTATTTATTAATTATATGAATTCTAAAATTCATTAAATATAATTAACTGATTAATTATATTTATTCTACATCGTGAGGGATGTTTCTCAACATATCGCGACTATCCGGATAATATGAATTCACTGCTTAGAATACCAAGAACCTGTCAGTGACTAGTTACCGTACAATGAATTCCTTCTACCCTACAATATCCCGATTAAATATAAGGCATGGATCTCGTGTCAGGCCTTATCAAATTTAATCATATGATTTCTTATTCATAATGCTAAGTTCATATTAATGCAAATTAGAAACTCCTTTCTAATTTCATACACTCTGGCCAGAGATTCCAGAACTCGCATACTAAGAATAACATAGGATATTCTCTTCCTATACTGGAAGGGGTAGATCCTCTATTGACGTTAACTATCTCCATACACAAATCTCTATGCCCATAATAGACCTAATGGATGTCCTTGAGACTAAGGACTAATCCAAAGCATAGTTCATTATATACAAGATAACTCTAACGATCTCAAGTCTAAGGACACTTGTACAACTATCACTCAGTGAATAACTATTGACACGTGAGTAAACTCCATTAGCTATTCAACTTATCGAGTCATGTTCAGTGAACTTATTCCCTAACAAGCACCTACATACTAGCTATAGTGTCACCACACAAATGCCTATGAGAACAGACATCCTCCTGACGGGAGCAAGCATAGTATGTACCAATCTTTGCGGATTCACCAACTTCTGATTAGTTATCCTATGATCAGGAACTGTTTAAGTCTAGAGTTATCATCTTCTAGATCTCACTATTATAATCTCATTATAATTCTAGAAGCTTTACTCTAAACTATAGAACATCTTATTTAAAACACTTTAAATAGATAAGGCCCGTAATAAAAACAAAACAAGTCTTTTATTAACATTAATGAAATCAAATAAGAATACAAGAAAGTTCTTCCTAACTCATCATACATGATTGGATTTAGGACAAACACTTTCAATCTCCCACTTGAACTAAAGCCAATCACACTGGTATCTAATACCCATCTTCTCTTTATGACGATCAAAGTGAATCTGAGACAATGTCTTTGTGAGTGGGTCTGCTACGTTTATTATGTGTGTCAACTCTCTCAATTTTGACATCTCCTCTTTCAATGATCTCCCTAATCAAATGAAAGCGCCGCAAAACATGTTTGGTATTTTTATGAGACCTAGGTTCCTTGGCTTGTGCTATTGCTGCGTTGTTGTCACAATACAACACAATAGGCTCCTCAATGCTAGGAACAACTCCCAACTCAGAAACAAATTTCCTCATCCAAACGGCTTCTTTTGCAGCCTCACTTGCAGCTATATACTCTGCTTCCGCTGTGGAGTCAGCCATTGTAGACTGTTTGGAACTCTTCTAACTAATCGCTCCACCATTCAGAGTAAACACGTACCCTGACATGGATGTGCTATCATCACTTTCTGATTGAAAACTAGAGTCAGTATAACCCTCTATTTTCAACTCAGATCCACCAAAAACAAGAAAAATATCCTTAGTCCTTCGCAAATACTTAAGGATGTTCTTCACTGCTTTCCAGTGGTCTTCACCTGGATTGGACTGATATCTGCTCGTCACACTAATTGAATGAGCAACATCAGGCCTAGTACATAACATCGCGTACATGATAGATCCTATTGCCGAAGCATAAGGAATCTTACTCATATGCTCCCTTTCTTCAGGTGTCTTAGGAGACATCTTCTTGGAAAGGGATACTCCATGGCTCATTGGTATGAGACCTCTCTTGGAGTTTTCCATGCTGAACCTTTTAAGCACTTTCTCGATGTATGTACCCTGGGTAAGACCTATCATTCTTCTAGATCTATCTCTATAGATCTTCATACCGAGAATGTAGGATGCTTCTCCCATGTCCTTCATAGTGAAGTTCTTTGATAGCCACACTTTGACTGATTGTAGCATCGGTATATCATTTCCTATCAGAAGTATGTCATCCACATACAACACAAGAAATGTTACCACGCTCCCTCTAACCTTCTTATAGACACATGGTTCATCTATGTTTTTGATAAAATCAAACTCTTTGATTGTCTCATCAAAACGGATGTTCCATCTACGAGAAGCTTGCCTTAATCCATATATGGTCCGTAGCAGCTTACACACTAGGTGTTCATTCCCTTTGGAAACAAAACCCTCTGGCTGTGTCATATACACTTCCTCTTCAAGTTCCCCATTGAGGAAGACTGTTTTCACGTCCATTTGCCAGATCTCATAGTCGTAGTAAGCAGCAATCGCAAGCAAAATCCGAATCGATTTTAACAGGGCTACAGGCGAAAAAGTTTCATCAAAGTCAATCCCTTGCCTTTGTCTGAATCCTTTTGCCACGAGCCTGGCCTTATAGGTCTCCACCTCGCCATCTGCTCCAATCTTTCTCTTGTATACCCATTTGCACCCAATAGGCTTCACATCCTTGGGTGCTTCAACCAAAGTCCATACTTGGTTGGTATACATAGAATCCATTTCGGATTTCATGGCACTCTGCCATTTCTCTGAGTCATCACTACTCATAGCCTCATTATAGGTCATAGGGTCGTCATCATCAATGATCGACAACTCATTGTCATTCTCAATGACAAGGCCATAATACCTCTCAGGTTGGCGAGACACTCTCTCTGACCTACGAATGGGCTGTTCCACAGAAGGTTGTTCAGTCTGAACATGTGTTTCCTCTTGAACCGTGGTAGTTTGTGCTTCTTGAACTTCATTAAGTTCTATTTTGCTCCCACTGTTCCCTTCAAGGATAAACTGTTTTTCCAAGAAGGTAGCATGTCTGGAGACAAATACCCTATGATCGGTGTAAAAGTAATACCCTAAAGTCTCTTTAGGATATCCCACAAACTTACATTTAACGGATCGAGATTCCAGCTTATCAGGGTCAACTTTCTTGACATAAGCTGGACATCCCCAAATCTTAACGTGTTTAAGACTCGGTTTCCTTTCTTTCCATATCTCATATGGAGTTTGAGGAACAGATTTGGAAGGCACCTTATTCAGTAAATATGCTGAGGTTTCCAATGCATAACCCCAAAGGAATACTGGAAGATCTGCATAGCTCATCAAGGATCGAACCATGTCTAATAAAGTTCGATTTCTCCTTTCAGATACCCCATTCAACTGTGGAGTATATGGAGGAGTCCATTGAGATACTATACCATTTTATTTGAGATAATCTAGAAACTCACCATTCAAGTATTCACCACCTCGATCTGATCGAAGGGTTTTAATACTATGTTTGGTTTGTTTCTCCACTTCATTCTTGTATTCTTTGAACTTTTCAAAGGCTTCAGACTTGTGTTTCATCAAATACACATATCCGAATCTAGATCGATCATCTGTGAAAGTAATGAAGTATGAAAATCCACCCATGGCTTGCGTAGACATCGGTCCACATACATCTGTGTGTACCAATCCTAGCAAATCTGCAGCCCTATCTCCATGTCCACTAAATGGAGATTTGGTCATTTTACCCAATAGACAAGACTCGCATGTAGGATATGATTCAAAATCCAAGGGTTCAAGTAACCCTTCCTTATGCAATGTACGAAGTCTATTTTCACTAATATGACCAAGTCTGCAGTGCCACAAATAGGTGAGATTTTCATCATCCCTTTTCCTTTTATTAGTACGTTCAATTTGTAGTAAATTATGCTCTACGTCACATACATACAGACCATTATTTAAAATACCACTACCATAAAGAACATTATCTCTAAGAATTGAACATTCATTATTCTGAATAACAAACGAAAATCCAGCCAAGTCTAACATGGGAATAGAAATAATATTCCTCACAATCGAGGGAACAAAATAACAATTATTTAAAACAATAGTCTTTCCCGTAGGCATATGTAAATCAAATGATCCTACAGCTTCAACAGCAACTCTTGCTCCATTTCTCATCCGTAGAATCACCTCCTCTTCCTCAAGAGTCCTACTTCTCCTTAGTCCCTGCAACGAATTGCAAATGTGAGAACCACAGGCGGTATCTAATACCCAAGTAGCAATTTGATTTAATGACATATTCACTTCAATCATGAACATACCTGAATCAGAAGCGGCAGTCTCACTACCCTTCTTCTTCTTCAATTCTGCAAGGTAAACCTTGCAGTTCCTCTTCCAGTGCCCCCACCTTGTTACAGTGGAAGCAAACAGCTTTGCTTTTGGGGTCTTCAGCTTTTGGTGGAACAAGCCTTTTTTCACCCACTTTCTTCTTCTTGGGGGGGGGGGGGGTTCTTCTTCCTTTTCTTAGGATTGGAACCTTCGCCAATTAGAAGAACAGAACTCTTCTTAGAGGGAAAATTCGATTCCGCAGTCTTCAACATGTTGTGGAGTTCAGCCAGGCTGGCGTCCAACTTATTCATATGAAAGTTCACAACAAACTGCGAAAACGAACCCGGAAGTGATTGCAAGACCAAGTCTTGACTCAGCTCCCCATCCATGTTGAAACCAAGTTGTCCAAGACGTTCAATCAAATTGATCATCTTAAGTACATGGTCATTCACAGACGATCCCTCAGACATCCTACAGCGGAACAGCTCCTTCGATATATCATATCGAGCTGTCCTCCCTGCCACATCATACAACTCTTGTAGATGCGTTAGGATAGTGTGAGCATCCATATGCTCATGCTGCTTCTGTAGCTCAATGTTCATGGAAGCTAGCATGATACATTGAGCAACATTTGCATCATCTATCCACTTACGATACACAACATGTTCATCATTATGTGCATCGTCAGCAGGTTCAGCAGTTAAGCACATATTCCAGCTTCTCAACCCTGAGAACAATTTTCAGGTTTCGAAGCCAGTCAGCAAAATTAGGACCAGTCAATTTGTGAGCATCCAGTATGCTCCGGAGTGATAGTGCAGAAGACATAATGTATATAGTAAATCTGTAAATGATAAACACATAACAACACTTAGCAAATATTCAATTTCATTTTAAAACACTATATGAATCGGGTCTTTATTCATAAGTGGCTCCCACTAGTTTACCTAATTTATACAACCCCTAAGTGAAAAATTAAGCATTCATAATGCTAGTGGGAATAGGGATCCTACATTCCATCACACAACCTCGGCTGTGGCACGAAACGCCATGTGATGTTCAGTAGGCAGACAACTCTTGTCAATTACATCTCATGTTATTCCCTAATAAAACTTTAGCCTCTTGAATAATTGAGTCACGGCTGTAGCACGACAAACTCAATATTCTAAGTCAAGTCTAACCCAACATTTCATACAATTGAATCAGTCTCTAACAGCCCACGGCTGTAGCACGTAACGACCATTAGATTCTAATTCATTGTACACATCTCTATGTAATAGACAAGTATTTCTTATTTCGAAATCAAAGCCCTCGGCTGTAGCACGAAACGATAATGATTCAAAAATAAGAACTACTTTCTACCATGTTGGAAGGCTATGACCGACACAAGCCCGTTGTGTCATTGGCCAATTACTACTTGATATTATTTAATTTTAGAGGGATTATATTATGTTACAACCATAATCATATTACTAGGAGATTCTCTTTTTCTTGAACAAAATACAATTATGATATTTAAATGAAAAATTCCCAGTGTGTTGGAGGGGTCACATCGGTCCCGCTTAAAACCCAACGGCCTAGACAGAAATTTTCATTTTCAACATCAAAAGAGTATTTCACTCTATGTTTCATAAACATAAGAATCTCATGGTTGTACTCATAATATTATTGTTAAGGCAAGAAACGATTCATATTCTAGATTTTCTAGAGCACGCCTTATATTGATTTAAGTTCACCTAAATCTATCATCGCATGGTAAATATAGGCATATATCTCATATAAAAAAAAAATAAACAAGTAAGCATGCAAGTAATATCATGTCATACAATGATATAACGATGTATGGATTTATTATAGTATTTAAAAGCAATTAAAACAATTAATACATGCTTTAAAACACATCCGGGAATATAAACAGTTCCAAACTTTTATATAAAAAATATTTGACCACTCCATTAGATCCGTCTCGGAAAAACGAATCCAACGGTATATTGCACGCCCAAAACGGAGTTACCAAACTCCCAAAAAATCAAATTTAATGTGGACAGAGGGGCTGTAACGCATGACTCTCATGCGTTACATCAATTAAAAGATATTAAATGTGTAACGCATGACGCGCACGCGTTACAGGCCCTGTAACGCATTCCCAGCATGCGTTACAGGCCCTTCCCAGCAGTTTTTTTTTTTTTTTTTTAAAAAATTTAATGCTAAGTAAGTTACAACAATTCTATGCTATTTTATTTAATGCTTGTAACTCCTTTAACATTAAAACACTAACTTAGCATTTATAACACTTAAAAAAAAAAAACTCCTCTAGCCATTAATGCCCTTTATTGTTATTATTATTTTATTTTACTATTAATAAATTAATTAACAATTAATAAAAAAATCAAAATAATATGATTTCTTGAATCAGGCAGTAGCAAAAATTACCAGGTGGATATAGGGTCCTTGTGCAATCTTAATTTCATATTATTCACATGTATGATTATTTTATGAATTTTAATTAAAACAATTTTAAAAAATTCATAACAAATAATATACACGTCACAAAATTATGAAAAAAATACCTAGTTCATCTACAACACTTGTAGAACCCAGATCAGTAGTCAAAATCCAATGCAAAAATTATTTCGAATTAATTCATAATTAAATCTAAATAAACTTGCAAAAATCATAATAAATCCATACATGCATAAAAAAATCTGAAATTTTTATATGAATCTCTATATGCAGAACCTAGGCTCTGATGATGCCAATGAAGGAATTTACGGATGAGCGGAAGCGTGATATAACATTTATTCCGTAAAAACCATGTATCGCACATATAGAAAAATATATAAAATGAAAGAGCGGAGGAATCGTAACCATACCTTGAAAATCGAAGTTTTATAAAAATGGATTCTAGCAATTGCTCCTCAGAGTGTGAAGCACTCTACCGGTATCCACCAAGAATAATCCTTCGATGAAGCTTTTTTCTAAAACTAAGCTTTTATAAAAATGGAGTTTTTCTTCTTTCGAGAGAGAGAGAGAGAGAGAGAGAGATGAAGAAGAAGAGGGTGGCAACTAGGTTTTCACAAAAACTCAAGTCCTTTAGAATGAACTATCTCATTCTATTTATAGGGCTCTCCTAGGGTTTTTTAATATATCTTTATATATATATATTAACCCCACATTTTATCTTATAAAATGCTTTAATAATAATTAAAACTATTTTAATCATTATTTCCTTTTCTAAACTATTTAGAAACTAACTTGCTCTCTCAAAATACCTTCATCAATAAATTAATCTTTTATGGTGTGACCCTGTAGGTTCAATATTAAGCCGGTAGTAGAAATAAATAATAATAATAAACTTTTTATTTATTAATTATATGAATTCTAAAATTCATTAAATATAATTAACTGATTAATTATATTTATTCTACATCGTGAGGGATGTTTCTCAACATATCGCGACTATCCGGATAATATGAATTCACTGCTTAGAATACCAAGAACCTGTCAGTGACTAGTTACCGTACAATGAATTCCTTCTACCCTACAATATCCCGATTAAATATAAGGCATGGATCTCGTGTCAGGCCTTATCAAATTTAATCATATGATTTCTTATTCATAATGCTAAGTTCATATTAATGCAAATTAGAAACTCCTTTCTAATTTCATACACTATGTCCAGAGATTCCAGGTGCATACTAAGAATAACATAGGATATTCTCTTCCTATACTGGAAGGGGTAGATCCTCTATTGACGTTAACTATCTCCATACACAAATCCCTATGCCCAGAATAGACCTAATGGATGTCCTTGAGACTAAGGACTAATCCAAAGCATAGTTCATTATATACAAGATAACTCTAACGATCTCAAGTCTAAGGACACTTGTACAACTATCACTCAGTGAATAACTATTGACACGTGAGTAAACTCCATTAGCTATTCAACTTATCGAGTCATGTTCAGTGAACTTATTCCCTAACAAGCACCTACATACTAGCTATAGTGTCACCACACAAATGCCTATGAGAACAGACATCCTCCTGACGGGAGCAAGCATAGTATGTACCAATCTTTGCGGATTCACCAACTTCCGATTAGTTATCCTATGATCAGGAACTGTTTAAGTCTAGAGTTATCATCTTCTAGATCTCACTATTATAATCTCATTATAATTCTAGAAGCTTTACTCTAAACTATGGAACATCTTATTTAAAACACTTTAAATAGATAAGTCCCGTAATAAAAACAAAACAAGTCTTTTATTAACATTAATGAAATCAAATAAGAATACAAGAAAGTTCTTCCTAACTCATCATACATGATTGGATTTAGGACAAACACTTTCAGGTGCTACATCCTTGGAGAACAGGAATTCTACCCAAGTGTATCTTGAATAATCATCAACCATGACCGGAGCATATTTATTGTTGGAAAGGGACATTACATTCACATGGCCAAATAGATCCATGTGAATTAGCTGCAGAGGCTTTGAGTTTGAATTTAGCAACTTGTTCTTGTGACTTGATCTCTTAATCTTTCCTCTTTGGCATGCTACACATGCTCCATCTTGCACAAACTCCAAAGCAGGCATATCTCTGATGAGTTCTCTCTTTGCCAGAGAGTTCATTGCCTGAACATTCAAGTGAGACAGTTTCTTGTGCCATAGCCAAAATTCTTCATTGGTGGCTTTAGTGTAGAAACAACAAATTTCTCCCTTGTCTGCAGCCTTAAGATTTGCTACAAACAAGCTTCCTTTCTTCACACCAGTTAAAACAACTTCACCACTTCCTCTTTTTGAGATTAGACATTGATCTTCAACAAATTCCACTTTGAAACCCCTGTTGGTGAATTGTCCAATACTCAAGAGGTTGTGCTTTAGTCCTTCAACAAATGCTACATCTTCAATAATGACATTCCCAGATTTAACACTGCCATATCCCATTGTATAACCAATGTTGTCATTTCCAAAGGTTACTGATGGGCCAGCCTTCTCCTCAAAATGTGATAGCAGGGCTATATCACCAGTCATGTGACTTGAGCATCCACTGTCCAAGATCCATATGACTCTTTTTTTCCTGTTGCCCTGCATTCACAAAATGACTAAGTTGTTTTTGGTACCCACACTTGGTAGGGTCCAGTTGATTTAGAAACAGTTTTGTTATTGATTCTTCTATCATAACCAGCATCCTTCACAGTAGGAGACTTCACAGTGTTTGTTGCTTTAGAGTTTACACTCTTAGGCTCACATGAAGTTTTTAACCTCTCAACCCTAATTGGGGATCCTGTCATGTGAGTGTGCATATGTGTGTGTGATTCACAGGATTGTGCAGAGTCAAGTTTATGCTTTAGAGATAAACAGTTAGCAATCACAGTCACATAACATGTCATGTAGTTAGAATTGCCACAAAAGGAATCATGGATAGTGTTCATGCCAACAGAATGGTTACTAAGGTTATCAACTTCAACATTTGCAGGTTTATTGCACTTATGAGTCAAATGATTCACAGATAAGCATTTTTGACACTGTTTCCTAGGGGCATTTGGCACTTAAGCATAATTGTTGCCCTTGTTGACACCTACCTTACCATTTCTGTTTTGTTTCTTCTTCTTAACAACTTCTTTCTTGATTTTAGGACTCTTGACAAGGTTGTCTTTGGTTTCTTTCTGAACAACAGACTTGGGAGAGGAAGAGGTGTCCTTAGCAGCCTCATCTTCTTCAAGTAGTTGTTGTTTGATAACTAGAATATCCTCATCAAACTCAACAACACTCTTTTTGAAGATGGGCTCTTTGACACTAGACAAAATAGTTGGAGCATTTTTGTTTACAAAAGATTCTTTTCCTTTGCCCTTAGCCTTCTTCCTTCCCTTATCATTCTCATAATCAAAACCAATTCCAACCTTACAGTCTTCGGTGTGTTCCTTGTGATAGGTTTGAATAAGATCAGAGGAGTTTCGATAGCTTCTTATTCTTAATTCATTCTCAGCAATTTGTTCCCTAAAAGCTATTTCAATCTGTTCAGCATAAACAACTTTATTCTTAAGATACTCCACTTCCTTTTTCAAACCATCAAGGCTCACAACCATTAATTCAAGTTTCTCATTCTGTCTTGTAAGTTCAAGATTTTTAGCAGTTAGTCTGTTAATTTCTTCATTGGCAACTAACATGCTAGTGTGAATGTTAAACATCTCAGTACTCATGTCTTCAACAGTTTGCTTGTATTCAAAGGGAGTCATATCAAGAGAAGTAAGAATAGGTACCTGACTTGAGGAATCACCATCATCAGAAAATGCCATCAAGGCATAGTTTGAGTATTCATGTTCTTCTTCTTCATCAGAATCATCCCAGCACTTTCCCTCAGCAATAAAAGCTTTACCCTGTTGTTTCTTAAGTAGAGCTTCATACTTAGCTTCAAGCTCTAAGTATGCTTTGTCCTTTTTTACCTGTTTAGGCTTCTTGCACTCAGTGGCAAAGTGCCCAAGCTCATTGCAGTTATAGCATCTTATCTTGTACCTATCCACACTCCCAGACTTGTATCATCCTTTAGCAGCACCAGCAATCCCTTTTCCTTTATTGAAGGAGTTTGAGCCACTTGATCCACCAGCATTTCCAGCATTAAACTTGGACTTAAATGGCTGCTTCCTTTTAAACCTAATATTAGGATATCTCCTAGCCATATAGGCAAAAGATTTGTTTTCCATCTTGTCCAGCTCATCTATGCTGTAGAACTCATCTTCCTCAGGCAAATCATAGACAACTTGAGTCTCATCACCAGTGTCTTCAACTTCAAGTTCTTCAATCTTGACTTGACTGACTTTAAGAGATTCCATTCTTTGACCTAAGTTGTCAGCAATAAGGGCACATGAAGTATTTTTCATTAATCCTTGCTTTGCTTGGATGGATCTCTTTTGAAACAACTCTAGCTCATATGTTTTCAAAACACCATACAACACATCAAAACCAATCTTTGTTAGATCTCTTTATTTGAGGGAAGAGATTCTTGGTTCCAAGTGATCTGGTAGAGTTAGCAAAAACTTCATGTTGATCTCTTCTGTCTCATAGTGTTTGTCATAGAGTTTGAGCTCATTTATCAGCTTGTTGAACCTCTCAAACACTTTTGTGATTCCCTCCTTTGGTTGAGCCATGAAAGCTTCATACTGAGAGACCAGGATCTGCTTCTTGTTCTTTCTTACTTCAGGAGTTCCTTCACATAGCACTTCTATAAGATCCCACATTTTCTTTGCACTACTACAGTGAGCAACAGTGCCATACATGTTGAAATCCATAGATTCACAAATGATAAGTTGGAGATGTCCATCTAGTGCTATTTTCTCCTTTTCAGGATCAGTGTATTTTGAGGGGTCTTTAGGTACATGCCTTGCTGGTATTATCTCAGTGCCAACAGTTGTTTCACCAATCTCAATCATTGGAATAAAGGGACCATGCTTTAGAATATCTAAATACATGGGGTTTGAAGCTTTGATGAAAAGCAACATCTTCTTCTTCCATAAACTGTAGTGATCCTTGTTAAAGGGAGGAATCTTGATAATGCTAAGTTTCTGTGAACTCATTCTTGATCTTTTCCTGTTTGTATGTCAACCAGTGTTGTGAAAAGCGGTTTATGCGGCCGCTTATGCGACCGTTTATGCGTATGCGGGGTATAAACGATTCGATTAGTGCATAATCGGGTTTGAAAACGGTTAATGAAGTTTAGGCGGTCAAAGCCCGCTTAAGCGGGTTGTTGACCGATTAAGCGGGACTTAAAAATGATTAAGCGGGACTTAAAAATGATTAAACACAGAATTACAGATAACACGGAGAGAGGCAGAGCACGAAAGAGGAGAAGCGGCACTAGGGTTCTAATTCTTGAGGTTTGTCTCAAATCTTTGTTTACTCATCATGTTTATCTGTCAATTAGATAGAATCTGCTATAGATATACTTATATATATGACCTTATTGATTTACAAATCTTAATTAGACTATTGAATAGTACTGTAGTTTAGCACTTTAGCTTAATAAAGTTGGAATTTTTTTTAATAGTTTATGAAATCATTAATTTAAGATGCTTGAATGAGTGAGATACTAATATGCTTGAATCTTTTCAACTTTTTTGGTTTCTTATTTGTGGAAAGTTTTACTGGAAACTAGAAATGGAAACAGTGGGTTCTTCAGCTGCTTCCAATTCAGAGACAGTGGGTTCATTAGCAACTGTTAAACGAAAATCAGATGATGTTGGGTGGGATTATGGTGAATTAAGTGTACCAAACAACAATGATAAAGTCAAATGCAACTTATGTAACAAAGCATTTAGTGGAGGAATAAATCGGTTAAAACAACATATAGCTGGTATTAGAGGTAATGTGAAGCCATGTCCGAAGTCTACTCCTTTAGATAAATCTAAATGCTTACAAGCCTTGGAGGAAACAAAAAAAAGAAGACATGACAAGAAAGAACGTATTGAAGAAGTTAGGGATGAGGTTGCAATTAGTAAAGACGGTGATGATGTTGTTGAACTTGATAGTGCAGGTTCTAAACCAATGCGGCCACTTGGACCAATAGATCAGTTTGCGCGGGCTATAGATCCAGATGCATCATTAAGGAAGACAAGACAACAAAATATTAATGATGCACTCTTTAAGAATAGAACCAATGAAGTACATACTTATTTGGCTAAGTGGGTGTATGGAGCAAGGATTCCTTTCAATGCAATTAACAATGACGACTTTCATCGATTTTGCGAAGCGGTTGGGACAGTTTGGTCCTGGTTATCTACCACCAAGTCAACACCAATTGAGGGAATCACTACTTAAGCAAGAAGTAGAGAGAACTAAACAATCTTTGAAAGAACAAGAGGATGAATGGAAAAAGTCTGGATGTTCGATAATGACAGATGTTTGGTTTGACCGGAAAAGAAGAAGTATTATGAATTTGTGTGTAAATTGTAAATTAGGTACAAGCTTCCTCTCTTCCATTGAATGTTCAAATGAGGCTCATACGACCAAGTTCATATTTGAGTACGTGGATAAGAACATTCAAGAAGTTGGACCAAACAATGTCATCCAAGTAGTGACGGATAATGCGTCAAATAACATGGCTGCAGCAAAGCTACTGAGAAATAAAATGCCACATATATTCTAGACTTCCTGTGCTACACATACACTCAATCTTATGCTTGAGGCCATAGGTATTTCTACAGCCTTTTAAACCAGTTTTATGCAGTTTTTTAATCAGATCTGTGTACAATTTTTTATGCAGTTTTTGTGCAGATTTTTATGCAGTTTTTGATCAGTTTTCTGCAATGTTTTATCCAGTTTTTTGCAGGTTTTTATCCAGTTTTTACAGAATTTTTCTGCACATTTTTGTACAGATTTGTGTACAATTTTTATGCAGTTTTTGTGCAGATTTTTAATGCAGTTTTTGTGTCAGTTTTCTGCAATGTTTTATCCAGTTTTCTGCAGGTTTTTATCCAGTTTTTACAGAATTTTTCTGCATAGTTTTGTACAGATTTGTGTACAATTTTTTAGGCAGTTTTTGTGCAGATTTTTTATGCAGTTTTTGTATCAGTTTTCTGCAATGCTTTATCCAGTTTTCTGCAATGTTTTATCCAGTTTTCTGAGGTGTTTTCTTATTTCAGGAAAAACTTCAAAGTTTAAATTTGTGATTGATCGTGCAAAGGCTTTGACCATCTTTATTTATGCACATCATAAAACCTTGGCTTTGATGAGAAAGTATACAAATAAAAGAGATATTGTGAGGCCTGGAGTTACACGATTTGTCAGTTCTTTTCTTACGATGCAAAGTATATTAGAAAAAAAAAGAAAAGTTGAAGTTTATGTTTCTCTTGGAAGAATGGGGTCATTGCAAGTTCTCAACTAGTGCAAAAGGTGTGGCCTCTTATGCCACAATTGTTAATCAATCATTTTGGACTAATATTGATTGATGTTTTGAGTTATTCAAACCTTTAGTTAAGGTTCTTAGGCTTGTTGATGGAGATTGGCGTCCATCTATGGGTTTTGTATACGGTGAACTCAAAGATGCCAAGAAAGTAATTATTAAACTTTGTAAAGATAAAAAAAGAGATATATGAGCCAATTATCGATATCATAGACTCGAGGGCTAAGGATCGACTTGATAGCCCTTTACACCTAGCCGGCTACTTGTTAAATCCTTATTACTATTATCGAGATGATGAGGCACAAAAAGATCCGGCATGTATGACGACTATTTTAACATGTGTTGAGCTTTTTTTCCGAATGATTTTCCTGTCCAGCACTTGGTTTCTAATATTGAGTTGTTGAAATATAAAGGAATGGAAGGAATGTTCGGAAAAAAATTAGCCAAAATGGGCAGATTGGCTAATGATGATACTTTTGATGTTGATAAGTAAGTAATTGTTTGCTACTAAATTTATTTATCTTATTAGGTCTGTAACTAATACTTTTCTATTTTCTACTTCAGTCGGATGGTGGTCAAACTATAGTGCTGAAACTCCAAATTTGCAAATGATGGCCATGAAGATACTTTCATTAACTTCAAGTTCTTCGGGATGTGAAAGAAACTGGAGTACATTTGAGGGAGTAAGTTGGTTGTATAATATTACAAACTAATTTACTATTATTATCTTTTACTTATAAGTATCAACTTATTGTCTCTCTTATATTTTGTTTTCACAGATTCATACCAAAAAGAGGAATAGATTATATGATGTGAGAATGAGTCATCTAGTATATGTTCAATTCAATTCAAAACTTTCCAACAAGAAGAAGAAAATGAAAGAAAAATATGATGTATTAGTTGCTAATGGTGCTAGTATGGCTCAAGGATGGATAGTTGACGGGGGTGATGATGATAAAGAACCTTCGTTGGATTCTAACATCACAAGTGAGGACATTGGTGAAGTTACCGGAAGGATCGTTCGAGAACTTGATGAAGAAGACTTTCAATCGGATGATGAAGTGAATAATAATGAAAATCTCATATTTGATTTCGATGACTCTGATCAACAAGGATGGTGAAAGAATGCCTATGTTTCTTTAAAAGAGTTGTAGTTTGATATTTCTAAAAATCCTAATGGTGTATTTTTAAGTTCATTAATGTGTCAATGTTAAATTTCTTTAAGAAAAATAAATATTATATAATAATATATATATATATATATATATATTATATATATATATATAATTCGCTTAATGATCCGCTTTTAAAACCGCTTAAGCGGCCGCTTTAACGCTTAAGCGCTAGAAGGTCATGTTACCGCTTCTGTCCGACTTGCGCTTTTCACAACACTGATGTCAACATACTACTCTGATACCACTTGTTAGAAATGAATACCACTTAGAAACTAGACAGAGGGGGGGGGGGGTGAGTGGATAGTTTTGATATTAATCGATTCTTGAAAACTAAATAAGCTGTGAGAGATTATGTTGTGTAAAATACGGAATGAAAATAAACAGAACACACACACAATCACTTTAATCTATTTTGTATTAAGTAAATTAAATACTACATCTTCCAAAATTTCACAAGTGAAATTCTGGCTTCTAAACAAGAACAATGTTTATCTTGTTTTCTTACAGAGAAAGAGTGCTTCAAATAATTCTATATGTATCTCTTTTACAGTTAATAGTAGGGTGTGCACAATATATATAGTCCTATACAAACTGGTGCACACACCTATTTACACAGTTACCCCTAGCTCAAAGTCCAACTTGTCCTGCCATAAGAAGTTCACTGTGTCAGGAAGGACCACTTGCTTTTCGGAGTCTTTCCCGTTTCTGTAGCTGCTTGTCTCTTATCTTTCTCTCCAAGTTTAGCTGTAGATTTTCCATCTGTTCTTTGGACCACCTTACCAGAACAGATGCTTCAGTATTTGTCTCCTTTGAATTTTGGTTATGTACCTTGATTTGTCTTGTTATGAACGGCTAAGTGTTGATATCGTGAACTCCAGCATTTCCCTGACTTCACGATGTATCCTTTGAAGACTTCGCGACATAGCCTTTTTGAAGACTTCGCAAACTAGGCTTATTGAGGACTTCGCGATCTAGACCTTTTGAGGACTTCGCGATCTAAGCCTTTTGAAGACTTCACGATCTAAGCCTTTTGAGGACTTCGCGATCTAGGCCTTTTGAGGACTTCACGATCTAGTACATTTTGACTTTGCGGTATCAACATTTCACGATATGAGTAATGAAGACTTCGCAACATAGTTCATTTAGGACTATGCGATTTCAGAACTTCACGACATGGATATTTTAGACTTCACGACATAGCTTTATTTTGACTTCACGGTATAGGGACTTAGAAAAACTTCTGCAACTTATTCTTTCAGGGCCTTATTCATCTCCATCCTGATGCATGGACATTTCTGAACTTCTACCAAGATAATTATTCCATGGCCTATGTACATTCTAGATTGCAAGAAGCTTACTAAGCTCATTATAACATTGAGCATACAGAATAAATCTAAGTACATGAAAATAAGACAAGTACAATAGAGAACTATACTATATCCCAGTGAAAGAATTCACTAGGTCATGTAGAGTGACATAGTCACAAAGAGTAGGCTTGTTAATAGTGGTATTCAGACATGTCTTGAGCCTAACAATATGATCTACAATGATGTACAGTTACAAAGCTCCATTGTTACTACTAAATCAACACCAAGTGCATCTACTTTGTATGAGTTGAACTATATTCTGTTACTAGAGAGATGTTACTAGAGAGAGAGAGAGTTGAATGAGTGAGATCGAGAGATAATTAGTCTTGACTTTGATCCTATCCTTCACTATATACTGTGATGTTATCTCTAGCTGAGCTGTCAACGTGAGCTATCAAATTCTGTTATTTTAGTAACTAACTCATTTGCTGCGCTCATGTATTGTAACCTCTACAGTAGTCTTACTGTGCACCTGAGCCTCTAGTCTACTCACTTTCTATTTCTTCATGATATAAACAAGAATATGAGAATTTCTACTTTTAATACAAGTGAGATCCATATTGCAATCTTTAAAAATTATAAAAAATAGCAGAAAGTGTATAATATAGAATTTTCAGAGTTTCATGTAATACTAGAACTTCATCTTCAGAATCTTACCTAGTGGCTGATATGTTTTTGGAGGCTCAGGATGTTTCCTAAAACTGTTCTTCAAGGATATGGATTCTTGTCTAAGTGCTTCCAAAGCAACCTTTCTCTTGTCCTCTTTCTCTTTCCACTTCCTTATCTCTTCCTCTAGCAATGCTTTCGCTTTCTCAGCCACCTCTGCTCTCCACACTGCTTGTGTTTGTAGTGGTAAGTGCTGTATACAAAGCTCTAGTGCCAACTTTTCGCGCTTGCCTCTTTCTTCAGCAGCAGCTGCTTTTAATCTACCTCTATGTAGCTCAGACTTCAACAATGCAATCTCGATTTGTGATTCACTTTCTTTCTCACAAATTTCGTTCACCACACTTGTAAGCTTCTCATTCTTGCCTGTCATCACCTCTAAACCACATTTAAGCAGCTTCCCCTCTTTGTTTGCAATCTTAAGTTCTACCATTAACTGACTTAGGCCCTGTTTGGCATTGCTGTTGCAGACAGCAATAGCAGCTTGTTTATAAAAAGCGGGTAAAATACTGTTTTGTAAATATCAAAAGCAGCTTTTCTGAAAAGAGCTTTTGACTGAAAAGCTGCTTTTAGAGAAAGCATGTTCCCCCATGCTTTTAAAAAAAGTTGTTTTTCAGCTGTTACGGGAAGCAGCTACTGATTTCAACATCAAACCTTACCAACAAAATTAATTTTTTATATTATACCTCAAAACATGCACATATTAAAAATATTACCAAACAGTTATCTGATTTTCTTAACAGCACTTATTTTAACAACACTTTTTTCAACAGCACAACAATTTTTAACAACAATCCCAAATAGAGCCTTAGCTCCATTTCTAGTGCAATAATCTTTGTCTCGTGGTATCGACGTCCATTTGGCAACTTCACATCATTTGCATCAACAATATTAAAATAGAAATTGAATACCAAGTTACAATATATCCGTACTACCTAACCTAATTTCTTTCAAAAAAATTGGCTAGCACAGAAATGAATTTAAATCTTTCTCAAAAAATAAAAAATTGTCACCCAAGTGTTGTCCTCTGTCGACACTTGGGAGGAACTTAATTCACTTTTTCTCAAAAAAATTGTATCTTCTATCTTCTAAGTGTTGTCCAATATCAAACCACTTGGAATGCACAAAAATCAAAATTTTCAATTTTTCCAATTTTCTAAGTGTTGCCCATGTCGACACTATATATACACGTCTCTTGGAACAAATTGAAAACTAGGGCCGTAAACGAACAGAGCCGAGCCGAGTTTTGTTCGAATCGAGCCGAGCTTGATTTTTTTTTAAAACGAACCGAGTCGAGCCGAGCTTTCTAATCGAACAAAAAGTGATGTTCAAGATCGACTCGTTAATAAACGAGCCGAACACGAGTTTGTTCACGAACATTTCGAGTCGAGCCGAACACAAACCGAACTCGAGTCGAGTCGAGTTGTTCACTTATAGTTCATACTTTTATATTCAACCAAATCCAATTTTTAAAATTACTTACTCGATTTACTGTCTCACGCCTAAAATCACATCTTAAGAATACACGATTATGTTTGAATTTCAATACTAAAAGTTAATTTATTTTCTTCTAATAATCATATTAGGTTAATATTTATATTTATGAGTAATCAAACCTTCCTCACTTCACCTAATAACAATAGTTAAAATAAAACAATATTATCACTAACTTAGAGCCTCTTTGTCTTGGCTCTTAACTTGAAATTTGAGGAGGTTTGCAACTTTTTTCTCTCTAAGATACTTTTATTAACCTTAAATTCACTAAAAGTCTCATCTTTCTCCTCAATTTTAAGAGGTACGAGCCACTTTTAAATAATATTATATAATAAATTAATAAGACAAACTCTCTTTCTCTATTCACTTTCTTTTGTAATTTTATGAATGTAACTTATAAATTTTAATAATGAAAAACTAATTTGGATTGGATATAAAGAGTTTAACTTTTGGTAGTACGTTGATGTTATACCTTTTAGATATAATAAATACAATTCCCTATTCAACCACAAAATAACTAAAATAGATCGCAATTTAGTTTTATTTAACATATTCAAATTGTTAAGGATATTATGAAATTCAAAAATTTATAATTAGTTAAACGAATCGAGCCGAGTTTAACGAGTTCGAGCCGATCCCGAGCAAAACGAGCCGAGTTCGAGTCAAACAGGTGTAAAGCTCGGCTCAAGCTCATTTACTAACCGAACACATTTTTATGTTCAAGCTCGTGTTCATTTAGTAAACGAACCGAGCCGAGCTCGAGTTTTGTTCACGAACGGCTCTATTCGCTTACCGCCGCCCTGTTGAAAACACATACGTTTACTTAAAAAAAACACAAATACATAAATTCTTTCTACATTTCTACTGCATCTTTATCATTCAAGCTCCGATTAGTGATCTTCAGGTCGAAAGTGTTTGACGGCTAACACTCTGGGGCAAACATTGTTTTGCAGGCGCCGGCAAACAGGTCATAGTAACCGCCGGTATAGTAAAATGAGCAAAATGACAGGTGCAGGAGTTATCAGTATAAGTAATAACACCAAGAGTGCTGATTTCGTAGTCCTTGGGTTTTTGGTGATACTTGAGGATTCTTCAGTAGTATTGTCCATATAATGCGGAAGGCGTAACAATGGGTCACCAACAAATGACCATTTCTCAAATGTTGCTAATTGTCCGATTGTTGGAATCACTCCAGAAATATACCGGTTGTAGGAGATATTAAACTTGTTAAGATCATTCAATTTACTCAAGCTTGTAGGGAATACTCCAGAGAAATTGTTATATGACAAGTCAAGGCCTTGTAAGCAACTAAGGCTCCCTAATTCTGCTGGAATTTCTCCAGAAAAGTTGTTTCCTGTTATGTTGAGGACCATTAGTGGCAAGTTCTTTATTTCAGCAGGAAGTTTACCCTCGAGTCGATTGTTACCCAGGTGCAACACACAGAAGTTCCTCATCTTCTCAATTTCTTGAGGGAGTTCACCAGATAACTGGTTATGTCTGAGCTGAATATAACCAGATATTTGATTTGTTCGAACACTTGTACCTGGGGAACAAACTGAAAATAGGCCATACCCTTTAAGCAATGTATCCCACAGGCTTCTACATTTCTTCATTGTAAGAAGTGTATAAACAAAACTAAATGGAGGATAGTCTGCAGGTATCCATCTCTTCATAGCTGAACACTCCCCCGAACCAGCAGAAATTTGATCACTATTTCGATTCAATAGAAATGTTGGCATCGGGTCCTTGCCAATGCTTGCTAACTCGGGTGGTATTTTTCCTGAAATTTGATTATGAGCAAGGTTAAGCCACAACAAGCTACTGCAATTTCCTAAAGCTGCTGGGATTTCACCAGATAACTCATTATGTGCAAGCATCAACCACAGCAAGAACTTTAACTTTCCCAAACTTTGTGGAACTGATCCATTAAGCTTGTTGTGAGAGAGATCAAGAGCTTGGAGTTGCTTAAATTCTCCATACTCTATTGGTATATTTCCAGTGAATTGATTGGAGGAAAGAAATAAGTACTTCAAGCTACGCATCAGAGAAAACTCGATGGGTAACTGACCACTAAAGTTATTCTTACTTAAGTCTATACGAGCAATGTTTGGTAATGTGAAAATTCCAGAGGAATTAAGGCCACCAGTATATATATTTCCATGCAAAAGGAGAAATTTCACTTGTGTCATTCGCCCGAAAATTCCTTGTATATCACCGCTGAATTTGTTCTTGCTCAAATCCAGAAAGCTCAGCCTTTTCAGATCAAGAAGAGACTCTGGAATTTCGCGGTCAAAACTGTTTTTCCCCAATATAAGTGCCTGAAGATTCACTAGTGATCCTATTTCCATCGGAATTTTGCCAGTGAATCCATCTCCCCACAAATTTAATGACATCAAATTCTTGCAAAGCGAAATCTCCTTTGGAAGTTCTCCTTTGAATGAGTTTTCTGACAAGTCCAAAAGTTCAAGACTGCAATTTTCCGAAAATACCCATGGTTGGATTATGCCACTTAAATTATTCTGAGATACCTGAAACTCCTTTAGCCTTTGAAATGCAAAATTGATTTCCCCTCTCAGATGATTAGCGCTAAAATCAACATACTGTAATTTTAAGCATCCATCTAAAGACTTTCCAATCTCACCAATTAGATTATTTGATGAGACATTTGCAACTACCAAGCTACTACAAAATCTTGGTAAAATTGACCTAATATCTCCTTGGATTCTATTTTCTGAAAGATCGAGTGTTTCCAAGTTGTTGAGTCCAGTAAAGTTGAGCTCACCAGCTATGAGATTATGTGAAAGGTTCAAAAACTTTAGGTTCTGGCATATGCCTAAATCAGCAGGAACTGGGCCGCTTATTGAATTTGTTGACAAGTCAAGACGAATGAGTGCAGTCAACGCTGAAAAATTGCGGTATATGTCCCCGGAGATGTTGATGTTGGAAAGATCAATTTCAGTGACTCGACTGTTGTTGCAGGTGATTCCTGGCCAGTTGCATGGTGATAAATCTAGTGGATTCCATTGGGTGTATTTTCCTCGATCGACATGATTTTGCTGTTTAAGGAATAATCTGAGGTCGAGTAGAGCTTGTTTATCAGTGTCAAGTGAGTCTCCAACAACATATCTACCTGCAGTTTACACCAAGAACACTAGTAAGTACTCCAATTATCCATATGAATCTTCCTCAATGAACTCCACTAGCTACTAGATATGAAAAAACCATTAAAGTTTGTGTCATGTAAAATTTTGAAATCACATGCAAAGTGTATTTTGCTATAGAAAATTTGCCAGAAAAAACATAAAGAATGAAGTATAAACTGACATGTATTAATTTGGTCTGTTTTCTGTAGAATTGTTTATAAGTGTGTCATAGTATCCAAACAAGAGTAGTTAATCAATACCTGTAAGTAAGATGAAGAAAAGGAGTAGGAATGCTAGATGTAGTATAGCAATTCTGTCTTTCGGCATGATGAGCAAGCCAAGTATTCTTCTTCTGCTGCTGCTTTTGTGATTCAAATTGGTCTGATGAACTTTCTGTAACATCATGGTTTAAAAGAATAATAAATATTACAAGGTATCAAATGATTCCTGTATATAATAATATATGTCAATGGCAACCGGGTCTTGAATAAAAGAAGAATGTTCTTCGATTTTCGGGCCAGAACCAACCTTGAAGACTTGAAGCAAATGCACGTACGCGACTGTTTTCAAAAAATGGATGCCTGGTAATGTCTGTGAAGTTACAATTGGTATGTACTGTTTGGTGATGAAGTTGAATAGGGTTGTTTAATTAGACTTGATGACTTTGGTGGTGTTTAAAAAAGCAACTACTGGTGTCTTTATGCAGAAAAGAATGAGAAGAAGATTATGAAATTGTGCAGGTAACTAAAGATTCAAGAATGTGTGCTAGCCTAGCCATGGTGAGAAACCGAGACTACCGCCCAAGTTGACCAACTTTGTTTGACCAGCTGTGTTGTTTTTTAGGGTACGGTCATCGTGGGATATCAACCATCTCCCGCAATTAAATATAGGGGGAGCAATCATCACGCAATAAAACATAACGGGAGTCATTATTTTTACAATTATCTCCCGCTACCCGCAATGAAACATAGCGACGGATGATTGACATCCATTGATGACTTGGGACCAAATCCCTGTTTTTTATATATTTATTTATGAGTATATTTTGGTAGCTACGTGTTGGTCACAGTCAATGGTCGTTAAATGTTTTTTCATATCATTTGAGTTTTGCCATGTTTGCACTTTGCACACCGGCACTATCCTTCAAAAGGTTCTAAAGTAGTACTTGATTAACTGGTATTCAATGTTCTAAATTATTTCCCTGTAACTTTCTTTTTTGTTAGTACTCCGTACATCACAAGACACGGTTTATGACTCAACTAGTTGATTTGATCTGCGAGTAGACTTCGACCAATATAACATTTACGCAAATTTTATCTCTACCTTTTTAATTTACTTTCGCGGAAATTATTAAATAGAAACAGAAAAGCAGGAGCAAAATGGTATTCAATATTTTTTTGACTTGTTGCTTTAAGATAATCTTTTAAACATGTACCTTACGTTAACGAAAGCGTAGTTATCAAATATATCAAACATTTTTACCTAGAGTTGTTGGCCTCCTGTCTCTATCTAATCGTTCAGTCTCCTCTTAAAAATATTTAATTTCAAATGTTTCGATCAAATTTATTTTCATTCTTTAACTGTAAATTTTGCGTGCATCAAGAGAGAAGAGAATGGCAGTAAGTTTTACGTATAAAATGTGTGTATCGGAGAATACATGAACTGTGAGGGCAAATTTAGAGAAGGGATTTAGGAAAGAATTTGGTAGCGGGACGAGGCAATGAAAATCACATTCTAACAAAAATCAACATTTGATTAATGTTTAAAAAGAAAGTCAGAGAGTAGATATTGTCCAATCAGTAGTTTGATAAACTTATAGTGTCTAACCACGCAGCAATCTTAGTCTATTTTGAATTCTAGAAGCAACCCATAGTTGAGTCACTCGTGATACACGGCTTTCCTATTCATTTTCAATTTCTTTTTTACTAAAATTTCATTTTGAATTTCAATGTTAAAGAGCGGACATAAAAAGACAGCACAGATTAACTCCTTATATATAATAAGCGTAAGAGAGATCTTATCCAAAATTTTGGTCGGTCACTGTACTATCAAAAGTATATGATCTGTTGAATTATAAAAATATAAATATTCAAATAGATGAGGACCGTTAGATATAATATTAAAAATTGTATTTGATTAATAATAGGATATTATTTAAATACTTAAAGGTGTATTTTGATAATTTAAACCAATTATAAATAGGTTTTCTATATTGAATAGAAATCTTTATGTAAAAAATCGTAATTATCTTTTCTCTTTAGTTTATGGATAGTTCCAGTTAGATAATAATTATTAAACCATCATTAAATTAAAGATAATTTTGTTAGCTTCGCGTGGGCTGTAAAATTGTTAAAATCTGTTGTCTACAACTCAAGATAGAGCCCAAACAGTAAAGTGATTATCTAAATTTTAATAAAAAAATTTTTAATTTAAACCAATTATAAATAGGTTTTCTATATTGAATATAAATCTTTATGTAAAAATTCGTAATTATCTTTTCTCTTTAGTTTATGGATAGTTTCAGTTAGATAATAATTATTAAAC
The DNA here is from genome assembly GCA_030848705.1 of Heracleum sosnowskyi. Classification (NCBI taxonomy): domain Eukaryota; kingdom Viridiplantae; phylum Streptophyta; class Magnoliopsida; order Apiales; family Apiaceae; genus Heracleum; species Heracleum sosnowskyi. The sequence continues at coordinate 108,030,658 of CM061245.1, forward strand.
CATCATTAAATTAAAGATAATTTTGTTAGCCTCGCGTGGGCTGTAAAATTGTTAAAATCTGTTGTCTAAAACTCAAGATAGAGCCCAAACAGTAAAGTGATTATCTAAATTTTAATAATTTTTTTTATTATTGTAGCACCAATTTAATTTTTTTTCTAATTCTTTTAAATTTATAAATTCTATGTTTATTTCAATAAAATATTAAAATCAATTTAAGAAAAAATTAAAATCGATATGGTCCGTGTACGACCACTATACGACCAAATTAATTATTACAGTTAGATCTTAAATAGATCGATGAGAATTATTAGATCTAATATTAAAAAGTGTATCTGATTAATAATAGAATTATTTTTAAATACTAAAAAGTGTATTTTGATAATTTAAAATTTTTCTATGTAAAAATTCTTAAATATCTTTTCTCTTTAATTTATGTATAGTTCGAGTTATATAATAATTGTTAAACCAAATATCATATAACAGTTCATATCGATTACAATATTAAAATTATCAATATAATGCTCATGTATATCATATAACAATGATACATGTGGACCCTGCGTTATGCGTTATATAAGAGACTTAGGAGAACTCATGTACATGAATAAATTTAAACATTTTTTTTCTGAAGGAACATAACAATTTGATTAATCCAAATTATAATTATATTATTTTACATATAACAAACATAAAAGGATAATATCAAAATATTATTAAAATATTGAGGGTTTCATATTCATAAACAATAATTTTGAATATAATACTTAACCATCTTTTCATTTCGGTTTATGGTTTATGGGTAGGTCAAGTTAGATAATAATTATTAAATCGTCATTAAATTAAAGATAATTTCGTTAGTTTCACATGGGTTGTAAAATCGTGAAAATTCAATTTCTAAAACTCATGATAGAACCCAAATAGTAAAGTAAGTATTTAAATTTTAATAAATATTTTTTTATAATTGTAGCACCAATTTATTTATTTTTCCACTAATTCTTTTAAATATAGAAATTTTATCTTTCTTTCAATAAAGTATTAAAATAAATTAAGAACAAATTCAAATCGATAAAGACTATAATAATATGAGAATAAAATTTTATATAATCATAACATAATTTTTATTCTGTTTAATAATTTTAAAGTAATAATGTATTTTAAAATTTTATATACACTATAAATAAAACCGAAACATTAAAAATAAAAGCAGTTAGTAAGATACTTATATCAGTGTGTACTTAATATCCTTATTATATTAAACTCTTTTATATAATAAGCATAATAGGGATTTATCCAAAAATTTGATCGTCACAACCAAATTAATAAGGACTATTAGATCTTAACTAGATAAATGAAAATCGTTTAATCAAATATTAAAAAAGTCTATTTTATTTATAATAGGATTATATTTAAATTCTAAAAAGTGTATTTTGATAATTTAAACCAAATATACCAAATATAAATAAGTTTTCTATATTTAATAGAATTCTCCATGTAAAAAATTCGTGACTTTCTTTTCTCTTCCATGGACAATTCCAGTTACATAAAAATTGTTAAACCATCTTTTAATTAAAAATAATTTAATTATGGTGTAAAATCGTCAAAATCTGATTTTTAAAACACAAGATAAAGCCCAAATCAGTAAAGTGAGTATTTAAGTTTTAATAATGATTATTATGTCGTCATTATTTTAACGTCAATTTAATTACTTTTTTCTAACTATTTTAAATTTAGAAATCTATGTTCAGAAATTAAAATCAATCTAAGAAAAATTCAAATCAACAAAGAATATAATAATACGAGGATAAAATTTTATAAAATTGTGCATATTTTTTATCCTATTTTATTAAGTTATAGATCATAACTAATCAAATATAATTTATTATTTAATAATAAATTATACGCAAATGGTGATTTTGTTTTATAAGCACTCATAGAGACCTAATTTCATTGTTAGCAGGACTATATTCATATTAAAAAAACTGTATTTTCAAATTGTAGAACAACTACAGAACAGACCTAACTTTTTTAACCTATATACATTGTAAATTATTAAATTCGAAACTTTAAAAGTTTGTTAATCAATTAGTATAGTACTTTTCTGAAAAATCGTACTTTACAAAAAATATTATCAAATAACTTATGTCTGAAATAAAAAAAATAAAAAAAATTCTTTTTTTTCAAAAAAAACCCTGTAAATTTTAATATTTTGTTGGTAGATTCAAATCTTAGATCATTCTACATGATAATTTTACTGTTATATGTAACGTTTCTCAACAATTTAATTCGAAAGATCCAACGATTATGAATTGAGTGATCAAACAAAGCGACCACACATATAAGAAAGCTTTCATTATTTAGTCTTTAATATAATAACATAGATATTTACGGGATATACTATAAAAAAAATGAATTTTATACAGAATTTTGATCGTCACGGTGTACTACTTTAAAAGAAGAACTATTACAAAAAAAAAAAAAATTTAAATTGATAATTTATTTTCTCAAAAGTTCAAAGTTCCCGCATCATTAACATATTACAAAAAAGAGTATATTATATTTTAGCAATAAATATTTAAAAAAATTAAAAATTAAAAAAATTATAAATATTAAGAAAAATTAATGATGTTATCCTGGTAGTTTGGTCTCAAATACCGCCAAAACATTCTCAACCGTTAGATCCAATACTTTTAAAAATAGATGATCAAGATTATATCATATAAAAAGAAATTATTATCTAAAAATGATATAAGTTAAAAGATATTATATTAGGATTGGATTTTCCAAAAAGTTAAAACATAAAAATAGTTGTAATTAAATAAGGAAACCCATTTATAACCAAAATAATAAAAATCGTTTAATCTTAAATAGATAGGTGAAAACCGTTAAATTTAACATTAAAACCTGTATTTGGTTAAAAAGGTTATTCTAATAATCTAAACTACATATAAGTTAAATAGATTTCCTAAATCGAATAGAATTCTCAACATTAAATTTCGTCACTTTATTCTCTTTTTAGTTTTATAATAGTTTTTAATTGGAAAAAAACTATTAAACCACAACTAAGTTAAAGATTATTTTGTGAATTTCATGTGAACCGTAAAATTGGCCAAATCTAACTTTTATAACTCAATATAAATAAATATTAAATTGAGCATGTAAAATGTAATAAATATCAAATTTTTAACTATAATTTTTTTTGGCTAAATCTTTTTTAACAATAATTTAATCATGTAAACTAATAACTTTTAAATATTAAAATATTCATAAATAAATATAATTATAAATATTAAGAAAACAATCGTGTGTTACATCGTAATAAAAATATAATTATAAACAGAATAATTAAAAATAAAATTTAAGTAACCGTGCATCGCACATGTTATAAACTAGTATACACAATAACAATATAAAACAGATATAACGGTTGCTTCCCAACATTTAATTAATATATATTTTATTTTTTTGAAAATAAGCTCAACTTTCATTAAATAGAATCATCATACAATAAGGTCTCCAACAAAATAGTGGGAGAAAACGTAAATACATTGTGTCAATTAACCAAACAATGAATTTTTTTCCAATTTATGAGCTAGCTTGTTCGCTTGCTTTCTAATAAAATTGACAGAGGTTTAGGACTGAGGTGACAACTCTCGAGCACGTCCCTCCACCTCCAACTGGTTATCGGACTTATACTGTATTGCTTTCAATGTGAGTAAAGCATCAGTCTCGATAACCATCTTATTATTCTGCCTTGACTTTATCCACAAGAGAGCCTCATGCACCCCTATCACTTGTGCTTTAAAAACTGAAATTTGTCCTGCCAAACGCTTGTTCCGACCTGCAACAGATCTACCCAAGTGGTCTCGAAGCACCATCCTTACTGAAAAAGAATCAGCTTCTTGGAACACGGAGGCGTCAACATTGAATTTAAGATAACCCTCCTCTGGTGGAATCCACTTATGATTGGCCCTTGTTCTTCCGGTACTCCCACGACTTGTGTCTATTACTCTTGTACTTCTTGCTGCTCTTCACTCTGTTAATGACTTTAAACTCCAGTCCATTGTTATTGCTATTGTTGGTGTCATATATTTATTTGCACATACCTTCCTATTCCTCCAAATCCATTTCCCCCATAAAACTGTAGCCACTTGAATTACTTACTCAGATGAAGCAGAAGCAGTGGTGAGCTTACTAAAAAGTCAATATGGGGCGTAGTCGACAATCTGCATATCATACACAATACCTACATGTTGCCAACATTGATTAGCAAATGGACAGTCAAAAAACACATGCAAAAGATGCTCAATATCCAATTGGCACATAGGGCAGATGATAGGAAGATTCACTCCTCTGGTACTTAGTCGTTTCCTAACAGGGATGTTGTTTCGACAAAATCGCCATAGAAAAACTTTCATCTTATTAGGAATTGGAAATCTCCATATTTTATTCCATCCCCTAGATTGAGTCACACTAGTTGTACCAATATTTTGATCATGCCACAACTGGTAGACTATTTTGACACTATAGTTCCCATCTGTGGACCTAACCCAAGCAATTCTATCCCTCATAACTAGTTGAGGAACATGTATTGCTAAAATCTCTTTAGCATCCTCATCCTAAAATGTTTCCCGCACTCGTCTAACATCTCGTTGTTTAGTATTAGAGATAAATAAGCTGGATACTAGCTCATGTCGGCCTTCATACATATGACTTTGGTTCACACATAAATTGTTCTTATTGCGTAACCATGAATCTTTCACTGCAACTATGTCAAAACCATCTCCAACAACCCATCTGTAAGCAGTAAACAATGTTTCTTTTGTTGTCCAGATTCCCGTTCATATGAAGCTCAGTCCAGTCCCCCTAGTAGCTCTTATAAAATGAGAGTTAGAAAAATATTTTGCTTTGTAGATTCGAGAAACCAGAGAATTTGGATTTCTCATAAAGCTTCAACAATGTTTTCCTAACAGAGAAATATTGAACCCATAAAGACTACGAAAATCCAAACCCCCTTTAATTTTCGACATGCTCATTGCGTCCCAAGAAAGCCATTTGACCCTTTTTCCATCACTCGGCCCTGTGCTCCACCAGTAATTATTGAACATTCTATCTATCTCTTGACATAAAGATTTAGGGATTAAAAAACAAGACATACAATGTGAGGGGATCAATTGTGCCACGTTCTTAATTAAGACCGTCTTACCTGCTCGGGACATAGGTTTAATTCTCCAACTTTGAATACGTTTCCCCACCATGTCTTTGAGGAAATTGAATACTTTTTTTTTTCGATCTCCCAATTAATAATGGTAATCCCAGGTACTTACTGCTGCTCAAGTCATTTGACATTCCTAGTATATTAGACACATCCTCTTATTTTTCTCGTCGAACATTCGAACTAAAGAAGATTCCTGATTTTTGGAAATTTACCGATTGACCTGAATTTCTTTCGTATGAGTTGAGTAATGACTTAACATCATTGGTTTCCTCAATGGTGGCCTTGAAAAACAGAAAGCTATCGTCCGCAAATAACATATGTGTAACGGTTGGAGCTGTTGGGCTGATACAACACTCATGAATCACCCCGTTATTAGTTGTTTGATCAAGCGAATGAGAGCCCATCAACACAAAACATGAACAAGTACGGGTACTGTAACGCCCCCAAATCCGGAGTCAGAAGATTTGGTAGTCACAATAAAATCTCAATATTAAATCACCTGTTTAATCTTAAACTTTCACCTGAAATTGTTAAACCACTGAAATGTAGCATCTGTGACCCCAACTATACCAAGATCTTTTAGGTTATAGCGCTAGAAACAAGAATCCAAAAATTCCATTAAATAAAATTTTCTTCTTTACAACAATTCTCTTTCCGTCAATTCTATAACACTAGTATAACTTCGACAAGAAGTATACCATGCAAACTAATCTTATACAATATAGTATTTAATAGAAATCAACTTTATAAAATAACCTTACACTAGCTCCAAATACTCTGGATCATAACATCTTCACGCTAACATCTTTTCCCTTCTCTGTCCAAGCTACGCGGATAACTCTCGCCAATTTACCTTCTTACTGAAAGGCTAAAATGCGAAGAAAACAAGTATGAGCGAAAGAATTGCTCAGCAGGTGGGTTATCATAGTACAATGGGATAATTTTCAAAATAAGAATGAGTTTTTAGAATAACTAGATCTTTGGTTTGAACATTTATGACTTCCAAAACTTTTAAAACAATTTTGATGTTTCGCAATAATTTTTCATTCAACTTTTAGCAACTGAATAGTTTAAAACATAAGGAATTTATATTGGTCACCACAGTTATTCCAACAACAACGAAACCAAGAGTATGTAGAAAACAAGATGTACATGTAGATCGGTAAGTTTGAAGACAATAGTTCTACCCAAGTAACTCTTTTGAAAGCAACAGTTCTGTCAAAGCAAAACATTTGAATCATCTCATTTCTCTTTTTCAATCAAAGATTGACCCTCATAAGGTTGTTAGCATATGGTAATCTGTAAGGACATACAAACAGTCTTACAGTTTTCACATTAATCCCATACCTGACAAAGAACAATGTCCTACATTTAATGATCTGCCTACCATTGAGCCACCGACAATGAAGAGAGGAGTTGGGAGACCAAGCAGAAACAGAAGGAGGGAAGAGGGAGAAGATCAAAAGGGGAAGAGAGCAAAGACTGTGAAATGCAGTAAATGTGATTGTGTTGGCCATAATGTCAGAACTTGCAAGGGAGGTTTGACTGCAAAAGAAAAGGCCAAGGGTGCAGGAAGTGGACCAGTGGTGGTTAGACATCCAAGAGTTAGAGATCAGTCCAAGGCAGCAAAAGCAGCCAAGACAGCAGCTAAATTAGCAGCCCATGAAGCATCTCAAAGCCAGTCTCAATCCCAACCTCAGATTTGATGTTTTTGGACTATTTTAATGTTTAGAACTACTGAATTTTAATGTTTTTGGACCAGTATGGATGCTTTTTATGCTTGGTTATTGGTATTGCACTGTTAGAAACTCTCAATTTGTTTCTGTTCTATTGGTAACAGTATTTTGGAGGGAAAATTATGTTTATTTGGGATTTAACAGTGTAATTAACATTTGTTAGACAAAGTGGTACCGCTTGGACGAAGCCAAAAGTTCAGTGGTTCCACTTGAAAGAATAAAACTTCAATTGATAACATTTGAAAAAGCCAATAATACAATGGTACTATTAGGAATTTCCCATTTATTTTGGAACTGTTTTTTAGTTCATCATACACCTTATTTTCGTAGCTTCCATATATTAGAAGTTAAACTAGGATTTTGAAGAACGATTCCAAACAGATGAATAATTTATCTACATTGATTTGAGCCCTGGATGGCGGACATATGATTGACAATGAAAATCATCACAGCCCACAAGAATTTATCCAGTTCGATCCAAAATTATGAATGTGGTTAATTTTAGGTCCAATCTTTCACAAAAGCAATTAATTACTCCCTCACTAGATTATATACGTCGGGGACGGGACTCGACACGTATTTTAAAACTCCTATAAAGTATACTTTCATAAATTATTTTAAATTTTTTTTTCTTCTGAATTAAAATTTTTATTTAAAGAAAAAAATTTAAAAATAAGATATAGAACTATACTTTATATACACCTTAAAATGAGTGCCAAGCAGTGAGAAAAAGACTGTATAGAAATAGTAATTTTCATGAGCGTTTCTTTGCAAGTCTTTTTTTTTTTGAAAATAAAAGGAAGTACAGATGAATACATCACAACATCAGCCTATCAGCTAAAACACTATCAGACACACACACTTACATTCTGCTCCCGAATTTTTTATTTTCATTCTATTTTTGGAGTAAAAGTATGTTAAATTTGCATTAGTGAATTGTTTTCGTCCCTTTTAAAAACTCAGAAGTTCCTTAAATCAGTGAGCAGATATATGATAGGTAAGACTCAACTTTGCAAGTCCTTTTTAAGGCTTACCTTTTTCAACTTATAAGTAAACTGTTTAGGTACTTAAAAGATAACGGAATGTGTAAAGGAGTAACTACTAGCCTACTACTATAAACAACAAGAATATCCATTGTTAATACAAGTGAGATCCATTTGGTAATACTAGAACTTCATCTTCAGAATCTTACCTAGTGGCTGATATGTTTTTGGAGGCTCAGGATGTTTCCTAAAACTGTTCTTTAAGGATATGGATTCTTGTCTAAGTGCTTCCAAAGCAACCTTTCTCTTGTCCTCTTTCTCTTTCCACTTCCTTCTCTCTTCCTCCAGCAATGCTTTCGCTTTCTCAGCCACCTCTGCTCTCCACGCTGCTTGTTCTGCCCGTGTCCTAAACTCTCCGATTCTTGCTGCTGTCATTTCCATTTCTCTTTTTAATACATCATTCTCGTTACTCATTTCTTCGGATTGATCCGCCTTTTTCAACAAAGCCTTGTAGTCTTCCTTGGTTATTGAAATGCATGCATGTGTTTGTTCTTCTGTAATGGTCTCATCGGCCTCTATGACTTCCGAATTTTGTGTTTCTACATCACCTTTTCGTGCTAAGTCTTTTAATGTTTGGAGCTGGTTCTTGGCTTCTTGTCCTTGTAGTGCTAACTGCTGTATACAAAGCTCTAGTGCCAACTTTTCGCGCTTGCCTCTTTCTTCAGCAGCATCAGCAGCAGCTGCCTTTGATCTACCTCTATGCAGCTCAGATTTCAGCAATGCAATCTCAATTTGTGCTTCACTTTCTTTCTCACAAATTTCATTCACCTCACTTGCAAGCTTCTCATTCTTGCCTGTCATCGCCTCTAAATCACATTTAAGCAGCTCCCCCTCTTTGTTTGCAATCTTAAGTTCTACCATTAACTGACTTAGCTCCATTTCTAGTGCAATAATCTGACCATCTTTTTTTGAGTTTCCAGTCATAAGCAGCTCCATATCAGATATTAACTGGCCTATATCATTAACTGCATCACGAGTAGCCTTCTCAGCAGAATTTCGAACCTCAATTGCTTGTTGAAGTTCCAGTTGCAGTGACTCAATTAGTAAAGACTTGTCCAAAACCTCACCCTCTAAATTCTTCAATTGATTTCTCGTTGATTCCATCTCTTCTCGAGTTTCCTCTACTGATTTAGTGGCTAGCATCAACGCAGTCTGGTTTTCAGACGAAACTAAATCCAATTCTTTCTTTGCCTCCAAAACAGCAAATTGTAGATGAAGAATTGTTTCATTGAGCTCTGCTACATGGCCTGAAAGCTCCTCAGCCCTTTCCTTTTCCATGTTCAAAGCAGTCTCGATTACTTCTGCTTCTTTCAATGCTTCGATCTTTGCATTTCTGGCTTCAACAAGTTCTATCTCCTTGTTAAGCAACTCCTCTTTTGCAGTATTCAACTCCAATAAAACATGAAAATTTTCGTCTTTGAGTTTTACAGTTTCGGACAATTGTGCATCCTTCTCCTTTATCTTATGTTCAAGTTCATATATTCGCATTTTAGCCTCTCTGCAACCATTCATGTATATCTCTCTCTCAAACTCAGTGTTCTTCAGCAAGATGAAAAGTTCTACTGCAGTTTTTTCATACTGATCTAGCTTCATTGAGAGTTCGAGATTCTCCTTCTCTAGCTGCTGTGGATCAAGAACAAATTTTGGAACGTAAGTTGAATCGGATATATGTATCCAGCGAAGATTTTATAGTATATTTTCAACACTCTATAAGATCATCCTATTTATATATCATATGCTGCGTTCATGAATTGTATTTTATTCTTGATAAATACATCCATGAATCTTTATTGCTGTAAGCTTATGTAAAATTTCAACTAGTTCTGTATATGTTCACATTAGCATCACATTATTTGATGTATTTTGTACACCTAGAAAGCATTCTGTGGCTTAGAGAACTTACACTGTAGCAGGCAGGTCGGCTTCTTAACTGATCACTTCTGTCACCAAACAAGGAAATTGATGCTTGAACTGAATCAATAGATTTTGTGTCGATTTCTCCCATTACTTAGAAACGTACAAAAATCCTCTCTGAAATGTGTTCCTGGACTTCTGGAATATTGAAGAAATTAGTCACTACACTGGTAAAAACAAGGTGACAACACTACATACAGAAAAAGAGAAACAATTCAAGACATTGAAAGTTCGCTTACCAACAGAGTCGAATTCTCATACAGTTGAGTATGCACTAATGCACATATAATCTAAACCGAGATGAAATATGATGAAATTAACGATAATGTTCTTATAATCGAGCATCTCCTCAAGGTATATATGTGGGAATTGACCCTGCATTGTTTAGTGTTCACTTAAGAGTCGTTCTGAAAATCGACGTTACCAAAGGCTATATTTGTTGTCTCAGACGAAGAATTCAAAGGAGATGATGCTGACAACAGCATTGTAATTATCATTACATTTATGTTAACGGCCGGCTTAAATTCCAGCTCTCTGTCTTTTGTATTTCTACTTGGATCATCTGCCTTTGTTTTTCTCTGTTAACTAGAAATCTACACGAGTGTGAGACGTGAGACCTGCTTGTTATAAAATGATAATTTTGCCACTAAAATATATTACCGGGTGAGAAATATGTATTTGGAAGAAGTGCACCTCCGTACAATGATTTATTAATTATTTCCGCTGTAGTACATGTTTTTATATGATCCAATCATGTAATGACTAGTCGACCTTGGATCAATTGGTTGGCATGGCAATATTTATCCTATCTGTCGAGCAGCTCGATACATCAAATTTTTCGTATGCGGATTTAGGTATCGAGCTGCTCGATATTTTCAAACATTTGCATTAGGACGGATCCAGGTAAAGATAATATACAACATCGTTGGGTCAATTCAATTTGAAATCATATCTTTGAAGTATAAATTCTGTATATTTGATAGTATAATGGTAATGCTCTCCGGGGAGAAATCGAATTACCTGTCGGATATGACTACGTCCCAGAAGTATTCAACGGACAACTTGTCACACCATAAAATTGACAAAGAAAAATAAGTTAAGGCAACATTCTCACTTCTGGATCAAAGACACTTTATTCCTCCAGCACCTTCCACCCCACCTCTTGGACAAAGGGTGTTTTCCTCCTTCACCACACCTTGTCTTGTGGACTAAGGCTATTCCCTTCTCCAATAATCCTAGACAATGAGATGCTCTCACGAAAGCAATCACCTTGACAACAAGAGGTAAAAATGGACAAGCCATCAACTCACACCTGTCACAAAGAATGGAACATTCTTCCGGACCAGGAAACAAAGGGAGGTAACATTAAATATTATAAATACCTAAGTAACCTCACACACGAGGGGGTTCGAATTTTTCTGTACCACCACCACCACCAAGTTACTTACTCTCACGTCGGAGGTGCTTGACGGCCACCACCCCGGTCAGACATTGTTTTGCAGAGTCCCAACTAACAGTACATCACATTTCTGACCGAGCATTGTCGGAAGAGGGAAAAGTACGATAAAATGGAGCAAGGAACGTTATCATATAACAAAGTCTATAGCATAGTGCATGACAGAAAAAAAGTGTTAGAATAGTAGAGTTTCTAATTTAGAATAACAGATTAGCAGAAATTTGACGTATAGTCTACCACAAACTACACATTGCTGCTAAAAGTGGATGCCTTATTGCCTTTAGAGGGTGCTACTGCTATTGGCTTTAAATCACTTGCTAATTTTAACTAGTTTTACACAGCTGTAGTAGTAAAGTTACAAATGGTGGAATCTACATATTTAGTAGTAAGAAGTGATTTTCCTAGTGCTGCGATAATTTTAGGGACAGTACCTCAGATTAAGTCTCAACTGATTTATGCATCTTCTCCTATTCTAAATTAAACAGAGCATTTCATCGTTTGACGATAGTTTAGTTGAGGGAAGGGATAAGCAGTTTCGATGCAGAGTACTACTCTGTACCAGCCGAAGCGACTCAAAGCCAAAAGGCAGCTGTTTCCCGGTTGCAAATTCTCCATGTTTTGTTTCAAGGTCTTCAACAAAAAATCAGGCGTGGTGAAGCTAAAAACCGAAAATCCAGTTTCTTCTGTTCAGATATCAAAGTCTCTCAAGTGCCAAATTTGTAAGATTCTTAAGAAACTCAGGATCAAAGGTACCAAGAACAAAGATACAGGCGGGGAGATGAACTCGGGATCTGAACGCTCACGCTATCAGGTATTATTGAAAAATATGTAATTTCTTGTAAAAAATTTCCCTACTATTCTTAATATTCCAAAAACTAATTTTAAACATTTCCTTGAAAAACAGAATATAAATGAAAACAGACGAGGTGGATCTGCACATGTCTTGCCTTATCGAGCGGTACTTCCATATGAGCTATAGAGTAAATTTGATTTAATTTGGTTTCGTTTCGAGATGTGATAAGTGTTCGTCAATAAATGTTTGTATTTCAGGAACCAAATCCTGTAGGTAATAACGGCCAAGGCGCTACTGAGAATTATGTTACTGAGAAGATGATAGTGGGCTTGATCATAATGTCACACTATTTTCTAATGCTGAACAACTATGTGGGAAGTAATAAACCCAACTTTGTGCTGATTTTTATCATTTCAATGGTTATGGGTTATTTCACCATCACATTTGTGCGGAGTGTTGACCAAGTTGAAGACTTTATATCAGGCCTTGTTTCCAGAGCTTGCAGTTGTTTCATGCTGCTGTGATCATGGTTGGTTGTGTTCATCGATGTTACTTGTATATTTATGTTGTGTTCTAAACTGCATACGTTATTTCAGCTACCACTTTATATCAGACCTTCCTATTATTACTGTACTATTATTCGGATTTAATTGCATCATTAATCGGAGTTAATTGTATCATTATTTGGATTCAATTGCATGCTGCAGATAGGACATTCTTGAGACCAATGAATCAGAAAAGATACTGTTATAGAATTGTGACAAAAAGAATCTCTTTGTCGATGTATAGGCGTTCCTCCGTAGACAAACTAACTTGGCCTACATGTTTATTGTAATCGTTGTAGAAGTATGCTGGTATATGACTAGTAATTGCAATCGTTGTAGAAGTATGCTAGTATATGACTAATAATTGCAATCGATTTCATAATTCATAGAACGGGACGGAATTTATAGACTAATAATAATTTACGACACATGATGGTGCTGCGAAAAGCTCTGCAACTTACCGTGGATGGTATAATTTCATTGAAATGTGAAATGCAATAGTGTTTATAAGAATGAACATGCACCAGGTGGAGGTAATGAGTGATGTTTCACATCTGGTTTGAGCCCTGGATTGTAACAGGTCATGAGCCCTGGATTGTATTTTCATTTTCCAAAATTACACCATAATTTTTTTTTTGAGTATCAAAAATTGAAGAAAAATGTTAGAGAACCCAAAATATCTCCCAAATGTCTTTTATTTAGTAACCTTCCTAATAAAAACAATGCACGTGTCTTTCACGTTATTTTAAAATTAGGTGTTCTAATTCTATCCCGTTGATACACAAGTTTAAATTTATTCCAAAACAGGGAAACTATGGGTTTTCTATTTTTTAAAATAAGACAGTATTAATTAAGAATAATAAGAAAATAAAAATAGAAAGATAAAATATAACACAGACGGTAAAAGAAAAGAGTAAAATAAGCGCAACAAAAATGACCCCTTTGGTTGTATATTTACCCCCGAAAATATAGAGGGGGCGTATCTATCTGTATGTATATCCAAAAAAATCCTAAAAATAAGACAAGGACAAACTTAGCACTTTCTATCTTGTTTCCATTCTCCTTGTGTTGTCGTCATTACATTGCCACGTGTACATTTCGTTGAGCTATCCAGCCCAAGTTTGCTCCATTTTATCAACTCCAGTTCATTTAATTCTTTTATTTTTAGTGAAACTATTTAATAAACTATTTAATATATTTGAATTTGTAGCAACAGTTTTTAAAGTTTTGGCTCTCGATCACATTGTCTTCATTTGATTTTAATTGTTATTGTTGTTCTAGGAGTTGAATTTGAGGAAACATGAGGAGATCTGTGGCTCTGTAGTTTTCAAATTTGGATCTGATTGCGAGGGAGGAGAAGCGCAGCGCCATTCGAAAGGATGGCGCTGTTCCGGCGGTTTTTTTATCGGAAACCGCCAGAGAGGCTTCTCGACATCTCGGAAAGGGTTTATTGTAAGTTTTTTTGCTATGTTTTCATCATTCATGTTATGTTTTTTGTGTTATGTTCATTTTAATTTTATAGCACCTTAATTTGTTTTATTTGAATTTTATAGCGGCGTAATTTGTTTTATTTGAATTTTATAGCAGCGTAATTTGTTGAATTTGTTAATTGCGTATAATTGACTTCATTAGAGTTGCATTGCGGTTTATTTGATAGAATTCGACATTTGTTAGGTTTTGTAGTTTGTTTTTACGTTCTTTATGAGAAACTTAAATGATCATGATCACAACTTTTATGTATGGATGGTAATTAAATTTTG